>CM052970.1:12637799-14135486 GCA_028554685.1 Agrotis ipsilon | reverse complement strand
ACAACTTATCGATCTGGAAATCGTAACCGAGGACATTAGCCCGTCACGCTTTGTGGCCCCGTCTAGCCCATCGAGCTAAAATTTATGGTAATTTCAATTGGGTCAGTCTGCCGGCAGGCGCACAGCCTGGCAGTACGCGCGCGTCGCGGACAAAACCAACGACAACAGTGGACACTAATATTTTAACAGTAAGTATATCGTATTTGTCTGATAGGATTTTACTCAGAGTAGTAGAATTGGATCTGGCTGATGGAGTATAAGTTCTACCGGATGGTGATAAGGCTGGGCTAGAGAAACCAAGGCCATTCAAAACCGCAAGTAGAAAAGTAAAAACAAAAAACTTTACCTACATAATCATCATATCACAGATGGATGCACTGAATTGAGGACAAAAGGAGGAGACCAGTACACGTCAGTACGAGTGTTCCGTATTTGAGAACCGTAAAGTAAATGGAACTTTGACGACTTCAAATTGACCAATTTTCAAGGAAAAAATTGGTTCCTTCTTCGCACACCAGAGGCGCTGTTCCATATTTTCATTACAAGAAACGCTGTAAATCTGGAAAAGAAAAACTATGTAAGTAAAGTAGTGAAAACTCATGTAGGGGGTACTGTTAAATTTTAAATGTCAATAAGGTCGAAAATCGCTTGAACCTTTTTTTTATGCTATATCTTATAAGGCAAAGGTTCAAAATTTGATGAAACTCGTACTGACGGTTTCAGTAAATGTTTCAATTTATGAGGCAGGACTCGTCAGGTCGCGGGACCGGACAGCATGGCGGGGACGAGGTCTCTCATCGACTACAACTATACATTACCAAGTAAGTCTCCATCATTTTGCCACTCAACGCACCTTTCGCTTCTCGCTGCGGGATCCAAGCTGTTAACTTTTGTTTACGGAGCTCTTCACTGTTGTGATTTTGAACTCAGGAGGTAGCAGTTTGGAACTAAAAGAGTAACTGTTCCCGTAGAAAGCGTAGAAAAAACATTACCGTTCATATGATAACAAATATAGAGCTATGAGTCGCCGAAGCGATAATATATTCGCGGGCAAAAGGCTAGTTGTTCCATTTACTGATTTTAGATTTTTAGAATCCGAAAGGGCCTATCTAAAGGAGCGGGTCGAGCGAGACAAACCGGAGATTAAAATATAATAATACTATATTAATAATAATTGTGTTTTATTCATGCAAAAAGTTCCTACATACAATAATAATAAAAATGATTTTAATTTGACTAGATCCAAAAAGTAATCAACTAAAACCAAAGCAGAATAAAATCAAATCAAAATAAGTAAAATAAAAATCAAATAACTTAAAATATAATCAGGTTAAAACAAAAATAAAAATATCAACCAGTAGAATTGCCACCACTGAAAAGGCGAAGTGATTTTGGCAATTCATGTTAAGTTCCCCGGTTCTCCCTCCGCAGCTCATCTGCTTCGCGGTGTAGAGGCCAGCCTAATAGAAGCGTGTTTCAAAATACTTGCATTTCTTTCGATAAGAACAACATGGAGACGAGTAAGATGGAGAAGAAGACACTGCCCACGGAAACCCAGAGGAACCAATGAAGATATATTTTTTGGTATCTGAATCCATAAGATAGATGAAAATATAGAAATAGAGTTGTAACATGACAACCTTGCCATGGTTTGGTTTCATACATATAAAAAACTTTATATGGAAAACAAACCGTGACAGTTAAAAAATACAGGCGAAATGGGATGTAAAACACATGATAGTAAAAAAAAAAAAAAACAAAAAGTTTTAAAACCATAAGTACTTCAGCTCATGATTGCAGGTTCATAGAATCGTTCAGTAATTTCGTAGTGAATAAGAGTTGGTTTGAAAATATCGTAACGGCTTATGGAGCAGAATCACATTAAACTTGAAGGCATCATTAAATGTCCACCTTAAAAGGTTTGCTTTGGTAATAAAATCTTATTAATTATTGTTAGCTTTGTAGCCACGTGCCCTCTCCGCGTGGATTCCCCCGGCAGCCAAGCCAGTGCTGACACGGTCTCTCGCCAAGGCAATCAACGGGAACAACCTTCCAGGTAACACGGATCGCCAGGGTCGCGGAACACTGTCAAAGCGGGTTACGTTACCCCGAAACTTAACGGATAAGGAGAGAGAGGGTTGTGATGGAAGGTGGCGTAGATTTTAGTCAGTTTTAGACACGAATCATCGTACTTTATGGAGTTAGAAATCTTGTGTTCTGGCAAACAAAAATATAAAACTCATAATGGAAATTCTTTTTTTTATATTTCTCACGTTAATATTTGGTACACTGGTATTGTTTTCATGACTTTTTTCCTGTGCCGAGGACCACCTATTTACACAGTACTGAAACGAGCCGTATCCATTAAAATTAAGTTCTAATAGTCTCTACTCACACCAGTAACTCTATTGCTTTCAGACCTTAATCTACCTAGTCCTCACATGATGTGGCTTCAGTTCCAAGTTTGTGCCACTGTTTTCTTCTCAGTATTTGCATAGGACTCCAATCTTAGCCATTCACTACTATTTTGTTATGCTTGGCCTTATATTATGTCCCTTGCTGACGTCAAATCATACCCATTGTCAACCATATCCCCAATCTTTCCACCGTGCTCTTTCCGTATGACCATTTCAGACCAGTTCTTACCCGGTTCTGACTCTACTACTAGGAGTACTTTTTCAATTATTCAGTTCACCAGCACTTTAACCTCTTGTCTCCTGATTTCCAGGGTGAACATAGTTTCGATGCGACGAGACAGCTCTACTTGCAGAGGGTTCGTGCTGCCGCCAGAAGAGCAACTGAAGACCGCGGCGGAGCTGTTAGCTGCTCGTACCATGCCCGGCAAGCACAGACGGACTGGTGGTCAACAGCAGGTTAACAGGCGCAAATTGCTTTTGATAGCTTACGACTACGGAACTGCGCCAAAAGTGTCACCACATAAGGAGGACGACCAACTGCTTTGATAGCTTCACAAAGTAGAAAACAGCCGCGAAAAAGAGCTCTCTGCTCTGGCAAGCAAATCAACAGGTCGGGGCGGCAACAGCGGTGGAGGGACCAACTAACACTGCTTTGGTAGCTCATAAACTAGAAACTACTGCCGCCTGAAGAGCTTTGCAAGCAACCGAATAGGAACTGGCTTCTGTGGTGGGCGGCAACGAGCTACTTATTGCTCCTGCTAGTGTAAAGCCTGACATGTGGTCGACTGTGAAGCACACTTGCTTGAATAACCTATTCACTCCAACAACAAAAAAAAAAAAAACAACAGAGTCTAGCTATCTAAAGACACGATAAATTACGATAAAATTATCTTTATCTTTTATTTACTTAATAAATGATAAATCTAATTTAGACCAGAACCATAAAATAGAAGATTATTAAAAAGAGACCACGCTTGATGAAAGACACTAAATGCTGAACTTTACAATTTAAATTCATTTTACCATAGTACCCCTTTTTACCCCTGCACACTTCGTTTTAGTTTTATATAGTAAGTTCTCATTTCAATATTTTTTCAGCGGGCAACAGGTCCAGTGAAGAAGGTGCAAGAAACCCAGCGGTATCACAGACGATACACTCCGTCACCAGGCTTACGACAACTGGGATGCGTTGTGAGTCTTAACATCACTTATACAAGTTTTATGTCTGCGATAATCCTAGAACCGAATCGAGATCGGAATTCCCATTAGGAACACGAATTAGGTAGATAAAAAGCAATGCTACATGTCGAGCCAGCCTTGTGTAAATTGGAGTTCTTTTGACGATGGCGAACTACCCGTGTTCAAAAGACTTCCACACGCACAAGACTTAAGTCCCCCGTGCAACTAGCAGCCGGCTGCGCAGCCAGGTTGCGGCAACAGGCCCTATAGCCAAAATGCAGACGACAGCAGAGTGTATAAAGTTGAAAATCTATTAGTGACTGCTGAGCGTATAATGAAGGGTCAGAATATTTGCATAGCCTCGTTATACTTTATAGCAGGCAATCGACAAACTATTCGAATTTTTTGCCGAGCGATACGCACAGCTTTGTTTTTTGCGTGGAGTTATAAACATATCTCAGGCATATCAACAAAGAGTCCTCCACCCGGGCAGGGCTGAAGGGACTGTCACCCCCCCCCCCCCCCCCCCCGATTGTAGACTAAAATCCACGGGTCCCTCAATAGCCTTTATGTTCAGGAGGTCACGGTGATGGAAATAAGTCCCGCGCACCGGCAGGAGGGAAGGAAGTCCCGCGACCCCGGCAGGATTACGCACAGCCTTGCGATCTGAATCCATCAATTTTACGGATTCGGATGAACCAATGCCTAACACTCGTTTCTCCCTGTATCCATTTAATCGTATTAATAAATGTTCCGGTTTAATTGCTGCGATGCCAAGCTGAATTTATAATGGTCTTAAAATTTAATTATTTTTGAAATAACTTTATATTATTACTTATTTCGTAAACAGCGTTAGCGGCAGGAACTGTCGGGCCGGTCGCCGACAACCTCCACGTACATGTGGACCGTACCACGGGCTACTGGGGGCTCAACCACCGGGACCAGGTCCTCACCCATCACTACAAAGATGCTGATAAGTGCATCCGTGTACGTACGACCTACAAATCAATTGTGCATATCATTATAATTTAATTGTTGGCTTTGATTCCTCTGCCGATGTCGGTTTCGAGTACGATCGGTCACGACGATCGCTTGCTTTTACGGGAAATGCTCACGTGCGAAACGCTCTCGTGACGAACGCTCGGTACAATTGGTAGCGTAGGTCAGCGAGAAATACGCGACCGACAAACAGCGTAAAAGGAAATTTGGACCGTTTAAAGGTTCTATTGGTTCTTTTCAAACCACAGATTTTTTCGATTTCTACGACTAAAAAAAATATGGATATTGATCCAGAGTTTGAATAAAGAAAAAAGAATGTAAATGTTCAACATAAAATGAAGGTAAACGTTTAACCAGTCGAGTTTCATCGTTTCACATGAAGGGAAGAATCCGATTTTTAACTGATCAAAATGATTACCAAAATTCAAGTGTGACATCGATGAACCCGTCATTTGAACTTGATTATTTCTGATATATTTCAATTCCCGTTAGTTAATTTCTAAATTAAATTCTTTTAATTAGTTGAAGTGAATGAATGGATCGTTTTGTCGCCCAACATAGACATGCCCAAAAGGATTTAAGAAGAATAGAAATTTGTTATTTAGACGATAGTTTTGCCGCATCGATGAGCGGTGACAGGGAACGTTGTTTTGTATAATATGTATCGTGTTACATTTTATTTACACGCAATAACACTTTATAAAATATTATTTTTTCATTCCATTAATTCGCCTTAACTAAGTACAAGCCTCTCTTAAATCGCATGCGATAATCGAAATCATGTGTATTAGACACTTCAATTTTTCTTAATAATTACCAAAGGTTATATGTATTTACGGTTATTGTATTTAAGGGATTTACTTTAACGTTATTTTCAGGAAAATATGAAAGTCATTGTAGTATTTTTTCCTATTTTTATTTTCCATCTACTCCTCATCCTCCAGTCAACCCGCGATCATGGCGCTCGTAACAGCGACGCCGAATATCGGGTAAACTCAAAACTACATTAACAATCCCGAAAAATCCCGTAAGTGAGTGATAATCTTAGTTTGAAAATCGTGAAAACAGTGTTGAGTAAAGTTGTTGACGTGATGCAAAGAGGTGGCTGTAGTTATTATTGGTCGTGGACGTATCCTAGGCTGAGCGTCTGTGGCGCAAACCGGACAAGACTTCGTGCTTAGGTAGTACAAGCTACATTAACCCTTTTTTGTTACTCCTATTTTTTTTCATACAAGTTTCGTTGCTCTCTATGATATTATAAGTTAAAATCATTTGTTATAATATCATTGGTTACTGTAGGGAATTTCTCCGAAATCGTGGGTGCGTTTATTCATTAACCCTATCCCCAGACCAGAAAACAACTCTAAAGTATTTCTAGATAATGATTTCTTATTCTTTGTATTAATACCAACAGCTTCTGTGGGTTTCTTTATTTCTTTAGTATTAATACCAAACAGCTTCTTGGTGGTGGTTAAATTATAAACAATTCGGATGATGATAACAAAATACTTATGATCCCAAGCAAATTCGCATACAAATTCTGCATGTCTAAATTATTTTTAAAGTTGCAAACAACATATAACTCTCTGATGCATTCTTTTTTCTACTAATATCGCTGGAGAGCAAATTGGTCAGGTAAATTTCTGTCATTGGCCCCCGTGATATAAATGGGCTATCCATATTTATGTCAGTACATACGACGCAAAAGGAGTGTGTTGCTGCGGGCACTTCACTTAGCAATGTTGCATGTAACGATCCTATTACGTCTCAAGTGAAGAAAACGTAGGCACGAAGCTCGCTTGCGAACGCTCGCTGTAAGTTCGCAGTGATATACGCTACTCGGCGGGTCATACAAACACAAAGGCGGCTCGCATGTGGCTCGGTCGAGCCTTACCCACTTGCAGGTTAATACAGTATCTGATACGTTACAGCAACACTGCTAAGTGAGTACCCAGCTTTTGAAGGTGGTATTCTATAATTCCTGCTTACCCTCACAGGAAAAAGGCGTTACTATGCTAAATAAAACAACGCAAATTAATTTTCATAATTATAATATTATTCTAGTTGGCAGTTAATGACTATAGTACAATAATATCATAGATATACGTCATCTATGATCGATACAAATGGCATACAAAATTGCTATAAAATAATAATAGCTTATCATGAAGGCTCCGATTCTGGTTGAAGTTAACTTTGGCTTAATTTATCAGAATCCGGACTTACATTACACGAAAATATTTTTAGCTTATGTTTATAACAACACTTTAATACAAAAAAATATGGAATAGTCCATAATTTAATAAATTAGACTGATAATTCGATAGTCCAATAAAATTAGTACCTATGGGTAAAGCATATTTTAAGTTAGTTCAATATACAAATATGGGATAGTCCATTCTAGCAGACGAATTTTGGAATATTCCATAATATTGTTTAGGACTAAAACTTTGGTACCAATCTTTCTGTCTTTTTATACTTTAATTCAGCGATCAGACCTAACCTAGTAAGATTATGATTAGTGTCTGGTTACATAAGCTAAAATATATTTTCGTTTACAAGCAGTAATACTGAAGCGCTATATGTTTGAAGGACTGCTAAATATCACATTAGCCTACACGACAATTAACTTACAATTTTGTTCATTAATTAGTTACTGCTAACGAAATGCATGTTTTTAATAATAGAGTTTTCGAACTATCGAGATCAACTTAATATACGAGTAATTAGCACCAATATTGTGTTTCAAATATTTAAGGCTTCTGAAATCTGTTCAACCGATATCAGACGATGCACTCGAGTGAATGATCATTTTTATTTCATTTCACGTTCACTTATATTTTTGCTCAGAGTGAATTATGAAAATGAATAAAAAAAGTGAAACGTCTGATTCCAGCTTAATGATTACATTTTTTGCTGAAATTCTCACAGTGTAGGTTGGTCAGTCAGTAGAACAATTTCTTTAACTGATTGTTTACTCTTGGAATGTTTTACACTACGTGATAACTGTATTGCTTATGTGCTTTTATATGTACAGATATTAAAGTAAATTATGCTCTAAGTACGCAGGCTGTGTTAGGAGAAGTATACACGTTAGGTAGAATGAATTACGACTGCCTGACTGCTTAGAGCGCTATTCGACTCGTTATAAATTTACGCTGTTGCCGTTTATGGGTATGTAAAATGCTCAGACAACACTTTACACACTATATTTACAAGAAAATAATGTACGCTCAGAATTATTTATTACTGGTGTTTCTTTCGTCTGCTTCAACAAAACAAGACAGAAAGCAACTAAGATCTTTTCGAAGTAAAATGCTGTAAAAAATACTTCTTAGTACCTTTAAAGTATGTTCATTTTGTTCTGCTATTCAATGATAAGCATATTTTCCAAATAAAACGACAACAACGCAAGTAAGTTTCCAGCTTATGAGCTAAGTGAGTACAAAAGTGAACGCTTCGACTGCGCCTGCGCACGTGACGTCACGCGTGTATTCAAGATGGCGGCGCGCACAAGATGTCGGGCGTCTGTTGTGGAGGAACCGCGGTGACAAGGAGCTCGCCACCGCTCTCCGTGATAGGCACCGTCTTGTGGTAATTTATGAGATCAGCTGCAAATAAAACGTTATTAGTTAATTTCACTTTTGAATCAAAGTTTCTTTGGACAGTGCCGGCTTGTTGTAGATAGAAAAGAAAGATTTACGTTCCCGGGTCACAGTTCCCCGTTTGGACAGTTCCACACTGTCTCGAGTCGGAATCGACCCTGCAATTCGAGGTTTACAAGTCAGGCACTTATCCTCAAGGCTACGTACCTAGCTATATTGACATAACCTAAGAGGTACTTATCATACTGTGGGTGCAAATGCACCAGATAGTGTTTGCAGTACATCAGATGACGTAACGACACTCTCAAGTAGTTAACTGACTACATACCGAGTGTGTCGTGTGCGACATGTCCAGTGGGCAGCAAGCGGTATGCGCGTGCGGCTTCCACCAGGTAGTGCTTGCATCGCGTTGAGTCACGATACGTCACCGCGTAGCCCCACACTCGCTCCGACACTCGCACTAGGAAACTACCGGCTGGGGGAGTTGGAGAGGGCAGCCTCGGCTTCTGACCGGCTGATCAAACCTGGAGAGCAGTAAAACTAAGCTAGAGACCCCAAAAATATAATCTGATATCATACATAACCACAAAAGTCTTAACTCGAAATCAAAGGCCCTCAATATGAGAACAAGTCTATTATCATCATCTGCCTAGCCTTTTCCCAATTATATGGGGGTCGACTTACAGTCAAACCAAATGCAGCTGGATATCAGTGTTTTAGCACAACCCAGTAACTGGGTAATACCATATACCCCACGGTAAGACTGGTTGTCAGACTTTAGAGCTTCTAATTAATAGTAACGACTGTCAAAGATGTACAAATGACAGCCGGTATCTACGGCTTTACGTGCTCTCCGAGATACGGAGGAAACTCGCTATGACAGATGGTCACCCATCCACAGACCAACCTTGGCAAGCGTGCCTTAACCCGGAGGATCGGCCTGTGCGGCTGTAATTATTTAGCCACGAGCCGAGTTTTTTCGAGCGAGATATTTTGTCCTCTTGTGAGAACAAGCCTATCAAGCCTACTAATACATTAAAATGAGGATCCTTACCATGGAACCAGTCGACAGGCTTGTTGTTCTCATCAAGTCCAACTCCACGTTTGAGTTCGTTCATCTGGAACCACTCCAAAACTGCTTCTCTGTTAGGTGGTTTTCCCGCTGCAAAAAAAATGACAGTAGGCTAGGTAAATACTAGCAATAAAAGGACTTGAGCATTCAGAGATGTTGAACAACTTGTTAGATTTTTCTCGTTTGCCAAAGTATGATGTTCACCTTGTGTTGTGTCTGGTGGTGCAGGTAGATTCGCACTCCGTCGATGTGCTTCTCTCGCTGCGCGGGCGATCTCTCTCATGCTTGCTTCTGCTTCTTTCGCTTTGCGCTCTGAAAGGACATCACATTTATGAGGCTTGATGTTAAATCTGTATAGCATAAGGCCGCATAACAACTGTTCCCTATGATACGTACATCAGTTAAATTCAGCCAGGTGAAGTATACCTACTACTGGACATTAACCTCCCTTAAACATCGCCCCGACCAAAGCGACCCTGAGCTTTGTCATCCATAAGGTGGTCCCATGACCCAATGAAGGCTCTGGAAATCTGAGCTAATGTCCCAGGACCAACACTTGATGAAATGTGTCATTATATTATCCCACTCAGGGTCCATGTTGAGAGCTCATGCTCTCAGGAGATAGCTTGTATCACAGCAGTGGAAGGAGTCGAGTCTTAGTATGCTATGCAGTAAAAAGTACGTACCCTGGTCCCGCCAGGTGGCGTCGTGTGTTTGCGCAGCATGGTGCGCCTGTCTCATGGCCCGCGCTCGCTTGGCCCTCAGTCCCCGCAGTATGTCTCCGGCCCTCGCGGCGGCCACTCGTCTCTCCCAGGCCGCGACAAGTACACTCACGCCGTCGCCGCCTGCGCCCACGCCCATGTCCTGAACACATAGGGCGTCTTTGGAGACACTCGTAAGGACCAAGAGTTTTGTAATTTTTAAGCGCACACCGAAATCGGAAGCTTCTACTCCGTCATTTTTATCATTGATTTGCATCTTCTAAATGCAGTGACAAAATGATGTAAAAGTGCAAATTCAAACAGAAATGAAAAGTCCGAATGAACTGTTCACTCAAGTGAAGTGTCTGATATCGGCATTAAATGAAAAGAGAAGCATATATAAATAGCAGCAGTGAAACGACGAGCAATAAAATAAAAAAATAGGCAGAAAATGAGAACTGGAATGAATTTGAAACAAGTTTTCATAATAGTAATCATTCAGGGCTTTAAATTAACTTGTTAGTGCAACATGAAAATGGTTATGATATCATGTTGTATGATTATTTTCGATATCGACAGGGAAAGTGCATTAAAACGACAATACTTTTACAAAACTATAATTAATCTTTATTATTTATTCATTCATAATTAATATACACTTAATAGCCCAGTCATTAAAGCCAAAACCCGAAAATAATTAGTAACTTGCTGAAATTTTAAGGGGTTTTTAAAGAAGGTAAAATAACTTACCGGGTGATTTTGCAGCGTTCTGGGGTGTACGGAAAGGGTTGAAAAGGGGTGAAAAGTGCTTTTTCGTTAATAACATTGCCAAAAAAATTAGTAACACGCTGCAAATTTGGAATTAGGTTGTTCTTACCGTTTTATAACGTGTATCAGTTTTGCAGCGTTTTGCAACATACGGAACATTGTTTATTTTTAAAAAACAATACAATTTGTTAATAACAAGGGTAAAAAAAATAGTAACACGCTGCAAATTTGGAATTAGGTTGTTCTTACCAGTTTGTAACGTGTATCAAATTTGCAGCGTTTTGCAACATACGGAACATTGTTTATTATTAAAAAAAACAATGATTTTGTTCATAAAAGGGGTGGAAAATATTAGTAACTCGTTGTAAATTTGTAATGATGTTGTTTTTACCGTTTTGTAACGTATATCAAAGGACATTGGGAAACCGATGTATGAAATCTGGGCCCACCGTCAATAGTAACATGTGACACACCGTTGGATAGGGCTTTCGAAGCGGAACATTAGTTACTAACAAACATATGGTCTAACGTTAGTACTTTTTAAGATACGACGTGTTAAAGTCGTCATTTTTTCATAATTTTAATAATAATCAATGTTCCGTATGTTGCAAAACGCTGCAAATTTGATACACGTTAGAAACCGGTAAGAACACCCTAATTCCAAATTTGCAGCGTGTTACTAATTTCTTTACCCTTGTTATTAACAAATTGCATTGTTTTTTAAAAATAAACAATGTTCCGTATGTTGCAAAACGCTGCAAATTTGATACACGTTACAAAACGGTAAGAACAACCTAATTCCAAATTTGCAGCGTGTTACTAATTTTTTTGGCAATGTTATTAACGAAAAAGCACTTTTCACCCCTTTTCAACCCTTTCCGTACACCCCAGAACGCTGCAAAATCACCCGGTAAGTTATTTTACCTTCTTTAAAAACCCCTTAAAATTTCAGCAAGTTACTAATTATTTTCGGGTTTTGGCTTTAATGACTGGACTATAAGTTATTCTTACATCAGAGAAGTTATTACAAAAATATTTTGCACATTATAAGCATGCTTACATTCAATTTACAATTATTCTTCGTCCTACGCTAGGCTAGAACTGTTTTATAAAACCTACATCTGCCTAACAGAAAAGAGCCAAGAAAAGAATTGGAAAATGCTAAGTAAACAAGTACAAGTAATCTAAATTAAACAAGAAGAGACTATACTTTTAGCGTATCTCTATTAATTTCAGGGCAGTTCCAAGGCACATTTAAATATCTACGAGTAACTGTGTTTATCTACTTAATTCGTGAAGAAACGAAACATTCTGCATTTGCAACTCCTCCAATAAAAACAAAACAAAACGTGACAATACAATAGTGTTTTCAAGAATTTACAAAGTTAGAATGTGAGAAAGCAGTGTCTTGTAGACAATATTTCAGTGTATGCACTAAGAGTTAAAACGTGCAACCTAAACGCAGAACTACATCTTAGCAAGAGCTGAAAGAGGAGTAAGTGCCAACACCAGCCTTTTCATCCAAAACATGCACTTTAGAAGCAGTAGAAAATGCAGAAAGCCATTCTCACACGAATAAAGTAGAAGCACACCCTACAACTAACTAAGGGAGCTTCCCAATCACGCGATGCGATGCGCTTCGACTGATTCCAACTACAAGTGAAAATCATCCTTACCACTACGACATATGACATAAAATGTGCGGTTATCTATGCTCGCCATGACGACGTCTAGTCAATGGAAATTGCATCATTACATCGTAGTAGCAAGGACGATTTTTATTTGTAGTTAGTAGAAATTGCAAATCGCACGAATCGCGTCATGATTAAGCTCCCTAAGATTAGGGACTGATTTATCAATAGTCAGATAACTTTTATCTGAGGAATAACCATTGAAAAATCAGCCCTTAATATTACAACAGTGCTACTATCTACGCCTCAACTGACCTGCAGTACGTCTCTCTTGCCTTCAATAAAGTTAAAATGCAGGGTGTTCTTGTTGAGGTCCAGCTTAAGGGATTCGTTGAAGTCTGGCTTGTCTACCAACTCGTCGCCTTCCAGCTTGACGTCGGGCTCCAGAGCCTCGATCCTCTGCCTCAGCTCGTCCACCGTGCAGTAGATCTCTAGTGTGTCTTCTAACGGGTCTATCGTTTTCGGGGATAGGTCGAATTTCTGGAAAAAATGGGAGTGATTGGTTTAGTTGTTGTTAAAGTTAGACCAAACAGTAACACTGTAAGTCGTTCACTGTTAAACGTTATAAAATTTGGAATTTTGGATGCATGAGAAGACTAAGAACCATTTCTTCAAATCAAAATCACTCATGGAGGTCATAAAATTTGGAATTTTATGCTTTGAACGCATGAGAAAAGTATAAGACAATTTCTTCAAATCAATCATAAAGATCGAGATCTCTCATCTTTTGCTTAGATACTATCAGCGTAACTTAAAGGACTCCGATTCAATAGTGACAACTTAAGGGCCATTAGTTTGGTCGTTAGAATTACATGTCGCAGGATCTGATCAGCAGATAAAAAAATACTAAGAATAAAGTAATCCCACCTGTTCCAAATCATCAAGTGGCTTGTATTCGATGAGATGTGTGAGCTCCTTCTCGACTGACTTCCTTAACTGCTGCACCTCCTGCCGCGCCTGCGCGATGGCCTTCTCCCTTGCTTCCTCTGCCAGGATGCTCTCGATCGACTTGTCGTCAGGGTGCTCGCCCATTACCCAAACCTGGAACAGGCAAGATTTACGGTGATTTTTTTTTCGGTATTTGATGCCCCCCTTATTTCCTTCTTTGAGAACTGGATAGGATTCGTTAGAACTGAAAAGAGGACGCGTGTGGTCGCGAGAAGTGGTAGAACTGGAGAGAGGGGGTTTTTCCCAGAAGCGGGACATTGAAGGCTGAAAAATAAACCGGCATTTACTGACAAAAACAACACTCTGCAGAAGACGGAAATGTTGGACATTTATCGAATATGGGCGCGAATAATTTTCATCAATGATATAGTTTACACAATGTTTTTTACACAACACAATACTCGTATTTTAACCAACATCACTGCAGTATTTGAGTTAACTAACGTTATTAAAGAATAGGACAAAAGAATGAACGAAACAAAACATTTCCAAATTATGATCACATCGTAATAAAATTGACAAAACAATATCGATGACGGTAATCGCTAAAACGATCGTGCGTTTGGATATTGTCTGCAAAGGTCGAATGTTTCACCAAACAATGGAGGCAGCCTTCAAATGTTGGCCAAATGATCCGTCTGAAGGTCTTCCAATAAGCCATCGAATAAAGCGGATGTAAGTCGTATTAGCAATAATACATATCATTGTATGGATAACATTAATAATACTGTTTTTTTATATTATTTGAACGTCTTTAATTTAAACTTAGTCGCTAGTTATTATATTCTCGATGAGAGACTGTCGTCAAATATTCCTATCAAATAGGCATGATAATCTAAAAATCACCAACATAAGAATGTTAAGTTGGATTTTAAGTACCTATAATGATTGGATTTCTCATCGAGTTTTCAGATCTAGTGTGTTTCCCAGTAACGAGCAGGCCCCATAAGGCTCAGGAGCTCAAGACTTGGGGCGTCCATTAGTCTAATTAGACGCCGTGTACACACGGCTTCGCTATACAAAATCAATTTATCGTGGTCTCTCTTTGAATGTTTTTTTCCGTAGATTGAATATTGGTCAGATTATACTGGTTTTATATACAAGCAGGATCATTTAATCTTATAACAGTATTCGTCATTTAAGTAAAGAGGTTCCTTACCCATGGTTCTCCGTCCTCTCCCGTGAGGAACTGCACCTGTTTCTTGCCATTCTTCTGGAACTTGGGCCTCTCATCTTCTTTGCCCACCTTCTCGTCCCAGAGCTGCCAGCGACGCACCTGAAATTACAAAATTAAAATATGATTAGTTGGTTCAATTGTTCCATTGGAGTTGTCGTTTGATTCCTGAACGGTACAAACATTTATATGATCTACAAGTAGTTCTTCCAGGTCCGTCTAGTGGAGGACAAAGGACAACGTATTTGATTTAAAGAAAAATATAACCAAGCCGCACTTTAATAGACACGTATGTCTATTTTGAAATCAAAGATACTGATCGTCGTTTCCTTAAATAAACTGTACGCATTTGAAGTATACCCAAAAACATGATGCTCGATGTACGAATGCGCGAGATATGATTTCATTAAAGAAAGAACGATCTTCTTATTAAAAAAGATACTGACGGAATAGATTCATGTTAACAGTAAAAACACAAGGATTTTGGGATACAAAGTATGATGTTGATGAATCTAAACAATTGTTATCAAACATTACATAATTAACTACATATCTTAGACACTGTATCAAAAACCTCAAACACCTTTCTTCTAACAAATCTTGCAACGTAATCAAGATCCGCATTGTCAATCTACATAATCCAATAAACTCATTGCGGTTAGATAAACCTTACAACCACAGAACAATCACTGTTACTAACAGTTACATTAGGCATTCGATATTATTGTTAGATGCAATCTATCGTTACAAATCGGCTGTTGTCCATTCAGCATAGGAGCTGAACAAAAAACGACCTTGTGCTAGATCGAAAGTTGTACTGAACACCGAACAAGTGCTAAGTGATGTTAGAAGCTTAAATTAGCTGAATTGTATTGCAGTTACGGCTTCTAAAGATTACTTAATCTTTTTTTTTCTATACATGGCAGCGTAAATTAGAAAGATTTGCTCTAAAAATGAATGGACATTGACCGATTGGCCGACTAGTCGGCTGGAAAAGTCCAACAAGTCGGCCAGGCCGGTGCAGACAAAACACTTTATCTTCGGGACCCATATCATATTCGCCAAAGAATCTGCTGCCCTATAAGTACCTAGTACTTATTTCAGTCGGGATTTGAAATTCATGGAGCAACTGAACATTATTATTTTAAAAATGACGACATTGAACCCATAGGGATTTTCTTTTGTTTTTTTCCGCACCTAACTTTTTGAAACACTGTAGAGTAGTGAAATGCTTTTCAATGAATTGATCAGAAAACGGAAATGGAAAAAAACAGTTCAAATGGAACCTATTTATCAGACAAACAAAAAAAAAGTTGCAAATTAAATTCTCTACTCTTTGGTTTGTAATGTTTTGTAGTCATAAAACTTACAGTAAAAAAAAGTTGTAAACAAAAATCTATGAGAATTCTTAGTCAAGTTAGGCATACTAATTAGATAATTACACCATGACCATACTAAATCCATGCTATTAAAAGTGTTGAGAACCTAGTTACCTACCTACTTTGATAAATAAAGTAATTATATTAAATTAAATACTATTACATTCGTGAGATATTTTTACAGGAAGTAAGAGTTAACTGCTTAAACAAGTGATGTAATCCTTTAACAGAAACTTTTATTTGCATGTGAAAAAAACGGACGACTTTTATATGTTACTTTGGTATAATAAATGAGAAAGTTTGTAAGGATGGATGGATATTTCTTAGGCTTTCACATAAAAACTGATGAACGGATTTTAACAAGACAACACAACTTGTACTTATCCCATTATAATATTTGTGTGAGGTAATAAACGAAACGCAAGCAACGCCGCGGAGATAAGCTACAAACCTACCACACTATTCCCAAACCACTGCAACTCATGAAAGCCGGAATCAACAGTGGCAACCACCAGAAAAGCGAATTTACCTGTCTTGGATCAGGATCCAAGACAGGTAAATTCGTTCTCCGGGACACGTCGAGCGGCCACCGTAGGCGCGGGCATGCCGGCGGTGACTAATGGGCAACTCGCTGTTCGAACATGGATCATGCCCGGGTCGACGGCGCGTCCTGTTCCACGCGCGCCTCAAAGAGCGTCACCATAATGACGAGGCCCCCTCTCAGAGGGCTAAAGCCTGTCGGGGTCGCGGGACTTATACCATCACCGTGACCCCGGAACATAGAGGGCTATTGAAGGACACCGTGGATTTTAGTCAGTACAAGTCTGACAGTCCCTCTTGCCCTGCCCGGGGTGGGAGGACTAATTTGATGATCTTACCACGATAAAAAAAGAGCTATTTTGATATGTAAAATAATGTGAAACCGCCGCGTTTTATAGTAGTACTTACATACATATTATGTTACTTTTTATCAAAACATTCGTCAGCTACCACCTGATTAATCTTCATAATTTATTGTGATAAAAATATTGCCAGTCATAACAATTTTATGAAATAATATTGATAAATACATACGCATTTGAAAAGTCATTCAAATTGGATAACAAACAATAGTGCGTGTTTACTATATTAGTAAAACGCAGTAAACATTTGTAAGTACTTAAAAAATGTAAACACAAAGCCTTTGTTTACAGTACAAACAGATTGCAATAATAAGCAATTACACGCAGTTGTTTTCATTAGGAAACATTCTGTAATAGTCGGATTTCTTACTGTTTTTATAGCTACTAAAATGCCTGACATTCTTGGAGAGAAACGATTAATTATTTATTGAATACTAGTCTATGACCGCGGTTTTGGTCGCATAGTATTATAGTAATAGTAGTACGATATTTAAAAAATCTATACATTATTGAGTATTTCAATAAACATTCCTTTTTCGTACATAAAACAGTAACAAACATTGTTATTTTGGAGAAAAATAAAGTATTTATTCTATGTATCTATGCCATACCTATGAGCCAGGAAAAAGCACGCGTAGCGAATTTTATTCGCGCGATTTTTTCCCAAAACTTTTTATAATTTTATTTTCTAAAATTTTGAGAATAACGCAGCACGCACTTGCAAAAGACATGATAGATATTTTTTTATCCTGGTAAAATCATCAAATGAGTCCTCCCACCCCGGGCAGGGCGGGAGGGACTGTCAGACTTGTACTGACTAAAATCCACGGTGTCCTTCAATAGCCCTTAATGTTCCGGGGTCACGGTAAAGAAATAAGTCCCGCGACCCCGGCAGGCTTTGGCCCTCTGTATGCCCCGTCATCATACAAAAAAAAAAGACACTTGCGAATAAAATTCGAAATGCGTGTTTAGCCTTTTATTATCTATAGAACAGTCTGACTAGCTTGATTAGATTCTTAAAGGTTAGCTAAACCATAGCTAAACAAATCCTGTCGTGGCCAGCTCGTTATTGGAATGCTGCATCAAGGTTACCCGGAGTTGACCTCTGCCGTCACCATTGTGCCCACATTCATTAATCAGGATTATTATTTGTAATTTAATCAGGGATCGAAACACGGATGGTCTAAGGTTGGATCGTTTTACGCGTAGAAATAAAAAAAACATTCGTTTTAATATTTTGGTGCTAATAATGGCATAACCACTTTTCTTTCTCCCTTTTTAGTAACAACGCCTCTTTGATATTTCTACCTTAATAAAATATGACTGAAAAACTACATTAAATGTTTTCTTTTTAAATAATTTGAAGTAAGCTAACTTGATTTTTCTGTGGTAAGAAAAATTTGTTTGCGAGCAGGATTTGATCCTGCGACCTCCGTGTATAGTTCATCCGAGTCCGGAGGACGCATTCATCTATTCTGACCTAGTGTGCATATTTTATAAATATGATTTAAAAATTTAAGGACATTCAGTCTGGAAAATACAATTCAGATGCGAAAAAGACTAGCTTTTTTTAGTTTAAGAACCAAAAGTAAAACATTGTCTAAGTCTAATTAATCGTAAAACTAGACAGACACTCGCCATGAAACCCAACAAAAAACAGACATTCATAAAGTTCCTAACTATATAAATAAGTTGTTTATTCAAACGACCTTCCTGCCTAATGTACCTAATCAAATCCTAATTATTATAATAGGCTTAAAAGAACTTCCACAAAAACAATCGCTCTATTTATGACACAGCTCCTAATAATACTCTAATTGTCGATATCCGTGACGGCTAGGCAGTTGTTTTAAGTTCACGTAAACACGGAACTTGCTAATCAAATTGGCGCGCCTTCCAATTTACTTAGGGCGCACTCACCAACTTTTAATTTTAATCTAGGAAACAGTGATAAAGTCTTCGACGTGGAATAGGCCCGGTTATTACTAACGCGGACAGTAGCGGAGACGGCTTATGTGATTGGTTATTCAAAACACATCTCCTCTCGTCTCCTTAGGCTCCACTGACTAAAACCTCACGGTGTACATATGTACATATACTTCAGGATAGATCAAAGAGATAGCCTCTAAAAATATCAAGGGGTTTAAATCAGTACACCTGCAAAACCCGGGCGGCATCTATCTTAGTGACTGTCTCTTAATTTGGCGTAAAGGTTTAATAATTACGTTACATGATAATATCTTGTGACAAGTTGTACCTTTCGAGAGAATAGAAAATAAACAAATTCTAATCTATTTCGTCGGTAATTAAGTTAAAGTTGCATGCAAATCTCATGTAATTTCTGACATCGACTAAATGAGACTTAAAGGAGGACAAGTTAGAGTTTAAGTAGCTATAATTCATTTTAATCTGCGGTTTAGAAGTAAACACGGAACTTATTTATCTCCAGACATGACGGGGCCAATTCACGATATCCTACAAGACTTCACGCCATAATTGCGTTTCTAATTGTGAGGCCTTGGGTTTAATTCTTTAGGATATAAGTATAGGAACATTCGAAGTGGCTATAATCTCATACCCCGGATAGACACACGCTTTTGGCCCCTTCGCTCTTAGCTCAAGAAGGGTGGAAAGGCCCTTAGTCTCTCCATTTCAGAGGAAGGATCCTCTGACTAATCAAGTTTCGTCTGGTGAGTAGTACCCGACAGCTCTTGGGGACGATCACTGCTTATAATTTGGAATGGGCTTTATAATAGCTGTATAAAGGACTTGGGAATATACATAATTTAGCGAGTCGACAGATGTGATGTAGATTTCGTATATGGCGTTCTAGATTCAGACCTGCAGGGCTATTTATTGGCTAACTTAATAGTCACTGACCAGCCAGACCACTGATGGCTTGATGCCTGTAATGAGGCTAAGTTGAGGAGTGGAGTGCCTCAGGAGCGTTAGAATAGTTGATTTTAGGGAACATTCACATTTATCAGTTTCATTGCTAATGCAAAAGCTTATACGAAATTTACCTGTTGACAGCTATTTGATGGTTTAAATAGACACCGAGATACGCAATAGCCCTTCAGACATCGATTATGTAGTATTCAATAAATAATACTTTCAAAACAAAAAAAAACAATTTCTGTACCCATACTTTTTCATTACCTTCTTCAATAAAAGTAATTGAAGTTCCCAGCAACTGACGTAACGTTTACAGGAATATCAATTGGAATTCATTGTCACAGTTGGACATGGCGTCACCTAAACTCGTAAAGTAATGGAAGCGAAGGCGTGTCGAATGACTTCACGCGTATTTATAAAGATAAGATAGCGACACACTAGGTACTAAGTCAGTTCGAAGTAGAAAGTGTTTTGATAACTTAGGACCTTAGACGTAGATGGAGGAGTCTGATTAGTTAAAAGGTAGGGCGCCTGATAACTGTATGAGTAATTTACTACATTTCATATGCAGTGCTATTCTCTAAACAGCAGCTTCGAAAACTGCAGTTTGTCTTTACTGAAAATCTATTTGAGACAGACTGTGGATTCAATGCTGCGTATGAAGTTAAGTCTTTGGAGAATAGAACATGCTAGGCTTAGACGTTTGAGAGTATCATTTATTAAGCACGTGATTTAAGCGAAGTGTAACATCAAAAGAATACTAGTTATACTTACTGGTATTTAATCTCACGCTAACTTTAGGTGAAATAAACAACTACCAAACCTTGAAACTCCTAGCCACTCACGTAACGGTTACAGGAATATCAATTGTGGAGCACAAAGCCAGAACAGCATCGTGGCAGACCTCGGTAAGATGGTACGACAAAATCAACAATCAGTGGTCCACTTTGGCCCTGGATCATAAAAACTTTGCCTTTGTCCAACCCAGTTGGATGAAATAGGCTAGCAGTATCAGTAATAATAAGACAAGTGAAGGACTTGATGGAGGCGTTTGCGCGGCGCTTTAACATAAAAGGCTAAGAAAAAAAGAGAAGGATGATATTATTATCTCACCTGTTCCTCCCTCATCTTGCAGAAGAGCGTCTGCTTCTGCGTCTCGTCGAGCTCGGCCAGGATCTCGGGGTCCACCCACATGTCGCGCAGGATCTGCTGCAACATGGTGCCGGCCCTGGGGACAATAGAACAGAAGTTATAGAAATAGTTACCAACCACCTTGTAGGCAGTCGGTTCGCAGTTGGAGTTGCAATGCAAAAGTTAGGTTTGCAATAGTTTTGCGATCATCGTCAAACTTTCCCCGCTCATCAAATGACATTTTGGCACTATTTTAGGCTCTTAAGTCAATACGAAGAATTGAAGTTCTCAGAGTGCAATAATATTTAAGAGTTAGTGAAAATTGAGTCTTATAGACTTCTTAGTACAGAGCAATATTGGCAGGTAGAACTATTGATCAGTCAAAAGTACTAGTTGAACACATTCAGTCGTTTACAGATAATATCAGCCAATTATAATTCGAAGATGATAACCCGGTAGACCCGTTGAATTATAGCGTGGATTTTTAAAAAGAAAGAGTTTGACAGTCCTTTCCACTCCCAGAAGCACTCATTTGATGATTTTACCATAGCACAAACAATTATAGGAGAGAGCACTAGAGATAGGGCCAGCCCAAAATAATGTAGAAACTATAGCACTGTTATAACTCTATGAAAAGTAGATAGAAATAGTTGATAACCCTGCAGAATACGAACAGTGAGACCCAAAGCAATCACATCGTGATATTTGTGACCCTGAATGCAGTAAGTACATGAAATAAACGTAGCACTCAACACTACTCGTACTATTGATAGTAAATTGTACTATTTAATTTTGTCTAGATAAAAGCTCTTTAATATTACATGTTTACTTAGCAAAATAGTTAGGTATATAGAGCGAAGTTTTATAACAGTTTTGGCTTCATGTAGCATACACGAAAAAAGTGCAAACAGCATAATTACAGATAGTAAATAGAAGGTATTTTTTTATCGTGATAAAATTATCAAATGAGTCCACTCAGGGCTGAGCGGGAGGGACTGTCAGACTCGTACTGACTAAAATCCACGGTATACATAAAAAATGTTTAAAATCTATTATAAAGAAAAATTATAATACTATTGCAATTTTCGCATTCGCTTGATTTGGTAATTCAAATCATGAACTTGAGGCGAAAAGATATCAATAATGATGACAAAATTAAAGAAAGTGTTATTATTGAGTTGATAATGATGATGATTGCAATCATAACGATGACAAGAGCTTTCTCCGAATGATAGTAACATCGCTGTTTATAGTCAAAATTGCTGTCTCATCAATTTAAAATACTTTTAACGAAATTTTACTTTTTAAGAATTCATTACATGCAATATCATGGCCACATAATAACACTGATCTTTTAAATAAAACGTGTTTATCAACTTAAATGTAAACACAACCTTAACCTTACAAGTCTTATTTAATCATTTCATATTGTTTTTTTTTTAGTGGCCAACGAACAAACTGCACTATAAATATTTGAGATGACAAATATTGGAGAGTGTTTATATAAGACAGTAAAGTAGAAAGGAGGTTTGTAAATCATAAATAAATATATCTGCCATATAATCTAAAGTAGGTGTAGTAATTCCTTACAAATTTATTTTTGATAGGTATGTACCCCATAAACATAATTTTTACCTACTCCTCCACTATGCTTTTCTGATTAATTTCGTTGCTGGACCCAAGACATGTAAATTCATTCTCCGGGACACGTCGAGCTTCATTGTCTCGGCGCTTTTCTGGTGATTGCCACTTTTGATTCTGGCTTTCAGGAGTTGCAGTGGTTTGGGAATAGCGTGGTGGGTTTGTCAAAAAAAAATGTACACCATAAACATCAATGTGATAGAATAAGTTTGATTACGGTCAAATTAATTGATGTAATAATCTAAAGAAACGATTTGTTAAATAAAATTAGGTGCATGATGAACCTAGTTACAGTAAGTAAAATTTGATAAACAACCTTGTTTATGCATGCACGAGATAGATAGATTTATCCAAGAAATGCTAACGAATAAGTATGTTTAAATTAAACTACAAATTCTCACTACCAAACCCCTCAAGCCATTCTAAGATTCTAAACAACCAGCTATCGACAGTGAAAGCTACGCCTAATTAGCGACAATTTCCTATACAAGTGCCAACTACATTCCTACTACCTACGCATTAGTTTCATAGTACCGACCGATGACCTGCCACAACTGTCATGGCGGCTTGACAGTTCCGCATGGCATAGACTATAGAACTTGTTGACCTTACAATAATAAGTGCAAATGTAAACTTGTTGGAATAAATAAATTAGCAGACAAAGGGATCGAAGACATGTGCTAATTGAATAAGGAAAACTCATAGCTAATTGGCAGATAACATAACATCATCTTGGTAATAGAGATTTCACCGCATATGTTGGACATCTACAAAATGGAGAGCAAGAAAATTGCTTTCAATCTGACTCAGGTCCGGGTTGTTACTGTGAAACTGCATGAGAATTTCCTTAGATGGTGATTATAAAGATGCTCGTGGCCGTGGTCGATTGGAGGTTTAGACATACTAACATAGAAATTGGACTTTTAAACGGGTCGATTTACGCCGCAACGCTAAATCGACCGTCTAAATTTAAATAGGGACTCTATAGTGCTCATTTTTGTGAGAAAGAAATCGACCGAAGAAATCGAATTAGTAGCAGTAGTTAGAAGCTAGGTTGTAAAGAAGAATTACTGCCCATCTGATGTTCAATATGCAATTCAAGTATTATGCATCTATTTAGACTGGAAGAAGACGAAAAAGGCTAAGCGGATTACGATTATAATTATCATGGATATCTTTAATGTAATAAATATTACAAAAGGGTAAAGTTTGTAAGTCCGTTTCTAAGAAGTAATCTCTGGTCTCTGGAACTACTTGAATATTCTTTTACCAGTAGAGAGCAAAGTCTTTTTATTTTCAAAATACACCTCTGCGATGTCAGGGTCGATAGTTATGAATTAAGATGTGTATGTATATGATATGTATATATATATAATGTTACATAGTAAATACATATCATATTCTGATTGTAAAGCTTACATGACGTCATCTGTGTCTTCAAGTATGTATTAAATTGACCATCAATAAATAATGATTGGTTTACTTGATATTTTGCAACAAAATACTCATTGTGTTATGCATAAATGGCATTCTGTAATTACTTGTGTTGTGAGTTTAATGCATTGACAATATTGTATTGAATTATGCTATTTGTATTTTTGTATTGTACCTAAGTGGTTTGTGATTAGCCTTCTTGTTTAAAAACTGCATAATGTGTGCATGTGCAACCTCAATTCGTTTTTAAATCTATATTTATAAGAATAATTTTAGATAATATATTGATAATGTTTTTCTAATCTTCATCTAATGACTGCGTAATGTGTCAGTATTTCATAAGGCAAAAATCTTTTAATCTGAAATCAACAGCTGTTGTAATATTTTTCAGCTAAAAGCTTTAATGTTGAAACCATTAACAAATTACAGGCAATTTTGAATCATCGATGTTTATGTTACCGGACATTTGAAGTTTCAATTTTCTACTCTATTCGGTATTCTACAAACATAATATTAACCGTTTTTTCAGGTTGGTTATTCCAGTACATGACATCACCCGGTTTTGGTGGAGCGGCAGGGAGGGTCTAACTCTTACAAACTAAACATCATGTTCCTTCATTTGCCCTTTCCGTTACAAAGCCGCGGTAACTCATTAAAATCGCGTAATCACACATGTAACTAGGTGTACGGAACAGGGGTGCTAAGGCAGGAAACCTCCACGTGCGCCCGTGGACTGGAGTTCCCTCTCGGATACGTCCGGGGGGAAGACCAGTTTTTCGGGCCGGTGCACCCTGGGATGCGGGCAAAAACTCTTCTTTAGGCTCTGTGTGCCTAAGGAGTCTTTGCCCGTATGCGAATAGCCTGTCGTGTGGACGCTCCAACGCGTGTCCCTCTGATCAGCAGAGGGCACAGCGGCGGAGCGGGCTTGCGGACGGTGAGTAATGGGTGGCTCGCCGTCCGACCGAGTACCAAGCCCGGGTTGGTGGCGCGTCGTGTTTCGCGCCAAATGCCTGCTGGGGTCGCGGGTTTTTTCTTAACCCAGGTTACCGCGGCCCCGGAACGTACAGGGCATCCGAAGGAACACGGGTGGATTTTAGTCAGTAAGAGTCTGACAGTCCCTTCCACCCCACCCAGGGCGGGAGGACTCATTTGATGATTTTACCACCTAAAAAAAAAAAAAAAAAAAAAAAAAAAGGTGTACGGAACAAAGAGAGAGAGATTTATAAGAGGACATTTCTAACATTACTTCAAGCCAACCAAACGTCCTTATGATTCCCCGGTGGATCCTAAGAAAAAATTAAAAGATGTCGCGTGATAACAGTGATCACGGGACATTTGGAGATTTTAAGGAAGTTTCATGTTTTCAAGGCGACGTTGGAGGGGTAATGTATGTTAGTAAGTTAATGGAAATTTCATTACAGGCCCCACCTACATTGTGCTAGGTGTGGCCTCTTCAGGGCTTAATACACAGACTTCTATAGAATAGTTATAGTAATTGCAATTGTTTAGTTTGGCCACAACATATAGTATACATAGTACAGTAATAATATCAGTTAAGCTATGATAAAGATCTCCCAAATATCCCAAACAACCTGTTTCCTTTAAATTTTATTCTCACACCGGAACTGTAGTACCAATTCGCAATTTACTACTGATAGCAATTTACGCAGCTCCTTTGTTTCTCAATAGCCGCCGGTCGATGGTATTTTCCATTGGCATAAAAGGGAATACATTTATAAAAATCCTGCCACCTTCTGTGTAGAAAAAACTTTAGATGCAGCGTTCTAGATTTCTAGAATTAATTACATCAAATAGATTCGTTTAAAATGGAAGAGGAATACCAAAGAAAATATGGATGGGTTGTGTAAAGAATGATATGAAATAAAAAGAAGTGAATCATAGAATAGGATAAGGGAAAGAAGATGATGATGATGATGAGATTCGTCTAAATCTTCATAGATTAAAAGTCCTTTCACAACACCATCGAAATGTAAGGCTCATCAACTAAGCCTGTTTTAAAGCCAAGGATTACAGCCAGGTAAATAAAACCCAGTTGAATTACTTCCAAATGTTTGGAAAATTCCATCGTTTCTTAAATTCTCCAACACGTGTGTTTGAACAACAGACAGAAGTATTATCAACATGGAATCTTATCATTCACATGTTTGCGCATACGCATGCGCATAGTAATAGCTACAGAGCCGAAGATCTACCGACATAAGATAAAGGGGCCTGGGGGGTGCTTGAAAAACAACGGTGTATTCCAACTATTTAAAAATGGGACAAAATGTCGGCAAGTATCCTCCCGTTTAGACTTTAGTAAAATCTTGCTAAAGCGAGTTTCTACTACCAATTCAAAACTGTCACGATAATCAGATAATGGTTTTGCACATAAACAGACTGACAGGGTTATGACAATATAAAACTTGCGACCTTGAATTATTACAAGATACAACAACCAAAACGTGGTCACTTTTATGTAATCATTTTAGGTAAACTTTAAAAATAAGTTGTTTCAAAATGTCATAAGTGCCTTAGTCTTGCAGCCTTAGAGAAACATAATGCGCAGGCCGGTCACGAACTAAGCTAAGCTATGCAAAAAGCCTTAATTATGAGCTTGAAATTATATAGTCAAGCATAGCACTGTAGCACTCAAAATCTAGCCACCACAAACATCACCCAGTTTATCGCTACCCGCACACAGTTTGCCCCTTTGACAGTCAAACTAATAACATATGAAATCAATCAATTCTCCGGCCCTTAAACCAATATTTTTGGGGTCAGCGTAACATGTCTTCCTCTTTTAATCTTTTTTACAACTCGTCCTTCCTTGCTGCCAGACAGAGGGTACCTACGCTCTGACCAAAAAGTTGGCAGATTTTTAATAAAACTTTTTGCAGAACTGTCAAATTCCATCTTCCTAATTCAAAATTCAAACAGTTTCAACCGCCGTTACCAAACGTGATAGCGCGGTGCTTTTGCATCGTTCTCGGCATCGGGAACAAAGAGTGAATATCGCAAAGATGGTCGTTCGTCGTGCGTACGCGCCGCATATCAATCGCGATACAAGCGCGACATACATTATGCATGCGACTGCGCAGGAGAGCTTACACTCGACAGGTTGAGAAGGCTTACTGCCTTATCATCAATGATAGTCTATTCGACTCTTCTTGTCTATGTAGATTTATGCTCAGAGGTTTAAAAAGGAAGCTGTTACTAGTCTTGCAATTACTGTTCTTTTATGTGTTAACATAATAACATCAGAAAAAGTTCACAAATTCTGTTGAATGAAATGCTTTCTAAGTAATTGCAATAGTTTGAATGTTACATCTTTGTGAGTATTTTGGTCGCGTACCAAACAGTAATTGCCATGTTTTGTTATGTTAGAGTTGTCCTTTTGCATCACTTTTTGATTCTATAATACATGTACACTACATACCGACACAACCTGCGTCTACCGACCTTATTCAGAACGAAACATAGTCTATTGTGATCTGCAAAAAGTTGCCAACGAAATTAAGATGGTTGTCAGTCATTGTCATGACTTGCAATGTTAATGCACGTCACATAGGCTGCAAAAAGAAGATAAGATGGCAGGTTTGTGCAGTGATTGAGACCTTTAAGTCTGTCAATAGGACAGGTATTAAAAGTATCTATGGTCCAGGACTAACTGCTGAATCAAGAAGATAATTACCAAAATATTACGATACACGGCGCCGCGAAACAGTACAATAAATATATGAAAATAATGATATCAGCAGAGTTACACATCAGCCTTGATTTCTCAAAGAGCAATATGTGATTATCTTAAATAGTCAAGTAAGTAATAAAACTCCATATACAGACAATCACTATGTATGATCATCTCAAGATTATAATCAAGTAAATAATTAGTAACATAACGAAAGAAACAAAACTTCATATTCAAGATTTCAACACTAACAAAAAGTTAACTGACGGAGAATTTCTCGCCTTAAAAGCCGAAGACAGGGAAAAAGCGAGCACACTGCACATAACCATGAATATTCATACAAAATAACATAACGCTTGTATCAGTTGTTGCTAAGCTCGTAGCCAACTGACAAAGGACCGTCGTGACGCTGGTTGCGAAACATTCGTGATGGATACAGCTACGCTATAGTTCAAAAGTGAAGGTGACGCAAATGCCAGAGCTTTGAGCTTGCCAGCCAACTTGTGTATTGTTAAGGATAATACAATAGTTATACTACCTACACTAGATTGTGAGGAGGTTTTATTTTGTAACCTGAATGATGGATGGGGAAGATTTTATTGGAACTGCTGTGGAGTATTAAGTGGATAAGTATGGAAGAAGAGGACATGTTGCGCTGACCATTAATGAATTGGGATATGGGTAGGTTAATGATGATGATACTCTGGCTAGACATTTTAATAGGTACACTTTAGTCATTTCGCCCTCAAATTCTTCTTTTATGTGTACTCAAATTATAATACCAAATATAGCCTTGTTGACAACTTCCACAGCTCTAACCAAGCTCTATCGTTTGCTTCTTTTAAATTCTGTAGGGTTCAGGTGGTTGGAAAAAGTAACATGTTTACAAATTCAAGTCTGTGCTTGAATTGTAAACATGTTACTTGTTCCAACCACCTGAACTTACTCAATATTATCAAGGGTGGTACCTGACAAAGCTTAAAATCGTAACACAAGTTAAAACACATTGCATATCGACCACGGACACCAGATATTGACAGACATAATCAATGCCGTATCTGACAGCAAGCAAACCTACGTCATAGCACTTTAAAAAATACTTACGGTGACTCCGTCAAAAACACAGGTGAGCTAAAGCCCCAAGTCAAGTTACAACTTGTTTAATGCAAATCGTTGAAGGCGAAGTAACTATTGGCTCATTGCATTGTAGAACGTTGGACCAGTAACCTGTCAATGCAAATTCTCAATCTTCGATTCGAAACACGTCAAGTATCAGAGTTAAGACACCTGGGCACGACAGTACTAGTGTTAGATACAATATTCATATAGACATTGCAACAAGTCTTGCCTTAGAACATAATATTACGGATTTGTCACAGTGCAACTAGTTACAGTGGTTCTAGGTTATCTTTTAGTGATTGAGCCACTGCGGTAATCGTATCGTCAAAATATAAACATGAGCTAATGTATTGTCTCCATGTAACTTAACCGCCGTAGGATACAGGTACGTCAAAAAATGGCATTGGACGTTGAAAGTTATTTCAACGTCCAATGCCAAACAACTGTTAAGTTGTTTTGCAGTAACACGTTTTAAGACAAGTGTTCAACAGATGTTTAACTGTTTGTGATACGACCGTTGATGGTAAAGTTTTATTTTCGTTTCTCAACACCGATGATCTTAAAAAATATATTGTCACACGAAATGGACTGGACTCGAACCAAATCCTGTTTACTGAGGAGTATTACAACATCTTAAAACCAGGCTTATTCCGGCGAGTGAAAGTGACAGAGCTATGCAAGTCGTCTAGCGCCATCTCGTTCACTCACTGGAACAAGCCTGGTTTTAAGACGTTGTAAATGTCTTAATTTTGATATTTCACATACGTCAGAGCCTAAAGTTTTGGCATATCTATTCCTGGTCATAAAAATTCTTAGGGTCTACCACACCTTTTTGGGCAAAAAGGCGCTGTTGATGAGCAAATGCTATGAAAGATTTTGCCAAGTGTCAAAAACCTTTGAATTACTGTTTAAACTTAGCTACACTGTGGTCCTATCATGTTCTACGCGGAAGGTATGAGATAAGATCAACGGAAACTTAATAGAGTCTACGATCACTTGTGATTGGTCACGGAAGTAGCTTTAGGAGCTTTACGATGCCTCACGGCTACACGATTTATCATATTATGTGGCTGAGATATAGATAGATGATATTAGTCGGTTTTTGAAGACCTTAACAAAACTATGTAAATTGCATTTTAGATAACGGAATAAGTATATTTTTTGCCTCTCTCTACGAGTTATGTATTCTGACAATAGAGTAATTTAATCCACCTCTGGAAATTCTACTTTTAGACTCCACCAAAGGCAAAGACCGAATAAAATTTATAGACAAGGAATGCAGTCTTAAAATACTGGTTTTATATTTTTTCTATTGATTATATCATCATCTTCTTTATTTAAAAATACATACAAAAAACCGGTATTGATTATGTACCTTGACTGTATATAATTACGTCATGTTAACCTTCAATAAGTGCATAAACTCGCGCAATGAAGAAGAAAGTATGCGCAGGCGCAGTTGCGAGTGGCCAGTAGGCGTGACCCCGGGCGAGGTCAAGGATAGCGTAAAGTTCACTGTGTGAGCTTTACTTTAAGACACTGTGCAATGAGGCGGTATGGTCTGCAAAGTTACAAATGGTTAATATACGGGTAGGTTGCCAGAGACTATCACACAACGCCATCTAGTCCCAAGCAGAGCTTGTGTTATGGGTACTAGACAACTGATAAACATACTTAAATATTTCTAAATACACACATATAGATAAATTACACCCCGACATAGAACAAATGATCATGCTCATCACACAAACATTTGTCCTGGGTGGGAATCGAACCCACGACTCCCGGCATAGCAGTCAGGGTCACTAACCATTAGACCCGCTTCCCCCGATAAGTAGGTGCAACTCAAAAATCATCCCGTGGGAACATAAAATGGGGATAAAAACTCTCCTATATGTTAATCCAGGTAATAAAATATCTGTGTACCAAAGAAGAATGGGCAGAAATGTATGGACCCCGTCCCTTTCCTTGTAACACTCCCATCTATATATCAAATGAAAGTACGTGAAAAGTGTATCATTTCAATGTATGACAGCCAACCTGCAAACTATAGGAGAAAAAAGTTATTGAGACTTTTATGTCAAAAGATGAATTTCGATTTTCAGAAGAAAACATTGCTCTTAGCTTTTTCTCATGATAATATGTGTATAGATCATGAGAAAGAGTAACATTGTTGACTTAGCGGCACCCACTTCTGATTCTTTAAAAGAAAATCATAGTACTTAGTAGTAATAATTGTATGAAAATAATGAATTTAAACTAGATTGGGGCTTTAGAGGCGGGATACCACAGGCCCTACCTAGAAGAACATGGCTATAAGACTGTCACATGCCGCCACAACCAAAACGTTACTCAACTGACTAACGAGGAAGCAAAGGAGTAAAAAAATCACCAGTGTACTATGGATGGTCCAGTCATTTTTTGTTTTCCTTCATTAGTGTCCGAAGTGCTAACAGTGTCTGAATAGCTTTTTGTCATGGTAATGATGCGTACCAACGCCAACGCTTGTACCCATCATTTCCATGTGAAAATCTATGAACATCGCCGTGTGGAGACACGTTCGTATAGAGTATATGGAAATATGTGGCACGACTATAATATCGCCGCGATTCTATCGAATGTGGAGATAGCGTCTTATTCTTTTTCAAAAACGCTATCATCATCATCATTATCTCAGCAGTCGGTTGGAAGCGACCTGCATCCAGCGTCTTCCGGCGACCTTCATTAAAACGCTATAATTAAATATTAAAACTGACATTTTCAAAATCAATGTGTTCCATTACAAATTCTGTGAATCCCGGCCGATCTTCCATATATGTACATATTCTCGTAATAACATACTATGACGAATTCTGACTCGAAGTAATGATCGCGAACACGTAACACATAGTTGACGCCTGTCTTCTACTTCCATAGTCGACAAACCCAATCGTTAAGGCACAGAACCGTGGACGAGCTGAAGGTAGTCCGAGAATCGGTTAAAGAAACTAGCAAGTTTTTTTTTTTTGCATGTCATGTGACATTTTTTTTTTAATACAGTAATGTCAACGATGCATTAGCACACAGTATTGAGTATGGATTAATATAATTTAAGACAGACATGACTTCTGCTTAACATTATGTATCGTTGGTATTTTGACATAAAAGTCTCAATAACTTTTTTCTCCCATAGTTTACAGGTTTGCTGTCATACAATGAAATGATACATTTTCCAAGTGCTTTCATTTGATATATAGCTGGAAGTGTTACAAGGGGTGGGACGTTTTGTCCATCCTTCTTTCAACAAAATCCGTTCACTGGTTTTTGCGTGAAAGAGGAACAAATATCCATCCATCCATCCATCCAAACAAACTTTCACGTTTATAATATTAAACAGGACTAGGATAGAATTTCATTTAAGAATAATCTTCTTTTCAATATACCTGGATGCAGTTGAATGCCAATACCTACTTCACATAGTGCAATTGCTTATCATCTTTACCTCAATCACACCAAATTCATTGTATAATTTACCCTTGGTAAAGTTCATCATAAAGATCAATTAACAGTACTTAAAACCTCTTTTCTTTTTGTGAAAAGTTTTCCATTGCATTCCAGGTTACTGGTCAGTCAGTATCACTAATGACCACCTGTCATTAGGCGATGACAGGTCAACAGCATCAACCAAGCGTCAGACATTCTGAACAACACAGTTCACAAAATATTAATGTCAGTAACACTGGGACCGCTACCTCTTTGTGTTTGTGAGAAATATTCGGAAAATTTCATGAACTCGAAACACTGAAACACACATTCTTGTAAAGGTGAAATATATTTTTTCAATGGAAATGAGTTCATTCATTTTCAGTCCTCGGTCGTTTGTTTTTCCATGGATTTTTTTTATTCAGTCTTTAATAGTCCCTTTCTGGGTAAATCAAAAATTAATTATAATCACTAAGAATTCAAGCATTGAGAAATGTTTCAGCTAGAAACATTGAATATGCACGAACCTTAAATAATTGATCCGTAAAATTCATAATTTCAGACTAAGTAAGTATTCATTTGTATTCAGCTAAAATTATTATTTCTATTTTGAAATTCAATTCAACCTTTGAACACAATAATTACATTGAAGAAGCTTTTATAAACTTTGTAAGCTAATTCTTCTGTCAACAAATTACAGTTTTAAGGTTCTTGTAGATAATAACTGCAATCATATCTCTGTCCCAACAATCAACTGTGATTTATTTATGTTTGATTATGCCCATTTGTTGCGCAAGACACGTTGCTATTGCAAGCCCACCAGCTTGATACTAGATAATCGAGTTGCACAAGTCTAAACTACGTGCAGAATATAGAACTGGCTGAAATGTATCAAATTGAAGCAAAAAAGGTTTTACTCTTTTATTGATACTGGCAACTTAGAAATTTGGGTTGGCCAACTATTGCAAAATAAGCATGAATGTGTACTACTAGCAAACTGGGATTGCTTATAACAATCTTTTATTAAGATTAATTAATATCGAATGCATTTACTACAGACAACCTTGTAAATATGCAGAACACCTTGACCATATTAGGAACACAAAAAAGTATCCATGTTTAAATCTAGAACAGTGAAAAGTTGTAAACGCGCAACGAAATAATTCAAATTCTTGACAACCACGACTTTTTGCAACGGAAGACAATGAGCTGTCAAAATGACATACGTCAGATGGCTTTCCGCGGGAAACAAAGCGAGCTCGAAAGTGGGTTGCACAGATAAATTAGAGGTTACCTCGCCGTGTCATGGAGTTCGCTGAGATTTCTATCTCGACTTTTATTTAATCACTTTCCCATGTCCATAGTGTACGTAAAAGTATCGCTTTAATAATGCATGTAGGCTGTTATAAGTACACCGACATGAAACTATTACATTCTTGATAAGCGAGCAAATAAATTACTTTCGTGCTAGTCTACAATTCATTAGAATTAAGGAAATAATTTAAACTCAGGTGAATTCCTTTCCGACAGTCAATACTGGCTAGATTATGGTCCATTTGCTAGAATCTCTACAGAGTTCCATGGTACTCTTACAGATTTTGAGGGCTTAAGATTAAGCAGGCCTTACCTAAACCAAGAAGATACTTACTTAAGCCGCGAAAATACGGAGAGTTAACTAATGGCCTAAAATAATTATCTAGCACTAGCATCAATGCGTTATTATCATAAAGATTTAAAATACTTTAAAGAGGGATTTAAGATTGAATTTAGAAGTGAATGATGTAAGAGCTCAACATATTTTGTAGTAACTTTTAGTTCAAATACACGTTTCCTTGATTTAATCCTTCGTTAAAAGAAACTTAAAATCTTATCGCCGCGTGGGCAATTGGGCATGGCCGCATGGCAGAACAAGTGAACACGTGTGCGCAAAAAAAACACAGGCGCGGCCGGCATGTCACGCACTTCACTTGACACTGCGAAAATAGCCCTTATTGCTACGAGCATAAAGACACTGTCATACTGTTTCTAAAGATGTTTTGTTGACTGTATGTCGAGTCGATGAACCTAGTCCCTTGTGAGACGTATAAATAAGTATAGCTTCGGAAAAAGATGAATAATCATGTGTAACTTGCTGGTTAGGGTTTAAAATCACTTGTGATGCCTAATAATAGTCTACAAATTCGTTCAGTATTAGTTCCAAGTTCCATCTGCTAACTGAACAGTGCAATTTAAGATTCAAGCAACAGCAATAATGGATTGTTCCAGAATGAAAATTAAGACTAACTTTATGTTGCTAAATAGACATAATTATGTATTATTTTAATATACTATTGCTATTACACAGTGCTGTAATACACGTACATCAAAACCTTAATGTTTAGCAACCGTGAAAAACTAATACCATTTAAATCTGTGTTTAAAACTCCATTTTACTAAACTAACGTTAAAAGATCAGTGTAATCAGCCCAACCGTTATGAATGCATTCTAAATTCAAAAAGTAGAACGTTCATTATGACATGAGTTTTCCACGTCCTTGTTTCGTCCAGAAGTTCAAAAAACAATGAATGAGATACCATGTTTTCTGATTTGTACAAATATGTCCGAATTTTGCAGGTTCTCAATTCGACATGTATATATTTTATTTTAGGAAATTTCTGATTGAACAAGAAAGATGTAAATGATGACGTCATTTCCACCTAGCCGATTTTTTTCTAAATATTTAGTTTTACTAGGTATATTTTTTTTTTCGTCTTCGTCATCTGTTACAATCTAACTTCACCGAGGTCTTTAGATTTCAATATCGTAATCAAGTAAGTATAGGACACATTCGTGCCCATAAAGTCCTTGCTCACTCCAATCTACCAATCAGAAAATAAATATAAAATTGATCTGTGTTAAAATAAACGTGCTTAAATGTTTTATTACACACATTACGCAATACGCTAAAAGGTTGACGAAAAATAAAATAAAATTATAATCAAAATTTATAGGCAGATAAAAAAATAAAGTTGAGAAGGATATAAGGTTTTAATTGTCCCACATTGACCATACTACCAGGATAAATAAAATGATCCGGGATAATAAAACAGAGAAAAGTATCCTATGTGTTCAGTTCAGGTGATAAAATATAATGTTGTGCTAATTTCATGCCCTCAGTAGTTTCTATGTGAAAGAATAACAGGCATAAATCAAATACTCTTTCGCTAATGAAAAACTAAGGCACTATAAACTTTTTTTTTTTTATCGTGGTAAAATCATCAAATGAGACCTCCAACCCCGGGCAGGGCGGGAGGTACTGTCAGACTTGTACTGACTAAAATTCACGGTGTCCTTCAGTAGCCCTTTATGTTCCGGGGTCACGGTAATAGAAATAAGTCTCGCGACCCCGGCAGGCTTTGGCCCTCTGAGAGGGAGCCCCGTCATTTTGCTGACAGCTCTTTAAGGCGCGCGTGGAACACGACGCGCCGTCGACCCGGGCATGGTCCATGGTCGGACAGCGAGTTGCCCTTTACTCGCTGTCCGCATGCCCGCGCCTACGGTGGCCGGAGATCGTCTTGCGACGTACGACGCCGTGGGCGTACACCACTGAAGGCACTATAAACTAGGATAAGTTTCATCGACACGGTCAAAAGCCAGTCAATCATAAATTCACAATGTCATGCTTTCACACCAAACCTCTCCAGGAAAACGCAACACAATAAATTAAACACCTAACCACCTAATTATTTTTATTGTAATTATCAACAATTAATTTTCGCAATGAAATTATGCTATAATTACGCAAATTGCAGTCAGTGAGTGTTGAAAACGTAAAATTATAGTGAGGTCGACGCCCTCTAGTGTTCGAGCGAAAATAAAACTGAGTTTTTGACATGTGTTCTGTTCTTACTAGAATTTTATAACTAGAGTTTATGTTTTCTCTAGTAGGTTAGTGGGACTTTCAGAGATAATCATCTGCAACACAGTATGGGGTATAACGTCGTGAATTATTCTTTAAATACTCTAAATACAAAATTTACATGTGCATGCGTGCCTAAAAAGACTCCTTTTTTATTTTTTGTGAAAAAAATTATCATATTTATAATCTAAAGAAGGCCCATCGGAAGTTATTGTTTTGCATTTTTATTGATTCTGGAAAAAAATTCTATCATGTTCCTATGAACTGTTGACGAAATCTTATGTATTAATTATAACTTGCCCCTGATATTTACCCAATGAATAATCACATAACCATAACATAAACTATACAAGATTTTTCTCCGAAACAGATTAAATACCTATACATAATCAGTGGAATGGAACCTTTTATAACATATTACCTAATACCATCTATCTAGAAAACATCGTTGCAAAATTATCTCCTAAAATAGCATATTTTTGAGTGAATTTTAACCCGGTCAGAAATAATCTAGATGTTGCCGAACAAAAGTAAAATAGACTTTTTGTTCACAGACATTTTCTTATTACGAATAGTCGGTGAATGTGCAGTTATGAATTTACATTTTGTAATGTTCAACTCAAATTGTAATAGAAAGATTAGTTACTGTTATTAAAGATTTGTCTCACGCGATAATATTTTGTGGTCACCGTTCGTAATTTTAGATTTGGAACAGAAATTATTAAACCAAATAATTTAATTTCTTATGCTGCAAATGGCTTTTGAATTCTCGATGTAGGGCTGTCCAAATGTTGGAAAAAGAAAAAGTCAACGAAACTTCAAATTATATCAATATGAAGTTTCGTTGACTGGTCTTTTCCACCTCGTCCTGCTGGGGTAGCGCTGACACAAGTCTTATCGGACAGATCCTTAGGAAATAGCCCCCAAATCAGTGGATGATATTTAAAAAGACTGCAGGAAAACCTGGTCGAAGTTCGCGAAGGCCAAACGGAAGAAGGCTTTCGTTCAGCAAAGGGATGGAACTGGTCTGCCAGTGATGTTGCTGGTGATAAACCAGAGATTTAATTAAATACAAGACTTTTAAATAGCTGGCTAAGCGGTATCTACAAATGTCTAAATCATAATCGAATGGGAAAAGTAACAATTAGGTAACGCAAAAAAAAGACTACAGTACCCCAAGCACGAGTTTTCACTATTTTACTATACAGAGTTTTTCCAGTATTTACAGCGTTTCTTGTATGAAAATATAGAACAGCGCCTCTGGTGTGCGAAGAAGGAACCAATTTTTTCCTTGAAAATTGTCAATTTGAAGTCGTCAAAGTTCCAGTTTACTTTACGTCTCAAATACTGAAAACTCGTGCTGACGGTACAGTTTAGAATTACAAAACGAAATATAAACGCATTGTAAGCGATGCGTTTCCTCCTTTCACGAAGTAGAGCTACTTTCGACCGTTTCACACATTCCCGTTTTGTTTTTCTAAAGGTCTAGATTTTCTAAATGAGTTCCCGAGAAGAAGCGAAATCTACGCCGCTATCGGTCACGGAGTGAAAATGTTAAGGCTGCAATTCATTTACGCGCGCGGTCTAGTGACTACTGTCAACTGTCATGGGCTGGCTTATTTTGTGTCTTGGGGCATAAGCTGACACAGTTGGTTTTAAATTCAGAATAATCCTTTAAAATATTTCAGTGTCTGCATTTAAAACTTTCAGTAATTTTAAACAGTGAATCATATTTTTTGGTTGATTTTCACATTTTTATCAATCGTAATAAATTCATCAGTTTGCTTTCAGATTCAGATTGCTATGTTTGAATTTTAAATAATGTTTGACAAATAATAATAAATTATAACTCTTGATAAAGCCATTTTCTACAATATTTATAATGCATTAACTGTAAGTAAGTATGTGATTTTCTCTAATTGCAATCTGAAAATGTCAATCAAGATAAAAAAGTATTGTTTTTCAAGAACTACGATGTAGATAATACCTATTGTATATTCTAGGAATCCTAATTGCCGAACAAATTCAGGATTTTTATGTTCGCCAAGAAATGCTCGCATAAAACAAGCGTTAGCTTTATCAACAAAGTTTCTAACCTCTCAGGAGCGATGTTCAGTTTCTAGATTGGCGCATGCTCTAGAATGTTAATGTTCAGCGTTCGCGCCAATTTACGCGTAATGGCGTCTGCGACCATATGCGGCCATGTTGCCGCCATTACAGTGTAATTTATTAAGATTTATTGCGTGTGTTTATTATATTATGGCAGTTTGAGATCGGGAATTTGCGTGATGAGACTTCAGAGCTTTTGTTAGTATCCAATTTAAAATTGTGTGTGTAGTAAAACCGTCTCTGTGCATAAAATGAATTTCAGATTTTTACAAAAGCATAAAGTAGGTACGCGACCTCACTATGTGTTTTCATTATTAAATATTCAGCCAAACCACACATTCATGGCCTCTGTTCCATCGTTTGACCACAGAAATAATTGACGGAAACGTCATTGCACAAACAACACACAATTAGCGAATATAGGACGGAACTTGGCAACTACCGTGACACAGACAGAACGGAACCAGAATCATGGCTAAACTAATTGATTAGCCAATAAGCCAGGTACGTGAGTTAGACAATGCAGCGTTGTGAAAACTAGGAGCGTTGTCAATTGCCACCGGTATACTAAAGACAACTGCAAACAATACTAGTTTGTCCTTGAAAAGATGGTGAAAGTTGTCAAGCATTTTGCGGAACCCATTGCAATCTTAAACGCTCTGCCCCTATTTTGAAAATGACTGCTTTGTTTACCTATCAGTTAACGACTGCTTTTTAAGCGATAAGCCACTCTATTTTTGTTAAATTAAGATAAAATGTAAGTAATGCATTTTTGTGATTTTAACGCCGCGCCGTTTAAAAGTGAACCGATTAGATAACAGTATTTCGGTCAGCAATGTCACGGTAATATAATAATACAGTACTCCAACTTCATACAAACGGACGAAAAGCGAGCTATACCTACGCGCCTCGATGTCGGGGGCGCGCTCGGGGTGCAGACAGTCACGGCTGTACCGCAGTGTCGAGCGGACGGTGTGTTGGTTTTTTTAACAGTAACCGCGTGTTTTTATCTCTAAAAATCAGTTCGAGTACATATCTAATAAGACGAGTAGTTTAATTAAGCTTTATATTAGAATGCGGATTTATTATACTTTAAAATTTAACAATAAAGCATTTCGTACGACTCAGTCGTGGCGCAAATATTTTTCGGTCTCAAATACTTCTATAATATATCGGACTTTATAAGCCCGATTTGTTTTTCAAACAAAAACATGATTTTTTAAATGAAATCTACCAATCAAAAAACAACACGCATTTTTATTGAACACTTCCTATTCATTATACAAAGTATTTCATTTATTTATATAAAAAAGTATATTTACAATCACAAAACTAAAATAGAAAACAGAAAGTACGCAAAGGCAAATGTTATTAAAATGATGTAGACGGGTAGCCCTAACGCATGTTTACGTACCGCGCGGCTGTAGGTATTTAAATCTGTCTGGCGGCCGAGTTACGCTACTGTATGATTATTATACTGTGGCAATGTTGACTGTTGGTATCTAAAATGCATTTTGTGCAAAACAAAAATAATTGAGTTTCATTTAATCACTGTATTTATTGCACAATTCGTGATACACGAGTTATACAGTCTGTAATGCGTATCAATGTGCGTTACCGAAAAGTCAGTAGGTGCACAATTCAAGATTATGATAAACCTACGAGTATTATAAGTTAGGCCAGTTGTTAAAAAAACTGCTGTCTTTAAAAAAAGCGCAGAACTCAAAATATATGCAAAAGTTGATATTTTTAAACATCTGAAAATAAAGCTACTAAAGATGCTAATTCGACTTGCCCCAAAAAGTACAGTCGATCAGACGAGAATTCGTTCAGGCAGATGCGTTTGATTCGGTCAGAATCACAGATTTTACTCCAGTAGACTGTGAAGAAAGCTAGGTGACAATTACAGTTTAGCATTACTAAGCGATATTCTAGCTTAACTATACGCTTTCTCCTTAAAAGATGCAGTGAAAACGGTTTTAAACATTTCACTCCTCAGTTGATCCTATAGCGTAACATTTTTTTTATCATATATATTTTTTAATTAAACCTGTTTTGAATCTGTACATTCAATTACATAATGTGATGTAACCGGAGTAACCGCGTGTATAAATAAATAGATATGTAATGTAATGAAACACAATATGCTATTGTGTTTGATTGTACGTGTATCTATCTGTCAGGGGCGAGGACATCTTGAAATATGATAGGTGATATCAGATTTTAATTTAAATTGTTGGTGCGTCTCCAATCATTTGTGTAAAGTGAAGTCATTGGTTACTAACTAAACTACCATTATTATTTATTTGATTAGTTCGATCAAAGAAAATAATGCCAGGCGTTTTTTCCTGTCGTCAATAAAAAATTTCGTTTTCTAAAAATTATCTTGTATTGAAAATTCTGAACAACAAGCACATCATAAACCAGGAAAAGTCACCAAGAGCCACAGACATTTCCAGAAAAATCTAGATCGATAATAACCGAAACAGATTAGACTTAATTCACTCCTTCATGCGACTGTATATCAATTTGAAACTAAAATAAGACTTATTTAAACGCACATTGTTACTGCTGCCATATAAACTTGACAATTAAACATCTTTTGCAGTAAGCACCTACTATCTACTTTCATTTTCTACCAATTAAAAGTATTCGCCCGGTGGCTGGGCTATCGTAACAGATGATAATTTGGCACTAATTATGAGCTGCTGATTACACGTCACGTTAATGTAATTACTGTTGTTACATGAGATTTTTCCTTATATTCACTTTCTTTGAATATTTATATTAAGACTTTTAGTTGATTAAAGTTTTTTTATGAAAACTTTTACTAGAACTTTAATTATCCGTGGTTTAGAAGATTTGTTTCAAACGATTTTGACACTGTTTTAGAAGAAAAAATATATTTGCTTTAGGCATATTTTATACCCATCAGTTCCATAAATAGGCCATAACACATGTTTGTTCCAAATGTGGTCAGTTAGTGTTTTCATACTAATTGGAACTTTTTTCAAATTATTAACCATCATTAACATGAAGACGGTAATGTATGATGAATTAAGATTTGTCTGGGTCTCTGCCGCAATGGAAACGCGGCCTAACGTAGAAGCAAAATAAACGTTTTCCTGTCTTAAAAATCGACTAAAGTCTACGATCAATCGTCAGTATTGAATGAAATAATAAAATAAATGTTAATGATCTCAGTGATATCATGGCATTATTAGTTGATTCAACAGTAAAACGTCTATCATGGCAAAATACGTAACATATGTGTAATTGAGGCCTAACCGCCCTAAAAGGTGTGTCAAAAAAAAAACAACGCGAGTTTGTGGCCGTCAAATGCCACGCAACAAATGCGCTGAGTTTGGTCGCACCTTTATACTTTTATCGCGACTTTAGAAGAGATGTTTTGAAGATTCTTATAAATCATTACCGACTTATTTCAACAGTTTTTGTTAGGTAGGTATGGAATCACGGTCGCGGGACTTATTTCATTACCGTGACCCCGGAACATACAGGGTTATTGAAGGACACCGTGGATTTTAGTTAGTTAGTACAAGTCTGACAGTCCCCCTCCCGCCCTGCCCGGGGTGGGAGGACTCATTTGATGATTTTACCACGTAAAAAAAAAGGTATGGCATCGCGAATGAGTAAGACGATGTAAAAGTATTAACTGTCTGAGCTGTAAAACCCTGCAAATGCAATATAACAGGATTATTATGTCAGCAAACGTACACAATAACATACGAACAAAAGCCGACCAAAAAAAAAACATTTGAAACGTTAATACATTTAGGAAACAGAATGAAATAATAAATAATGCTTTCCTTACATAACATAATGAGTCAATAAATTATCTGTTGTTGATTTAAAAAATAATAACCTTCTGTAATCAGGCAACGCATATTATTATAAGATTGTACAACTAGAGTGCCTACATAAGATTATGTTCTTTTTAATAGTATATAACTTTATACATAAGATTATGTACCCGGTGAATAGTTTACATATCATGTTTGTAAGTTTATCGAGGATAATAAGGAAGGCAGTTAAAAGTTATTAGATTAATAAAATAGGAAATATGTGATGGCCACGATAAAATAATAATAACAAAATAAGCTCGATGACAGCACTAATAAATTGTTAAGTAAATTGCATGTTTGGTATGGTATTAAAAATAATGGAAACGTATTTTTTGTCAATTGTTGTTGTTGTAATCAATTGTTGTTGTATAAAACTTAGTTTTAATTTAAAACGCAAGTCTTTTTTCAAATGTTACGATTTTCGTGAACCTGCAATACAAATAAATAAATACGTATTATAACGGTTAGACATCGACTAAAAAAATTATATGTATTCAAAAATACATCTCAAAAACTAAATACACTTTTTAAGCTAAATTCTATTAGCGATCACTGTTTAGGTATTTACTCTAATTCTTGGCTTATTGGACGATTCGCACGAATTTAACTCGCACGAAACGTACGAATCGACTCCTTTAAAACACATTATTTTTTCTGTAGTCGATTCGCACGAATTTCATTTATTGGCGTGCGAATCGACACCCTCACAAATATGTAGTAGACTATTCGCACACATTTCATTTTAAGGTTTAAAAAAAATAAAGTACAGTCGTATTCAGCCATCACTGAAATAAAATAAAAAATAATCGAAGTTTAAACAGCAGATATTTACTTGAAAGTAAGAAAGATCTGTATGGAATAAGTGATTGTGTATTAATTCTGTGATCGATATTTGCTCATTTTTAATCCTCAAACCACGAGCTTAGAAGATGTTTAGTACTTAATTTTAATACAGATATTGTTGATTATAGATTGTGTTTTTATTTTCTATCTATTATGAGTAAAACATATTAGACCTTACTACTTCTGTGCTCAAGTGTACTTTATCTTAACTGCATTTCATAAAAAAACAACATGTGTGTGAATAGCCTAGTACATATTTGTGAGGGTGTCGATTCGCACGCCAATAAATGAAATTCGTGCGAATCGACTGCAGAAAAAATAATATGTTTTAAAGGAGTCGATTCGCACGTTTTGTGCGAGTTAAATTCGTGCGAATCGTCCAATAAGCCTAATTCTTTAATCAACAGACAGATCGTAATCGTAAAAGTTATTATTTTTATCTAAATTCAGTTATTAATTGTTGTTGTCTACAGAGTAAGTATTTTTTAATCTGTGACCCACATAAGCCTGTAACAACGTGTTACTTAGTTCCTAATCTAATAATATTGGGTAGAAAGTAATGTGTTTTCGATAGCTGTTGGCGAAAAACCAATTATCCAATTGATAAAGTATCGTATTTCATTCGATTGTTACAAGTATGTTTGACATGTTCCATTATGTTTTCAATGTGGTATTGCGGTCTCGCCAAAGATTTACTGCACGGAAATAATTTGTTACAGTGCCATTTTGAACGATCAATGACAGATGCAATGGCCGCCATCTGTGCAAGTGAGACTCATTATATTTACGCGGGAGTGACAGATACAGATAATAATAGGTCAATGTACGATATTCGTCCTGCTTACTGACCGCACTTAAGTTATTGATCAGGCTCTATGATCATATTAACAGTTTAATTTTTATTTTTTACTCGAGAAACAAAAACAGCACAAGTTTCCTGCCTGACTGGCTGACTCTTCGTGGCTAAACAAGAATGAGCACAAGAGTCGATTTTATGGTCAAGCTGCCCTTCCCAGGATCAGTCCGTGAATGGGTGACCATCCTTAACATACTGGGTTTTATGTATGAATCGGGAAACACATGAAGCCAACTTGATCCAAGGTCAACAAGAATTTCCTTAAATGACTGACGAAAAATTTCAGGGGAAAAGACAAAAATAACCAAGAAAATTTGGAACAAAAATAGTCAGTTAGTCAGGTTATTAGCATAAACAAAAAACATCATGAGTACTACAATGATGACGCATAATGCTCTTCTTTGTTTATGTTTTTCTTTTTTTCATTGACGTAGGTTTTTAGGAAGTTCTGTGAATTTTTTTTTTTCTCTACCCATAGACTTATACTTTATGTTGTTTATTTTCTTCGGGAATGTACCCTTATTGGTTTAAAAACGAATGTAAGTCACTTATTGTTTTTCGTCGTAGTTTTTCCAAGAGATTATTTTTTGTTTTTGTTAAATTATGGTAATATAATAAGGAACCCTACTTACCGGACAGCTAGGTAGGTAATTGGTTTGGCAAGTTATAATGTTGTTTCATAACTGAGTTTGTACGTATTTCTACTAAAAAAAATATGCTCAGGTATTCTAGAAACAAAATAAGAAAAGCGAATGAAGAAAACCATATACTTAATTTCCCATTTTCCGAAAGCAAATACTTATACAAAAAGCAAACAGAATGACAAGAGAGAGCAACAAACACATAAATACCGAGTTCAATAACCATAATCGGTGCGCGTACGCATCCTTTGACGACAACCGCCGCGCATGCGCGATAACATTGTGTTTCGGAACTAGAGCAGAAAGGAAACATGCGCGGTGTCGTTCAAAACAGAACTATTTATAGATTCCCATGATGATCGTGGATTTGTGATGATGGGAAGTGGAGTGGAGCTGCTTATCTACCGGATGAGCTGGGGAGTTTTTTAGTTGGTGTGTTCTGGATGCGGGATGCCCTGAATCCCGAAGGAAACCGATATAAAGTGTTGGAGATAACGGGGTGTCCCCACTGGGATTGCGCTGATTGCTTTAATGAGTTTTGGTTGGCTGAATGTTCCCATTCAGAACCCAGATACGGTAAAAAAAGAGGAAGAGATGGGAGGATCACATTCCGAAAATAATGATGACCAGGTTGATGTATAAGTCTAGTTCAAACCAACGAATGGCCTCTAAAAAAGATGGTTGGCATCAGGAGTTGGTGTCCGGAAGCGGGCTGCACTGGGTGAGTCGCGATAGTCAGAAGCAATCTTGCGTCTCATAATATGGTAAGGCCAAAGTAGACACAAGACGGTGATTTTAGTGGGTGACAAGCCCCACATAACCCAATCATTGTGCATAACCCAATTATTGTGCATACGGATTAGAGGTGTTAGACATTTTTTAAACGCTTTGAAATATAAAATGTTCGCCAATCATGACGTTAATCATTTGACTTCCAGGAATTAGGATGAATACAGAACAGTGATTATTTTATATTCATAAATTGTGATAGTTCTTACCTTTTATATCCACGGGGCTAAAACGAAAACGTAGTTAGACAGACATCAATACCTGGAACAAATAATATTGCAAATTAGCCTCCGTTTCTAATTAAAATGCTAGTTCAAAATGTATCTAAGGTAGTTTTAATATCGGGCATGCGGACAGCGAGTAAAGGGCAACTCGCTGTCCCGACCATGGACCATGCCCGGGTCGACGGCGCGTCGTGTTCCACGCGCGCCTCAAAGAGCGTCAGCAAAATGACGGGGGGTCCCGTCATTTTGCTGACGCTCTTTGCCCCCCCTCACAGAGGGCCAAGCCTGCCGGGGTCGCGGGACTTATTTCCATCACCGTGACTCCGGGACTTAAGGGCTATTGAAAGTCACCGATTTTAGTCAGTGCAAGTCTGACAGTCCCCTCCCGCCCTGCCCGGGGTGGGAGGACTCATTTGATGATTTTACCACCGTAAAAAAAAAGTAGTTTAATATTCTCAAAACGATGTATCACTTGCCTCTGAATGAGAAGCGGCTTTTGCCTAGCAGTGGGAAAACAAAGGTTGATAGTATTTTACAACTTTATATGATCTAAGAACTGTGTGAACTATCTTGATAATGGTTTTATCAACAGCAACACGCGATTTGAATATTCATGCACAAGAAATATCTTTTTTTTGGAAATAAAATATTACAACACTTATCAGATTTTATTGTTGTTTTTATTATTCACACTTGGTAGTTGATATTTATTCACCCTTTCTTAGCTAAGACATATACGGACATTCTTTAGGTATCTTTATTTCTGGCTAACTCTTATTTAATACAAAAAAAAACACTTTTCTTAGTAAAATCCGTACAAGGTTGAACAAAATCCAGAAGGTCCAATAATCCGGTAATGCGTGTTTGTAAAATCCGTATAAGGTTGAACAAAATCCAGAAGGGTCAATAATCCGGTCATGCGTATTTGTAAAATCCGTACAAGGTTGAACAAAATCCAGAAGGGCCAATAATCCGGTCATGCGTGTACAAATCCAGACGAATGGTAAACCCAGTGTATCCATTTCAAATTTACACAGTCATTTAAGAGAAAGACTACTAACTTACGGAGTTACGGGGAAAGTCGGTAAACGCTATCTATCCACGATAGCTGTTTGCGAAAGCACTTACAAACGAACAATTTCACTTACAGCGGATGACAATGTCAGGGATTTTACCAGCATTGTCTTGTAGTCTGTGTCGTATACACGTTATCTCACGTTGGCAGTGTGATATTATCTAATAAGAGCTCAATAAATATTATGTGTTGTTTTCTAAGGAATCGAAAGTACTTGGAAGATAGTTGTTTGTCTGAGGATAGGTTGTCTATTTTTGTTTGTGTCGCTCTACCAGGAAATGTGGAAATTATCTATTTTGCCGGTTTTGCGCAACATTTAGATGCCTTAGAAGCAGGGTTGTCGGTACTGAAAAGTCAAGACAGACATGGTGTTTATTTTAGCCATGGCCTAATAAACCATGTTCATTTCACCATTTTTGACGTTTTTTCAAGTTGTCGACCAGTTGTTGCGCCAAAAATCTGATATTCAAAAGGCTCCATATGCTGTGATTGTGAACGTATCGCCGGGGGATACAACTAACATCTAAAGTTACATTTTTTACCGGCTCTCGCCCCATTGTTCGACGATTGACTTTGTGTACGAGTTCGTTCATTCTTCCAAACAAACTTCCAAATAAGTTTATAAATCTCATAGGATGTTCTCCACGACTTAAAAAAGTTGCATACATTCTGAATCTGCAGCTAATGTCCTCGTAATGTATTTACTGATTACTGAAATATGGGTTCCAGGAATGGATTACAATGTTCATCCAATTAGATTGGAAGATTTATGGTTCCTGCTTTATAAAGGTTCATTACACATGATTTTGTTACTCATCGTTCTAATACAAATCAGGAAAATGTTATTAATTGTGACGAAGAGAGTTCATAGAAAACTTCGCAAAAAATGAGGACGCCATATTACGCAGTTAAATTTTTAATTTACCCCAATTTGATAGCGGCAAATTGGCCGAGTATTCATAAAACAGTAATGACGATAAGTTAACAGGACGACTCACATTATTTAATAATCAGTTATGATATACGTATAACAGGAACTGACTCATAACAATATTAACAATGATTCAGGCCACTTTAACGGTTGTCATTTGATAACAACAAAAAGTATCGATTCAAATCTACATAAAGACTTCTTCAACAAAGAAATCATGTGTGAAGTAGATCTGTCATAATAATTACCAAAAACAAAAACGAATTTATGAAGAACAATATTAGAATTAGAATATTTTTCAAATCAAATTAAGTACATAATAATACCTTTACAATTTAATAATGGAGCACTTTATGTTTTGCTAGCTTAGATGTTTGACTGAAAGATTTTGAATGATTCCCAGGGGGGGGTATTACAACGTCTTAAAACCGGGCTTATTCCGGTGAGTGAAAGTTACAGAGCAATACGAGTCGTCTAGCGCCGTCTCGTTCACTCACTGGAACAAGCCTGGTTATAAAACGTTGTAATACCCCCCCCAGGTTAGCCAACTTCAAAACAAGCAGTCAATTTACCAAGATGCACCTCATCGCGTTTTTACTTTATGCTGATGAATTTGAATCAATGTCACGTACGGCAAATGTAATCAGTTTGTTAAATGGACACCTAAATCGATTATTCACACTTCGATTTACTTCGATCGCCTATTCGCCCTTACAACTAGCAGGCTGAATGGAATAAGGCTTTTTTCTTTTAAAAGTTAAGAAGTCATTCTAATTCCAAATTCAAATGAGCCATGGTTCCGCAGTCGCTGAATCGTAATAGTTTTGTGATTCTCAGTTTGCGTTCCTTTGCCTTGAAATATATTATATATAAATAATTATTAATTATGAACTCACAGTAAGACCAAAAAACAAAATATGTAATAATTAAGTGATTGTAAAGATAAATTGGACATCCTAATAATTGCATCCTCCCGAAGCATATTTTTGTTTGGAGAAGGCGACTGTGTAAGTGTGTACCTATTTGTGTGTAATACACAGACACCTAAAAAATTACAAATAGGTATCAAAAATTTGAAAATCCAATGGGTTTTTTTTTTCTGTCATCCTGATTAACCTATAATGTTGGACGATAAACAAAAACAAAACTAGTGATTTCCATTCGATGAAAAGATTGGCAGGTTGATTGGCAGTACATAGTTAGGAGGAGCAATACTTCAAAACGAGTTTACGTAAACAATTAAATTACATTTGCGCCATCGTTCAATTTTATATTGAATTTCTAATACAATTGGCGGTAACATTGACTTAGTATTATTATTTACTTAATATTTGGGTATTTTGTTATCTAGAACACAACGATGTGGTGAAATTCATTTTCATAATGCAAGTAAGTATACCATAGGGTAAAAAATCTAGAGAAGTTGCATTTTAAGTCAAACCTAAACCTTTTCAACCTTTGTATTTTTATTTATCTTTACATACTTCTATAGCAATCGTAAAATAAAAAGTTAAATTATATTACTTTTTTGATTAAATTGATTTATGTAGATATTTAGCAAAAATATATATCACCACAATTCTCTTGATCAAAAAAAATATACCTAATCGATTCGATGTCAACTGTTGATTTCCAGAAAATCAATGTAGTGTTATAAAATTAACCCGAATTTTAATCGTATTACGCAAACAACAAAATAAATGGAAACTGACATAATTTTTATTTGCTTACAATAGATTCACTTGACCGGGTTGTAAATGTTTGTAAACTGCTTCCGTATTTAGTATTTTTAATAAGTAATATAAAAACAGGTTAAAGTTATTGCTATCATAAACAATAACAATTTCGAGTTCATCAAAATTATAAAACAAAAAACCCCCCACCGTGGATTTTCGCTCAACCACAGGCTCCACCGATGTTTGATTTTCAACAATCTTTTTGGAACCATATTTCTAACCTTCTTTGACCCTACCCAAAAACAAGTCAATACACGGTTAACCTGACGCAATCGAACCACTCTGTTCTAATTTGTATGCACAGTCCACACTTCCCTTGTCCAAGAAGCCATTGCCGCCAAAAAACCGTCGCCATTACATAACCTCGTGAGAAAGCGCGGCAAACCTGTCAGTTTTACGACTATCATAACCTGCGTTGTTGTAAATACGGAAATACGTGTTTTGTATATTATTCCGTTGCTATTTAAATGCAGGCTGTTGACATAGTTCATGTGGGGAATGATTGAATAGCTCTGTCGCGGTTGTTGTTACGTTTTCAATCAGGTGTGTTTCTTTCGTAACTTGTAGGAACTGCTTATCAGCTAGTATTGTCTGTTTTGTGCGTAACGAGTGAGTAATTTACTGCCTTATTTCTATTAGCATGATTAGCTTATGTATTATTTGCCCACGTTGGGATGCAGCTATTTTAATTGTCATAGAAAAGGAATTAATACCGAAGTTCTTTCTAAATTATAATTATGTAGTTAACTAAGATAACTGTCAAGATTATTAGTAGTCCTAAGAACATCAGAAAAGGTAACCGTACAGAGCTACGCAAAGAGCTACTGAAGGAATAAAGACTATAAAGAGATACTGACTTTCCCCACCACAGAAACCTGTTTATAACAGGTCCCTACCGCCCTAAGGGTGCCTAAGGGAGAAAGGACTGATTAGATTTTACCACCAAACTATTTTAAGGTCGCGGGACTCATTCCATCACCGTGACCCCGGAACATAAAGTGCTATTGAAGGACACCGTGGATTTTAGTCAGTACAAGTCTGAAAAGTCCCTCCCGCCCTGACCGGAGTGGGAGGACTCATTTGATGATTATAACACGTAAAAAAAAAGCTATTTAAAGACTTTGATGATTCATACCGAAGACCTTTATTATCTTCTTTGAAATTTGAAACCCGACCTAGAAACATTAAGGTCAGAAAGGTTCGTTTTTATTTAAGTTCGTCTCAAACAGTCACTGCTAACCGTTATTGATTTTAAAATAACCACAAGCTGGATGCCGATGACTATGACTTGAAATGAAAAGCAGATAACTTCAACCTTTCGTCCATTCCGTGACACATGACTGTACTGTTAGGTTCTCGAAATATTTTTTTAGAAGTAGACAATAGCGTGTCATAAAATAAAAGCAATCAGAAGCGTGTCTTGAATATTTTCACAGCATTTTAAAGTAGTACGTCCATGGTACATGAAGTTATTGTGTTTCGTAATATCTTCAGCCATAGTCCCTAATAAAGTTATATTGTCAGAGGATGCAACTTTATTTTTTAGATATATCAGAAAATGTTTGAATAACAGCAAATTCTTCGCAATGACGTCTCTGAAAAATTTTACGTTTTTTTTTTTTAAATTGACCTCCTGCCCCCTATTCTTGCATTTTCTGACAAATGCTCGCAAAACCTAAAATTTATATTTAATGGACTATCACTATGTCATTATGAATGTAGCATCCTCCCTCAACCTTTTCTGATACCTTCAGAAATAAAAGAAAACTTACTCTCAGTGTTAATGAACTTAATGTGTTCGTTGTCTGATTTTCTCACGATATTTTCATGTAGATTAGTAGGTACCTAAGGCCATTGCCATCTGACAAATTAATGACATGTTTTAAACCCTTTAGAAAAGGCAAAACATTTATTTTAAAAATTTTAGTCTACAATATTTTGATTTGTTTCAATAAATTGTTTCTTTTAAAACAATCTCGTGTTTCAAAATTTTCCGTGTATTTTCGGCCAGTAATGTCAGAAATAAAACAAAGCCATGGAAGCAGTGAACCATAGAGGTCGCGGCAGGCGTTGGGCCTACTTAGCGCGTTCCGTTTGACTTTCGTTTTCGTTAACATTCCACCGTTTTGGGTTCAAGGCTGAGTAGCATAGATTCCAAAGAGGTTAGACATCAATGGAACACTAACTTAACTACAAACTCTTTGTTACATGCGTTGGTTCATCTTTTTCATTAGCAATGAACATTATCCACCCAGCAAAACATGTTCTGAAAGCTAAGAATCTTGAATTTTTATCATGTATAGACACTAAGTATTCCTTGAAAAACGCCCATGAACCGAGACAGAACAGAATAATATTCATAAACGATGCCAGAATTTTGGACGTGTTTCCGGTTAGATTGCGACGTGGAGGAATTTCTCAATGGGAAGCCATGTTTGTCTTTTTTGTTGGTGCCTATAACAACGATAGCCTGAAGTTTTATGAGCACTCTTCATTTTCACTTCATAAGAAGGTTTTAAAAGTAGAATTTTGGACTATGCGGGAAGTCAGATGACAGTTGATCCACAAAAATATCTTCGACATATTTTGATAAGTAAGAAAATCATGACGATTTAGACCGAAATAATGATGAAAATGATGAAATAAAACAAAGTTACAATGTAAAATTCTGACTTTTGATAGCACACCGAGATTAATGTTCCCATGAACATCAGAGTTACATTTCCACTCTGACTGTTAGATATCATAATTTTATGACTCACAAGGCATCTGTGTCATGTATGGACACATGAAGTACGTATGTTTGTAACGTTAAAGGTCTGCCCATATTAACCTAATTACAGAGTTACGATCAATCGTGAGATCAGTTGAATAATCTTCTTAATTTTGAAGAGTGATGTACCATTCGAATATAACCTTACTTCTTTGTCTTATTGTGATCAGTATCTGAATTCTTGATTTGTAGTCTGAATTTTTCTTTTCGCGATCTGGAATTCCAATCTTTTACAATGCATAACCTTGTCGTTTTTCTATCAAAATTAAAAGACTTTTTGTTTTATTTATTTATTTGGCGTTTTCAGCTTGACTAGGTAATTTAGGTGTTGACAAGCCCAACTTTTACCGCAATGAATTCGTGGTTAAAGTTTTCATGTTTCCCAGCAGTTTAAAATGAAGCTACCTAGGTATTTACAGAACAGCTCTTTTAATATAAAAGTGCAAAAACCTGTACGATCAAAATGTAATGGATTAATTGTTTATATTGTCAGTGAAAACTCCATTGTTGTGTTAAATATCATGTCAACTACATAAATCTTGGAATGTCACACTACGTGCTTAGTAATAAATAATCCGTACATTTTCTACGACCTGAGTAACTGTTCCTAGCTTTTACCAGCCGTAAAAGAGCAATGATCTTGCATCTTCGCGCCATTCCAAGTTTAAGCGTGGAAACCGCTACAGAATTTGTCAATGTCATAGACAATATTTTCACTTTTTCCCAGCACACAAATTAAAGACTGCCATTCAGGGTCACGCGAACTATTCATCCTTCTCGATATTTCAATTATGTAACTAAAGAATAGACAAGAAAATGTTTTCCCAACTTTTTTTTTGTTTTTGTAAATCATTGTAACAGATATTGACGCTAATTTGAATGAAAAAGTGTTGCAGATTTTATCGTTTCGCTTAATTACCTACCTGCTTATTTAATAATACTGATACGTATCAAAAACGTAATTCAGGTAATTAACATAATATATAGGTAATCTAAATACTTTCGTATCGCTGAGTAGGTAAGCACATGTGTGAATTTAAACCGGTCATGTGCAACTATGAAGGTTTCACAGCTTTAACGAAATGTCAACAGTTTGCTGATAATAAAACGAGGGTTCCAGTAAAACGACGGATATATCAAAGGAATTACGTTGGTACATCATGTTGTCACAATAACTTGGTATTAACATGCCTTGAAGATAGCCTCGAGACTAAGCAAACACATACCGAAATATTTCTATCGGATAACTATGCAAATGGCCGCCCAGTCCTATCACGGAACTACCTTCTTTGTAAAACGTAAGAATTTACAACAACAACAGAACTACTGGTTGCCTCGCCTTAATCTTATTGCACAGCAGTATTCCAAACAAATAAGGTTCAAAAATCGTATGTTTCTATTACGTTTTTTCTTTTTTTTTTAAACTGGTATTGTCGATAAGGTCATGTCTATGATGTATGACCATAATGTAACGTTCGATACGATCTTCGAAGTTTGAAATTGTTCGTTTACTTTTTCTAACAAAGAAAGGTATTCAAAATGAGTGGCATGATAGAATTTAGAAACCAAAAGTCACATAACAAGATATTTTAGGGGTCTCATGCCCATGGTCAGTGAGAAATAAACGTAGCGTAAGTACTTAGCACAAATATTTTTTTACATTTTCCATTTAGTAACATAATTACAGCATTTTCTAATAAACACATTTTTTAAGTAGATACTCTCTACTCGCTAATCTTTTCCTATATTATACCACCTTATCGATAAAGTTTCCTTTTCACAACAATAATTATGATTAAGTATTTTCCTAATATGCTTATCAAAGCCTACCAAAGAGGAAGGAATCATCGCCATATCAATAATTAAGAATTAAGATACGTTTGTTGTTGTGATTCACCCTGTCGCGAAAATAAATTACAAAAACTGAGCAAGATCGAGGTGTTACGCGATATCTTTATATTATATATCCGATATCCTTTTATCATTATGTGTTATCGAAAATTCAACAAGATATAGCTAAAGAACATGATTCATGCGTTTTCCCCTAAAGGGGATAGGCGCACGTCTCTGATCGTAAATAATGCAATTCCACTTCAGAATTATTTCTTTCTTTCCTTGTCATGAATATGTGTTATGTTGTAATGATGATTATGTAATGATTTAAAGAAATAAGAAAACAATATGATATCAATAACCCATTTTTTTTGCTCTAACACTGAGAATGAAGTGATGCCTTTTTATTAAAGAATTGTATCGAAACTACAGACAACTTGTCAAAAATTACGAAAAAGCATTTAAAATGTCCTTGTCAATGGCTCTTAGGCAAATAAGAAAACAGGAAAACTGCTAAGGTCACCTTAATCTCTCTGTATCTTATCAATCCTTACACATTTGACGCCACTAATACTTTAATCTAATCGACTCTTATGTGTATTGACATGGATTAATTAATATTTTTTCGAAAATCACGTTTTATTTACTGACAATGCAATTAATTTCCTTACATCAAGAGCAGCGCAATGGCAATTACACCATTTCGTAAGCAGTGTATTTTAACGATTCCCGAAGTTGTGGGTTTTCGTAGTGGTGGCGGGGCCGGAGGTAGAGGGATGTCTGTTTCCCTCACGCATTCCGAATGCTAACCATTACCCTTACTTGCCACTGAATCTTGAGGCACCTCCCGAAACGAAAAAACGAAAACGGTAGGACGGCGTCAGACTGAAGGTAGGGACGCACAGCCCGTAGCACTTCCAAACGATCTTAGAAGTAGGCCGGTCAATATCACCATATAAAAACCAAAGAACATGCAAACGCGCATGTAAATCGATTCTTTGTGTTGTTAGGTCTTTAGAGTATTAACACCCAAGTTTGCAACCTGATAACCCCGTTCTGTCAATGTCAATGTCGAATAAAAATCGCACTGAACCAGTTTTTGTGTTTGTTGTTATAGCGGCAACAAGTTTTTAGTGGTGTTTGATTGTGATTATCGCGGCAATAGACACGCATCTGTGAAAATGTTATCCTATCTAACTATCACGGTTCGTGAGAAACAGCCTACGAAACTTACATTACTTGATAACATCTACAAAAAAACCAGCAACAAAACCACGTGTTTTTAAGGGAGCCCCCCTTTTTTGTACGTGGTAAAATCAGCAAATGAGCCTCCCACCCCGGACGGGAGGGACTGTCAGGAATTGTAATGACTAAAATCCATGGTGTCATTCAATAGCTCTTTATGGTTCCGCGTTCACGGTTAATGAAAAAGTCCCGCGACCAATGAGAGCCCCCCTAATATTTTTGTATTCTGGTTTTTAGTATGTTTTGTCTATAGCAGCAACAGATGTACATCACTTGTGAAAATTTCAATTTCTAGCGAACGGTTCATGAGATTACACACGCAAAAAACTACTGAATTGACAGCACAGGGTTGTCAGGGTGCAAATTATAACAAAATGGAAGAACATGCGGAATTTGCCACAAATGTTTGATTGTTCGATATTAACGGACTAAAGAGGGATTTTAAGAAGCAATGGTGACACATTACCCAGCCGTCTTATTTTTGTGCGGTATTATTTTGAAACTGTGATATCTCCTAAGATATTCATGAAACCAAATGATGTAAAGGGCGATTTCGTTCAATAAATGCTGTGATGATTAACGTATTTATTGGATAAGGATTAATATTCATGTAAGAACAACACTTCGACAATATTGCATTTACTTTAAAATAAATTTGTTCCCTAAAAAAGGTTTATAGTGACTAACTTTAAAGATAGATATATGCTCTCGCGGACTTATTTTAGAAAAATTCTTATGAGGATAATTCCGTAGTTACATTAATTTTTGCGAAACTCTAACCGTTTACGCAGCGCACGCAACGGAAGCTCTAAAAACGGAATACATTTTCCGATTTTGAAAACATTTCTCCATACTGCTCCGGCTCCATTATAGTGATTAGCGTGATGTATATAGCTATCGCCCGTCCTCGATAAATGGATATCCAACCACAAAGAATTTTCAATCCAACCAGTGATTCTGAGATTAGCGAGTTCAAACTCAATTTCCAATTACATTAATTCGTTTTTTAACCTTATAACCGTGCAACAAAGTAGGGAAATTTACGAATTATATTACTATCGGATAGGTACACTGAAAGGTATCATTAACAATTGCGATTATGTGATTACTAAAACGGATAAACCAACGTTTACAAACGATAAGAGTCATCATCCCAGTGTCACTAAATTATCGCGATTTTGCCAAGCCCATAGATAAGTGTTCATTACATAGATGGTACAAAAATATTTATACAATATGATAAATTGTAACATAAATTCCCGAAGAGAATTGTAGAAACACATTTTCACGAGTGGCAAGGTTCTGACATTAAAGAATAAAACAAAAAAACAAAGTAGTCCTTAGAATCGGGCCACGGGGCCGTCTGTAATGGTAACCCTGGAAAGGAAAGGGTAACCACAGGGTAACTAAAGATACAGGGTAGATTTTTAGTCATTACGAGTCTGACAGTCTCATGTCCAGCCCTGTGTGGGGAGTGGTAGTACTCAATCGATGAATTATACTACCCAAAAAAAGGCAAAACTTAGAAAAACACAATAAAATTGGAAGAACTAAATAGGAGTAACTAATACAGCAAGTAACCTAAAATAGGGCTTAAATTAACTACATTTAGCCACACTAAATAGATGTTACTTAGTAAAAGATCATTAATGTAAGGCAATGCACCAAATTCCGTTCTAAAGTATGTGCAAAACTGGCCTTATTAGGAACAGCCCAAGTACACTAACGCATATGAACAACTTACTGAAATGGACCTGTTTCAAATGCTATTGCACTTAATCTAATTATTACTTTGTAAGCGCATTAATTTATAAGTACTAAAGTCTAGACTAGATAAAATTGAGTATAGAAAGAAAACAACACTTCCAACATAGGTACTTTACAGATGATTTGCGAGGGGATATGTCTCATTTTATACCAGCTTTGTCAAGATTGTATTTTTTTTAAGTCCAGAAATTTATGTGTATTTGGGCCTAAATTTCTTTTTTTGATTCCTTTCGGCTACTATTACGAAAATGGCGTACAGTACCGTCAGCACGAGTTTTCAGTATTTGAGACGTAAAGTAAACTGGAACTTTGACGACTTCAAATTGACAATTTTCAAGGGAAAAATTGGTTCCTTCTTCGCACACCAGAGGCGCTGTTCCATATTTTCATACAAGAAACGCTGTAAATACTGGAAAAACTCTGTAAAGTAAAATAGTGAAAACTCGTGCTAGGGGTACTGTAGATTCTGCCTAACTTCATGGCAATTACACGTGGATCTAAGTTTTTTTTTTGTCTACTTTTAAGGAAATGGCGTACTGTATGTTTTTATTAGGAAAACACAGCATTGTTTAAATAAGTATAACCACACTCGTGACAGTGACCACCTAAGAAAACATTTGGAATGCAATAAAAGTATTGAGGACAAAAAGAAGTATCCAATGTCAAGTAAAAAAAAACTGTAAAATGCTTATTTTAGTGAAAGTATTGCAGCAAGAGTGAGTCGTAAAAAACACAATTTCTAACATAACTTGACGTGTCATCGTTAAACGTCAACTGATTACATTATTTGATTAGTGACATAATATTTAGAAACACTTTTTTTCTCATAGAGCCTGTGGGTCCGGAAACGCACGGCCGCTCCTAATTTCATAAATTAAAAAAAAAAACTTGTTAGTCAAATCGAGAATATAATACATAATAATTATATTTACATGTGTTATCGAATACACGCTATTAAAAACTCGTTTTTAATGTATTATAATTTTATGAAATAGTGCTAAATGGTTTTTCGTTTATTAAAACTAGCCTAATGCGTATCGGATCACGCACAATAAAGGGTTTCGTACAAAAGACAACTTTATTTTATAATATCTATCTACTTAATAAAGAAACACTTTGGTTAGTAAAGTGACAAGTTATTGACCCTAACCCCTGAACTAAGCAGGGCCGTGTATCACCGGGGATAACTGTAATTTAAATAACGATATCTACTAGTACTACAATATACATAAATATCTTCGTTGTAGGTACGGCTTGGTGAGCACTTTAGAGTCCTACGTCTTACAAAAAACCGTGGGGCCTTGTGAATTTTAACCGATGAGTCATAGCCACAGTAACAAATGAAGTCTCACACTCCACAACCCCCTACGATGTATCCTAACCGTCAATGTTATCATAACACCACACCATGTTTGACACCCCTGTCCCCTGCCTAAGCCTTCGGGAAAGCAGTCGTTGATGTTGTCGTAGTGTCCTGTCGTGATGTTGTTTTCGTAGTGTCCTGGTTGTCTATCTTATATACCAATGTTACTTTCCCTGACATAAGAATAAAAGTTGTAACATTCTAGCCAAGTTATTCCTTGTGTTTTTTACATTAATTATACCTTGTCATTTACGACTACAATTAAATTCGTACTTTACATAATGTATATGGTTTTCATAGAACCATAGACAAATAAAATAAAGAAATAGTAAGTAACCGCGGCATTATTTTTAATTGCGACATTTTGAACAAAAAGATAATATTTTTTGTAAGACATTCTACAACTTACATCTGCTTCCGCAAAAGATTAAATTTAATTACAACAGCTGCATAAATGCAAGTATCATGACATTAAATTAATTAAGATAAAGTAAATGCGCGTTTTTCTACGTAACTTTTGTTTTATTTGCGAACTGTACCGGATATGTACTTTTTAATGCTCATATGCTGGCAACAGTCATTACTGTGTCAAATTAAAAGCCAGACAAGTGAATTTTACATTTCATAAATAAAAGACTGGCTGTCAAATTAAGGGCAAGTTACACCCTGTGTTACACCAAAAAACGAACGCGATCATTGGTTTAAGACCTGTCAGTTTCGTCATTGCTATGGAATATTGGAACTAGTCTTAAAAGTAGTTTAGACTGCTACATACAGTAGTATTGTTGTTGATATTGTATATTACGAAAATGAAAAAATAAACTTTTTGTATCAAAACTCCTTGAAATGCATTTCAAGATTTTTAAGTTAACAAACAAAAAATGCAATTAACAAGAAATGAAAACGTTCCATGTCCAATTAGAAAATTCCTTATCTTTATTTCGTTAATATTTGTTAATAACCTTGTGTTACTTGACTTTTAGAAACATTTGAGACAACAATAAAAAATAATTGTCAAGGAGGTGTTTATTTGTGTAATGTTCAAAATATAAAACCTCAAAATTAATTTGAGGAATTATAATAATTATAAAATTCGAAAATATAACTTTACATAGAGCTGATATATTCATCTTAAATGATTATGTACCACAAAGGACCAAAGTACCAAAAATATGACTTCGTAAAATATAAAAAAAATATTAATAAATTAGAGCAGAAAATTACAATTTTATGCGTTGATTGCAATAACTCAATGTAGGTAGTTTACATTTCCGATTTCCGCAATGTATGTCGTATACCGCTTCTAATCTCATAAAGCATTTCCACAAAGAAATATAACAAAGCAAATTGTACTCAACATAAAAAAACAAATACTTACACAAACAAAAAAAAAGTAAAAATTCCTTTTTCGAATCCTATAAAATGTCACGTGGTCACTGAACAGATTATGCACAGATTAAAAACTTTTTTTATTTAACTTTCAAATTGGCGCAGTTTTTGTAAAATGTCTATGCGCAACGCACACCACGGCTGCGCGCTCTCGACCGACTGCCTGGCTGCCTCCGCTCGGGGCTCGGAAACGAGAGAATGTATGGCGCAACGCAATACAGCGATTGTAGCGGGCGTGAGCTGCTGAATTGCGCTTTGTAAATTCTAATGCAACCGCTGAAAACAAAAATGTGGTAAAATCTTAGACTACAATGAGTCTGTAAGAGTAGCAGGAATCCAAAGAATTCTCAGTATAGTAACATTAACTTAAAGCTGTGAAAATTCAACAGAAATATATTTCAGCAATATATTTTTACAAAATCACTTCTAATAAAGAACCAGCCAGTTGACTGAGCATTTTTTGGTTAATAGTAGGTATATAATAAATAATAATTAGGTATAATTTTATTATAATTAATCATTATATTCCGCCGACGAAGTTACTCGTAACAGGCCCACAGCATGAAAGCAGCTACATTGTAAAACGCATACGAGTACGGTACGCACATTAACTCTCAAACGTTAATAAGCGAAAAAAAAAATATTCCATAGAGAAATGAGTTTTTTTAGCATTATGTCCAGGAAAACAATACGGTGATGCTGAAAAATACTGAATAAATAGTAACATAATAATTACTTATTCCCCATTTTTTAGTATCAGCATTTGGAATTTCCTCTTTACCAATTTAGCATTAATTTGCTGCTACGACAAAATCTATGAATTAACATTTCTATTTTTAGCACTTAGTTCTAGTAACTGGGTCAATTTATCAGTAAACTTGCTAATCAGTTAGTTGTTCAAATATTTTTTTTTAATAAGGACTGGCACAATCATGATTGATGTTCTTCCTCTAGAATTACGGATATTGGCGAGAGCAAAACCTCATTAATCTGTCCGATGAAGTTTTAATTAAATAACTGTAATATCAGAACTTTCACAGTTATTTTACCCCTGACTTTATTTGCATCCTGTTACAATAAGGCTGGTTCCAAATACAATACAAGTCTGTCAAGAAAATAAGAAACAGTGATCTTTAGATAAGTGTGTCAAAATAAATTTGCTGTTTAAAGTAAAATTATTTGCGGGAAGAAATTCGAGGCTCTACATTATTTTTTATCTTTTGATGTAATGACATAGAAACGTCAAAGTTCATAAGTGATGGCGCGGACTATACATGTGCAAAAAGAGTGCAATGCGTCCCTTCTTTGTCTCTGGTCATTCGTCGTCACTCATCATACAAAGACAAGCGAAGATATGCAAATATTTGCAGAATCTGATCGTAGTGTTGTGCACACACTTCCGCGGCAATATCACGAATCGAATTATGTCGCAAAACCGGCGCGGCATTACGATTATCAAACACACCCTTCAACACAATCATGCACCATTGTGCCTACTATTGACCGGTATTGCGATACAAAAAGTATTTCTGCGTAATAACTGCGTTCGCAACTGTATGCGGATTAAATGGCGTGCGTCGAAAACTATAGCTGTACATGATGCAAAGCAACGAAATACTAAGAAAAAGTAATATTATGAAATGTTTTGTTTATTGGCGAATAATATTTGAAATAGGAATAGAAGCCGTTTAGAACGTACCAATACACTTAGTGATTTAAATCTAGAAACTACAAGTAAGTACTGCGTAAATGCAGGGTAATTTTGGCTTTTGATAGACGTTGCCCAGGAGCTATTGGTTATGCATTTTCTAAGCTGTCTATGAATTATAAAAAAAAACAAGATGGCAGTATGAATTCCGAGTATGGTCACGAACCAAAACATTTACGTACCTACAGCTAAAATGCAGGGGAGATTGTTCTGTTGCTTAATACTAACTTCTTAATGGTACCAAAGGTCTAAAGGCCATTGGACCCGGATGCCAAGCCCCCGTGAGACTTGACCTGCTATGGTTGCAATAAACTAAAACATTCGGACTTAACTAAATACTGCATTTTATACAAAGGCGTAGTTATTCCACTGTTTAAACATTCTCATTCAAATGATACTGTTTTTAAAAACTACAGATTGACAATGAATGAGATTAATAACATGACGTTAGATGATACGTGAAACAAAGGTGTCTATCTACTTACTCCCAGATTCGTATAATATGCCTTATAATTTTCCAAAACATAGGTATCTAGAATACACTACTGCATCACGGCACTGTTTTTTTGATTTAACAGTGACAGGCATCTGCTAAGTAAAATTTTCGGAAATTGTCTATGGAAATTGAAAAATGGTTTGACTTTGGCGCCAAAAGTCCTGTAAAATTTATTTCGACATCTTGATTTTACATCCAAGGTTTTAAAATAAGAATAGTCACGTTTACTTCATTAATAATTATAATTATGCATAATTCATAAAGAATAACGCATGAGTTTGTACGTGTTTTACAACAAACCCGTAAATATACCTATCTAATGTGTTCACAAAAGATCATGAATGGGAACTTATGTAACTTTCTAATACGCACTTTCACTATCGATACTCGATACTCGTCCGTCAATACGATAATGTCGCCACTCATCTGAGAGAATGATAGGAAATGCACGTCATTTCTTATAAATGCATTCATCATTACCATTTCTTGTAAGTGCATTCCTTATATTGATATCTAGCAAAGATCCGAGTATATTTGAAGAGCTATGACTAAACCTCAACATAATAATAGCATTCTAGGTGAATGACCATTCAATCAAGTCATTCAATCCTTAGAAATTCATTCAAGCAATACTGATTCAGTTATTTCTTTCTTTGCATGAGCGGTTCTCATTTGGACAAGACAAAAATCTAGACAGATTCTATGAATATTTGGTTCAGTCTTCCGTCCATGATTTCTACTTTTTAAATGTTCACCCCGGGAAACCGCACCACAGGCTAGTTGTGGCATAGGGTGACGACTGAGCGTACATCACATACGAATGCCAAAAAGTTTTTACTAGATTCTGTCGAAACGCAGTTCCAGTACCATCTGGTAGAGCTCACTCTATCCTTAGGTCTTATCTTTGGTTTTGGATAAGATTGAGGCATTGAGCTATTATTACTACGTATAGAGACGACACCACGTATCACCACTGTGTCCCATCCAGGATGAGACAACGCGCACAAGTTCATTCAGTTTTTTGACAGCTCTGTGGTGTGCTCTAGGCGCGCCTACTCATCCTGGATGGGACACAGTGGTGATGCGTGGTGTCGTCTCTGTACGTAGTAATAATAGCTCAATGGATTGAGGTGAAAGCCAAACCCATTTTAAAGTCCACCTTTCTTCTGGGAAACATCTTAATGTAGATAAGGGTCTTCAGAGTCAGAGCTCTTAGCAGATTTCGTAATTTATCGACAGCGTACTGGTAGCGTACAGCGTACAGGTACTTACTTGAATTATTGCGTTTATTGTATAGAAAATGAAAAAGCGCTTTCTAGCGTACGAACGAAGAACAATTTTTTCCATCAAATTAACTTTACGACACAAAACTTGAAAAGTCACGCTTCTTGAGACTTTAGAACTTCTTTCATCCCAAGAGTTCAAGCCCCGGTGAAAACTCACCGTTATGCACGAAATAATATACTGGATCATCATTTAAAAGGCGTTTAAAACATGTTTGTCACTTGGCAGACCATTGTCATGTCCCGTATGTAGGTCAGCGAGTCAGCAGTCATCATAGCGATCCGTCACGCCACACGGCGCGGTAAACATCAGGTAATCGATGGAGGCCGATGTCTACTAGTGTTCTACTCGATGTAAATTGCGATGAACTTGTAAACTTGTAGTCTACTTATTGTTCTGTAGGAATTGAAGTAAGTACAATGGTCTACAAAGGCTCATTACTGGTCGAATACCGCGGTTGCCGCGTCCCAAAAGCAATGGCAACCTAAATTATACGGTGGACTTTTAGTCACTAACATATTCTAACAGGCCCTGTCCGCTCTACCTGGAGTGACAGGATTCATTCGATTTTACCACTCAAGCAAAATATCAGTCTTATTCTAATAGGGCAAGATCCTAGGGTCGATAGGGCGAAGTAATATTTTTACGGAGTAACAGTAACAATTATACAAACATTACAACACAGACATTTTATTAAAGAAACACACAGTAAGGTTTACTGTCCCTGGACCACTTTGGAAAGCGATAGATGAGCTGATGATGTCAGACAGTAGAAGCTTGCATGCACTAGAGAAGCCTGATCACTTGATCATAGCCTTAAACAGAGCTGACAAATTATAAGTAAGAGGAGGGGGGATTATTATGTAGACATTGGTAAAGGGATCCACGCTTACGATGGGTGGATGATAAATGTGAACTAAGTCTTTAGCGAAAGCAACATTGGTCATGCTATCATGTATTGTGATCCGGGGCCACGGTTACTCGTTAGTCCCGTGACCTCGTGACCCCGTGTACGTAAAGGGCACACACTGTGGATTTTAGTCAGTACAAGTCTGACAGTCCCTCCTGTCCTGCCCTGGTATCCTGGTATATTACGACGTTAAAAAAAACATGTACTGTGATAAAAGTGCACCTTCAAGTTAAACGACCTATAAACAACAGCTAATGGCTTTTGTGTGCTGCAACGTTTCTCTCTATGGGGCCCTCATGATGTAATCCATAGGGTGTAACCGTAATATGCGGGTTGTTTACTTACGAGTACCCGCACTAGTTGCGTATAACGACAATAAATATAAGGGTTATAACAGCGTGCGATCTAGAGGCAACATTGGTCGAGGCCATGCTGCGGACAGAAAGGGAAGCAAGATACCTCTTCTGCGAAGTAGTCGTAGGTCGTAATATTACGAATTATTGCAGTTTACAACGATTATAAAAATCTGAATGTGGTCAGCAGCTTTTGATGGAGTCCTGAATTGGGTCGCGAGGAGAGCCTCCTCGCGACCCAATTCAGGACTCCAGGGTAGGGAGCGACAAGAGTCAAACCTGTTTAAAATTTATTTGATTATAATAAAAAGACAAGCCGAAATTTATTGAAATATCCAGGTGCCAAGAACTAACAGATCTTAAAAGTCCCGAAATAATATGATCACTAAGAGAGCTATCACTGCGCGCATAGCGAATAGAATCATCGTTTTTTTGTTATAATTGATCAATTGTGGAACCGTGCCTTTTCGTTCACGACCTTTTTTCACTATGGTTCTAACTCTTTATCACATTGTACATCGATTCATCATGCTTTTGTTAACCCAATAACTGTTAATCGAGTAACAGGGCGTATAAATCAATTAGACCTTGTTAAAATACCTTAATTACTTAAAAGGAAGAGGTTCCTACAAACATTGTATCTTTGTAAGATTCAACTCTATAAGTTAAAACTCCGGCTTTCCTACAAATATTCAAACAATCCGACTTTTTCAATCCATTCACAGAAATCAATTGAATTGGAACAAGTTTAATTGTTGAGTCAGAGTGCAGTGTAGGCAGTAAATAAGAGATTAAAGCAAAAACTGCATCGTTATCCGTAACCGTAGGAAGGCATTGTATTGTTAGGGTCAGTTCACATCGAGACGCGACGCGACGACGTGACGATGACGCTACGATACTGGGAATGTGTATCTTTTAGTGTAGTAAATAACGTTATATTTTGAATCGCTATTATATTTTTTCTGTTTTTTATTATTTCTTGATGGATGGAGAGGAAGAGGAAGGCCAAAGAAAAAATGAATGGATTGTTTAAGGAGTGATATGAAAGAAAAAGGAGTTAATGATACTGTGACGTCTGATAGAGGAGAATGGAAGAAAAAAAACATGTTTTTGCGACCCCAAATAATATGGGACAAGGGCAGGAAGATGATGATTATTAAAATGTGCGTGTGGCGTCATGGAGTCATCATGTAGTAATTCAAGTAACATTTTGAGTCGCCCTATTGAAATGTGCGCGCAACTTCGGTGTGAATTAACCCTTAGTCAGCGAAAGCGGTTACATCATTAAACATTTGAAGCGGGGCTACACTAATTACTGCAATTCATTAACAACATTTTACTCGAACACGTTTATTATTATAGACTGGGTTACGTGACGTGTGATTTTTTTAAATCCTCCGAAAATACTGCAATTAAGACTTCTTGATTACACCTGTATTTCCTATTCTTATTTAACTTTTAAAACGTGCGTTCAGAATATTGTCTCATTTGAATAAAGTTTAAAAATAATTGTTCCAAATATTTCCGCACTGGTTGGTTAGTGGTGCTAAATTGTTGAGCATGTGGCCCTTTCTTGCCCTTTTTGATGGTGCTCCTTCACTGTGTTCATTCAATTGCTCTTCAGTTGCTTCAGTTTAACCAGTCTCGAGACTGGCAAGGATTTAGACCTCTGTGGAAGCCCCATCAGATTGCTGACTGCTCTAAGGCCCGCGCGGATTAGGACGCAACATAGAACTGCATATGGTATCTGATTTGACAGCGAGGTAGCCATTACTCGCCGTCCGCATCTACGGTGACTGAAAATTGCCTCGCGAAGCATGATACCCTGGGTATTCACAGGCTAAGAATAAAAACCAGGCAGGCAACACATACGTGTTGGTATGATTTTTCCATCATATTCAGAACAGCCCAAAGTTAGTACTGTGCTTGACGATCGTAAGGTCCATCTGTGACGTGGTAAGTACTTAAATAAACAAGGCTGGTGAAGTCATGTGGCTGTCGTCAAACCATCATGTCATCATCATCATCATTTCAGCCTATGCAGTCCACTACTGGACATAGATCCCAAGAAACTCTACGACACACTATCTTGCTTTTTTCATCCAGCCACTACCTTCTATAACGTTATGTTATGTCTATTTCCGCAAATTAATCTAGAAACACGTAACCAACTCCATTAAATAAAACATTCTAGGTAAAGTACCTAAAACCTAGGTAATTAGATCGTAATCTAGCGAATGTAATGTGATGCTAGACTAGATTGTCACGCGTCGCCGACATGCGACAGGTCTCTTTGATGGTCCATTGACTTTGTCTGATATGTGGACACGAAAAGGAGGTCAGACATTGTTTTGATTGGTTGGGATAACCCCGCAGTCAACCTATTTGACAAAAAGGCTATATAAGACTCCACTCTTTACAGCAGCTTTAACTTATCATCAGCCTATAATGTTCCCACTGCTGGGACACAAGCCTCCTCTCTGAGAGAGGGAGTGGGCCATAATCCACAACGCGGTCCTAGTGCGGATTGGTAGATGTCACATATCTTTGAATTTTTAGTTCTAGGACATGCCGGTTTCCTCACGTTCGTTTTCTTTCACCATTTTTTGAGAGCAGTGGTGATGAAATAATAGGACTGTTTTACACTAAAATAAAACAGTCATTATGTGCCGAAAGAAAGACAGCGTTAGTTTATGAAGAAAGCAGTCTATGATTCTGGTTTCTAGGAGCATAGATATTGTAAAACATACCTGATTCTCTTTGGATTTACGTTGTTACCTCTCATTTCCGGCAGGGGTCGCCATCTCTGGTTCCGGCGGCCGCCCGTTTAGGTTTCATAGTGTCTTCATACCAGCAAGGGCCTTGAGCTAACGCTGTCTTTCTTTCGGCACATAATGACTGTTTTATTTTAGTGTAAAACAGTCCTATTATATGCCTATCAGAAAGACAGCGTTAGTTTATGAAGACTTGTTTGATATCTGCTGGTGAAGGTAACATAATAAACGCTATGTGAAATAAATAAATGTGTTAAAGAATGAAAGAATTTCGCTTCAGTTTAAACATTTATTTTCAATTATTGTAATCAGTAATTTAATAATACTGGTAATAATTATAATTATTTAAAATCAACAACAACATAAAGAATCAACTTTGGCACATAATAGGAAAATTTAAACATAAAAATTTTAATTAAAGGTTGAGAAATTAAATCTTAACAAATCTTCCCTTTGAATATCTGTACTTTTTATAATTTCTCTACAGTAATATTTCCTGAAGGTCTTATTACTCCTCCAGTTTCCTCTAGTCAATATATCATCTACAGGAACATTCTCCCACCAGCCTTTGGATGCTACAGCTGCTCTAACGCTTCCTGGGGTAGCTTCTAAATTTATATCTTTAAATATAGACTTAATCCAACCTGCTATGATAGTTCTTGTAGCTGGTTTTATTTGTCCTTTCAATGAAACAAATAGACTTGTAACATTACTATTAAGTCGTCTTTCCTGTGAGATCTGGATCAATTGTGAAATATGTCTCAGGGGACATATATTTGCATCTGGATGTTTTAATAAAGACCAGCCCGACTGTCTATATTTGCTTGAGTCTGTTTTTGATCCAAATTTTGGCCATAATATAATTTTTTCTTCTTCTTCTATGAAGTTATTTTGAGAAATATCCAACAAGGTGAGGTCATGTATCCTTCTGCCTGATGCTAACAATAAGATAATTGCAGTTCTTCTTGAGATATCAAAAAGTGAATTTGTGCTTGGAACTGTTTTTAACCAATTGAAAATTAATTTTGTGTCCCATATAGGGGATTTTGTAGGTGGAGGTCTGGCTAATGCTATGGCTTTTAAAACTTGTTGAACAAAGAAATTTTTTGATAGATTGTCTGCATTTGAAGCACAAAAGGTAGAAATAGCTGATTTATGTAATAAAATTGTGTTAACTGAAAAATTACTTTTTAAATGCAGATCTGCTAAAAATCTTGCAACGTCTTTGCCATCTGGATTACTTTTATTAATATTATTTGTGGCACAAAAAGATAGCCACCTTTTTATAGGGGCTTTGTAAGTATTTAGAGTGCTTTTGCGCCAACTATTACTTAATAATTCAATTTCCTCCCTACTCCAGTTTGCTACTTGATTTGACCATCCCCAATTTTCCAAGCCTGGAGGGACAATTTGTCCACTTGTGGGGGACAGAGCCCCGTCGATCGATCTATCAGGTTCTTCCGCAGATCTGTTATCGATATTGGGTCTGACAGGGCCCTGGCTTGTAGATCGGCTTGCCAAAAGCACTGATCCCACTGTGGTGCTATTACTATGTACGTCCCTCTGGCTCGGTTTAAATGATGGAGCACCCGAGGGATCAAGTTGGGTGGAGGGAATGCCCAGCCCAGCTGAAAGTCCCAATCTCGACTGAAGGCGTCGCAAAAAATTGCTGACCCATCTGTTGAGTCCCAAGTTACGTATTGTGGGACCACTGCAGTTTCTTTTGAAGCGAACAGGTCTACGTCTTTTTGACATCGGTTACCAAGTTGAGAAGTTCGTTCATCAACGTCTTTTGTTTATGGCAAAGGCAAAAAAACAGCCAGTATTACTAATAAAGTAAATTAATACTATTGTATTTTTGTTCTGGATAAATGGTTGTAATTAAATGTCAAAATTAATTAAATTAAAGAATTAAATGTTTTTTTATTATATTTTATCTCTCAAAGTTAATTTTATTTATAAAATGTTGACCACTTTTCTGACATAAAAACTCTTTGCTAAGGCCGTTATCATACTAGCGGTTTGGAAGCGATTGCGGGGCGGAGCGGACGCGCAGGGCATCCGTCGCGAACACGCCGCGGCTGCGCAGCGAGGACGTCGCGGATGCGTGGCATATGCGTAAAGCCGCGTACAGACATCGCGAGGCGTGCGACACGAATGGTTCGTCTCGCATGCCTCAACCTGAGGCATATGATGGTACATTTATGCGTGCGTCCCGAACGAAACATGCTCAAGCTGAGCAAGCAAACCACCATGCACGGTGTTCGTATTGACTTGCTGTGATATTTGACGCCACGCGTCTTCCCTTTTACATTTATTGTAATAATCAGAATGTATAGAGTCCCACAACACTCTATTAATTTCATAAAGTTGAACCAGCTCACGTAGTGACTCGGTATTGGCCTCCATGATGCATGCGCGCAACGCAAACAACACCTGTCCGTCCACACGGAGCGCACGGCTCGTACTGAGGCGGCGTTCGCAACGATCGTATGGCGCGAATGCTCACTGTGAGCACACACGTCCACACAGCCCGAGGCATGCGAGACGAACCATTCGTGTCGCACGCCTCGCGATGTCTGTACGCGGCTTTACGTAACAAAATGGATTCCAACGAGGAAACATTGCTGTTGACGTTATTATTTCGAAGACGCCGGAAACGAAAACGAAACCATCGACGAATTTGGGAAGATCCATTATTAGGAAGAGGAATTTTTCGCAGAGACTTCAATTTTCATGTTTTGGAAAAAAAAAACTTCTAGGCTAAAAAAAAAATTGATTATTATGCATCTATAATCTGTAAGTATCACCTACTCTTATCATATGCCAAATTTCAGCGCTGGAGAAATTTTTCGAAAGTCTTCATACAAAAAATTCCTCGTTGATCTGAGGTGGGGCGGACGTTCTGGCGTTTGTTCGAGGCAGTAGAAAATGGCGTCCACTTTGCTGTTTGCGGCCGCTCCGCCCCGCAACCGCTTCCAAACCGCTAGTGTGATAACGCCCTAAGATTTTAAAAAGTACCGTTCGTTTTAGACGGAACATCTTGATGCGTTTTACATTACCGCACTAGTGCGTAATAAGGTACATTACAGTACTGATAGTGGTGCAGTAAGAGACCAATTACGAGCAAATGTTATAAATTACACAATATAATGCGCCTGGCGTTGTTCGAACCCACGACCTACAACTCGTATTGTCGGGACCGATAACACTGGGCCACCCCTGGGGCCTTAGTCAAACAGCATTCGACAGTAAACGACAATCGTTATCGTTCATCTGTCACCAATACATTTTCAACTTTATACCCCAGCGCGTAAAGTTGAAAATCTATTGACGTTCACAGATCGTTTTCGTTTGTTTCGTTCGTTATCGATTAGCAGTTTTTAATAGATTTTCAACTTTACGCGCTGGGGTATAAAGTTGAAAGTGTATTGGTGACAAATGAACGATAACGATTGTCGTTTACTGTCGAATGCTGTTTGACTAAGGCCCCTGCTCTCATCTTTAACTTAGAGAGTCCAAACATATCGGCTGCTTCAAGCTGCGAATGCACGAACCCGCAACGCCATCAGCTATTTGTTCACAAAGGTGAATTACCTATTTGGGATATTGTTAAGTGGCCATTTTAAACCCGAAATACGAAGATAGACACTTTTTTGAGCTATGACAAATCTCCAGCAAACAAACAAAATAATAATGAAAGCATCAATTATTAGCCAACTACAGACTTATTGAACCGACCTTTTTGGAATAGAATCACATGACCGGCCAATTGACATCACTATTAACTGGGACCAGCTGGGACCACGGGTAATATGTGCCACGGGACAATGATCAATGTCACAGAGTTTTAATAATTAAATGCTTCATCATTCTCGCAGATTTTGATGCTTCAATAAAACTGCTTTTTTGAACGTGGTAAAATCATCAAATGAATCCTCCCACCCAGGACTGACAAACTTGTACTGACTAAAATCCACGGTGATCCATTAATAGACCATTAGGTTCCAGGGTCACGGTTTCCTGATGAGACAGACACTGGCAGGCTTTGGCTCTTGGAGGTCCCCGTCATATTGCTAACAGCTCTTTCAAGCGCGCGTAGAACACGACGCGTAGACCCGCATCGGCGTCGACCATGAGTTACCCATTACTCACCGTGACCGCACTTCAAATAATTATAATCTTACAGAATATGGAAAAGAAAGCATGTCTTTTCGTTCGCCGCCCAATTCACAGATAAATGAATAATAAAATCATTGTTATTCGAAAACATATTTGTTTTCAGAGTAGGAATCCGATTGTTTGCCCTCAAACAATAGACAGATTGATCGTTTTCTGATAATGTGGACGTTAAGATAGGAAATTGTATGCGTGCCTAAAATGTTTATTGTAAGAATGACGAATAAAAATACCTATACTAATCATAACTATTAGGTACCCAATATTATAATGCAAAAGATTGGACGGATCGATGAATGTTTGTTACTCAGTCATGTCAGAATGGCTGAACCAACGACGATAGAAAAAAAACATCAAATGAATCCTAATAACAGGCGACCGATGTCTGGCAACACATTAGGCAAAAAAGACTTATATCCGTCTTATTTCGACCACTCCTGTGAGCCGTAAACATACCTTGAGACAGAACAGACCTTGAGTTAGCCAATCACAACGCAGTACCCCGTCCCTCTTGCTTACGTAGTACCTCAGCGAGTTGACAGAATAGTTTTTGTTCCTTAGATCGTGCATGCGGAGTCTAGTAATATATCGTCGTTGGGCTGAACGAATTAGGACGAAAAGTGTACAGAGATCCCGGATCTTTTCATCCCGCTAAAACGTTCCTGTTTTATAATTTTCAACATTCACGATGACGAAGCCACTGATAACAGCTAGTGTTCTCATAAAGAAGAAGAGAAGGTTTTAAAAAGCATATACAAAGAATCAGTTTATTATGGTTTTTACTGAGTAATTAATATATATTAATACTTTACACACGATTAATAATCGTGTGTAAAGTATTACATTTTATTAATCATATTATTAATCGTGTGTAAATTATTACATTTTATTAATCGTATTATTAACCGTGTGTAAATTACTCATGAAAATATTAAGTTTTTCATGAAAATGTTGTTTTTAGGTATTCATTCTACAATTCTGTTCATTTTCTAAAATATCGTTAATACTATGGCAGTCAGTAAATGACTAAGCTGATTAAAATCGGACAAAAGGATTCCGACGTAATTGTAACCACAAATACCCGAACGGCTAATTGCAACGTGGCGGATGGAGGATCATAAAATCTTCTATTCTATTGCGACTGATCCGTCACCCTAACAATCAATCCTGAATTATTTATAATATAATAAATAATGAAGCCGTCCGTTTATAATATAAATTCAACACATACTCATTACCATACAATAGTTGCTGCAGTATGGTGCATGGCGATAGGAGCGGAAGACTCCATTACTACCATAGATTATAGAGACAAGCAGTATCTATGGCCGTTTACATTAATACTAGGTGACTCCTAAGTTAAAGTTTCAGTTAGTCTCAGCGCCCGCCTGAAGAAAGTCAAAAAGAATAAAATTACAAAATCAAATATTTACCACATTTCAGACAAATAAAGTAAAAAAGTAAATAATAATAATAAATAAATAAATAGTATTTTAAGTTTAATTTAGTATCTTGTTGTAAATATTTAGTTTTATTTTTAAATTTCTATAGTTACCTTTAATTAACATTGGCAAATAAATGATTCTATTCTATTCTTTTGTAATTACAATAGGCCCCATGAGTACCTAGGTACGAGTAAGTACACTTATAAAATACCGACGAACAGAGTAGAGGCCCTATCACAAGATTTATGTATTACCCTATCACAATTATTTATTTCATAAAGTTTTCAATCTTCTATTATAAATTTTTACATCATTACCATGTTTGGATGTTCCCTCTGCTCTACATACAAAGCTACCTTTACGACAATACAAATAACTTTTTTTAGTTTTCCGTTCCATCGCAGGATGTCACTAACTACCCCATACGTAGGCCTCTTTGTTAACCGAAAATATGCCTTGTTGTTTTGAGTAAAGAATTATTTTTGTATAAAATAAAATTACTGTTAAGTGAAGGCAGTATACAATATGGCGTCGGGAAGTCATAACCAGAACTGTTTTCTTAGAAATAACCTAATTATAAATATAGTACTTATTCAAAATAATTTCATCATCATCACTGACCCTGCATCATTTTGTATGAAACAAATCGAGACTCTATTTTAAAGGTCTTATTAGAGTCTTTTTAAATCGAAATCTGATAGATTTTATTCTGATGGTTGTACTTAGTTTCTCGTTTGTATACTAGAAGCGCTTTTTGATTTTCAATAAAATTATGTCGTAATACATTGTACTGTCAAATGTCTAGAATTCATGCTAGGGCCTGCCTTGTGTTTCACCCACTGCACGGTATAGGCCTCCTCATCAAAATAACAATTACTATAAATTGAACATCACTATAACCGAAATATTTGAGATAGATGTGATCATTATGCGCGGAAACGCAGATAATATAAAATAATTTAGATAAAACATTTTGTAACATCATGGCGGCCGGTCCAATTACTGGATGCATGGCTGAGTGCGCCGGCGTAGCAGGGCTGACAGACTATGTTATACTTTTGTACAATTTAAGTAATTATAATGTATAATTATACACACACAACATGCATGTATGTAATCCCTGAAGGAATAAGCAGAGATTTACCTTATATTACACTCATATTTTGCCAGTTATTTAAGTCCCATCTGAATCTGAAGTGATGATTTGTTTTTTATTGGGCCAAACCCACCACACTATTCTCAAACTACTGAAACTCCTGAAAGCCAGAATCAACAGTGGAAACCACCAGAAAAACGCCGAGACAATGAAGCTGACTAATGAATTTAACTGTCTCGGACCCTGCAACGAAATAAGTGAAGTGAATAAAGTCAATTGCCTTCAACTGAGCACAAATTCAGACTCCGTGGCTGCTACTGAGGATTTTTAATGGAAAAACCCAATAACACTTTGCCCGACCAAGAAAATGAATACTTGCTCAGGCCTTAGCAGTCGCGTTTGAGAACTCTAAACCAACGAGTCAGTCAGTATTATATTTAAATATTATAGCTTTTCTTTTTTTATTAAAAAAAACGTTACAAACGTTAGATTGATTTTTTTATTTTGTACAATGATTTTGCTCTTGACCTTAGTCTAGGGCAGACCTTTGCCTAATTTTTATTCGTCTTTATTTTGTAGGCAGGTTTTCATCATCTGCCTAAGCTTTATTCCCAACATTTTTTTTATATATCCCTATATTTCAAATTGAGAGAAGAAACGTCGGAACAACTCCCCAGCAACACATCAGTCTGACATTAAGTGAACCTGTTTTCGGTAACCCTGACCGCTTCCACGCAGATGACTACGGAACCAGTCACATCATCGTTTTGGTCGAAAATCCGACATTCACACAGACGCAGGCGCAGGTGTGAGATCACCGAAAGTAAAATTACATGCACAGGTGTTCCGATCAATCTGTGGTCCTGCGTGTTACACACAAATTACTTTTCAGAAAGGGATTGTAAATCGTAGATATGAGAACGTTGTATCCGATTATGCCAAAGGAGATGTCAGTTCTCCAGGTCGTATCGATCATATGGGAAGCTGCAAGCTGAAACTGCAAAGCTACCCATACACCTCCACGGAACCGCTGGAGCAGTCGTGACCCCAGGGGCAGTTGATACCCACTGCTGGAGCAGTTAGCGATGGCAGGAGAATATGACTGCATGAGAGGTCCGTGGATGGGCGCAGTCCTGAGAGTAAATACTAAAAACCTGAATAATTCTGAGGGCCTTTTAAAAGCAAAAACAGCGGAACCAAAGTGGAACCAAAACTGTTTTTATTAGACAGCTAACCATTATTAATGCAAAGATACTTATAAGAAAGTTTACATTAAGAAAGAATGAAAAAAATTATGTTTTTCCAAACACTCTGATCGTTGCATCGAATTCTTAATTGAAGATAAATCAACAAAAACTTCACAATAAAGAAAGTATGTCTATGTACGTTAGGTATGTGTAAACAATAACTTTCAAAAACAAACTCTCTCGAGATAAATGGTAAAATTCTGTTCTAATCTTCAACATTGATCGTGAACTTTAAGATAAGTTAGATAAAGATAAGTCAAGTATTTATATCCGGAGATTCTCAAATCTTATCGTGAATATATCAGCCGGTCACATGTATTAATTCAGTACAAATAAAAATGGGGAAAACAACTATTGACTTCTTCAAATGACGAAAGGGTTTTTAAGAATGTGAAATGCCTTCAATTGTATCGCTTATTTTATAGAAAGGCGTGCTAGGTCGCGGGACTTAACCCATTACCGTGACCCTGGAGCGCTGGCTATTGAAGGACACCGTGGATTTTAGTCAGTACGAGTCTCACAGTCCCTTCCGCCCTGCCCTGGGTGGGATTTGATGATTTTACCACGATAAGAAAAATACGTGCGCGGCCCCAGGGTGGAGAGGGTCGCAACTGTCTAAGCAAGCTGTCGCGGCACTGAAACGCAGATGGCATTAGTAAGATAATACCTTGCGTTCCACTTCCACAGGAGAGACAAACAGGAGAGGACTAATTTGGTGATTTTACCACCCAAAAATTAAAATTTCTCGGAGTTCGTCATCTGCATCATATCAAGCGCAGAACGTCTACTGCTGAATGTAGGTCTCCACAATAGATTTCCAATATTAACTGTTGGCAACATTATAGGCTTCACATCGCGCCGCACTAAAATCGTACACCGATGGTAATTGTAACATAACTTATATAAGATTCTAAATATCAAATTCCAAAAACGTATCCAAGGTTAAATGCTCAAAAACGTGCCCTGCACCGAATTCCTGAGTAAAAAAAAATGCATAAATAAAATATCTATACAGCTGAGCAAACAGCCGCTCATTGTGGCCTTAAATCTTTAAAACATGGTCGACCTTGATAGCATCTGCCATCACTTAGTTGCAAGGAATATGTGGAACCAAGAGTCCGCGCCACGATTTTAGTCCTGCTGATTTGTAGTACTAGATTTTTGGAAAGTAACTTTATTTAATGACATAGACTAGACACCACTAGTGCCACGTCAAAAGGACTTAAGTCGTGAAGCAGATTCTATATTTATATTTGGGAACCCCAATGATTGGATATGGATATCTCGTCGTTGGTAGGTAGTTGGTTAGGTACATTTCAACTTCATAAAATAAATTGAAGACAGTTTAAGGTTATCCAAGGCTCTCAATTTGCACATTGTTTTCGAAATCTCGATTTGCCAATACGTGCTAATTTTAGGTTGATAACGCAATTTGACGGCTTAGGAAAGTTATGTGGGCTTCGTTTAGTGAATTGACAAAATCGTTAAAGTTTCCATTCCATAAATACGGGCACAAAAGTGTGAGGGAGGGTCTTTATTTAATGACATTTCGCAGGTCTACTTTTCTGTGGATGCCTTAAATGACTCTAATAGAAGGCCTTCAGGCAGGGGCTTTTTTTAAGTGTAGTAAAATCAATCATCAGAGGAGAGGAGTGAGTTTCTGACTTGTTCTGACTAAAATCCACGGTGTCCTTCAACAGCCCTTTACGTTCCGGGGTCACGGTAATTCTTTAGTCCCGCGACGCTAAGAGCACCCCCTGTGGGGTACGAACCTCGGACGTCACTGAGGGAGGACAGCAAGGGACCGGCTTAATCTGAACGTGTGATGGAGAGAAGCGATCGGTTAGTTTAAATTGCTTGCTACTACACAAAATGTCATTCGCTATGTCCTACAAGAAATAGATAGGTATGAACCGCTGCATAGCTTTCTCTCTATCTACAAAGTATTAAAAAGGCAGATATCGCTCAGCCCATTCTGAATGTGTGTCTAGGATGAATAAATTCAAACGTTGAATTTTGTCAAAAACAAAAAGCGCTCATCCGACAAGCGACGGAGTACGGAGCTGGCCTTGGTACAGACCTTCTAATGTGGAAGTACGGGTCGGTGGGCCGACACGCAGTTAGTGAGCACATTCATAAAACATGCCTTAAGTGACGACTACTGAGTTAGCCCTTTTTGGATTTGAAAACTAGATTTCACAATATTTAATTTGAAGGAACCAGCTCTCCTATAATACATAGGTTCGCAGCATATTGGTAGACTTCTTCGCTCGTCAAGGAATCAAAAAAAGGATGAAGTGGAAGAAGAGATAAAAACATCTAATTCATTGAAATACCTATAATACCTTTATCAGGCTTCATGATTAATCAGTCTAGGCTTCTATTCAATTGGAAACGTCCAATCAATCAGCAGATGTCCTCTGCAATCGCAAATTACATACAAATTAAAATTCCTACGGCTTCTTGCTCCCGACATTATCACTTGGTTGGACTATAAAAGGCCTGAGACTTCCAGCAAAGACATCAGACATCCACCACCCTTCCATCTGCAATCTTCAACACCAAGAAACACTCCAAGATGGCGCAAATGAACAAGATCTACTTCGTCATCGTCTTCGTGGCCTGCTTCTGCCTCTTCGCCGAAGCACAGCTGACGTTCACCTCCAGCTGGGGCGGCGGGAAGCGCTCGGGCGTTGCCCCCATGTCGTGCAAGAACGAAGAAGCCGTTGCTACGATCTTCAAGTTGATCCAGAACGAAGCGGAACGGTTCATCATCTGCCAACAGAAGTCTTGAACACGACGAACGACGAACGACGTTATAAAGACGATACTGCGATGTTGTAAAGGACAATTTGTTTAAAATTTTATTCTTGTGTTTATGTTTTCTTGAATTTACAATAGAGACATGGTAAACCGTTTGTTTTGAGTTTCATTTGACAACCGAAATGAAGATATCTTGATCGCTTATTTAGACCGACCATTTGGTTATCAAGGGATGTTTATTTTTTTCTAAACTTGTACTACCTACTATACTTATTTTGTTTAATCTATCACCTTGCTATAATCTTGCCTATTGTAACGAACAGCTAGAACTTCGGGAAATTGGCCCTGAACTTTACAGATCGGTTGGCAATGATGTGGTTAGCCACAATGATCCAAATATGGTAAATTCCTTGCCAACGCTCCCGATACAATAGTTTCACAGATTATTCCGCGAGCGTGTGTATGTAGGTTTGTCCGTTGCGGACACCGTTATCACTCAGCGTCGCTCATATGGAACAGGTAATCGGTACGTGGGAACTACTCCACAACTCTACATCACTGTTCGAAAGTGATGTCCATTGTTTAACCAATATTTTGTCTAGTTTTACGGTTTTCGCTTTCGGTTTTCATACTTGCAGTTGGCAGCTGTTTGGTGCTAAGATGACCTTTTGAATTTGGAATCCGGTTTTTTCGTGTTCTTATTAAATAATTCTTCATTTTCCTTAAACTTAGGTTGGTTGTTAAATGGCGACCCTTAATTTTTTGTCTGGTGTGAAAATAATTCTAATTTCTATTAGCGATGTTTGGGAAAATTGTGCAATCGACCGAATGGACGTTATGATTTAACAGAGAACCAAAATCTATTTAAATACAGACTGTTGTCCATGTCTTCCATTAGACTCTAGACTATGTCTACTCAGTCAACGAGCCACATCAATCCAAATAACAAGGTTTACCCACTACTAATAAAAAAAGATCCAATCAAGATAATCCTATAGTCTACACATATTAACAAGTTTATAAAGTAGAAAAAAAACAAATTACTTTACAGGCATAATTACTAGAATTTTAATATATTATAAAACCCCACATCATTATTACATAATGTGCATAATTAAAACCACTTTCGTTGAAACTACAGCTCTACACAAAATGACAGAACTCGTTTTACCATTTTTATTATTGCGAGTATGCAAATCAGTTACTCATGTTTAATCGATGAGTTGAGGATTTGAGATATCGATATTTTGACACTAACATGACAAGATGAAAAGTGAGATAATTAAATGCACTATTTTGACAGTGATATTTGAGTCATCATTCTTTTTTCAAATCAATTTTTGCCTCATTATTTTTTATCATGTTTTAAGTGGCATTTAGGTGAAAAATGTTGACATCTTACGGGAGGTAAGATATAAATGGCACCTGAGCTAATGGCACCTACGGCTCCTGTCAATATTTTTCTCAGGTGCCAAGTGCCCAATGTAGAATACTTCAGTTTTAACTTGTAGGGCCATTTAGATACGATATTTCCCATAGCAGTGTTACTGGATTTTTCGACTAGGAATAGATACCTAAAATATGGGTTAGTCAATGGTCGAGCCTAAAGTTGAAAAATATAAGCCGAAACAATTGAAGAAAACCTTTTGAATGCTCAAAAAGATACAATTTAAGTAACCTACTCGTATCCGACGATTCGCCAAACCTACATTTTAAATCTAACGAAACCAAGAGTTCGCTCAACTTGTTGGCAAACTACTAAACTTAGCCATATAGGTACTTACTACATCCATACTTAAATTATAAATGCGGAAATTAGTCGGTATTTCTGTCGGTTGCAAACCTTAGCAGCTGGTATAAAGGATATGATGACTGGATTAAACGATTTTATTTTCATCTAACCCTTTTTTTTTCATGGCTTTTATAAAAGTAGAGCTAAGTATATTAAATGGGGACAAAGTTAATAAAATATATAGACCAAAGAAACGATAGATACCTGAAGGGGATGCCTTATACGGTCATGCATGAAAAAAATGTGAAGAGGAGGAAGTATCTAAGACTCGCTGACCATACAACCAACCAAATAAATAATAAATCACCTTTTCGCTTCTCGAAATCGCTTCATCCGTTCGGGCTCTATGGTGCCACAGACAGACAGACACCTGAAACTTATAACACCCCTCTTTTTCCTTCAGGGGTTAAAAAAAGAGTAGGATGATGGGACCAGAGTGGCACTAGAGTGAGCATAATGAAAAGGGTTGGAGGTGGTCTATGCCAAGAGGCACACCGAACTTCGTGACATACTAGATAAAATTACGATATTGTTTATTGTGTAAGTGCAATATGACCATGTTTTGTTTCTGTTTTCTGTGCAACAATAGTATTTTTTCTCATCTGCTAACTGTGTAGGCTTTTAAATGGCTGATCGTTCTTCAACTCATTATCCGCTTAAGTATTGTTAGCCACTAAGTAAGTAAGTAAGCCACCACTAAGTAAGCCACCCAAATACAATAATAAAATAAAATATAACTGTAAACGAAATTCATTCACAAATGGAGTTAATAATATTATTTTTCCTTATCTTATATTTTTCTTTTTCGGTCTCCACGCGAGTAAAACCGCAGGCAACACCTAGTACATTCTAATGCTAGACTGAGCTTACACAATGGCCATAGTTTCAAAGTCGCAAGTTGCTCTGACACGCCCATAATCACAGGACCTGTTTGACAAGCTTGCAGAACTCTTTGTGTTCGCCATATTGCCGATGTGGAAATTATTTTGATGCAAAAAACATGTGCATGACATGGATTTTAAGAGGATTTGATTCAGATCCTGCCGGGGTCGCGGGGAATGTCTTAACAGGTAACCATCATCATGGAACGTAATGGGCTATTGAAGGAACACCGCGTGTATTTTAGTCAGGACCAGTCTGATAAGCACTTCCGCTCCACACTGGGTGGGATGACTCATTGGAAGATTTTACTACGTAAAAAAGTTTTTGAGGGCCAAAGCCTGCCAGGATCGCGGGACTTATTTCATTACCGTGCCCGGAATATAAAGGGCTATTGAAGGACACTGTGGATTTCAGTCACTACAAGTCGGACAGTCCCTCCCGCCCTGCCCGGGGTAGGAGGACTCATTTGATGATTTTAGCACGATAAAGAAAAAAAAGTATTGATTGTTTTAATAAGTGGGTACTTATCGGGGCACATATTGTTTGTAAAGATTAAATCAAAATATATGTAATCGTTTAGTAACAGCAAGTCAGTTTTTTTTTTATATTTATATAATCAACTTTAAATATTTAGCTAATGGAATTAGAATCTTGCGATGAATTCATGGTCAAAGTTTGCGTGTCTATGTTCGTTACATCCTTTTTAAGCTCATCAACAAAGTAATTGCGAGTACTTGTGATGCCGTCTTTACTCATAAAATAGGTACTAACTTGCCACCTCCACGCTGTCTGTCTTTTAAAAGTCTGTATTGCCACGCCATGGCATGCCATTACCCGTTCAAAGCTGATCAACTGGATAATAATAAAATCAGGCTTTTACAAATAGCTATGTGTCATCATCATGTACGTATGTACCATATTTTGAACACCTATTTAAATAAACCGTCCGCTAACTGAACTTGACACGGTCAAGCTCATGAACAAAAGAAAAAAAAAATTACAAGCGCGGTTATCTGTAAAGTGCTGTATAGTGCATAGTTCTTTTGTGGGCCGTGGTCAGATTCGGAAACATAGACATTGAGAATGTACTGAGCCTATCATAGCCAAATATCAATAAAAAGCGATTAGAAATGTAAGAGAGACCATGTAGGTATATTATATCGAACAGGAAAGAGATAGGTAGACAAATAACTTCTACTCTCTTTCTACAGAATATGGTCAACTTCATACAATTATGTGTCCATTATCTATATATATCTATGGTCGGAGAACTGAAACCGCCAGCGCCATCTTGTTTTTCAATATAATTTTCGCGCGCAATTTTCTAAATGCAGGTACCAAAACCATCAACGCCCTGACAATGACATTCAACGATGCAGCACCAGCACCGCATAAGTCTGTACCTACCTTTAATGATACGTTTTATATGGAACAATGTTGATTACATTGAAAAAGCTTAATTTATTCCATAAATTGTCGTCACGGACTGCATAATATGCCGACAATCTGATTTATTGTTTATCTGAGTTAATTGAGATTCAACTCACTCCCACGAATGTCCTGCCTAGTTGGATACAGGCAACTGTATCTACTGGTTAAAGCAGATTTAAATGGTTTCGTACACGAAATAAATAATTCTTTTAGAATATGGTCGTGTCCTCTTTATCATTTGTTTGTCAAACGCGAGCACCACAATCAAAGTTTCCCGCTAAATAAAATCACTTATTTCAGCTGAATTTCCCGTGGGTTGTGGTCTGTGACTAGCTCAGCAGCGGTCAGACTGACATAATTTCTGCATGCAACAGAAACCGTGCCCATTTGTAAATGTTTTATATGTGCATAAATCATTCATATAAAGATATAATAACATAGATGCATTGTGGTATGAATATTTTACATATAGAGTTCGCTATGTTATGTCAGAAGACGCACAAATATTTAAAAACTAACAGGGTTTATTATGTATAATCAATACAGGCCCATTGTGGCCTATGTGAAATAAAACATTTTGAATAACTGTCAAGAAACACAACAACTATAACTGTAATCAGTAGGTAATACCTACTAATTAAAATTAATATCATTTTTTTTACGTGGTTAAATCATCAGATAAGTCCACCCACCCGGGGCAGGGCGGCAGGGACTGTCAGACTTGTACTGACTAAAATCCACGGTGTCCTTCAATAGCCCTTTATGTTCCGGGGTATAATTAATATTATAGACTATTTTGAAAGATCAATTTTAAATTGGTTATTTGACATTTCCGCTACTATATCTCACTCACACTGTCTTAACTACCGTTTTATGGTCTTCAGTTTTAGGTATATACATATATCAAGCCTTATAGACGGCCGAATCAGTGATTTAGCATTTTACGAATGGATAAATCAAAATGTAATTACGCATTTGAATACGAAATGAGTCATAACTTTGGGATTAACAGTGCACGCATCAAAATGATTGCCTTCTTTAAACGAATTAATTATAATTTATAAGCAGACACTTCAGTCAAATTAGTAAACGAAAACGCAAAACTAGAAATTCACGTCATGTTAAGTCGCAAAAGACTGCATGCGCCGATTGATTTTTTTTAAAGATTTCTTACAAGACCATTAATCATCAGTCAGTAATGAGATGTCAGCAATTTTAATTCTAGACTAGCTGTGCCCGCGACTTCGTTCGCGTGGATGTCGGAATCGAACAATGTATTTTTTTAGTTCGAAGCGCTTAATTCTGGCCACGTTTTTCATATAAACCCTGTATTTAGAATTTTCTAAGATTTATCAAGAATATTTGACACTTCTATTCCAGGTTTATGTAGAACTATTTTTCCTAATGCCCGCTCTATGCACTCCAGTCCATTCCAGTCCATTCCAATCCATTCCAGTCCAATCAATGTGTGAGACCAAAGTGCACCCGTAATTTTACTTCTAAAACACTTTAAATTCAAATATCTTTTGATAGACTTAACCGATTCCAATGAAACAAAAACTAAATTCCTCTCCATTAATTTCGTAAATTTTATGTGATACCTGGACAAATACACAGACAAACAGATAAACAGACAAACAGACAAAAATTCTAAAAATGCTAGAAATGGGTTCTATTGGTTGTCCTTTAATACCCTGGCTATATTTTTTGAGATTTTTTTTAATGTACAAAAATAACTTTTCTACAGTTTTATTATATGTATAGATAGTTGATTTAGAATTCAATTATCTAGCTTATTTTTGTCTCTTTGTAATACTTAGATCGAATACTTAAAATTTAACATATCTAATAATACAGGCTTCACCTTACCTTAAGCATCTACTCCACAAATAAATTATTCCTTAACACCTGCACCCTTATTAATAAAAAAATAAAGTTACAACCAAGATAATTTTCACACTAACCATACATTTTTAAAGATTTACTTTGGCATTACTTATTGCATTACTGTCTTCTTGTTATATTAGATACCTAAAAAGGCAGGATACAACCTTTTTGGTGCTTTGCCCTAGGTCTACAAAACGTCAAATTTTATGTTATTGGCCATAACTGCCGAAAAACCTCTTCGAAAACCATTTAATATTAGTTTAAAAATAAATCAATATCTTTTTAAAAACTTTTAATGGCGTTTTCAAATTATTTTATGATGCAGCTGCCAGAACCTATATCTAAGGTACCTAAATAAAGAGGTTCTTCTCTTAAAAAATGTGTTAGGTAATAAAAGCAGGTTTTAACAATTTCAAACCTCCTTAGCAACAACTTAAAACAATTTTAACAGCATCTCATCAAAAATTTAAGAGAGTACGCGTTGACGCGAACATAAATCTTGCATTTCCCGGCGCGGGCGCATACTGTCGTAGCTAAATACTTCTACTGCACTTTCGTGTGCGAATCTTCTAATTGCGCGATAGAAAGTCATCGCGGCAGTTTTTTTCATAAAACTATTCAGTGCTTCCGAGCTCCGGCCGTATGATTTTTGTGCGTTACTTTACTTTATTATTATTACGTTTAGATTCCTCTCTAACAAGATGAAAGTCTGATCACACTTTTAATGAATTCCGTTTGCATTCCCGCGACGACTGCAAGCGGTCTCGGAAAGTGAATCACGTTAAACTCACGAAAGTCGATAATTAGGTGGTTAAATTCGCTAATTAGTTAGGTCCTTATTATGATTACTTTGTCCAATTAATATACTACGATGTTTTATTACATTTATTTTCAGATGATAGTATTTTCAGGTGTTCAAAGAACCTAGAGATTATTTAATGGCTTCCTAGAGTTATCCTGCACGTGATTATCACTTAAAATATCTAAAGACTTATAACATAGGTAGATACCTATATTTTCCCATGGGTCCAACGTTACGTTGACGTTCTGCATTTTTTTGTTAACCTGTATTGTCCCATTGCTGGGCGAAGGTCTCCCCCATAACCTTCCACTCTTCCCTTTGTGCAGCTTCTCCGGCCAATCGCAAACAGTAGTTGATATAGGTAATCTGTTGCATTTTTACAACAGGGTCCAATCCTCCTAAATACTGTTATGCCGGTCATAGCAACAACACCAAAGTAGGTGGATTAACAGTGTATTGAAAGATTTGCATATATGCAACGTTTAGGAAGACTTGTTTAAGACTATAAATGTGCAGTTGTTGTCGAAAAGGAGAAGTGTGAAATGTGCGGAATCTCAGCCATGAAAAACTACGTAAGACCAGACAGTCCGCATTAGTGCACCATCATCCTAGTTATTTGACTTCTGAACGAATAACTGCCTGCTTTTCAAATTTGTGTTCGATTTACTTGGTTGTTGACTTGATTGTATAATCAGGGAGCCAAAGAGAATCAAGACCAAGGCTGGAAGCATTACTTACTTACTAAAAAACGTAACTATCATATTTTATTCTCCTTCATTATAAGAATGCTTTCACAAATATTTGGTGTCAACAGGAATTAACGACTTGGCTTAATTGCTTAACATCAACCATTGTAACTGCACTGAAGCATACCAAGTGAAGAATGTCTAAAACTCGTCGTTACAGATGAAAACTTACACTAATGCTCTATTTCCTACTTCAACTTGCCTACACACGTAAGTATACCAAACATTAGATTCGGTGATAGTAGTAACAGGTAGGCAAGGCGAATTATTGCTAAGGACTTAAAGTGCATCAAAATTTCGTCAATTACTTCTGCACCGGCGAAATTTTGATATAAACTTTGTTGAATTTTGGACCCAAATATGAAGTCGAGTGGATTTATGCAGCAAACAGAAAAACTCTATCCGCAAACTCACCTCAGTCCACTGCATCCAAACGCATACACAACACGTTCCGAGACTGATTTCGATAGAAAACAATCGAGAAGCAGATGCCCTCGTGCGCGACCGGACGCGGGCACGGCGGCGCACCGACTGACCACTATCAGCCAGCCTGCTACTGGCCAGACAATGGTCGAAGAACAGACTGCCAAGAAAAAACAAAAAATTTCACTACGTCCTGTTTTGTTTACGGCGGCGCGCGTTTTCGCCCCACATCGCGGGATGATTTTTCGCTTACTTCACCTGTTGCAAGTTTAGCGGAAAATAAAATTCAACAACAAAATGACTTGGCTAATTTAACTTATGAATGCAGGTAAAATAAACAATTACAGGTTGACTGGCACTATAACATCAGTGCATCTTGGTGCCTGATGGTTGAACGACTAACGACGAGAAGGTAATAATATAAATATTTGAATTTGGAGTTTTTTTTTATACGTGGTTATATCATCCAATTGTGCAGGGTGAGGAGACCCTGGGTGGAGCAAAAGGTTCAAGTGACTGTTCTGCTAGCTCACACAAATCTACCTGGGTTCATATGAAATGACATGCAAGTCTTCTCAGTTAGCTTCTCAGCCTTCCTCGTTTAAACATTTATGGCTAACGGAGGCACAAACCCCTACTTCAATAAAATAGCAATCCGCATTGTCTCAGATAGGGTAAATACGCCAAACGTCGGCCCCCTCCCAAACTTCGGCCGTCTGCACATTTTCAGCTTGCGTTCATTTAAAACGTAATGAAGTGATTAATTTTCCTCTTGAATTACCACCTTAGTTCATACTCTATATGTACAAACCGTTACTTTCTGATTACGACACTCACTATTCGCACACTGAGCTTCAGCAGCGATTGCGCCGTCGAAGCGTCAAGTTCATATTGAAAATACCTTACTTGCTGTGAATACCCACACTTCGGGAATTGATATTAGAACGGTAAGACATGCCTTTTTTGTTGTTTTAAGGTTTATTATCAGTAGTTAGTAATTTTTGCTATATTGTGAGATAGTTTTTTTAATGTTTAACGCATTGTTTTAAAAGAAAAATAGGAGGCCGCCAATAGGCTACCAATTTTGAGTTAACACCGTATTCTCGGCAGTGGCCGACCTAAAGTAAATGCAGACTGTTTTATAAATTCCAATTGTACTAAATTCCATTAGCTTACTAATAGAATTTGCAACGCATATAGGCAAATAAATATATTTTACGTTTAATCGCCAAATACCGGCCCGGGTGATATTAGTTGAATCTCGAGAAATAGTGTACACTAAATAGGGGCCGGCTTTAGAAACATTAAAGATCGTAATGTCGACCAGCCTCGAATTCGAGCCCAACTATACAGGCTGATTACTTTTTTATCATTTTCTAAAATTAAATATTCAATAAAACATTTAATTTAATTTATTAATAATATATAGAATTAAGTTTAAATGTGAGGATAATATTGGAAACATTTATGATAGCTTATTACGTTTTGGGGATATAAGATATAAATTGCTCTTTGGAACTTGCTACCTAATAAAGCCATGTAAATTAGCTTAAAAATATAAATGGTTGGTCGTGAATCTTTCATTCGTTAATTAACCTGCATTTCACTAAAAGCTGCATTTAGAATTAATGATTTTAAGTTACTACAATGACAGAACAGAGAGATCAAGGACCTTCACGGAAACAGAAAATTATGTAGATACGATCGCACCTTTTACTCACCTAACATTATTTAAGTGCAATTAAAAAAATGCTTTACCTACTATTAAACAAATACGATTAATAATGTATAATTAGTGAGATTTCTGCCGAAATAAATCATATTAATAAAATTTGACTGTCTTAATTTAAACACCCTCTATCCGGCCGACATTTGGGAAAAAAGCGACCGACCATGGGCCGTGAATGGCCGACTTTAAGGTTTTTTCGTTCTCGACGCATCTAAACTTTAGTACTTTTTCCTTGTAATAGAAATGTCAACTTTATGCCCTTAAACATAAAATAGGTTTATCAAACTATCCAAAACCACATTGGAAGCTATCCTTCGTTGCAAATTGATGGTTCCAGACGGATCCGAAAACAGAAAAACCGTAAGGGGGCCGACATTTAGCGTATTTACCCTAGTTCAAACAGAAGATAAACAAATTATAATTTTAAATTTCTGTATTTAGCCAAACAAAATCTGGCATGTGAGGATAGGTGTAGGCAAGTGGATCTGCCGTCAGCCCAGTTTCTAGTAGGTAATTTGTATTGGATGTTGCGATGGTTTAGTGCCAGTTTGATTCCCGCCATATTTTGTGGATTCATGCCTTTGCGATTTTTTGTATCCACTGCTCTACACTAGGAATTTCTCCTGTACCGTGAGTGCAGTTTACAACATGGAAACTCACGGACCTACACAAACACCTAGACCCCAGCACAACTACTTACAGATCTTACAAATATCAGCGACTGCGCCACCCGTTTCGTCTCCTCGAATATCTATTTGTATCACCGTCATCACTGTGAACTTAAATGTAATACAAGTTCTAAAAAAGTTCGTTTTTTTATAGAACACAGTGATTTCTCGGAATTTCAATCAATGAGATAATGAGAAACTAACGAAATTGATGAACAGTCGGTCATGCGTGTCGTAGTTGCAAATTAACAACTTTACTGATTCAGATGAAGTCAGGTAATATTGCAACATAATTTATACTCCAAAGAATAGCTTGCAAGGTGCAAAGAATCTACAATTTCTTCAGAAAATTCCTTCCTAGAACAAAATCAGTGAATGGCTACGAAATAGATTACAGTACACCAGCGCCATCTAGCGTCTGTACAATATAAGCTGCTTCACATTTCGTTTTAATCTCAGTCTGTCTCTTTTTCACGCTTAAACCACTGAACCGATTTGGATGAAATTTGGTACGAAGATAGTTTGAAACCCGAGAATGGACATAGGATAGTTTTTATCCCGAAATTCCTACAGGAACGATAAAAAAAGTAATGCGCGTGCGAAGTTGCGGCAAAAGCAGGTTCTCAATAAACTGATACCAACGAATGTAACAATAAAATAGAATATTTATTTAAAATTCGATACATAAAAATACATCACTTAAAAAGCATGTTTTACAACTAGAATTTGCTAATTTCACTTCAACTCTGCCGGCATTTGGCACCCTTTGAGCGCCGCCAATATATTGTTAGCTGTAAGTTCACTCATTATGTTCCTTGTCTCAATAGCCGCACTGCCAATATGGGGTAGAACCACACAATTAGGCAGCTTGAGAAGTGGGTTGTCTAAAGGCAGTGGTTCAGGTGTGGTTACATCAAGCCCGGCAGCCCATATAGTTTTATTCTTCAATGCTTCAATCAACGCTTCCTGGTCAACTGTACCTCCACGACTAGTATTGACAAAGACTGCTGTCTTCTTCATCTTTTCAAACGCTGCTTTATTAAATATCTCCTTAGTTTCAGGTACTAATGCTGCACAGCATATGATGAAGTCACTTTGTGCAAGTATTTCATCAAAGGTAACTTTAATGGCGCCTGTTTCTTTGGCTTCAGGTCTTTCACTACGGTTGTAGTAGAGAATTTGTTTTGTGTTAAATGCCTTTACGCGTCGCGCGACAGCCTGCCCGATGCGGCCGAAGCCGACGATGCCGACTGTGGAGTTGGCAAGACCTGGGCCAGTCATCCAGGTGGGTGCCCAGGACTTCCAGCCTCCGGTACGGGCTTCATGCTGCGCCTCAGGCAGACGACGGGATGTTGACAGAAGAAGAGCGAGCTGGAAATGTAGATAAAATAATGTTATTAAACAGAAAGAGTTGTCGACAAAACTAGAACTACAACATATAGGGCTTGGTTATGGTATTTCAGTTCCTATACTACACTTTTAATCATTTTCAGATTTAATGAAAACCCACATTGTCTGAAGTAACTCTACCAGTTAAGTTGTTTTGGCCCTTTCCAATGAGATAAAAATCAATGTAACTGTATACTTTTACACAAAGGGTTTTTTTCTTCTCTCATCATGGTCATCTACTAGCTTTTTATGTTGATATGCTTTTTTTGCGACGGGGTGGAAAAAGTTTTGGGCCTTGAAGGAAATAATGAAAAGTAAGGAGCTCGGCATTAAGATCAAGAAGAAGACCTTCGATACCTGTATACTTCCCTGCATTACATACGGATGCGAAACGTGGGCTTTGACAAAAAGTCATAGAGACAAACTCGCAAAATGTCAGAGAGCCATGGAACGGAGTATACTAGGGATTAAGCTAAAAGACAGAGTTAGGTGTATCAATATCAGAAGCAAAACCAAGTTAACAGACATCGTAGCACGTATTGATACATTAAAATGGAGATGGACTGGGCATATGCTTCGCTGCAAGAAAGAGAAATGGAGTAAAAAGGTAACAGAGTGGTACCCGAGAGACGGGACCAGGAGTCGAGGTCGCAAAATGAGACGATGGGAGGACGACTTAAAAATGACCCTGGGCCCCCTCTGGCTACGAGTGGCATCAGACAGGAAGCAGTGGAAGGAGTTGGAGGAGGCCTATGCCGTAAGGCACACTGAACGTAGAGACATTCTGTGAACAAACTAGTAATAATATGTCAAACATTGTAATTGTTCAGAATAAATGGCTTTATTATTATTATTATTATTATTATATGCTTTTTTTATAGTGGTAGATCGAATCATCAAATGAGTCCTCCTACCCAAGGCAGGGTGGGTACTGTCACGACTTGTACCTACTGACTAAAATCCACAGTGTCATTCAATAGCCCTTTGTTTCAGAGTCACGGTTATTTTTTATTCCTGTGACCCTTGCAGGATATGCTTGTCGTGAAAGTCACTGGGCCCTCCTACCAATAGCAATTCGTATTCTAACCTTCATTATTACTTGGTTCATAAAAAACCCAAAATATTACAAGTACTACTCACGGTAAGCTCAGCTGTCGCATCAGTAAGTACATCAGGAGTGTATCCAATTTTGATGCCTCTCTTCTTGCACTCTGGCACGTCTATGTGGTCATGGCCCACAGAGATGGTGCCCACTACCTTCAACCCTGGCCCAGCAGCATCCAGCAACTCCTTATCAATCTTATCAGTTAGGGAACAGTAGATGGCATTTGTACCAGCAACTTGTTTGAGGAGCTCTTCTCTTGGCATTACTGAGGGATAAGTGGATATTTTTACATCACATCTGTAATTAAAAATATTTTCTTATTAGTGAATGTTTATTAGGTATTTTATTGATGATTGGTTTAAGAAGTTAAGAAATGAATATTTTCTTAATTTATAAATTAGTTCCTTTTTTGGGGATAGAAATCAACAAATGAGGATTCTTATCTGAAATGGAGCGGAAGGGCCTTCGGTTTGTTACTGACTAAAAACCACAATTGGACCTTTCCCTGGATCAATGTTATGCCCCAGAACAAAATGGATAAATCAATGCATAGGCAGGTATTGATGAAATGTTTGCCATATGGCCATGGTGTAAAATACATAATTCTAAACAAAATAATAGTAGTTCTCATCTAAAAAGATTTTATTTTGTAAAATGTATGTACTGTTGGTGTTCCTATTTTAAATAAAAACATAAATACTTAGGTAAATAACAGCTTTAAAGTTTCATTTTACTATTTTTGTTTGGACATCTAAATACGGGTAAAAATATTGTAATAGCAATACTTACTCCTTTTTCAGTATATCAATGCCTCCCTGAGGCATATCACTGCGCGTCACGAACACCTGGTATCTTCCGGAGCTCATCTTCCTCACACTAACAAGCACACCGCGGACTAAAGACGGCGCAAACGACGCTACTCGTTTATAAATCATCAATAAATACGCGTTTCCTAGCCGGTTTCCAGGCTTCCTTGTCCGCGAGACAAGGCCGTTAATTCACTTCTCTGGTAGGTATTTAGGCGTAGACAATTCAACTTTTTTCGACGAACTTTCGCCCTTGAAAAGCGAAGGTTTCGCAAAGTATATTGTCATGTGAAGCGCAGCAACCGTAGCAAGTATAACCTTGCCTCTAGTTGAACTTATGAACGATGATACGACGCTCATAATTATCGAGTTGCTGTTATTACGTAAAGTTGCTGTTGAACTCCATGAGTTAGAAGTGTTTTTCATAAATACGTGTTATTATTATCAGTTATCATCACATGGTCGATGACGACACATAGAGTTGTACGTTTTAAAATCTTTGTCGATAGTCGATATACATAACAGTAAATAAGTTTTTTTTTATATTAAACTGTGTTATGATCACTGACATTCATTCATTTTGCCTATGTTTGACATAATTACTATCATTAACACTGTAAAAAAACAATAGAGTGATATTAAGAAACAGAAAAGTTTAGAGGAAAATCACATTTTCTAAAAAGTCGACATTTTTTAATAATCTTGCCCATCTCTAACGCTACGGCTAACGTCAGTGTCAAATTGACATTAAAGTAATCGTTCAGAAATACAATCCATTGAAAGCACTAGCACCATATCTCTAAGTAGTCTGTGCTAGCACCTAGTCTGTGACTAGCACGGAGTAGCGTAGCAGTAGCAGAACTTGCACTTGCACAAGTTCTGCGTCGCGCAGGGCCAGGAAAAGTATCAGGAGAAAATTATGTACTGTTAGATCACGACTAGATGCTTGATAAATACTAAGGATATAGGAAATTCATTTATTCATGAGTAGGCTAGGCAGGCTAGGTATTTAATCAAGCGAACTAAGGTCACAAAAAAAACTCATTAGTATAAATAAAAGCATTTTAATAATTTCTCACTTACTATTATATAAATATAACAAACTAATCATTATGTTCGTGTTGAGCCTCTGATTCTCGCCAATTATTTTGGACCATTTCCACAATCATTGTCCAACATTTGGACTGCATGAAGTAATATATAGAACAGACAATAATGAACAACCATGATAAGACTAGAAAATAATCAGTTTCAGTCTCAACAACGCTTGAGACTGGGCCTTGGAAGTCCTTGGATGTAACTAAGAGACTTTGTGCTTGCTTTCCTGTGACAGCATGTAGAAATTTACTGAAAGACTGGATGTTATAATCTGTGCCATTGAATTTTCCATAAGGCCTGCCATTGTGGAATACTTTAAGTGTTGGCACTCCCACTATTCCGTAAACAGTATTTGTTCCACCGTATTTCAGGGCATCTAGGGCCACCATCTTCACATTAGGATATGCTCTTGCTAAAGCATTGAAATGTGGTGCAGCCTTAGCACTGAAAGGGCAAGCTCTAGCATAGAAGAATACAAGCAGACAATCAGCCTCCATTTCTCTGCTTGTAATTTCTGGATTAACATGTAGCAGTTTGATTAATTGTGAGGCATTGACTATTTCCACTGTAGGTTCAACTTCTTCATTTGTGTCATAAACAATTTCTTTGCATTTTATTATTTTTCGTGTTTCATTCGCTGAGTTTGTTTTGTTCTCTGCAGTGACGTTGGCTAGAGTTACGGTGTTGTATAGATTCGTTAGCGTTTTGTTGACATCAGACACAACGTTGGAGAGCAGTGATTCTGATTCATCAACATTAGAAACATCATTTACATCAAGGTTTTCTTTAATCTCAGTTTCAGATTCTTCTTGAATATCAAATTGGGTGGTAACTGTAACCTAACCCTGAAAATAAATAAAACAATGATTTTAAATTAAATTGCATTGACTAAGTTTTATTATATTAGTGTTTTGAAGAAAAGAGAGTTCTAGCTACAATTTTATTACTGCTAAACAATGAAATTAAAATAAATTAGCATAATAATTGAATATTCACAAGGTATTGAACTTGTACACAATTTAAATTATTTACTTGTTCTGAGTTCTTTGTTTGTTGAAATTTTTTACTGAATTTTATTCTCTAAGGAACATAATATAAAGGGGTTTGCAACTTTTTGGCCTCAATTTTTTTTTCTTTCGCCAGTAATGAAATTTTGGTCATTAGTAAACCGCAACATAGGAAATTCGTAAAAAATAATAAAAAAATTCTAAACCGTAACCAACCAGAGATATGACGGTTTTGATTTTGTTCAAATCTGAAGTTATTTTTAGTAGGAATCCATAGGTTTATTGATGTGCTAGGTTTTGCACTCTCTCCAACCGACTTTATGTATAGCCTATAACCGTCTTTAGAGTCCCATCTATATCTGTATCAAAATTCATCAACATCTGTTCAGCCGTTTTGACATAAAAACGGAATATACCTTAATACTTGTTTCGTATTTGTAATACTAGTAGGTTTACGAGGAATAGTGAGTGGTTTGTTTATATTACTGATTAGAGGATCTTTTTAACCGACTTCAAAAAGGAGGTTTACAATTCGTCGAACATTTTTTAATGCATGTTCCCTACTTGTCACTGTCGCCTGGACCAATTTGGGTAATTCTTCTTTTTCTTGAAAGTGGATTAAAACATGGTCCCATGGTTACTAGGTTATGACGGATTCTTGGAGAAATCGAGGAAACTCTTCATGGCAGTCATCAAGTCATCATTCATCATCAGTCAAGTTATCTGCGATTGCTGCTATCGCATATCTATGCATTTTTACGCAAACACACAACATAATATTACGCCTGTACCCACTAATAAGGATAAAACAAAATCGTCTTGTTTAGACGTTGCGCGTTGAAATATAATCTAAAAGTAAGTTCTCACTCCCTGGGTGGAGCAGAAGGGTCTGTCAGAGTCGTACGGATTAAAATCCACCGTGAATTCCATTTCCGATCTAAGTGGAATACCTAGCGTCGACTCACCCATTACTCGCCGTCAGAATGCCCGCGTCTATGGCGGCTGGCAATCGCTTGACATCGTTCAACACCCCAGGTGTCTCCCGCTGCGGCTGTGTCGCTGTCTTCTCCCTCACGCATTTCGCCTCTTCTTTCACTAGCAAAACTGCTTCGCATAAGGAGGTGGCTGCTTTCCATTTCATCTCACCCCACAGCATGGCCTCAACCAATGCCAGGCGCGAGAGGTCGCCACTGTTTACCGCCTCCGTAAGGAACTTAGGACATATAGCGGTTCACGGTCAGAATCCCAAATAACAGTGGGAGGGCTTGATATCGGCATCGGGTTGATGAAGTACCTGGGACCGGTCTCCAACAACCGGTGGAAATGTGGCAGTGGCCGCCTTCAAGCGGCTCTACGAGTGGCGCGCGGAGTCGTAATGCCGGGGCGGATCTCCGCTGCTTCGATATTATTATTTACTTATCGTCGAGGCACTCAGAAGAGCTCGGCGCGATCTCAGGGCGGTATTGAGGGATCGACTGTCGCAACCGAGGTCGAGGGTCGAGGCCGCAATCGCGGCGGTAGGGCCCCTTTTTTAGAAGTAGCTGGAGAGGCGTCATTGCGTCCTCACCTCCCGCTTGACGCTGGTTCTCATCGGACACTGAAGTTTCGGGAGCGTACGGTATCTCTGTGTATGACAGGGAAGGAAGAAACGTCTGCGTGTCTCTACTGCAAGGATCGCTTGGAGGACACAGTGATCCATATGGCGCAGGACTACCCCGCTTGGACGAAGCACCACCGTATCCTCAAGAAGCGATAGATGGCGATATCTCGCGCCCGGCATTTTTGCGAGGCGAGACTAAATGGAAAGCGGTCGCCTTCTTCTTCGAAGTAGTCATGCTAGCGAAGGAGGAGGCGGGCGCCGGAGTGGGAGGACAGCCTCAATCTCACCCTCAACCCAGACGGACGGCATCGGAAGTCACGAAGAGACTTTCGGCCACCGTAGGACGGCGAACGGCGAGTAATGGGTGACTCGTCCGATCATGGACCATGCCCGGGTTGACGGCGAGACGTATTCCATGGGCGCCTCAAAGAGTTGTAGGTGTTATTTATATGGCAATGTTTATTCGCAATAGTTAAGTTGGCTACAATACAAAGAATGAATGTGTCTTTATGTGTTAAAGTTGGTATAAGTATTTTTTGATTTCCGTTACCGTTCTCGCTTTAAAATAGTAACTGATTCAATTGTACACTTTTGTAACGAGTAAAATAAAACCAAATGTGATTATAGAAAAGTGCTGCGTTTTTAATAATAAAACATCAGTAGGCAACCTGACTAGGCCCCCCTCAGAGGGCCAAAGCCTTTCGGGGTCGCGGAACAATCTTATAAGGTAACTGTGGCCCCGAAACGTAAAGGGCTGTTGAAGGAAACCGTGGATTTTAGTCAGTTTACATCTGACAGTCCCTCTCATCCTGCTCGGGTGGAAGGATTCATTGGATGGTTTTTTATCGTAAAAAAATCGAGAGCCGACCGCATGTCGGGACCACAGAACTGCACTGGATGGATTTTAGTCAGGACGAGTCTGACGATCCGGAAAGGATTTTCAGACTTCTCAGCCATAAGGGAAAAATTCATTTCATTTTTACAACAACAAAACGAAAAAAAAGACTTATAGAAAAAAAATAATCTGACTTTAAAAAAATACCCTATGTTATTATTGGAAGCCGGTGACAAAAAAAGGAACTAGTCACCAGTCAAGTCCAATAACAGCTTGTCCATTCAAATGTTATTTTAGTCAGTTTCATATTTTTTCTGAAACCTCCAAGGTGTCCTTCAATAGCCCTTTATGTTCCGGGGTCACGGTGATGGAAATAAGTCCCGCGACCCCGGCAGGCTTTGGCCCTTTGAGAGGGGGGCCCGTCGATCCGGGCATGGTCCATGGTCGGACAGCGAGTTGCCCTTTACTCGCCGCCCGCGTGCCCAACATATCCGTTAATTGCTGTAATTTTTATAGAGAGTTCTTCAACATCATGTCATCATAAATTATTATCCTGACCGGATTACCATAGGATCATCTGTGATGTAAATGTTTTTAAACAAAAGAAGAATTTTCCAAATTGGTCCGGGCGTCATCGAAAAATCGAGGAACATAAATAACAAAAGGTTGCAACGAATTGGGACTCCTCCTTTTTTTAAGTCGGTTAAAAAGATCTTCTAATGAGTGTTATTAACAAACAACTCATTATTCCCCGTAAACCTACTAGTATTACAAATACGAAATAAGTATTAAGGTATGTTCCGTTTTTATGTCAAAACGGCTGAACAGATGTTGATGAATTTTGGTACAGAGATAGATGGGACTCTAGAAACGTTTATAGGCTTTACATAAAAGCGGTTGTGGTGGGCAAAGCCTCGGGCAAAAGCTAGCACATCAATAAATCTATGGATTCCTACAAAAAATAACGAAAGATTAAAACAAAATACAAACCGCCATATCTATGGTTGGTTACGGTTTAGAAACAAAATATTTTTTTCTAAGGACTTCTTAGGTAGTAGTCTAATTATGCCCAAAGTTTCATCACTGGCGAAAGAAAAAAAAAATTGATGCCAACCTCCGTACTAAAAGTTGCAAACCCCTTTAATAAATAAAGTTTTAAATTGGTTTAAAATGCAGTCCCAAAACAGAAAATAAAGTATGTAGAAGGAACTATCAAATAGTAAATCCTTATACATAAAAGAGATTCCACAGATTTTCAAAATCGTTGTACACTGTATTAAAAATCTGAATGTGGTCAGAAACTTTTGATGCTGACTATACTTGCAGCAGTTACAACATAGCGATATGCATACATATAGAAAGAAATCTTTACCTTCCTTATAATGTTTAGCAAGTTACAAGTTGTATTTAGAACAGAATTATTAAAATAATGTTGATTGATTATTCTGAAGAGTGATAAGAACCTTGAGAATTTACTATTATTAGTGTTAATGAATAAGCATACTACTATTTGTAAAGAAATTAGAAAGAAATATTAAGGAATAACAAAACTTACCAAGAGCAATAAATATCACAAAAATATAATTTCTACTCATTCGTAGATACATGATAGTAGATATTGTCGCTGTTGACGTCTTTTGGCAACAGAATGATTAAAAAAACACGTGAAATACTTAATTTTATACGATTTAAAATTGTAATGTTTTCTCGGTTTCTGTCAATGACATTTTGCGTAAATAAATCAATTTTGACAGTACAGAAACAATTTTGGAAGAGCGAAATGACAATATTTTGGCTGTACAAAATAAACAAAGATAGCAATATTTTTATGCTTAAAATCAGATCTTTCGGCTATGGAAAGCAGCAATTATACAGTGACGTTTTAGAGTTAATGTTGCCCGTAAAATAAAAATACGTACAGCTTATAAATATGAGTGTGGAAAAAATGAGATCGCTACTAGTCGTTTTATTCATTGAATAAACAATTATGCACTGATCGTTGCGACATAATATATAAAATAGTGAAATAACGCACAAAAAACGTTTCGTAGTTTCAACTGCCATCGCATCAGACTCTTGACAACCTGTAATGGTCACTTGGCCAGAACAGCGCATAGATTGATTGCACCAGCACCGTGGTATACGTTTCATCATAACTTGCGATCTCTTGTTTAAGCTCACCTCAGGCTGCCGACCCAACTCTACGACTTTTGCTTCCATGCTGCACAGCTGTCGGCCTGGAGGGCCAGCCACCAACTAGTAATAAATGATTGACAAGCACACCAAGAGGGATTTTTTCTTCATATTTACATGGTTTACATGAATGTTTAAATAAAAGTGTAATTATTTCATGTATTTTGCATTTAATATTTCAGTCCTAATAATACTATAATAATAATATGTATATAATTAACGTCTATTTTCATATGGCAACTCAATAATATTCGGCCTTCTTAAGAGAAACGAACCTATGATGTAACTGAAATTTTAAACTAATGCAAACATTCAATCATATCATCACACCTATAATCTCTGAATGGTAAGACAGAAGTGTAAGTAATGGGGCACCCCACCCATAATTCACCAGCTATTTTTAAGCCACAGTATCCCAATGAGCCTATTGCCATCAATGAGGCTGAGAATTCCAGACTCCATAGTGGCTACAAAGAAATTGCAAATTAAAAAACCCCAGTGCCTGACCTGGGTTTCGAACCAAGGCCCTCCCAGGTTTGATTCCTCATACTCAGCACATTGCACTTATAACTATTACATCAACGAGTCAGTCATTGAGGCAGTCATAACTTAGAATACATTAATTCCTGTTTTCATTCATTAAATAACATTTTAACAAGAACATTGCAGTTTGTGACATTATAAAATGGAAAAAAAATGTATATGAGAGCATCAATTTTTTTTTAAAATTTTTGACTAGTATCTAATAACTAATTATCACAATGAAACATCAGTATGTCTTCAATGCTTTTGTAGACCATTCACCTTCAGTATTACGTTGTTGACTTCTGTAAAGAAAGTCAATCATTACACTGCTCCCTGCAGTGACCTCCGTGACATCTGTCTGTCTACTCCAATCCATAATAGTATACCATCTCATTCAACCTTTTCTCAACTATGTCTTGTTCACAGAAAGTTCCTTAGCAATACTTTTCAGTGCCTCAGTCTGTTCCTTTAACAATTTCAATTTCTGTCTCAAATAATCCTTTTTAAAATTTAAATAGTCCTCTTTAATTCGAATTTTTCGTTGTTCCTGAACTGCTAACATATCACAATTGAAAGCACATTCATTTCTTTTGTGCTTGGACTTTTTGGTGTTATTTTCATGGTTTGTTATAACTTCAGGAACATCTATGAATACTTTTTCTTCAGGTACAGATTCTGGGTCACTGTATGAAGCATGAGATTCTACTGCATTATCAAAACTGTCATGGTCATTATGATCCTCAAGAGGTATAAATTCTGTACTTTGAATTGTTGATGATGATACATTTTTCAGACCTAGTGCTTCCTGTTCTGCTGGTGTCAGCATTGATGCTAAATTAGGTAGCTGTCCATTTGATTCTGCTTGTTTTTTCTTTGTTTTAGACCGTAAATCATGCCAAGTCTGAAATGAATATTAAACTTATGTTATTATTGAGATTTTACTATGGCTGGAGATTAACATAGCCACAGAAATAAATATATATTAAGTAGTAAAAAGGCAGATTTATTTTATTATAAATCATAATAATACTGTTTTCCCCATATCGGTGGCCGCTATTTTTTGTATTTCAAAAGTTTTTTTAGTATTGAACAATGTAACACTTGAAGCAAATGAACAAAAATACTAATATATTCAGGATTTAAGGGATAGTTTAGTAAGAAAATTACTTTTTTCCATTGCCTCCAAGATTTCTTCGCGCCGGGTATAGAGTTGCATTCATTTGCGATGGTATGCCACAATTGTTGAGAGTCCCTATACTTGAAATCCTGAGTCACTCTGCCTGATACTAACTCAGGATGTTTTGCCATAAATTCTATCAGCTTCTTTTTCTGTTTTACTGTTACATAGATTCCTCTTTGTCTTTTATTTCGATCCATTATTTAGAATGCATTCAATTCGCAATTGACACAGCACAAATAGTCGAATACATAAATAAACTGATCAGTTTACAGACTTAGAGTATAATGTCAACTTCATGATTTCCTTTTTTTGTGTAAATAATGAAAAACAATGGTTTATAAATAATTGCAAATTACTTATTGAAATGAAACTATTGTACACAAACAAGATCCCACCGTGTCGAGATGATAAACGTCAAATTGCCAAATGACAATTGAAACCGATGACATAATTGATGCCACCAAGGAGTTTAAGATAGATGCCACAGATATATAGATGGACTACTGGAACTGGAACGCAACTGCATCTCTTTCATGGTGTTCACTGTTTATTTATTGCAGTTTCCGGAGTTCAGAATCATGGGTGTGATGGGGGCCGAGTAGACATTCTTTAAAATTAATAAGACCTTTTTGGTATACATTTTACAAAACGATATCACTGAGGTTCCATCACAGTTCCATCTAGCGGTAGAAATTGGTAGTATACCGTAGTGACGTCGATCGGCCATTTTGTTTTATATTTTTTATCGGTTGTGGAACGTAGTCCGCAGACGGAGGAACTGTCATTCATTTATTATTCGCTGAATGTCGTGGAAGTAAAGTGCGCCGTAAACCAAAATTTGTGTAATCACTATTCATAGGCGTATCTTTTGTTCGTGAAATTATGATATGACGGATATTTGTGTCTTCTACATTGATTCGTGAAATACAGTGTGGAAAAATGGCTGGTGCTGTAGGGATATCGCGTCGATTTCTACATGTCTTCTTGGATTGTCTGCTTCTACTACAACTAGCGCAATACGTAAGTTCTGGATGTTACATTTTCATTGTTCCGCGCTAATAAGCCTAGTAATGTAATACTAGTTGATTTCTACGTATTTATTTGCTATCTCAGGGAGTAATGCCGTTTACCGTATTCTACATAGAAAGTATGGATTTTAGTACGTACTGAGTCTGAATTTCACTCGCGTGACTTCGTTTCGCCAATAGTTACTACTAGACAACACTAGGTATTGCGGTGTTGTAGCACCTCTATTGTCATTCGGCACTTTTTTGTTACCAAATGAAAAGCACCCTTCGAATCTCTTGGAATTAGGTTCAGTCATGTGGGAATCAATCAATATCTAGCAATAAATTGTATGTACAAACTTATCAAGCTAGGAAATCCATCAATTCTGAGTAGGAACTGAAATTCAGTCAAAATTGCAATCTGACAAAAATCTTGGCTAAATTATAATTATGTACTGTGAAACTGGGTTTCAAACAGTTACAAAATGTAAATAAGGCCAAACAGTTAGCCTTTAATTTTTACTGATGGTCAATAAAATCTTACCTTTTATATTTTTTTTTAGATCATTTAAATTATAAGAATTTGATCACACCACCAACAACAAATATATACAAAGGTAGATAAATAAGATCCATAATAAACAAAGTTTGATAACAAAAATTTGATAAGTAACTCGTGTATAAGTTGGGTTGACTGATAAGTATATTTTCCATTGTTCTAAATTAGCCGAGCATCAGGTGATCATAGTCAACTAGAAGGAAGTTAATGTGTAATGCCAAAGTCAATAATATACTGTAACTTCATATAAATAGAGTTTACCTCAAAGATTTAATATTGGAATTCCTGCCATTGCGTGATTTTATTGTGGTCAAGTTTTCATTTGTCATTTAAGGTGTATGATAAAACATAATGTGAATTCAGTAACTTGATTTATTGGTAGCAGCCATGAAAGCCTACTAAATTGACTGGACAATATCAATAATAGCTGGTCATACATTAAATTGTTAAAGCTACTATAAAAATATCTTCAATTAACTATTAATTAAAAAGTACACATTATCTCATGTAGTATGCTATCCCTCTTCTTATCTTCAATCCTATTTCTTATCTATAATTCAATAGGCAACAATACTAAAAGCTAGATTAGAAATACATAAAGATAATGCTTCAGAGTATTTAATGATCAGCCTATAATGTTCTCACTGCTGTGACACAGGCCTTCTCTCTGTGAGGGGGAGTGGGCCATAATCCAACATGTGAGCCCAGTAGGGGTTGGTGGCAGAAGTACCTACATAAGTGATGAAAACTATAGTTAAATTTAACCATCTAAAATGTTTATTGCTGCAGTTATTTGTATGAAAATACTTTCATTTTACATTTGAACTGGCACATTATTGTCATATGGGAAACCAACAAAAGAAAGTACCAAATCTGTATTTAGCTATGATCAAATTGATTAGCTTACAAAATCCAGGGTATATGAAAACAGACCGCTACATCATCAGAACTACCTGCCCTTATCTCATTCCTCTTGGCTCAACTAAATTTTCATCCTCTGTAGTCCCCTGTCAAACTGCGCAGCATTATTGACTCTTTCTTTCCAACCTTTCCTTGCACAATGCATCTCTCTCTTCATTGGTCTTAATTTCCATTCAATTACACTAATTTTCTCTTAGATACTTGCATATCATTCCTCTTCATCACATGTCCAAATCAAGACAGACAACTTACTTACAATTTTTCTGTAACAGGAGTAATTTTGAAACCAATCAGCCATAGATACTTTTATACATCAGAGAGTAATCATTGACATAATAACACACTGACCCAAGATTTGTTAATTACTGTTGAATCATACAGAATTCATCTAGCAAGAGCGGCAAATGGGACTTTAAATAAGTTGAACAGTCACAATTTGATGTGACTCTAGCTGATAAATGTCAATCAGAAACTCAAATGGTCCAATTAAGATTAATTTATACCAATAACAGCTTGTACACTTCAATTGATACGGAATTAAGCTTACTAGAGGGGTCTGCAGTGTCCATAAAGCTATAGGAAGAGTTTTATTGACTGTTATTGAGCTATGTTTAATTTTAACCAATTGAGCATCTCATTTCAGAGTATGTTAAGAATGGTCTACAATTAGTCACAACAATATTGGAAGTCATTTTGTAGTCAAGTTCATTGTTTTATCTACATAATTACATACTTACTCAAATAATAAACATACTTTAGTTGATAATGATGTTAACTGCGTATGTTTGAGTTTTGAGGCGCACCAGTTTGTTCATGTGGTATGTTTACTGGGTGTTTAGGATGTGTGGCGTCATTGATCACAAAAGAGCATTGCCTCTAAGTTTGGCTGTTTAAGATCCTTATTAATATCAAGCATATACGGGCGTCTAAATTACTCATTTCCGGACCCGCATTAAAGTCTATTGATATGAAAATGACCAAAACATTTACGCAATTTAATAAAAATATTTAGGAAATCGTATTACGTCGACTTACTAACTTAAAACTCGCGATATTCGAATTCATAGCGTAGGCTACATTCTTGGTTTTTATAGTCGGCACCTACCTATTTGTACCCGGTGTTTTTCAGTCCGCAAGGCAATGATTAACGACCACACGGAATACTTACTTGCTTGCAATAAACAGATTTGAATAACACGACACGCACAGCCTTGACCTTAGCTAAACTTACGGAAGGACAGCGGCGACAATATGGCAATAGACTAATAATCCTTGTCAAATCCAATTTACACCAAAACTTCCTAACATCAATGTTAAGGACAACTCCATAGTATTTTTTAGACCAAGGCTAGTACCAGTTTCTAGTTCGAGCATGTTAACTATTTTACGAGGCTGTTGCTAGCAACATGCATTCATGCGCCACTTTCAAACCGTAAAGACAGTCTTGGGATTATTTTAGTGTCATGAACAATCATAAAATTCAACAGTAGCTCCATATTCTTAAAGAAAACCATATAAAACTAGTATTGACGAGTCTATCAATAGAATTATTATTAGAATTGACCAGTGGAATCAATAATGACGTCAAAGTTCAAACCCATTAAAATTGGAAGTTTGATCTAATATTACAAGATTGCGTCAAAATTATGTTAATTATCGAATCGACAAAGAATCCGGAAGTTTTAAAACCGGCGGTGTTCTGGTCTTGCCATAACTCGAGAGCATACACCCACACGTTGATGGAGAATGTATTCATCTATGCAAATCGGTAAGTCGTCATCGTCGTAGTAGATAGGTACCCTCTCATCTCACTTATAGTAGTATAGTATACATCCACAATCGTCAGGAAATGTGTTAATGGCATTGCGACATACCAACATTCAAGCCGAAGCTATACACAATATTTCTAACCGCGATTCTAATTCAATTCATACTAGCCCTTTTAGAAGGTCTTCCCATAAACGATGGTGTCGTTTCCATGCATGCCAGACGTAGGAACGGACATGGTTGCGACTGCAAACGCGCCAAGGTTCATCGGCGACGCGGCGTACTTCGAGTCTTCGTCACGCGTGCGTGAGGCTCATAACAACTAGTTTCGTTTTCCTTATTATACTCACTCAAGGCGACCCTTCGCGAGAAAATAATGCTCTTAATTGCTGAATCCTTTCAAGAAGGAATAGCGAAAATGAAAACGAAACAGCTCTTAGTTCGGAAGGTTCATGCTCTAAAAATTGGGTCAACATTTTGTAATTTGAAGCTTTTAATTAGTCGGGAGTTTCTGTTTCTGCGTTTTAGCACAATTATTTAACTGTTTACTTTTCTGAATATTTCGTAAAAGCCGCTAGTGCAATAAAATTTAGGCCTAAGCATTGTAAGAAAACTGTAACTAAGGATCATTCACCGTATTTGTGTGTAATTTTCCGCTCTCAAGAAAACTATGATTAGCGTTTCATTAAAAGCTCTCAATAAACATTAGTTCATTCGTATTTCGCATCAAATATATTTAGTACCCTATGCTGATGTGTACTGGGTGTAAAGTATGAAAGTCCTTGCGAAAAGGTCATGATAACTCATCGTTCTAAGGAGCATTGTTTTGGAGACTTGTTTTGCATAGCACATCGGCTCAGACGCTATTCATTGGACGTACCTACAAGATTGTTTTAATTCGGTCGGAGTATATCATACATAATTCTGGATACACTGGAGAACCTTGGCTCGATTTGGAGGTCATACCGAATGTAATTTCGATGTCTTTTTTTACGGAATTATTTTTTAGGCGTCTTGTTCGGCGTATGTCTCTGTCAGATTACATTCAGAGACAGAGGATGTGTTAAAATGTGAGAATCCGTAGCTGAAGGTAGTAATTTTCTTGATAATCTGACAACGACATAACAATTTTTCACCGTCATGTAGCAATCGAACTCAAATTTTTATTCGAAGGAAACGGATATTGCCCATTACTAGAACGACCGCTATGTTTATAATATTTAGCCTTTATTGTGAGACATATTGGCACAAAACAGGAATCAAAGTTGTTAAATATTTATATTGGTAATGGAAGCAAAGTTTACGGATATTGGTGCCGAACATAGGTGACATCTGACCGAAGGTCGCAGTTCGAGGTCGGCCTCACTGCAAACTACGCAAAAAAATTAGGTACAATGATATTTTTTTTATTCATATAGGTAGCCAATTTTCCATTTAAAACCCAGTCTTTGCATGCAGCTTTTGATGAAAGAAAAATTCTTTGGTAAGGGTTTCCTGAGTACTGATTCGGATGGACGCAGGTACAATTCCTGCTCGAAGCCGAATTTGTCTTTCTTCAAAAAAAGGCGTTAATGCTTATACATTTACTTCTATTGTATATACTTCTATATTATATTTACTTCTTGATTAAATTTGAATTTCTGGTTTCCCGTTGAACCGATTTTAAATTCAGACTTTATCGAGAATTATTTCCTTGCTTGTCCGGATTGGAATGAATGCTTATAAATATTTTTGGTCTGCAAAAACCTACCTAGTCTCTAACGGGAAAATAAAATCTTTTATCAACTGACGAGACATAAATACAAAGTCGTAAGCCCCCTTAGTATAAATCATGATCTCGCAATGACTCACTTGCAAAACCGGAAAGTCCTGATTCAAGTATAACAACTTCAGGAGTCAATAACAAATGTTACATTAAAGCAAAACAACCCTTATCACAAAATATTTAAGCTTTATTTAGCCTGATTTACCATAAAAACAGGGGTTATAGTAATTACGGGGTTGTGATAGCCCTTCCTATAGTAAAAGCTTTATTTGAGTGCACTAAGGTTGATTTTTGAAGAATTCGCTAATTAAATATTGATAATGCCTGAACGCTAATGTGACACGCGAAACAACGGAAGCCAGACAAATTACTAATTTGTTGAATAAGTAACAGACAAGGCTCCAAAATGTTTGCGTTAAGGTGTCTCTAAACCAACATTACTTATTTTTACTGCAATATGTGTTCAACATTTCCAGCTAGCGCCAGCTACAAAATATTTTCAATATTACGTTTCATTCTAACACCACTATCCCCGGCGCATTAATGTGGTATATTTCGGCAATATGTATAAGGGCGGCCACATCGACGCACACGACGGAAAAAAAACTGATGTATGTGGCAGGACATACAAAACATGCACACACATTTGTATCATTCACTGTGTTCGGATAGAAAACGGATCAGGAAAACTGATGTATGTTGCCGTTCTAAACCAGCATGGCTCATACGCTTTGCTCAAACCAAAAATGTCTGGCTATATGGCTAGGCCACACTCAAAATATTGCTTATTCTAGCTGTAATTTTGCCCGTTTAGACGCACCCAAATAATTTACTGTAACAGTTCAACATCTATTCTTGTAAAACCAGTTTCGGTATAATACATATTTTGAACTTAAAACCGCCCATAAAGACTGACTCAGCTGACGATAATCCTACTGGTGTTGTCACGGAAGTTGACTCACACTGTGCGTATGATCACATCTCAGCTCACAATGATTTGTTCCGTTTGTGTCGGTTCAAAGGTCACTAAAACAGTGTATGCGAAGGGAAACAAACTGTAAAACTATTAAAATAGAGTTCCTGAAAGGTAGCGTAGTTCTTAATTAAGTAATAGGTATCGATCGCCGGACCAGAAGCCATTATGAAGGCGAGAATTTAATGAGTCAATGACTCAAGCCACAGTTGTTGAGGATCGATAGGCCTCCAAGAGATGTGTCCTACTCCTATACATTCTATTATCAATTAATCTCATCCGACCAAAAGCTAACTTTTTATTACTTTCAGTAAAGTAATAACCAAAGTAAATAAAGTAGTAAGTACTGTGCTAGTTTTACAAATTAATCGTTTAATTTGTTGACTGGTTTTTGCCGTAACCGTGTATTCTATTGCAACATTCCCTTGCTTTACCTTGAATGTATTTAGCGCAGATGTTCGTTTTAATTAAATCATACTGTGTTCTGGAATAGTTTATAAATTGATAGCAAATTTCCAATTTGCAACCTCAGTCACTTCAGTGGGCCAGAAAAGGCCACCACAATCATGATTTCTCGTCGCTGACGCAGTTATAATAATGATTTTTCGGTCTAATATTTTATTACGACCGATATTATGATTCTGCTTTAGAAGGCTTTTAAGCCCCAAGTCAAATCTGTAAGGCAAAGCTTAGGAAACATTTGCAGGTTTCTGAATATAGCGTGATTTACAAAAATCTACTGAATGCTACTAAGCCTGAAGTTTCAATGTAAATGATTAACGAGTGCGAAGGTAATAATTGGTTCCTTTGTGTAAACATAATGTAGTTATCTGGAGCATTCACATTCAAAGAAAAATACTGTGGTCGAAAGGAAAACATTCACCGAAAATTACAGGGGGTCTATGAACCTTTTCTTTAAAAAGGTTTTTAGTGAAAGGTTGAACCTTTTCAATAAGTTGAAAGGGCTGAATCTGACAGTGAACTATATTCAGGACAGAAACTCGGGGGTCAATGAACTTGGGGTTGTTTCTATTCATCTCTAATTGAATAGCTACTTGATTGTGATGCTGTAGAAGGGAAACTTCGGCAACTCGCGAAGCCGACGTTTACGTGATCGTTCTTTTTGTTTTCCAATTATGGCACAAACTCCTTCCTTTATAGTCGGCGGGAAGATTTCGTAGACAGAAATTCTTGAAAGTTCTGTGTCTTGTTCGTAGAACTTACTTTTTATTGATTTTATCTAACATCCTCTGTCTGAATATTTTATTACACCAGTCTTTGGCCATCAGCCCGTGATCTACAGATTTTAAATTTTGTCGCTTTCAAATGGCAATTCGCTTGAATTTTGTCTTGACTTAATTTATAATTCTTCAAATAAAAAAAATATCTATTTGAAATTGTTATTTTTCATGGCAACCAAGTGAATTATTCAATGTTTTTCAAGATTTTTTATTGCACCGTTAGATTCAGTTGGCAGAGGAAAAAAACATGATTTTGGGTCAGAATTTGTTTATCAATTTAAAAGTCACCTACGTCTTAAATATTTAATGCTGATTTCGAATTCTGAAGTCAATGTTATATGCATGGTGGCGACCCAAAATTTAAACGAGGAAATCGATTACCTGCCGACCATTTTAGAACTGTATGTTTCAAAATTAAAATGTCAGAAACTATTTCATTATCATTGAACTAAATACTAAACATTTTAGACCAATATTACATTCATTTTAAACGTTACTATAGTCTTCGGATTTGTAAAACCCATTCAATCTATCGCATTTCATTAATTTGGTGGTCTATTGTTATTAGCATTTACCGCAATCACATTAGTATCATCATCAGCCGGAAAACGTCCACTGCTGAATATAGGCCTCCCCCTTACACCATGGCGAACGACAATTCCCCACATCATCTAATTAAAATTTGACACCAGTCTCCGACAAATGCAATGCGCTGGAGTCTCATTGATTATCTCTTTAGTAACAGTAGTGGACCAACGCCTTACAATCATTTTAAACCAGGTCTTAAACTCGGGACTATTGTTGTTTCCACTTCACAGTTGCATTTAAATTGTGATCTGGATTCAGTAAACAGCCCGCATACAGTAACATTAATAAATTGTCAATATCATTGTAATTTGTAACGGGTCCCGCTCTTTACTATTCCCATGCCCCACATGGCTGTCCTTTCAATGATATTCTAACGTCATCATCGACATCCGTTCTATTCGATTGAATTACAAATATATTGATGTTCAATTTATCCAAGTTTTGCGTCTTTGAGACTACAGACGTCATGTTCTCCCCCAATGTGCAGGACTTTTTTAAGAGCTATTAATATTCTGTTGTTACCTGCTTATGCGGCGATGTCCTTGTATTCGTTTGTTAAACTGAATACTTTGATTCAAACCACAACCAAGAAGGAAGAGACACTTTGGGTCTTGCATATGGCCGAATCCACCTGATGCATCAATGAAAGATGCTTCAAATACAGAACAGAAAGTGGCAAAATCGTTTTAAAACTTCAGCGATTTCTCACCGATTCTCATTCACAAAGTGTAGGGAGTTATATCATGGGCATTAATATCTACTTATGTTTGTTTATCGTGAGACGTGAATGCATGACGCGGTTCCAGAACATTATTTACAAGTTTATTTATAGCGTCGTGTTTCATAGCTACATTCCCTTGCGATTGCACGGTTGGCAACACCATACCACAGACCATATTCTAGCTACGTACCTACCTCTCGTGTTAGCTAACTTGTAATTGCGTTCATCCATAATATATGTGGGAAACTATGTTTTGTTATTCAAATCTAGTCCCTTGTTATCGTGTCTTCGTCTGGATGTAATCATAACACCCAATTTATGAATGACTACCTCAACATTAACGGCTTTTAAATCAATGATAAGATAGACATAGTACGTGTTATAAATTGGGTGCTTGAAATTCTGTAGTGATTTCATGTATCGTAATATTAGTTAAATTAAGAAAAGTAGCCTCCGAAATTAATACTGCATCTCAATTCACAGATCCTTTGTTTTTGAGGGATGCTTCTTAGAGACTTGGACATCTTAAAGATCTCGGAAATCTCGGGCGTTTTCGGTCACAAAGATGTTACAAGGATCCAACTGAAGATAGCAGATGTTGTGATTTAATTACATTTTAGCTTATCTAATCACGTATACTCTTATCAGCCCTAATACATACATAACCCGTTTGTAGTTCTGATGATCTTTGTCCATCCTGGAAGATATTTAATAATTATTTTAATAACAATTATCGTATGACCGGCGCATGATTCATGAGTGTTTGCTTCTTAAATATGTTAGCAGATAATTATAATATTCCATTGTTTTGTAATGATTTCGTCAGTAATTATTTTACAAATGTTTTGCAATATTGTGTAGTAAGCATAGTTAGCATGTTTTCTTTATTACGGTAGGTAAATAATTGATTACCTAGTTCAATATGTTTCCGTCCATTCAATTTGCGGAGCACGCGATTTCTGTTGACTTACTTATAAACATTAGTCTGTAGCTACATAATGCGCAACGTACGCAGATCATGCTGCGTTCTCAAATACACGTGTTTTTTGAATTTAGTTGCTAGTTATTCAATAAAAACTTCATAAACATTAAATACAGCAGTAGTTTCGTATGCCTCTCAAGAGACAAAATAATTACAAGCACGTATTACCAAGATGTCTCCTACGTGCGTCATTCACGTGTCACCGGAGTTCAACCATGTAGTCATTGAGCTGTATGATGTCTGTCCAGTAGTTGGCTGTACTTGGGAAAACGCAAGGGTTTCCTTACACCGTTTTCCTTGATATTCTATCGTCAGTGTCAGATTTCTACATCATGATCGTCATAAGCTGTCCGTTTAAATACGGAATAGTCTTGAAATGTTTAGTCTATAAACATGTTGGCTAGCAGTTTCAACCAAAAGCAAAATTCTCTTGCGCAATTTTAAAAGCAACTCAGACAGATAGTAATCATAAAACATTGCCCAAATAGAGTGTTCAACACGTAAATATTCACGTTATTCAATCTAATATAAAGAAACCAGTTCTGTAATCACGTTGTCGTTGAAATACTAGCAAAAACTCGTCTCTTAATATTAATTAGCTAGATTTTAAAACGTGTAATGTTTTTGTTGCAGATACCTTCAGCATCGGCAGAAGGCCACTGCATTTGGTATGGCGTGTGTGCCTCGGACGCACAAAGACCTACTAACTGCGCGTACAATGGAACAGCTAAGCCGATTCCAAGCACAGCAATGGTAAGTACTAAAATTTGAGAAAGCACTACTATTTTGTCCAATGGTTACTTACATAAGGTATGTCAATATCATCAGCGTAGTCAGAATATACGAAAACATCGATAGAGGGTTCGGCTAAGTTATCAAATGCTATTGAATAAGAACTTATAACAATAGGTGCAAAATATTCTCGGGGTTATCAAATCCGAACACTACTGCCCCGAAAAGCAAAGGTCATGTGAAGTAACAGGATAGTTTTCTTTAGTGAGAGTCTGGTATTCCCTTACGATCCAACCAGCGCAGACGACAAAAAAAAATACTGAAATCTCCAAATTACTATCCTTCAATTCGGAACCGTGCCAAGTTTGTCTTCCAGTTGCACTAAATAATAGTATCCGTGTTTAAGTAGAGCACTTACATATAGCCTGTTAGGCATAATGAGCAATGCTGCTTGGCAGTTAATCCTAGTACTCTGGCGTACTGCCGGCACTTTTGTTCTGATTGACTAGAACTGGCTGATTAGCTATAAGTTTGCTTCGACATAAGTTTTTTAAGCAATCAAATTAGTACCGTGTCTTTTTCTTCACCTTGCAAGTTTGTGGACTGGTTTTTAGGGTTTTCTGTATGTAGTTTATTTTTAAATCAGGTTTTGTTAAAACAAAAATAAAACTGGTTATGAGACTCGCGTTTTGATGCTGAAGTTAATACCGAGCAAACCATTTATTTTAGCGGAATCGTCGGAATTTTCTTAATGACCGTAGTTGTTTCTTTTTTAATTGCCTCATCTATTTTAACATTAAAAAAATCCGTGTTTCCAAGAACGCTTATACTTTTCTCAAATCTTGAGTTATGATAAAATACCATTCCGTTCCCCTTTTGCGACACACTTGGCAGCTCCGGAAACTTTGTTTGACGTATGACATAATTACCAATTTGAACAGTTTTAGCTCAGGATGTATTGCAGTTTAATTTTCCGGATATCAAACGGTTTTTGCACCCCCAAGGGCGTTGTGAGCGACACTTATCTGGGTCACCGGGTGAGGTTACATTGTGTTCTCGGTTCTATATTTAGCATGTGCATGCAATGATGACGTCACACCTAGTCCTAGTTTTCACGCGGAACTTGACCCGTGTCTAACAATAGCTAGGTTCAGGTTAAATGAAAGCTGCATCGATTGACGGCTACGGGAGACTGTTTTCATTGTGAGTAGCGATAGGACTAGAAAGTCATCAGTGTTGAGTAGCTTGCATCTAAGTATAGTTACATTATTTTATCAATTCAGGAGAGAAGTCGAAAAGCATCTGCCATTGTGTTGAAGTTATTTGTTAATTGACAATCACATGAAACAAACGATGATATAGCAGCTGTTACTGGAAACATACACTTACATATAACTTAATACGACATATTGTCAACATTGACTCATAACAGTAACCATTGGCACTCGGTAATGATAACAATATCCTTGCGAGTTGTAAATACCAATTACATAGATGCAGCTAACTGTGTGAATCAGAGCAGTAGTATGGCGGGTGTACTATCAGTTCCTGCGTCTCTGACTTGCGTTAATGATGACGTAGACTTCGATCAATTATTGTTTTTAAGTCCAGAAATACCTAAATGAGTGCTGGATAGGCTGGTTGCTAGCCATTTATCAATGCTAAAGTTCACCTTGGACCCTCTGGTTGGTATCTAGTGGCACGTATGGAAACAATTGGTGCTACAATGTTGCTATCAATTAATTTTCGCCCGATGTGAGCCACGTGCCGAGATCTAGCTTCGTTTACACTCGCTTTTGCTCCTTGTTTTGAGACTGGCAGTTTTATCGTTCTTCCAGAATGATCTTCGGTTGTGTTTCGATTTTGAGGTACTGGTGATTCTGAGTGTTTGTGTTTGGAAGTTTAGAATGTTTGTAAATACATCCACGACACATGAGAAATTCCCTGTGTTTTCCCAACGTTTACAAAAAAAAAGTGTGGTTCTATATTTTATTGAGTTGTAAGGGAGTGGGTTAGTCCGATCATAACAACAAACATTAGTCGTCATTTTAAATTCATCATATATCACGTTGTCACATCATTTCTCAAAATTCAAGATTGGAACAGCAATATTATGCCCATTTTTTCTATTCATGGAATTAGTCGTAATTGGTCCAAATCATTAAACATTAACATCTCCTTTTAGCAGGTGAATGATACAAATGGAATTCTTTCGATTTCCTATGAGTTACTTCATTATAATTTAAATCACTTCAAATAAGTGTCGCAAAAATTTACAGAAGATTATTGATGTATTTGTGACCTGATTTAAGTTAAAACAGTAATACTATTAATTGTCTAATTAATAGGCTAGTAAACTGGTAAAAATCGATATTAAAATATTCATTGATTTGGGCGGTTTCATATCGGCGTATTTGCATTCAGTCAGATACGTCATAAGGCAACCGAATAGTACGGCCTTTTGAAGCACGAATTAGGACGCGCGTGTAAGCGCGTAAGCTGACACTAGCTTTACGTGTGCCGGGACTATGTATAGAAATTGCTATTAATGCTCACTTCTTCTAAGGGAAACCAAATAATTTTGCCTCATAATTATTATTTCATTCGTCCTCTATTTTCCAATTTAAATAAGGAAGTATTACTAAACTAAGATAGCACATAATATTTCCATTGTTCTTATGTGCATAAAAAATTAACCAAAACAGGATTTTATCTCGCACAAGTTATCATTGAGAAGATGTTTGAATAAATTGAATTCGTTTTTATGAGTTCAGTGTTTTATGTTTGAACTTTGGTCATGAACTTCAAAAAATTGTTAATGAAACATTTATTTTGTATCAAAACTCTTAAACCTATTTCCCTCCCTCTCCTTGATCATCACCTTTCTGAACTTATTCCATTTTACTTGTGGACGGCGCAGTACGTTTTCTTCTTCCATTCTCCCCTGTTAGACGTCACAGAATCATTTACATTCATAATGATACCTCAGTTCCTCACACAATCCATCCATCTTTTTTTTGGTCTTTTTCTAGTTGAGTTTATAAGCCAAATAATAAAGACGTCTTCACGGGATTTTCTCAAAGAATTGACTGAAATAATTTTTGCGTTATACACACGGCTACACATCAAGCTATACAAAACCAGTTTGTCCTGGTCTCGCTTCGTACGATTTTTACACACAATGAACAGTCAGCTAATACTGGTTTTGCATAGCTTGATGTGTTGCCGTGTGTACCAAATCCAGACATAGAATAACTACAAAATGTGAAGTTTCTTAGGAATGTCGCGTTTCTACATAACTTTCCTAGTATGCGTTTGATGCTCCAGGCGACGCATGGAATTACCGCGAAATGGTTTATCGCAAATAAACATTATAATGGCCTGACGGGCCTTTCCGAGACGTAAAGATAAAACTTTGTTCAACAAGTTATCTGTTTTTTTTTAAACACGGCTTTATTATTTGTTTGTGAAAATAACTACTATCTTAAGACAAAGTATTCGACAAGACGAATCATACGAGCCAAAACTCTATGGGGTTGTTACACTACAGAGTTCCTACAGCCACCTTCCACTCCTTCGTCAGATCAGCTCCATGTCCTTATAGTATTGCATTGTCATGCTAAATACACATGCGTGCAGAATTTCAGCTCAATCGGAAACCAGGAAGTGTATCAAATTTTACTTGCAATATTTGATAACAGATAGTCAACGAGACAAGTGGAATCAAATAAATGCTTGTAAAAATGTTGACAAAAGCATGTCGAAATGAGTTTTTTGAATTAAACACTGAGTCAGTTCAGGTAACAATGACGTTATTCACCGAATGAATATCGAATGCTTATCAACAGCATTGTACTCGGAACTGAAGATGTCCACGTCACTGCATATTTTGACTGAAGGACAAAGACACCTAAAATGGATAATGAATGCGTTTTTTTTCGTGGGATTTTAGTCTCACAAAAGAAAAACTGGTAGTTAATTATCTGCTTAAGTGGCGTAATGAGACATTTAACATAGAAATAAATCTTAAACGGGATATGCCTGTCAATTAGATAAATGCAAAATAAACTTAAGGCTTATCGCAGGAAATCGATAACTTTAAAATTTGTGAAATCGTGGAAAAAAAATAATTGAAGGTTATATCTGAGGACAGGTCTTTTTTTATTCATAATTTGCATTTCGAATGTTTATGCCGAGTCATCCTTGAAATGGTTATTTATGACTGCAGTTTGACTCCACCGAACGACAAGGTTTTATAGATATAAATTGGTAAATGAGATAAGTATTACAAAATTACCCTTCCAATGAGTCCGCTGCTTCGAAAAACAGATTAAAATAGAGTAAAAAGATCCCGATATTTCCACTCAACATTGTTCAGACTGTAAGTGTTTTATTTATGCCAATTCAAAGAGATCTTCAGATAAGATTAAATCATTACTGGCATGTTGACGTCACAAACTAGTTCTGTCAACACTCAACATCATACGCCGCCTTAAAAATTCTCGGCGGCGGCGCGCTGACCAAATTCAAACGGCGGCGGCGTGGCGCCGGCGGCGTGGTTTTTTTACCTTCAACTAAAACTCGAAATCTACTCCCTATCTTCTTTAAACCGGCCGGCTCCTTAATATCGTTTCAGGCGGACAACAGGAAAATGTCGTTTTTTTTGTTTTGTTTGGCATCTCGCATGTCAACCTCTAGTAGGTTGTGTACGGCGCAATCGGATTTTTCTGTGGATGCCTTAAAATTTAAGGCCTCCAGCCAGAGCAACAAACTTAGTCAAAAAAAACTAAGCAACCACACGATAAGGACCTTTGGGGTACGGAACTCAGCTTAGGGCGTCGCTGGGGAGGAGGAAAATGTCAGTCTTATTATACAGTACACTAAATACCTTGTCCTGATCAGGTCATCAGGTACAATAAAAAGCTTATATCAGAGAAGCGAGTACTCAATAAGAAAATAAGCAAGTTGGTGCAACGTGACCTCCGAACCACCAATTAACGCGGAATTGAAAAGGCAATAGAAGAAAATCGGGATGCTAAAGTGTTCGCCCAACAGCTGAAACGCTCGCATCTGACGAAGCTTAGATCACCGAATGGCCAAACCATAACCTCAAAGCCGGAGATCCTATATCCTTCAGAGGATAACCGAGCCACTCTAACACGCCACTACACCGATGAACTGCCGGAAATCAGCCTAGATGAGGTGACGATGGAATCACTTCGGTGCTTCTGAAAGCAGGTAGAAAGCCCGTACTTCAGGAGTTCCAAAAGCAGGTAGAAAGCCCGTACTTCGGGAGCTCGAAAAACTATTCAACTCTATTTTAGACACTGGGACAACTCCAAAGGCGTGGAACAGGAGTGTTGTGGTCCTCTTTTTCAAAAAGGGCGACAAAACCCTATTGAACATCTATCGTCTCATATCACTCCTGAAGTCCTGATCCACGTGTATAAACTGTTTTCAAGGGTCATCACAAATCGCCTCGCAAGAAGACTTGACGAGTTTCAGCCTCCGGAGCAGTCTGTACTTTTTTTTTTATCGTGGTAAAATCATCAAATGAGTCCTCCCACCCAACTCGGGGTGGTTATTTTCAGACTTGTACTGACTAAAATCCGGTGTCCTTCAATAGCCCTTTATGTTCCGGGGTCACGGTTATGAAATAAGTAACGCGACCCCGACAGGCTTTGGCCCTCTGAGAGGGCCCAATCATTATGCTGACGCTCCTTGAGGCGCGCGTGGAACACAACGCGCCGTCGACCCGGAAATGGTCCGGACCCGGTTCATGGTCGGACAGCGAGTTGCCCTTTGCCCGCGCCTACGGTGGCTGGAGGTCGTCTGCCGAAGTCCAACAAATGAGTCCTACCTCCCAGCTCGGGGAGGGAGGACTCATTTGATGATTTTGAGACTTGTACTGACTAAAATCCACGGTGTCGTTCAATAGCCCTTTATGTTCCGGGGTCACGGTTATGAAATAAGTTATGCGACCCCGACAGGCTTTGGCCCTCTGAGAGGGCCCCATCATTATGCTGACGCTCCTTGAGGCGCGCGTGGAACACAACGCGCCGTCGACCCGGAAATGGTCCGGACCCGGTTCATGGTCGGACAGCGAGTTGCCCTTTGCCCGCGCCTACGGTGGCTGGAGGTCGTCTGCCGACGTCCGACGCCGTGGGCGTCTACCACGGAGCCCCTGTGCTTAACATTTGTGGATTAAGAAAAGCCCTTTGACTCTGTTGAAACCTGGTTCTACAATCACTGCAACGATGTCAAGTGGACTGGCGGTACATCAACTGTTGAAATGTCTGCCACGACTATGAGTGTCTAAGTACAGAACCAACAGTCTAAACATATCCTGCTGCGCAGGGGGATGTTATATCCCCGAAACTGTTCACCAATGATTATTGGGATATTAATTCAGTAATTTTGGATGAGTCAATCACGAAAACAAATACACGTCTTCACGCCACTCACGCCGCGCGGTGAATGTCGGCGGCGGCGGCGGCGTGCGGAGGGCACACGGCGGCGCCACGCCGGCGCGGCGCCCATATCTAGTTCCCACTATGTCTTAACGACTAATTTATCGTTCGACATTCAGAACACATTCAGAACGATACCGTAAATTGTGTCGTTCTAAATGTTCAACACCTCCATTTAAACTTTTAAGCCACGACACTTAAAACTAAACGATTATCTGTTGTCACGACACGGTGGGAACGCGCCCTAACGCGGAAATAAATGCGCTGAAACATACAAAATCGTTGTAAAACTTGGTACGAGGTGTCACTGCCTGTCCATTTCGAAATAATGCCAATTTGGCGAATTCGCTAAGCCAATTGCATCAAAACGCGTACAAACAAACCTGCTGATGTTTTTGCTAGCGTGTCGTGTCTATGGTTCACACAGACAAACACGGTGTTATGATTGGCTCACTCTCTCACCAGCTACAATACAAACAATGTGGATGTAAAATGCCCGATGCTATCTATTGAGTCCTATCTTGAATGTATGGGCTGAATGCCAGAAAGTAAATTTTTCGAAGAAAGTAACTATGTTCGATCAGTAGCTGCTATTCAAACGAAAGTTCTTTGAGATTCTTTGGTCAGGAAGGCCATAGTCTAAATTATCGAACGATTTTAAATAAAATAAAATGATGATTAATCAATAATGTTCCACGTGTAGAGATTAGCTTCCTAGTGTTAGCTACAAATCAAATATGTATCGACAAATACTTCCGAATATCATAATGAATCGTAGTATTTGTACATTTTTAATTTACTTCCTGGCTTGCCTCTATATAGCATAGACACGAAATATTAGCATAATGTTCTGTGTAGCCATCATGAATTATGTTGTCGCATTCGCAATAGCGTCGCGTCGTTTTAAAAAAACGACGAATTCAACCGACAACTTGTGTGAAAGTTTTAACTTTCTCGTATTTCTGACAGTGCATTCGTATAGTGGTAAACGTCTTGGATCCAAATATTTAGGTCTCATGTTACTTGGTAATACTAATGGAAGTAAATTGGCCGCAAATGATCGGCGCTATACATCATTGGAGTGGATAAATAATTGAAACGCTTGTGTCTCAAAATAGTTTTTAGAGCTATACAAATCTTCAAAGTATAACTTACTTTGAAGTAAGGTGATTTCTGTAAAAGGATTTACCACCACAATGTCAATCTGAAGACGCAGATCACTTCGCTGAAGATAGCATTTAATAAAACATCAAACCAATCGAAGGCTATAAACATTTTACAAAGCCTATTTCTCTTCGCGCCATTTCACACGATTGTACTCCAATAATGTCAATTGTTTTTGATCATTCACAATACCAAGACGAAATAAGGTTACATTACGTCTGAGAATGTTCCTATAGCACGAATTATCAATACTCATTTCGGTAACATTCACCATTTGGTCAGAAATTCTTATGCTTTTATTTCAGTCCACCTATAAAACCTTTTAGGGCCCTTCTTTGCTCTGAGCTGAAACTTATATTCGACCTTCAGACAACCTTATCTCGTTTGGTCGTATCGATCGTTCTTCACTAACAATTTGTATTCCGCAGAGGGCTGCAATGTTTTATGCCAAGAGTAAATGGAGCAGTGTGGCCTAATTTTTTAGGATCCATTTTTTAGTTTTGCTAAAGGATTAAAGGTGTCTGGTCTGTCTGCGTACGTTTTACGTTAAGTTGGATAAGTGCTGCTGTCGCTTGAAAGGTAGTATGCTATTAGATGACAGCCATTTTTTCTTCTGTGTAATAAATAATGTTTATGGCCAGTCATAGTACCTACATACCAGCCGATAGAGAAGTTTCGTTAGCGTACATCCGTATAGATTCTATGTTTGATCTCGGTACACAAACACCCAGTTCGACGGCGTTCACAAAGGCAGTTTCGCAACCTTTCCTGTGTGTTCAAGGAAGTCTTGTTCACAGGTTTTTAAGGTTACATTTTTGTTTGTAACTTGGTATTTGAAGGTCTTCATAACTCCCAAGTTAATTTCTTGTAACATAACTGTTGCTTTTAATTATGAGGATGAGATATTATTAAATTGCACGACTTACTCGTTGCCTAGGTAATTATCATTAGGTACATATCTTTGCTATTTCATTTAATGGTTCTGTTGCCAGGATATAATAAACATATCTAACTGATAGATTAGCAGGAAGTGATGCGATCGTTTTTGTGATATCGTAAAATTATTTGATATTCAGTTGATAGCGGTTTGTAAAGTATTATTTCGGTTGTACACGTAATGGGCTTTTTAAATTGTCTTCTCTATTATTTACCTATCTACGTACACCTTTGCATTATTATAAGTAAATTATATTTTTTTGAATTGATTGTTTTATAAATGTTCATACAGTGACAAACAACATTAACATCCGAAAATATGTTGTTAGTACAAGAAGCATGCAAAAATGGATAGTAGCTTTATTTAATGACTGCCAATACATAACGAACGGTAGGAAATACTCAGTATTAATTTAACATTTTATTTATTATCTGCATTAGACTAATTATGCATAACTTAGAATATCAGCTTTTATATAAATGATAACCTTGCTAGGTCATCTACCTTAGACCTTACCCAAAAACAATAATAACAAGAAATTTAAGCGCTTTTGAAATAGCGTACTTGACATCTATAGATAAGATATGAACACACGCGAGGTTTCGTCCATCGTTCTCTTCGATCTAGAAAGGGAAACTAGCCAACACTTAGACACACGAACGGTGAAAGTTAATCAGGTGGATGACATTAATATACTAAAACGTATACTATAAAGTTGTATTGGTTTATTATGCATGAGTGGCGATCAGCGATCACGGCGTAGGTAATTTGAAATCGATACCGCAATCACTGGCTTCGTCCTACTCCTTTGGGACTGGTCTAAGCCGTCTAAGTATGATAATCTTGAAGTATACGATCAATAACTTACTTACAAACATACATAAAAAGCCCAAATAAGTTGTAAGCTCCATTACTAAAGCGATCGGCGAGAAGTCACAGGGCTTTTCAGTGTACGTGATCTGAATTGAAAAATAACAGGTCCTGTACTTTGTAGACTTACCAATGAACCCTGTTACTAAGAGACAATTATGGAATACTTCGCTTATCGTCCATCGTTATCCACCAACAATCCCTGATAATGGTTTTGAGGCTAGCTTTTATCGCATGTTTGAAATTAGAACTTATACAGCCCCTAGCTTGAGTGTTGAGTCTTGTGGCCCTGAATGTGTCTAGGTTAGGTTGAAAAACCGTCGGGCCTTGGTCGATACAACCTTGCGGCATTCATGGGAACATGTCGGACACGAATTTTAATGATTTTAATTTTTTTTCTGTTGCATTTTTCAAAGGTAGACCACATAATATCTTTTCGGTATTCCTTTTTTGTTAAGATTCTAGAACCGATTAGCGATCTGATGCTTGAATTTGAAAGACTTCCGAGGTTTTTTGGCGCGTCGTATGTTCTAGTAAATTCGTCATGTCGAATTTAATCGATGTATTACAGAAGAGGAAAGTTAAAAATACTCTCGTGTGAGTATTTAATTAATTTAAATACATCGAATATTCATCATTCATCGTTCTTTTAAGTTAAATAAATAAAGTTTGTCGTGTTATGTAAATATACACTAGCGTATAATCGCTTGCTGTCATTTGCGCATACCGCATCGCGCACATCACACAAGTCTACAAAGGTTACTAACATAAACCGCATCCATCACTTCACAACTAAGTGACTTAAAGAGCTTCTTGAATATAAATAAAGCAATGAACGCTGAAGTGTTCAAAGTAGTAGTAGTGTAGTGTTGGTAAACATTTGCGAAATTTATACAGAAAAAAAAAATGGCGTCGTTAGTTCCAAGAGTTCCAACTATGACCACGCGTCTGTCATAACATGTTATGACATCAGCTGTTTGCGACAGCCAATGAGATCCAAGTAATGCTGCGCTGACGCACATCTATGTAATTTTTAACGGTTTTTAATAGAATATACCAATGTATGGCGTTTGTGGACAGTATTACATAGGGTAAAGTTACTGTTTTTGCCTTTTTAATTTAATAAGGAAATAACAAACTAATTAAAAATTGTCCACTACACATTTGTTTCCTCATATGCGAGACTTGCATTTCCATATTCCTCACTTCCAAATCTATGATTTATTTTTATTTTAAGCACAATCGATATCCGCATTTTAATTTATAATTCGATTAGATATTGTTTTTATGATAATTCTTACATCCTACTTAATAATATTATTAATGCGAAAGTGTTTGTTTGTATGTCTGATGTTCCGTTTGACACGTTGAAATGGCTGAACCGATTTTGGTACAAACATATGAGACTCTAGAGAATCATAGGTTTTATAGAAAGCTGTAGAGAACAGCTAGTTTGAAAATAAAGCATTTATTTCTAAAATATAATTTCCTTTCATATAAACTTATTATTGTAAAACCCATAATTTCTTAATTCTCAACTTCCTTTATGACCTATATAATTTGTTGAGTAAGCATACCTTATCAAGTTATCATATATTATCATAAAAATAACAATAAAAACATTTGCGACATTCAAAACAATAATTGTAATATTGATAAGATACGACGCAGGTGTTTCGATCAGGAATTCACCGTATTTCGTCTGTTGTCTAGATAACATAGTTTTTACAAGTCACACGTGTTATTGCGGTGTTTAGTTCTTTTGGCGCATAGACGTAGGTACAAACAACAACAGCAGACACATTAGGTACAGACAGCAACTAAAAGTATGATTTTGAATTTGGCAGCACGCATCATCAATCTTGTTTATTTAATGAAAGTTATGAGGTGCATTTAGGGTGTGTCTCGTTTCAAACTGGCATTCAAAAAGTCCTGATTTATCCAGCAATTTGAATAAAGGACTTTTTATTTTTCTATTACTTACACTTTCTACAGTTTCACGCAGACAATAACTTTAAAACACTACTTACAATAATTCAGCTCGACTAGCCTAGTTTAATATTTCGTAAATATTATTATTTACGAAATATTAAGGCCCAGTTCTTTGATCACTTTGATCAGTAGTTAAACTAACAATTAGTTAAATCCTATACATTATTAATCATTTGTTAAAACACAACTGCTGATGTAACAACTTGTCTGAGGGCAAGCCTTTTGTTCCTTGTATCATGATAATGATCATGATTATTCACTATCTATGCAGGTGTTGTTATCAATTTACGATAAGCAATATACTGAATGAATTTTTGGATTATTGATTTATTACCCTTTTTTCTTTGGCCAGCTTTCGTAGCCTTGACTAAAATCGTTTTGATAAAGGCGATCGGAAGTTTGATATTATAGATGACGTAGGTATATTATTTATCGGGAAAACCATAGAATTTTGAATGGTTTTGGTAAAGTGGTTCAAGATCACGGAAAACTTATTTCTGTTTAATTTTCGTAAAAGCTTGTAGGTTAAGGCTGTACCAAGGCCCTAATTAACGAGCTCTCCAATATTTTCATACGTAGATCGCAGTAAAACAGCTCAAATGATATATTTTCCGGAAAGCACGTCGAGAGTATGCGTAATTAAGAACTGGTTAGATGAATTAGTATGTAAATACGAGCAATAAGGTAGACAAGGTCGAAATCTCATGAACCTTTTGTTCAAGATATTTTTCTCAGTGTGAATTGAACTTTGAGCCAAGTGGTAATTTGCCATTAAATTATACATATTAAAATGTTTCTTGTAGGAAAAATGACACATTTTAAACACGTGTGCTGAAATAAAATAAAAGTAAAACGCAATAAAATACTGATTTAATTAAAATTTTATCAAAAAAACTTAATGACTAAGTTTTTTAAATAATTATTTTTAAAAGCAATTCTTCTAGAATATCTATGCTTTTTAATGTGATGCAATCTCGTACCAGTTGTGGCTAAGTGTCGTCACTTGCCATCAACACTTCAGCTTGCCTCACAATAATTACATAAGGAGCTGTATTATTATAATGACGTAACATAGAGACCAAAGGTTATAGGGTTGTCTTAGTCCTCTCGTTCAATTAAATTCAAACAGGATATGGATGAAAATCCCTCAGAGGGTTATTACATAATAGCCAATAAGTAAGGACGTTTTGTCAGATCAGTAGTTAATTAGCAAACTGTTAATTAAAACCTTATAGCGTTTTTTTTTTATTGTGTTTTAACTAATTGTTAGCTTAACCACTGATCAAACTACTGGCCCTTAACCACGGTAACTTAGTTATATTTATTACCGAGTTTTTATTTTTAAAGGAAGGTTCAACTATTTCTCGCGCAATTATTTCTGTGTTATTTTATTTGTGTGCTTATCTATACATACACATTATTTATTTTTATTATTATAGTTTCATGTTCGAAATACCGGAAGCGTGGTCCAAGTATGACTGATATTGTTATAGTTATACATTTATTTGGGTTTATTGTAATCTGGCATGGTTTTTCCATCTATGCGTGATGACATGTCGTCACATACATTCCAAACATTATACTCTGACTATACTGTTCTAGATTATTTGACATTTGAGATTCTGATTGTAATTAACTACTTGATTAAGCTGACGTTCCTGATAGAAACATGATCATTGTCTGTTGTTTCTAATTAAATATCTTCTTATGGCTACCTTTGTTAACAGATCTGCTTCTTTTTAAAACGTTGCCCCTACATTATTGATTTCTCCTGTGTCGTGAGAGCGATACAAACATATAAACTTACATACTAACAATAAGATCTGGAACAACTACTTGTGGGTCATACAAATATGTTCCGTGCGAGACTCGAACACGCGACAGGCTGCGCAGCAGTTCAAACCTCTACCATATATTACCCACTAAGCCAATCGTACCTATTAAGTAACTCAGACGAACTAGTAGATCCGCATTTTTTTCAGTGGAAATAGAAATAGACTAAAATCATCGTCAGTTTCCTAAAGCTTTTAATTTAATGTCATTAGTATAAAGATTAAATACAATTAAAGTTTAAGTATTTATTTAAAACAAGATTGGCAAATAATTTAATCAAATCAGAGTAACGTAAAATTAATCATCATGATTATCTAATTAAATCATATCTTTTATCAGATCACATTTCAACAAAACTGTGTCAGGCGATGTGACGTTTCATTTGATACTATCACACCATAATTATGACATCATTAACTACTAATTATTCCATGAAGAAATTCTTAGAAACACACAAACTCTACAACTCAAGTGTTTATCTATGAGTACTATTTAGTAAATAAGGACTAAATCTGCTATTCATTAAGTTTCTTCTCCGAATAGTGAAGTGGATATTGACTAATAATTAATTAGTTGAAGACTGATAGCCGTACAAGAGTTCTTTATAACTCCTCTAACAGTATCCTCTCGACCGAAACAAAGAAAGATTTTAATAATTAAAATGTCAATTTTCATTGCAATGGGTGACTTGTCTATTCTTGGTAAAATGGAGATAGAATTCGTCATTGCTCTATGAAAAATTCAGGTATTCAGCATCCGGTCATACAAAGCAGATAATGAATTATCAGAATGCTAGAATTTGGATACCGTAATGGGCAAGCTAATGGATACATTATTTTTAATTTTCGTGCAATCCTGTTATTAATGAATGTACGTTGCTACCAACCATTACAACGATATCTAAGTATGTCCTACAAACTAAACGGTTAATACTAGCAAAGCGTGAAATATTTCTAAAAGTTATTGTACCAAAATTATTTTGGAACTTCTATTGTGGGACAAAGTAGCAATACATTTGCGGCGCAGGTGTGCCCAGTCACAATATTTATTGGAACAGTTCGACGACCCCCACAGGCATACTTTGACGTAAAACAACAAGAAAGTTCCTTGTTGTAAAAATAATAGAAAAAGGTCGTCACTGAATAGGAAATGAAATTGTTTGATCGCCTTTGTTTCTTCAAGTGGCAATAAATGTGGGTACCGTTGATAGAAAAGCTTTTAAAAATCGGCAGTATTTTTTTCTTATTAGGGTCAATTCATACTTGCGCAGAGTCGAAGCATATCGAAGCATCAAATTCTAAGCGAAGTTGAAGCTTCGACGCGCTTTGACTATTGACCTTAGATTTTCATATTTAAATAGACATGATTGATAATCCTTTTACATGTAATTACCTGAAGATGTCTTCACTACACATCGCCTCATCGTCTCAACGTCTTAAAAAAAAAATGTTTAAAAAAATGTTCAACACGTATCTCTTATTTGGAGCGAATCTCATTTAATTTTTCCAACCATTTGGATGAAATACTAAGCAAAGAGGATTACGTGTTGGGAACGGTCAAAGCTGTGAAAACCGTGTTTTTAATTAACGGTGGGCTCGCGAAAAGCCTCCCGAATAGTTACGTCACGAACAGCCTCGTGTTCGTACAACGTGCCAGTACAATTGTATATAATATTAGATGTTTCGGACTTGTTACATTTGTTGTTCAACGACTGTTGGATCGAAGTTTTGAGTGAGGTGATGACAGTATTGATCACAGTTACACAATTTGTTATTGTAGCCATGTTTGTGTGTTATTTTAGTGATAGGCTTTATGTTCGGCTTGAGTTCCTATTACTCATACACAGTGTTGTTCGGATTATGAAAAATTTTCCGAAGTAACTGGGTGTCTGATCGATTACGACACTGTGCTCCTACCTCGCTCGCTGTTACATGAGATTAATAAGCGTAATGTATATTTATATGGGGCACACAGTCTGGCTAATCCTTCGAGGATTACTTACGGCCACGGGCTTATGTTATGTCGTTATGGCGCTCTTATAAGTAATATCAAAAATGTATATTTTATGTGTTCAAGGTATAAAATCCAGTTTGTTTTCCAATACACTTAACTGCTTTCTTGCTGTGTACGCTTTGTAGCGTTAGTTTTTACCCAAAAAGTTTATTTAAAGTAACAAGTAATCAAAATCACAATAAATTCCATACAATAAAAAAAGGAATCTTCATCAATCACGATTTTGATGTCAAACTGGGTCACCTTATCATATCACTCACGATTACTGCGAATTTCTTCGAACAATACATCTTTATTCTCAACAATATAATGATTCATCCGGTGTTGAAAGCTTCCAGACTCCCTGATAACCTTAGAGTCACGGTTAATTAGTAGCTGGAGTGGCTTGTTTAGATTTACTGCCACCAAACAAACAATGTGCGCTCTTTGATCACGTATCAACTGATACGAGGTACAGAATTCATTCGCTGATGTATTTGATGAATGACGACAGTTGCTTTTGTTCTGCGATCGTTATCTTTCTCTTCGTTAATATTGGAAATGGCTCGTGGATTTCCATTTATAGCAGGTAAATTGATTTACTGACTAGATGAATGTTTAAGCACTCAAGTTCTCTTCAATCTACTACTACAATTAATTCTTTGGTCTGCTGTGCCCGATTCCTTGAAAAAGGGATGATCTCAATTTAGTCAGACGTAGTTCAGGTAGCTTATTCTCTTCTTAAAACATTTAAATAGAACCATCCGCATGAAAGAACAAGACAATTAATGGAAGCAGACAATTTCGTTATCGAGACACATTTTTTATAATAACTTGTTTGAATTTTTATTGTAATATTCTTAGGGTGAGTCGAATGACCTTTAAACAATTCCACCCCAACAGTAGCTGGTGGAATGGGCGTTGCCCCACCTCCTTTCCTTGAAAGCAAACGGTAGATGTGTTTATGTAAATGAATTCTGTGTTCAGTTGTAGTAGTGTACCGAAACATTAACTATTTTAAATACTTCATACTTCTACTATGTTTTAGGTCCCTCATAATCAATTTCCTACATTTTTCCTTTAGTTAACAATGAAAAATAATCATATAGCTTATAATTTTTAACATTTTTCATTGTTAACTAAAGGAAAATGTAAGAAATTGATTAAATATGAGGGACCTAAAACATACTCATAATGTAGGTTAACCTTTTGTGTCAGAAAAAAACAAATAACCTTATCATCGATTATGCCTTTGTGTTATTATCAAATACCTTTTGAATTGTTTAGCATGGATTAACCCACCAAAATAGTTATTAGTTATAAATAATAACACCCAAAAACCAAAATAATTATTTTCCTTCTCTCATAGGCATCTGGTTTTCCGTAGGTTCTTCAAACAAGTTTAGTTACTCCTCACTTTAAATAGTAATTCTAACGAACATCTCGATGTCTGGGGCGTTGACTGACGATCGAATCTTTTGAGTTCAAAATTCTACCTGTTCAACTTTTGTGCCCATAACGAGTCAGAGAACTGGCTAAAAATAGTTTACTCTTTCTTTGATAATGATTGCTCCTAAACGTTTTGTTTAGCCGCATTTTTTTATCTGGCAAAGCATATTTACGACTAATACGCCTAGGTATTCTAGGTGGCTTATTAAAGATATTGACTTCTTCAAGCAGTTCGTGTATGGCCGATCCTAGTGAAGTAGCTAAGGGACTTCAAGCCGAGTTACTTCTTTTCTATTTCGAAGGGTAGGGTGGACATTGGAATAGCTATGGTTTCGACATTCTTATTGAAGATGTCTAAATGTATATCGTCTGTGGTGACCGGTTACCAGAAGATCGCATTGGCATAAAGGCATAAAAGTAATCATCATTTCTTTAGTAACATTGCGCTGATGATTTGACTCCTTTCTCCTGATCTGTTTTTTTTTTAAACTTATGATTGTCCAACGCTTACTAACCTAAATGTTCTCTTTATTTCCAGGGAGTACTTAAAAAGTACTGTCCCGCCATAGCTGAAGGTGGCTTATCATGCTGCAGTGACGAGCAGTTGGACGGACTCGCAGCAAAGATCGTTCCCGCTGAGAACTTCTTACAAAGATGTCCCTCGTGCTTCGAGAACTTTCTCCAGCATATCTGCGGCATGACGTGCTCGCCCAATCAGAGTGAATTCTTGTTTCCTACGGAGGTTGTTCCGTTCAATGGTGAGTTTATTAAACAGTCAACTTTCACTATTTCTATCTATTACCCACAGAGTACTAACTATGAATAAAAACAATGAAAATAAATTACTGGCTCAAAACTGATCAGAAGAAAAAGTACTGCGATGACTAACCTAACTTAAGAAGCTATCAGCAGGCGTAGCATGGCGCCGTAGAAAGGGGTTTTGTCGACGGGAGAATAGACAAAATGACAGAACGTAGAAATATTCTTATTGTTTTAAGCATGGTAATGTAAAAAATATGGAAAATAAACGTTCTTTTCTTCAATAGTGTACGAATGGTGTCATATTTGTGTAAAAAAACAGTTGACTTGTGTAGAAATAACGATGAAATAAATTTGTCTTTTCTTGGTAGAATAGACATAGAATCGCCATGCTACGCGTGCAGAAACAGTAGGTTTTTTGTTTTCTTTACTTATGTATAGTCCATGAATGACTACACGAGAAATCAGTGTATGCCTGGCGATTGCTTGACCGCACGAGACGGTCTAAAGCAACTCGCCTGCTTGAGTGCTGTAGTTTGCCATGAATTTGACTTGTAGCAACTTATACTGATTACTTCAAGCATTCAACAAGAATATAATGTAACCTGTACTTACTTTCTTTTCAGCAACACACGAGAAGATAACCGTCGTGACCTACGACCTCAGCGCTAGATACATGTCTGCTACCTTTAACTCCTGCTCACAGGTAAAGTACCTAATCAATAAATGAACATCAAACAAGTTTCGACTCTACGATTGTGTTATAAAGGCTGATTTTTATGTGAACGCTTCCTCACAGCAAACATTCAGTTGTACAGGATAAATATGGGTACGAAATGTCATGAAGTACACACACACTTAAGCAAGTGACTTTGACATTTATATGTTTAGGATAAAGTTTACATTGCGAGTGTATTTTAAGACCAAATTACTTTCGTCTTCGTTTTGCATTTTTTTTTTCGCAATTTATTTGTCCCGACTATATCCTTATGTTTATCGATGTACAATGATTATTTTAGAGCACTGTTACGTTCGCAATGAATGAATACTGCTGGTCTAAAACGGCCACTTATCAATATCCCTAAGGATTCATTTCGTGATTGGATAGCCAAACCTTGCTGGAAATGCACGATATGAATCATTAGTAATATTGCTTAAAGTGGCAGCTTTAGACCCCAGTCTTTAGATATTGATGTATTGATTATTAATTTATTAGGTGATGGGGATAATATAAACTTCACTTTTAAGGTTAACTTCAATATACGACTTTTATTTTAACCTTTTTTATATTTGGAAGTAATATGACTAGTTCCTAGCACAGGAACGGGACGAATGAAATACTGAACGGAGGGCAGGCGCGTACTCATGAAAGGTTCTTTGTCTCAGAAATATAAACAAATTAATTTTTGCTGATTAGTTATTTCTAAGAAACTCAACACGCCCCCTCAAAAATTAATCGGTAATTATACAAACCAAAATCAGTATAAATTGACTACCTAACTAAATCACATTAACTTCCAAATACTTGCTGGGGAATTACAATTTGGTCCAACATTCGTTCGAGGGTTGAGGAAAACCCAGTAAAACCTTCAACCAGACCAATTCAAATTAAAATGAATTCTTAAGCTAAATATAACTAACTTAAGTTCTAAAGTCAACATAATATGTAGTTCAGTTGTACTCATTAAGTTATGTACACTATACACTTATTTACATTATCACAGTAAACCCATTTGACATCTCAGCTCCACGGTCCCATGGAACGACAGTGTTCGTTCGGACGTGGTGGTAGTGACACATGCTACCCTAGGAACTGCACGTGTTTTTCTTTGAAGGTCAGAGTACCTATTAATGTAGCAAAGTAGAGTTGGTAACAAACTCTGTAATAATAACTGTGCTTAAGTTGAAGAAGCTATTTCTCTCATTTTCCCGTAATCCCACTCTGCGCCCACAATAGTTGACACGAATTACACTGACGCTTATATCAGGCCTAGTACAAAGCATAATATACATAAGGCAACCTATGACGTTTCGACAGGGTGCGTCATATTTCTCCTCAGAGTTCAATGCGTCATAATTTAACTTATTTTCTAAGGGGGTCGACACAGGTTTACACTCGTGCATATTAAATTTAGTTAAGACTGTTTTGATGTATGCACTTTGATCCAACAGCATTTTATCACTTTCTCTAGTGATTTTTATGCCTAGAAACAGTTTTATTTCATTTAGATCGGTCATTTCGAATTTGCTCATTAAATATCTTTTGAAATCAGTCATCGTATTAATGTCATAGCATACTACTACTAAATCGTCAACGTAAAGCACTACGTATATATTTTTACATATATCCCCTCTATCTAGTATGTATATGCATCTGTTAACTGATGAATTCTTAAATCCTTTTTCTTTTAAAGCGTGTTCGAATACTTCGAACCAACATCGAGCCGCTTGTTTAAGACCATATAGCGCTTTATTTAATTTGCAAACATAGCCTTCTTTACATGTTATACCTTCAGGAACCCTTAAATAGATTTCCTCTTTTAATTTGCCATTAAGGAAGGCAGTTTTAACGTCCAAATGATGAACTAATAAATTAAACTGATTTGCAAAACTAATAATAAATCTAAAACTGGCTATTCTCGCAACAGGTGCAAATGTTTCGTTGTAGTCTGTCAGATACTCCTGACTAAAACCTCGCGCAACTAAACGGGCCTTATATCGTTTAGGATAACCAAATTCATCATTCTTGACAGTGAAAATCCATTTACAATCTACGATGTTTTTGTTTGGCGGTCGTGGTACTAAAGTCCACGTTTCATTTTTATATAATGAATTAATTTCCTCCCTAATTGCGCTTTCCCACTGACATCTATCATTTCTATATTTAATCTCTGCAAATGACTTTGGTAAACTGTATAAAACAGACTGAGCGCACATCAAATAGTCTTTGTGATCAATTTCATTATAAGACACAGGGGTTTTGTCTTTAATCCTGTCACTCCTCCTTAATCCAGTATTTTCGTTCATACTTTCAATAGAACTACTCATTGAATTATCAAAACGTACCTCGCTTAGCGTATCATGGTTCGATTTGCGAATTTTAGCAGGATTTGCACCTTGCCCACTAGATTTTAAACTATCTAGTTTCATTACAACATGGTCTGACCCACTAGATTTCAAACTATCTAGTTTCTTTACAACATGGTCTGACCCACTAGATTTCACACTATCTAGTTTCTTTACAACATGGTCTGACCCACTAGATTTCAAACTATCTAGTTTCTTTACAACATGGTCTGACCCACTAGATTTCAAACTATCTAGTTTCTTTACAACATGGTCTGACCCACTAGATTTCACACTATCTAGTTTCTTTACAACATGGTCTGACCGACTAGATTTCACACTATCTAGTTTCACATCAACATGGTCACGGGACTTACTTGACACTGATTTACAAGACACAATGTCAATTATCAGTTTTGTCACGAGAACTTCCAATGTTCTCTTCAGGCTTCCAAGAAGGCCTGGACCTCAAAAAGGCAGTTTCGTCCACTATAACATCTCTGACCACTACAAACTTTTCGCAATCTGGGTTCCAAACTTTATAAACGTTTGGTTCATAACCCATCAGAATACCTTTCCGTGATTTATCATCAAATTTAGCTTTGGTCGTTTTGTTATGCACATAAACAGTTGATCCAAAAACCTTTAAATATTTTAATTCGGGTTTCTTATCGTGCCACATCTCATATGGTGTTTTTAAAAGTTTGAGAGCTTTAGTCGGTGTTAAATTTATTAAGTAGACAGCAGGCAAAACTGCTTGACCCCAAAACACTTTATCTAATTGTGCACCGCTTAAGATTGAACGAGCTTTCTCAGTAATGGTTCTCACCATCCTTTCAGAAACACCATTTTGTTGTGGAGTTCTAGGGACTGTTAAATGGTATGAAATACCCTTTTCGGCACAGTAGCTCTTCATTTCGGCGGATAAATACTCGCCACCGTTATCGCAAAACAAGTTAGCTACTTTTAAATTAAATTTAGCTTCACCTTTTGCAACAAAATCCTTGAATGCTGCATATACGTCTGATTTGTATGTTATCAGATACGTAACACAATAATGAGTATACTGGTCTATGAATATTACGAAATAGTTTTTATTGTCAACTGTCGTTGGAGTGATAGGACCACAGACATCAGAACTGACAGCAAATAGAGGTCGATTTATGTGACTTTTGTCCTTGGTGTGATTAAACGGAAGTCGGCTTTGCTTTCCATTAATGCATGCTTCACACAATTCGTCATCCGGTACTACAGTACTTAATTCACTTATGTCTTTAAACAACTCATGTCGTTGTATTTCTATAAATTTGTGTTTACTTAAGTGACCGAGGCGTTGATGCCATAATTTATAATTATTTTTGTCACTAATGCATGCTTGGGAAATAATCGACTCACGTTTATAGACACCACAAAATCTACAGCAATTAGAGTATTAAAAGACATACCTTTCATTACTGGTTTACCATCTTTGCATATCCTTGCACCGTCAGTATTGAATATGACAGTGTATCCAGCTCGCTGCATTTTGGATACGGACAGCAAATTGTACGGTACCTCAGGGCAGTACAGAACACCATCCAAACATCCTTGGACACCCATGTTGCTAGTGACCTGGAGTGTACCTCTTTTCGTAGCTGAAATAAATTCACCATTTTTAGCAACTGACATTTTTAGTGGTGTATCTAAAACAACAAAGTTGGTAAACAAGTCATCTCTGTTGATGATTCGAGGCGCCGGAATCCAGAATAAAGGTAACTTTGTTTTCATCATCTTGCGTTTCGTGTTCGCCGGTCATGAAAGCAAATCCTGAGAACTCATTCGATGCCGATTGTTCATTTTGGCTTATCTTGACGGACTGTACTGTTCTCGGTCGGTCATTGTTTATATTATTGCCCTTTTGCTGGTTCCTTTGTTTTAAAAAGTAACAATCATTCCGTTTATGTCCTTTACGCCCGCAGTGATGACATTTTATGAACTTAGCGTTCTGTTTCCTGCGTTTTATATATTTATTTGACTGTTTGCTATCAAATTTTCTTTTCTTCGCCTTGTCATTGTTTTGCATTTCTATTTGCAACACTTTTTCGCTCATTTCGCTGGACTCATTTTTCAACTTCACTTCATGGTCCAACAGCCGTGTTTTAACGAAGGCTAACGTTATGTTATCTTCTGATAACGTCTCGATCGCTGTAATGACTCCGTCATAAGTTGAGGGTAAAGTGAGTAGTAAATGAGCAACTTTATCGCTTTCTTCTAATTTCGCACCAGCAGCAAGTAGTTCAGTGATGAGATCATTGAATGTTGAAAAATGTTGTGTGAACGACACTTCACTTTTTAATTTCAACGATAACAACTTTTTTCTTAGTGCCAACTGCGTCGCGATGCTCTTACGTTCGTACAATGCATCTAAACTTTTCAAAATATCTTTTGCCGAAACATCCTCCTTAGCGAAACCGAGATAAGAATCGGAAAGATATTCTATGATCGCACTTTTTGCAATTTTATTGTTTTTCTCCCAAGTTTCGTTGCCCGGTAAGGGATCTTCGTCGATAACTTTTATAACGTCTATTTCACTTAGCAACGCACGAATACGAAACTTCCATACACTGTACTTCTCACCATCGAACGGCTTGATACTTCTTTTAACCTTGGAATAGTCCATTTTTATTTTTATCAACTGTCCAACTGCAGATTTTAAAACGATTGTCCAACACAGTAAATATTTCACTCGCGCATACCTGGGCCCATAACCTATTAATTTATTAGGTGATGGGGATAATATAAACTTCACTTTTAAGGTTAACTTCAATATACGACTTTTATTTTAACCTTTTTTATATTTGGAAGTAATATGACTAGTTCCTAGCACAGGAACGGGACGAATGAAATACTGAACGGAGGGCAGGCGCGTACTCATGAAAGGTTCTTTGTCTCAGAAATATAAACAAATTAATTTTTGCTGATTAGTTATTTCTAAGAAACTCAACATTGATACGCCGAAATCGATTGCTTGTGGGCTGATAATATAAACATAGTGTGACAACTTTATGAGCTTTATGAATGATTACCATTAACTTTAGGCAGATATTGATAGGAAAACTATGATTACCGTCATTTATTTATTTCATCCACGAGTACGTTACTCGCTTTGTAGTAATTTTTGTAGGTATAATATAGTATTATAATTCAATTTTATAAATGATTAAATTATTTCTATCATAATAATATTAATTTAGTCATTGACCTTTCTTATCGCAGACACAAACATTCTGTGAGTAATTAAAAGTCAACGTATTTGTTGAATACTCTTTGTTTGCTAATTGATAATTATGGAAGGGAAAGATTTCAAAGTCCTCTAAGGGTCAAATTATACTAGCGCAGAATCGAAGCGTCCAAATCAGACTGACGCGGACGCTTCGATGCGCTTCGCTTCTACTCTGCGCTAGTATGAATTGCCCCTTACACTAATATACAGTGCAAATGCACCCAAGTCTCTTTCTATTGAAAATTATTTATCTTCAAGTGCTTTTAAGATTATGAATGTAATGATGATGGTCTATTTTCGAACACTCTTAGTTTTATCTGTGAGTATATGACTCAAGTCTTAATCTAAGAAATTGCTAAATAAATAATCTCACGTGTGAGCATAACATGCAAACGTGCTGCTTTTATATTATCTTGTCATTAATACTTAAAATATAAGAATGCATTAACTAGTAATTCCTCTGTATCGTGGTTACTTTTAAAAACATTTAAGCTCCCGTATAAAAATAAGTAAAAGGCCATTAGAGTTTAGATAGTAAAATGATCAGATTCCGTGTTCAAAACATAATGTAACGTTTTTCATGAAGCCACTTTTTTATGAGTGAGCGCCACGCTGACTTCAAAATTCTTTGACGTGTGTCGTAGGGTTCGAATTCGAACGAAGAGAGGGTAATTTTTCTTCTTTTTTTATTTGGCTTCAATTTTCAGTGGCCTATTACGAATCTGAACATTCTATTATCTAAGATTATGTGCTACGACGCGCATTACAGCAGCTAATTACTTAAAAAACCATTTCATACATTTTTTTCTGAAGCATATTTCGTCCAAAAGAGTGCCGTCAATTACCGGACAAGTCCAATTAAAATTAAAACCAGTTTACATTTTCAATTTGGACATAAATTATTATTTCGTCTGGTCTATTTATAGTTTTTTGCAATCGTAACCGCTCTCATATGTGCGTCATATTATTTACTTCAGCAACCTTGAGACAATCTTCCAGTTTGCATCGGCGGGCGTTTCGTTTCAATTTTTCAAGTGAACTGGGTTCTTCTGGGTAAACCAGCTCCAACGTGGGCTTTGGGTCTGTCTCCTTTGACCTAAAGTCGAGATCAAAAACATCTACAATAAAAAAACTGAATTTTTTACTTGCTCTTTCTGAGATGTTCGCTACTGGGGTCGCAGGACTGTCCCAACAAGGGCACAGCCTCCAATGCAAAGAGTTGTTGCAGTAGAAAATTTTCTCATGGGAATGTAGTATCGGGATGAAAGGTATTGTTTTTATTAATCCAGGCTATAAATATAAACTATCTCTGGGTCTTTTGGACTGAAATCTGAAAGAGAAACAAACATCCATCCATTCAGCCTCACAAACATTCACATTTGTCATACGTAAAAAAAAATTAACCAAGTAGCCTTAGAGGGTAACCAAAAAAGATTTAATTCTAAATTTTATGTCTTAAACAGGTACAAGCGCCATCAACCAACCAGCTGGCTTTAGACCTGATGTGCGGCGAGTACGGCGCGGAATACTGCACGCCGGAGCGTTGGTTCAAATTTATGGGAGACGTCGCTAACTTCGCGCCCTTCCAGATCAACTACGTCAGTGACCCGGTGCCTGAACATGGGTTGATGCCGTACGACCCTAAGACGAGACCTTGTAATGAGGGACCTCCTGTGAGTATTTTTTAAAATTCTAATGTTAAGGACTTTCTTTTTAATGCTAGGACATATTCCAGCACAAACACAGCAGGCCGTAAACAACGAGTTTTGTTGTTGGAAGAAAAGGCAAAATGACTGAAAGTAGAAAGATTATTACCGTTTTAATCACAGCAAAGTTCTTAAATGGTTTATGAATCGTGTCATAGTCGTACAAAAAATCGATTTGTATAAAAATAATCATGAAATTACTTTGTCGATTCCTGGTAGAATACAGATAGAATTGGTTATGCTACACGTTTTGGGAAGAGAATTCCTCAGTTTTTAAAAATGATCTGGCTAAGTGTGAAAAAGATATTTATTAAAAGTAGTGCAGTATTAAAACTACTTATCTACAAGACAGCAAATGCCACAATAAAGTTGTAGCCAGATACAAGAAAATGCTTTTGTGACAGATAAAGAAAGACTGAAATTTTTGTAGTTATACTCTCTTTCTAGTTATATTTGAAGATGCTTTATCAGATATCATTATTATGATCACAATGTTGACCTTAACACGATAATAATGTCAAATAAGTGCAGATGGAAATGACATTTTATCAACTTGATCAAATGTTCCGTCGTAACTGGTAGGCTATTATATCAGTGCTGATTTATGTGGCGTTACTGATTTAAGATTGTTTACAAAACCTTTTATTACTACATATCTAAACGAGTGTTTTAATCAATATTTCAAACAACTATATTATAATCTTAAACGTAATTAAATTGTAAATGCTGCATCTGTAATAAAAAGTGATCTCCACATAGTAGCATAAAAAAGTTATCACTAAAATATAAAAGTGATGAAGATATAGGCTTCATTAGTCCAGAAGTCTTCATAAATATTGCCGAGAAACTCCTTGCATTCATTGATTCCTGGGCCTGAGCCCAATATTTTCAATATCTTATAAGGGGTTGGAACATCACTGACAAACGATTTTTTAGATTCATTTTTTTGGAAGTATGGGTAACAGTGGAGGCACACCTTTGCTCAAAAGAAAAAAGTATTTTTGCTATAGTTGACCCCAAAAAATAACCATATTATATTCCTCCAGGGTCAGCCAGGCTGCTCGTGCCTGGACTGCAGCGCGTCCTGCCCGGCCCCGCCGCCCCCCCCTCCCCCGCACGCTCCCTTCACGATCCTGGGCTCGGACGGGTACGCGGTCATCATGGCCATCGTCTTCATCATCTTCACCACGCTGTTCTTAAGCGGAGTGTTCTGCTGTACTCCTCAGGAAAATGTTGTCGGTTAGTATGAGAACTGTTAATAGAATTTTGAGCCTTATGATCTCTTGTTCAAATACGTTTTTCCCGTGACCAGTTTCAGAAGTACAGTAAATCAAAAAATAGATTTTTACAGCAAAAAGAAGAAAAAAGTGTTAGATAGGGATAACAAGTCCTTGCAAATTAGTTTTTTTTAGCTAAAACGCTGTCAGTTCGCTGTATTCCTTTTGTTTTCTTTTCCTAAAATAATACAAGTCACCCAATTGTCGATACAATTAGTACTTTACGTCACTATTCATAAAATTATTTATTTGTTTCTCATACATTAATTATATTTCAACCTATTCTAACAATAGATAAGGTGTTGGAGCATAGCTAATAATAGAATATGAACTATTTATTCTCTTCTGGAATGCTCTTCTACTTGCTGTACTATTAGATGCTAAAGGATACGGTTTATAACACCGCTAATATAGTCTTTATTTCAAAGTGTTAGGGTGTATTTAGTTTTGGTTCATCAGATACATTTATGGCCAATATCTACTGGAATAATAAAATGAATTTTACATGCAAAACCATTTTATTTTCAGTCAGTACTATTTTTTGTTTCTCTCCTTTAAATTGTTCTTAAAGCAGTTTTCAACTGACGAATCATCTCCGACTGAATTGAAAACCTCCTCCTTTTTTTGAAGTCGGTTAAAAAATGTCGACATTGGCCTGCGATGTACAAAATATTAATATTATTTTAAGTTCATAATTATCATCTGGTTTAAATAACAGTTCGTAAGATTGTAAATAGTATAATTAATAAGTTTATAACTGTGTTACCATTAAATTGGTAAATATACATGCCGCCCTTAACTACCTTATTGACGAAGCGATGCAATAAACTTTAGCCGGCTATGATGTCATGGCAAAAATAGTAGATCACCAAGTTTACTTCCCTCTTTCAAAAACTACTCATTTTCATAAAAAAAGATATCAACATTCGCTAAAAATATTCATAAAACAAGTCATTGGCAAATAACACCAGAACGTTCCATTTACCGCCGATATTTAATTATTAAAACCGTACTTTATACCCATTGTTCACCGACTTTCAACGACCTTCAATCCATCGGTGCATTGCATAGTATCTTCGCACAATATGTCCAACGTAGACATTATTTTATCAAAACTGTTTCTCTTCTACACATCGGGCCTTTGAAAGTCTGCGCTAGAAAATTTCCGGTGATTCTGAACTTGATCAGTACATTTAAGTATTTTTTAAGAGCTGATAGTGCTAATACAGTCAACAAGGTTTTCTGTAAGAAATCTCTTTACGGAACACTTTCCTTACAATTATAATAGAATCAACAAAAAAAAAAGGGTCAGCAAAAATAAAAGTTGAAGTAAGTGCAAAAAGTGACTGATCAAAAGCTGTTAGAACTCTTGTGAACAGTTTTGACTGTGGCAATGGCACTGAGAGTTCTCGATCTCGGCATAGATGTACTATAGTTTCCGCCAGATAAGTGTGGAATAAAATCCGTTGACCCCCGTGTACCAATGTATTCCAATATTTCAAAACCTTTCGAAAAAACGTACAGAAAGTGTCGTAACACGATCAGAACAAACGTATCGTGGTAAGAGGCAACCGTGACCTGATGTTTTATTTTGAAATTCGAACGATGGTATTATGGAATTCTAACGATGCATTATTAGGATCAATGACCTTTATTCCAGACTTATCTGGCGGGGACTATAACCTTGTTCAGTTTCAATGGTTTCATTCCCCTGTAGTTAGTTGTTAGTAAGGTAGTCGGGGTGGCGAGGTAACACGTAACGTTGGGTGGTGTTGGGACAGACGGGTGGCGCGGCGGCGAGGCGCGGCGGCGCGGCGGCCCGGAGACCAGTCCGCTGCACTCGCACCGCTCCAGTACGTACCACATACCACACTACACGCAGCTTCTGTGATGTTCACACGCTCATCTACCAACGGTCAACCGCACGACTATACTAACACGCTTTGATAGAATTGTCAGTGCCCATCAGAACATGACCTTACATCTTGTACGGCAGAACAGGGAAAAGTGGGTCTTATAATGGTGGCCTCTGACAGGTTCTGACCAGTTTTGTATTACTCTGTTATTGGGTTGTGGAGATCAGATAGGCAGTCACTCCAAGTAAAAGACAGATATTCAGTTGCATTCGGTTCGACTGAAAGCTGGTCCCAACATAATTGGGAAAGGGCTGGGACAGATGTGATTGGCATTTTAGTAGTAAAACTAACATTGTCTGTATTGTTTCGAAATAATGACGCTTTCAAAGTATACATTGTTACCATAGATATGTGATTGACTGTAATTTTAAATGTCTAAATGTTGTTCGCATACCCTTACGATTTCACTTTTATAATAGTTTTATTTCACAAGCGCACGTAGTTTAATTTAAACCTTATTTTAGTTGAAATAACACTCACATTATGCCTGAGCACAGCACGCCAAGAAAGCATGATAATTCAATGTTAGCTAAAATTAAAATCTTTCAGTTCTTGGTACATATGTGGGGAAACCTAGTCATATAATATAATATAATATGTTTTATACATATTTTGGCACAATTTAGCACCAACATAATTCATCACTAGTGCTATTTTGGCAGCGAGTAGTGCCATAACGTGACTTGTTCATTGTCATTCATGTAGTTTGAAAGGTGAATGCTCTTTGCCTGCACATAACTTGACGGCTGTCACATTGCTTACCCTTCACTCCATTATATTAAGGGGTGCTTTAAAAGTCGCCGGGCCGGGAAATTGGAGCCTAACCCTTACTCAGATTTTAAAACCATCTATCTAAATTATTGGAAAAGTGTGTAGGATACTCTAACTTCATCATAGATTCTAAACAACACAATTGGAATATACATACATTTAGGCCCGTATTACAGTACCCCTAGCACGAGTTTTCAGTATTTTACTTTACAGCGTCTTTCCAGTATTTACAGCGTTTTTGTATGAAAAAATTGAACAGCGCCTGTGGTGTGCGAAGAAGGAACTAATTTTTTCCTTGAAAATTGTCAATTTGAAATTGTCAAAGTTCCAGTGTACTTTACGTCTCAAATACTGAAAACTCGTGCTGGGGGTACTGAACGTCACTCAATACTCAAGCATTACTTAAAATTAGATTCAAGGCATTTGATTGGTTGAAACTAGTTTAAAGTAAGACTTGAGTTTTGATGTGCGTTCTGTAATACAGGCCTTAGCTTAGGACCCTGGTCTAAACTCAAATTTTCATCAAAATACTAATAATGATTCGTAATCCCACCTTTCGAAATATGCATTTTATTTTTATAACAAAATTATAAGTAGGTAGATACTCTTGTTCGTCTCATTTTATTTTTCATTCTTTATATAACGTAAAAAAAAGTTCACCTTATATGTCGCATGCTTTATTTGTATTTACGTCTCTATTTAACCTCATACACCTCTATGTAATTCATCTATGTATTGTACTCGTATATGTAATGTCTTAATACATAAACATGGTCGTATTTTGTATTTGTCTCAAATTGTATTTTGTCTGTAGGTAAAGTTACATATTTGTAATTGTTTAGAAATGTGTCACGTCTTGTTTTAAATGTTTAAGAAAAGTCTATGCATTATTTACTAATGGGGAACTTAGAGACCTACTTATGTTTGATCGCAGTCATTTGTTTTTGGAGTGATATGTGTTTTTAGCATGTCTAATGGGTAAATACCTACTGGGACTTATTAAGGCCCGGTATCCACCAAAGCGGAGAGGAGAGGAGAGGAGATGTGTTTGAATAACCAATCAGATGTCTACTAAAGTCAACTGAAGCTAAGCGGAGAGGAGATGTGGACATCTGATTGGTTATTCAAACACCTCTCTCCTCTCCGCTTTGGTGGATACCGGGCCTAATGTTGATTTTAGAGTCATGGTGGCGGTGCTGATAAGCCAGTATACATATAATTATGGTGGCTTACGACGTGTTCTAGAATAACGCCAATCGTCAGGACCGACCGTCAACGTGACTCTAAAACCAGCCTAACTAAACGACTCTTAGACAAATAAAAGGAAGAATAAATCTACAGGCCGACAGTTATTTAACAATGCATGGACTTTTTTTGTGAGACTCTTTCCGCGGTCAGATATTGCTCGATAAAAGTGGCTAGCAGTTGTTGATTCTTGTTTTGGCATATGCTTGGTTAACTCGTAGAAAATGGTTCAGGCATCAATTCCACCTTTGTATCTTTACGATGAATGAAGTTTCTAATAAATAAATGATAGGATGATTATAAAAAAACAATATAATCCACGCCTAGTTGAATTCACCCTGTATAATCTTCGAAAAGAAAAAAAAGAACAGTTCTAATATAAAAGCCACTTTTCTCGAGCGATATCTCACTGCACCCTCTGCACCCAAGAACTAATATGCTTTACTGAACAGGTGTAGCGTCAGAGAACAATCAAGAGATGACCACGAACCCCCCGCCCGCTGGCTGGGCAGACCAGACGGATGGCGGCGCGGGAGACGCCTCGTTCTTCGAGAAGCTTGGAGCTGAGACTGAGACCAGGATGGAGGACTTTTTCCAGTGGTGGGGCACCCTTATGGCTTCCAGGCCTTGGATCGTGCTGTTTATTGGTAAGTGCTTTGGTAGTGTTACTAGGTTTTTTTGGTGTTTGAATGACGTTGGTGTTGTTGGTCGTATTTTCTCAAAGGCGAAAGTTTTTTTTACAGACACAGGAATAATATAATTTAATAATATAATATTCCACAACTATCACAACAACGCAATCTAGTCCCAAGCTAAGCAGAGCTTGTGTTATGGGTACTAGACAACTGATAAACATACTTAGATATTTCTAAATACATACATATTATAGATAAATTACACCCAGACACAGAACAAATGATCATGCTCATCACACAAACATATGTCCTGGGTGGGAATCGAACCCACGACCCCCGGCATAGCAGTCAGGATCACTAACCACTAGACCAACAGGCCAGTCAAATCAGGATCAGAAGTCAGGAGAATCAGTCAAGTCAGGAATAGGAAAGACAAAACCCATGCTAGTAGCACAGTATAAAAATATACAGTAGGACGACGCCTTTGATCTCGGGGAAAATGCCGACATCGTCTAGACAGTAATGCATCTGCCAGGGTTGTCACAAGTAAAGAATATTTATGAAATTATTTATTTATTGCAGGTCAACATCGATGGCAGTATTATAATTAAAACAATATTACACACTAATATAATAATGAAAACAAGTTTTAACCCGCTCTTTACTACATGTATTATTAAGAAGTCGAATGACAATAAAAAATGCAGATTAGGCGTATACAAAGAGATTTAAAAATTGAACTGATGCAGAATTGATAACTAGTTACGGTGACACTTACGACGTGGACTGTAATCTTTTTAAGTGAAGTTTTCAAAGAAATAAATAACTCAGTTACTGTTGTTAGTGCGACATCACGGTTCGGCAAAGGTCACGGCTTGCATTCTGCCCGTGACAGTTTTTAAATCTCTTAAATTGTAATCGTTTTAATAAGCTTACATGAGCAAGGATAATCAATGGAAATAAAATTGATTTGGTAAGTGGTAATGATGTCAATAAATCGATGCCATGTGTTTCATCAGAACATACCATTCTCAAAATGCAAACCTGGCAAATGAATATATTTTGTTAAAAAAACTTTGCAAAAAGATTTTTTCAAGTAAATCCCGGTCTTCCACAATGCCTACCCATAATTTACGGTCTGAAATTTTAAAATACAATACAAATTATAAATATATTCTAACAGAAAGGGTACTAACATACATGCTAAAAAATTGCTACAGACCACCAAACTGATAAACTTTTACTCGAGACATATTTAAGTTATCAATGTGGCATTTTCGTACCAGCGGGTGCTGGTACGAATTTAACTCAAATGATACACTTCAATTATAAGAAAGAGTCCGCCTGGATTAAAAAATATAGTTAACCCATAACTCAAAATTGAACTCAAATAAAAATGACGTCCGCCATCTTGGATTTAAAAATATAGTTTTTCAAATTATCAAGCGAATAATGACGTCCGCCATCTTGGATTTAAAAAATAATAGCTTTTTCGGAACAAGCACCCCAATTTAACTCAAAATTGACACCCATATCGAATTATAAGAAAATGACGTCCGCCATCTTGGATTTAAAAAATAATAGCTTTTTCGGAACAAGCACCCCAATTTAACTCAAAATTGACACCCATATCAAATTATACGAAAATGACGTCCGCCATCTTGGATTTCAAAAAGAATGGCTTTTTCGTAAAAAGCACCCCAATTTAAGCCAGAATTGACACCCATATCGAATTGTAAGAAAATGACGTCCGCCATCTTGGATTTCAAAAAGAATGGCTTTTTCGTAAAAAGCACCCCAATTTAAGCCAGAATTGACACCCATATCGAATTGTAAGAAAATGACGTCCGCCATCTTGGATTTCAAAAAAATGGCTTTTTCGTAAAAAGCACCCCAATTTAAGCCAGAATTGACACCCATATCGAATTGTAAGAAAATGGCGTCCGCTGTCTCGAAATTCACCCTTGGTAAATAATAAAAAACTCCACCATCTTGACACGGAACATACAATCAAACACATTCACATTTCTAATATTAGTAGAATTTCCAAACAGATGCGATAACCTACTAAAAAAAAAACCCGTGCGCCTGTCGGCCATTTTATTAGCGTTATCAATGTGGCTCGACATCACAAATGAAATTATTTAAGTACAATATCAAAATAGATTTACCTTTCTTCATTATGTGGCAGCTGATGAAACCAGAGATCTTTATTTATACGAGATGAGGACTTGCAATCAGTCACAGCACACGTCGTATGCACCATTTTATTTTACCAAATAAAAATCAAACACGCACGTCGCACGCGATAGCCCTGAATGACAAGTACTGAACATCGTTTTGATCGCAACTTGGGCTCGGCTTACCCGCGTCTCGCCCCTCACACCCCGCACGATTGCCCTGTCTAGACGTCTTCGTCGGACGACTGTAGGATTTTTAGACTGTGCTAGTAGTAAAGATCCTTATTTTATTTTCCATGCGAACATGGAAACTGTAAATGTATTTTGTTTGCGTTTATGTTGCATAGTTGCATATCTAAGCAGTGCTGATTTGTAAAAATTTCTTGATCCCCGCAACTGTTTAACCGACTATGCGTTGTTAGCGAAACTTTCACACAGTCTCTTCCTCACAGAAAGTATCGAGCAAGTCTATTTTCAAGTTGTACATTGCCAAACCAGTTGTCTGGCATTTTTGTGTTACAGGGCCTATTTGGCTCAGCCGTGGGGCAAACAATAATGTACAAAGTACAAATAACTTTAAGTTTTCCTTTTTTTCTAAATCGATTTTTTATATGTTTGTTTTCTAAAGCAATCCTCTATTCGTGTTCCTCCAGGTCTGTGCGTGGTGGTAGGCCTAGGCCACGGCATCAGCTCCATGATCGTGACAACGAACCCGGTGGAGCTGTGGGCGTCTCCCACCTCACGTTCCCGAGTCGAGAGGGAATACTTTGACTCACACTTTGAACCATTCTACAGGTGAGAAATAATTCTAACGATAGATATTTTACTGTTTGATCGGTTTTTTAGTGGGCAATCACTGTTATTAAGCATTCATGCGGCCGCAAGGCAGGTCGCGGGCCCAACGAGCAACCGTGGCTCTGGAATAGACCCTGTGGATTTTAGTCGATACAAATGTCTATACTTGTCCTCAGAACCGAGATGTTGATCATCACGTCTAAAGGCCTCCCTAAGATCGAGCACAGCACTCCCAACGGAGACATCAGCTTCGGACCTGTCTTCAACGCAACCTTCCTCAAGGATGTGCTGGACTTACAGAACAAAATCATGGGTAAGACTAACTCAAGTAAAACATAAATCTCCGATACCTTACGACTTTGGTATCCGTTGACGAATGCCCGATTGCACGGCAGCCAGAGCGTGTTTAGGCGCAAGTATGTGGCTTCCGTCAGTGTCCGCGTATTAATTGTAGCAGACAGACGTATTTTTGGGTTCCGAATTTTTGGTAAAAAATATCGAATAGTCGTAGATTTTCTTATGCCTAGTGCACGGGGTAATTTAATATATTTAATCGCAACCATTTATCAAAAAAAGTTTTCAAACCGACTTTACTATCCAGTCGACTAATGCAAATCCAGAGAGGTTCGTACACAGGCAGGCGTCAATGGATACCAAAGTTCTAAGGTATCGCAAATTTGTGTCCTCAAAATAACGATAACGATGAATAAAATAATGTTATACTTATGTATTATTTCCCCAGCTCTGGGCAACAAGACAGGTATCCAGGACATCTGCTTCGCCCCGCTGACGTCATCGTTCAGCGGCCCCATCAACCCCTACGACTGTGTGGTGCAGTCCGTGTGGGGCTGGTGGCAGAACGATATCGAGAACTTCGAGGCTATGGAGGAGGATAACGAGTATCTCGATACTATACTTAAGTGCTCTGGGTAAGAATAACTTAAATATATCCATTTTCTACTTTCCATATTATCAAAAGTATATCAGGTGGCCTACCATGATGTCTTAAAGCGAGAGTAGTTCCACTGTGGGAAAGAGACAGCTCTACAAGTCGTCTAGCGCCATCTCGTTTTCACAGTGCGTCCCAATTCGCGCGCTTCAAAAGTGAACGTAGTAAGCTGGTGTCGGGTTTAGCCTCTGTGTTCATCGGCAAGTATGTCCGTACCTTTTGTTCAGCGGATTTATACGCTCGCATATTTACTAAACAGTTTATCAATGAACGCGAAAAAATTACGAGTCCATTGTCCAGGTGTGTGCGCACAAGTGTCGAGGTGTTGATTTGTTCGTATTAGCTTGAGTGAGTTGAGCAGAGCAAGCATTTCTACACTGTTTCGCAAAGTGCCGTACATCATAGTAACTTTAGTTTCGATATAAAAACTAGTCACGAACGCCACCTTATCCCCATAGTAATAGATGTGTGTTCCCTCCAGCAACCCGTTCCTGCCGGACTGCCTGGGCTCGTACCGCGGGCCGGTGCTGCCGGCGGTGGCGCTGGGCGGGTTCCTGGCGCCCGGCGAGGCGCTCGGGAAGAGGTCGCGCTTCCACGAGGCCACCGCACTCATCATCACCATGCTCGTCAACAACAAGCACGATAAGGAACAGGTAACACTATGTTATTTTATATTATGTTACTTATGGTTAAAATACTTGAAATTCGAACAAAATTCGTCTCTTTGTCTTTGTCACCTCTGACTTAGACGTCAGAGTCAAGAGCAAAAACAAGTTCTACTATGTAACTAAAAAATCGTCCTTGCCACTACGATATAATGATGCAATTCGGTTGACTCACGTCTACGTGCAGAGCGTGTTTTGTTTTTCATATGTCGTAGTGGTAAGGATCATTTTCACTTGCAGTTGGAATCGGTCGAATCGCGTCGCATCGAAAATGACTAACATTTCCTTTAATTAATCTCGGTGCACTGTTACAGGAAGTCGCTGACAAGGAGCCCCGTCAGCGACTTTATCGATTGGTGCAATAATACAACGTGGTATTATGTCCAAAAACAACGGGTTTCCTATCTCAGCCCCGACTAAACGCGAACGACACATCTAAACCACGTTCAAGAGCTTTCAGCGTCAATATTTCATAAGAAAAAATAATTATCAACACACCCATAATGGGATTGGGACTCGGACTTGATATGGGACTGGGACCGGGCCTGGAAAGAGGACTAAAGTTATAAGCGAGTTCAATAGGAAAACTACGAAGCCATTTCTCAACAATGTTGGGGTCGGCTTCCAGTCTAACCAGATGCAAATTGTGTTGATAAATAATTATTTTTCTTATGACGGTAGACTGATGACACTGACATCTCTTGCCCGTTCTCGTTAAACCCAGTTTAAATGTGCCGATCGCCATTTGCGATATTAATTTGTCTTCAATGTTTTATTTTACCAACTTTTTGGTGTCTTTCGTTTCGAACTCATTCCTCATTTAGCCCTTTTTCCTTCTCTTATCTTCGGTTTTGGTCGTGCAGCTCATCGTAAAAGATCATGCATTGTGTTTAGGCTGGTCCACACAGGCGCGATTTGACTACCGACTTATCGAGTTATGACATGTCTAGATGAAGGCGTTTGAAGCGTTACTACGCGCGTATCAGAAAGGTATGCCACTGGACGCGATATTAACGCGTCAAGTATTCGGAATCGCCTATGTTACGCGCGTAGTTACGCAAGTTAAAGAGTGCATGAGAGCGGCATGACTTTGCTTTTACGTATCTCGATCAACGCTTTATCTAGGCTGGATTGACACTAAGAGTGGATATGTGGGATAAGAGGGCTATCACACGTTTCCTTGTTTTTGTACAAGGTTTTTAACCTGATTCTGGTTAGGATATGGCCACAAATTAAAAAAAAATGTATACTCGAGAAAGTTTGATTATTTCTGCGTGGAGTGTATTGAAAACATTTTTAGATTTGTTTACATACATGAGTAAAAACCTTGTCTCTGCAAAGGATGTTTCATAAAATTCTACTTTTTGTCATACTTTTGTATTGAATTACATAGAATGTATAATAGTAAAATAACATTTGAAAATGTCCATGGTACATCTGAAAATTTATATTTGGAGTGTATTAATCAGATTTTTATTTTTCATTTAGAAATACACCAAAAATAATTCTGGAAAACAGGAAGAATTTGACATTTTTTTGTCCGAAATTATATTTTTTATCTATCAATATTTACTGATTATTCAACCAAAAAGTATTCAATAACTAAGTTTACTATGTTAGCTTGCATGAAAAAAATAAATAGCGCATTTAAAAGTAAACTAATAGTATAAAATAATTAAAATATGCAACGACAAAATTCAATATAAAACCAAGAACGGTTTGTTCTTTGATTTAGACAGCGCGGAGCGCTCTCAGAGGGAGGACGTATCGCTCGCAACCATTTTGACATTAGTCACGTAATCATTAAAATTTAAAATACACGCCATCATTCATGACCTTTAGACGCGGCGCTAGTATCTTTGTCATAGCATCAAATTCCATATAAAAAATGAAGTACCTCTAATTTTCCGCAGGTCATGAGCGGTGGCCAGGAATATTTCCAATCGCCAAGAGTATAGCGCGACCAACCTTTTTTGATACAAGCTAATATTTTGAATTAATTTAATTCTGATCTGTTTGCAATGTAAACATATAAATGTGTTGATTGTATTTTCCCTATATTCGAATGTGGATATAATTCTAGACAATAAATGTAAATAATTCTGATAGCTTTTTTTCTGAATTGGTAATTAAATGTAATTTCAGACTTGCCAACTTCCCAAACATTCCAGTTCATTCGTATAATACCTATAGCTCGCTGCGGACGCACAATACCACCGGCCATGCCCCTGGTGGTATGGCTTTTTAATACGTGGTAAAATCATCAGATCAGCACTTCTACCCAGGGAAGGACGGGAGGGACATTCAAACTTGTAATGACTAAAATCTACGGTGTCCTTCAATAACCCACTGCGATCCGGGGGCATAGATACTTGATAAGACAGTCCCGCGACGCCGGCAGGATTTGGCTCTCTAACGTGCGCCCCAAAAATCCGTGAAAAATTGATCTGTACCCCTAGCACGAGTTTTTACTATTTTACTTTACGGTATTTACAGAGTTTCTTGTATGGAAAAATGGAACAGCGCCTCTGGTGTGCGAAGAAAGAGCTAAGTTTTTTCTTGAAAATTGTCAATTTGAAATTGTCAAAGTTCCAGTTTACTTTACGTCTCAAATACTGAAAACTCGGGCTAAGGGTACTGATTGTTTTGAGGTAGCGGTTAACCCAGACATGTGCCAGTCTGCTATTATAGGAAGCCATAACTTGTAGAGGTGGAACGGATTAACTGTATCGCCGATTATATCATTGACTGCGCTGTTATTCTGATCCTTTGACGTCAAGTATCTAGGATGGCATAGCGATATGTGTGAGCAAAAGAGGTACAGGAACGCAACGTTCCTATATCTCTTTTGCTCACGTAAAGGCAATCGTTGTTCAGTCCCCCATCTTCCCCATAATTGACTATGGTGATATGTATTACTATGACCTGAATACGGATTTTCTCAAGAGACTTGAAAATTGGGATTAAAGTTTGTATGAAAATAATTTAATCTCACGTGATTTACTTAAAACTTTCCACTGTACACCTATCAACAAAATGGATAACAAAATATTTATTTATTTATTTATCACATGTTTCTTTGCCATTACAGATATCTTATAATCTAATGCGACAAAGTAACTCAAAATAAGCTTAACTAATCCTTACATGCTACACAGTATGTGGCCCTTGTGAACTCACTCAGTGTACAGTCGATTATACATATCTATGACCTCCGCCACCTTGTTGAGAGTGAACAGCTTCTTATTTTTCATCAATCGATTGTAATTAGGTTTCATCGAAGAGATTTGAAGTCTTGTATCAGGTTCGGCATCCAGTCAATTGCGGTATTTCGTTTTGGCAGCTGCATTGTATTTGTATTTTTCACCGTAGTGAGACAGTCCAGTGACCACGACAAGCTCCGGCCCTCCAAGGCTTACCTCCCTGATTGGAAATCGCTTCACGGCGTCTTAGGTAACGCGGCTTTCCTCTCCCTCACGTGTTCCACCTCCTACTTCGCTATCATGACTGCTTTGCATAAGGAGGTGACTACTTCTCATTCCGTCTCGCCCCGCAGATCGTGGCCTCGATCAACGCCGGGCGCTTTTAAACTGACTCGAGTGCATCGAGTTGGGATTTGGCCAACCTGTACCACTCCATGTACCAGACTTGAACATTATACAAGTTCATCAACTGTTCAGGCGTGAAGTACCGCTTGACTAGGATACCTAACTTTAACTGCCAACTCAAAAAGTGGACTAATATTCGGGGTCGATGTTAACGGCACCCCAACAACGTCAAGATGGTCTGTAATTTTTTACGGTTGCACCTCAGAAAGATAGAACCGGGTCGGATTGGCTCTTATTTGCGGAAAAATACACGTCTTAGCAGCATTGAAGTTCAAGCACTCAAACGGCCATGGTTCTTTCGCCTGATATTATTTTGTGAATTTTATTCATGAAAACAGGTACTACTCAGAACAAAACATACAAAAAATAAGTTAGCATTCCAATAAATCGTAAAAATAAACGAAATTGAATAAAAAGTGAGAAATTACAGGAATGTGTCAGGTTTCATATTGAATAATAAAATCAAAAAAAATAACGTTTTCAATGTTCCAAAGAGTTTTTTTTTTAATTTCTCTAAAACCCTGTATTAAAGGTGTAAATGTTCTGGATTAAATAACAAACATTTTCTATGCCATTTCAATAGAAATCAGGTAAAAAGCCTAAGTGACCAACTGTAGCATCGTAATTCGAGCATAAGCGAATCTATGCACTGTTAGTCGCGATTGATCGTGGATGAACTCAGATACCTACTATCCTACTATTTGCTATGCGAATGGAATAATGTGGAGTTGTACCACATTTTCTACGCAATTTTGAGAAGTTAGTACCTTCGTTGGGAAGTGTAACCTCAGTTTTGCGAGACAGAATAACCACCCCAGAGCACTTAACTTAGAGCTCACCGAAACATTCTGTTTCAAGAGTACACTCTGAAAGATCTGTTTTTATTAAAAAAGAAACCAGCAGTGACCCAGTATAAGAAACACTGAAGCCCAGTCAAAATAGTTTGAGTTTTTATGATCCGCGTAGTAGATTTATCGTTCTCTTTGCGTGATTTACCGAACATGATGGTCTTCTTGGGCCTTACTCAGTTTCTTCCTGGATCTCGGCGTTTGGTGATATTACTCTTGTCTCTTGACACCAGTTTAAAATATTTTAAAACACTGGTTGGGAATATTCGACCATAAAACCGACCTCTTCTGGCTATATCTCCTTATCTATGTCACCTTAATCACCGCAAGTGGCTCTTTTTCGGCCCATAATTATGTCTCTAAACGGATGGCATAAATGACGGTTTGATGTATAAGTCCAAGAAAAAGTTTTTAAACACCAAATCGTCAGTTCTAAATAATTTCAAAAATCTAATTAAATAAGTTATGAATTCCAGTTAGTCACAACAAACAAAATGAGCACTTGAAAGATATCCTAACAAGATTATTTACTCGTATAGAATGGAATTGAATAATCTTTAAAATGCATACCTTCTAAATTACAAATATATCCAATTCGCAGTGTGACACAATGGGCGGTCTAATCGCTAAAATCGATCAGTATAAGAGTTATACTTGTTTAAAGTGTAATTTAATGAGTGGCCCTTATTTTATTTTGCTAGATATACATTTATCATATTATCCATTCGTAACTAAGAAAATAAGTAGTGTCTAGAAGCCCGGGATCTCACTTTGTTTATTCGAAAGAAAAGTGGCAAAAGCTCATGTTGTTTTCGTCCTGGTATACAAGGCGTAGCTGTGTTGATTGTGTTTTGTTTTTATGCGGGGGGCATCACGATGTCAAATTGACAGAAACTGTGTTCTTTCATTTTGTAATAGGGCTCTTAAGTGTCTCAGCTCATGAGCAGCCAGACCGTACGGCCAGAACAAAGTTGGCCTCACCGATATGGCCGCTCTCAGAGCACTAATATCACAAAATCATATCACGTTCGCATCGCGCCTGTATGGGGACAGCCTTAAATCCTCCCAACATTATACCTCAATAAATTACGACAATCTCCTTTTATTTCCAGTTAAAACCAGCTTTAGAATGGGAGAAAGAGTTCATTCATTTCATGGAGAACTACACTAAGACTCAGATGCCGCCGTACATGGATATTGCTTACACTTCGGAGCGGTCGATCGAAGACGAGTTGGATCGGGAGTCACAGTCTGACATCTCCACTATATTGGTGTCCTACTTCATCATGTTTGCGTATATTGCTATCTCTCTCGGAAGATTCACTGGATTCTCAAGATTGTTGATTGATAGTAAAGTTACTTTGGGACTTGGAGGTGAGTTTCTTTGTGCTATTATTTTTACTATAGATACTCCTTTACCATACTTTATCGTTTTCTATCAGTATTCTTATTAGTTTAATAAAACATAAAAATACTGTTAATAACTTTAAGTCATGTTTACCAATTTTTCAAATAGCATCAGAAGGTTATTCAAGGTAAATTTATCATAAAAACCGTTGGATTTATTAGATGTTAATTGGTGTTAAGTCATCAGTCAGTCATATTAGTGGGAATCACCTCAATACATAAGGCAGAAAATGTGTCAGAAAGAAGTAGAAACCTAAAACTGGCCAACCTGTGTTGTTACGGGCTGAAATGAGAAAATTTAAAATCAATTAATGGTATAAATTAATAATGTATTTTGTAGCCAATCATCAACCGAATTTGCCCGTCCGAATCCTAAAGATGTCAATCACAAACAGCCGTCTTTAGACAATATAAATTTCGGGTCTCATACATATTCTCCAACATTCAACCTAAATCCATTATTCTGTAACCTTTTATCTCAACAACCCCTTCCATCTTACAGGTGTATTCATCGTACTGGCCTCAGTAGTATGTTCAGTGGGTATGTTTGGGTTCGCGGGAGTACCAGCGACGCTCATCATCATTGAAGTTATTCCCTTCCTCGTGCTGGCTGTGGGAGTAGACAATATCTTTATCCTGGTACAGACTAACCAGAGAGAGGGCAGACGGCCCAATGAGTCCGTTGCTGAACATATTGGAAGAACGTGAGTTTGAATTATATATTTTTGACTGTTATTAGACGTTTTTTTGGGAGTTGAATATGACATTCTTTTGTAATATTTAAATGTTTGATATGCATACGCTTTCAAGAATAAAGTCTCTAGTTTATGGTAAAGATATCAAAATCCGTTCGAGAAAAACAATGCGATTATTTATGTAGATGTGGAGCGTGATTTCAAAACTTTGTGCATTAGCATCAGGATTGTTTGAAAAGTCAAATTTGCTAAAATGGTTAGTTTAAAATCAAGAGCTTCATTCAATAAAACCAACGAACAGTACCAGTGGGGTTTTATGAAACTACTTTTTTTTTTAATTTACAAAACAATGCAAATTGTCAGTTAAATTGGCCTCTTATTTTAAACTCTCAATTTTTATTAATCCAATACACTAACCGACCCGTAACTTTGCAAGATTTTGTTGTAGTAGAGGTAAATTCGCGCATCGCACTAACAACTTGTGTTAACGGGAGCGCACGGGACAAAGACGGGAGGCTACCTCTTACCCCGTGACCCGCATGACTACCAAAAATATCTAAAAAACAACTTATGCGCATCTAACGACTCTTGCCAAGATACGTGCCGGGGATTGTACCAAATGTATGACGTATAATAATGAGATGTTTCCTCCCCAGCCTGGGCCAAGTAGGACCCTCCATGTTCCTGACGTCAGCCTCCGAGTCAGTGTGTTTCTTCCTGGGCGCTCTGTCCGACATGCCGGCCGTGCGAGCCTTCGCGCTGTACGCGGGCGCGGCGCTGCTGGTGGACTTCCTGCTGCAGGTCACCTGCTTCGTGGCGCTGCTGGCCATCGACACACACCGACAGAATGCTAACAGGTACACGGGACTTCATCTATTACAGCTGTGTCTTAGTTAGCGTAGACGACGAGTGGTAAGATCAAATGTATGATGAGATGTTTGAAACACACCACAAAGCGTCACTAGTGGGAACGTGGCCGCCGCACTGCCCACCGCTTAGACCAAAGTCGTGAAAGGGCGTTTAGTTACTGCAATAATGAACGTATATGCTGCCGTGGGTCGAGAGAGACGCGGGACTGTTTCTTCAGGTAACGGTAGTCCTGGAATGTAAACGGCTATTGAAGGAAACCGTGAATTCTGACAATCCCGCCCTGGACGGAAGATCTCATTTGTTGATATTACCATGATATAAAAATTTTAACTTCCAAGAGAAGTAGCCACAAAATAACGTTAATATTTTATTACCTTTTCATTATGAAGAAAATACTTTAGCGACTACATATGAAGTTCTAAGGAGTTCTATGTTTTATGGAGGGAGACCTTTGTCCAGCAGTGGGACACTATGGGCTGATGTAATTAATTAATATGAAGTTCTAAGAAGCGCCGGCTTGCTCACTCTTTCTTCCTCCACCATTGTGAGACAATTCAATAGATCCCATAACCCTATATAACCACTCCAAAATCAAATCTGAAACTCATTTCAAGTCAAAAAACTAACTGGTCACAAACTGGAAACAACATTCTAATTTCTAAATAAACTTCAAAGGTTAAAATCTTTGCAAAAACAATGCCTGATTAACAAAACTTGCATCCAGATTCGACGTACTGTGCTGCGTACAAGGCACGAAGGCGGAGAGTGGCGTGGAGGGCGGCGAGGGCGCGCTGTACAACGTGTTCAAACAGTTCTACGTGCCCTTCCTCATGAAGAGGGAGGTCAGGGCCTCCGTCATGATCATCTTCTTCGCCTGGCTCTGTTCTTCAGTCGCTGTAAGTATTACTGTAATGTTGTAGCTCTAAGTTGCCACAAAAGCCTTGAAGCCGAGGGAAAAAGGTGTATGTGAGTTTCTGTTTGTAAACGCAAACACGATACAGGAAGAATTCCTAGATGGGGCAACGTTTTAAAAAAGATGTTTCGTCTAGCTCTAAGGTTTCTTCCGAAGGCGAACGCAACTGTAGGATTTATAAGGAATCCCTAAAAAATCTCATGACTGCATATTTAGTGCGAAATATATTTTAGAACGCGACCAAATTAACGATGAAAGTGTAATGGCAGAATAATATGACGACATGTTCTCTTTTCTAACGCTTGAGAGCTCTCAAATAATCAATTATCGTAATAATTTACACATAGTATTTTTTTTTGTCAAACGTAATAATTGTTATCACAATAATTATGGTGACAACATATGTTCACTGTTAATGTTTTGGCAGAGTACCTTCCTCCAACATTTTTACTTCTATCTCTTTTCCGACAACAAAAAAGTAAAAAAGGCCTATCTTGCACTTTCTCTAACCAAACTTGACTTTCCAGGTGGCACCTCACATAGAAATCGGCCTCGACCAGGAACTCTCAATGCCTCAAGACAGTTTCCAACTCAAATACTTCCAGTACTTGAACCGCTACCTCAACATCGGACCGCCAGTCTACTTCGTGGTCACTGAAGGGTTAAATTACTCGGATTTGGAAACGCAGAATATGATATGTGGAACGAGATTCTGTCGACCTGATAGTGTTTCTATGCAGTTGTATGCCGGTGAGTTATTGATTTTTATGGTTTTGGCACTAGGGCAACTTGCCGTCCGACCATGGACCATGCCCGGGTCGACGGCGCGTCGTGTTCCACGCGCGCCTCAAAGAGCGTCAGCATAATGACGAGGCCCCCTCTCAGAGGGCTAAAGCCTGCCGCGGTCGCGGGACTTATACTATCACCGTGACCCCGGAACATAAAAGGCTATTGAAGGACACCGTGGATTTTAGTCAGTACAAGTCTGACAGTCCCTCCCGCCCTGCCCGGGGTTGCAGGACTCATCTGATGATATAACCACGTAAAAAAAAAATGGTTTTGGCACTAGCTTGATATGTGTTGAGGTGTTTTTAGCTAATCCGGCAAACTTCGTACCATCAAACGATAAACAAAAAAACCTTTTAAACCTTCCATGGACTTCCTAAAATAATTCAAAACCAAAATCGGTCCAGCCGTTCTCGAGTTTTAGCGAGACTAACGAACAGCAATTGATTTTTATATTATAGATACGGTTTCAATGTCAAATATTTGACTAATAAAAATAGAATTGATTCGCTATCAGCACAATTCGCAATTTAAAATGTCACTGACGGGATATTTTCCGTGATAATTTATATTTTTTTTTTGTTATGAGTTCCTTTTAAACAGGCATGTTCAATCAGTTGCTGAATATAAATTTTAATTGCGTGCTAATGACAATGATAAAATATTCTATACAAATTTTTATATAAATTCATTATCTGATTTTTTTTATTCTAGTTTTAAGGTTCCATAGCCAAATGGCAAAAACCGGAACTATTATGAGTTCGTCATGTCTGTCTGTCTGTCCGTCGATATGTCACATCCACATCCTTCTGACTTTTATGACTCGCAATTGGCCGTTTTCTCTACCAACAGTAGTAATACGGTATTCTTTATTTCAGCTTACAAGACCCCCAACGAGACGTACATAGCTCAGCCTCCCAACTCATGGCTGGACGACTTCTTCGACTGGGCCTCTCTGCCACGCGACTGCTGCAAGTACTTCCCCTCAAACTCCAGCTTCTGTCCTAGCAGTAGTAAGTAAACATAAATATCACAAAAAAAAAAGTATAAAAGAAGAATGACATAACTGTACGGTCTTCAATGTATTTCATTCAAAGTTTTATAAAACTAAATCCTTCTCTCTATAATCCAGTATGAAGCAAATATAAGAGTTTTATAACTATGAAGCCACCAAATAAAGAATTTAGTTAAAGATTTGGTAAAAAACTAAAAAATAATGTAAAATTTTTGTATGGACGATGTAATTTTCAATTTACATCGTTAGGTTCAAGTTACTCCGAGACGCGACGCACATTGCAATAGAGTTATTCAAAATCTAAGTCTAATTACTACACGAATTACTACACGAAACATACACATGTCGCAAACACAAACAAAACGCGGTGCCGCGCTGCGTTTTATTAGCGACTCAAAATCAAACAGTTATTATTTTTATACAAAAAGGTACACATTTTGCAGTATCGTTGCGTCATGCCGCGCCGCGTCGCTTCTCGGTGTGGGCTGACCCATATCAATGTCTTTCACTACAATGCGCATGCGCCTGTACAAAATTCTAACTCAACTCCACTCCACAGAGGGCGTCCCCTGCAAGTCCTGCAACATCCCTCTCATAGGGAACGAACAACGACCAGACGAGTACGACTTCAGGAAATACGTACCATTCTTCTTGCAAGACATACCGGACCCTAACGGATGTATCAAGGGAGGACACGCGGCGTACGGACAAGCAGTCAACTACCGCATGTTAAATAAGACACAAGCTGATGTCGGAGCTACCTACTACCAAGGATACCATACTGTGTTGAAAAACCAGTCATGATTACTACTCGGCTCTTAAAGGAGCTAGAGGAGTAGCTGCGAATCTCACTGAGACTCTGAATAGAAACTTAAGGGAACAAGGAAAGAATACGACCGTTAATGTGTTCCCTTACTCGGTGTTCTATGTGTTTTACGAGCAGTATTTGACAATGTGGCCTGATACTCTCAAGTCTATGGGCATTTCTGTGTTGTCTATCTTCATTGTGACCTTCTTGTTGATGGGCTTCGATCTGTTTTCGGCTTTGGTAAGTGTTTTAAACAATAATAAAAGTAATTTTTCGAAATTTGATGTTGTATTTGATCCATAATTTCGCATTCGCTTGTAATGAAATGGTACATAACTGAACAATGTATCGGAAAGTTAGAGTAAACGAGTGTTAAATAAACTGTGTGTCTATACTCATTGTAATCTTGATTTTATTTGAGACAATTATTTAAATGCTAATGAAATGAACATGGTTATGGTATTGATGATACATTTTGTTTGCAGGTGGTGGTGATTACAATCACGATGATTGTGGTGAATCTCGGCGGCGTGATGTACTGGTGGGGCATCAGTCTGAATGCTGTATCTCTAGTTAATTTGGTACGTAAAACATCAAATAAATATACACAGAGGTTATTGTCGGTTCACATTGTTTTACTCTAAGTTATGGTAGAGAGAAGAAATTATGAGTATTGGGTAAAGGCTTCCGTCGCTCTTTTCTTTATACATTGCACGTGTACAATATCCATGAGAGGCCTTATATTTTGTATGTGAAAAATATCTTCGAGAACTGCACCTTACGCATTTAGAAGTATTTTCGTTCAAAGCTCGCCTGAAACGAAGATACTAAGTGCAGTGAGAACACTGCAGTTAAGATGCCAAACTTATCCCTCGCTTCGCTCAGGAGTTACCTCAAACCTGTTCTTGAAACCTGTAGATCCTGATCGCAATAGTCAATGTGTACACTTGAGACATAAGTTAGTGTATTATCCCTACAGAGTGTTATCTAGTATGCTAACAAAGTGTATTGTATTCCTCCCAGGTGATGGCGGTGGGTATCGCGGTGGAGTTCTGCTCGCACGTGGTGCACGCCTTCAGCGTGTCGGGCGGCGGCTCGCGCGTGGTGCGCGCGGCCGAGGCGCTCACCCGCATGGGCAGCTCCGTGCTGTCCGGGATCACGCTCACCAAGTTCGGCGGGATCATCGTGCTGGGGACCGCTAAGAGTCAGATATTCCAGGTAAACTAAACATATACTTCTTATCTTCCTCCGAGATTAATTTTGTCAAATTATATCTTGACTTCAAACCAAAATGTTGGTACTAAAAGAAGTATTAATAATGCAGTTAAGAATTAAACATAAATGCTAAATGTTAAATCTAAATTTTGTAACCAGGTTTAGTTGACGGAGTCCCGCTCCACGGGGCTCCTATTACAATTTACAGGATTTAAAGGAATCTAAAAAGCCAATCGCGCAATTCATTTGATAATCACTCGCTCAAACGATTATTTTTCATTTCATCACGTGCTAAGAGGAACAAAATAATTTTTTTAAGCTTATTAACGTTAATATCTGTTTTATAACTTACACAAATATGAAACAAGCATAGAATGACATACGTAAATATAAAGTAAATCTTCAAACACACCGTCTTACCTCAAGAAAGTTAAAAATCTGTTGAAACCTAACTATAAAATAAAAATCTTTCATAAACAGTTTTTAAGTATTATAGCCATCTGTAATGTTTGATGGGTGTTTGTTTCCCATTTCTTACTTCAACAAATTAACTTATAACATTATTCCAGGTGTTCTACTTCCGCATGTACCTGGGCATCGTAGTGCTGGGCGCGGCTCACGGACTGATCTTCTTACCGGTCATGCTCAGCTATATCGGTAAGTCATTTGTATAGTAGTGCCTGGGACGACGTTTAATATGTGATAGTGCTCATTATTATCAAAAAAATTAAGATATATATTGAAATTAGACAAAGTTAACAATTTTGAACATCAAAACTTAATAAAAGACAATTTATGGTTTTTAGATTATAAATTAAAAAAAAGAAAAATCTCCCCGGCAACACATAAATCTCATATTATATTAGAATAACTTGTTATATGAGGGGTCATTGTAGTAGTATAACTATTTATTTAGTAACTACGCTATCAAACTGAAATAAAAAATAAGAAAGTAATATTTGGAAATTAAACCCACAGAAAATATCTCTACTATCCATACATAACTTCCATAAAGCTGGCATGACGAATTTGACTCTTTTAGAGATTGGCCGCAAAACGGAATATATAAAAAATAATGAGAGATATGGAGTCCATGCAGATGGACAGATTTAAAAAAGAATAACAACCACTTCTACGCAGCAGTTTCAGTTTTCAAACAGAGTTAGAGTTAGAACAACAGTTTATTTGTCCAAATATGCTAAACTAAATAGGGAATTTCTCGAAATGAGCTTACATCACATTTTAAACGTCGTCACAACATCTCTGTTTCGCACCCGCACACGACTTGTGTTCGCCATCGTTATTATTATTATTTATATTTTAAGTTACGTTACGGTCTTGCATGCAAATGTCTTCGTTTTATTATTTTATTACATTTTTAGTTTTTGTTGCACATTTTTATTTCAACTTTCGCTTGTATATTGGACCTTTTCAGCCGATAGATGTTTTGTCATAATATTCTATAGCTCTGAAAAGTGACATTACGTGAATATGTATTTTTTTTTGTTTTTTTTTCGCCTTTTTACTAACTCATTATCGTTGGTAGTGCCTTACTAACCAGTGGAGGTGATTTCATTAGACGCGTATGCGAGAAAAGTGGTGTTACAATACAAAACAGGTGTTGTATTTGTGAAAATTATGGACTAAAAAAATGTCTACTGCTAATTTTATTCAGCATGCTTATCAGTTTTCATCTGAATAATATATTATGATATCCTATCATTAATATTTTTGCTAAAATAAAGATGGGAATAATCACTATTACAGTCAATAAAATCTCCGTTAATCCACAATTTGCTTTTGTATTATCATTTCATAAACTCACAGTCGCACATAAAAGGTTGCTGTAACATAACATAGAGTGTAACACGCATGTAGCGTCTTGTTCGTCAGGCAGGTGACTCGAGTCCTCGTTACAGGTTCTCCCGTCAACAAGCAGAAGTTGGCCAACATGCTGCGCAGCAAGGACGTGGCGGTCGCCGAGACGTCGCTCACAAGAGTAAGAGATGCGAAGGGACTCGCATACACCCAGTATAACTTTGAAACGCTTCCCGCGTGAACTTGAATATAGCGAGAATGAACACGTACGTACTACCTACGTGATCTAGAATAGTGGCATAGCGATCCTGATGGACCATTTTAGATCATAGTTTGAATTTCGAGTAACTAGACCTCATTTTACATTAGCGTTTTCAATAGAATTGAAATACCTGTGCGTAAAAAAAAAACAATATTGTCTTTGATGGCAATAGACAAGCGGGTATTTCAAATAAATACTTTTTTGTTTAATTAAAATGCCTAAATATACTTTATAACCATCGTTCGCCATGCCTTCACATAAATAAAAAAAAAATGCCATTAATTGATTCCCGTTCATTCTCGTTACAAGTTCCCGTACTAACGCATCGGTGTATTGTAAAGTGGGAAGGTGCTGCGACTCGGATGCGTCCGGTAGACTCATCAAACATTCAAGTAGCACAGGATAAGGTCCTATAGTATTATAGTGCTGCTGATTTTACACTATGAGGCGTTCTTGTGACTCAGACCGACCAAAGAGTATTTTAATTAGAGATTATTAATGAATTCGATGTTACCATTACTAAAAATTAGATAAAATTTTATTTTATTTTTTATTTTGGTCTGTGTTTGAGTTACAAAAATGTCAGCGCAGGAATCTGGTTCTCTTCCCATTAATATTGTTGGAAGCATTTATTGTATACGGCGTTTGCGATTTGATACACTTTTAACTTATTAAGCGAATAGTTCTTTTTATGTACTACACTAGCAACATTATAATATTATAAGGTAATGAGCTATTCTTTCACAAAACTGTTCAAATCGCAAATGTCGTGGCAAGGGGTCGGTTTCTAACCAAAATGGTTTCGGGGACACCCTTTTTTGTGTAAAAGAATCACGAATATATAATATTTTTTATTGTAATTTGCATGTATCGATCGTTGTATTCCTAGCTGTGTATCGGTAGCGATCATTCCTATTGATTTCGAATTTAAACTTTATTTTTTTCTAGTTTTTTATTTATTGATGTATATCTATGATTTTTGTTTCACTGCCTTTGTTTTGCTTGCACATCGCTAAAGTACTTATTTTACAAAGAGACGCTAAATCCACCGTAGCTAATAATAGATAATAAAAGAGTTATAAACATATTTGACAGAATTAGTAAATCAAAATCAAGCATAGATACTTATAAACAGTACTTAAAGGCAATGAGGCAGTGAGCTAATAACTATGAATAGAATTAATATTTATTTTTTTAATTATTGACTAATGGCGTAACTAGACAGGTAAATAAGATCTAATAGCATGGAAGGAGGCTCTTGTTAGCTTAGCAAATGATTTATTTAAACATAATTTGAATATGGAATGAATCGTGCAATATATAAAAAAGAAATAGAGAATATTCTTCAAAACAATTATAATAAAATAGGTTTAAAATATTCGAATCCTAGTTACGTCTATATTTTTAGCAACCATTAGATATTAGCGCAAGCTCTACACTAAAATAGAATGGGCGCTAAAGAATTCCATATATCTAGAGAAATCAACAAATTAATATTTTATTTTTGCACGCTTTAAATGGTAGAATAAGTTAGGACAATCAGCCTGTATCTTAGTTTAGTTTGTTTGTGTGAGAAATTGACGTTTTATTTAGAAAATGTGGGAGGGATGAATCAATTAATTATACGGTGTGCATTAGACTAGACTCAATCCTCGCGTAGCAGACACAATAGAAAGAAATGTCGACGAAAGAATAGACAAAATGACAGAATGTAGAAAGATTTATATTCTAGTTATAGTCACGACGATGTTTAAAATATTGAAAAGGAATAGGATAGAAATAACTTTGTCTATTCCTTGGTAGAATGGAGATGCAATTGGTCTTGCTACAGTAGAGAGTAAAATCATGCTGAAAGCATTAGTTTTCATGATATATAGATATTCCAATATGGAAGATATTGATAAACATCTGTGAACGTTTTCTTTGTGTAGTTTTAAACAGTATTAATATGTATGGAATAAAACTCCAGTGCTATAGTTTACGTTTTTATAAGATACATGTTATACATTTCTCATTTAAGATCATAAAGGAACTCATTCTGTTGTTGACTTCATTCGAAGGCAGTCCTTATCAGAGAGATCTGTTTCATTCATACTTATGGTCAATTTCTCCACATTACAACTTAGGCTTTGTTAAAAGCACATTTTTTTTTGTTTTTCTCTTAAATTCTGACTAACAAAGGGTTACAATGAAGTACTAACGGTATGAAGCTGCCGCTTGGTGTTGGTCATCTCGCTCCTTCAATAATAGACACCTTTAAATGCAAGGAGCATCTGTCTTTACAGGTACAACTGTAAATCGACATGGAAATTAAGAACAAATGATATTTATTATAGTTCAACGACTTTTGTACAATCTGTATTATTAATTTGTGATCCTTCAGAGATTTCGATTACTTTAAGCTCCCCTCTAAGTTCCTACTAAACATAAAATGTTATAATTTAAACAAATATATTCCTTAGTGAATGCCAAATGCTGAATGAAATTGTTAATGAAATTATCACAAACGATGGGAATCTCCTACTTAATGTTAGTACTTACTTATGATAGAGGGAAATAGTTCTGTATTTTAAAAGCACCATATTGTCAGGCAGATTTTGTGATAATAAAAAATAAATTATGCTTTTTTAATTATTTGTTTTTGTTTTATTTTTTAGTTGTAAAGCACCTATGCATGGTATGAGTGCACAGCTCAGTGTTGCCAGGTATGCATTACATTTATGCATGGATAGTTTGACTCATGAAACCTAGCTCATTTTAAGTGCAAATTGGCAAGAAGTTATAATTTCAAAACATTTAGCAAACTAATCCGTCGATATTACACGATAATTTAAAAATATCAAGTACGTTTTGCACTTAGCATGGTCTAACAAGTCCCGCATCGATCACCACATCAAGCATCATAGAAGCAATACGTAGGCAAATAGCTCTAGGTTGAACTAGGAACGAAAGGTCCTATGTGCAACTGATAACAAAATTTAATTTGAAAACTTTTTCTTATGCCTAAGGAGCTTCTGAGCCCGACCCCAAACAACGTAAGGATGATTTTTTATTACAAAAAGCACTATCACTTAGTTTGTTCAAATTTCAAAACTGACTGAAGTGCACAATATGGTCACGTTATTTTAAAAATGTTCCGTTTTTCTATAATTTTAATACGTTCACTATCTAATTATAATAAATAGCTAATATTTAATATCTAATCATTTCCGTGACAGAGACTTAACGTATTAAAACCACAATGGAACATTTTTTTCTAAAAAACAAAAAATATTTGTGCACACAAAGAATACAAAATTCCAAATTATAGTCTTTCACGGAATTTAGATCACAGGTGCGTGTTGCCCTGTTGACTGATATTTTATCATTAAATGCAGTAGGAAGTCACTTCCACATCTACTATCTATTTTATTAATATCACTGAACTGATAACAAAGTATTATCAGTGTCGGATATCACATAATACCGAAAATTCTCGGTACTGATATCGTTTATCAATATGGAAATCCCGGTCATATAATGAGTATCGTGTATTTTTATCTTGATGATGTAATTTATCGTTTTTTTTTCACATTATCAATTAATATTACAGATAATTTCACTATCACAATGTATGCACATCACAAATTGCTTTCCTGTTTTCTGAAAGGCAATTCAACCCATGTTTCATTTTTAGAGCATTTGGTCATTCACCTGTGTTCGTGTAATTCCGGTGCGCTTTGTAAAAAAGTTGCCGGTTTCATTCAGTTTTAAAGTATGTAAAGCAAGCATGCATGACTGTATATAACGACCACGATAAAGAGCTGATATTTCAACTGTCACTTGAAAATTAAGTTTAGCAAAAAAATACTTTGTGTGAATTCGTTTTCAATTGTATTATCTTATTACTGTAATTTTTAGAAAATTAATTTTTCGTTCAAGAGCGTGCAAGTCTTACCAAATTTTGCATGACGTCACAATAAGGAGTACGCACACTTATTCAGCTTCTTTCTCGTTTAACTAAATAGACCCGTAGAGCCGACAGACTCGTACGGGTCTTCATACAAAATCGTTGTTTTCTGCATAAGCGGAATAGAGCTGAATTGCTGTGCGTACTCTCATATGGCGCCATCATAGCTTCACCTTTATCGTGGTCGCAATGTATTTACCAACATTTTATTCTACCATTAGTTAACAGATGTAAATACATATCTAATCTTTAAAATCTTTCCTCCTATTCGTCCATGCTTGTTTTCCACGTCTAATGAAATTAAATGTACCGCATGATAAATTGGCAGTGTTTCATGTCACATTTCTAGATGTTGTGTTTTCAAAACTTTGGCATGAATATAAATTTCAGTCGAGCTGTTGAAGATACATTGAGGTTTAGGATGCTAGTGGAGATGGGTGGGCGAAAAAAATTAAGAACAAAATGGGCATAAACTTGGCATATTGGGAAAAAATGAATTTACGCCCAAATAAATGCTCCATCACGGGGCAAAAAAATATAAGCAGAAATTAAATTTGGCAAAAAGTTTATGGGCTAAATGCCCATAAACTTTTTAACGCGCCAAAAAAGACCAGGGCATAAACCCATCTCTGTAGGGGACCAGTCAAGTAGGATGTCATGAGAATTTGATGTTCCGTCAGGCATAACCCGTCGTCGGGGACGTTGGCGAGTGCAGTCGCGGCGCGGTCACACCTACGGCAGTCTAGACGAGACGCCCAGCGAACCGCGCGCCTCGAGCAGCGGCACCGTCAACGGCCTCACCGATGAGATGTGAGCTTCACACTACAACTATGATTTATACAATTCGGTGAGTCACACACGTACACATTGAGAATGGACTGAGCGATACTCGCGTACTTGCGAACAGGGAATCCCAATCCGTTAGGCTCGCCTCCCTTGGGGGTTGTCTGGGGAATTATGAGGGGTTCTAAATTTAAATTTATACATTTAAATTTTAATACTGGCTGTTTTGTGATGTAACAAGAAACTCATATTCCTATCGTGGGGCAACTATTTTTAGTGAAAGAATAGGATCAGATACGGATGCTAGTATAGCTGATACTTGGGTGAGACGCAAAGGGTAAAAGTTTGGGAACCACTACTCTAGAAAGAGCAATATCGGAGCTAGGATTCAATGACAACTACTGAAAACAATTATTTTGTCTCTCTTACACTTTTCTAATCTGTTATTAATTTTCATCGTTCAGGTCATTCTCTATGTGTATGGTCACACACCATTTAGTTCATAAATCTCGAAATAATATAGATTGCGCTCTACCAAATTGTATAAATCATCAAGTTTCTTCTAGTGAAAGACAATGGACTCGAAGTGAAGTATATAGCAAAATTATAGTGTAAGTTAGTTATACAAATGACTGGATGTGTTTTGACGGCTCACTAATAACCATTTTCAACCTTATGGTGTATAGCTTAAGGTTGATAATTTTTATACCGTGGACAAAATTTTTGTGTGTTGTAAGTAATATGTACCCGTCAAGATAGCTTGTGATATGTATATTAGAAATAAGAATATTAAACCTAAGTATTTAGTTCGTACCAAATCATAAGAAGATCTATGAAATAATTTGGGAACTTTGTAATTTTTATAAATTATATTCTAAAGGGATCATAGTATCAAATATGAAATAAAATAATTACTTACATAAAAAAATAAAATATACTAGTAAAATGAAATAAATAGTAACATATTTGTTTGTATTTAGTAAAAATAACAAGATTTTAACTTATAAAATAAATAATTATTTACACCCCTATGTTATTCGCAACTCAAAATAATATGTTTTTTTTAATTTATTATCTGTATCTCTTGAGTTCGCACATCAAACTAAAATTTATGCTTGCGCAGACGCATGAAATCATTCTTTATTTTGTAGAAGATAATTTTGTATGAAACTGTGATGGAGATGTATAAATTAGGAAAATAGAGAATTCAAAGTCTGTTGAAAGTGAATAGCGGTTTGTTACTTATTAAGTAAAACTCACAACAAAATTATCTTTTACAAAAGTTATCATGCGTTCAAAAGCAGGGCAGTGATGTTTTAAGTATTATTAAAAATACGAATATATGTATAAATTATGTATATTTGTATATAAACAGCGATAATTGAAGAGGTATCTCCGAATATCAACCAGTTTGACATTTTGAGTGCGACACTTTTCGAATGATATTACAATTTATGTTTCTCATAAATTGTAACTGACATAGTTTAGTTTTAGGATAAAAAATATGATGTATATTGGGATTATTAATATATTCTGGGTAATCCATGCACTTTAATAATGAGCACTTCTTTATAAAGGCCCTGGGTTAGAAACAAGTGGAAAATGCTTTGTAGTCTTAAATAAATTTTCTACTTTATTTTCTTGATCGTAAAGTTGAAAATCTATTGAAGACTACAGAGATTTTTCGTGTACACTTATGTATTCCTTCTGTTTACATAGTAGTGCTAGCGATGAGTAGTTAAAATTAGCAGTAACGTGTGTGCATCGTGTACCTTCCTAATCGCTCGCACTGACATGTGTAAACGGTTCTTAAATCTAAGGGCGTTCGCTAAAACTGGCACGTTGTTAAAATTTAATCAGAAAACCTGTCGTACACGCCGTATGACAGGTTTTCTGAGGAAATTTCAACTGAAAATAGGATTGTCTAAGCGCCATATTGTCCTTAAACATAAACCATATTATGACTTCATATCTGTATGATCATCAGGTATGGGTAAGCAAATTCAATTCATTTTTTATAAATCTAGTGCAATCAATACCGCATATTTCTGCTTTGGTTTACTAACACCTTGATGATCTGCTGCGATGAGTGAATAGTAATTTGTATGAGATATCAAGCGAGTCAACACTGGTAGGCTCCAGTTGTGGATAGGAATGGTTATATTAGACCATTCCTATATTTATTTGAAACACAGTACCCATGCCAGTTTTACCAGACGCACTAACCACACATACTTACTGAAAGTCGCGTATCAAAAGAAAATCAAAGAATACTGATTTGAAAAGATATTGTGACATAGTCAGAAGTTTATAATCAATGTAGTTGTATTATCTAGTATTTAGTTTTAATTTAGAACTCGAGTACCTATCCAAAGGTTAGTTTAAAAAAAAACATTATTATAGGCTTTCAATGTTTAGAAATTAATACGTTATTGGTTGAAAATATATTTGTAAAGGTGGCAGAAAAAGGGAGAATTGGGTAAATTTAATAATAGGAGAAAAAGTCAATTCGCTGTTGAAATATCTTATTGGGACTAACGAACGCTTTTGTAAAAGCTTGTTATCGTAGATTGGTCGGGGTTTCTAAAAAGGCCACTTTAACAGAATCATAATATCGATAAAATTGTTCTAAATTTATTAATTACTAGCGGCTCGTCCCGGTTTCGTATAATTTCGACGTACCCGGTTGATTTACCGATAATCAAAATGTTTTTTTTTCTGCAATAACAACAACTATTAAATTCTGCTTTTGTTTGGACATAACTTCCAAACCTACAGACTTAAGCAATTTTGTGTAACACTATAGAATATTGCTTGAGCAACAGAAGATTATATTGCTTAAGCAACAAAATATTCTATTGCTTGAGCAACAGAAGATTATATTGCTTGCGCAATAGAAGATTCTTTTGCTTGAGAAACAGAAGATTCTATTGCTTGAGAAACAGAAGATTCTATTGCTTGAGCAACAGAAGACTCTATTGTTTGAGCAACAGAACGGAAATATTATGATTCTGGTAAAAATGGCCTTTTCAGAACTCCTTATCTTATCATGTCTTGACTGGTAGCGTAAGGTTAGCAAAGCTTTCTGTTGGCTGTGCCTTTGAGAGTCAATTTGACGCTAAAGCATAGGCTAAAATTTAAATATCGATATTTTTAAAACGAAAATGTTCATCTAAAAATGAAACATGGACTCAGAATTATGCTATATTGAATTAACTGCGAAATTTAATATGAGGATATTTCATGACAATACGAAGTTTGTATAGTAATGATTGTCCTAATGGTGTAACATTAAATTATGGCAAAAACTACTTTTAAAATTGTAGCATTCCGGAAAGCATTTGATGGTGTTGCCTGTCGCGAAAAAAATTTACAGAATAAAATTAAATGGTAAAACTGTAGTATCTGGCCGTTTGTAAAAAAAGGTTTCTTGAAATTTTCTTGCCCTCGAATAAATAACTTGATTTAAAAAATATATCATAGTTATTTAATGGCATAATAATGTTGTTGTATACAAAGGCGGATCGAAAGCGTAACTTGAGTAAAAATTAGCTTTTTGTACTAAATTATGACGAATATAATTGGAACTTGGAAGGTACCAATATATCCTTTCGTGTGCATCTTCCTTATTTTAGCTGACTGCTGTTAACAGCCTAACTCATAGTTAAGAATCTATACTATTTGTGTACAAAACTTATTCAGGGCCACACTAGCGGGAAATCCCGTTAATTATCACGTTAATGGACGTTTATACGAACATTTGAATACTATTTACGCGAAAATCAACGGAAAATGTCGTTAGTGTTGCCCGGCTATAATAATACTAAGTAAAACTGTTATCAACTGTATACCTCTTTGGAATCTATTTTTCGAACGTTTTTGTAAATACCTTTAACAAGTTTTTTTTATTATTTTGATTATTTAAATTCTGAAATTCCACAGATTATTAAAAAAATAAATATTGGACCATTTTTGTGTGTTCTTTTAGCTAGATTTTGTAGTAAAAAAATAACACAAAATGGTCTTCTCATAATTTTTCATTCAATTTGTTTTTAATTATGTTGGAACTGTTGTAAATTGTACTTACTAATGTAGGTATAAAAATATAAATGTATATAGAGGTGAATATTTGATGTCTATTTAAAGTTTTTAATAGTGTAATTTGTACGTATTATCTAAATAAAGTCTATGTTTCTCGACGACATTCAATGTATGTAAAATCTGTGTAATAGAATTTTTAATAAAAGAGAAAATCAAATATTTAACTGATTTTAAATTTTGTCGCCATTCTTATCTATAGATACTACTTACTTAGTACTAATAATCCATTGTACAGGCCATGTTTGATTGGTTATTAGAACCAATTAATAACTTACAGCAATTATATCGAATGGTGTAATAATACAGGTTGTGATTTTTTGCCAAAAACAGCGGGTTCGATTCCTGGTCAGGATTATTATTTTTCTAAAATCTAATGCTGCAGTTTTAGTTTTCGTCAAATTCGGCCTCGAGACTCCTTTCAACGTTTTTCGATATTCCTCGAAGATCGAAAAACGTTGAAAGATAGCCGCGAAGATAGCCGCCATCCACGCCCAGTCGAAAATTCACCCTATATAAGGTGTGCCAATAAAATAAAACAATACCTAGTCCGTAACAATTTAATTCACTATATTTCCATGTAAATAACAAGTATGTACAATTAATTAAGGATACATTTTAACACTTCGGTGACTAGATTCATTTTGTATGTTTGAGCACAACATATCCCGCACATTCCCCACAAAATTCATTAAAATAACTGCCGTTGCTTATCAATAATCATAAATTATTTTCGCGTGAAAACTCCATGGTTTCTCGTTCGTTTTACTTAAAATATAATTATAATGATACCATAAAATAAATAAGAAAGATAAAGGGGAAATCAACATTCCAAAAATCTTATAAAAGTCTCACAAATAAACACCTTAAATAAAATTCACGTAAAACGAAATACATCAATGATTAAGAAGTAATATTAGAGAATATAAAGGACGGGTATAGAAAAATATCTAGACGCCTCTCTAGCATTGTAAAGCCTAACGTAATAAATCACGTCAAAATATTAATAAACAATGTTTTAAAACATCGCACGTGAAAATATTATTGAGAAAGTTTACGTAATTCAGAACTCATCACAGATTTTAGACTAGCATTATTATGGTTTATTTTTAAACAGTATCGACGCAGCGTTTGTGTATTTTTGGCGCGTTTTCCACACTGCGTTGAAAATATAAATGTAATTTTGTAAACACATGTCTGAAATATGTTCACAAACATAACGTTTATTGTTGGCACTAAAAAGATATAATGTAGACATGACTTTAATTGGTAAAATAATTCTTACAACAATTTACTTTCCCAATTCCAAAATGGCGCTTGAAATAAAACCTACCAATTTGGTAGAATTTCGTCAACATTGATGTGGTATTTGGTAGGTGTTGCAGTCATAAATTGTAAGCCTAACTTAAGTATTAAGGCTATGATTATAGTTCTAATGGTCCAAACAGATGTATTGCTTGACAGTTGTCGCTGACGTCTCCGAGGAACTGAGCGAAGAGCTCTTGGTATCTCGACAGAGTCAGACCACCTCTTCTTCTGTCGTCGTCCTGAAAGAAAATTTTCTTTTACAGCAGCTTCTTAGCTTGGCCGAGAACTTGGCTATTAAGAGGTTTTCAGCAACTAAACTAAATATACAAATCGGAAAAATAAGGTCTTCTGACTTTGGGCATGTCCAAGAACAGATGGTAAGTAATTGAAAAATATTTAAAAATACCTATGCTTTTTTCAGGATAAACCTTAGTATAACTCTTGATAACCTTGGTCTAACGAACAATGGGCTTTCTTTTCTTCTAATACGTCGCAATCACTGTCACTGTTATGTTTTTAACGCGAGCTCTACAAAACGTTCTACATAAAAATATCGTGCGTTTGGTTCCTTCCTCCATCAAATCGTTGACACCTGACGTCATATGCCACGGTAAATCTCTTCCCACTAGACACCTGTAGGCGCGGGAGCATTAAACTAACGTCCGCAAATTCCCTTGTGATCTCGGCAGTAATTGGTCTTGAAGCGTGGAAGAATTGTTAACTAGGAGAGATTTGAGGATGTGCCTACGCGTCCGTACGCAACCGTTGGCTAAACGCCAGGTAGAAAGCTCTCTTTATTGTTTTATTCGTCTTGTTGCATAATTTATTTCTGGTTATCGCTTTTTATATCGCATATTACCTATGCGGTTATTTCTGTAGCGTATTCGCTATATTTACATCTCCAAAGATATCCTACGAGAAGTTTAGTTGACTGTTATTGTGGTTATGCTACAAAATATTTGTTTTACGATGTTTTTATCGCTCAGTTCCTAGACGCGTGAATTAAGAAAGTCATTCTTAAAAATAAATAGAATATAAAAAAGAAGAACGTTTCTATTAAATAAAATATTGAAAGCGTTTACGCATTACTCTTATTTAAATAATCCATTCATAATTTTCTCAAACAGCGAGTTATGGTAGACGTTAAATGTAAGCTCACTACAAATCATTACAGAATTATACATTTTGCAGAACTTACTTCAAAGATGTTATTTGATTTATTTACGAATTAATGGCCAGCTTGTGATACATAACACTATTGCATGCAGATCTGGATACATCTATCTAGCTAGGTCGCTGCTTCCGAACCGCCGATCTTGCGAAAAATCTCAATATATTCTGGATTGGCGTGGTGCCTGCACCAGTAATGAATAGGCGCGGCTTACAATTAAGATCTGTGAGAGACTGTTAAAAGCTCATTATTTAACATCTCAGCCATTGCAATGAGGATTCATCTAGCCATGTCAATGCAATCAATTACCTGCAGGTCGGTTGCCAACGCACATGGCTAGGTAATAAGTATTTCTAGAACGGCGTGTAATAGTATACAAAATCTATATTTTGAACGTGATTGGCATACGTCTTGTTTACAGCTAAATACTATATTTTACACTTGTAGGCCCCTGTTGGACTTTGCACGGGTTCAAATTTTGGCGATCCATTTTTTTATTATTGCCATAATAGGGTGTTCACTTACTCAGTTATGGGTGGTGGGAACGTTCCTGAGGAATGAAGGACGCGAAAATATTTCAAGAAGACCTCTTTGTCTTGCCAAGGAATCCAGAAAATTAAGGTTTATAAACTATGATGACAGAACAAAAGATTTAATAACCGTAGTCGAGATGACCAATTGCTCGATTAATTTCTGTGCGGGTTGACGGCTTTTAACGATTGATTGGCGCAAACGATTACAGCTTGTAAATTATTTACGATATGTTTATGTAGTAGTTAAATATATCTTAGAATTATTGGCAATCAACTAAATAACTGTATAGTAATTAGAATAGAACCAGCTAATAAACAGATGGGCAACATATTTTGATATCACAGTTTTTAGAGATTTAAATTAAGCTACTTGATAAAAATGTCTAATTACAAAGAATTTTCTCACATCTTTATATGAAAACACATTTCCAACGTCCTTTTCTGAGCACTACTTAAATTAATTACTGACTAAGTACTAACAGTAATCGCAAGCTGAAAAAATCTACCTAACTGGCATAGTCTGTTGCCTTGTTTAACGGTTAAACAAGTCAAATAGACTGTGCCAGTTTAGTGAGTTAAACTATAATCCAACCCATCTCGCAAAACATGGCAGAAATGGGAAAGTCATAGATTCTTGGAAGGTATTGACTTCTAGAACTACCTAGGTGTATTACAGCTTATTTGAAGTTTCCACGTCAAAATACTTACATTGAGCAAGGAATTGTATGCGTCGTCAATAACTTTGATATCCTCCAACACCATACGCTGCACACAGTCGTATCTGTACTCTTCTATCCCGATGACTCCGTCCTGGTTCATATCTATCATCCTGAAGTTTGTCTCTATGAAAGCCTTCATGGCTTGAGGGAAGTCCTCATATCTCCGGCCAACACAACTGTTCTGAACAGCCTGTTTGAATTCGTCGACCGTTATTGTACCGTCCTGCAATAAACTTGTATTGAAAACATGCTGCACGGTGTTACCAGATTAAATAAAAGCTGGAAGCGTGTGCGTGGCTGTGCGTGTGTGTAAATAGAAAATTAGATTAATTAATATTCTACTTAAAATGCTGTGATTAAGGTTTTAGATCGTATTAATATTAAATTAGACTAACTACTGAAACCACATCTATTATCTATAGCAAGGTCATGTAAGTAGTATTTCTCAAAATTGATAGATACGTAAATATATTAAAGTATCCCAAATCTTCTTATTGCAAAATAAGTGTTAACTGTGTGTGTGTGGTGGCGATATCAAATACGAGTTCGGAAACTGAATATATTTTACACCATGAAGGGTAGGTATGCGGAAAAAGTTTAATGACTTCTTCTAGATGGCGATTAGTAAACTTCAGTTGGTAATCTGAAAATTTTAAAATGGCTATACTTTCCACTTTTTTACCCTTTTTTAAATCAAGTGAGACCTGTCGCCTTGGGTGTAGCGAAAGTCACTGTCAGACTCTTACTGTTTAATAATCCACCCTGTTCTTTCCACTTTTACTTTCTAGGGACACGGCCCCTTTTACAGATGATTCCGCGATTACTTTTTACCCATTATAATTATCCTCCACCAAGACCACGATGCAAGAACTACTAAAGCTCTCCAAGCAAACATTCACGAGACTACACAAAACCAGGATGCAGAAGTTCTTCTAGAACTACATACTAAAATCTAGAAAGATATAGCATTATTGCATCCACCGAAGCGTTGCCGAGATCGCGTAGTGTACTGTAGTGTGGATAACCGACATAGTCAGGAACCTTATCGAAGTCCGCGAGCTGCGCGATCTCCTCCCAGAGGCTGAGCATCACGTGCTGGTACTTGGAGAGGCGGGCGGCGCTGCAGTCGCCCTTGCCCTCCAGCACGCACGTGCGGAGCGCCAGGCAGTGGAAGTCGTGCGCGTCCAGGTAGCCGTTGTTGTCGATATCTGGAGACAGATTGCATAGTGATTAGAAAAGAAAAGATAACCAACTTGGTAAACTGACGATCTCATTAAAGTAGCCAGAAGACATGACAAAAAACTGCCAGAAGTGGAAAGATTTGGAAGGGCAATACAGCATGGGGTGACTAAAGGTTGAAGAAGAGAGGGAGGGAAAAGTACGTGACTATCTTTGATTTATAATTAGGGGCCGCCATGTAGGTATTTTTTTGTCTCTATAATCTTTGGGCATTGTAGACAGTATGACATTGAAATTGAGCTGAAGCTGCTCCCAAATACAATTTAATCAGCGATTAACTGTCAGTAACAGCACTTAGCCAATGATTTAGCCATCATGTCAACACTCAACACCTACGAACAAGTGGGAGGTTCATTAACATTGTATCAGAACATGCCGATCACCAATCAGTGTCGCAATGAGTTAGCAAATGAGCCGCGGCTGGCCAGCTGGCTGCCACACCATGTAAACAATAGGCAATCATTAATTTAATTGTGCTAGTTTGCCAAAACCCAGGGATCCTTCATTTCACAATGGTAAGTGATTTTTCAAATAGCGGATCCCAATATAATTGATGTTGATGATTGAGTGCGCGGGTGTTCTTCAACGTACAGTGGAAGTTTATGTGCACATCAATAACAGAATTTGCCAATCATAAGAATAGATCCAATGTTAAAATAGTCGATGAAGACATCTGGGAACTTGGGAAACACGTGTAGACTATTCCCAACTGGGATTACTAGGAAATGATTTGGGCAACAGACAACAAAGTGGCTTGGAACTAATAAATTGACAACGTGAAGCTTGAGGGCCATTGCTTTCAGTAGTTAGTCGTAATTAGAATCGAACAGTAAATTCATCCGTAGTGCCTGTTGACATTAGCAGCGAAGTTGCTAAAAAAGTAGTGTCAGATCATGGTCAAGTTCCACAAAGTTTTATAGAAGACTAGTGTTAACGTACTTAGGGTAATTAAAATTCATATCCAAGTTAGCTCATTAGATAGCACTTTACCGAGATTCTTACCTAATGAATGCTCCCTATTCCGAATTTTGGTGTTTATTCATAAATAAATTGATTGCCTATCGGCATTGAGAAGTGGGCGGGAGACATAGCACTGTAGCTGTCCTATAAAGACTAGTTTAGAGTGTACTGCGGTATAGTAAAGTAGTAATTGTGAAATTTTGGCAGGCCTGACACGCGATTTCGTGGGTGCGTTCCGTTGTTAATAGATTGATGACCAACTGCCATTGCTCCACGAATTCTGCACAGGTCACTGTCATTGTTTGATCTTTACAGGTGTTCACTTTTATTCTCTCTCTCTCAGTTTATTGGCATCTTGTAAATTATTGGTATTCAGCTGCATCCGCTTACACTGGAAGCGGAAGTCATAGTTGAAAACGACTTGGTAAATGAATATGCGCAACTCTAGTACGAACTTGCATTTACCACAAACAATATTTAATAATAAAAAAATAGCCTACCCTGATATGCGAATATTTGCCTAATTTGACCACGTATCGTTATGGTTTTTGCACAAATTCTAGGGATATCGCGAAAACACGGATTAATTAGACAATGTGTTTGATAGGTACCTATTTCTCAATGTTTCTGAAAAGGAATAGGGTTTTCGCTTTAGTAAGGTTTTGGGAACCCCGAAGTTCGGTTTGGTCACGCACCTTTAAACCATTCAGAAATAGAAGCCCCGCGAAGCAAGGCATCGTCGACCCTGCTTAATTCGAAATTTTACTGAGTCAAAGCCATTGTGACAAGGTAGAAGATGCATAGGAATTGGCAAAATATTTTTCGTACCTATTGCCACGGATTTTTTTGTTGGGTTGTCAAATCATCAAACGATTCATGCAGCCATGGGAAGGGACTGTCAGAATCTTAATTGTCAGGACTTTACGCCCAATTAATTTCAATCCAAATCCAGAACCTTGTTCTTTGAAGGTTGCTTATGATTGGAAATTGCTAAATTCAGTCATTGATTGGAAAATTGGTTTAGACAAAGATCGGGATCAAGATTGATACCGTGATATACCGTCGAATGGTGAATTGATACGAGTTTCAGTGCCTAAAAGTCTGCCTACCAACGCAAAATATAGTTTTTACGAGGAAGCAAACTCTCTGAGTGGGTTTTTCGTTTATGTTGTTCATAAAGTCCACGGAAACATCAGTAATTCCGTGTTTATTTTAACAGCAAATGTAATGCAAGCATCATTACAAAATGTAATGGTTCTGCAAATTGTTGTCTGATTCAACATCGCATCTTGACTGTTATGAATGAATCAGTTTTCAAAAATTGTTATTTTGCAAATGCCTCGTAAAGTAGTAAGTATCTGTAATTTCAACGTATATCGTGTAATATCAACACGACAGGCTGAAGATTAATGAATTCTTAAAAATAAAGACTAGTAGCTGGGTCAAGTCCAACGATACAAAACAATTAACCTATTGTTCGATATTTTGTATTTTCTGCAATAAGACAACTCTAAAGATCGTTATAAAATAATTTAATTTCAGTTAACACCACGATTTTGGGATATTTGTTCGAATAGAATTACCTACACTGAATTGGTGAAAGAGGTGACTTCTAGAAAAAGAACAAGAAACACTAATCTGAATCTAATTAAATCTGTTCATTGATATATTAATTCTTCTAGACATTAAATAGTTATTTAGTTTAAAAAGCTGTTTCTTCACAATATTTCTAAATCGGCTGTCTTAAACCGCACTAAAATACATAACAACAAATATACGTAGGCAGCCGCATCTTTCGAACCGCGTGCAGAAAATCTATCTAACAACAAAATGGAAACAAAAAGTTAAACATAACAAAAACTCACCGTAGAGATATCTCACAACAAACGCAACTCGGTTATCCCAGGAATACGCCATGTTGATTGATGAACTGTTTAGCGTGCTTAGAAGTTTCGAGTGTGGTTGGGTTACAGGTTACAGCGAGCTTATAGTAGCGCGGCGGCGGTCGCGACTCAACTGGCGGCCGCCGCCCGCGCCTCTCCGCTCTGAATAAACCAACAAAATAAAACAATATTACAAGACGAGCACGTCATCAACGAAACCCTAAATATCTACGCCACGGTGTGGACAACCTGCTAGCTGTTTGGCAGGGACACTACGGGCCCAGCTTACGGCACAGTGGCCTCATCACTGCAAGGTCGTGGGTTGCATTACAGCGCATCTAAATTAAACCGACTTTTTATATCTACGACCAATTCAACGGGTAATTATAACTGCACTAATGACTAATGAGTATCACGTTCTCTAGTTGTTTCGAGGTTTATTATTTTGTGTGCAGAATGACATCCTCACGGTTAGAACCGTGGTGCGATTAGCTGCTCAAATTCATCAGCTCCTTAGTTCACTATTTATTTATATGCTATCATCACGGTTTCCCAATTCGATTAGTGTGCATTACCTACATTTATTAATTTAATGTACTTTATATATTTTTGTTTTCATAAAATCAATCAGGAATATTATCTTCCTGATTTTATCCCATTCTTCTAGGGTTCGACGCAACAGTTTTCTGTTAGATCATTTTGGGAAAAGACGAGGCCTCTTTGTCTTTGATGACCCTACTACGCCGCGCATCGTAGATTCGATTCTCGCACGGATCATAATATTTGCATGACCTACACATAACTGCGTTCCGTGTTCAGCTATATAACCTATGCCAGTTAATATTTGTCAACACATCCAAAACACAGGAAAAAGATCTAGTAGAGAAATAAAAAAGAAAGCATTTCCTTGCGTAACTGAAAGTCTTCAATACGTAATAATAAAGAATAAAAGAGTTGCCCAACTTAATCAACAAAAATCTGCACCGGACGAACTCCTGAACATTTCAGAGGATCCAACCTCGTCTATAAATCAGGTTAATGACTATTTTGTCAATATAGGGAAGGGTCTAGCTGACTCTATCATAAGAAGACAGAAACAGAATAACGGAAGCTCGCCACACAGCTGTCTTCAACAGACAAATAATACCCAGTATAAAAAAAATTCTGGTACCTCAATGGCTCTCTTAGATGTCGATGAGGGAGAGGTTGGGACAATCATCATGGGACTTCGCAACGATTGCGCTGTAGGGTGGGACGGAATCTCAGCCATTTTTTTAAAGGAAATACGCATGTTTATTTTACCTTCTCTTACCCATATCATTAACCTGTGCTTTTTGAATGGTACATTTCCAAGGGTATTCAAGAGAGCTCTCGTGCATCCTATCTTCAAGAGTGGGGACAGAGGCAGTGTCACGAACTACAGACCAATCTCGGTGTTGACCACTATTTCTAAAGTTATAGAGAAAGCACTTAACACGCGACTGGTTAATTTCCTGAACACGAATAAGGTTTTAGCACAAAACCAATTTGGATTTAGACGTGGCTACTCAACTGAAGATGCAATTATTGATCTAACAGAACACATCAGTAGAACATTAGATCATGGCAACAAATGCATTGGTTTATTCCTTGATTTGTCCAAGGCTTTCGACACTGTCTCCGTTCCCATCCTTGTGGATAGACTGGAATCCATAGGCATAAGAGGTATTGTCCTGGACATTTTTCGTAATTATTTGGTGGATCGAAGTCAGTCTGTTAAGATTGGTTCCCTTGTTAGCAATGAGCAGTTTATCAGCTACGGTGTGCCTCAGGGCAGCGTGCTGGGTCCAACATTATTCTTGATCTATATTAACAACTTATGCACACTCGCTCTGCCCCATACTAAGATCTTGTCATATGCTGATGACACAGCACTGCTCGTTGATGGGCCGACTTGGGAGCAGGCTAAGGGTTATGCAGAAGATGCCTTTAGAATTGTTATGAATTGGCTATCTGACAATCTCTTAACACTTAACCTTGAAAAAACATCGTTCGTAACTTTCTCCCTTTCGCAGAAAAGCCAACCTAAACTGGAGACATACACAATGCAGGCACATTCCTGCGACTTTGCTAACGCCCATTGCGACTGTCTCCAGATTAAAAGAGCCTCTAATGTCAAATACCTTGGGGTCCATGTTGATTGTTTACTTAGTTGGAAAAAGCACATTGATGAACTCGTCCCCCGTATTCGCAGACTCATTTTTGTGTTCAAGAAACTCAGATCAGTGGCAGATATTAAAACTCTAAAATTTGTTTACTTTGCGTTGGCCCAATCTTTGCTTGGCTACTGTATCTCTGCCTGGGGTGGCACCTATGCAGTTAGTATGTTGCGTCTTGAGAGAGCACAAAGAGCGCTCCTTAAAGTCATGTCCAGGAAACCCTTCAGGTACCCTACAACACTGCTCTATAAAGAGTGTGAAGTTCTAACGGTCAGACAACTTTTTGTGCTTCAAATAACATTACGTAGACATGCTACCATACCACAGATCCTTAGACTGCGACAAGGGAAACGTCATAGAAACAGATTGTGTAGCACAGAGCGGCATAGAACTGCTCTTGCTCAGCGGCACTATTGGATACTGGGTTCACGGGTCTACGATAGAGTCAATGCTGCACTAAATATTTGCGTACTCACCCGACAGCATTGCAAGACCGCTGTAAGTGCGTGGTTAAAAGGTCTCACTTATGAAGAATCTGAGAAACTTTTACAGTTAGTGAGTTAAAATTCAACATTTTACACTTTAGTCGCAGGACATACACACACACATTCACACAAATATACACACACACACACACACACACACACACACACACACACACACACACACATACACACACAAACATACCCACAAACATTTGCTTAGCTTTTATTGTTTTTGTATACCTCGATATGTTTTAAATAGATTTCGTTTGCTTTTGTATCTTTGATTGTATTGTATCTTTAATTATTTATATGCTGGTCCGGAGGAAGGTTACGGCATTCGTGATACAGGGGAATCCTAGTACGAATGTCAAAGCACTCCTTTGACACCTAAGTACATTTATTTAACTAGATTTGTATTGAAGGAGATCTACTGTACCTATTTTTCTAGTAATAAAGATTTTTTTTTTTTTTTTTTTTAGTTAATTTATATCTTCCTCAAAAATTTTTTTGTTTTTTCCATGTTTCACTGGGTTCTCTCTCAAAAAAAATAGGTAGTAATAGGTACATAAATTACATAGGTATTTCAAAGGCGACCTATAGAATAAAAAGTACCGGCTTGAATTTTTTTTTTCATAAGCCTTTCCGCACACTTGGGTTTTCTCGTGTGATGAGGACGCGTTTACAAATAAAAATAGAAACTCACATAGACAAAACGATTTGGAATGAGCACCTACGGTACTTTCACAGTTTTTATGTCTGTGACTGGGACTGTAGCACCATAACTATTTTTGTACTAGTTTTATTTTGTCTTTTGACAATTCAAAAGTGCCGGTTATGGCCTAGTTGAAATAAACGATTTGATTTGATTTGATTTGAAACACTGAGACTCGGAACAACTACTTGTAGTTCATACAATTAAAGATTTGATCCGCAAGAGCGTTGTCGCGCAGTGCAGGGATTGAAGCCGTGACATGCTGCGCAGCCAAGGGCTCACTACTGCGCCAACCTTATTGAAACAACAACTGAAGCTTAAAGGCATATTTTGTTGGGCGCGGGTCTGCTGTGTAAACAGGTAACCGTGACTCTAGAACGTAAAGAGTTATTAAAGGAACACCGTGAATTTTAGTCAGTACGAGACTGACAGTCCCTTCCACTCCACCCAGGGAGGGAGGACTCATGTGATGATTTTACCACTATAAAAGAGTCGCAAGAGTCGTGTATGCTGAGAGGTCTTGATAGTTTCCAAGTCTGGAAGACTAAAGGCTCATATAGTAGGTATATATTTGCACGGTTTGATAAGCAAACGATCGATGTTAATCAAGGAATACCTAGATGTTTTCTTTACTGTAGATATCTTATTTCTTATCGATCGAAGACTATGTCTATAACTGCAACTAGACCAATGGCAAATTTTTTCAGATAATCTTATTGAGGCCGTCGTCGTAAGGGCGACCGAAAATGGTTAAAAGAACTTTTAACTGTACAGTCGAGACGCCGCCGCCGCGCCGGCAGCACATAGACCTACCCCAACCTGTTAATAGAGTTACAATTCTATCACAACTGAGAAGGTTCATGTTCAATTAGGAAAATTGAACAGATTGCGATGCTAGTTGCTTGCATTAAAGTAGATAATGATTATCGGTCCGACGACGTTTTTTTTCTGTGTGTCACCGTAAGCCCCTTCGTACACGGCGTCATATCGTATAGTAAAACGCGCGTAGTACGAGAGCAATACGAGCAGGAACATTTTCAAACAAGTCCGCACACGAGGCGGTGTTGCAGCGTATCGTATGAAGTGTTCATTGTTCATTAAAATAACGATACGCGTACTCCTACGACGCCGTGTGCGAAGGGGCTAAGTTCAGTTATTCAACCGTAAGTTAAGTTCAAGTGGTAAAATTTCTAAAATCTAAGTCATTTTGCCCAAAGCATTCAATTATTGTCGTGATTCCAAAAATTTGAATTTCGCGGGCTACTACGGAGGAATAACCATACGAGGATATAGATAGTAATGAGCCACCAATACCGTCAGCACGAGTTTTCAGTATTCGAGACGTAAAGTAAACTGGAACTTTGAAGATTTCAAATTGACAATTTTCAAGGGAAAAATTGGTTCCTTCTTCGCACACCAGAGGCGCTGTTCCATATTTTCATACAAGAAACGCTGTAAATACTGGAAAAACTCTGTAAAGTAAAATAGTGAAAACTCGTGCTAGGGGTACAAATCTCTTTATTTCATTTCATGCAGGTTTTTTTTTTTGTTAAATTTTTCTGTTATCCCAATTTTTCGGCATTGCTCAATACTTATGGTTGACATTGTTGCATGAAAAAATTGATCTGGCAACCTAAGCTGGCAACACATGCCTAAATGTCAAAATTCAGGTGTCATCAAACCTGCGTTCCATCTTCGCTTGCTCTATAATTGGAGCATTCAATTATTTCTGCACCTTTTGCACGCAGCTAAACTGGAATATGACTATCCTTTTTTACTGTCAATGTCATTTTTGCTTTCAATGTCCTTAAATTGGTGCGTCAAAAGAAAACAATTCTTTGTAAATTCGAAGAATTTGGTTGTGAACTTGTGATATTATTACATTTACGATCTCCAATCTTCTTGAAACTGACAATAATAAAAAAAACCGTTGTGATACAGTGTCTTAGCAGTCTGAGGTGACATAAAAATGTCCAACAAAAGCTACAGTAACTTCGTGAAAGCTAGTTCTCCTGAGCAGGAAATCAAAGTTTTACAAAATAGTGGCACACTGAGTGGAGAGGAAGCACGTAGACTGTATCTTGAAGAAGTAAAAAACGCAAAAGCATTAAATAAGACGAAGACACACTCTGTGCTAGATAATAGAAAAAAGGTAGTGAAACAAAAACTTGACGACATACCTTTGACAAACAAAGATTTATTCATTACAGTGCAGAACAATGATGTTGACACACTGAAATGCATCTTAGATAAATATCCTGATAAGATAAATGTTATTGACGAGTTTGGATGGAGTTTACTCATGATTGCTTGCCAGGCAGACTCAACTGATGCTGTAAAACTGTTACTCAAAAGAGGTATTGACATATCTGTAAGAGATAAAGCTGGTAACTCTGCCCGTAGCTTAGTGATTAAGAACAAAAATTATATATTAGCAGATATATTACTTAGATACACACAAAAAGAAAATCCAAAACCTCAAAAGCAAGTTTTTAATAAAGTCAAAACGAAAGAAGAGTTCACATGTGAGATTTGTAATAGAACATTTCCTGATCGAGAAGAGCATTTATCATCAACATTACACAATATTAGTGCAAGCAGAGGCAAGAAAATACCAGCAAACTATGTGTTACCAGTATCAAATAAAGGGTATCAGTTGATGTTGAAAGGAGGTTGGGACAGACAGTCTGGTCTAGGAAGAGATGGGTCTGGCAAACTGTACCCCATCAAAACTGTACAGAAGAAAGACAGGAAGGGCCTTGGTCATTCAAAAACAACAAACAAACCTGACAAATCACAAGACAATGTAAAACACAAAAATAGAATAAAGTTGGCAAGAGACCACCGCAGTGACAGATCATTTGAAATAAAGTTTAGGCGAGAGTTTTACTGAAACATGCTGTTTTATTTCCTTATGACTATCACAACAAAATATAAATATATTAGTTTCTAAATATCAACAATAGAAGCTGCTATTTTGTCCGATTTTGATCTTAATTAAAAAATATATGGTTATGATAGATTTAAAAAAATCTATCTTAAAATTATACAATGTCTTTCTTGAGATAACATAATAGGAGGATCAACATTTTTTTTATCTTGGCTTACAATACTACCTACCTGAACACAAATACTTGTAATGATAAAAAAAGTGATGTCAAATAACAGTAAAATCATCAAAAGTTATCTGATAAAGATATTTTGGTTTTATAATAAAAATAATAATTGACTGCAAAAATATATTTTATTTATTTACTGTGAAAGGCACTGCACATGACATTTGCACAGGTGTTCGTTCAGTTTTCTTATAACAACCAGTAATACTTTTATATACAATACATTTTATTGATGAGGCTTATTGGTTCACTTTGTGCACTGTTGCATACAAATAACAGACTATAAAATCTTTGTCATGAATTAAATTCTGTTTAGCACTCGAGAACTTATGTGATTATCATAAAAATAATATATTTGCTTCTCAAATCATACAGACTTATGTCTTCAACTACTTTTGCTTACAACTAACTATAATACAATACATTTTTTTATACAAAAACAGCATTTTTGAATGCTATCAAAGGTTGGGGGCCACCCAGTTGAGGAAGTTGATAGCCAACTCAAAGCCTACAAAACAGGCTGCATTGGCCGGGAAGGCTCTGATCATGACAGGTGTCACTCCCTTGTAGAGAGCAGTTGGACCTTCTCTCTCCATCAGCTGCTTGAACACATCCCTCATACCGTTAGGGTACGTTCCCTCTGGAGCTGTTTGCAGTCTACTCTTCAGCACATCAGCCGGCATGCCTACCAGCCAGTTAGCTATTCCAGCACAACCACCAGCCACTATGGTGGCCATCATCTTCAGTTTAGCACTGGCGTCCTGGGGGACCAGCACTTCTTTGACCCACTCATAAGTCATGAAGTACATACCACTGGCAGGCACATCCCTCAGTATAGTTGCCACACTGCCCTTGTATATGCTCCTCATTCCTCCCTCTGCATATAGCTGTCTGGCACAGTCAACCATGCCTGAGTATTTCTGTGGCACGTTGCCACCTTGTTGGATCTGAAGAAGACATTTGATGCGTTCCCCTGGTGCCATTATTGATGTAGTGAAAATACCAGAGAAAGCACCCGCAGCAAACAACTCTGGTTTGGATAGAACTTGATCATCATCTTGTTTAATCAGTTTCTTGCCCAGTCCGAAGCCAAAGAAACTTATAGCGAAAATAGGGGCCACTCCAGTCAGTGGCGCTGACATACCCTTGTATAGGCCTCTGAAGCCTTCCTTCTGTATGGTTTTCTTAAAACAGTCATAAGTGCCACCGTACAAGGCCACCTCTCCCGGCTTAGGCACGGGCATAGTCTGTAATCTTACTTTTATCGTGTCCATAGGGTGACCCGCTAAAACAGTGCACACACCACCAAAACCACCACTTAAAAAGTATTTTACTGGACTGCTGTTTTCCGACATTTTCGTTTCGTTAGTTCGTTCGAAGGAGAAAGGAAAGGTAACCTTATGAAACTCGTTTCCAGTTGAAACACTTCGGAATAATAATTTATAATCAACTGTTGTCTTGTCTAAAGTGAAATGTCAAAGTCCACATAGATTGCGTTCCGTATCACTGTCGAAGCGTTGATGGAAAATTACAATTATTTATGTATTTACAAATCTGTTTTGTATATGGTTTGGCAAAACTTATAATATACTCTAAAGTGAGGCATTTTGTTAGAAACTTGCAGGTCACTCAATATTATTTATTAGATATCAAATTATTCAAATTCACAGTTCGAAGCTTTGGAAGCTTTAAAAAACGTTGACGTTGACAGTTTCACCGAGTTTGACGGTTTGACAATGACAGAACACCTGATGGACCAGCAACAGTTTACAGTGTGATTTTTGCAGTGTTTGTTTTGCTTTCATTCACAAGTTCGTAAATAGAAACAGTATTTTTAATGAAGTACCCACCTATTAGACCGACTACCTCACAGATGGTCGTGTTAAATTAATCTCGCAAATATGTCGTGCTCGAAAGAAGAAATAGAAAGAAAGCGCCTGGCTGCGCTACAGAAACGACAAAACTTATTGTCTAATAGTAACTCCAACCAAAATACCCCAACTAAATCATATCCTGGGCCAACTGGAAGCCCAGTACCTTCATCATCAAATGGTGGTTATAAATCCTTTAACAATAGCTTCAATAGAAGTCACCCGTATGCTAAACCTCAAGGAATTAGGAAAAGTGAAGAGAATAATGTCCCTGTTGGCAAAGTGGTCAGTGGAACAGTGTACTTGATCTCCGAAGACAGGTTTGAAGTGAACCCCTCAGAGTTTTGTACACCTCTCATCAATATATTCAAAAGTTTGTCTTCTAAAAATTATGGTAAGTTGCTTTTCACATAAGATTTTTTTACCTATTTCCTTAATACTTGACAGATTTAGTCACTTATGTTTTTATTGTTTTTGATAAGATATTAAGATATTATTTTATCTTGATAAAATTAAATGCATAATTACGCAGTGACTTTGGAATAAAAAAAAACTACAAGCACAGAATACTTAATCTACAAGTGACATATCCTGCTTTGTTGTTTCAGATTCAAAATCAAAACTGTGGAATTTCTCAATCAATGACTATCAGCAGCTTATGTCTAAAGTGGCACCTCTGGCACCTCACATAGTGCTGGGTCCCATCCCACCATATGTTTTGAGGGTACACTAATACTATTCCTGTAAAAAAAAATTTAAATTGAACTATGTCTACTATTGTAAATTGTTTACTTGTAGAAGTGTGTCTTTGACTCGACTATCACATTATCAAACATTTAAAGTAACTTAAGTACACAAAGTTGAAATCAGAATTATTTTATAACTTTTTTGTTTCAATGGTGTTTTAATCCTTTATTTGTTTAAGTTTTGTAACTTTTAAGAGATGCCTTCTTATTTATTATTGTAAGTTTCTAAATGTTTTCCTCCATTTTCAATATAATATTTCCGTGGATGATACTGTATTTATATTACATTATTAATATTATGCATATTCTACCATGTAGGTGTTGCGAGAGAATGCCACAGACCCCAGCAGTGTGGACTTGTCCCCAATCGAGATCACCTTAAGACGTAAACTCATGCCATTTCAAGAAGATGGAGTCAGGTAAATGTCATGAAATACACACATATTTTACAGACATTATAGCCAGCCAAAAAGAGCCTTATTGTAGCTAACCTAGGATCATTCTGATTTTGTCAGTGTGGTAAAATCTATGTGTGGAGGGCATTCTATAGTCGTAGTGGTCTATTTTTAACAGTTACAAACGTCTAAACATTTTCCTCAATGCTTATAAAACAATATACCTAATTGTACTTTGTTGTATGTCAACAGTTTTATTTATGTAATATGAATTATCCAATTTTAACTGTTATTGTAGTTGATGGTCTAGTTGTTGTTATTATAACTGTTTTTGTATTATTATAAAAATGTTGCCAGTATTTAGTCATCTGATGTATATTAGACTCAAATTTTTGAAAATAATGTTATGATGTAATATACTAGTAATAGAACTTACTATTTTTTCAGATTCGGTATATCCCGTCGCGGGCGCTGCATGATAGCCGATGACATGGGGCTGGGCAAGACATTCCAGGCGCTCGCCATCGCCAGCTATTACCGACACAACTGGCCCCTTCTCATAGTCACTACATCTTCCATGAGGTGAGTATTGTATTGTAAAATGTGCTGGTATCCGCAACTCCACGTCAGATGAGTAACTTTCATATACTCAAGACTAGCTTTTTTTAGCCTGAATCCTGTCATTCCAGACTGTAACCTAATGCTGCTTAAAACTAGACCCAAAGTTGCTCATATAATTATCTAGCTCAGCTTATATCAGCACTACTTACTATTCCAACCATAATCTCCCCAATCATATCATTGACTGTAAACACCCGTTTTTTAAAGTTATGTTTAACCCAATTAATAGGGGCAGAGCCTATTCCCATCAATTGGGCACAAACAGGACTCCATAGAGCTGCTATTGTGAAATTTCCGAATATAAAAACCAAATAACCAACAGATGCCCCATCTGGGAATCATTTCCAGGACATAGCTCCACTTGATCAAAGCAGCTACCTCTTTGGATTTCCAAGAAATATATTTATTTGATTACTTTTCAGAGATACATGGCAGAATAAGATACAAGAGCTGTTACCCTCAGTTCCAATGATGAACATAGCCACACTTACCAGTGGGAAGGACACGCAGTTCGTTGCTGATAAGCAGGTACATACATATAGTTGTATAAATAACCAGATAATAAGCTGGAAATTATAATGTTCTTCTTCTTGTTTATTTTCGTAAATGTAATTTGCGCTAACCACCAGTAATGTCATACTTAATGATACATTTCGCTGGCTGAAATGATTAATTTCCATTTCGAAAGTAGTATGTGATTTCTATATTTTGTTAACTTTGCCCCCACTAGGAATTTCTCCTGTATCGTGGAAGTGTAACTGTAGTGAACTTAAAAACTCACATACTTCCACAAACGCCCAGGCCCGCAAAGACTTCTTGCAGATCAAACAAATATTTGTACAGTGTGTTAGTTGTAGTTAAAGCTAGAACTATGACTTTTAGGATGGTTTTATTACCCAAGAAGACAACAAATAAAATATATAAAATTAAAAGTATTAAAATCTGTGCATCTGTGATGTATTTTTTCAGACGGAAGTAGTGATAGTAAGTTACAAGATCACAAGCATGTACACAGATCTCCTGAAGAGTAAGAAGTTTGGAGTTGTTATTATAGTAAGTACTCAAGTTTATCTATCGTTCTGATATTACTGTGTATATTATTAAGAGCCCTTTAAGTTCTTTTCTCCTATCCTGTCCCACTACTGGAAAAATGCCAACTCCATACAAAGTTATGTCGGAAAGTAAAGGACACGTGTTTTTAATTTTTTTATACAATGAATTTTGATAGATAAAAGGCATCAAAAGTCGAAAGTTTTACTACCATGGAATGACGTATTGCGAATTTTAATAACGTCTTATCTTCAGATAGATAATAGAATCAGGCGTTACTATGCAGAAATTCATAACATTAAATGTTATGAAAAGTATCTAGCTTTAATTCCGCGACAAAAATCCAGGCTTGGATGCACGATACAATAGCCTCCCGCCTTCTTGCATATGCACATGCAATGGGTCTTTTCCTGCATGTGCATATTATGATATTTTTCATAACATCTTCCTGACTAACATGACTGGCCTGTTGGTCTAGTGGTTAGTGACCCTGACCGCTATGCCGGAGGTCGTGGGTTCGATTCCCACCCAGGATAAATGTTTGTGTGATGAGCACGATCATTTGTTCTGTGTCTGGGTGTAATTTATCTATAATTGTTTTATACTATGTAGTGATATGTATGTATTTAGAAATATATAAGTATGTTTATCAGTTGACTAGTACCCATAACACAAGCTCTGCTTAGCTTGGGACTAGATGGCGTTGTGTGTTAGTTGTGGAATATTTATTTATTTATATTTATTTATTTATCTTCGTCAATTTTGACCTACTAGTCGTGACAAAGAAAAAATAGGGGTCAAATATTTTTTGATTTTTTCAATAATATTTCCAATTAATATTATCTGAACCATTATTAATATAACTTTGCTCTATATTTCAGGATGAATCTCATTACCTAAAGTCCCACAAAGCGCAGTGCACAATAGCGTTAAGCAGCATCACACGACAGTGTCAACGTGCCATCCTACTGAGTGGCACGCCAGCACTCAGTAGACCTGCTGAGTTGTACACTCAGCTTACCTTGATAGAGCCCGGCCTCTTCTCATCTTATACGGAGTATGGTAAGCATATCATCAAAATCAATATTGTTTTTATTTAACACTAGCGGCCCGACCCGGCTTCGCACGGGTGGAAGTCCTCTAAAACCCGGTGCCGATGGTTAAAAACCCAACAAAAAAGGAATTATCCGAATCGGTCCAACCGTTTTCGAGTTATGAGCTTAGCAACACATTTTGCGATCCATTTTTATATTATAGATAGATAGAAGATAGATAGGCCCTTATAAAACGTCGATAACAGGTGCTGGGTTCGGGTTGGTCGTTTCCATGGAGAAGAATTATTAGCCTATGATGTTCCCACTGCTTGGGACGCAGGCGTTCTCTCTGTGACAGAGAGTGGGCCATAATGCGCCGCGTGGGCTCATTGCGGGTTGGTAGATGGCACATGTCTTCGAATTTGATGGTTCTAGGACATGCCGGTTTCGTCACGATATTTTCCTTCACCGTTTTAAGAGCAGCAATTGAAATAAATTAAACAAATTAATGTGCCTGATTGGGTCCAAACCCGTAAAAATGTTGCCCAACGCTAGGAATACGAGTATCTTATTGTATCGTGAGTGCGTTTACAAACATAGAAACTCATACAAAAACAACTAATTTTAGATCCTGATCCCCAGTCGATCACTCAAACACTAAACCAGTGTCGAAAAAAATTGGTCCCAATTATAGTAATGATATCATTTTTTTACTAAAGTCAGACCAATTCATATCATTTGCAAATCCTCAAGAAAGTAAAAACTAATAATGTCATATTCTAGGTAAGAGATACTGTGATGGCAAACAGACTAACTTCGGGTGGGACATGACAGGCCAGTCCAACTTGCCAGAATTACAGATTATACTGCAGAAGCGGTTCCTCATCAGGAGAACCAAGGAACAGGTGCTCACGAAACTAGAAGAAAAGACGAGGTAAGATGTCTACTTATTTTACAAGTTTTAAAAGATTTGGCCTTGAAATCAAATTTTTAACAAGGTACCAGGCAGGTATAGTACTACACATCAAGCTATACAAAACCAGGGGCCTTAGTCAAACAGCATACGACAGTAAACGACAATCGTTATCGTTCATCAGTCACCAATACATTTTCAACTATAAACCCCAGCGCGTAAAATTGAAAATCTATTGAAGTTCACAGATCGTTTTCGTTTGTTATCGATTAGCAGTTTTTAATAGGTTTTTGTTTGATTAAAGCCCCAGTTTATCTTTGTCTCGCTTCGTACGCACAATGCTCGCTTATTACACAAAATGAACGGTTAGCTAATAATGGTTTTGTATAGCTTGATGTGTAGCCCTGTGTACATAGAAGGAACTGTCAGACTTGTACTGACTTAATCCACGGTATCCTTCAATAACCTTTTAAGTCCTGAGTTCAATGGTAACCCAATAGTCCCGCGACCCGGCAGCCCTTAACTGGTGTTGTGTCGTAAAAACATAATGGTTTACGTCATAACCAAAAGACCCTTCTCTACATCCTCGTGTTTAGACTGACAAATTAAAATGGCTAAAAAAAAACTATTGATCAATATTTTTGGTCAGCCATATTTCTGGCCTCACATATTTTTCTTACCTTTCACAGAGAGACTGTCCTGCTAGACCCGACGCTACTGAACCACAGTCAGGAGACTGACAAGGGTCTGTCAGAGATGGCGGAGGCCTACAAGAGTAGCAAGTCGTCGGACAAGCACGCTGCGCTCATCACGTACTTCAGTGAGTCCGCGCGAGTCAAGATACCTGCCATATGGTCAGTATACACAATACCAACCGTGATGTACCGACTACAGACGTAAAAATTACTTTATAGTGTTTTACCTAGCCAGGTGCATTACTTTGTGTAATTTATTTCATCACCACTGCTCTCACCACGGCGGCGTAGGACGTCCACCAACAAGGTGGACAGACGACCTTATTGGACATGTCCTAGAACAAAAACCAACCCGCACAGGTCCTGCGTGACGGATTATAGCTCTGGCAGAGAGTTGGCCTGTGTCCCAGCAGTGGGAAGATTTATCATTATCATTCCATATCTTATCCCCTAAAAATCGTCTTTATTTCACAACCAAATACAATAAGTATGGGGTCGAGAGCGAAACGATTCAAAAGTTTCTAGTATTCACTGATCACCCCTCAATTATTTTAATACTTCCCACCGCTCAATTCTCTGTAAGTTATGATTGCAAAGAATGCAATCGGCCGAAACTCAATTTGAATCTCAACCTTATCTCTATCACATAACTCTGTATTTCCATAGCAAGTACATCCGCCAGCTAGTTGAAAGTGAGTCAACGCGAAAGTTCCTCGTATTTGCACATCATCGCACAGTCATAGACGCCATCTGTCTAACACTGGACGAAGCTGAAGTGCACTACATATCCATCGTTGGATCCACTCCCGCTAACACAAGGGCGGTTAGTATTATTATTTTAAAATACAGGCTTTTTAAAAATTAGCTTTCGAATCTTGCTGGTTTGGATAAAGCCTTTTTTGTTGGTTTTAACTTACAATAGAAATAGTTTTCTTTTTTTTTTCAAGTTAAATTCTTCGAATGCGATGTTGCGTTCTTTGTGATTTGCTGTAATTTGTCATTCTTAATTTTTCCATTTTATTATTATTTCGAATTCTCAAATTTTGTTCTCTGGTGAAAAACCTTACATACGGGTCAGAGACAAGTTTGTAGGGTGTTTAAATGGATAACGTTGATATTATTTTGAGCCTGTGTCGTGCCGTTGCAGGGCACTGGCCCCCCTCTCCCAGCTTTCCTCTTTTTGAGACCTAGTAAGATTTTATTTTCACTCAAATTAAAATAATAACTTAGTTTCCAAATGAATGGTCATAGTGAAAAACCATAGTAATGTGAGAGTTTGTTTTGTTGAAAGCTCTAATATCAGGAACTACTGGTTCATTTTTTTTTTGTTTTTGTGTTGGCAGTCTATTTGTCACATATAAAGCGGGGTTGAAACCAGCAGCTAGTAAAAAATAAGCCTTCAATCTCTCGTCTCAATTCCACAGGAGCTGGTAGACAAGTTCCAGAACACTGCTACCTGTCGCTGTGCAGTACTCTCTATCACGGCAGCTAACTCCGGCATCACACTCACTGCTGCCAACCTCGTACTCTTCGCTGAGCTGCACTGGAACCCTGGGGTGAGTTGGAGCTAGGTATACATGGTGAATTTTTCAACTGGGCGTGGTTGGCTATATCCAAAACTATGAGGAATATCGAAACATTAATCTGCATTATTGGATTTTATGAAAATCGATAATCCGGCCCAGGAATAGTTGCTGATTTTGGGGAAAAATCACACACTGCTTTATTACACTATTCGATAGTGTTCAAATTCTGGATAAGGATCAAATTCTGGGAAGTAATCATATATGACAAACTTAAGGAAATTGCAGATTTTTATAAAATTGCCATTTTCTTTATTTCTACTGAGCCAAAATCTATTAAAGGTTTGTTGTGGTTGTTAAGTGCTTCATGCGACAGAAATAACAGTTTCAGAAGCCGAAACTAGCCGATTATAAACATTACAGAGTTATAGACATATTGTCCCTGCCATTTGACCGTAGGATATCCCTTCTCTCACAGATCCTGACGCAGGCAGAGTCTCGCGCGCACCGCATCGGTCAGACAGGCGGCGTGTGTGTGCGGTACTTGCTGGCACAACGGACCGCTGATGACTACATGTGGCCCATGTTGCAGGGGAAACTTAATGTATGTAACACCTTGACAACTTAACGAGAGACATGGTGGAATTTGGAACTAGGATTAAATGATAATAATATATTTCTAAACAGGATGTTCCTTTTAAATGGGCAAAAAAGATATCAGAATCCCTAAGACATACAGGAAAACTTTTTAGGATACTTTAGCTCTTTTTTTATGTTATTAATTTAGGCATATTTATTATTGAAGTGTGAGTTGTCCGCAAAATGATTAAAATTGGTGTTTTTTATGTTTTTCGAATCTTTTTATGTAGTAAATAAAGTTAGACTTTGAGATGCTATGATATGATACTGTATTTTAGCAGCGCGGCGCCGCGCTATATTGCGAAAATGAATCTTTACGTGTAGGAAATAGAGTTACATTCTGAGTAGCTCTATCGAAATGTGCGCGTAACTTCAAGTCTCAGTGTGAGCTGGCCCTAACGCGCCGCGTGTCTTTTAACGAGGCCTTAGTTTTCATAACCTTCGTATAGGAGTCTGTTTTTTTCAACTAAGACTACTTCTTGTTTCAGGTGCTCAACAACGTAGGATTAAGTAGAGATACATTTGAAGACACGACCATGAAACACCAGGTAAATATTAAATGGAATTTATACAGATTGAGATAGATAGATTAAAAGAACTTAATTCACACATGTGTGAATTAAGTTGTTGGCATCATCATCACATTGTTCTCATTCCACCGTACCATAAAAAATATTCATCAAATAACTTAAACAATAAAATGAAAAAGAAACCCACAAAAAAGTTTAAAATAAATAAAGTTAAAAAAAAAAACACATCTTGAGATCTCGCTGGCCAGTTCTGTACAGTAAAGTACTTTCTTGGGTCGCGGGACTGTCTAACCAGGTAACCGTGACCATAGAACGTAAAGGACTATTGAAGGATCACCGTGGTGATTTTAGTCAGTACAAGTCTGACAGGAAATTCGGATATCTGAATCGGTCGAATTGCATCGCAAGGCAAGCTCCCTAAGAGGGAGGTTTTGTTCAGCAGTGGACGTCTTCCGGCTGATGATAATGATGATAATGGTGATGATCATTAACATCCTGTTATTTCTTTCCAGGAAAGTAAAAACACAATATCCCAGTACTTATCACCATGTACAATACCGAAGAATAAGAACGATTATATTCCTGGCACTAACATAAGGAAGGATTCCATCAAAGCTGACACAGGTGATCAAAGTGATGAACACAAACAATCATCGAGTACCAACGGTGATGAAATAGACCGGTCGTTCTTAGATGATGATGAAGATGATGAGCTACTCGCCAATCTGGATTTATGAACAGTTATTGTGATATTTATAAATGTTTTGATATCAATTTGGCTGTTTTATTGTGTTTCAATCAAGCAATAACGTCATTTGTAGATCTTTGACAGTCATTACTATTAGTCAGAAGCTCATAAGTCTGACAACCAGTCTTACCATGGGGCATCGTATTGACCAGTTACTGATTTGTGGAGGTCCGATAGGCAGTTGCTCCAAGTAAAATACTGAGGGGTGCTAAGGTAGGAAACCTCCACGTGCGCCCGTGGACTGGAGTTCCCTCTCGGATACGTCCGGGGGGAAGACCAGTTTTTCGGGTCGGTGCACCCTGGGATGCGGGCAAAAACTCTTCTTTAAGGAGTCTCTTTGCCCGTATGCGAATAGCCTGTCGTGTGGACGCTCCAACGCGTGTCCCTCTGATCAGCAGAGGGCACAGCGGCGGAGCGGGCTTGCGGACGGTGAGTAATGGGTGGCTCGCCGTCCGACCGAGGACCAAGCCCGGGTTGGTGGCGCGTCGTGTTTCGCGCCAAATGCCTGCTGGGGTCGCGGGTTTTTTCTTAACCCAGGTTACCGCGGCCCCGGAACGTACAGGGCATCCGAAGGAACACGGGTGGATTTTAGTCAGTAAGAGTCTGACAGTCCCTTCCGCCCCACCCAGGGCGGGAGGACTCATTTGATGATTTTACCACCTAAAAAAAAAAAAAAAAAGTAAAATACTGATATTCAGCTGCATCTTGTTGGACTGGAAACAGACCTCAATATAGTTGTAAAAAAAACTGTCGAATTGATAACCTCTTCTTTTTTGAAGTCGGTTAAAAAAAATACAATACGTGGGACCATCTATTATCATATGAACGTTATTTTTATTGTTCTCGGGAACAGTATTTAATTTACTTCTTTTCGGTATAAAGAATACTCTATATCCGTCTTTGGACAATGTATATTATAGTATTTATGCATACTTACGGCATCCATCATACTATTCATCTTATTTATCATCCCTTTTATAATCGTTTTTGTAATTTGTTTACTTGATCATTTTCATGTGACACTTATGTCAAATATCAACTTTCAGTTTCTTTTTATTTTTCTGTTTTAGCTTATAGCTTATTAGTCTATTTTGTTACATTTTGATTTATATAATTTATTTTATTGATTTCATCGTAATATTGTATTTTCTATTTTTATAATTATTATGTTTGTATTAAATAACTTTACATTATGTAAACGCACGCAGACCTCCTTGGTCTGATATGTCCAGACCTTTGAAGTAACTAATATTTGAAAATAGAAAAGAAGAAATTACGAAAACAATCTGACGGATATAAAAGCGGAGGTCGTCAGAGGAATGGGCTTCTCTATCTTGGACTATTGTATTGAGAACATCTCTCTCTATCTTGGACTGTTGAATGGTCAACAGCTTGGACTCGGCCACAGACTTCTATACAACCCTCTAAGTCACTCAACTGAGGGATCTCCTCTTACCCTCTGAGTCACTCCTGTGAGGTCACTCTTGGAATCTATCTTACTGAGGTCACTCTTGGTGCCTCTCCTACTGAGGTCACTCTTGGAACCTCTCCTGCTGCGGTCACTCCGGGGACCTCTCCATCTGCGGTCACTCCTGAGATTTCTCCTACTGCGGTTACTCCTGGGACTTCTCCTACTGAGGTCACTCCTGAGACCTCTCCTACTGAGGACACTACTGAGGTCCACCTCCTGAGGCCTAACCTGCTGAGGCTACTTCTAAAGCCTAACCTTCAGTGTTTGTTAAACGTTGAACTGTGTACTACTGTGAACTGTGAAGTGCTGAACTGTGTTTTATATTATTCTAATTGTATTTTATATTCTAGAATAAATTGTAATATCCTATTAAAGATTATTGTTACAGATTGGCGCCCAACTGGCTAACCCAGCCCTCCCTAAATTCTAAAAAACACTTCAAGTGAATATATTTGGCCAAGCTTATTATTCATCTTATCATCCACTTATTTATTTATTTATTTACTTATACTACTCCTACACCCCCTCACACATTCCATTATCGTAAGATAATCGGCACCCTTTCGGCCTCTTGGGAGTGTTAACCCTCTTGTGGGCACAACCAAGGTTGGAGATTGGTTACTCTCGGACGGCTATTGGACAATATCCCGTAGTCGTTCATACCTACTTACTTAACACTTAACAATAACATTGAAATACTACATCCCACAGACTTACACACCACAACGTTTACCCCTCGGGTATTCGTACTCAACGGCCGCTTGGTGTGTTAATCCATTCGTGGACACTCCCAAGTTGGTTGTTGAGACACTCTACGACAGAAACAGGAGAATATCCTGTGGACGTTTGTTCATACCTATTCCTCTACATTACTCCTTTTACAAATATCTATTTCTATATACTTATTATTTAAATCATACATATCATACTATATTCATTTATCGTGGGCTCTTGAAAAGATTTTTCTGATTTATTAATATAAACATTGGTTGCTAGGCAACAGGATCATAGAGTTCCTATTGTTTTGACTATTTGGTATGGATCTTTTTGCTATGGCAAAATTAAGTACTAATTGAATCTCGCTTTAAAAACTCTTTGGAGTCCTCACAATACTCTTGCTCTCTACAAAGTCGCCCTCCGAGTCCTCTGTTAAGTTCAATAGAATTCTTCTCAATAGAATCCTTCTTGATAGATTTTTTTATAGTTATTTTTTTTACAACTATTTTAATATTAATATTTTATTTTATTCATACTTATGACTCTTCCCGTCCTTCTTTCTTCTAATAGAGTTATTTTCGGTATATTAAAACTCTATTGTTTTCTAATTCATTCATCGGTTCATTTTGCTATTACTTTTACAATATTGGTTTACCCCAATAGTCTCAACGGTATGATGGCCTACCCCGTCATTACCGATATCTATGGCTCTAAACCATAGATATTCTTTTGGAGCGGTTGACAACTCCTTAAATAAGCCCTTGTTGACTTCTATAATACTATTGGTCTATCCCAATAGTCTCTACGGTATGATGGCCTACCCCATCATTACCGATATCTATGGCTCTAAACCATAGATATTCTTTTGGAGCGGCTGACAACTCCTTAAATAAGCCCTTGTTGACTTCTATAATACTATTGGTCTATCCCAATAGTCTCTACGGTATGATGGCCTACCCCATCATTACCGATATCTATGGCTCTAAACCATAGGTATTCTTTTGGAGCGGCTGACAACTCCGAAAATAAGCCCTTGTTGACTTCTATACTATTGGTCAATCCCAATAGTCTCTACGGTATGATGGCCTATCCCATCATTACCGCTATCTATGGCTCTAAACCATAGGTATTCTTTTGGAGCGGCTGACAACTCCGAAAATAAGCCCTTGTTGACTTCTATACTATTGGTCAATCCCAATAGTCTCTACGGTATGATGGCCTATCCCATCATTACCGCTATCTATGGCTCTAAACCATAGGTATTCTTTTGGAGCGGCTGACAACTCCGAAAATAAGCCCTTGTTGACTTCTATACTATTGGTCAATCCCAATAGTCTCTACGGTATGATGGCCTATCCCATCATTACCGCTATCTATGGCTCTAAACCATGGGTATCTTTTGGAGCGGCTGACAACTCCATAAAAATAAGCCTCTGTTAAAATCTCATCTCATTAGTGGTTTTAGACGCGAGCGGATTACAACTCCGAAAATAAGCCTTAAAGTTATTGATTTATCAGTTGAGTAGCGATCATTGAATGTGAATCCTACCTGACACTTAACGTAAGATGTCGGTGTGTTTGATTGAGTTATGCAAGTTTTGTGAATGTAGTAATATTTTAACCTTTACAAAATTTTTGTCCTAGGCCAAAAATTTTCTCGGGGTCGTTGGGGAAATATAGTATTTATGCATACTTACGGCATCCATCATACTATTCATCTTATTTATCATCCCTTTTATAATCGTTTTTGTAATTTGTTTACTTGATCATTTTCATGTGACACTTATGTCAAATATCAACTTTCAGTTTCTTTTTATTTTTCTGTTTTAGCTTATAGCTTATTAGTCTATTTTGTTACATTTTGATTTATATAATTTATTTTATTGATTTCATCGTAATATTGTATTTTCTATTTTTATAATTATTATGTTTGTATTAAATAACTTTACATTATGTAAACGCACGCAGACCTCCTTGGTCTGATATGTCCAGACCTTTGAAGTAACTAATATTTGAAAATAGAAAAGAAGAAATTACGAAAACAATCTGACGGATATAAAAGCGGAGGTCGTCAGAGGAATGGGCTTCTCTATCTTGGACTATTGTATTGAGAACATCTCTCTCTATCTTGGACTGTTGAATGGTCAACAGCTTGGACTCGGCCACAGACTTCTATACAACCCTCTAAGTCACTCAACTGAGGGATCTCCTCTTACCCTCTGAGTCACTCCTGTGAGGTCACTCTTGGAATCTATCTTACTGAGGTCACTCTTGGTGCCTCTCCTACTGAGGTCACTCTTGGAACCTCTCCTGCTGCGGTCACTCCGGGGACCTCTCCATCTGCGGTCACTCCTGAGATTTCTCCTACTGCGGTTACTCCTGGGACTTCTCCTACTGAGGTCACTCCTGAGACCTCTCCTACTGAGGACACTACTGAGGTCCACCTCCTGAGGCCTAACCTGCTGAGGCTACTTCTAAAGCCTAACCTTCAGTGTTTGTTAAACGTTGAACTGTGTACTACTGTGAACTGTGAAGTGCTGAACTGTGTTTTATATTATTCTAATTGTATTTTATATTCTAGAATAAATTGTAATATCCTATTAAAGATTATTGTTACAATATCCAGTGATGAGATCAGTGATTTGTGGATGAAAAGATGACAGAGAAACCTATTTTGGTATTTTTCATATTAAGATAGGATTAGGAAGTTAGATTAAAAGGTAAGTAGCACTTTCGATGGAAATGAATATTGTGGCGTTCCTTTTCAGCCCCACGTTGGGCGCCAAAAATTGTTGCGGAGGTTTGCAACCGGATTAGCAGAATGAGAAAACAGGTAAGGCAAGAAATTTATTAGACGTTCAGTTAATTTTGTTACACAATTATGGGAAATCCCTCGCAGAGAAGAACGAAGAAGTGATATTCTTTTAATCAAGAAATATACAAAGGCCTCTGCAGAGTCTTTATGTTTCCCAAGGAGCACCTATTTCCAGGTAGTTTCTCAATGCATAGATAATGGAAAAGTGTATAAGACGTGGACGTGAGGTATAATAAGGACACTTAACTTCAGGCAAACTAACACAACACTAACGTAGCGTAGCGCAAGCGCAAATTGGACGCCATTTGTTAACAAACCAAAACTGAAAACAAAAAACTGAATGCTGTTGCCTAAAAATTTATTGGGCACTTGAAAATGGCGATCTGTTGGCGCTTGCGCTACGTTAATGTAGTGTTAAGCTTGCCGTAAGTATGCGTGTCCCTATGATACTTATTCACTGTTTCAATCTCAATCTCACAACAACCGATTTTTAGTAATTTACAAGTATTTATACGAGTCTATCCATGTCTAGCCTCACTTAGCACAATCTCCCCAGTACTGGAATTTGACCTCGGGGTTTCTCCTCGCAGTGCAGTGCAGCACGCAGAAGTTGGCATACGTCTTGTGGTTGTTCCCGCACACCGGCCTGTGCATCGCCGCGCAAGGACACTTACCTGTTCGCGACACCGTTAGCTGACACTGTTGTTGATCGGTACACATCTGGCTTTAAAAAAATATACAAACTTAGTTTTTTTGCGACAGGCCCTATCAAAATAGATCCGGGACCGTGGCGATGCTTAAGCCAGGAATCACCAAAGCGGAGACGAGAGGAGATGTGTTTGAATGACCAATCAGAAATCTACATCTCCGCTTAGCTTCGGTGGAAATCTGATTGGTTGTTCAAACACATCTCCTCTCGTCTTCGCTTTGGTGGATTCCGGGTCTTATTGAACCACAACGTAGTAACTAGGTGGCCTACCATAACATCTTAATCCAAGGGTAGTTCCAGTAAGGGAACGAGATGGCACCAGACGACTTGTATAGCTCTGCCTTTAAGAAGTCGTGGTAAGCCACCAGTAGAGTTCAATACATCCACTTCCCTCGGGACGAGACTTGATTGGCGGGCCAGTATCAGCTATGCGTTTGCCTATAACACTCAGCGTTACGGCAACAATGAAGCTACATTACGAATATGTCAATTCAATAGTTTTCCAATGTAAAGCCCGCTGTACACATTGGGCCAATGCATTGGGCCAGCGTATTGGGGAAACGTGTACCAAGTAGGTCTTACTTGGCGGTATGTTGGTAGTTGGCGGGAATACTGGCGGGCCACCGAAAGTTGTCGGTTTTTCGTGCAACAATCAAAGGATCTTGGCGTACTTCGCATAAAGTGTTCACACGTTGGCCCCATGTGTAAACAGCTACATTTGGAATTCATTGTTTTGGCCCAATGTGTACAGCGGACTTAATGTTTTGAGCATAAAGCATGACGTCTGCTTATTAAAGAATAAGTGAAATAGACATAAAGTGAGCACCTACTTCTTCTGTTGTTGTCGGTAGTTATCAGGCGGACAGATTTGTTGGCTCGCAGGTGTCCTTGGAAGCTCCATTCTTTCGTTTCGGCAAACGCAGCCGCATCGTTCAAATCTTTTACCGTTTCGCCGAAATCGATTGCGACCTCTTCGTCTATACGAGTAGCAGCAACAGTTATTATTTTGCGACATACGGACCCTGTAAATGTTTACTGTATGTTAGGAACACATTTAAGAACCTGTATCTATATAAAAAGTATATGAAGCATGTTTTGCAAAACTAATGAAACACGACACAAATCACGCGGTCGTTCGCGCCACGACCGAAGTTCGGCGGAAATTTCGCGGTAGGTACTACATTATAAAATGCAATTTGATGTTATGACAACGCGGCTAAAACCGCGTCAAAAGGATTTCAGTCGTCGCACGGACCCTAACTCAACATCTGCTTAGTGCCAGCGCTCACTGTCGGCATGCATGGCACGGCAGATTTTGCTGTGGGGATGACAGGTTGCCGCGGCTCGGCGTGCCGATGCACGGAATTTAGATAATAGCATGTTTTTTAATTCATCATAGTACTCCTGTCAATATTCCATTCACAATACTTACTTTTGCACGTCACTATCATAAACATTATTACTTCCACACTCCCCAGCGTATTTCATGCTGATATTGCAATCCTTCTTCATAACGCAGCCCAGAACGCATTCATTGGAGTAGGTGACGCCATTAGTAGCGCATATAGGTTCGTATCTCGCATGGCAGACACATTGGGTGTCTTCTGTGCACACTCCTTTGTGGGCTACATTTATTTTCCTTTTATCTAAGGCCATTCTACAATCCATGAAGCACGTGTTTAAGTACGTGTGGCCATCAGAGCCACAGATGAGGCCGATGGTTTCTTGAGAGAGAATACAGCCGCAGGGCTCTGCTATTTCCGTGAGACTTGTGCAAGCAATCCTGTAGGGGTACTGCTGTTCGGTCAGCAACCATAGTGAAGCACTGATGACTATGCCTGCGATAACATCATTTACTTATATAAAAACCAGATAATCTTTTTTTTTTAGCGTGGTAAAATCGTCAAATGAGTCCTCCAACCCCGGGCAGGGCGGGAGGGACTGTCTAACTTGTACTGACTAAAATCCACGGTGTCCTTCAATAGCCCTTTATGTTCCGGGGTCACGGTGATAGAAATAAGTCCCGCGACCCCGGCAGGCTTTGGCCCTCGTGGAACACGACGCGCCGTCCGTCGACCCGGGCATGGTCCATGGTCGGACAGCGATGACGGCTCTGTCCGTCAGGTAATCCTCGACCGCACGACGGAGATAGGTCGGCACTCGGTGATACCGGAGTGCTGCCTCCCTGATGCAACTCCAGGGCAGGGTGTTGAAGGCGTTGGAGATGTCCAAAGACACCGCCAAGACGACCCTGTCCCGGGCAACAGCATCCACCGTCGTGAGGGCTCTCACGCGCATGATGGCGTCCAGCGCCCCCTGCGGAAGCCAAACTGGCTCTCCGACAGGTTGGGACCCACCCGATTCAGGTGCCCGGTGAGGCGGTCTGCAATGACTCTTTCCAAGAGCTTGCCCACCTTCGTCGGGCAGCACGATGGGCCGGAATGCGGACGGAGAGTCCGCAGGGCGCCCGGGCTTCTGGATCAGGACCAGTTTCCCCGTCTTTCAAGGAAGCGGGAACTGGTCCCTCTCCAGGCATGCGTTAAAGAGCCCCCCCCAGTCGAGGCCCAACAGTCCCGAAGGCCAGGACCCAGGCTTTCCCTGGCAGGCCGTCGGGTCCTGGGGCGGTATTTTTGGCTTTGAGCCGCTGCACCGCCACTCTCAGGTCTACTTCGGTCACCTCTGGAGCGTCGTAGACGTCGTCGTCGCTGTTGTGGTCCGCGTTTGCGCCAGTTTCACCGTCAGATTCCGTCGGAAAACCAGATAATCTAAGTCCTGGCTGGAGAAAGCCTCAATATCAATAATATCTACAGGATGATCAGGATTTTTCGGTTTTGCAGTCGTCAACCTCCTATTATATTCGGGAGCTTAAAAGCCACTCTAGAATCACAATATAAATTGTGATAAAATTTGGATACATTTTTAAGATATTTAGAAGTCATTGATGACCCAAAAAAGTGGGTGGCTTCTAAAGACTGTGGTCTGAACTCAGAACGTCCGGGGCATCCAATTTTAAATGACACATGATGAGGTTTACCATGCTCTAGACGGCATATGTCGCGACGAGCAGTCCGCGAAATAAACAGGTAACAGAATTAGACTAATATTATCGGAGCGAAACATGTATCAAACTAATCAACGTGAGGTGATTTGCTGGCAACACCGAATTCATAGGGATTGCCACAGATAAAAGTACTTACAATTCAGGGTTATGACGTTTACGTATTGCCTAGCCTGTGTCATTTTACCGCCTTTTTGCTAAGACGCGAGTATTTAATCTTATACCCTTTTCAATAGTGTAAAGTAAAAGTTAGTGGTGCTGATGGGAGTTTTCCAGCTTGGCAGCGGCTCATCCCAAAAGTTACAAAGCTAAGTGGTAGCGCTGAAATATGTGCAGTGATCTCGGGGGCGAGATCACCACAAACTCTAATATATGAAAGCCTTTCGTGTTGCAAGTCGTTCGATGTTGCAATGCGAAACCTCGTGAAATTAAGACTGGGCGAAAGGCCGTGATCAGTCAGCTGGGAGACCTTCGGTGCTTCAATACGAAGTCGTCCCAACGCAAAGTAATCTGCTGTTGTATGCACATCAGGGTGCCTACAACGGAGATATGTATGTATAACATTGATGGGTACATACAAAAGAGTTAATTTAAGAAATGATCTGAGGTGCACCCAGATATGATGGCAAGGGGTTAATTAGTAGCTTAAGTGCTGCGGCTCCGCTTTAATAATTAATATGCTGCGAGAGTGGTCTCGTAGCAGGTGTGACTAAAATTAATCTTGGCAGGACGTCTATGTGTGTAGCGTTGTTGTGCCAGGACCGTGGACTGGGAATTGCTCGGTCTACGGCTGTGACTCCAAATCTAAAACTGAGACACCAGAAATGTTTCTATGTATGTGTATACTAATTGTTTAAAATGGTGGGAATCAATTTTAACCAACAGATGGCGGACAGAACGTGATGCTAAATGACACGAACAAGCAACCGATGAACGCGAAGCAAACTTCCCTAATTATTGAAGATTCTTCTCAGAAAACCAAATCCCAATTAAGAAACTCAGGTACAAAGTCCATATAAATATTCTAATACCATCGCGCGAGGGCCTACAAATGCCTCGCCGCGACAGCATACACTGTGGTCCACAGGCCTATTAGAGAACGAGTGGGCCATGGTTCACCTCACGTATCTATACCCAGTGAAAATAGGTCCAAGTTTTGGTTACATGCCCGTTTTTAGCGTAGGTTTGAAGAAATAACGTCCCCAAAGTATGAATTGCTGTCCGACCATGGACCATGCCCGGGTTCACGGGGCGTTGTGTTCCACGCGCGCCCCAAAGAGTGTCAGCCCAATGACGGGCCCCCCCTTTAGAGGGCCAAAGCCTGTCGGGGTCGCAGTACACACGTATACCGCGACTCCGGTACATAAAGGGATATACTGACGGACACCGTGGATGGGGGTGTGGGTCAGTACGAGTCTCACGGCAGTCCCTCCCGTTCTGCTCTGGGTGGGAGGACTCATTGGATGTTTCTTTCTTTCTTTCTAAATAAGTACGTAAAATGAAAATCAACTCACCAATTCTGAAATCCATTCCTCATTTCTTTCTCGCAAATATTGTTAACTAAAATAAAATTAATTGCAAAATCTTATCATTAACACAAATTATTTTCAACTTCACGCGATTGATTATTGTTTGCTGTTAATTGAAAAATTCTAGCATTAATTGATTAGGTACCATGTAGTTTATTAGGAATTGATTGATAACTTCCGGAACCTAAGGAATGGTTTTTATTATTTCGCCTACCATAAGACGTACTTGAGTCGGAAGTGTACTATCCTATTTTTTATCGCAATATAAATCCTCATTGGATGTCCATCACCCCAAGAAGAGCGGAGAGTTCTGTTTGACAACCATGGTTGCCTCCATATTGTCTCTCTAACCGTATCGTAAGATACGGTTGGCACAACGGTTAAGCGATAGACTGCTGTTTTGCGTGTCGTGGGTTTAATTTAATTTTTGCACGGTACAAATATTTGTATGGCCTACAAGTAGTTATTTCTGGTCTGGATATTTACGCATGTGTCTTAAAATGTTTGATAACGCACCCACGATACACTGGAGCTTCTTACAAACAACTCCTTTTTTGTATTAAAAAAGAGAAAATAGGAATTCCTGGCTAAATAATCTTGCGAAGATTGGTCTGTGGATGAGTTTCCGTAGTACCCCGTTACTGGGGTGTGTGTGCAAAGTATTAGAATGGTCTGCTCAATCCGCTCAATTCAATCACAAAGCACTCTCTTCATCATAATGAGTGGAATGATGTCCACTATGAACCGGTGTCGCATTGCCTTACGTTTTACTCCGAATAGTCCGTAACATTATCATAATAAAACAATCAAATTAGTGTGAACTATTTATCATTGTTTTTTTTTACAAAAATATATCAACATCCGAATTGATAACCTCTCCTGTTGGAAGTCGGTTAAAAATACATTTGTATCAGTTGAATACCTAACTAGTTGTCGCCAGTGGCTTCGCACGCTAGAACTCGAAAACCCCATTAAAACATAAAGTCGAAATAAAATAAAATATTTCATATCAAACCGTGCAGTACTTTTTGAGTGAAAAACTACCTAACAAACATCCATCCATCTATCTTCACAAACTTTCGCATTTAGAATGTACAGACGCCTGCAGGTCAATCCACCCCCAATCTTCCAAATTTTACCAATAAAACATTAACCTTCTACTATTTTATTGTGATAAGATTGAAAATCTATGAAAGAAAGAAGAATGCCCAAAAAAAACCCAGAGTCCATTAAAATAATTTATGAACATCTAAATAGACCTTAAATAAGAGGTCATAAATACGCTATTAGTTTCGCAGAAAACCATAACCAAACAAGGCAGGAGCATAATAACAATTTCTGTATAGGAACTAGGACGGCACACGCCTTGCTATATAGAATTGTTATATTCTGCTGGCCTATTTGGTTAACGTTGTAATAACTGGCAGAATATCTGATCTATTGCCTGCAGCAATGTAAATAAAAAAAAACGTATTTCATAGAATTTTTTTTCGTGGTAATATCATCAAATGCGGCTTCCCACCCCGGGCAGGGCACGGAGGGCCTGTCACACTTGTACTGATTTAAATCCACGGTGTTCTTCGATAGCTCTTTATGTTCCGGGGTCACGGTGATGGAGATAAGTCCCGCGACCCCGGCAGGCTTTGGCCTTCTGAGAGGGGGCCCCGTCATTTTGCTGACGCTCTTTGAGGCGCGCGTGGAACACGACGCGCCGTCGACCCGGGCATGGTCCATGGTCGGACAGCGAGTTGCCCTTTACTCGCTGTCCGCATGCCCGCGCCTATGGTGGCCGGAGGTTGTCTGCCGACGTCCAACGCCGTGGGCGTCTACCACTGCGGTTGGGGCGGAAGGAGGACGCTGTCCTCTCCCTCTCGCGGCCCGCCTCCTCCTTCACGAGCATTACTGCTTCGCAGAAGAAGGCGACCGCTTCCCACTCGACTATTTTTTAGATTTAGAAAATATGTTACATTTTTATAATCGATCCGCCCCGGCTTCACACGGGTGAACACGATGATTTTCGTCCTCTAAAACCCGGTCCCAATGGTTACAGACACAACAAAAAAAGAATTAGAGTCATGTGGGTCAAGTGTGCGCATTTTTTCTTTGATGCTTCACAAACTCGAATATTATTAGTAGAATGAAATAAAACTGTATTATTTAGAAAGACTGTTTCTTTGTAATCACTTTAGACACAACACTAATATTATCAGTAGCTTATATTTTAAAAAACTAAAGAAAACAAAGACCCTTTCGTATGCGCACTTTTACCCCAGTATCGGGGTATGTGTACGCAGCACTGTGGGTAAGTGTGCGCAACAACAAAAAATATATGTTTTAGAAGATAAACCATATTAAATTATATTTTTTTCATCATAGGCACTTAAAGTAATCAACATAATAATCATATTAAATCAAAATAAGAGATCAACTTCGTCATTACATGTATCACAAATAAAAGTGCCGTGTTCGTAGCTGGTGCACTGTTCGCGCCACCAGGCTAAAGGGCTTAAAAGGCTACATTTAAGTTAGTCGTTCTTTCTTTATACCTAATTTCTCTTCTTGCTCTTCTTTCTTAACTTATAACTCAGATTTATAGAGACTTCCTTCCAGCGTACATCTGTGACGATCATAGGTAATAAGTGGTGACGCTGCGCACACTTAACCCAAACCATCGAAACAGGATTAGATGAATATCGTTGATTATTGCGTCATCACAACAACTTAAAAACTGGCAAATAACAAACTAGATATTATGTTGCACTCGATACCAAAACGCATATTTTCAAAAAAAATACATGACTTCAAAAGATTACTCGTCAAATGTGACAAAATATCGTAAATATTCTAGCAAAAATCTTCTTCTACCTGTCAATCCAAAATGGCGCGCGAGAAGCAGCTGGGGCCTTAGTCAAACAGCATTCGACAGTAAACGACAATCGTTATCGTTCATCAGTCACCAATACATTTTCAACTTTATACCCCAGCGGGTAAAGTTGAAAATCTATTAAAAACTGCTTATCGATAACGAACGAAACAAACGAAAACGATCTGGGAACGTCAATAGATTTTCAACTTTACGCGCTAGGGTATAAAGTTGAAAATGTATTGGTGACTGATGAACGATAACGATTTTCGTTTAATGTCGAATGCTGTTTGACTAAGGCCCCTGTAATACGAACGCTTCGCAGGACATCCCGCGGGGTACCGAAGAGAGGGGTTGCCGTTCCTGGCCGTTTTTTAATATTCGAGATATTTAGAATGCGCACACTTAGACGCTGCGCACACTTGACCCACATGACTCTATCCGAATCTTTCCAGCCGTTTTCGAGTTATGAGCTTAGCAACACATTTTGTAATCCATTTTTATATTATAGAAAGATAGATAGAAGATAAAACGCGTGTATTCAGTTGTTTTCATTTATTCTCCGTAATCATTTTTAATAGCGACCCGCCCCGGCTTCGCAAGGGTGCAATCTCTACTATATCATGCATGTTATATACATAAAAACTTTCCTCTTGAATAACTCTATCTATAAAAAAACCGCATCAAAATCCGTTGCGGAGTTTTGAAGATATAAGCATACTTATGGACAGGCAGAGAGAAGCGACTTTGTTTTATACTATGTAGTGATGCGAAAGTGATGATAAATAATGTTTACATAGATTTAAATATAATCAGTAGATACGTAAATGTTCTTTACTCTCAAATCTCTCTCAATATAATAATAAATAATAATAATAATAATACTTTATTAAACAAGAGGTGTTGCAGTGAATACAGAAAAAAAAAAAAGTTACACTTTACAAATGAACACTTGTATGCTACAAAAGTGGTGGGGGTACTGTCCTCTTACCCCTCGTTTACACCAAGGTATAATACATGTATTTGACAAGTTTTGACATGTCATAGACTTCAGTGTAAACGCAGATGTGTTTTATACTTGCATAAATACTTTTTGGCTACACAGTGTGAACGAAAGAATGTTTGAAATTATGGGTTGAGACACTCTCAATACATGTATAAAACAAACAAACTATGTTTTGACAAGTATTCTACAAGTTTTGTATGAAACTAGTATTTAACTTGTTTTTCGGTGTAAACGAGGGGTTAGATAGGCTATACAATAGCCTGTAGTAAAGAGAATCAGTGCCGTTTCCCTCTAAGAGTGGAAAATTAGTTGCGTAGTGTTTTTGTACAATTCAATAATTTTAGATAAAGCAACACAAACAAAAGAATAATAAAATAAAAAGAAAAGGATAAAAATTAACAAAAATGCTTGAAAGTATAAGTATATAATTATGTGTGGTATGTGAATGGGGTGTGATGTGAAATGTGTGTTTTGCGAGTGTTTGTATGTGTATGAGATGTGTGCGTTTTTTGAGAATAATGTGTAGCGAGTAAATAAACTTAAGATAATGTAGTAAACAAGGATTCGGTTTCCTCATACGTTTTGTCTTGTAAGTAAGAGCGGACTGCTGATTTACATTCTTGAACAGATAAACAATAAATTGAGATATTTGCATTAATTTTATTATACAAGAAAGGGCCAAGATAGAAGAAAAATTTTTTTGTAAAGGAGTAGCGGGTCTGTGGAAGGGAACAAATAAGATCTTTACGACGTTTCTTAAGTTTAATAAAGGGAGTAGAGTGATGTTGTAACAAGATTGCATGATAAATAAACAACTGTCGGACGTTAAGAACGTTGCAACTTTTATATAGCTGCGTGGTGGAAAATAAAATTGATCGAAATGTTGCAATCTTTAATATTGCCCTGTGTGCAATCTCCAATGGAAGTATCGTGGTTTTAGAAGCCCCACCCCAACATGAAATGCAGTAAGATAAAATTGACTGACAAAGTGCGTAGTAAACATTGCGGATAATAAATTGGTTGGCTACATGTCTAAGAGTTTTAAAGATAAATATCAATTTTCGCATCCTACCCGTCAGTGCTTTAAAGTTTAGAGTATTATCTAAAGTTACACCCAAGTATTTAATTTTATTGACAGACTCTATTTGACTGCAGTTACAATTGTGTGTTTTATGTGTGAGACATGTGTGAGCAGTGAGGGATAAATGATTTTTTGGCTGGGATGTTGAGCTAATTGAAAAAGTGATAAATTTGGTTTTGGTCGCGTTGAGTGTGAGAGTGTGAGCCAGAAGCCAGTCAAGGGTGGAGTCAAGACCTGATTGAGCTAAAACTTGAAGTTCTGACCAAGAGTCTGCGAAAAAAGTTATTGCAGTATCATCAGCGTAGGTGACAATCTTTGAATTTGGAATTGTTAGATTGCAGAGGTCGTTAATAAAAACAAGAAACAACGTAGGGCCAAGTATACTCCCCTGGGGCACACCGTATTTAATAGGCAGCTCGTCACTTACGTGGTCTCCTATTTTAACGACTTGCGTTCGATCTGTGAGGTAACTATAGAAAAACTGGAGTTGTGGACCTCTGACACCTATATTTTCTAGTTTTTGTAAAAGGGTTTTAATGGGAACGGTATCGAACGCTTTCGCGAGGTCTAGAAACACTGTAAGTACCTTCTTATTTTTATTTAGGTTGGAAACAATAAAAGTCGTTAAGTCATGTACTGCGTCAGAGGTAGATTTCTTTACGCGGAACCCAAACTGCTGTGTTGAAATAAGATTAAAGTGCTCTAAGTAATCTCTCAGCCTTTTGTTAATGAGGCGTTCCATTACTTTGGACAAAGCACTTAATATTGCAATTGGTCGATAGTTATTGGCTAAGTTCCCATTGCCACCCTTGAAGATGGGGTGAATAAGTGCCCTTTTAAACGAAGTGGGAAAAACAGAGGTTTGAAAAGAGAGATTAAAAATGTGGCTTACTATAGGTGCCAGAGTAGCGGAATACCTTTTCAAAACGGTGGCTGAGATCCCGTCCCAGCCAGTTGCTGCACTAGATTTCAGAGAAAGTATAGTTTTGACAATTTCAGCATCGTCAGTTGCTTCGAGGACAAATGAAGACATGTTGATAGGAGACTGTGACGGGGCCGTTTGGAATTTGTGCACAGTACTGCCGGTAATTTTATCGGCGAGCTCTTTGCCGACGCTGACGAAAAAATTGTTGACTTTATTACAGGAATCAGTCGGGGAATGTGAATTAAGCAATAATTGAGTTGATGTATGTTTTGTTTTGGAAGAGTAAGTTATGTTTTTTATAACAGTCCAGAGAGCCTTTGTGTTTTGTCCTGCATTCTTTAGTTGTTCGCTGTCGTATTGCCTTTTAACTTTTTTGAGGAGTTTTGTACAGAAGTTTCTGTAGCGTTTATACGTCATAAGGAGGATTTCGTTGCCCGGTGATAACTTAAGTTTTTTGTGAAGTGAGTCTCTGTTGCGGATACATCTCGACAAACCGGGAGTTATCCAAGGTTTGAGTGTCCTTTTTCTCGCTGACTGTATCGACGTGGTTGTGTTCTCCATTATAGCTTTTGACAGTAGGTTAACCAGGCTATCCGTGGCAGCATTTGCGTCCTTTGTAAGAAAAATAGGGTTGAAATCTAGCTGCTCGTAAGATTTATCTAGGCTTTCAAAATATCAAGCACAATTCACAACAATATCGTTTGTAAAACCGCTTTGAACAAGTCATAGATTTTTAAAAGTTCAGTCAATTAGTAACGTTTTTTTTAGTTGGTGATGGTTTAATCGATATCTATCATTGAATTTGGGTTATAGTATGTATACTCTACCTTGCCACACATAAGTCGTTTTAATCGATTCTGGGTTTTTGCTCCATATATTTTTGGGCATTCCTCTTTGACAGATTGAGGTAGGTTGATGTGCTGCATGGCGTCTGTACATAGTTTCCATAGCCTCGGAAGGCTCGTTACGCCGTTGGTCCCAGCTGTCATTTGTAGATCTTTGACAGTCGCGACTGGTCAGAAAGTTTGTAAGAGTGTCGAGCTCACTAAGGGATCGTATTACCCAATTACTGGGTTGTGGAGATCAGATAGTCAATATAGGCAGTCCAATTCGACTCTAACATGGTTGGGAAAAAGGCTAAGATAGTGATGTGAGGACAAGGGTTCAGGGGCCCAATTCTCGGTTTTAGAGATGGTGTCAAACTCGACAATTTCTAATGACGTAATTTTTTCGACAAATTTTAAAAGTTGCTATGTCAAATTCGCCATTTGTCGAAGGCTAACGTTACAGTTCAGTTAAATTTTTCGAAAAGATTACGTCATTAGAAATTTTTGTCGAGTTTGACACCATCTCTAAAACCGAGATTTGCCCCCCTGTGTCTAGGAAAAATCAATCGGTAAGATAAAAAAATAAAAACCCATGTTCGAAGCTGGGGCGTTCCGCTAGTTTTTTATTACTGGATAAGATTTAAATCTTGACGCCATATTACTTGTTCTACTCAAAAATATCGATTGATGTAGTTACAGGTCAACTTACCCCAATTTGTACCAACCGAAAATGAACTGTCCAGTATTATCTATGATAAGGTTGAAAATCGTAGGGTATGTGTTGGCGTCTGTAGATGTAATTATTGGAGGGTGAATTCGCGCATCCTTTATTTATTTACAAAAAACGTCTTTAATGATGTTTGTGGTGATTGAATATGTATCGGGGTTCGTCGCAAGCACCGAAGAACTTGACTCTTAAATTAGGATTTCGGTCGGCTGCACACTTATAAGTGCATTTGTTAAGATATGTGATGCCGTCGTTACCGCACACTGGACGGCGGACGGGGACACAATTGCATCCTTCGCCTGGACCTTTTGGACCTTCGTCAGCCTCCTCCTCCTCTTCATCGTCATCACCCTCCTCCCCATCCTCCTCTTCCTCTAAGTTATCTTCATCATCCTCGTCTACCTCCTCATTTTCAGCGTCCTCGTAGTCTCCTCCATTTTCCGCAATTTGGTCTTCGTCACCATTCGCCATAGTTGTAAACACATGCACACCCATGAGCAATAATAAGCCTGTTATAATAAATACAAAATCATTTCAGTCATTTTAAGTTTGCTATAGGAAGTTCACCATTATTCAAATTCGTTATAGCACTTTAGGGGAAAATGGGGAAATAGTATTTTTTGATAAATACTTACTACTATTTTCTAGCAACAAACCATAGTCAATGAGTAGGTAGATATGAATAAAACCTTACTAGACATTATCTAAAAGGTCTACCTCAAGGCTTGATGCTATGGCCTTTAATGTTTACATAAAGGATTTTCAAGCGATTAACGCATAAGTTTAAGCAATACAAAATCAATTGTAGTAAGTAATACTTTAATTTGTACAAACCTACTTCTAGTAGCTAATAGGCAAAAATCGCTTGTCTAACTTTTGATACATCAACATTAGTTTTGTATTCAGAGTTTTTTTTTTGCATGGTAAAATCTACAAATGAGTCCTTCTACCCCGGGCAGGCGGGAGGAACTGTCAGACTTGTACTGACTAAAATCCACGGTGTCCTTCAATAGCCCATTATGTTCCGGGGTCGCGGTGATGGAAATAAATCCCGCGACCTGTACAGAGTTTGTTTAGAAATGATTATCTTTAAAATTTTGAAATGACAAGTGCTTTTCCCAAATTAATAAGTCTATAAAAATCATCTAGATAAATCTTTTTACAGTACTTACCAAAAATATAGCTCATTTTTCTACGGTTTCCAGCTATAAAATAGCGATATTTCTACGCCAATGCTTATCAGCCAATAATAATAAAGAAATTTTTCGACAAGTATTTTCACAGTTAGAGTTTAATTACTAAATTAATATATTACGCGTTTTATGTTTTAATTTTTTAAGTACCGGGTGTCGCGGATATGTCCGTGTGTCATTTTTACTTTTAATATTTCATTTAACAAATTTTATTGCAATGCATAATTGTCGGGCATGCGGACAGCGAGTAAAGGGCAACTCGCTGTCCGACCATGGACCATGCCCGGGTCGACGGCGCGTCGTGTTCCACGCGCGCCTCAAAGAGCTGTCAGCAAAATGACAAGGAGGGCAAAAGCCTGCCGGGGTCGCGGGACTTATTTCTATTACCGTGACCCCGGAACATAAAGGGCTACTGAAGGACACCGTGGATTTTAGTCAGTACAAGTCTGACAGTACTTCCCGCCCTGCCCGGGGTGGGAGGTCTCATTTGATGATTTTACAACGTAAAAAAAAATGCATAATTTTGATTGGGCAACTCGCAGTCCAACCCTGCACTGCACTCCTCTATGTTTGTGAATACCATCATTATCTCTTCAAAAGGGCAGTAAGAAATGAAAAATATGTCTTTTGTGATTAGAAAGTCGATTTAATAAATAGCAATAAACAAATTCATTAAACACGACATATTAAACAGTAAAACATTTTTTAAATAAAATAAACGAAAAGCATCAGATCATAAGTTCATAAAAAACTTAAATACATAGTATCAGTGATCAAAATATGTATATCGAAAGATGAGTCTTTAAATAGTAAGGCAACAAAATTATATTTTGTTTCCTATTCTTTTGCAATATTAACAAGTGCAAATGCAAACGGCAGTACTAACTAAACTTAACAAACTAACGTATTAATATGACTTAGAAGTACTGGATGCCGGAGACCACCTTCACTTTATCTTCACAAGGTCCGTAGTGAGCGATGCTGAGCCTGCTGTTCTGGGCGGTGGCGCAGTTGAGAAGGCAGTCGTTACTGTAAGTATTGCCATCGCTACCACAAACAGGCTTCTTCTCCCTCGTGCAGGCACAGGTGACTGCTTGAGTGGATGCCTCGACGCAGGGTCCTGTGTGGAGCATTTCCAGGCCAGCAGTACGCTGTTTCTTGCAGTCAAGGTTGCACTGGTTAGGGTAAGTGTTGCCATCGTTGCCGCACACAGGCAGGTAGTTGAAGGTGCAGACGCAGTCGGCAGGGGCAGGGGCAGGGGCGTCCTCACAGCGACCCGGCCTCACGACGTAGATTTTCTGGTTGGAGCTGTGGTTGACGCAGTCCAGTAGACACTGGTTGTTGTAAGTCTCTCCGTTGGAGCCGCAGACGGGAAGGAAGTTCCTTGTGCAGGTGCACGGGGGTAAAGCCTGCGAGCTGCAGATGTAGGCGGCGAAAGCCAGAAGTACTCCTGAGAAAAACAGATTAATACCATTAGACGTTTCTTCTAAGGTTCTTTATGAAGATTGTTGAACACATTGAATCAATGACCCTCAATATAATCAGATAGTATCGTACCACACATTGTGACATCCTATTCATGACCTATCGAGATAAAAACATACACGCATAGCAACTACAAATATTTCACCTTGACATTACAATATTGATAAACTTGAATAAAAAACAAACAGTTATATACGTAATCGTTTTTATAATGTTTTGCAGTCTTATCATTATCATACTAATGCCTGAGTCGTTAAGATGAACCGGATTTATAAAAATAAAAAAGATTTTAAAAAAGTCATTGGGATTCGCCATAGTTGAGAACAGTGTTATAAAAGATGAGCAGATGGACGGAAAATTATAACAATGGTGATAATTTAAAAAATTATGAAGCGTTAATTCCCAATCGTCACGACTTCCTGCCTTTGAAGCATATCTGAAGACCTTCAGACACTCTGAAGAGCAACTTAACCTTATTTGTAATGAAAACAACGATATAAACTATGGGAACTTATCTACATCCGCCATTGGGTTTGTTTTTCTAGCGCAGTGGATTTCGGCCCACAAATTCTGACAGAGAGGAGGCCTGTGTCCCAAGTTCCCAACAGAGGGAATATTATCTAGGCTGATTATTTGCATCTACATTTATGGTGTTATAGTTAACTTTTACCAGCCCGTTTTCCCTTTCTTACATCCATGAGAGATACATAAAATAAAATCTATAGGAGTGCATCTCTCAAGGGGAAAGTTTGGCCGAGAGCCATAAATGCGAGGTACCGACTGCAATAATACAGTATGCATATAATTATATGTTCAATATAGAAAGTGTCATCAGTATTAAGAAAGTATTAAATTGAAGACAGAGCTGCTGACAGTTGTGGAATAAAAAATCAAATACAACTCTGAATTGACAAAAAAAAACATCTAAAAACAGGTTCGTTCAACTTTTAAAAGGCGCGAAAAGCAATGCAATTAATAATTTTAAATAAAATATGCTTACCGAATTTGAAATCCATATTTTTCAGTGGCTTATACTTTTATTAATATTCACAAAATTTAACACAACCTTTAGCTGTGGCCGAAATTAATATATGACCGGGATTACTGAGCCCGTTGTGAGCGTCGGATGTAATGATACTCTGTGTTGAAGACACGTCTTTATATATGAATATAAAGTTTCCCGAGACGAGAAGAAAACAAGGTACTTTTAGTTTGTAAATCCCCAGCGCGAGGTGCGTCACTATGTAATATTACAGGCCGGTTCTCGCTAATTGTGTTTACATAGACGGCGCGTCTACAACAGACAATGTGTGAACTTTTTGAGGAAGGATCAGTATATTTAATCAGTATTATTTTCGGAATAAGTTTAACGTCATTCGACTTTATTTAACTTTAGTTTCTAAGAGTTTAACCGACAATTTATTTTGATAATGTTTGTTTACATTATTGTTTGTGAATCCCAATTACTTGGTTAATTTAGTAGGAATTTGATTTATACATCCCCGTTATACTCAAAATAGGAGCACATTTTTCAGAAGACCATGACAAAGCCTAGTGGTCGTCAGCATGACAATGCATTGTTCATTATGAAAACTTGATAACAGAGTAGCAAGTAGGGTGTCGTGAAACAATGAAAAAGGAAATTACTACGCTTTGAAATACTTAGGTAAGGGTTTTTCGGAAAGAGTTCAGTTTTTAGATAGGTTTAAGAACTATTATAGCAGGCTGTTCAATATTGTTGATCTCTAGGAGAAGCCGTTAGAAGGCTTCTTCTTCCTTCCTCTTCTTCCTAGGCTGGACACGATCAGCTTTCTTGAGCCTAAGCCATAAGTCAAGTTTACTACTAGGCCATCTTATAGCTACCACTGCTGGCAAGACGGACAAACACACAAATTCTTATTCTTTACATCTATTGTAAAAGTAAAAATGCAATCACAAAGAACCAGCGTCCATTAATAAAAAGCTATGTAATAATTAATTGTTTAATTTCAAGGAAATATTATATATCTACTATAGATAGAACTAGATGTAGATAGGTAAAACAAAACCCGTATGCGTAAGTTATTTGAACTCGGTTATGAAAATCTTCGAGCCTTGGTGTTTGCAGGCTTAAGCCCTCTGAGAGGGGGCCCCGTCATAATGCTGACGCTTTTTGAGGCGCGCGTGGAACACGACGCTCCGTCGACCCGGGCATGGTCCATGGTCGGTCAGCGAATTGCCCTTTACTCGCCGTCCGCATGCCCGCGCCTACGGTGGCCGGAGATCGTCTTGAGACGTCCGACGCCGTGGGCTGTGCCGTGGGCGTCCACGCACCCATGGTATAGGAGGAATTCGAAGTGTGCAACGTTTTTTAATATGAAAAGATTATGCAATAAAAAATTTAGGTACAGACAGAAATACATAGGTTAAAAAGGTAAATGTAATTATTTTAACTACGAGCACATATGTAATGTATAACAAGTACAAAGGCATCGTGTGTTAATTTATTATATTTACTTAACTCGATGGTCACACCTCTGTCAATATGGTGAGATAATGTTTTGTTTCTATGTAAATCTTTGGATAGACAAACAATAAAAATTTAAAATCTGTGTAGTAAGTTTAAGTAACACCTTAATATCGCTTGAGCAGTGGCGAATTTATTCTAGATTGGGCCCTGTTTTAAAAAATAATTAGGGCTCTTTGAACCTGAGTGCGGAAAATAATAATATTACCTACCCTCTTTTAAGGCTTTTCTGCACTCAAGAATTTTTATTTAGTTTTGCAAAATTAATGAAAATCCTGACTATATGTAAACTGTTCATTTTAGTAAGATAAAGTAAGAGCGCAATGGGGAGATTGAGGAAATTTTCGATTAGATATGACTTGGCAAAGGCAGTCTGCATTGAAGACCGAGCGAAGCGAGCTCGATAAATTACAGCTTTCTGAAGTCCGAATAAGGTCAATTTCATTAAGATCGTGGTTTAGGTTATGTGATATTTTCCTTTAATTTCGTCGAGGTCCCCAGTTACTCAGGTACGCCTTATTACCGATACGGCTGGCGGAGGATACGCCCCTGCGCTTTAAAATATCATTGACCGCTAGAAAAAAAGATTCGGTTGGCAACAACTTTCTGTATCATGCGTCATCAGCAGGGACGACTTGCCGGACCCAAAAATAGAAACCGGACAATGACGGTTTACTACTTCATCACCACTACTCTCAAAACGTTGAAGGAAAAAATTGCCAAATTCGCTAGTGATCTGGCATGGCATAGAACCCTAAATTAGAAGACATGCTAGATTAATATAGATACTAGATAGAACATAGTAGTTCCCCCTACAGTTTTTTTTTGGGTTATAAAATGATCAACTTATCAGTCGTCTGTGGTCGTAAGTCCTCCTAACCTGGGTAGACGTGCGACACACACTGATAGCTTTTTCTTCGCCATCTTTTGGTGGAGTGGGGTTGATCGAAACCCTAACAAAAACCAGACAGGTCAAACTAACCGGACACGATTTATTGTATAAAATCGGATACCTGGCAACCCTAACATACTACCACGATTTGTATAGTACGTAAATAAGATACAGGTCACACAGGAGAGATTATAGAGATATACCTACATTAATAAATACCGGCCCATTATGAGTTCAAAAAGTTCATAAACAATACAAATACCCCAGTTGCTGCAGACAGACTTGAAAAACTAGTTTTTGCTAAAATGAGCACCGTGCTGTTCAAAGACGAAGACGAGCATTCTCTAAAAGACAATTTCTGTACCCTTAGCACGAGTTTTCAATCTTTTACTTTACAGAAACATTCCAGTATTTACAACGTTTTTTGTATGAGAATATGGAACAGCGCCTCTGGTGTGCGAAGAAGGAACCAATTTTTTCATTGAAAATTGTCAATTTGAAGTAGTCAAAGTTCCAGTTTACTTTACGTCTCAAATACTGAAAACTCGTGCTGACGGTACTGATCTGTACGCTTTGACGAGTTCGTCGTCGAACCAACATTTGAATTATGCACTTAAGCTATTCTCTAAGTTGTCGACGACGGGGTACTAAGACAGGAAACCTCCACGTGCGCCCGTGGATTGGAGTTCCCTCTCGGATACGTCCGGGGGGAAGACTTTCATTGCCCGTATGCGAATAGCCTGTCGTGTGGAGGCTCCAACGCGTGTCCCTCTAATCAGCAGAGGGCACAGCGGCGGAGCGGGCTTGCGGACGGTGAGTAATGGGTAGCTCGCCGTCCGACCGAGGACCAAGCCCGGGTCGGTGGCGCGTCGTGTTTCGCGCCAAATGCCTGCTGCACGCGTAGCATGACCACCGTAGAAACGAGTTATATCGACGGGAGAATCGACAAACTGACAGATTGAAGAAAGATTTCTATCGTCCTAAGCACGGCGATGTTTGTCACGTAGAAAAGAAATGTTTCTTCTCTACGATAGAAAGAAGTCTACAACGTCGAGCATGCCGACAATATTTTCTCTACTTTTGACACTTGGGGGAAGACACATTTCTTCTCTACAAGAGAAACTTGTCTACATCAAATCAGACCTAGACAAGTTTCTTTTTATAATATTCTTGATGTTTATCGACTTAAATTTGTTTTAAAAACAAGTAAGGGTCCTCCCAACTCAATCGCTTTAGTTTTTAGGCTATAAAGAATAAAAAAGGATGAATGAAACTTGTACGGAAAGTTCATCAAACTTTTTTTTAATACGAGTTCCATGAAAAAATATATAAAATGAGAAACTTTCAGTGAAATAATGCAGACAGCTAATCTTTCCAATGTTTGTTACTAGACAAAAATGTTTTAATTTTGCAAGAAACTACGTGTCATCAGTCATATACATGCAGCATAGACCCAATATTTTCTGCCTAAAATTGCCGTAATCATAATTGTGATCATAATTTTTCATATAATAAATATCTGTCTCCTATAACACAAAGATAATGTTCTACACTTGTTTTTCTCTCTTTCTAGAAAGTAAATTAATTTTATTTGACATTTGCCTAGGAAAGACTCGTGTCCTTACTGCGTGTCTATGGTTTGGATACTTTTTGCGTTTTAATGTCGCTTTGATTTATGTGCAAAAAGTTATTTTTATTGCAAATGAATGCACATATTTCTAGAATTATGGATAATTCTGTCTGATTCCAAGAAATCATTTTAATTTGTATTGAAAACTTGAGAATTTGAAACGTTTTTTTCGTTAACTAAACGTTTTAGTTCATTCACAGCTCAGTCATTCGCCGTTGCTATGGAAAGAAATCTTATGTCTTCTCTTCATAGAAACACGAGTCTACAGGCCGCGCCATGCTCGGACAAAAGACATATCGAGTGGGATAGAAAGAGCTTTGTCTTTTCTTGGTAGAATAGAGATAGAATCGCCATGCTACGCGTGCTGGGGTCGCGGGTTTTTTCTTAACCCACAGGATACCGCGGCCCCGGAACGTAAAGGGCATCCGAAGGAACACGGGAGGATTTTAGTCAGTAAGAGTCTGACAGTCCCTTCCGCCCCACCCAGGGCGGACTTATTTGATGACTTTACCAACTAAACAAAAAAAAAAATTAGAGTATAGCCAATAGCACCCCTATAGCCGTGCCTATAGTTTGGCGCCATAGTGGCTAAGTTAAATAAAAAACAAATGGCTGAGCCGTGGCTGAGCGATCGACTCAAAACGAATATTTCGAAACAATTATTTGTATGATCTACAAGTAGTTGTTCTGGGTCTAGATATGGGCGCCGCGCCGGCGCGGCGCCGCCGTGTGCCCTCCGCACGCCGCCGCCGCCGCCGACATTCACCGCGCGGCGTGAGTGGCGTAAAGACGTGTATTTGTTTTCGTGATTGACTCATCCAAAATTACTGAATTAAAATCCCGGTTTTTAGTTTCGGGGATATAACATCCCCCTGCGCAGCAGCATATGTTTAGACTGTTGGTTCTGCACTTAGACACTCATAGTCGTGGCTTCATACAGACATTTCAGCAGTCGATGTACCGCCAGTCCACTTGATTGTAGAACCAGATTTCAACAGAGTCAAAGGTCTTTTCTTAATCAACAAATGTTAAGCACAGGGGCTCCGTGGTAGACGCCCACGGCGTCAGATGTCACCGTAGGGGCGGACATCGAGTAAAGGGCAACTCGCTGTCCGACCATGGACCGGGTCCGGACCATGTCTGGGTCGACGGCGCGTCCTGTTCCATGCGCGCCTCAAGGAGCGTCAGCATAATGATGGGGCCCTCTCAGAGGGCCAAAGACTGCCGGGGTCGCGTTACTAATTTCATAACCGTGCCCCGGAACATAAAGGGCTATTGAAGGACACCGTGGATTTTAGTCAGTACAAGTCTGAAAATCATCAAATGAGTCCTCCCACCCCGAGCTGGGCGGGAGGACTCATTTGATGATTTTACCACAATAAAAAAAAAGTACAGGGTCTGCTTAAGCTCTTCGGACATCTGTATAGTTATACAGAAGTCCGAAGAGCAAAGAGGCAAGTTTGCCTCACTGTGTGGATGTGGACTATGATGCTTAATCCTCCGCGAAACCCAGACTGCTCCGGAGGCTGAAACTCGTCAAGTCTTCTTGCGAGGCGGTTTGAGATGACCCTCGAAAAAGTTTATACACGTGGATCAAGACTTCAGGAGTGATATTCTGAGACGATAGATGTTCAATAGGGTTTTGTCACCCTTCTTGAAAAAGAGGACCACAACACTCCTGTTCCACGCCTTTGGAGTTGTCCCAGTGTGTAAAATAGAGTTGAATAGTTTTTGGAGCTCCCGAAGTACGGGCTTTCTACCTGCTTTCAGAAGCACCGAAGCGATTCCATCGTCACCTCATCTAGGCTCATTTCCGGCAGTTTATCGATGTAGTGGCGTGTTAGAGTGGCTCGGTTATCCTCTGAAGAAAGGGCTTGTAGACCACGACTGTCGTACAACTGACCATAAAAGCCTTTTATATCAGATAGGATCTCCGGCTTTGAGGTTATGGTTTCGCCATTAGGTGATCTAAGCTTCTTCAGATGCGAGCGTTTCAGCTGTTGGGCGAACACTTTAGCAACCCGATTTTCATCTATTGCCTTTTCAATTCCGCGTTAATTGGTGGTTCGGAGGTCACGTCGCACCAACTTGCTTATTTTCTTATTGAGTACTCGCTTCTTTGATATAAGCTTTTTTTTTGTACCTGATGACCTGATCAGGACAAGGTATTACTATACTGTATAGGACTGACATTTCCCCCCTCCCCAGCGACGCCCTAAGCTGAGGTCCGTACCCCAAAGGCCCTTAGCGTGTGGTCGCTTAGTTTTTTTTAACTAAGTTTGTTGCCCTGGCTGGAGGCCTTAAATTTTAAGGCATCCACAGAAAAGTCAAGTTGCGCCGTACACAACCTACTAGAGGATGACTTGCGAGATGCCAAACAAAACAAAAAAAAACGACATTTTCCTGTCGTCCGCCTGAAACGACATTAAGGAGCCGGCCGGTATAAAGAAAATAGGGAGTAGATTTTGAGTTTTAGTTGAAGGTAGTAGAAAACCACGCCGCCGGCGCCACGCCGCCGCCGTTTGAATTTGGTCAGCGCGCCGCCGCCGAGAAATTTTAAGGCGGCGCCCACGTCTATCTGGGTCTAGGAGTTTGTGTAAATACCTATACGAGTACCTATGTTTACGAACGCACCCGATATAGGATGAAATTCTTAGTCTTGCCCTCACAAATGTTTTTAATGTTTTTTTAATGCATGCACCAATTTTTCCGAAAGTGCATGCCTATTATCTGATCCTCATATCATAGAAGTCCTGTAAGTCTGTCACTTAAGCTGCCATATTATCATTCATTCAAAAAGTATAACGTAAAATCACAATATGTTACAAGAATTCGGTACTTTACTGAAGAATAACAAGCCAGTTTATCAAATCAAGAAAAATACGAAACGTCCGTAAACATCACATTAACAGATGTTGATAGAGGCCTACAATAACAATTCCATGAGTTCAGAAGTAATCAAAAGATACTAGCAATACCTACATAAAAGTGATAAGGAAAACAATACGAAGCAGCTCTGCACAGTTGTGAAACCAGCGGGTCTAAAACGGTCACTTGAGCAATTCTTCTAAAACTGATTCAGTGAGTTCTTAGCTTTTTTTTTTGCGTGGTAAAATCATCAAATGTCGAGTCCTCCCACCCCGAGCAGAGCGGGAGGGACTGTCAGACTTGTACTGACTAAAATCCACGGTGTCCTTCAATAGCCCTTTATGGTCTGGGGTCACGGTGATGGAAATAAGTCCCGCGACCAGTGAGTTCTTAGCTAAATCATCATTTAGGATTTGTAATTTTGCTAGGAAAAGTTCAGTACATGAGGCTATAAGTGGGTTGTTGTTGATTCCCCATACAAAACTGTCAAACAGACAGATGAATTGTGTGCTATGTATTGTCAATATGGTGGTTATTAACCAACTTCAAAAAAAGTAGGTTCTCAGTTCGTTCCATCCATGTGTTTACGCGATTATCTCGCATTTGGCTGAACCGATTTTCATGTGGTTTTCAGAGATTTCTTTACGTTCCGGAGAAGGTTTTAGTATTTAATAATAATAGATATGCTATGACGTTGCCCGCATGGATCCGACTTCTCGACGATCGACTCCGATTGCTTACTTGGATTGTAGATTTTAAGTCACATTATAAAAAAAAATGAGTTTTTTTATCATGAATTATGTTCTTTTGTATGATTAATATTATCTTAGATTAATATTGCTAAAGCGGCATTTTTAGACCCCGCAGTAATACTCAGTGTTGGATAATTCCGCAAATATTTGAACACGTCAATATTTACTGAAAACCTGCAATATTTATATGCGCTCGATTCTTCCAAGAAAACGATTCAATATAAAAATAGGTACCTTCTTATATTTAATTGTGGAATTACGTTTATTGTTTATTTAACTTCCCTGACCCAGTATTTCATGAACATTAATGATGTCATACTTTATCGGCCGTTCACTTAGCAAGTGCATTAAGTGGCGTAGCGACACCGAATCTAGGAGGGGGCCGAAAATATAACTTTACTGCACTGCTCGCGCGAGGCCCTCTTGTTGTAAGATTAGTCACAGGTTTGTCAGGGCATGCGGCCCGCGAGTAATGGGCGACTCGCTGTAAGACCATGGACCATGTCCGGGTCGATGACGGCGCGTTGTCTTTCAAGCGCACCTCAAAGAGTGTCAGCATAATGACGGGGCCTCTCTAGAGGGCCAAAGCCTGCCGAGGTCGCGAGACTCGGCGATCGAAATACCGTGACCCTGGAACCTTAAAGGGCTATTGAAGGAAACCCGTGGATTTTAGTCAGTACGAGTCTGACAGTCCCTCCCGCCCTGCCCTGGGTGATGACTTTACTATGTAAAAAATGTGGTTTTTCAGGATTTTTTATTTTTTTATTTTGAGCGCGAGACCCGCTTCGCCCTCGCCTAGCTACGCTTCTGATTGCATTTTTTCCGCCATTACTTTTTAAGCTGGTTGCAATAAACCACAGTATCATACCATTTTCTTCTCGGTATATTTATTGGTCACCAATTTATTCACCATACATTACATTAATCACTCGTTAAATTAGGAGCTAGAGTAATTGAAAGTTATTTTTCTGATTTTCCTGCTCCAATTACACTCGCAAGCTAATGGAATCGCTTACTTGGAAATGATTAGGGATAGCTCCGTAAATAATAGCGTGATTTGAAGGAATTTGGAATCAATTAGTTATTTAAAGTAAGTTATTTTAAAATCAATTTAAAGTAAGCAATTAAACCTATAATATGGTACCAATTTTATTAAATCTTCGATACCTAATGTCCCTTTTGCTCTACCCAGGGCAGGAGAAATAATTATGATTTTATGAAACCAAAAAAAAAAGTACAATATTAGATTATTGTAAGCAAAGAAGACTGAAGCACTTTAGACTACACCACTATTTTTTTTTATCTGAACCGGATGCAAAATACTTAGGTACTAAGTTAGGTATAATAAACGTCATTCGCTGCATCCTTTTAAACGCTGGTTATCGTATCATAGTGTTGTAAATGCACGGTGCAAAGTGCAAATGCTGTAATCACTAAAAATAATCGAACAGGACCTATACCATTATCCTTTAATATAGACGATACTAGAACTAAGTAGTAACAGGAAAAATTGATATTTATTTTACACGTGTCCGCCACTAACCGCGGGACTCTCCATCCGCCATGAGCCCTTTATTTGTGTGTCGCGAGTTCGAACCCTACAACAAACAAATATTTGAAATATCTGAGCGTGTGCGCCGGAGAGGTGGGCAAAGATCGTCGCGCACTGCGGACGCCTGAAGGAGGAGATCGCCGTCGAGGTCGACCGCGGCGAAGGTGTGACGATCCTGATCATGTTCGTGGGGCAGACATGGCCAGAAATTGCCCAAAATAGAGAGGTTTGGAAGGAAAAAAGGGGAGGCCTTTGCTCAGCAGTGGGACACAAACTAAACTATAAAAAGTGGTTCCGTGTCTAGGTTTGTAAGTAAATGAGTTTGGTTTGGATGTTTGTGAACGCATCCACGAACAGGAGCAAGTGGAAAAAGTTAAAAAATATGTACCTATTTCTTTCAGACAAAGCCTTCGAAGACATGTGGCGTCTACCAACCCGCACTAATTCCCCGGTGGATTATGGCTCACTTCCCCTCATAGAGAGGAGGCCTGTGTCCCAGCAGAGGGAACATTATTATAGGTTGGTGATGATGAGGTAGGGATCTAATTCTATTGATGATGCAGCCAATGACGTTTCTTATATTGAAAGCCGACCTCTACACAGTTGGGAAACGGTTAAGCAGATGATGAGGGCTGGTACAGCAAAATGTTATTATATTATGTACAATGGACAAGATATAACATCGTACAAGATAAACTCCTAGGACAAGGTCTTGGCTCCGTACGCAGCCTTCACTTAACAAGATAACATACAACTAGAACTTGAATGATCACAAATTAAGGATGCATCTTGTTTCTATGCCTTGATGGGAACAATTACTTACTCTAACTTTATTATCATGTGTTGGTACAGTCATTTCAAAGTTATGTTACCTGTAATGGCGGTAACACAGTTTTTTTAACAAGATATTAAATTAGAAATCCACAACGGATGCCCTCAGATCGAGAGTGATATGAAGATTCGTATTACGAGGAACGCTATTTCGAAAAATTAAGAGTGGTACGCTATATCGAATGATGACCGATCAGGGGAGGGCGGATGGTCTGTCGGACTGTAACTGACTTGAGATGGAGGACAGTGGGATTCGATGTGACGTCTGTTGCATTGCAAGACTGCCAAGCAAAGCAACGGCAGAGGGAAAGTTACAAAAAATCTACCTTATTTTGATGAGTTCAAATATCAGATTTTGGCGGTCAGACAAAATTGGGGGAACACCCAAATACTCCGAAATATTTTATTCCGAATTTCGATATTCCGATTTTCAAGACTCCGAATATCATAATGACCTAAAAATTACAATATGTATTATTAAGAATTTCGAAATTTATTTGACCGAAAGTCGTATGTCCGATTTCTTCGTTTTCCGATTTGCACACATTCGAAAAATGTAATGCTCGATGAGTTCTCATTCCGAAAAACGAAACTCCGATTTTCAATATTCCGAATAAACAGACTTTTTCGGATTATTGAAAATTGGAGTTTCGTTTCTCATTCTACAAAGTCTGCTACGAATTGCTGCAAAACTGGCTACACGTAGTTGTGTCTACCGTAATCCTAGAGTGTTATTTAAGCCTGTGTAGGCGCGGAGTGGCGAGGCGTATCCCATAAACTTTCACTGTTTGCCTTCAGGATTGTTATTGTTATTAGGAGAACTTAGGATCCAAGAGCGAGCGAAGCGAGCTCGGGACTTGGGGCACCCCGACTCGGACAGGTTAGGTTACTTTAAACCTTGCTCACAGAAATAGGAGCCCCGCCAAGCGGGGCTCCGTCGATCTACCTTGGTGGTGTTCAACAAATTGAATTAAAACATTAAATTATCGGAATTCTAATTAATCGGAACTTTAATAATCGGAATTCGTGTTTTGATGTTTCGGAAAATTATTATTCGGAATTTTTGATATTCGGTCTTTTGAAACTCGGTAAGTATTTTGAAAATCGTTATTATAAACGTTAGAAATATTGAAATTTCGGAATTATGAAACAGAAATAATGATCAATCGGAGTTGTTATATTAGGAATTTCGAACCATTCGGAATTATGAAAATCAGTATTTTGAAATTCGTATTTATGAATTTCGGAATTAAGTTTTTCGTATTATCGTAGTGTACCCCAAAATTGGAGGTAATACATCTGTGTAATGGCTGTAGTCCAGTGCATATAACTGCTCTATAATTACCACGGCGATTGAATGTCAGATAATCATTATTATTAATAATTCTGCATTAAACTCAATACAATGGACGTGTAAGGCTAAGGATACGAGCACATTTAAACTGTTGTTATTAAAAATTAAATGTAAAACTGTGGCTTTGAGGGTGAAAATGAGGTTCTCGTTCCACAGACTATCAGTGAGACGAGAATCTCAAAAAATACATGTTCGGCATTTAAGGGGCAGGCAACACATTCAGTGAATAATAAAACTAACTATTAGGTACTTATTGTTCGAATCCCATACCTACCTAATTTTTTTATACAAAATGTCTATGAATTTAATAAAATATATAAATCGTATGATTTATGAATAGTTAGTTGGTTATTTTAACTAGTGGTCAAACACCTTGCCTTCTAGTCAAATTAAAGGAATATTTTTTCTTTTTATCCATGCAGCATGTAGCTCATCATCTGCCTAGCTATTTCCCAATTACATTGGGGTCGGCTTCCAGTCAAACCAGATTCAGCTGGATATCAGTATTTTACATGAAGCGACTGCCTGTCGGACCTCCACAACCCAGTAACTGGGCAATACCATACCTCATGGTAAGACTGATTGCTTTAGAGCTTCAGACTAACAGTAACGCTGTCAAAGATTTACAAATGCCAGCGGGGACCAACGGCATAACGTGCTTTCCAAGGCACGGAGGAAACTCGCTATGACAGATGGTCACCCATCCACAGACCAACCTCGGCAAGCGCGGCTTAACCCGGTTGATCGGCCGAAAATATGATAAACACCAAGCTCTCTATTTCTAGTTGAACTCTTTTGCACAATGATATATAAGTCGGCACGGTTAGCGCAGTGGCTAAGCGATTGAACTGCAGCTGCGCTGCGTGTCGTGGGTTCGGTTCCCGCACGGAGCAAATATTTGTGTAATCCACAAGTAGTTGCTTCGGGTCTGGGCGTTTGTGTATATGAGTTTTCACACTACTTGCTCGTAAATGTCATATTATATGTCAGGCAAACCTACTGTAAAGCATGACATTGCTCCCTCTCGCTTGAGCCGGGCAATAATATATGTACTGAATTTCATTATTCCCGTGGGAATAATGTGATTTGAATTTGGAACCTCAAAGAAAACCGTATGAAAACTTTCACCAAGGAGTCGTATCAGTAATGGCGGCCGCTGGCCGCAACAGCTGATCGCCTACAGTGGTGCCAACTTCACGTTCAAAGGTTGTCGTACCACATCAAATTTCAAAAATCAAATTTATTTCCTCGCAGTAGGTGTGAAAAGCAGAGTACGCTCCTCGAGAGTAAAGCTGCCTTGTCTTGGGCTAACTTGAATCCCTCGCTACACTAAAGATTCTTAACTTAATTCCCTCGTTTGACTCGAGAATTAACACCTGAACCTCCTCGCTGCGCTACGGTGGTTCACCCCTAGAATCCTTAGTGTCGCTTCGGGATTCAATACGCCCGTGACGTAAGGCAATGCTTTACTCCCTTGGTGCGTAATCTACTATTATATGTTTATAAACGCACCTACGACACAGGAGAATTTCCTGGTGTAGGGCAAAGTTTAAAAAAAAAAGTAAAAAAGGTGTGTTTGCAGTTTAACTGTGATTTAACAGGAAAACAAAGATTTGAATTGACTTCCTGTACTTTGGCGTATCAGGAAATCATTAACATTATCGAATACCGCTCCAAAACTGCGGGACTAACCCCTTATTTACTGCTGAAATTGACTCAGAGAGTTACGTGCGTGTTTTATAAATAAAAACTCTTTGCTAGTTGGTTGTCTACTTTTTTTACGTGGTAGTATCATTAAATGAGGACTCATTCCCACCCAGAGCATAGCGGGAGGGACTGTCAGACTCGTACTGACTAAAATCCACGATGTCCTTCAATATCCCTTTACGTTCCAGGGTGACGACCCGCGACCTGGTTGTCTACCTTGTAGATAAACAAAATAGTCCTATGCTATCATTCATCATAGATGTTTTAGATTTAGGCACAGAGTACAAATTGATGCAAAAGGTCATTTAGTGTCAAGTTTTTTATCGTCACCGATAACAAATCTGCCTATATTGGTGTATTCTCTTTCGATCGATACTCGAGCACCTTTCATTATTTCACAAAGTTTGTATCCCTACATTCCCTGGTCGCGGGACTCATTCCATCACCGTTACCCCGGAACATAAAGGGGTATTGAAGGACACCGTGGATTTTAGTCAGTACAAGTCTGACAGTCCCTCCCGCCCTGCCCAGGGTTGGGACGACTCATTTGATGATTTTAACACGATAAAAAAAAACCCTTCATTCCCTACTAATATTATAAATGCGAAAGTTACTCTGTCTGTCTGTTACTTTTTCACACTTAAACCACTGAATCGATTTGGATGAAATTTGGTACAAAGTTAGTTTGAATGTCGAGAATGGACATAGGATAGTTTTTATCCCAAAATTCCCACAGGAACGATAAAAAACGTATTGCGCGTAACGAGTCGCGGGCAAAAGCTAGTAAGAAATAAATTGCTTTGCAGTATCTATAGCCTATAAAGATAACTATAGCTATTAAATAATTAATACTTATTAAATAAGTACATGGTTATCTTTCCTTGAGTGTATAAACTGAGATACTGAAGATTATGAGCTATAATAAAGTTGAACAGATTGTTTGTTTGGTTGAACGCGCTAAGCTCTGGAACTACTGGTTCAAATTGAACAAATCTTTTTGTGTTATATGTTCTATTAATCGAGGAATACTTAGGTATGTATAAGTTACGTAATATTACGCTGCGACCAAAAAGAGCCTAGCAGCAGTAGTGAAATCACGAGGAAAAGCTATAGTAGGTAGTAGAATAATGAAATTATAAAACAGAACTTCAAACAATAGAGTAGGATTTTATAGTAATAAATATTATGATTCTGATAAAGCGGCTCCTGTAAACTTCTGGTTGTCGCAGTGGCCGAGCGAGCGACAGCTGCGTTGTTGAGCGTCGCGAGTTCGATTTCTGCACGTAATAAATATTTGATTTTTAATTATTTGATTGAGGTGAATAATTTGAGTTTAAACAGTTGTAAACGCACCCCACGACACTGGTGACGCACCTAAACGTGGGTATTTTTTTAAACAAAATGTACACACGGCTACACATCAAGCTTACAAAACCAGTTTGTCTTGATCTCGCTTTGTACAATGTTTACATACAATAAACGGTCAGCAAATATTACACCTTGTTTCTGTACGATCATAATTCAAGCTGAGGGCGTGGGTTGCCACAGAAGAAATGCCTGGGGTGGGGCAAAGTTTTTTAATGAAAAATTACCACGGTGTTTTCGCTTTCATATTCAAGCTTGGGGAAGACTGGCATTCATTGCGGCTACGATAAAAATACTGAATGATAGGTTTTCCACAACTGTCGTAATATTAGGGAAGTTCTGCGTGCGTGGCATCGTTGCCTTGCTCGTTGGCACGCGATTATACGACATTACCGTATAATTGCGAGCCCGCATCGCCTACGCAATCGCTACGTCAAATATACGCGCGCACTAGGAAAACTTGAAATATTTGGACGATAATGATGGCAGGTAGGACTCTAAGTTGTCATTTGAGGAGTTAATCCGAAGTTCCATTATTGATCATTTTTTTGAATGCTGTAACTGACCTTTTATGAGTCCAGAGTGAGTTTCTTCAACTGAGCCCTGGTCTGGCATTTGTGGTCCTGGTCCAGACATTTCTGCGCTCCTCTATATTAGTCTATGGTCTATCTACGGCATGCCTGGGTCCCATATTGACACCACTATTTGCATCACTGTTTTTTTTTTTGTATGGTTTGTATATTAGACAAAGTTGCCTTCCCGGTTGTCATTTGTCCACCTTTGACGATGTAGTCAGATCCAAAAGTTTGACAACCAGTCTTACCAAGGGTTATAGTATTAACCGATACTACTTGACTGCGTTGTGGAAGTTAGATAGATAGTCACTCCATGAAAAATACCGGTAATTCGATGTATCCCGTTAAACTGGAATGGAAGTCTAATGGGATGGGGTCAGACACAAAATATGACTGTAGTAGGCAGGCATGTCAGTTCAGTATTTTCACCATTTTAGCATTTTCTTAAAATGCTCTGAGCTTGAGTGCACCTCAGTTAGTAAGTGATTTTAGCTAAACTCATACAAGTTAAATTGCTTTCCTGTTATTAAAAATCCAAAAGTCGACTAGTCAATCGACAATTCTTGACATAGGTACTAACACAAAACCTAGGGATTCCTTGCTACCAAAGTTTAAAGATGACCGAGTCCGTATACCGAGTCCTACTTATTATAGGTACATCGTAAGGTAAAAAACCAGACACAATGACAATAAAAATTACCCAAGGATATTCATAACCGAGACGCGATTATTACGCCGAGCTGAGCGGAATAAAAATCACGAATAGTTTTAACAAAGAGGCTCGACTTGAACGGTTTTATTTAAGTATCGATACAAAGCTGTGTAGGACGATACCGTTCCCGTACTTAACGATTAATTGCCACCTGTTTATTGCACTTGACGGATTATCAAGAGGAAACGAAGCGATAATACTGGTTCGTTAACAATTAGTACCCAATACTAAGGTATATAAAGAACTCAGAGCCCTGCTAGTGATATTGTGTTTCTCTACAAGTGTAACCGTTATTTACTCGTACCGTTAATCAACGATAAATCAACAATGGATTATAAAGTTGGTAAGGAACGTTAATTATTAATTAGCACTGCGTTTTATTGTTTTGCTTTTTATTGTGCACCCGGTTTTAAAATGACTTGTTAAAAATGGAGTTGCATTGTTGTTAAATTTATTTATTTATTTTTATGTTGGTACTTCAATTTATTCTTAGAATACATTATGGTGGGGTTTTGCACAGTTTTTTTTTTTCAAATAAATAAAAACTTAATTAATTTCTACCTTTTCAAATGAGGTAGTTTAACTGTTTGACAACTGTATAAGTGTCTTTTAATATTTTTAACTGAAATATGGTTGGAAATTTGGAATTGCGATGCGACCCACTTACTTATTTTGGAGCGTGTTTCCCACGCTTACTATACCTATACTTGTCTTAATAGAAACCGTATTTAGAGACCAATGGTTAACAGACCTACTTAGTTCACAAAAAATTACGTTGCCTGATTTGACTTACCTCCAAATAAAAAGTTTTGAAACCCGATAATCCTACAACATTAAAAATCATTTTTTATTAACCTTTTCATTGTTTTAAATCCTCTCAATAAAAAAACAATCCGTTAAGAAAATTTTTCATCCGCAGTATTTTTCGTCGCTTTGATGATGGCGTCCACAATGAGTTTTCCTCAGGGCCCATCGTGTGCCTGCCCTAAGATTTACCAGCCCCTGTGTGCCAAGGTCGCCAACCAAAAAGTTAGCTTCAACAGCAACTGTGAATTTAAATGCCAGCACGACTTCGTCAAGCAACATGGGGGAACCATGGAGTTATTATACTCTGGATCACGATGCCATTAGACTGTGTGGAAACCTCTTTAGATTACCTACCTTTTTTTAATATATTTTTTTTACTGACTATTACACTGTTTTTTTTTAATTCAGAATTTTGTTTTAAATTTTTGTTGCCAGTCTGTTTTAAGTTTTATTGCCAGGTCGCGGGACTTATCCCATTACCGTGACCCCGGAACATAAAGGGCTATTGAAGGACGCCGTGGATTTTAGTCAGTACGAGTCTTGACAGTAGGGGTGAGAGGACTTTAATGATTTGACCACGTAAAAAAAAGTCTTATTGCCAGTCATATTTAATTAAATCACCAGCGTAATTATTATAGACCAACAGGAAAAGTTAATGGTTATTTACCTACTGCTCATTGATGGTCAATTATGATCTAGCAGACAATTATGTTACCTAACTCTAAGTAGTTACCTAAGTACTAAGTTTTAGTTCAGATAGAACCGCGTCTTAGAGGAAAACCGATTTAATTGGTTTTACCATGTATCGTTTAGATAAATTCTTAATAATATTGAATGATGGACTTTTGTTTCACAATCACGTCAGACAGAACAGCTGAACGGATCTGTATGAAATGTAGCTGAGAGTATTTATAATCTGAAAAGAGACTAAAGTTTATCGTTTATCCTAGTATTATATATTATCTTTGCTGTGGTATAATTTTCGAGCTACACACTCACGCAGCCGCAGGCCACAATAAGTGTGTAATTAAATTATGTTGTAAAATACACAGGTTTTCACTTGTAATGAAAAGCACTGAAGGCACCTATACAGGCACGTAAGTATGATTACACTTCTTTCTATAAAAGTTCAATTATCATTTAATAAATCACTTGGTTCTAAAAAAATACAAGAATTTCGAAACACTGTGAATATAGAATTACAAGCACTTTGCTTAGCACCTAGGTATTTGCAAAAAGAATACCTTTTTTGTCTATGTGAACCGTATCTTGTGGGAAAGAGGCTGCTGACCCTAAATGACGTAGAGTTCCCGCCACGACTGAATTCGGGGATTTTTTTTTGTTGAGCCTACACTATCCCACAGCTGGTTTTCGTTTCGTATTACCATATAATAATTCTTAAAGGCACTTCCTCACCGCGAGCATTCGCGTATAGAGTCATGTGGGTCAAGTGTGCGCATTTTTTCTTTGATGCTTCACAAACTCGAATATTATTAGTAGAATGAAATAAAACTGTATTATTTAGAAAGACTGTTTACTACTACTATATTAAATTATAATTTTTTCATCATAGGCACTTAAAGTAATCAACATAATAATCATCTTAAATCAAAATAAGAGATCAACTTCGTCATTACATGTATCACAAATAAAAGTGCCGTGTTCGGATCTGGTGCACTGTTCGTGCCACCAGGCTAAAGGGCTAAAAAGGCTACATATAAGTTAGTCGTTCTTTCTTTATACCTAATTTCTCTTCTTGCTCTTCTTTCTTAACTTATAACTCAGATTTATAGGGACTTCCTTCCAGCGTACATCTGTGACGATCATAGGTTTATGTGATGACGCTGCGCACACTTGACCCAAACCATCGAAACAGGATTAAATGAATATCGTTGATTATTGTGTCATCACAACAACTTAAAAACTGGAAAATAACAAACTTGATATTATGTTGCATTCGATATCAAAACGCATATTTTCAAAAAAAATACATGACTACAAAAGATTACGCGTCAAATGTGACAAAATATCGTAAATATTCTAGCAAAAATCTTCTTCTACCTGTCAATCCAAAATGGCGCGCGAGAAGCAGCTGTAATACGAACGCTTCGCAGGACATCCCGCGAAAGGAAGGAATCTCCCCATACAATGAAATGATCCTTACATGACACTAATTCAAAAAACATCATAAAAAAAAATTGGTAATTTTTTCGTTCATACAATTTGTATGAAAAAATATTTTACTAAATTTGACCAACTTCCGCCGTCCCGATTTTTTTCTTCCGATACAATGAAATGATTCTTACATGAAATAGAGCCGGACGGCATTAAAAAAATTTTTGGTCAATTTTACTAATTTTTGGGGACAACTCACACTTGACCAAAAAAGTAAAAACGCCAAAATTGTCAACATCAAAAAAGAGTTAAAGGTTCCTAATAAAGTTTTCCCGTATCTCTTATGGATAATGATTTTTCCCTTTTGGCCCATTTAAAAGAAACACTCTGTATACTTAAAAGAACAGGGTATGGTCGTACGACTCGCCTACAGCCGAAATCGCTAAACGTAGAAACTTGGGTTTTGGACAATAGTTGCAGTCTACCATTTAGAGGGGCGTAAAGACGGGATTTTGTGAAAATCGTCCTCTAAAGGTGTGAAAAGGGGTGAAAACTACTGTATGAAAAATCCTATTCCTTGGGTTTATATATTTGAAACTAGTCATGAATAAGAACACAAGTAAATAAAATATATTGGCACTTTTAATTTTTTAAAACTACCCTCCAATAGTGATCTAATCGATGTTAAAGTTTGTATGGAAAAATTATAACGCGTGATCCGATTACTTTGAAAATCAGTATTTATATAAGAAAACAGAAATTATCAAACACGTGTTTTTGGATTTTTCAAAAATCCCCCCCAAAGTTAGTGAAAAGGGGTATTCAAGTTTAAAGGGAAGGATTTTAAAGCGCTATAAGTGTAACCTGCATTTTGGATGGTAGTTGCAATTTATTATGTAGGTGAGCACCCAGAAAAGATTTCACCTTTAAGGAGGTGACAATGGCCATTATTAGTTTTATTAAACTACCCTCCAATGATACTCTAGACGATGTTAAAGTTTGTATAGAAAAATCGTAACGTGCTAACCGATGAATTTGAAACCTGGTATATAGAAATTAGATAAAAAATAATGAAACACGTGGTTTTGGGTTTTTCAAAAATCGCCCCCTAATTTGGTGAAAAGGGGTGATTAAGTTTTAAGGGAAGGATTTTACTACGTGTAGTGCGGTAGTATTTTACAAATTTCTGTACCACTCCAGACACTGACAACATGCATTTTTAAATAGTCCTAGAACTCATTTGCATACTTCATAAAACAGATTGCGGTCCTCATATTTTGCAAACGAAATTCCTTCTGCGGCCTGCACTAATTACTGGTGAATGCTCGTGGTGAGGGAGCTAGCGCCTTTAGCAATTTGATTTAATTGACATAGACACTAGCGCCGCGTCATAGGGGAATTCAGTCGTGTCGTGGACTCCATTGACCATCAAATATACCTACATATGTTTTTTCTCTACCAGAATTAAAATTTATTTCACCACGCTTTTGTTTCAGTTTTCATTTGCGTTCTACTATCAACGTTTTTAGCCACGTTGGTAAATGCCCAATGGCCATTGTGGACTGAAATGGACTGTCTATGCACGACTCAATATGACCCAGTCTGTGGCACAGACAGAGTAAGATATACGAATTTATGTTATTATAATTGTCGGATCCGATATCTACAAGAAAACAATCTCACAACGATAGATAAAATTCCCTGTTACGAATTGGGAAGACGAAGAGTTTAAACAGGCAATGAAACTGCAAAATAAATGAAATTAAAAGAATGAGTTATGGTTTTTTTTCCTCCACACGTCATGACACATCATCATCCCCGCTTTTCTTTTGTGACAACAAAGTCTTAAATTGATGACGTCGGCATCCATTCTGGGGGGGGACAGCTGAATGCTTAATTATTTACGCACCAGAAGTCCAGAAGGTTGTTTTTGCATAACAACATATTCCCTGGACTCCACACTAGGGTACCCTGTGTCGTCGGGGGTTCAATCTCTTCCCAAGTAAGGTTTGGTAAGACTAACTATTATACTGAGTAGATAATACCTATCTATAGGGCATGAATGGGTCTGCATTGTTTCCTGCGACTTCACTCTCAGATTTTTTGCGCCATGTCATCCTTACTAATATTAGACATTACAACAAAGACTAATATAACAGTCAAACAAGACACACAATCTATCATTAATATAAATCCTATACATTGCAGTGGTGCTATTCCGTAACGTTAATTAACGAGTTCATTTAGCCCGAATGAGCGCACAGTAAAACTCATATTTTCTAAGTAAATCGTCCGGATTGATGGATTCTCAGTGAGACGCCATCTCAATTTCAAGCGTGTTATTTAGAGAATTTCTGTTCTCTCATTCAGAATCTATGATAATAACAAAAACTTCGTTTGTGGACTTACTGTGGCTTGGGTGAAGTGAGCTCGTAAACGTTACAGTCCTCTTGAGGTACCTACCGTCCTTAAGTATAGATATAGTTAGTTGAAGACGGTAGGTACACACGGCTACAAATCAGGCTATACAAAACTATATATTATCTGACCGTTTATTGTGTGTGTATTAAAATCGTACAAAACGAGACCAAACTGATTTTGTATAGCTAGATGTGTAGCCGTGTGTACATGCGCCTGATGAATATTGTTTCGCAAATTACTCATGAGCGGTTTATTTAATTTGCGATTCATAAAATTTCAAATGATGTCCTTACGAATGCTGTTAAAATACTGCTTCACCTATGGGACATACATGGTGATATGGATTCACCATGTATGTCCCATAGGTGAAGCAGTATTTTTTTTTTCATCTTTTTTCGTGTGAAGATGGAACCACCATAGGTTGTCAAAAAAATCAAGCCACCTTGGGAAAACTTGTGTGCACTCTCTGTTCCATTACTCACCTAGTCCAATGGGAGTAATCCGACGCAACCAGAGAGAGATCAGGCGCAGCATCAAGGTTCCGAGACATGGGTGTCACATACCGCCAACTTCCTAACTCCGGGTTGCTAGTACTGAGAAATTCTTGTAGAAATCTGAGTAAATTGGTATTAAACAGATTTCTTTTTTTGGACTACGACTTCAGACCCGGGAATCAAACCTGACGCTCAGCTATCGCGGCCAGGAAAATACTGACGTGCCAGCGACACGAAATGACGACAGTGGGATAGTTTGTATGGAAATAAATCTATAATCATCATTGATAATCATGTGGTTTTTCTGAGTTTCCGAATGTATTTTTTGTGTAACAATTTAGTGTTTCTAGATTTTCGAAAATTCCAAACCCAATGAGGTAATTGAGAAATATAGGGGAAAGTAGGAAATACCCTAACGTAGTCGCGGGAGGATTGCCAGTACATTATGATGATTTTTAATTGGCCAATCATAATGTGTAAATCTTAGGGTCAGTCCACAACGACACACGACGGAAATATTCGCGTAGTAAATAAATACATTCGATCGAATATCGAATCGATCGCGATCGACCACACGGAGCAAATGTTTGTATGAACAAGTCTTATTGTTTTTCTATACATTTGTCAGAGCTGGCGTTCCGCGACCGATAAAACGCGACGGATTTTCCGTCAGAAATGAACTTTCCCTTATGGCTGCTACACACCTTACGAAAAATCTTGACGATTAGACCATACAGTTCAAAATCTACAAGTCTGTATGAGAAAAATCGAACAAACTGTACAGTTTTTCTCATGTGTGTAGCTGCCATTATGCTGCGGTTCCACAGAGCTGAAACGAGCTGTGCCGCGATTCACCAATCAAGGCTTGAGTGGAGAAGCGATGTGGATTTAAAGCTAAGTGACTGGCGCAGCACAGCTCGTCTCCGCTCTGTTCCGCTCCGCCTCTTTGGAGTTGCATCCTTACTGTCAATTTTGCTGGTTTCTGAAAAATATTGTCAATGAATATTTATTTGTTAGCAATAATAATTGTGTATTGGCGACATTCCAAGGTTACAGTACCACCACAATAGGTAAATAAATTACCAAAATATAGTGTTCATTATTTTTATTACATAACTATGAATATGTCTGACATATTATGTGATACACTGTGTGTACTTATTATTAGAAGTTATCTATAAATTATCATATCACCACAGAGATAGGTTACCTTATAATACATTATTACAACAGAATCTTATCACTTGGCCATTATAGTATACTTATCTATTGATCAATACCTATATAAATGTAGGCTTTTCTATACATACACATTTCAAGTTACTGGGCGAAGCTTGGGAGTCTAAAAATTACAATTTAGTAAAATTATTTCACTCACCCCATTACAAAAAGATTAACGCCCAGCGAAGTGTGTAATGGAGCAACTAATATAATTTAAAAAAATAACTAATTGTTTATATTATTCTAATAAACTAATTTAATAGTATTTTATAAAAAAAAACATAGTTTTTATGACCATTTTGTTAATTCTAATTAATATATATGTTAATAATAATAACATATGTTAAACATTACATCTTTTTGCTAAAAAGGTTATTTTGGCCCTTTTGCTTCTGTAGTCAACATTTTCCCTCTACAATTGCTGCACACAATTTTTTTTTTTAATTAATTCATTTTGTATTTTTAAAGAGACACTGTTTGTAATTCGAACACAATGGATATAACTTTTATGGACTCATTCAGAATTTGCAAAAAATTCTTTAAAAAAATATGAGTTTGATTGTACTCTCACTTGGGTAAAGTAAGCGCTACAGAATTGGACTACAGAGCTAGGGCTGTATAATTTGTATTTGTCTTTTTTCAATTAGCTAATTTCGCCTGTGTTGAGTGTGCATTTACAAAACTCACATTCACTATCAGACAACCCTGGAACAACTTAAAACTAAAAGTAACATGTTTTGTCCTAAAACTGATTGATGTTGAAAAAACTAATTATTTCCCAGTATTGTAATGAATTATTTGAAGTTCAATAAATTAAAAAATTAAATAGCACTTTAAATAAATATATTAACAATCAAAAAAATTATTTAATACATTTTGAAATGTCTAATTTGGTGTCTTATTTATTTCTTAGCATAGTTTTTATTCTTAGTACATTTGTTAGTTCATGTTACCTATTATATCACCACTTTTACATGTAAAATGTTAGCATATCCATGCTGTAAGCTGTACCTAAACTTACAGACACCTTGACTAGTCACCTTGCATAATGTTGCAATCACCCTATGAAAATCCACATAAAACCATTGCCTCTATCAAAAATAAAATACCTACAATTTGGCAGGCATTAGTTCACTAAATGTATATTCTTTTCTTAAAAAGTCAGGTATATAAACGTTACTAGGTAAAAAGGCTTGTAAGAAGAGATGTGTGATAACACCTGTGATGCCCCACACTCTGTGCTTGCCACCATTGAATACCGGTATGGAAACATTGTTGTACTTAAAGCAGCCATGGTTCTCTGGATCACAGAACACTTTCATAGGAATAGTGAATATGTCAGCTACTTCATCCTCACTAGGTACCAGCTTATCCATGTCAAAATTCTTTATCTCTCCAACAACAGGTGTGATCAAAATTTCTGCATTCCTGCCCTGGACTTGACTCATCTTGGTCCAGATTTCAATGTCCTTAGCGGGAACGCCTATCTCTTCTTCCGTTTCTCGAAGGGCTGCATCGTAGACGGTTTCATTCTTATCAATTTTACCGCCGGGGAAAGCCACCTGACCGCTGTGGGAACTTAATTTGGTCGACCTCAAAGTATATAAAATACATACTTCTCCTTTATCCACACAAATAGGCACCAAAACAGACGCACTTTGTTTGATTTGTCCGCCTCTTACATTAAACGACGGCAGTTGACTTATGTTCGCGATACACTTTTCTCGAGCCGCACTGGACAGAAGAGCTCCAGGATTAAGACACATGATTACTTTGGAAAGTTTATGAACGGTCTTCATTCACAAATATTGCTAATTCCACTAAAGTGTAAAGTCCAACAAATGACGAAACCTTTGCTTGTTTTCGTACAATTTGATATTTTTTAGATTTGAGATGGTTTTGAGTAGACTGACATTGACAGCTATTTAACTGTCAGTATTGACAATTAATCAGCTGAGCAGAAGCATAGACGTTTTTTGTATATTTCTATCCATCACACGGAAAAGGCGAAGGGTTTCTCTAAACAGCCTATCCATAAACTACAGATTTTCCGGGGTCGCGGAGCCAGCTGTAAAGGCATCCGTGGCCCTGGAACACGAGGGTAAATGAAAGAATAGGGTTGACTTTTGGTCTACTCATCATACATAGTGCACCTACAGGATTACTCTATGTGAGTGAACCCACTTACATAGTCCGCGGGATTCAAATCTTTTATGTACTGAATGGCCTCCGCGTTCAATGAAAATAGGTATGTAGAGAGTTATCAAACGAATTGTATAACAGCGCGTAGTGGTAAAGCTCAAATCATATACCGTTGAGGTGATGGTCAAAGAATTGAATCTCCACCTAATCTATAATCATTATTTTATTACTGTCCGTATAATACAAAATTTTTGACTTATATGACAAGTTTGAAAACAAAAAGAAACACCGACAATACCTTAGCTTTATATTTATGTAGTCCAAACATTAATTTTCAAATTTTACAGTGAATACAAAATTCCAGTTTACACTTATTTTATACTATGTTCTTTTAAACAATATTGAACAAAAAAAAAGCAAAATTAAAAATTCTGGATCACTCGAACACAAATAGGCAAAAGCGAAGAGAACGTGTGTATTTACAAATATGAGTTCTAAAGTAACATTTGGGATAAAAAATATATTCTCTCTAGCTTCCCGTGAGCGATGTATGGGTAATTTCAAAAGATTGACCACGCCAAGGTACGGTAAGATACCAAAGGATAGAGCATCTGTGTTAGTGCCTCTTTGTAAGGTTTTAGACCAGCCGTCATTGCTGTATACAGTCCGCTGCACAAAAGTTAAGACTAATAGTGGTGAAGTATCCTTCCCGGGTGGACCGCTCGTCAGAGGCGAGTCTGCCGCCCAAACTGCGATGAGAGAGACGTATCAGGAAATCGGATTAAGGCCAGAGAGAATTGATGTGTGGGGAGCTGGCCCACCACTCCCAGGCCGCAATAACAACATACTAGTCACTCCCGTCATTGGCGCCATACCAGACTTAATCCCCGAAGACTTAAGCATTAATACTGCTGAAATTTCAGAAGTGTTTTCTGTCCCCATTGAGATGTTATGCGATTCCAAGAATCAGTATTACACCCAATTTAGTAATGGTTTCATTCTACCAGTCTTTGTAATAGAAGATTACAAGATTTGGGGTATTACTGCCTTTATAACGCATTCATTTTTAAGTTCTGTGTTGACTAAGGATGTTTATAAAAATGAATGGATGAAGAAGAAGATAGTTTTAGATAAATAAATTAAGAAACCATTGGTTTTTGTTATATTTGTTATACCATATTGTGTAATATTTCACTCGACACTGAATCTTTTTTTTTCAACTAAATAAATTAAACTATTTTATTGCAAATGTTTTTATTGTATAAAAGCTACTATTATCACATTATAAGTACACGATAAACACGATACTTACACAATAAGTAGTCAGTTGTAACCAACAATATTCTAAAAGCAAGGCACAAGCATGATTAATTTTATTTTGGCAACATTTTGAGCATAACTTGCACGATCACGATCGCTACTACACACTATAACGACGACATGATACTGGCATGCCCAACGACAAACATTACCATGTCCAGGGCTATCCATTGAACAAATGGATTACTATGAAACGGCATACCCGCGCGACAAAACCCACCTTGTATGCCACCAGCATAGTGTGTAGGAACCCCAAGAAATGAAAAAAAAAGAAAATAAAGGGAACTCAAGTCGCAAGAAAAAATAAATAAAACAAAACAAAAAAAATATTATTATCCAGGTTTATTCCTTAACATTTACATTATAATCTAGTAATTATTATTTTATACATTGTCCAATCGACATGTTGGTCTCTCGCCCTTGTCCCTAGTAAGTGTGTGTACTATGTTTATACTGTAGTTCAGAATCTTATATCATTATCAAGATTTGGAACTTTAAAGTAAAGATCACAAATGGTTTAAATTCAATTGCAACCATAATTTATTTCAGGCCTTATGGAATGGTCACTCAAAATTCGACTTTGATTAACGAATGTTAGAGTAGATAAATAAGTGGCAATAGACCGTAAATGATCTTAGATTCTGAATTTGAGCGTAATGTGTATCGAATTATCAAAATTTTAAAAAGAAAACTTAAGTGACCTAATACAGGTTTCAAACTTATAGTATACCTCAAAACTGAGAAGCCAAAAGTCTATTACTTAAATAGGTGGTCCAACTTAAAGCCTCACTCCTAACATTCTACAGAAGGATCGTAAAAATAATTAAAACATAACCTTGAGACACAAAGGAAAAGAAAATGTTAACCAAAAAATAAGTACATTCTAAAAAAAACATACCTTTTCCACAAGGTATTTGGCTGTAATCATCAGCTGATAAGGATATAGTCGCAGTAACAAGAAGGCAGAGGCATTAAAATCAAAATGGCTGTGAAACTGATGTCTTTAAACTAAAAATTAATCTATAAAGGGTCCAATTGAAGGAACAAAATAGAATACTGTGAAGCGACCTTACAACTATCTTGAATATAATACAACAACACATCCTGGGCATTTATTCGTTGTGTTTGAACACTGAAACTATACTAAAACTATAAAAAAAAAAAACTTGTAAAATTATTATTTTTTCATATACAGACAAAGGTACACTGCAATTTGTAAAGATTGATGCAACATGGTTTAAAACTCCACATTTTAAATTTGTTCATCCCCTCTGCCAAATACACTAACATCAATAAAATAAAATGCACATTTAATATGTTTTTAAGACCACTCCAAGTTATTTTATGCAAAATACTAATGGCCACTGTAATGTCTAACAATTTGCGAACAATAAAATATAAAATACACTGCCGAAGATGTCACAAAGTAAACATGATGTTTATTGTAAAATAATGTCCAAATATATAATAAATAGTCCACAATATCCTAAGCTTTTCTCAACATGTATTCATAAAACTTAATTTCGATTGCACAAAACCAAACATCCAATCTCATAGATTTTAAATCTACTGAAAGAGCAACATTCAAAAATGAATTCAATACAAAAATATAACTTCCTCATGCTATTTAATTTCAGCTCTTTTCACGGCATTAATCTCTTTTTGTCATAAAAAGTTTAAAAATGTAAAGAAGACTAATGTCACGAAACGCTATGTCGCGTACCTGGACAAGTGGCAGAAGAAAAATGAAAACGCTCTGTGGTCTTTAAAAGCTTTTCAATCTTTTGCTCAAGAGGATAAAGTTGAAAATCGAGAAAAGACTACAGAGCGTTTTCGTCTCTTGTAGAAAACATCAGTACCATACTGAACATCAAAATCGGCACTTCGTGGCGCATAAGCATAGCTTACTCACGAATAACAGTCCACTCGAGTGGAGAGATAAAACTAAAAGTAGCATTTGTCCACACTATCACAATTTAGAATAGAATCAAAATTTTAAATATAATAGAACTTATTTTGGACAGTATTTACTGTGTGGTCACCAAATCGTGTGCTGGATTTTTGGCAACATTTGAATTGAACGGTATACCTATTAAATGTTGGGCGATGGTGGTATATTTTAGAAGTCTACCGCCTACTATTGTACCAAGGCATGTGAGCTTACTCGGCGATACTGTTCTCGCTCACGTCGATCGGGATCGATGTCGTGAACGTCGGTGTCTCGAGTTCTTCGTGTTTCTTCATTTTCAGCGCCTGTAATGATGAGACGAGATTTTTATTCCATTCAACAGGTTTTGTTAATATTTTTTAAATTTCTTTTAGCACCGCTATCAAATTAGTATGCAGCAGGAAATCATTTTTGTAAAATTTAAACCAGCATTGGGTAAGTATTTGAAAAGCAATTTAACATAATTGTCAAATGCTTTCTTGGATACAACGAACAATAACATTGGGGTAAAAAAAAAGAGAAGAATAATTAATACTACTATGTTACTGAAGGCATTTAAAAATAAAATTAAGTTATCTGATTAGAAAAACAACAAACAAATACCACAACCGTCCACACACCTTCACAGCAAGAAACACAATGCTACACAAACCACCGGCTTTTGAAAGATTAACTTATTTACTATCAAAAATTAACACATATAAAACATGTATAAGAAAGGTGTGGATATAATTAAGGATGAAACTATCAAACTGAAAAAACATAGGCCTTACCGCGAGCTCTTATCGCGATCCAGTTTAGGCTGTGGGAAAGAGACAGATCTATACAAAAATCGTTAGCGTATCCCTTTCCACGCTCAAAGACCTCACGGCTTAAGAGTTCATGGTAGCCCCCCAGTAATTGCAAGAAAAATCAATTCCCAGACATTTGGGTCTATACTCAAGTTTTACTGACTATTCTTCTCAATTTCTATAACATGGTCCCACATACATGAAATTCATCAGATTTATTGTCGATCTTTAAAAGTATGTTCACATTTTTCTGATACATTGCCGTTATATAAACCCTGTGATTGGTTGACTAAACCGATAGAAAAAGTAATGCATGGTTTACACAATTGTCATACTTGTACAGTCGAATTCTAAAATATGTGTACACTTTTGAATCTTATTATTAAAATCATAATAAAATGGAAAAGTTTATAATGAGTTTGAACCTACTGTACTCTTCTAGCTATTCGACGAATATGTAAACAGAGGGTTGTCTTATTCGCAATTGTGCAAACCTGAATTTGGTAGCATTTTGAATTGAATGAATAAATAAATAATACTTTAAAAAACCGGTGGAAACACCATGAAGTATGTAAGTCGAGCCCGATTTGATTATTGTATTTACAAAATCGGGTTACCTGGTATATCATTTTCGCTAGTTTCAAGTAGAAATTATTTTTAATTTTGAGAGTTAAAGACAGTTGTAACGGAGGACGCCGAAACAATCAAAAATAAAATATTTGAATATTTTTTTCTCAATTCTTAAAACTCTTGGTATTAAATATTTTTACATCCATAGAACTTTAAATATTTTCCAATGGTTGATGCCAATGTAGAGGCTCCGTTACAACCTCAAATGGACACTTCTTGATGTCAAAATTTATTTTTTTTAAACTTGAAAGTAGGAAAAACAAAACATTATGAAATGCAACCGAGAAAAAAAGGCTCTCATAGCGATGAATTGTTATGGCTAAAATCGACTAACGATGCTATTTGTGGACAAATGATTAGTCGATTTCCATGTGTCCCAATTAGGTTTGATCGAAAAGTGAATTTGAGTATCGAATAATACGAAAATTAGAGAAGAGTTTAGCGTTTGCGATTTACATGGCGTGCGTCTGACATAAAAATGCGAGTACATTCCTTTCACATTATTTTACTTCTGACAATAGCAAGGCAACAGCAATCTTATTCCTGCAAGCATTAAGGTCACTTTCACTTTAACAGAATCGTGAAATACAACATAAAAGCGACCTTATTGCTCCACAAAACAAGATCACTGTATTTTTGACAGCTAATGTCAAATCAGAGGTAATACAACTGTGAAAGGTCTGTATGTTCTTTTTCAAATGATTGAGGGAAAACAAACAATGCGATGTAGATGCTATGTCAGTGACGTCACGGCCCGCGCACGTACCATATCCGTTTGTATTGGTATCTCTTTCCGTTGCAGGGTAGGGGTCGGAGACAGCATAGCCAGGCCTTTCGCTGATAACTGAAGGCGACAGTAACACGATAGATAGAGAGAGAAGAACCCAAATTATATAGATAGAACCGTGTTGGCACGGTCACATTGTAAAATACACATAATAATCTCTAGACGTAAAGCCTTGTTATATTTTAGGAATATAATATTGTAATATGGCATTTTAATTGGATAAAAATAACATCAATCATTTTGTACATAGGCCGTAGTGTGGACCTAAAGAAAAATCTCTGTAAGTAAATATACATATTAGATTTTTACAGAAAATTCTGGATAAACTTTTGAATTCTACAAAGCAAGGAGTTCTTTTAGTTTTCGCTGGTATGGGCGAAAATGTTTCAACCTTAGATTTTGTGTACAAAATGGTCGAAGTCTGAATGAAATCCTTTGACGTATCCCGTAGAGATAGGATAGCATAGAAGGGTAGCCCCAAAATTGTATCAATGGTGAAAGTAACTGAGAAACTGCTGGCGCTAGTATCGCTAACTCCATGCTCATTGGCCGAAAATCTATTCACATTATTTTTTATTTACTGTGTTTTATTTCTTTGGAACTTTTTTGTTCATGACGCAATTCCTGCGACTTGCAATTTCTACTAACTAAAAATGAAAATCGTCGTTGATGCTACGATATAATGATGCAATTCGACTGAAAATGTCGTCGTGGCGAACGTGTTTTGTTTTTCAAGTACCCGTGGAAAACCGCACATTTTATGTCATATGTCGTAGTGGTAAAGATGATTTTCAATTGTAATTGGAATCGGTCGAATTGCGTCGCATCGCGTCATGAGTAAGCTCCCTAACCAGTACGACATATGACATAAAACACGTTGTTATCTACGCGTAGATGAAAAACAAAACACGATAGCCACGTCGAGGTCAAGTCAATCAAATTGCATCTTTATTTCTTAGTAGCAACGTCGATTTTCATTTTTAGTTAGTAGAAATTGCATATTCACGAATCGCGTCATGAGTAAAGTCCCTTAGTCTGTGGAAAACTAAGATGGCGGCATTCGTTCTTACGCGCCATAAGAAGGTTAGGACTCTAGCTATGCCAGCGCCAATAGCTTCTGTTACCTCCGCCATAGAGGCGAGATTTCGTTGCGTTATCATTACCTGCTGCAGTTTGTAGTGGTTGATGATGTCTTGGTCGGCGGGGCAGCTCTGTGTGAACGCGTCTAGCTGGTACATGTGGTACATGTAACGCCAGAGGGCGCGGAAACTTGTCTGGAAATATATTACTCAATGTTAGCTCTGGGCATCATTACTGTATGATAGAAGAAAGCAATAAAAAGTTGCCTGTTTTTACTATGATTCCTCAACTATTTGTAATTGTAAAATTATGACATTTACAATTCAAATTCTTAATTAGCCGGCCAGACATTGGTAAAAACTATTTCAAAGATTATACTCTTAAGAAAATGTGTGAAAATATGTACAATTAACTACATTTTGTATGAAATGCTGTGCTAGCTGTACTTGCTGATCAGGGGCTGTAGGATTGATCACCGCAGTTTTCAATTTTACTAGTGTAAGGGTTTTAGTCGCGGGACTTATCTCATTACCGTGACCCCGGAACATAAAGGGCTACTGAATGACACCGTGGATTTTAGTCAGTACGAGTCTGACAGTCCCCCCCGCCCTGTCCTGAGTGGGAGTACTCATTTCATGATTTTACCACGTAAGAAAAGTGTAAGGGTTGGAAGCAGTTTACAACCAGATGGTAACATAAACATTTTTAAACATACCGGTATCTCGAAGTCAACGAAGTACTTGCCAGCGACGCGGATGTGTTGCAGCCGAGGCATCAGCTCGCAGTCGAAGCAGCACATCGTGTCGCCTGTTAAGAACCTGAAACAGAGAAGGAAACGTGTCATTTAATTAATAAGTTTTACTTGAAATACTGTATTATTCTAAGCCAGGTTTTGCCATTGTTGAGGTCGGAAAATAGCCGTACTTGCCGAGTTTGGTCTGTGGATTGGTGATAGCGAGTTCCCTCCGTGCCTCAGAAAGCACGTAAAGCCGTTGGTCCCGGTTGTCATTTGTAGATCTTTGACAGTCATTACTATTAGTCAAAATCTCCAAGTCTGACAACCAGTCTTACTATGGGGTATCGTATTACCCAGTTACTGGGTTGTGGAGGCCTGATAGACAGCCGTTCCATGTAAAATAATTATGTTCAGCTGTGTCTGTAATTCAATTTGGCATGTATGTTTCATGAAATAAGGTGAGTTTTACCTAGTCCCCCTGCGTTCGAGTAGTCCATCGATGCGGCTAAGATGTGAGCGCAGCGCTGCTGACTTCTGGTCGTCCTTGCGCACCAGCACCAACTTTAGCTTCGAGTAGAGGTTCTCGATCAGTGATGCCACTTCCTTGTCCTGCAAAAATAATATCCACGTTAGAAATACCTAAAAATCCGGAGAAGAACTGGAACTATCGACATAGCTGGCAGGGGGTGTCAGACTCACAGGACTGTCTCATCAGATAACTGTGACCTATGAAGGCCTATGGGGCTATTGAAGGACACCGTGGATTTTGGTGAGTACGAGTCTGACAGACTTGCATTGCGCCCTGGGAGGGGGACTCATTTGATGAGTTTACCATGATTAAGAAGGAGATGCAAGACAACACGGTAGTGGATTGGTTAAGATTGTCGAAGAATCGAAAGCATTAGATGGCTTATTGAGCAAAACATACACGTCTGGACCACAAATCGTAAATTGGTGATAGGGGCCAACTGGGTCCCGAAAGCGCAGGTCAGAGTATTGTAATACACTGAACTTGCATAGGCTGAATTAAAGTTTCCCATGAAAGGCCACAGGATCACGCTGGATGCAGGCGGCTTACAACCAGTCCTACTGGAAGTCTAAAGGGTAGGCCTATGTTCAGCAGTGGACGTCTTATGGCTGTTATGATGATGATGTTTGAAAGTTTATGAACAGGAATAGACAATCCACTGACAGACATACGAAGGATATCTTCTTCCAGCCTTCTGTGGGCTCTGGCCTTTAAGTACAGACAGTTGCAAACTTCGTTTACAAGGACCCAATTAAAAGGACTTCTACAGGAAATGGTAGGAGTGTGAAATTAATTGAGATTTTATCACGAAACACCGTTTTAAAGATTGACACCAGATTATCAAGAGAATCGCTTTTCGGGTGGGTTTTATTATAAACGAAACCTGTTCAAAACAGGTCGTACTCATATTAACGGAGTTTAGTACGACATTACTTAAAGCACTAAAAAAATATTCCATGTTTATGGTTTTTATGCCATGTGACTATACGGCGGTTTGGCCGGTTTATTGTGATAAAAAAAGAATATTTTTATGACCGGCAATAAATCAAAATATGATAGGGGCAAGCCCAGTTGGTAATTTATTAGACAGTTATTATTGATTAAACTTTTGGCCAGATTACTAGGTTTGTGTTCGCGGCTTCGATCGGATGGGATGAATGGAGTTTGGATTTTTGGTAATCCATGAATGTTACAACTGATTCCTGGGGGAAAGGTGGATTATGGCCCACTCCATCTCACAGAGAGGAGGTCTGTGCCCAGCAGAGAGAACATTGTAAGCTGTTGAAATGCTATGCTAAAAAGAGTGTCCATGGATTTTCTTGCCCATTCTTCTCCATAGAGATCTACTCATTGGAATGGGCATCAACGGTTCTTTCACAGTTATTATGTCTTGTGACTGGGACTGTAGCACCATAAATTCTGTATTGTTCAATTAAATTCTGTATTGTTTATTTAGTAGGTCCTGTGCTTCGCTACGTGTTACAAAACATGTGATAAATGAAGAAACGCTCGACCGCTTTTGTGCAAACTTCACATAAATATTCTACTAAATAGTCGGAACAAAGCCTAAAAATTTGGTTTAGATAGGTGAGCCCGTTCTTCAGTTATTAAGTTACAACGAAAAGTGACAATTTAAAAGTCTACTTGAAATAAATGCCTTTTTATAGGCTTTTGAAATGCTATGCTAACAAACTTTTACCTGAACAAATAAGTTGTGTCCTCCCGGTACAGACTTCATGATGTGCCGCTCAATCTTCTCGTTCTCCAGAATCGCGAGTCCGTTGTCGATCAGTATGGGCGGATGTGTGGCTTCGAAGTTGGTGCGGAAGTCAGGCGGCGGCTTCTGCATGTCTACTGTTGTCACCTGCAAGGGGAGACAGAAGGGTTTATAATAATTTCTAATCGAAGAGGTGTGACCAATAATTTTCAAATATCATTCATTTATGAATGTCCAGATTCCTAGTCGGCCACTGAGAATTGAATCAAAAAAGGAACAAATATTACCCCAACGACGATATATTACTAGACTCCTAATAACAGGCGACCGATGTCTGTCAACACATTAGGCAAAAAAATCTTATATTCGTCTTACTTCGACCACTCCTGTGAGCCGCACACATACCTTGAGACAGAACAGACCTTGAGTTAGCCAATCACAACGCAGTATCCCGCCCCCCTCGCTTACGTAGTACCTCAGCGAGTTGACAGAATAGTTTTTGTTCCTTAGATCGTGCATGCGGAGTCTAGTAATATATCGTCGTTGTATTACCCCCTTTATCTTTTCCCTACTTCACGCGTCACTCACCAAGGAGTTACATTTAAATGTGAGTGTGGAGCTCACTCACACCGAAAATGTCATCTTTTTACTTGACTTTGATTGAATGTTACGTCATACAGTTGCGCTTTACGGCCTCTAGACCAGCAAAAACATAAATGGACTTCGACGTATTAAAAAAGGTATTATAGGTTCTTTGGAAGGATATGAATTATGGAGTCTACTCAGAAGTCTTCATAAAAAGTACCTTTAGACTGATGGTCTTGAGCTCAGCTAGCAGGTACAGGTCCATAAAGTACTCCTGGCAGAAGAGGCACGCACCCTTCCGTCGCCCGTCAATCGTCGATGCCTGTAACACAAAGAAATGCACTGTTAGTGTACAACAAATACGAAAAGTTTCATAAGAAAATCTATGTAGTCCAGAAATCTCAATATTCTTTAAGGGGTTTGAGAAAAAAGGTCATTAGATCCACCGACAAGATATTTTTACCACTGTCTGTTTTACTAATATTTTCTGAACTACTAGAGCAATCTGATCAGCGAAGCAAGATTTTGACTTTATTTCTTTAATTGCGTTATAGATGGTAATCACTACTACCTTCAAGATTTACTTATCATGCTAAAACAATATATCCAATTATCCATTCTTCCTATTTGCATTCTCTACAGAACGTAGCAAGCAGATGACCAAGACATAACGTAGTACAATACAATAAGCGTGCCAGTTATTTTCATAACAAATAATGATGCATACGTTATACATCCAGAGAAGAATGGCAGGGGCAGGCAGATGCCTTTCGTGATAGTCTAAACTAAAATAGTGGCTTCCATTACAACTGCAAGAGTTCAATTTAATAATATAGACATTTTAAACAAAGGTCTAATCTGGAAAGCTAAAGGCATAATTGTAGTGCAGCGACCCTGTTTGATATCATGGGAGCACACGGAATTCTTTTCAAAACCAGTAAAAATTAAATCTTATCTATTAAATAAAAATCAATTGCTGTTCGTTAGTCACGCTAAATCTTGCTTGGCTGGACCGATTTGAAGTCCAGGGAATTTATCAAAGGAGAAAAAAAATAATTCCAAGGCAGTACGAAGTTGGTCGGGTCAGCGTGTATGTTATAAATGTTTCCATTTTTATACTATGAAGGTGATAAACAAGCATACGGCCCGCCTACTGATCGAAAGCGATCACCGTACTCTATGGACGCCTGCAATACAAGAGGTACCGCTTGCGCATTGCCTATCTTGATAATAGCTACCTTGCAAATTACCGAAATTCATGCGGATTGTTGTGTCAAAACTATCAAATATTTCGATAAACCTTGGGTATGAGAATATAGCGCGGTAATAAATTAAGGTTCTCGAGATAGAATTTATGATTTTCAAAAGAAACTACGGAAATACTACTCCTCAAAAAATAATTGTTTATGCGATGAAAATTTTAATGAAGTTTTGGGTCAGCGATTATTTTACCGTTTATTATGCGAATACCATTTAAACTTTACATAATGGAGAAGAATGTAACATTTCTTTTAAGTTATTTAATTAGACTTGCTAATTAGTAATAAGTAAGTTACGTTTTGTTGTGAAATAAGAACGAATGCAACCATTATGCAAGGGAACTGCTTGGAACGGAGACTGTTATAATAACTGTAATGGCTGTCCAAGTAATTTAACTGTTAGAGACATTAGAATTTTAGAGCACTTTATTAGTATTTTGGAAAGGTAATGTGAAATACAAAGAGAAAAGAGATAAAACTTTACTTAATAAAAGTGTGGAAGCATTCCTACAAAATCGAAGCCGGTTTTTTTGCAAGAGCGGATGGCAACTAACTCTTATGATCAAACTAAAATTACTAAGCCTTGTTGGTTACTGATTCACCGCTGAAAGAATGTCGTACTGTAAAACTTATAATCCCTCTTTACACAAGATGACTCAAACTGTTGACTCGATTGCCTAAAACAGATTACTCGTTCAAAGTTGACACACATAACGTTTGCCGACGCACATTTTAGTACTTTTACGACCTCGTTCGGTTCGGTTTTGAACGAAACTGATATTTACAGCCGGGTGTTACAAAATGTTTATGGTTTTGCAAGAAATCGTAGCGATGCGATGGATAGATTTTGAGAGATGAGGGAACGACATGACGATAAAATCATGTCAGTAGAAAATATTGAAATTCGATAGCAAAATCGAAGAAGGTGATTAAAAAATCACAGAAGTGAGAAATTAAGAAGTGAGAAAATGAAGTATTTAATAACTCCAATGATGCAGAAGTTTTAAATCACAGGGATCAGACTAAAACTACGAAGCAAAACAGCTTTAAGTTAAACTTCCTTGTAAAGTCCGATCGATCTGGGAGGTTTTCCCGATTCGTCACCCAATTCCAAATTGAATTTGGAACAGTGACTTAAAAATGGGACTCTTTTATACTGTAATTGCTTTCACCATGAATTGCGTTGACAGTTTCTTTTATTAATAGGAATTCTACTAACGAAATACCTGCCACAATTTTATAGAGAAACACAAATTCTTGTACAAAAATGGAGTTCTTAGGACCATTTATAGAAATTATATGGCATGCGACTTGGTATGCGACTGATACATTTTCGTACACTTTTTTCTATCTATAGCTGAGAGCATAAAGAATGCAGTAACAAGATTTATAAGAACGAAGTTTTCCACATATTTCTTGGCTTTGTGGTTAGCCCTTTTATTTCTTACTAGCGGCCCGTCCCGGCTTCGCACGGGTGGAGGTCCCGGTCTAAAACCCGGTCCCGATGGTTACAAACACAACCAAAAAATAATTATCGAATGGTAAGCAGTTTCATATATGTCGTGAAACGGAAAACGGGTTTCATTTTTATATATATAGATAGATAAGTTTTAAAAAAAAAAACATTATAGATACCAGACCACAGCTAAGTCCTAATCTGACCAATGAGGTTAAGCTATTTTTTTATTCTAATTATTGAACCTCCTTGGAACTAGCTACACTAGCGCCATAAGTTTCAAAGTTGCCATCCCCATTAATTACCTTTTAAAGTCAATAGTTTACTTGTACACATTGTTTCTCAATATCACGTTTAAGATAGAATCCTTGTTCGTGAATAATCATGAGCTGTATTGTCTGTGAAACGCCCACAGCATGTTATTTGTCTGTTTGTTTGTACAACTCTCAGTTTAACAAGGACGGCTGTGCATTGTGGCAAGTAATCATTGATATTTTAATCGGTCTCGTGATTGCTTATGCTTGCTGTTTATAACTGTCCGATAACAATTGGTCAACAAAAAATCACTTCTTAATTTTTTGACACCTCTTCTTGAGATTTGGCATAGACTAAGCAAAGATACTCTTGTTCTCTAGACTGACAAGAATGTTCTCAAATTGGGCTAGTTACAGGATTGCCCAAATGTGGTAAAGGAAGCAAAACGGGTGATATTCACATCGAATTCTGTAGTTTTCTAAACTTCAACGATAGTAACACTATGGTGAACCTTCCAATTTTATACCGATCTTGTTTTCTTTTTGTTTATCAATTGGACGTGCTCTTGACTCTAGGTCAGAGGTGACATAGACAAAGTTGACAATGAAGCGAGGCTATCTAGAAGAAACCTGTACGATGTACATTCCAACTTTGAAAAGCTAGATTCTGTTTATTTAGATAGATACAATTAATTTTAAACAAATGTTAGCGTGCATCACCAAGGCATCTAATTTCAAAGCAATCTTGTTTTCTTTATGCAAATGCCTTCTTTGATAATTTTCCATGCCTATGTGCCATACTTGCCTACATACAGCTGTTCGAAAGCTCATTGTTGCAAGCTTCATGACTCATAGTGACGATTTGAGGTCAAAGGGCTTTGAGAAACGTTACACGTTGAGTAACGTTATTTCTACCTACTTTCTATGTTAAATGCAGTTTGTTTCTTGAAGGTATGATTTATACTTGTGCTTCTATTTCTGGTTTGTTTAAACTCAAAAGTCAAACAGTTTTAATGTCTGTAGTATAGTTTGTTATAATACTTTTTCTATTGATTTCGTCTCATTCATTTCCTATGTGCAAAAAATATTAAACAACATTCAAAAGTAACTGCGTTTGTTAGTTCCACATAACGTGAGTACCTTCACATAATGTATTCACCAATAACAGCAGAGTACAACTGCGTAATTCTTCACTACTTTCCTTCTAAACAATACCACAATAAATCTCATTTTCTATAGTTGGAGAGAGATGACAATAATTTTCTCAGTGCGTCCAGTTGCAGCCGTCACGGTCAAGTGGTTGATGCTATATTTCACATTTTACGACAGAAACATGTAAATAATAGGGTTGCTCATGTATCGTGCTATGAGACAAATGCTACAGTGACAAGATAATGACAAACGTTTAGACTGACTGCTAAGTACCGTTATGCAAGTAGGGCGACCAACTTTAATGGCTTTCAAGGAGACATTACTAAAGAAAGTTGAATTTTTTACTTTTAATAATGCGTAAGTAATGTTGTCAACGGTCGTTTTAGTAGAATTCCCTTCGATAATAAATGGCATGAATTTTTCGATCTACAAATTGAAATTGTTATTGGGGCAAGCTCGTTTGGGTTTCTGAACCAGTGGTTCAACGCACCTGCAGCAGAATTCAGCTACCTACGAGCTGATAATCGTCGAATTGTTTATCAAACAAAATACCTATACACCATGGTTTCTTTAACTTTTTGCAGTCACGGACCACTTTTACAATATAAATAATTCCACGGACCGGTCCAAGAATATTTTGAACAGATCAGACTATCAGAGTCAAAAATGAAACAACTTTGCTGCTAAGAAACCCTGCCCTAGAAGTTTAGTCTTTGTTCTATTAACTCATGTTTTGTGACTGACGATACGTTGTCGTTGCGGTGAGTTCTTGACTTAACCTAGACGAGATTATTATACCATTTCCTAGTAAATAGGTTAAGAGTAGCTGACCTACTGCGGACCCCTGGTGCACATGCTGCGGACCCCCAGGGGGTCCGTGGACCCCACTTTAAGAAACCCTGCTATACACAAAACGATCGCCGAAATAATAATACAGACAAAATAACACCGATCAGTAATCAAGTACACCAGTGCTCTATAAAATAATATCAATTAATTCAAACGAATACAATCAATATGTCATGGCCACACTGATACAGCCGATGGTGGTGTCATTAGCTGGTGGAATAGAAACCTGGTGGTGCAATGGTGCGTAACGCGTGTACGTCACGGAGCCGGCGCGCTGGTGCATGCCACCATCCACACCATTGTAGAATTATATGCACTTAACTCAAACATGGCCCAGAATACTGTGGCCCAGTTATTTAATAAAGGACAGACACAAGTAGCAGAGACATGATAGATGGAAGATAAAATGGTTAGAAAGGAGGTGACTAATGAGAAGACTAGTAATGGAGAAGAATGGAACAAGACGTAATGCAAGACTGTAAGTAATAGTAATAATACAAATAAATCTTTATTATGGTTCACACAAGATTCATGACAACAAATAAACTTGACAAAATCTTGAAATATCTACACAATACATGTAACCCTGTCTCCGGAAGATCTTAGGAGAAAATATTGAGATAAGAGAAGGAGAATAATGGTAGCTTACTTAAAAACAAAGGAGAGAAGATGGAGAACAAAAATAAACAATGAATATACTGTGTGAAGGATGATATGGCTGGAAAGGGGGAGACAGATGAGATGAGCAGTCTGGAAAAAAAGTCATGCTGCGATCTGGTACTAAAACTAAACTGGAAAAGGACAGGAGAATGATGACGCGTAGAGATTATAATAAGATTATTATTACGAAAATACAAAGTAGAAAAACTAAGGAGTCTGTAGTTCAAATAGGTATCCTATTTTGGTAGCTATGAGTAAACTTGAGATAGAATCTTCCACTTCAGGTAAATATATGCATGTGGATAAAGCCAAGTTCTGGATTGGCATAGTTTAGAATGTCATTGAAAAGAGAAAACACTCCACGAAAAAAAGAAAGAAAAAATAACAACAAGAAGCGACATACATTACCTTATAGAACCACACAAAGAAACAAAAGCATTCAAAGAAAAAAGTGTAAGTACATTAAATAGTCAGTTAACGTTCAACAGACTGTATCTAACACACATATTTTCAACAATAAAATATTTAAAATAAGAGCAACTTTCCACCGATGTGTGAGATAATATGGCGGAAGACGAAACGCGCTCGACTGCAATCAAATGTATCGCTATTTTGAATAATACAACAATTTAATAAAACATTAGAAGTTTAGAACCATATTCAAATGAGTTTTAGGAAAGAAAGTTAATGGCACATTACATGTCTGACTTGGTAACCCCCAGACCACACAAGTCACACAACGTTAGTTGGGTTTAACTCAAAGTTACAGCCACTTGAAATGTTGGGTATTTCGCAGACATTTTATTCCAAAATCTTTGAGCCATTAATCATTACATTCACATTAATTATAAAAATATCCGAAACTAAACGGAATCTTGTCTAGAAACATCTCAATGAATCTCTCAGACGAAGCTACTCGAACAGCAGCAAAAACTTATTAGAACGACACGTAGTAACAGTGGTCAACGATGCACGTCGCGTCATACACCGAAGACAGGCTGAAAACAAAATAAATTACAACGCCAAATTACAACATTCTAGTTAAACACGATAGGATAACTATTGTAGTGGCGTACGATATGTAACCAACCAGGCGTGACAAACAAACATCAGAGTCAACGACATCACCCGAACATATAAGGCACTTTCAGTTTCGTGAAATCGAAAGCGGCACATACATCTCCCGCACACTGCAAGACGCGCCATTTTTGCCAAGATGGCGGCGAAAAAAACTTGATAATCCGTCACGGGCCCGTGCGCCGGCGCATCCAGCGGCCATCAATTTGTCAATTGCAACAGTTAGCTGCTGCGTTCCGCCTTCATGTTGTATTCGAGCGATTGATAGTCGGCGAGGTAACATGGATTTTGTCATAGCGTGTCGACAGCATTGCGCTGATATTTTATGTAACGATGTTTGAATTTGAATGTTTATTCTAACAAAATTTTGTTTCGACATTGGACCAGGACAGTATAAATCAGTCGTCTACAGCAGTCTGAATCACTAACGCACCTTCAAGGGAAGTGCAGTGACCCGCGACAGTGAAATGCAACCAGCACCTGACCACGAACCGGCCTTGGTTAGCGTCGTGAAAGTGTACCCACCTCTCTAATTACTCTCGTCTTGCCTTACATAGAACTAGATTCCCTTAGAAAATCATGGACCTGCATGAAAAAAGTGAATGGTGAATCGACAGCGAAACTAAACACCAATCTTGTGAGCTATAATCTGGTCTGTCAAAATAAAAAACTGGATCGCGTGCCGATTTGTGGTATAGCTTCGTTAAAGTGAAACCCGAAGCGGTCCGCATTGCTCCTGTCAGCTGCGGGCACACTTCCGCGTGATTTAAACACGTCGAATTATTTACGATTGTGCATTACTCTCACTAAAGTTAGAGATTCCTAAAATAGATACCTGCATTCCTTTAGTTGTGGAGGGTAGTCATTATTTTGATGGTGATGGATATGCACGAATTGAAAATGTAGATGGTATCTGGACGGACTCTGGAGGCAAGCCAAAGAGGGTGGAGCTAAGTCAATAAAGACGAAAGGCGAGTCTTGTCTATAACAAATTCTAGTCCAGATACTATGGACACATAACGGTCCAGAACGGGGTCAACAAAAAGTATATGGCTCCGGAAACACGAGGGTGCGGCAACTTGCACAATACGTCGCCATCCGGCGTAACTTACACAGTCACAATCACAAAGCATATGCACACAATCTAACCGATCCTCGTCAAGGCTCATATCTGCACGTTCGCGATAAAAACACTGTTTACAACTCATTCGATTTGGAACACGTACTCTAACAGTAATTCCCTTGCAGCCAACAACAATCTTATTAAGAATGACTCAAGTTGAATAAGGAATGAAAAGGGTGTTTTAAATTCTGATCGTGCGGCATGTACCACTTCTTTGGTCTAACGGTATGCTATAAAGATTCTGAAGGTTAAGGAGTAATGTACAAAGAGCTGAAGATAATGTCACAAATAGTGTAGCTTTTATCTGTCGTTAACTGGAAACTCTCTAGCTACAAGAGATGTAAAAGCTGTTTTATTGAGGTATTAGAAAATCGTTATTTATAATATTTACAGTTCTAAAACTATGTATGCAGTAAGCCTGTACTAGAACTTTCTACAGTTCACACTTTTACAGCTACAGGGCAAAACTGGATTTACTTCATTCAAAACTCTTAGTATCTCTCTCAGTATCTAGATCTATAGCTTTGTTAGCAATCGCTTGAGACGTGCAGGCGGACCTTTCAATACTTTAAAGGCGAAGGAATCTCTGTGCAGTCGGTTCATAGCAGGAATTCTCAATAGCTTTATCCCGGATCTTTTGCACGAGTCTATTGAACACAACTAAGATGTAACCAGTACTAATCTGTATCTAATTAAGGACTTGCCTTGCACAAATGAAGATGTTTGAAAAGAAACAGCTTTTTTAGAGCTTGGCGTTAACATTTATGATAAAATCAAAAGAGCGAGCAGTATTGCCGTTAGTAACAAGTTCCTTTTGTCCCCCATCATGAATCATATTCTTGACCAAACTTCCAACAGATGGCCTTTGAAATGTTTACACGATGGAGTTTCCCGCTTGTACGTATTAAATTGTGGTGATCTCAGAGTTTTATAAGTATTCATTCGTTAGCTATTACAATGACATCATGGCCTTGTCTGGCCCATCACAATATAAGGTTATAAGTTATTGTAAGGCTCATAGATCATGCGCTTGTACTGTTTGCATAGTGACGACGCATTGAATTTTAGTCTATCTGCCAAGAATGGAAGCGAGCTACAAGTCTACAACCAACGCAAATAAGTATAATGAGAAATAGTAAGAAATAGCAGACGAGTAATATTAAACATCTATAATATTTCAACATAACCGATTACTTAGAATATCGAACAATTCCTATACCATATTTGCTACCTAAAGAGCAAAATCACATCGTGCTTCAAATTGCAAAACGATTGAACTTTAAAAAGTGATTTTGTTGAATGCACCGCACCGAATGAATCAAAGCGTCGCTTATTCTTCAATTTGAGCAGATAATGTGTATATTTCTCTTCTGCAACAGTTGGCTAATAGTTAGAAAGGGCAGTGTTACGGCCCGCGACCTGCGTAACCCAGCCTCGTCAGCTGTTCAGAGAGAGGACGTTGTGAAACATGCAAAGGACAACTTCTTACCGCACGACTGTTTAGCATGCCCCGAACTAGACACTCACGACTTACATTTTGCGAAACTAATCAACTTCGGGACGCCAGCAGAGGAAAGCTTTGAGCATATTCAACCAGTTCATGGTCGAAATCAGTATTCAATCATTTAGTTAAATGATGGCCCGGACATATAGACAATAATAATAACTTTAAATATAACCAAACCGTACGTATTGCTTCTACACGTATAAAGTTATAAATAAGATCTAATCTAACACGAAGAATCTTAATGAGAACATCAAAGGTTTAAAAAAACTAGGATAATAATATGTTATCAAGAGGCCTATTGTAAAATAATAAAATAGCAGTCGGGACAGGTGCCAGCAGCAGCGAACATAAACGCCATTATAATAACAGGTAAAGTGCACACAAACACTAAAGCTAGTACTAAAATCGATCTAAAGGTCTGCCGGCTAGGAGCACTCGTCTGTGGCCATAAAGATGGCTTTCCATAGATGGAATACTGCATAATTATTGCCAATTATCATCGTCAAGCACTAGTTGGTTTCAGAATTTCATTAAAACACAGTTTATTGTCGTTTTCTAACCAGACAGGGCTTTGTTTGCCTAGTAATAGTTTCTAATCTATAAACAATGGAATGTATACGTTTTTATAACCATCATTTGCGAATCCGATACCTAGTATTTCCTCTGCGTGTCTATTTTTTGTCCATAGTATTATCTGCTTCTGTTTTTATACAAAACTAGCGGCCCGTCCCGGCTTCGCACGGGTGGAGGACCCGGTCTAAAACCCGGTCCCGATGGTTAGAAACACAACAAAAAAATAATTATCTGAATCGGTCAAGCCGTTTTCATGTTATGTCGTGACAACGGAAAACGGGTTTCATTTTTATATATATAGATAAGTGCAGCCTGACCATTCGACCCTTAAATTATGCAGATGTTACTGCCTACTTATCTGATTTAATCCTTAAATTATCTGTTTAAAAATCGGACAACCACTGTTTTATCTGTAGCATTAAAACAGGTGGCTCCAGGATGAATGAAGGCAGCTGTGTCGAAAACATTGATATCGTCAAAATAATTGCGAGTATTACAGAGGGAATTTATTAAGAACATTAAAGATCACCGCACAATAAGATATCGTTGCACCACTTTTGACATCGCACGCACTGACACTTGACATTTATTGCGTATCGTATAAACGTCATAGAATATTGCAGCTCCAATTATATTAGATGTTTCATAATTAAAAAAGTGAGTAAGGTCTTTTTTTTCTGTATTTAAGATTTCATACCTGTACCGTCAGCACGAGTTTTCAGTATTTGAGACGTAAAGTAAACTGCAACTTTGACAATTTCAAATTGACAATTTTCAAGGAAAAAACTAGTTCCTTCTTCGCACACCAGAGGCGCTGTTCCAATTTTTCATACAAGAAACGCTGTAAATACTGGAAAGTTTCTGTAAAGTAAAATAGTGAAAACTCGTGCTAGGGGTATTGTACTCTTTCATATTGTTTCTGTTTACGTATCTACAGGTAGGAAAGCTAAGTTGTAACAGAGTTGATCCTGCCATAAGTACCTGGTCATCATTATTTGAATTTCTATATCCTACTTCCAAATACGGTCATTAGTTTTCCACTGCTGGAGTAATAGAAGCTTTTACCTGTTCCAAGAATAAAATTACATTTACAATGTTCTGTCACAACACTTTAACGACAATTGTGACAACTACGATTGTTATTATGTGCGCTTACGCCGCATCACGTGCTCAGTAGATATCTACGTCAAAAAAATGCCAAAAAATAATGTCGCTGAAGATCGTTGTCGTACTAAAAGTGTTGTTTTGAAGCTCTTGATACATAAATCCGAAAAAGCTTAACGGAAGAAGAATAAGCAACATTTTCTTGGTTCAGATGTTGAGTTTTTTAATTCCAAAATAGTCAATACCCATAAATATTTTTCACGCGATTTAAAAAAAGAAGTAATAATTGTAATTTAAGGAGCAAAGGATAAAGAGAGGACATGTAGCCGAGCAAATTGTGTAAATTCATTTGTCCTTTTGTGCCACTTATGGGAAGCAGGGGCGCTGAGCAAAGGTTAACGTATCAGCTGGCTTCCTCTACAATTATAGTAATTTTAATTCTTAAGACTATCATGCAGAAAATTCTAGCATTGTACTGACAATTTCCTTTTACCTGATAAAAGACCACTTTCCAATTGCTTCAATTCCTTTTACCTTAATTTTTCATTTGCTGGACATTTTTAACTGCGATATAAATCTTGACAATTACCTGTAACAAACGCAGAACATTGGTTTGAATTGCAATTAAAACTGTTAGGCGTGGCAATAAAAAGCTCTTGAGACCGGGCTCAACGATGATTCAGGCGTGTCTAACATCTACACAACTAACTTTCCCCAGTCTGAAGCAATGAACCGTGCAGTTGCCCAATTTGACAACACTTTCCCCCATTGTGGCCGCCGAGTCTACTAAATTACCTAAATAAGCGAGCAGAAACACAGAAAACTATTTTCATCTGCCGAGAAAGGCAAAAAGTAAGAAAGTTTATTGCGATGTTTCATGTCTCATTACATTTGGAACTAAGTAAGATGTGTGGCTCTTAAAAACAATAATTAGTGAGAAAATGAAATGAGAACAATTTGCCACAGATGTTTTCTTCGTTCATGGCATGTGCGGCTTAAATGGTGGAAGCGATCACCTGCCTAAGTGACACGTTCTCAAAGAATCGAATGAGGTAGACATGACTCTTACTGCATTTAAATGTTTCCACAATTAAGAACTTCGCGGTGGATTAAACTGATGTTAATATTTTTTGTTCGTTTAGGGGACATCGAATTGTATAAACTTTGTGAAAGTGACATGTATCTTGTTGCTATCGAACAGAGACAGCATAATGGCTGTAAATTTAGTTGTAACTACAATATAATTAACTCTTATAATTACTACAAGTTTATCTTGTCCCTATAAGTTAATGAAAAGTTTATGAGCGAAGAATTTGAAACCATCAATGTGCTCCTAAATGTGACTAGTATGTATTCACTCAAGAGTGAAAAATCCGGAGTTAATAACATTCTAACACAGGCTTTTTACCACCCAGTCTGCAATAATAAAACATGGGGAGCTTATGAGTCTTGGAAGGCGTTCTTGCGTATCTGTGCCTCCAGTTGACCTCACCCGAGACGCATCAGATGACGTCATCTGACCGTCCGCAGCACACATGGGGTTACCAAGCATGCACACCAGAATATTTTATACTCTCGGAATGTTAATCTGATCTCAAAGGCATTATGATTTTACGTTATGACTTTCGAATTAGTTCGTTGCATTGATAGATGGAACGAGTAACATTTTTGACGATGTAAAAGTGTGGCTAGTGTACACGAATCGAGTGTTTTGAAGACAAATAGGGATACGGCAGGTGGCTGATGATTAAAGCGCATCAAATAAGTAATCTAAACAGATGCTATTACGCTAGTTATAATGGAGTTGATTGGAACTCAACATACAAATAGCAACATCCTAATATAAAATTTACATTATCAACGGAAACTGAGGGCAACAGTGGGTCGACAGGAAAAAAATATCGAATATTTTTAGCGATATCTCAGTAAAGTGACGTCACTTGCTAGTTTGTTCACACACGGCGTCCATTAGTCATGTCTGTAAGTTTACCACTTGGATGTTAGGTGATAATTGCGATGGCCTTCGCGACAATGATAGTAAATGCTACATGAGATCTTAAGTAATACGGAAAACGACTCAACGGACTTTGTTAAGATATTCAAATGAAGGTAATGCTGTTTTTTAAAAGTGAGGTTTTTGAAAATGAATATATTTTCCTCGTGTCTTCTGCAGAAGACCAATCTTAGGACTCTTCTGACTACTTTGTGAGAAATTCAAAATGAATGGATGTTCGCCAATCGTTCAAGCAAAGATTACTGGATGGAAGACACAACTTTTTCCCATTTCGCTGCGGACATAAGCTAGTAATCAATATTTTGCACTATTTTACGCTGCAAACAATTTCAAACCATATACAATCGACCAAAAAGTGGTAACATCGTTTCTTTTTGCAGTATTTGCTAACTAAGGCATTCACAAAGGCTTAACAATATTCCAGATAGCAAACCAGAGATTATACTTATACGCCAGCTAAGTAGATTAACCGACCGATTGCCCGCAACAAAATGTATTAGAAATACATTTAAAAACTAAAATAAACGACAGTTGTCCCCTACAGTCGCGTATGTCCAGATAACCAGCTGATCACGATAAGGACCTTGAAAGTTCCAGAAGCCTTATCCGCCGATAAGGCAGTATGACTGCATTAGCGTTAGCGTGCGAGAGGGACGCAGTTGTCAGCATTGTGTGAACATTTACAACTTGATTACATAAAGAGATTGCACAACTACTGTAGGTCATGATGTACTTGTATGTTTTTTCTCTCCCTCTGCAGAAATGCATAAATGTTTCCATACTGATACGCGGCTGTGGGAAACACGTGTGTCAACCGTTTTAGCAACCCACGTTGGAGAATATGAGTCACTGAGGTGTATAAGGCTAGCGACCTGCTTGGATTACTAATGATTTTGACCTTAAACCATATTCCCATATGAAGGCAACAAAGTAATATAATATCGTCTACATACATTGTGAACTTGTGAGGCTATAATATGGTGTCCGCAACACTGTTGTTGCTCTTCGTTTTACATTTTACTTCATAATTTAAAAGTATTCTGGTACTAAATCTTTTTACAATATAATCAACAAGTAGTATTAAGGGACATACCTTCAGAGCCAGCAGGCATTACTATCTGCTTGTAGCTGTTTAAATATACCATGGTATTGGATTAAAATCTTTAGTCAATGATAAACCTATCAAGTAACATATAGATTTTCATAATAATTTAACCCGATGCATTCGTTACTTTGGGGGCCAATTTAATTTAAAGATTGTATCAAAATAAAGTTATGACATAATCCCCTCCCTAGTAATTGGCAGTATTTTCTACACCAGACACTTAGTTAAGTATGGTGACATAACTTTTAGCTATTACAGTAACTACAATGACACCTTCAAGCTATGCAGTTTCTTTAACGAGATGCTGTGGAAGGACCCAAATAATAAGGTTATAGATCTGCAGGACTAAAATAACTACGTTTTAAACTATGATCCCAACTGAAATTCACAAAAACCCTCATCTATCTAAATTGAAAGTAAGACAGCAAGGGGAGCAACAAATAACTTTCTACTTATACAACCAATTACAGCGAAGTGCACATAGAATAATAAAAATGTCACCAAGAACAATAATAACATGAGTGACATTTAAGTACCCACGTTGCTTCGGAAGCGGTTTTTGCAATAATTTTATAGAACATCAGTATAACGAGCGTATTCCGTGTAAAACAAACAGTGGTAACTGGACAGTCACAAAGGCTAGCGAGAAGGCAGTCACAAACCAATTTAGCTTATTCCATGCAATTAGATCCGAGGGTCGATGACCGTATGTAATTGGAGACGCAAGTGGGTGAGATAAAGATGCCACGGATTTATACGACCAAGTTCTTAGCTGGTTAGACCTACACACACTAGTATCGGAGTAATGCTTTGTGGATCAAGTTATAGCTATTTGAAATCATAGTTGGCCCCAAAATGATTCCCTGAAGCATACCTTTTGACGAAAGATATTAATTGCCGTTTCCGTTAACCAAATCTTAGTTTATAGATGTGTTATTGTTCAGTTATGTGGATGTGTATCAGTTATTTAACATGATAAAAGTGAAATATAGAAGAAAAACATAAAATATCAGTCAACAGTATCATAAGCCTCAGCTAATGTCGGGGACTTTCCTTCGTCAACTATTATGAAATTGATAACTGTTTTGATTATTTTATATCTTATCCATTCTTTCATTTGAGATTATGTTATGACTTATTGTCTGTCAATTTATTATAATATTAATATATAACTACTTTTTATTATTCAAGGTTTTCACATTTATGAAAATAAAATACCTAAGCATTTGCGTCTTCAATTTTTTATCAGCTTTGTAAGGTTTATTTTCAACGGTTACCTAAACATTTATGACCATAGAAAACTTTTTTTTGTAATTTAACGACCTTTTCCGTTAATGAAAAGCGAATGATAACAAGAGCTTTGGATTGAATGAGGGCAGTAGGTATTACAAATGTGACATATTGAATAACCTGTTTGGGCACAAACTTACGACTCAACAGGCATGAAAATGAGACAACATTCCATATTAATAGATATTTTAAACGATCGATGTTACAATAGCTGTTGAGCTTGCAATCTTAGCAATAATTTTAGATATACCAACTTTCAACCAATAAAAAGTGAAGAAAATATCACAAGATTTGATCAAAAGTAACAGTACAATAACTAGGCTAGCGAGACCCTATGCAAGAGTAACCACAGTTGTTGGCAAACGTAATGCTGTGGTTTTGAAAATATCTCTATTTTTTCCCATCAGACGTCGTTATAAAAGGCAAATTGTAGAATAATGTAACGGATTCAGTATATTTTTGTTATAATCCAGTTGATTCAATCTTGAACTTCGAGGCAAGCAGATTCAGATTATCGCTTGATTAACCTTATCCAAAGATATCGATTGATATTTCTTACATTTATTTAAAAGTCTTGTATTCAAAACACCGCTTCTTTATCTATTCGATATTTTATATCAACTGCAAAATTATCTACTACAGCGGATATAGCAATAAAAATAAATTTGTAAAGTTAAAACAAATAAGAGACTAAGTTAGCATTACATTATCCATTATCTTTCAGCGCATACGCAAGGTGTACAGAAATCTACGACACACCTATGTAGGTAACAAGCCGGTGACGGTTAATTCATTCTATCGCACATCTTAAAAGCCCATAATTATTAGCATGGCAGTAATTAATACCCATTGTGAGCGTTGCATCATGCATGGCTGCAAAACTTGCAAATAACAGTCATCTTAAGTGCTGTACATGTTGTATTAACATCAACAGCTCAAAGGACATGAGTTTTTGCACAAATAAAAGATGAAACAAAAGATAATGCACCTGTAGATACTAAAACAACTTTGTCACCTATTATTCCAACCATTTAACAAAAACATGTTAAAAGGCGTGAACGCATACACGCGAAAAAAATAGTGAAGTGACTAATACATCCTCAAGTTTTTTACAAGCAATGCACCACTGCTACCAGTGGAGTGCATGTGCAAAAAGTTGTTGGTGTCTGTACTATTAACCCTGTGAACGGTCACACAAGTGGGGACCGATGTTTTATGGAGGAGGTGTGAGGCGACACTGTTGTGTTGATTTATATTCAGTCGACACGCGACGCTGCAAGTGTTAAAATTCGGATCGCAAGTGTTATTGCAAACTGTAAATTGTGGGTGTATTTGTTTACGGTAGTCTACACGTATGTCTCACTTTTTATTGCTAAGCGAAATGGATCGTTGGTAAACACGTCAGAATAACAGTGGTCATTCTTATTATCAAAATTGGCATGATGTTATCAATGCAACACCTATCAGCTATTATGAAATTACTAATTATAGCAATGATTGTATCATTCTGTTATTTGGATTTATTAAAAATGTAGATAATAACGGCGCTTAGTGAGTTTTGTATAATATTATTATAACAGCCAATCGACAATATACAAGAAATGAGGTACTTGACGTTATCTACAAGTGCCTATGTACTTCATGTATGTATTAAGATACACTATCACGTAGAAATATCTTGCTGACATATTCGCCGCACCTATAATATAATCCTCGAAGGGACAGGCAGATGTGTTATTTACGTACAGTTCAATTAAAAAACTATTTGATGCACAAGGAGGTTACTCGGCCGTTCATATTTTTCATTTTTTATTTCAATAAATATTCTAGACTCGTTTTAAAAGCTATAAAGGCTAGCCATTAAAATATGATTGCTGACGTTAGACCGAAGTACGGTTAAACGAAATGGCTTTTTAACTCAGGCCGATTGGATTGTCGTTCTACATTCTGTGTTCAAATATAAAAGTGGTACCAGACACCGAGATATTTTAATCTAGCCGTACCGTTATCTGTGTTATCGGTCCGTTCCGGAACGACGCATAGGTGCAATGATGACATATTTCGTGCCACCTACTAGCAAATTAGTTGGAACGCTTATCGGACTAGGCATTCCGCATCGAGGCTACTCAAGGTAAAAGGTACCTTACCTACCTACGTGAAAGCATAAAGTGACAAATAGAATTACCTAGCAATGAGACTATGAGCATAAGCCATGTTTGTGGTGATATCGGCCGCAGGACCACTTACTACTCACATTATCGAGCTTCAAGCATTCTCCAGTGAAAGGGTTAGAAAGGCGAAGAAATTGCATTCGAAAGATACTCATGTTACCTACAACGACACTACAATAAATGATAAGAGTTATTACAACAATATCAGAAATGATTCATAAATCCATAGGTTATCTTTGTTTTTCTCGTGAAAAACAACAAGCGAATACAATTGTTGCTACGTGACTTTCAGTTAGTAAAGATGAATATAAATACAATATGTTTAAGCAAATATAATATTATATGTAGTTGTACAGTAAAACGTGAAAATAATTACTTAGAAAGTATTGGACGCAAATCGTAAACTTTGTTCGAAACGTTCGAAAAAACAGTCATGTGTAATTGAAAATGCTATGAGCTATGTCGAGTTTCTTTGCAGTAACTTTTGCAAGCACTTCCCATTATGATTGATTATTTTCTAAGTTGGTGGAGAAAACTTGCATGGTTATTGTTATGGCCATCATGGTAGGCAGACCTGGCACTACTGGAAGCAATGACAACTCAAGTGTCAACGATGAATCAAACGTTGCGAGAGAAAGAGTTCGTGTTACTCCTGGACTACAAAGTTACTAAGCCTTTGCACTGGACATTTTCTTTTTTTTAATTATAATTCTAGCTGCTCATTTAAAGAAATTGTGGAGGTCTAAAAGGCAGTCGCTCCATCTAAGATACTGATATTCAGCTGCATCTGGTTCGACTGGAAGTGGACCCCATATATTTGGATAAAGGCTAGGGAGATGATGAGCTGCTCGTTTGAGAGGATGACCCCATATTTGTTTATCAACATGTCCCAGAAGATAGATAGAATACATTAGATATCATTATATCATTCTTATTTATTCTATGTTTTCACGAAAACCACAAAACTAAATCAAGTTACCATAATGACTATTACCACAAAAATGTGTTATTGGTCGGTAGTTCGGGACATCAATATTATTACAAACCATGATGGTAGTCGTTTTAACTGAGATTCGTAGCTATATGTTTGCCGGTACAGATCCGGTTCTGCAGTGAGTCATGCGACCTCCCGCCGACCTCTCGGGCTATCCGAATGTCCTCTTCGACTTAAGCTGTAAGCTCGCGTTATGTTCATAATCTGCGTATTTCCCATGTTTATCATACCTGGTCGTTTTTTGATTGAAAATACTATTAGTGTGTGCCAAGCAAGAATACAATAGATGTACCTACAACCTTTTTTTAAACTGTTACTATGGCGATGGAACAGAACATCATCGAAATATAATTCTACGCTCCATGATTTATTTAATATAGAAAGTCGACAATAACACAAATACATTAAGGATACAAATACAATTTTAATTGAAATACTACGAAACAAACAAATAAATCACGATGATTTATTCGAACATGAGGAATAAGGAAAATTATAATAATGTGAAACCTCAGGGATATAAATTCTCATAAATATTTCCATTAGAGGCAACAACTAGTTACGTGTTGGGTTAAAGATCAAGATTATGAAGAAACAAGGTGCCTGTCAGTGGCATCGCACACGCAGTATTCATATCTAATCGCAAATTATTATTAAAGACAGTGGAAATTTTACTAACTCCAAATATTTGTATCGAGAGGCCTCTGTGCCTCTACTGTCTACAGTACCTCCAAATATTTCACTGGCTTCTTCTTATCCATTTTCAATATGTCTGTATTCTATGTGAGATACTTTAGGTACTAAAGTTATGATTCCCCTTTTGTAAATTAAGTTCGACGCAGAATGGCTCAACTGCTCATTTTTTTTAGGTTACAAAAGTCAATATAAGAGTTATGATAAGGCAAGTAATAACCTTGTAACACCATAATCATTTGTAAAACTTTAATTAAACAACAAGTTTAAATATGAAAGAAACTGTATACTCTACGAATGAGATGGAAGAGATGCTTTAAGTAGAAAGTCCTCCCATGTAGATCCGTTAACAAACAGACAAGGCTAATCCCAAAGGCAATCGAAACTATGGTACTCAAGAACATACCCAGTAGTATGTTATCAATAGCAACATTAGTATGTCCGACGAGACAAGTAGCTCGAAGGTAATATTTACTCATCGCGCGGCGGATGAATGCCGATGATCTAAGCATAACGTCCCTAACGCGAATTCCGATGTTAGTTGTGTCAACAAGTCTTACCAGAGATGGTTTAGGCTTTGCAAGATAAAATGACAGGCTAATATAGAAGTTTGTTTCGATGTTTCTTCTTAGAGTCGTCAGGCAGGAAACTCTAACCTCATCTTGTTTGAAGAAAAATGTTAAGGTGTTTGGACAACATACTTTCAGATGCAAATATAATTTTATTTCAACATTTATTTCATTATGATAAGACAGCCCATCGCATCACTCATGTCGTTCAGTTACATAGTCCCCCCAATTGCGTAACTATGTCGACCTTGAAGGAATTTAAATAACCAGTTTTAAATCATTATTCAAATAGTGCTTTTACTCTGTCTTCTGATGAATAAACTTCTATGATTGCCTTGTTCGTTTTCGGATCTAATTTCCTGAACATGATATCAACTTTGGGCTTTTTATTTGCAGATCCTTTCCTATTCTTCTGACATTTTCTTGTTTCATTGGTATAGTCTTCCATATTTGTGTGTTCTTCTTCTTTACAGCTTTGAATTCATTTGGATCGTTATTTTTATGCGTTCTTCCAGTTGTCTATCAACGCTGTAGCATTTATGCTTTCTTTACTAGGATCTATAATAATACCGAATTCATTGTTTCTATTGATTGTTATTGTAGAATTCTCGAGTCAGTCATTCCTTCAGCAAAACTACGACTAAGTTCAAGTAAGTTGTTATTCTTCTTTCTCCCTTGAAGTAGGTAGTAGGTTCTCCTCATTGAGTGCTGATTCTCTATTTTACATGTTCTCTTCAGTTTTGGAACAAATTACAACATTCTTCACAAGTAACTGAGCTAAAAAGCTTTTGACAAATAATCCAATTGTGATACAACAATTGCCAATTTATCTGTCCATTCAATTACTCCTTGGTCGGGTAAAACCATAGCAGTGTGTCAGACAGGGGGCGTGGCACAACTATCACGCTATATACCCGTCTTACTAAAGCGTGGCAACACGCAAAAAATTCAAGCCACTGTAGCCAAGACCTAAACGAACAATTAATAATGCTAGATATTCCATATAATGAGTTGATAAACATAATTGCTTAATTATTATAAATCTGCACGAAAGTGAAACATTGCTGCCACTGTAATCTTCTATGGCATTCCATTGGTAAACGTGCATCTCGATATACAGGGTTGCAAACATTAAAATACTGCGAATTAAAATTCATTTTTTAAAGTCAATAAGTCTTTAAGCATGCAAGGTGAATACGAGGCAAAGGAAGTATTAATTATGCAGCCATTCAAGTAAAAATACTAATTCAGCAGGAGGTAAACACTGCATTAAACATTGACTAAAATGATGTTTGAATTATAATTCATTCATACTTGTATGGCAAGTGCCATTCTTTTCAAACGTCGGAAACAATTAGTCTTTAGGTACTAATAAGGAATGAATGCAATTAGAATTACTCATCCATTCAATCAATTTATTCATACAATGATTTTTATTTGCATAGAAAAATCCATGTTTTCAATTCATTTGGAATTAACCTGAAATCTACTGTGATTCAGAACAGAGAATTTCGTTCCTCTTCACCATCTGTTTAAAGAAATTGATCATCGAGTTGTCAAACTCTATACTTAAACAGTTTTGAAGATAATTTTTTCGAAACGTTTTTTTTTCTACAGCAAAAGCGTCTGGCTGATTCTTGCTTTCAAATTCTGACATCAGGAATTGAGTTTTCAAGCTCCTTTCGTGCAGCATTTTCATTTTTTATTTTTCAACACTCAACATTATAGAATCGTTACGTCAAATTTGAATGTCCAACGGTTTGTCGTAACGGCTGACAGCTGCGTATCCGCCGCGCATGCCATATGTGGCACCACCCTGCCTGTTATAAAGTGTGTGTAATTATACACTACATAAAGTAGATAGTAATATTCTTAGTAAGATATCAAGTTTTCAACAGAACTTCATTCTGTTTGGCTCTGAAGTTAAAAGTGCCAAATATGGTACGGATATATTTTATGTCAGTTAAGCTACTACCTTTTGGGCTGTGTTAATTACTTTATATTAATTGTATTTCGCACTGTGTAATGTACTGCACAAAGTACAAATATTATTTTTATTATGATAGGTATTATGTCCATTGGCTAGGTGTTTATGTCCATGGTGAGACAAATATAAAATATAATGGTGCCATTAAATGCGGCTATAAAATTTAAATTTATATTTTTTTCTTAATACTTATAGAATTTTAGTCGTAAAGAAACCTAATCCTGGTACGTATTAAAAAGTTATTACGAGTAATATCTATTACACTGCTTATTCACTTCACATGCTGTCGGCATCATGTAGCAAGGTGTAACTAATATAAAATTTAATTACATGTACTAGAATTAACAATAAAATTATTAAAAGGAAAAGCGTTTTAAAAAAGGAATAGTAAAAAGGCACGCGTGCGCGGACCCCACCCTCTTTGCTGCGCAAGTGCGCACGCGCCGATCCCCTTTACTGGCCACACCTGTCATAGAAAAAACCATAGAGCAAAAAAGTAAAAACGAGAATGGCCCAGTACTTAAGGTGAAATACACTTTGTTGGTTTTAAGATTATGCTCTATCTATCTTAACGTTGTTGTAATGTAAGTCCAATGATCAAGTAGATTTGTCATAATTTTAATTAAGTACAATGTTTTTAATTCGTACTGAAGCAAATGCAAATTAAGTCGCCATTAAAACCGCATTATCATATTTAACATTCAATTATATAGAGCAAAATTCTCAAAAATAGATTAATAATGAAATTAAAGATCATAATTAAAAATTAAAGGAAATATTCAAAAGATCCATACAAGTCGTAAGTTTCGTGTTTTAATTAAAAACAAACTTAATTGAACAGCATTAAATTGAAGGTAATTAAGTGTGTCGAAGACCCGGGACATTCTTGAGCGATAATTTAGTTGGTACCATGTTTTTATTAATAGGACATGGCACCAGAGAAATGTTGCCAGGACAAAGGTGGCAAATTCCTACCAGACATGAATTTATTATCATGTCCTGGAGATTTATTTGTAGTATAATAAAAAGTTCTCGACAGTTTAAATAAATTTTTCAATTGGGTATTAATGGTAACATTTTTATTTGATTATTTTAAATTTAAAAAAAAGTGACAATTTCTTTATGGTTTCTTTAAGTAATGGTAGTGTTGTACTCATACTGGACCAATTGTCATGATCGATAGATTCAATTATAAACCCAATGAACTATCATTGTTGGTCTACAAAGACAAAAAATGGATGTGTTGATGTCTCGTAATTGTAAATTATGGGATTTTAATTTTGAGGCGGGATTGTTTGCTATCCAATTATCACTGGTATAAATTATCCCGATGACAGTCCATTGTAAAAACTTTGACCACACAAGTGCGTAATTGCATCGCAGCTGGTTACAAGTCGGAGTGCAATTGTAATAACTAATGTTTGTGGATACCAATTATTTTCTACAAACGATCTAAGATAAATAGCACCAATGTTTAACCGTTGCGATAATTGTATTAAACTGCTTGACCTTTTAAGGGTTTAAATGTAATTATGTCACGTTTTTTGTATTGAAAAAACAATACAAAACATTTGAATTATGTTTTCAATTCATAAAACTATCCAAATATGGTTTTGGTAATATTTTTAAGGCATTTCATGACTTTAATGACTTTATTTACCTTTTAAAATGGGTTGTATTATGCCAAGGCTGAACGCAGAGCCTCTCTAGTCTAGGTTCGCTGCGTTCTATGCTAATTTTAAATTTCGAAATAGAATAGAGCGAACAACGCAACCGCCCCCGATTCGACACGATCCGATTCATCGATGACCGTGAACATCGATTCGACATTCACGTGTATTGTAATCGGATGAACATCCCTCTCACTTTTCTTGTAAACAGTTTATTACATAGTAATCGTTAAAAAAAACTCCTGTTTCATTTTGCACTTTACACAGTCCTACAAACATTGATATATTTGTTTTAAGTTTTATTCGATTTTCGGACTAACGAATACATCTTCACCATTCTTAAAAAATAAAAAAGTTGCACTCATTTCACAAATTATTTACTAATTAATGAAACTGACTATATAATTTACACAATACGGGATTACGGAACAAAAAATAAGATACAGTTACAAACAGCTGTGTTTTAATACATAATTTATTACTATTTGGTAATAAAGTGTGGCATTTTTAGTTGCGGATCAGTGCTGTGCTTGCGACAGACAGAGTGACGGCTGAATACTGAGTGTTCCATTGCCGAAGAATTTTTTATAACTAATTGACAAGTAATGCATGACTGTCAAAGTCAAAATGTGCAAGGTGTAACAGAAAACGGTTTTTTATTAGAATTTTAAGTAAGAGTGACATGACACACCTCTTTCTAAAACTGACACACTTTACTTTTATCCAAAAATTTATTATGTTTCTGTGTTTCGTTCTCGAGATTAGATTTTACACTTGTAGTTTCACGTACAATGTCGCCTCTATGCACTCAGTTCAAAGACAACTAAAAAAAATAAAAAGCATGACAGGTTATTCTGACATTCAAATCTTCATTCACGTTCCAGTGCTTCGCCATATTGTACTGTCAATTTGTTTTTTAGGTTTTTTTTTTTTGGCAATTTTAATATTTTTTGTTATGCAAAAAAGGAAATATTATGACGAATATAGTTACATCAAGAAAATAAATAAAGAGTTGGAATAAAATTATATAAAGGACGGCGCCGTTGATCATCATCATCTCGAGCCAGAGATGTCAATACCTCAAGGTATTTGTTAATTTTTTATTGGTTGAAAATGGATTAACGATGCTAAGCTATCCTTAGTTAAGACACGGGTTCACGATGTAACGCCTTGAGTTCATCTTACCCGCTATAATATGTACGTAATACCTACATACATCTTGTTGCCTGTTTAGGTAATTATAACCATGAAACAATTATGTTTTTTCATTCATCGGGGGTTCACGATGTAACGCCTCGAGTTCATCTTACCTGCTGTAATAAGTACGTAATACCTACATACATCTTGTTGCTTGTTTAGGTAATTATAACCATGAAACAGTTATGTTTTTTCATTCATTGGGGGTTCACGATGAAACGCCTTGAGTTCATCTTACCCGCTGTAATACGTACGTAATACCTATATTTTTACGTACGCACATCTTGTTACCTGTTTAGGTAATTATAACCATGAAACAGTTATGTTTTTCATTAATCGGGGGTTCACGATGCAACGTCTATGAGTTCATCTTACCCGCAATATCTTTATTTGTTGAATGTAAAATAAAAATACGGCTTTTGTTACAATACATTGTATTAATTTTACATTATAAATACGGTCCATTTTCGTGGTCCATATTAGCGGAAAATATACAGCATTGTATAATTTCCGATTGCAGACAAGACTGCTTTGGAATCGGAGTATACTAATACCTATCGATGAACCATAATGAGCCGGTTCATTCAAATAGCGTTTCTTTTTTGGAGTCACTGCAAACACCATAAATGTGTGAAGTTGTTTTTTAAAAGGAGTATCAGGAATTAGATGACTCCGTAATCAATCATTATGATCGGATCCAAACGCTACATTTTTTGGTAAAATATACAAAAAGACTTAGCTGTACGCTATGAATTTTAAAGCCACTTTTGGTTTTGAGAAAAGAGATCCGGAAGGAGCTTTTAAAGTCTCATTTATCTCCGGACAACTGTAAGCTGATTGACGCACCATCTCTAAATCTTGAAATCCTGAATTAAAATAATAATTATTGTTTAGCGCGTAACCTTATAGTAAAGCGTGACAAGGCTATCCAGGCCAAACAGAAACAGGTTGCTGGCACTGTTTCATGTTAAACGAAGCTGTATCTATTATTTTGTCTCAAGAGACCAAAGATCCGAACATATTGAAATTAGTTGTGGACAACGGGCGTATTTTGTGCGATTGGTAATATAATGATTCTGTCACTTGGCGTATTTCATCCTGGCTGTACTGAAAAAAGAGGAAAAAGGGTCAGGTACACCTACCCTCGACAAAAAATGATAGTTTATTCATCGGACAAGATCTCCCTGAGACGAACAGCTAAGACTTAAATCTGTGACATCTCACAAGGCTCAGTTGAAAACCAGCGTCAGGCACCTTGTGGCCTGGCTTTATGCTGAACTAAGCCTATATGGCACAGCCGTGAGGCACGCGGCCAATAATAAGTCAGGAACTGAGTTGAAATGTGCTACACAGGCCAATGTTTTATCAAACAAACCAAAGCCTCCACTATCAAACTAATTTAATATGGAAGCCAGCGCTGTACTGTAACGTCGACGAAACAGCAGCAAACAAAGCGTCACGTCCGATCTACGGCAGACGTTTTAATGAACAATGTTTAAGATACCAGCACTTCAACAATATTCTCGTTCTGAAGAATATGAATTTGAACAGGCTATAGATAATTTACTTTCTACAGGAGTTGTTTCTCAATGTCAACTTTGTGACGGACTTATATCCAATGTTTGTCTTTTTGGTGCACAAAACCAAACGGTAAATCCATGGTAAATCATGACTAATTTTAAATTTAAAAGTTTAAATGGTTTTATAAACACTAAACATTCCAATTAGTACTTTCGAAACTAAACGAAAACTTATTTCGAAAGACTCTCTTCATGTCCATGATTGATTTTATGGATGCATTTTCGTTCGCACTTGCGATTTAAATGACAAGGTTCTCCACTTTGGCATAAATACTGCATCTTACGTTTTTTACTAAAATCATGGAACCTGTTGTCCAATTATTGCGATATTCCGGTAATCTGTCAACCATCAATCTTGATGATATTTGTCTCGTATCACATTGCTATAGCGATTGTGTTGCAAATGTTGGAATTGTAAAAATAGCTTTCATACTTAAGCTTCATCATAAATATGAAGCTTTAAGTTGTATATCTAGTAATTCATGAAGATATTCGGATTTTCTCATTGATTCTAGAACAATGAAAATTAGCTTTCCTGTTGAAAAGCGTAAATATTAAGAAGGATTTACTTAAATTTAAAACCTTGATTGGATAGAAAGGGATTTTGCTCCCGAAATGAAAGCATTGCATATGCTTTTCTTTGCTTTTCTTTCCGATTTTTATTTTTTCTCTCTCTCTTTCTGCTTGCCCTGCCATTGAATATGGTTGGCTCTATACTTAAGAGTTTGATCGATGGAAATTCTAAAGTCTTAAAGGTCATGATAATTATGAAAAATTCATGACTATACTTACCGTCATCATTCGATTCCGATTTTGATTGGTGGTTAAATTTTATTGTTAAATGTATTTGCAAAATAAAAGGTGATGCATATATTTTAGAATTTCAGACTAACGCCTCAACTTCGGGATGGGGTATAGCTTGTGATGGGAAAAACAGCTAGTGGTATGTACTTGTAGTCAGAAGGAAAGAGAACTAATGGATTACTTGGAATTAATGGCTGCATTTATTGGACTAGAAATATTTTCTAATCATTTATTTAGTTCTAGTAAAATTGAGAATAGATAATGCGAGTACGACTTCTCATATAAACCGCATGATGAGGAAACTTATTAAAAGTATATGACAATGGTGTGAGGCTCGCAATTTCTTCCGTTTTTTGGTTTGTACATGCGCATTCCATGAATCGAGAACAGTATCGCCGATGCTGAATCGAGACGAGTTCACCCCAACATTGAATGTTAACTATCAGATTTTGTCTTTCAAGAATTAGTGAAACTGTTCTTCCAGCCTGATATAGATATTTTCGCTAGTCGTATTAATAAAAAATGTGCTAGAATGTATCATGACACAAAGACCCAGTCGTATATAATAGAATACATTTTCAATATTTTGATCTGAATGGTATTTCTATGGGTTTATTCCATTTGCAATATTTCTCTAAACATAGAGAAAGACCATCTCAGAGACATAGCTAGAGGAATACGTGTTGTCCCGGCATGGCCGTCACAACCCTGGTATCCCTTGAAAACTAAGCTTTTAGTAAGTAAACCTGTTGACACTTCATTCTTCTAAAGAATTAATATAATTATATCTAATTTCAGCAACCGTCAGATACACAACCGTATTACCCTGGTTGCCAGAGTATTTTGTGGAATCTCTATTAAGAAGAAGCATTCCTCCAGTATCGATTTACATAATGTTGGCATCTATAACCGAGAAATCGATCAACCAATACGATAAGTTATTTGAACATGTGGTATTTTTTGTATGAAAAACAACATTAATTATTTATGAAGTTTCTGTCCCAAATATTAATTTAATTATTTTTTGGCGGGTTTATTTGGATACCTATTTAGTCGTAGTGACTCTAGCGAGCTATGTACCCTACGATTAGTTAAACTTAGATAAAAATTCAAGTAAATTGGTTACTTTACTTACACTTGTTACTGCACACAGAGTTCAAACCTTATCCAAAATTAAAGTTGACTATATTAGTACCTCATCTAATAATAATATACCTATTAAGATTCCTGGTTTGATAAAAACGTCTAGTATAAAATTAAAATAGTTAATGCTTATTCTAACATATTTTCAGGAAAGTCCCGAAATATGTCCAGCTTAATTTTCAGTAGATTATTTACGCGTAATCGAATCGTTACATAGTAATCACAGTTTTCTGTTGTTAGCATCAAGCCACATAATAATGTTTGTGCTCAAACACTAAGCAGATAGGTATAGAGTACCTTACAGTCGGTGAAATCAATGTTACAGATTTTTTTCTGCTCACAGTACTAGTCATGCCAGTACTTCTTGTGCTCAGAAGATAGGTGTCAATATGGATTTGGTTCGAAAAACTGCTCTCTTGTCTGGTACATCTACTTGCAGCTGTTGCTAAGTTTTATAGCAGGTTTATATTAACTGATGCTAGTGACCTATTTGCTAGAAGTGGTATTTTAAAATATAAACTTAAGTATATGATTGTAATAACCTATCCTAGGCTTAATAATACCAAATTGTGTTCTGTAGGTACCATTTCATTTAATGCGTGTGCTTGTACAATCAACCGATGTTTTAGTTATATATCGCACGGCACACGGTGCTTTCCTTAATGCATTCATTTCACAAATTACTCTCAATATCTACAAGTGTAAAATCTAATCTCGAGAACGAAACACAGAAACATAATTAATGATTAAACGAACTTACCTGTAAGTGAAGTTCGATCATAATTATGTGAGGTGTTTCGTTCGAAGAGATTAGAATCCCGCCCTCCCGAATTAAATACCCCAAATTGTGAAATTAATACAATATAATAATAATCTCTAAACTAAATGAAGATTTGAATGTCAGAATAACCTGTCATGCTTTTTATTTTTTTTAGTTGTCTTTGAACTGAGTGCATAGAGGCGACATTGTACGTGAAACTACAAGTGTAAAATCTAATCTCTTCGAACGAAACACCTCACATAATTATGATCGAACTTCACTTACAGGTAAGTTCGTTTAATCATTAAATATTTCATATTTTTATTCATTTTTTTTTGGCTCATGACTACTCATGAGTACACTTGAAATGACTGTCTCAGGTAGTCATCTGAGAGTCATTTCAAGTGTAGGCAGAAAATTAAATAAATGGAATTGACAATTAAGAACAAATATCTCGATAATTTGGTCAAGCATGGAGAGCGGTGTCGAACCTCAATAAGATTTAATTACTACCAGGATTACTGTTACTTACTGCACTTATTGCAACAAAAAAAATCGTAATCGTCTCAATGACGTCACTTATTAGTGATTACTAAGTAATACAGCTGCAGGAAGATAAAACTCGAAAACAATACACAGTAAACGTCATGTAATATTAATTTCGGGAAAACGGTGACTGTAACGAGGAAACACGTATTTTTTATAGGTATGAAGGTTTTACCTTGTTTCTAAGGATATTTTATAATTAAAAATCGTTACTGACTTTCAGTACGTGGTAATTTAGATCATCCTGCTCCCCTTTAGTTCGAAAACAACGAATTTTTACTAAAATATTTTGAAAACTACTAATTATTTTTGGATTCTAAATTGAATTTTACGACCTAGATTAGATAAATGATATTAATAAAATACTTTTGAGCAACATGCAGATATCGTAATTGCTGCAATATAAAAAGATGGAATAAAATAAGACAATTTTATATTCAAACGCTGATATCCTAACCTTTAAAATACAATGCATAGATTAGCGTCTAATAAAGAAACTAAATTGCTGCAATCATGTTTCGCTAAGCCTCAAGTTATTTTATCGTAGGAAGAAACTATTATAGCCATCACTAGCCTCGAAAGATGTACCTCAACCTACTGTGACTCATTCTTCATAGACAATTTTTTATTTTAAATGTTGCCCCTATCGAAAATCCTCCCTTGTTTTCTCAAAATGTACCAAGTTTTCGGAGGTTAATTTTCGAATAGGTAAATTAACTAATCAACAAAAGACCCAGACAACTAGTTATAGTTAACTTAAAATTTCTTATTGGAGTTCGTCGCGTCTACTTAAATATTTCGGCTTTTTTTGATTTTTGGCATATTCTTTTTTAGTTCACTTTTTACGTAGTTACCGTTTCTTGATTTTTTTTTTATCCTGGTGAGAGAAATCGTAGGCAAATTTTTTTTCGTTCTTGCCAATTTACCAAGATGTAACAACGCGATCGGCAAATAATTCTCCAACATTACGATTTCATAATTGGACACACTAACGATATGATGTCGCCTAAATCGAGACACTAATGACTAATTAGTGAGAAATTAATGTTCACTTAATGGTCTGCCATACTGCATTAACAGATGAAAAAAAAACTAATTACAACATCCATTGAAGTACATTGATTCGTTTACAAAAGCAATAAAAGCTGAGGTAATGCAATGATAAATTGTATTTAAAATTACCGTTTTGATACGAAACTACGGTTAGTGTTCGATAGAGAATAACTTTTAAACAATAATTTACATGCAAAGCGCATTCGAATGTCCCGACACGCAGATTATCATAAAATAACTGTTAGATTTTTGAAAGAAACAAGTTATTTTCTCGGCGGTAAACTGACATTTAGCGGTATTGTATCTACTCTTTGAGGAGTGGCTGGAGAGACGTCACGGCGTCCTGACCTATCGCATGACGCAGGTCCTCACCGGACACGGAAGTTTCGGGAGGTACCTGTGGCTGATGGGAAAGGAGGAAACGCCGGGGTGTCACCACTGCGAAGATCGCCCGGAGGACACAGTAGAGCATACGGTCCAAGACTGCCCAGCTTGGGCAGAGCACCGACGTGTCCTCACGGCGGCGATGGGCGGAGACCTCTCGCGCCCGGCATTGGTTTCGGCCATGCTGCGGAGCGAGACGGAGTGGGAAGCGGTCGCCGCCTTCTGCGAGGCAGTAATGCTCGTGAAGGAGGCGGCGGGCCGCGAGAGAGAGAGGACAGCGTCCTCCCTCCGCCCCAACCGCAGTGGTGTACGCCCTCGGCGCCGTACGTCGCAAGACGATCTCCGGCCACCGTAGGCGCGGGCATGCGGACAGCGAGTAAAGGGCAACTCGCTGTCCGACCATGGACCATGCCCGGGTCGACGGCGCGTCGTGTTCCACGCGCGCCTCAAAGAGCTGTCAGCAAAATGACGGGGCCCCCTCTCAGAGGGCCAAAGCCTGCCGGGGTCGCGGGACTTATTTCTATTACCGCGACCCCGGAACATAAAGGGCTACTGAAGGACACCGTGGATTTTAGTCAGTACAAGTCTGACAGTACCTCCCGCCCTGCCCGGGGTTGGAGGTCTCATTTGATGATTTTACCACGATAAAAAAAAAAAAAAAAAAGCGGTATTGTATTTCTATGACACATCAGGGTATCCCACCATAAATCTGGTAACGAAAATGAGCCAATATTTAAAGAGAGGAAATCATTAGAAGTACGGACGGATTCGACAGGAAACTTTCATCGTATAGAAGCGTCCTCAAGCGACAGGACGTGGTTAAGCAAACGATTAGAGTGCATACACAATATTGACACTTCGTGAGAAAGAAAGTAAATCCATTGTTTATGGATGGTATTCTTTTGACGCCCAACGTGGGCCTTACGTAGAGAACAGATTAGATTAGCCACCCTTACGAGGGGGGCAGACAGGGAGAAGGCCTTGTCTGCGGTCTGCCCCCACCAGCTGGGGCATTGAACTTTTTTGTAATACATACAAACTTACCGGTGAGTAACGGTAAGTACTTCTTAAGTATTAAAATCTGTCCCCCAAAGTGCTTGGAAGTAAATTTTCGTGGTGGCATTGCTTTAGTGTCATTTGATAATATATGCAGGCACATGCAATATCTCAACTAACACAAAGACGTTACAACTACTGACACCACCTTATTAATTTACAAATCCACGTAAGGAGTTGGCACTTCTTATTACGACATAAAAGAGTCAACAGGTGTAATTGAATACTTGGAAACAATTTCATTTCACAAAATCCAATTTATCTCAATATGGTATTAAGTTAACGAGTGCAGGGTCAGTTATTATTTAACGCCATTATTTCGACCAACTGCGTGCATCACTGCATAATTGTACAAGTTGGGTATTACGAGTCCGGCTGCGCATCCAGTTGCGAGCCAGTCATCCGAACAGCCAGTTTCGAGTCAATGTCAAGGATACGCTCCATCGGCGAATATTCGCCAATCGATAATAAACCGTTTCTTTATATTTTGAAAGCATATTTTGGCACAAATTCGAGCTCAACGCAAAAACTGGCTGAAGCGTAGGCGGACGAGTCGTGACAAAGGCTATATTCGCGTCACTTTTTGTGTTCACACTGTTCATTTTATGATCGATTGTTGCTAAGTACACGATAAATATTGAGTATTTGTTAAGTTATTAGCACACTGTCATGGAACCACCTTGCGAATACATTGAATAACGAAACTTACGTAATACATTGAATAATTTGGGTTAGTATCAATGGAGTTTACTTCATTATCATCATATCAATCATCTTGATTAGGTCGACGGCTTTTTTACACACAATGGCCTATTTGTGTTAATATTTTAATAAACCACGATAAAAATACACCGACAAAAGCGGCGTGGTTAATGAAAGCGTTCAGATCATTGCGTGGCAATAAAATGAATAATTTCAAGAATTTAATTGAACGTTACATCTATCAAACGTGATCCTACACTAGTTTCACCTTTTTCCATCGAAGTTTAGAAAAAAACCGTTCGCGCTTGAATAAATAATTCAACTGTAACTGTAGCTTTGCATACTATTTGTAATGTTTGAATGTTATTTATTTTCTTTTGTATATTGATAGGGTTTCAGAGAGATTATTTAATATTCACCGGAACTTTTGTTATTTAATTTGTATCGGAAAGCTATTAAAAATCTGTCGAGTTGCATTCTGCACTTTGCTGTCTATCATTCCCATGATATACTGTGATCATTCCTTTAATAGTTCCTTCTGCCGATTTTCTGCGTTCACTAGCCAGCATCATCCAAATTTCGAAATGCATTTACCTGTGATCGTCTCACAATCGAATCATAAAAATGGGGTATGAAAACAATCGCAGATCTGGTCTAGATTGATTTTTTGGTAGTGTCACTTTTGGCCAGAAGCATTCCTGCCTTCGTTCTACTTCTTGCAGTGGTATCCACTGTCCACTCTTTATTAAAGCGGTCTTATGATTCCTCGCACTCTTCGCTTATGTTATGCCTTCCACGATTCGAACATGAGCCAAATATGGAAGACATTATTTCTGCAAGATGCACAACGTAATTAGCCATACTGACGAGCGAAAATGATGTATTTCCATCACCGTCACGAATGCTGGGTGAGCATGCTAATCGTTCATGTCACTCGGTCCCCCGGACGCACGAGCAGTCGCGTGCGCAGTGTCACTTTCCCCTGGATGGCGCCCGCGCAGCAGCGCAGGTTTCTGTTTCGAAGGCGCGCATGCGCTCTCTCGCGTGGAATGCCCGCCGCACTAGGAGATGCATTCAATGCAGGTACTTCGAAACTTCTAGAAATACTGTATAATTACTTGATCGTGTTACAAAACATGACTGGTCTTTGATTATGATCAGCAATTTATACATCAAGGCAAACCTTTCCGTTTAGCAACAGTATTTGCCTTCTTTTGGTTCAAAGAGAGGTACGAGTACATATTTTTAGTATGAAACGACTTCTAATCAACATTGAAAAGTAAAATAAATTGATAAATCCAATCGCAAAATACTGCAACAATTTATTTGGTAACGTCTACATTTTTTAGGCCAAACTGCAACTATCGTTTTCTCGGGCCGCTGACTTCCTAGTAGACATTCGTTCTGCTCGATCATAATCTGTGCGATGCCAATTAAAGTTATATAATTCAAGCCAACGCATCTGAACGCAGTTGATGAACGACCAAAACAAGGTGTTTTATGATCTGCGAACACGAAGCGTGGTGGATGCGTTGCGGGTTTGCAACTTGCGCCTACTCGTAGACCGTCCGTGTTTTACTTTGTTTTATTTTTATATTTAAAATCGGTTTGCTTCTGGCCTCAATCTTTCCTAGCAGCAAAGATGAGACCTCAGATGGAGCGACCTCAGCCAGAAGAAACTGGAACTCCTACGCACCAACGGAACGCAGTAAAAACAGGTGGGCGACTCCCCACAGGATGGTGATCTTTCGAGTGAGCACGTTCTTTTAAAAATACATTGCAAGTAGGTCGTCAACTGATCTTTTATCCTTTTCTTACATCATACGTGTCATCCGTTTTATAAAAAGTACTCAAAAGTGCAGGTGCACTCGTTTGCAGCCGGAGTGGGTCTTGGGTTAATCGTCGCACCAGTATAGGGTAGCGCTAATTGAGCTGATCTCATCAAATGACGAGCCCGTTAAGGCAAACCATTTATGAACTTCCTAATGAGAGATATTACGTGAGTGGTCAATTAGGTTTTTGCGACACAACTAATGCAAAAACCACAAGTATTAGATGGTAATGTAACCTGAAGCAATTACTGTGTATTGAAAACACCTGAATATTTTTACTTAAAATGATTGGTGTATGTTAAGCTATTTTTTTTATACCCAGTTCATAATTTGAAGTGCCCTTATGGGACAGCACTGCTGGCATTTTAACTTGCTAGCTGGAAAAGAGATAGATAGTAGGGCAACAAGATAGAACATTTTTGAAAGTCTGGTCTGGGCAATTTCTCGCTATTGAACGATGTTTGGCTATTATCCAATAAGTCAACATTGTTGTTGCATATTCGCGGTATTAATCGCTTATTAGATTTACGCAAAAACGTGATAAAAGATCGAAAACTTGTAAGACTTAATTTACATAAATTAATTTTGTTACATAAAAATACCTACAAATTAGCAAACCACTAATGAAACATGTGACGCAAATTTTAATAAACATGTTTTATTTATATAACATATATTTATTATATGCTTGACCAGTTAATGTAATACATATTTCAACAAAGGAGGTCTCACCACGACATTGACTTAGTGACATAGTTGCTATAAATACATTAGAAGTAAACATTGTTTATATAGTTTTTGCACATATTGGCAACATTTCAAACACATTACTATGAAATGAATCGCAAATAGTAACGATGTGTAAGTTTAATACATTCAGTTCGCTGTAATTATAGTTTTGATAAAAGTAAGGAGTAGCAAGGCAGTCTTTAACCAATTGGCAACCCTGGATACTTTAGTGGAATGGGGCCCCACACCACTTAAACTATGTTTGGTATTTGACTGTTCATGCAAAAGTAAACATAGTGAGCTCAAAAGTTTAGGCCTCCACCATGTATATGCTGTGAGGTTTACAGGAATTTGTAGCTCACAAGCATTGCGAGGCCCTGGGCACTTGACTAGTACGTCCATTAGGTAGCCGGCCCTGTAGAGTAGGTGTACTCTAGTTATAATCTAGAATAATTAGAGTGGTAGGATCATAGATTGCAGTAAGTGGATTCCTATTGCATGATCTTGCATATTTGTATACCTTAGTAATCAATGTTTACAGTGAGCCAACTATAAACACAGCTCAAATTGGAAACAATTACAAATGAACCAACATTATTGACAATTCCATACCTTTCTTTCTACTTGATGTCTATTATAATTACTAGGCAATGCAAACCAGTCTATCTATGGTAAGAATACACTATAACACAACCTATTTCCCTCATTAAACTCTAACAAACAGCCATAGACAATAAACAGACAGATCAATTTCATGTTTTTTTTTCTGTCTTTCCCATAATTAAAAGCAAATAAACACTATCTCAGTCTTTGTAGTCTGCTTTTGTAAGAAACTGTAACTTGCAAAGAGGTAATAAACACATTAATAAAAATGATAGCTTTATTTAGTAGATAGCAGCTCTACTTGTTGCTGAAGATATTGATAGTGACTTACTCCGACTTGAAAAAGTATTTATATTTTATTATTCTGCGAGGCATAGAGAACTGGAGCAATTTGTACTATTAGGGCCTAAGCGGCCTAACCTTTTAAGATTTACATTTGTGAAGTTCTGTTATGGTATTTTTGGTAGAAACTTTCTAGTGTGTTACTATCTAGCTGATACAGTATACAATCTCATTATTAGAAGAAAGGGGACATTAAAGAAAGAGTTTTGGCTCTGGTTTTAAGGAAATGGAAGTTATAAAGTGTAGCCTTTGTCCAGTGGTTGGACATTACACATCAGGAGTAATGGTACTGTATAACTGTTTGCTTTGAATCAGGGCTGCTCAAACCCAGGCCTGCGGGTCTTGATATGGCCGTTTAATGCATTTGAATTAGCCCTCCACCAGAGTAGACAAAAATCTTTTGAGAGTACTTTCATTCTAGAAGTCTGTCAATGTAAATACAGAAATTTCATGATAATTCACAAATAGAAACATATTAATTATTATTTCTGTATTCATGAGTTTTCAAAATATAACAGGAACAACCCGCCGTTAGACCATTTCACTTATTTTTATAATCGGTTGAGCATTAAAATGAAAAACACAATCAATAATTATAAATTCAATAATAAATATGATATCACTAACATTGATAAGAATCTAGTATTCAATTACCTACGTTGGCATTTGATATCCGCAGTTATTTGATAGCCCAGTTATTGAGAAATCCTGATAATGATATTCTCCTTAGTTAATCTACTGATATGAACATTTAATTACTGATTGATAATGAAATTCAATGAATTTAATTTGAATTTTATCAAAATGCAGTAAAAAAATATTTGAAAATTAAAATTGGAACACTAATTTTATTTGATTCTTCATTTCTTTTGCAAATCTACCTTCTAGTAATTAAATAAAAAGTTCTTGAATTTGTATTCATTGTTTGGTGGATGTCATAGACATTTAAGTTTTCCTGACATTTATTTTTTCTCTCTGAAAAAAATAAGAACATGAGGTATTAGTTTAGTCTGCTTTTATTTACTTTGGTGAGGCATTGAACGTGATAAATTAAATTGAGTTAGTATGATTATCACACAGAATCATCTAGAATTTTTATAGCCATGGTTTTATTTGTTATAATTTATTAGGTACCATGTAAGTGATGTGGTGACTCATTTATTACTAATTGTGTGAACAAGACAAGCACGATTCTGTTACAAGTATGACTACACAGTACCTACAACTAATAAATCTTGTCCTTTGCCAAACTATGACATCATAACAAAAGTTTCCAACTTTCTTCTCTACTTTCAAATGGTAGGGCAATTACAGGAACTATCATATTGCAGCCGGTTTATACCTAAATTATATAACTAGCGCCAACTAGGTGCAGATGACGTCTGCTGCACTCAAACATACAACCAAATGCAACATATGTGAGTACCTAACTTTAGAACGAGATGTAATTACCATGGACGATAAAAATACGCGCCAAACACAACGAGACCAACAAAACAGTTGCTAGTGACCTAAATAACGCGCATTATAAGAGCAGTAATAATATACTTTCATGCATACGAGCGCAACACGACAATATCATGCGATTTACAATGCATATTCTGCATACTCTCGGTTTGTTCGGCTAACCGTCAAAAATATAAGCTTTGCCGCATAGAAATGCGTCTATCACGTATACCAGCTCTTCACAATCTTCTTATATCTCCGAAGGCCAACTACAGTACAGTAACGCGTGCCGTGTTGACCGATGTAAGCAGCTAATCTTGTGCTTAACACGTGTAAAAACTATAGCTACCTTAATGATCAGCTCGATCTCTGGCACGTCTCCGTTCGCTGTTCCATTCTCCGCAATTTCATCCGACATCGTGAACTCCAAAAACACTTTACAATTTATCAGAAAAATATATTTTCTTACACTTTTCACACAACCGTCACTGTTCCAAAACACCGACAGACTGCCTCACTTCAGTTTGGTTGATTCATCAAAGTTGTTTGTTGTGTGTGTAACTTCATGTTGCATAAAACGTCAAATCAAAATAATCTGAACAAAGATCTCTGAAGAATTCGAATATTTAAAAAAAAACTTGCGTAGCAATCAATGGAATATCAGCATAATTTATGTAGTTATAAAAGAATTTCGCTATCAAATAATAATAAGTTTTCATCAAAACAACAGGATAAAATTAATTTAAAAAAATTAAGTTTTATTGATTATGGCAATTCTGAATTGAAATGTAATAGGGCTTGACGATAGTTTACGATATTAGTAAGTTAATATTTTTAATCGACTAAAAATGTATTTCAATATTGGTATAAGGTGTGAGTTTATGTTGAGTTTGTAGTGGCACAAAGTAATGGATAGTTAAACTCAGTATAGGCGTATAGGTAACCACATAGCTCATTTTAACACAACCTATATTTTTCCCTGTCTCAGCGGATCAGTTTTATGTAATTTTGCATGCTTCGAAGCCACCAGGACTCCAAGAGCCACCGAACCTATTTGAAATAATTTTTTTGTTAAGCCTTTTCGTGTGCCACAGCTGGGAAGTTCTCTCCACTTCCAAACCTCTCTATTTTAGGCAATAATCGCAACATGCATTATGGAATTACTGGAACAAAATCTAATGCATAATCGACTAAACATTCAAGTTCAATCACAGCATTTTTTTAGTCAGCACCACAGCACTGGTACAATTTGACATTGACAGTGATTAGCAGTTGACACTGTCAGCTACTCTCTTTGTCTATGTTTGACGTCTGTCGTTTTGTGTCTGTGAAAAACTCGAAACCACCACGAAACGGAGTATTTCTTTATCACGCAATAGTTTTGGTGAATGAAGTTGCTTTCAATTCCCATGAAAGAACAAGGATGAGTGCTACGGCAGAAGGGTCAACGTCAGCGCCTAAAGAGATGTCGTTCGCCGAGAAACAAGCTGAACGCATGAAGAGGCTGCGATCACTCCACTCAGCCAGAAACGAGGCAAGGACACACAATCATCAAGAAGTTGTCGCTGAAGAGGCGAGGAATAAACTGCCCCCGAATTATGAGGCCAAACGGCGTCAGGCAGAGTGGCTGCTCGATGATCAAGCTAAGCGCGAGGAGGCAGAAAAAGCAGGTAAAGATTACGACAGAGTCAAACTACTAAACATATCCGCAATAGAGGCTGAACGACTAGAACGAAAGAAAAAGAAAAAGAATCCTGACGAAGGCTTTTCTACTTATGAGCAGGCTACCATTAGACAGTACAACAGATTGGTTAAAAATATGCCAACCACTGACATGGAACAGTATGAGAAACAGAAACAAAAATATGGTGATGCTTTCTATGGAGGCCCTAATGTTATAATTCATGGGATGCATGAGGACCGCAGGGAGGCTGTTGACAAGATGGTGGATGATTTGGAGGGGCAGATTGCTAAGAGAGCCCGCTACTCAAGAAGACGTACACACAATGACGATGCAGACATTGATTACATCAATGAAAGGAATGCTAAGTTCAACAAGAAACTGGAGAGGTTCTATGGTGAACATACCGCTGAGATCAAGCAGAATTTGGAGCGTGGTACTGCTATTTAATAGGGCCTATAATTGCATGATATGTAAATTAAATGCAAAATACTGTGAATAGCTAGTAATAGAATAGTTTCCTGGCTAGGTTGCAGTCTGAACACTATTGCTCAGGCCTCCCTGATAGACTGCATTTAACTTTAAGGATATACATATTACCATAATTACATACTGTGTAAGATGGAATGGTATTGAAAAGAATTTAGTTGCAGTTCATTGCACATCTGCCAACCCGCATTGGGCCCGCATGGTGGATTATGGCCCACTCCCTCTCACAAGAGAGAGGAGGCCTGTGTCCCAGCAGTGGGTACGTTATAGGCTGATGATGATATGGTAATGTTTTAAATGTAGTAAAGAAATGTTTCTATATTTCAGTAGTCTACAGTTGTGCCATTCTTTGACGAAAAAAATGTTGCAATTGTATAGAAATGAGTTGGTCTATTGATTGAAAAAAGAAAATTGGTTATGGCATGCATGCTGGAAAAAAAGAAATGATTTACTTATTGTAGCCTGTATGTTATCCTTGTAAAGATTGTAGCAAAACAACTTTACAATTAAAATTTAGAATTACAAAATTAATAATTTTTTCATACATCTGTGTATCATATTATTCACTATCTTTGCCGTTTATATGCCAGTGATTAAGTTTTAATTAAAAAGTTGTTTGGCTATAAACCGGGCTTGTTCAAGCAACCAAGTGCTCATAATATACACTTTTAATAAGTATTGATATTGTTAGTAGTTATTAATAAAGATTTAAAATGTAAGATAATTTTAGTATTTAATTTTAAAAATTATACATACTGAACAAGACGTTTTCCCCTTCAAAAAATTAAATAACTAAAAAAAGTTTTTTTTTTTAATCTTCAGTTATTTCTTATTGTTATTGATAAAATGATAATGTAACATATTTAAGTTTAAGGATGAATCACACTTTAGTGTATTCACAAGCATACATACCAGATGGTAGACTATTAAACATTTGTATAAATCATGATCACTGAGGCAAATTTCACCACATTAACATTGATTTTGTAATAAAGGTGAATATGGTAAAACGCACATTCTAGATTGTCCAATAATTAAGACAAGAACCAACAAAAATGCAGATAAACCAAGCCAAGATTCTGGTAGATTGCATTCTATCAAGCTCATGTGCCTAGATTTTGTAAAAGTAAAACAAATAAATTAAACAAATTTCAATAACAAGTTTATTTTGATAAATGTGCCGATTAAATAAAAATATTAATTATATAATTATCATAGATATTTTACAATTAAGTAAATATACTATAAAAGCGCTAAATACTTTTTATTTTAACATCAGAACCTCATGTGCAAGTAATTTTATGTTCAGGAAAAGATATATTCAAGAAAACGTGGGAAATAGAACAAATTCTAGCAGCAGTTTCCATTTGGAAATAAGTATTTACTGATATTAAAAAAAAAATTGAAAAAAAAAAACAATTTGAAGATATTTTAAATTTGTTTTGAGGGTAGTTATGAAATGAATTGCCAATGGGGACGGTCGGTTGAAACTGACTGTAGATGGCGTGTGTGTAGGTCGATCAGTGTGACCAAAGATGATTGAAAATAAAATGACATTTTGAAAGATATTTTTTGGAACTAGTTTTGACTGATTACAGGGGTGAGTTTCCGGATCTTACTATTAATGTATCCTGCAGTGTATAACTCCAGCTAGACTCTAGGAACAAGAAAGGTTTTTACAGGGTGGCAGTTGGAAAATAGTTTAAGGATTAGCCTTTGTTCGAGCTTGATGTGAAGAACATTATTTTAGAAAGTAGAATACAATAAATCATCAGCCGCAAGACGTCCTCAATTCAACTAAGGCAGATACCGGTGCCGAACGACAACTGCCATCTGGGTCTACTTTCTTCTTTGGATTGTTTACTTTGGAGTTTGGATTAAAATAAAACTAATTTGTATTCGTTCGGCCTCTGGACTCACCCCCTTATTCTTCTACTTATTTATGGGAGTAACCAAACATGTCAAAATAGATCGGCTTGACTCCATCATCTTTCACCACATTTTGTCGCATCACATGTGAATTGACGACCGTGCGAAGACTACTTTATGCTTTTTCTTAGCTGATTAAGCCGATTCCGCATCGGTTTGTGTGTGTGTGTGTGATTAACTCTGCTCAAGGAAGTTTTCGTGGTCGCTAATTTATAATGAGGAAACACTTGCACATAGGAACATGATTCTTATATAACTTACAACAGAAAAGAAATAAGATAGCATTGCCATACATACTCATACATATAATTATGTACATTAAAATGAGCACAAGTTTATTTTTATACAGAAAGAAATGCTTATTGCTTAATACATACATAATATAATGAAAAGTTCGGAGTTTCGACTAGAAATCACAGTGATTGTTTCATTAATTCAATAATTAGAGCTTTATTGCTGTTCATATTTAGAAAAATAACCTTTACCGTATCTTCCATATTTGAAATATAGGCTAAGCATTGAGCTATTATTACTACGTATAGAGACGACACCACGTATCACCACTGTGTCCCATCCAGGATGAGACAACGCGCACAAGTTCATTAAGTTGTTTGACAGCTCTGTGGCGTGCTCTAGGTGTGCACTCATCCTGGATGGGACACAGTGGTGATGCGTGGTGTCGTCTCTATACGTAGTAATAATAGCTCAATTAGGCTAAGCAGAGGTCGGGACTGCTCACGTAGGTATAGTTTCAAATTCTATTTATTCGTATTATTGGAAATTATGAAAAACTACTTAGTACATGTGCCAGTACGCGCGAATCGTGTAATTTTATGTTCCAAAATCTGTTTTTCTCTAAAGAGTTTAATACCTACCGCTATGGATGTGTTCTGACTTTGTATGCTTTCAATAATATACGAATGGCAATCGGGTAAAAATGAAGGAACGGTAACTTACTTGGAGTTAATTTTTTTTTTACTTTCCTTTATTTATCTCATTGAGCTATTATTACTACGTATAGAGTCGACACCACGCATCACCACTGTGTCCCATCCAGGATGAGTGCGCGCGCACAAGTTCATTCAGTTGTTTGAAAGCTCTGTTGCGTGCTCTAGGCGCACGCACTCATCCTGGTTGGGACACAGTGGTGATACGTGGCGTCGTCTCTATACGTAGTAATAATAGCTCAATGATTTATCTTAAGTATTTTTCTAATCATGTTCAGCAATGAAAGTATACCTTATTACATGAATCAGTTCGTAATAATATCCACCAGGATATGGTACAAAAAGCTTATTAAATGTCATATAAATGATAATTTATTTTCCATGAAAATGCAAAGCTAAGTTTTTATCTTACTGCTTTTACGTTTTTTGTAGGCACTCCCTTAAAACCGCAAGAACAGTCTTTTCAATTATTTTATTACTTTGCATCACTGTCAATATCATTATGATGTTTAAATTCTTGAAAATAAAGTTGTTTTTTAGTTGCTGTCACTAACATGTCTGTGTCTTTATTTTCTAAACATTATGGTTGCTGTTGTGATGCAGCTTTCAGAACATAATAAAATAGACAAAAGTAATAGAAGTATGCTATATGTATGATGATATTGAATAATACAACTTATTATCACTTCATTAAAGTACAAAGTTGCAAACATGTAAACAAGTCTTCAGGGTGCGCTTGCACATGCTTGTTAACACTTTAAAGTCACCACAAATAAGGTTTTATATTGAATTTTATTAGGAAACCTTCAGATTCACTAAATACTTCTATTTTTCAATTTTTTTTCTACCCTCATAAACACTGAATACATTTTCCTATTCAATAAAGTCACCGTACAGACGCCAGAACACCAAGCTACTCCAATCAGCATTAGAAAAAAAAATATTTTCAACTTTATTTACAAAAGAAGATGGTTCATATTTGATTAGGAAAATTTTAAAGATTGGGGTAGGTTGATGTGCTAGCGCCTGTAGGTAGGTATACAATAAATACCTAGTTATTTGACATAATCTCCAGAATTCAGTCAAGCTTCAATCGTCATATCACAGCCCCTAGACAATCGGCAAGCGATAAACGTTACCGCTCAGTAACTCGTAACACATTTTTAACTTTATATCCTACCGCATAAGGTTGATAATCTTTTTCAGATTACAGAGCATTTTTGTAAGTTCAGTTCGCTGTCGCTCAATGTGCTTGAGTATTAAGTTGAAAATATAAAAAAAGACTTCTTGGCGTTTACGTTTATCGCTTGTCGTTTGGCTACAGGGCCAGAAACCGCATCGACTTAAAATTTATCACCTATTTCGTTTGTTCTCGTGTTACAAGCGAAAATATGTATAAAAGCGAGCAGACAGTCATCATTATTCTTTAACATACACACCTTAAATTCTGGGATACATGTTCTCACAGCTGGGAAACGAACCTATTCTCTGTAAGAGGGAGATGATACTGTTTTGTACCCTTTCAAAAGGCCGAGGATCAAAATATTTTGAAATGGCATTCAAACATACACCTAATTGTGAGTGACATAAAGTGCACATTGGTAAGTGGCGGTTCTTCAAATTGTTTCAGGCATTCTTGTCGCACTTTAGATAAATGATTATAAAGTTCATTATTCAATGACATCAGAAGATGTATTGTTCTGCGCTCTGCCTTCTAGGCTTTAAAAGAAGAATAAGGGAAGCTTCAAAAAATCTTAACTATTGCAGATATAGACATTATCTAGCAACCAAGCTGTTTGAGCAAAACATTTGAAACTAAAAAAAGGTTTGGATTTAAATTAGAGACCGGATTATATGCAAATGCATATTTCCATGAACAATTGCTTTTTTTTTTTTTGAAGATGTAGGTGAAGTGTAATTATCATAAAGAATCTGAAGCCAAAGCTAAATTTATAAAAAAAACTTAAAATCAGACTGATTATCTATTTTTACCCTTTTTCCTTTAAATTTTGAACTGGAAAACGCAAAATATCTGCCAGAAGTGCATTTAATAAGCACCAAAGTTGGATAAAGAACCAATTATATTAATGTTTTACAAATATTTTAACCAGAAAATAAGGTTTAAGTGTATATACAACTAACAATTTGTTTTTAGGAAAAATTATATTTGTACCTAAATATGTAGGCACTTATTTTTTTTCATATTTTTTTGAGCTTGAAAAGACGTTTATAAATTGCATATAATACGGCCTCTATATTAACGTATGCCCATTCATTTGTTTTTTTATACTTTTCAATTGTTATTCTCTTATCATTTAAAAAAAAAAACAGTTACAAAGCAGTAAACGTATCGATTTATGACAGCTTTTACCTTTTAATTACCTTTTTGCTACGGATATGTTTATTGCTAATTATGATACTTGGTGTCTGCAGTATGTTTCTTTTACACAAAACTGAACCTTAAAGTGAATGTGAAAAGCTATATAATTGTCTACAAATTAACAAGGCAATGTATTTTTTAAAGGGGTCAGTTTATCGACTAATTATTTTAATTAATTTAGCTAATAGAAATCACATTTGCGATATAAATGCGATTTAAAAGTTGTATTGGCATTAAAAATATTATACTTTAGTCAAATCACAGGATTTGTTACAATTTCTACTACGACATACAATCTGTCTGTACCACTTTCATGAAAGCTAGTTTTTCTATAATATATAAATACTTGGTTTTGTGTTTGCTATACAAAACTAAATTACATTGCTAAAACAAATACAGTAGAATCTTACTAATCTGGCACTGTTATTGTCCAATGATGTGCCACCTAACAGCGTATTATATTATTCAGAACATGGGAGATTTTTTTTTAAAAGGACTAACAGTTGAGTAATTTAATTTAACTCGACAGCCACCATTACAAACAAAAATATGGTATATGGAAAGATAATTTAATATATATGATACATCCGAAACGACAGAAGTGAATTAATTTTAAATTTATATTTTACACCCTCCTAAATGAAAAAATAAGCGCGGCTCTAAAATAATAATTCGACACCATGTTGTTTTCAATAGTGTCAGATTAGTGAGAATACCATATTTATAAGTTTTAGCAACACTAACGTAGACTGCATTCAGTTAATCTTGATACTTGTTTCTCAGAACGACACATTTTTTTTTCACCATTTTTATTTTTAATAATTATAAATATAAAGTTAATACTTCCCTATCCACCTTAAGTGCAGCAGTGTTTAAAATGTAAATAACTTTCGAGTTATCCGCATTTGGTACAACAGAGCACTCAATGAGAACAGGAAAGAACAAAACAATGTGATCGAATAACTGGGTCTTTGGAATGTGTTAAATCAAAAAATAAAATTACTTTTTTAAAACTATAACAGTAAAAATCAGACTTTCTAATTACCAAATGCGAATATCACAGATATGATTTGTACTACTGCACTTAAGGGTTTAATCGCGTTAAACTTCATTAAAATTTAAATCCCTACAATATCTGTAAAACGTAAATTGTCACGTTATCTGTGGGATATTGAACGATGGTAGAGCATGAGTGGTGTGGAAGAATTTCCATTTTGAAGAAGTCCAACGCGATCAAGCCTCAAAACGTACGACCAGGCGCACCTCGACCGCTTCTCATAAGACCCACGAGCGTGTTATTTCTGGAAATGAATAACAAAGTTGCAAAATATATATAAAACAGTTGACAGTTCGTTATTTTCTTTATTATGTAAAAAATGTTACCCCAATTTAACAATTTCCTGCATCCAGACCCGGAGCAACTACCCCGCAGGCCATGCAAATATGATCAGTGCGGGAGCCGAACCCGCGACACAGCACAGCAATGAATAGGTCGGCCACTGCGCCAAACGCGCCGTCAACAAATACTATTATCTGCTCGAGCAATCGCAGAGTATTGTTTGATTTTAAATAATTTGAACATACTTACTCCGCCGACCTGGCATTAGGCGAACAGTTATTCCGTCAGGTGCCCGAACTGTATGGAAAACAAGTAATAACTATAATACAAATAAAAAGATACTCGTAATTGTTTATTAAACTTAATTAAAAAAAAAAGAAGTAAAACACTGCATTCCACAGCACGACATTCTTGTTAACATATTATTAAGAGCGAAAACACAACTTACCTTGATTTTTGTTTGAATTAATATCTTCAAATATAAAAGATACAGGTTTTTTACGTGTTCTTTGCCTATTAAATATTCAAATGTTCGCAAAGTCTATCATATTCGTCATCGGATACTACAAAAATCTTTAGGTATATGCATATGACTTTTAGTATAGAAACTATTTATTTTGTGGGCAAAGTACACGTAAACTTCACGAAAGTATTTAATAGGGTTAACAAGCATCACAAAGAAAAATCAACATCTGATAATAAACATCTTATTTATTCTCTCATATACAATAAAAAATGGATCACAATTTAATTACACCTATATAATAACAAAGTACGCCTAAAATTCAAGTCACAATATATTTTTGAAATATCTAAGTTAAAAATTTGTGCAGTGCAAACACTTTAATATTTTTTTTCTAAAAATGTATAACTCGATATTTTTTCATTAAAATTAGTAAGGCCAATGATTTATCACAATGATTGAAAACGCTCAAATGAATAGGAAGTTCATAACAATTAGAAATTGATAATTAACATTATTAAAATTTTCATTTAATAAAACATGAATTGGTAAGTAAAAAGTAGTATAACAAGTCTTGATCATTTAAAAATGTAAAAGATATAATTAATAATGATTAAGAATTTATGATTGCACTATAGACCACTAAGTACCACCTGACTTTGGTGCTCTCATGTGACTTGAATCATCATCTATGCCTATGGATAGTGAAGTGAAAGACTTACTATTAGTTTATTCAATAATGGAAAGACCCTACGCCTATCACAGTTAAATTCGAATATACACAACAAATATACCTGTCTGATTTATTATTATTAAATTAACCATTACTCCACTATAGTTATTGCTAGAATTGTATAAGGGCCTGTGCATTTATAGGCTTTTGTTAGCCACATTTTAACCTCCTGGCTTATGGCCATTCTGCCAAAACAACAAATGCCATCTTTATTAGTGAATTCGTTATCATGAATACTGAGCAAGATAATTTGAGCAAAAACGAAGGAAACGGCGAATGTTTTTTTTTCCGAAGGCAATAAATATTATTTATTATACATTTTTGGCAAGGCGCAATATAATAGTCTTTTAACGAGATCCTGTGATGTCCCACCGTTTGACCAGTCAACAAGTGATGTTTAGTCTGCCTAATAAAATTTAATTAAGTAAAACAATAAATACATCTCATGTAATATAAAATCTAATAATTTCTTTGTACCTAAACGCTAGATAAACATATTTTACAAAATCTCTTAAAAGATGGTTATCAAACAATACACGAAAACAGTGTATGACCAGAAAAGTCATTTCTTCCTTTTAGATACGATTCTTAGCTTTTGGACATTAGCCTGTACATAAGTCTAATTGGATCTTGCGTCGTTTGGGGCTTAGCAGGTCTAAAACTGTCTTCCAAGCAGGAACTATCCATACCACCTCACAAAATTTCATTGAAATCAGATGGGTGGTTTGGGAGATCAGAGTATACAAACGCAATATTTTTAACGTTACAGTTTTATTTATTTAGAAGAGCAAATCATAATCCTTTATTCGACTGCTCATCTAAAAAAACTTCAAAACAAAGCAATTGGCATGAGAAAATTATGAAGTAGATAAAAAATAACTCTACTACGTTGCGTCACGGTTCATAACAATTGCCATAATGTTTGTTACACAACTGGCGTAGACTAACGACATATATTATACATACTTAATTCAACAGCCAATGAGTCACAAGGCAGAGAGAAAGAATTCGCGGCTGCGTTAGGAATCTATTCGACGCATATGGAAAGCACGTACATCAAAAGTAACATTCGCAACTGCGAAAACTAACCTTATTACCACGATATAAAGGTGGCGACAAAAACGTTCAGTTATGGTCGAGAAATATTCAAAGATTTCCGGTACTTTATCTAAACTAGTGATATCTTTTACGCGAAGATTCGGAAAGATAAGTTATGTATATGTTACATTCGTTTGATTTCATTCTTTATGATAAGAGTGTAGACAATTAGGTAATCTGTTGTTTGTCTGGTTTAGGGAGACAAGGTGCCGCAATTTTTAAATGTTTTGCAGAAGGTCGAAGAGGAAAATTGTGTATTCTGAGCGAGCAAAATGATAATGGAAGTCGACAAACAAAAAAATTAACGACGATGCCTGGCGATGGTAATAACGGTAAGGTCGACTAAGACTTGCTTATGAAAAAATGATCACAACTCAGGCACAAATCAAAGAGAAAAGTATCGAAAACTGATAGTGAGTCACTTCCTCGAAGTCACTATTGTTTATTATGTATGTTCAAGCATGCGATCTGTTTATTATTGCAAGTAGCTTTGTTGAATCGTATCCACTAATACCGCGAACTAGTCTAGTATTAATCACAGTCTATCAAGTACACGTGTGTAGTTGTTGGATAACCTTCCATATTTGTTTGATTTCTCAGTATTTTACACGAGAATAAGTCGTATATTAATCCAGTCACATATAAAAAATAGACGAACACACATGCGAGGATCATATTTGTTCACTTATACTTAGAACAGAAAACGTAAAAAAAAATGTCCATAATTTACAATGCTGCCGATCATTGCGTTTTCTGCTCTGCGTATATGTGAATAACGAAACATAAGACAAATATGATTCTTAAAAATAAGGAAAAAATATAAATCGAGATACGAAATTACCAACAGAAGGGTCATAGTTCATCACATCGTTGGTATTTTCATTGTTAATAATAAAGTTTGCATTCCAACAGTAACATGCTGGGTGAGTCTTAAGCACAACACTGTTCATATTAGCCTCAAGTCTGGACACTTCAAACGCACACGAGTTTATAAAGTTTTAAACACTGATACACTCAAGCACTGTTTTAACACTATAGGCACTGAATAAGGCAAAATGAGGAACTAGGTAGCGTCCTGCGCAGTCGCCGTGATGGCGGAGAAGACTAGCACTAGGCTGACTGAGTCTGTGTTAGTGAATGGGGGAGGTCCTCGAGCGAGCCCGAGCCGGTGGCGGCCCCTCGTCGGTTTCTATCCCGGAAAGAGCCGAAGCCCGAGTCGTGTGTCCTAGGGGGGGACGTACCTACGAATATCCGCGGCATGTCGCACTCCTCGCACTTGTCGAGGAGCGGGTGGTTCCTGAACGTGCACATGTGGCACTGCCAGGAGGACGAGGGTCGCTGCCCCGTGTAGATGTTGCTGTAGAAATTCCCGGCGTCGTCCGGCTCTGGAATTTATTGAGGGTAAAGATGTGAGATCGTTAGCCCTTAATGGTGTTAATCGTAGCTTCAGTCTCCCATCCCGAGTCATTGCGCTACTCGCCCGTGGAGCTTTGAGTATTCGCTGAAAGTAGGCAAGATTTCGTTTAATTAGCCCAATACCCAAGCCTAGTTACGAACCACCATCCACCAACCAAGCCAACAACCGTCTTAGCTTACGTGATGCCTATGGGAATGTAGTCGTTGCGCCCAGCTGCGAAAGACAAAGAAAGTAAGGAAAGGTCCTACTCTCATGTTCTGTTCGATCGAGATGAAAAAGTTTAATGAGGTTTTAAAAAATATCTTCTATGATAAGACTTCGCGGAATTGTGGCGGATAAAGTGCGATTGGCTCGCCCCCTATTGCATAACAAACAAGCGTTATCAGTAAAGCGATAGTTTACTACGTTCATTTTTCCTGCGTGCTTTATTTGTCAAATACAGGGTGAAATTGAATAGATGCGACAAATTTAAATATACAATAATACGTGTTGTCAACAAAACATATAAAATATCAAATGTAAAATTTAAAAATAATTGGTCAGTGTTAAGCTATGAACGGCAACGTTTAATAACATGAGTGCTCGATGATTATTGAGCATTGCGATGAGTGGGGCGAGATTTTTTGATACTTTAATTTTTCTTACGTTCATTTTGCATATTAAATGCTGGAATATCGATAATTCATACTCAAATAAAGCTAATAACATCAATGGACCTTTTGAAAACGATAATCACATAATTTTTTTTATCGATTTAGATTTTCGAAAAAACAGTTTATAATTACTATGTTACTGTAACTGAAGCTCCCATTTCATTTTGTCGCATTTATTCAAAGTCACCCTGTATATGTATTTTATGTCGTCGTTCGAATTTAAAGACAAAATAAAAGTTATTATCGACTCGTGCCTTCTTTCGAGCAATCTTGAGGACAGCAATATTTGGTGGGATATCTAATCAAAACACTGAATAATTTTCTAGCTGATTCGCAGACATAAAAGAGAAAGCCATAGATGTTACGATGTAAATAAACCCTTCATTTTAGGACAACACAGAAGCAGTCAACAATATGATTGATTCATACCATGTCCAGACATCTCCAGTCGTTTCGCCAGGGTGCCACACTGATTCCGCAGCCTTTCCACCTCGTCGCGTAGCCTTTGGGTTGCTGACACGGTGGGGGCCGGCCCCGCCAGGATCCGTGTTTCCATCGTCAGCTGATTTAGACGGCCCTTCTCTTGTGCTAGCGCCATGGCAAGGCGTTCTAGCCTTTCTTTCTGACGCTCGATTAAGGCACGATCTAGAAATTGTATACTAAATATTAGGAATGATGTTGCATTGTCGCTTATCGATTTAATCATAGGAAGTCATCTAACTTCTACCAGCTCTAACTAACGAATTATGGTTGTCTGTAGGCAAAAACCTAAGTATCGTGGGCAACAAAATACTAATCTATCTTCTGCCCATTGAAAGTGTGCATGACCTGTACAATTTGCAATTCAAACACAGGACTTCAAACGTAGAATGAAAAAAAAAACAACAGATTTATCTATGAGAGTTTCCAAACAAACTCAAAGACTTCTCACCTGCCGACGAATTGATTGCACAATAAGAGCATACAAATTGTGTGCGACTGTACGGTTGTCGTACTGATTGTCCAAGGTAAATATTTTTTTAGGAGCTTTCTCGCTAAACAACGGTACAGCGTGTATTACTGTTTTACATATTATACTGTTGCTATTGACCTACTCCAAAGTGGACATTCAGAGCCTGAGCGCAATTTATTTTGTTGTCAATTACTGCCTCGTGGGTCTAGTGGACCCAAGTCTAACTTCTGAGATCGAGGAAATCGAGGTTCTGGGTTCCATCCCCATTTTTGTCTAAGCGTTACTGGATTTTTCAATCACAGAGCCGGATTTATAGATTGAAAGACTCGCTCGTAATAGGGCGCGAGTGAGATTGGGCTTTACCGTAAGTGACGAAATGTGGGTGTTTATTGGATGCTTACAATTTACTAAAAAGAACTTAGACAAGATTTTGTAACGGAATTTTTGATAGGTACCACAAAGGTGGCCAACAAGCATACGGCCCGCCTGTTGGGAATGGGGGGCCCTCCCCAACAGGCTTTATGAGGGTGTGAAAGTAGAAAAGAGTGATATTCCGACACTTCCATCTTTCAAAGAAGCATAATCAACCTTAAATGTACCCACTGCTGGGAGAAGGGGCTCCTCTTTGTGAGACAGGGAGGGCTGTTATCCACTACGCGAGCGCAGTGCGTGGCAATTGTTCAGGTGAAATAGTGTTTACGACGAAGGTGTCGTGGTAAAGAGGTGACTACACAACACCTGATGCATTTTTGTGTACCTGGTAATACCTCAAATATTATGCCTTGGTCGAGTCAACGAAACAAAACAAAAATCCCCGCAAGTAGTGAGCTAGCGGTTCATGGTTTGAATTAGTAATTAGCAACTTGTCTTGAAGCAGGTCACCGCAGAATGGAATACCTTTTTTCCTTATACACTAGACAATTTGCATTATACCTACTTAGTTATTATTATTGATATTTCTCCTTGTATTTCTGTAAGATTTATTATTATTAGGTAATAATGACTAATAGTAGGAAAAAGTTATATTTTTTATAATTTTTATCTATCAAAATAGTCATTCAATTATCTCCTTTAAATAGATTATTACTGATTCATGAATTACAGCTTAACATAATTATCAATTTCTTTTGTGATTCATAATAATATGTTAATGTTTTTTGTAGTAAATAAAAACCAGTTAAAACTAGATCAATTAATAATAATCTGGATAGCCTGATTAGTTGCCAAGAGCTCCGATTAACATCTGTGGAAGCTCTCACTGGATAGTTGGATAAAGTTCAGATTGATTCAGACAGCAGTATGGAATTTTGGACACGGATCCTCTCTCCTAACCACTAGTAGTCTGGACCCTAACTCCAATGCTGGTTTTTTTTAATACTTTTTATGGAAATAAACCGGAATTGGCCTAAATTCTAAAGTTGATTGTAGTTAACCAAACTACAATCAACTTTTGTTTGTTAACTCCCTTCTTGATCTATGCTGTTTCTAGCCAATCTCTATGACATTAAGTTACTTTTTACTTTTCAGGTGACCAGGGGGCTAAGTCTACTAATTTATAAACGTTACAATGGTCTCTCAATGGTGTGTTTTTGACAGTTTTTGTATGGCAAATCTGTCAAAAACTTACCATTGAGAGACCATTGTGACGTATATAAATTAGTAGACTTAGGCCCCAGAGGGCTGGCCTATTCCTTGGCCAACGAATTAGCATTGCCATACAACGTGGCAATGCTGCCAGCGTTCTGGGCACTGTTCCCGTTGACAGCGATGTGGACGTATTCTTTGACGCCCTGTGAATGTTTTCTCTTTTATTTTTTTTTTATTTTTCCTGTACATATTACTAGTAGGTTTTTTTATAGTTTGTAAATTAAAGTAGATAATCATAATAAATAAAGAGTTACTAATTAAGTTACTTGACTCTAACTCAGAATTAAATTATAGTAGAATCTATAAATTATACTAAATAGAGATGAGATATAGAATAATCTATCTATCATTTTGGTATCCTATTTCAAGGCTCTCATAATCCTATCATTTTGTTAGTTATAGTATAATAATAATTATTATTGTTTAGAACTCACCAACAGTTATTGATCCAGGAGGTTCAGGGGCAGCTCTGCTGGGTCTTGGTGATTCGATGCGGGAGGGTTGCGGGGGTGGAGGCGGTGCTTTACGCCTCACGCCAGGTGGCCGCCCTGTGCTGGGGCTCACTGTCACCGTCACATGGCCCTCGAAGCCCCCATCCTCTTCCCTAGTATCCCTCACAGGACTAGCCATATTTGATGTTGGTGTACAAACAGTTAAATTCACAGATGTAATAGCCCTAGGACTATCATAATCTTCTAACCAAGGATCACCATAAGCACGGCTCAAGTCCATATGACAATTGACATTCACTGACAAATTCAAGGGATAACCCCTTTCTGGTCGGAAAGATGTATTTGTTTTGGACTCTTTGTAGACTCTTTTAACACAGATGGTGCTGGTGACACAGTCCTACAAGTATCAGCCTCTGGTTCCTTTAATGTCTGTTTAAATGCAATATCTGGATTAGGTTTAATGAAATCTAATGTGTTTGGCCGTTTTGGCTTCTCCTGTGGGCTCACTTGTTTGGGTTGTGGCTCCTCCTTTTTAATAGTTTTTTTCTTTTCTTTTCCCTTTTCTAATCTTTCAGGTAAGTTGTTTTGAATTTTATGACTCTTTGAAATTTTGTAGTTAGTGCTCTCTGGTTGATCTAGTTCCTTTTCTTTTTGTTCTTGTTGAGGAGATATTACTTTATCCTCTTGTGATGGTTCAACTTTTTCCTCTTTCAAGTTCTCATTAGTTAGTTCCAAGTCGCTGGGAGACTCAGCAGCACTGTACTTTGCAAAGCAGTTATCAATGTTTATAACAGTGACTGGGGACACATTGTTGTTACTTCTTATGATTTCCTCATTTTTAGTTTCAACAATATTTTGATTGGCATCAGTGTTTAATTTGTTTGGTTGTTCAGGTGTATCAGTGACAGAGCTCAGTATTGCCTTCTGTGGCTCATCGCAAGTGACAGATTTGAGTGCTGTGGACTTGACAGCTTCATGCTTCACTATGGGCTGGTTGCGGCACTTGATGGGCAAGTTGAGCCTGAGTTCATTGAGCTGGCGCGCGGCTGCCGATGAGGAGGCATGGTAGGCGTGCGTTAGGGAGGCCTTGACTTCACTGTGGAGGTGCTTCTCGCAGGCTTGTTTATCGTGACAGTACAGTTCGATCGTGTTTGACACAACATGATCAGGTACTCCAGGAAACTTCTGTTTGAGCTCATGAAACAATTGCATAAGCGATATATTGGTGCATGCGCACGGTGCAGGGCTCGCTGCGCTCTCAGAGGGGGCAGACATCGCCGCCCATCCTAGCGCAAGCCCACCGCTTCGCCGCGAATACTCTCCTTACGGGAGCGCCACAAATCTTTAGCCACTCACCGGTGAAAACAATAAAACATTTTATTACCTAATTTGCACTGTAAATAACGTCTTGTCTATTTTGTGACGTCACAATCCCGAAAATCACGATTCTGGACAGTTACGTATACATACCCGAGTCTTCGCGCCAGTGACCATTCATGCTATGTTAATCCCGACGGCACACACATGACGAAAAAGAACACATACCGAGACAAGGCTGAATTTTTATATCTTTTGTTATCATACCAAAGCTTGATATTTCGTGAAATTGCAACATACGGGTGAGATGATGGTAAGCACAATTATTTTAACACAATACAACATATATGTTTTATGCCTTTTACTGTGAGACGAAAACACCTAAAAAGTACAAAGGCAATAATTATTGCACCCAAAAATAAATTACGAAAATTGCACGACTTGTCAATCCGATTCTGCCATTTTGGCTATAGACAAATGAAAATATTTTTCTGTCTGGGCTGCCACTTGACCATCGACTGCGATTTTACCATGGAACTATTAGGTACTAATATTTTTATGATTGAGAAAGAGTAGATTTGAATTCCAGCTCCAGCTCAAGCATGTTTTGTTTTCTAAGTCACAATGATTTCTACTTAGATTTTCTGTCAAACTTTTAAAGATTGTCATCCTTATAACAACACAATTTGACATATTGGAATGGGTTGAAGGTCCTGCTGTACCACTTGATCATAATTATTATATTTACGGTTTCTTACTTGATGTTTGGTTACTGTCATGTCAATGATGGAGTAAATAGTACGAAAGGATGAAGAACAAATGTTTTTTTTAATGAGCATTCGGTGGCGCCAACGATGGGAACCGATCAACCAACATAGTGACATATGTTTAATGTTACAGATGTAAGCACTTGGCATTACCGCTAGTGGTAGAAGTAGCTCTGAAGAGTAGATGTTTTCAGCAGCGCAAAAACATACAGTCAAGGCTTTTTTGAAGATGGTGGACTTAATTATTCCATGGCAGTCCATGGCCATCAAAATCAAAACATCATGTTTTGTCTACACAAATAATGACAGCTGTCAGTGTCAACTGTCTTATTCAATTTCAATCAGACCAAATCAGACTGATTCTGGTTGTTTTGGTATTATCAGTTAATTGTTAATTGAATTATTCCTAATAAAATGGTCGACGACTTAAGGAAATATCTTAACCATCTACTGGAGAAGTAAGTATACCTGCTATGTGCTATTTGTAAATCCATGAAAAATGACAAAATATGACTGGGACATTGTATTTCATTGTTTTTAGAGTGAATGGGCTTCACTGTATCCTCATAACTGATCGTGATGGCGTGCCTTTAGTTCGGGCAGTCACGGAGAGGGCTCCACAGTTAGCTCTAAGACCTAACTTCATTTCCACATTTGGTATGGCTACAGATCAGGCGAGCAAACTTGGCCTTGGGAGAAACAAAACAATAATATCGATGTACTCTAGTTATCAAGTAAGTGCATACGCAATACTTTCCATATCTTGATAATTAAATGTTTATTTTCCCCAAAAGATACTAATTTAAAACTAAAATATTCTGTCAAAGAACCCCTGTATGAATACAAAGCCTTGCGTAGAAATCAATTTAATTAGTTGAAACAACTAGACCAACAAAAAATTTAATTTTCCCTATTTTATAATTTTTACTAAATCCTCCTTATACCACCTACCTTCACTGTGAACCTACTATTTTTAATATGAATCGTATTTATTTCAGGTTCTTCTATCTAAAATTATCAAGTTATGAAAAATAAAACATAAAAGTATTTTAATATTTTTGTTACAGGTAATACAAATGAACAAACTTCCTCTAGTAATCACATTTATTGGCAGTGACAACTGCAATACTGGCCATATATTGTCTTTGGAAAGCCAAATAGAGCCATTCCTTACGGATTTAGCAGCAGTGGTGGCAGATGCACCATAAGTTAAGTCAGTAACTCTGATTCAATCCCCTTTATTTTTATAAAACTTGGTTTAATAATTGTGGCATCAGTTTAAAACTGGGTTTAAGTGTCAGCGTTTGCAGTCAGTATATCATAATTAAAGAACTAATATTATTACAATCTTAAAAATAATTGTTATTATGTAATGCACATGTATTGTTTTGCGGATTTTATTCCAAATGAAATTGATTGCTAGTTATTGTTTTAATAAAATAGTCTCTTTTCGTCCAACTATTATCGCATAGTCTAATAACATAGGTTTTTTTACAAAAGGAATTGTGTTTGATTCCTTGCTCAACACAGGCAGATGCTTTTTCAATTTTCTGTAGGCTTACAATTGAAACTTATTTGATACAATTTTTAATAAGCTTAGAAAGATTTTGTCAGATTAACCTGCCATATTAACAGATCAGATGTACTGACCACATTTGATTTGTAATAAATTAAATTCTACTCTTCCACAAGTTAAATATATTTTAAGGAAGATTATTTAGATTCAATATCTAAAAACAAAATGAGCATTATTGCTTTTATACATTGTTTAATTAAAAATTGTTAAATTTTACTGAAAAAAAATTGTAAAATACTTACCTACACATAAAAAAAAATTAATAGAAACAAATATCTTTTTTCACTTTTATCAAAAAAATACATATATTTATGGTTTTTCATTATTGCAGACTGAATTGTACTAAAATTCATCTATTTCTTTTTATAAAATAATTCCAAGTTAAAAAATATATTTATAGTATTATGTATTACCTACATAAGTAAATGTACATACCTAAATATTAAAACGTTTATATTATAATAATTAGTATTTTAAATAAGTAATAAAAATAAAAGCCAAATTTGTATTTCTATGCACATTTTATTTACACTCACACTGATTCATCAAATAATTTCCTTATTAGGCTGGTAATACTAGAGAAAAAAAAAAGATATTGTCAACACAGCTACTTACAGAAACCAATTAAATTGTCTATGCTTTTATATCAGTCAAAATATATTAGTTACAGTTAATTTAGCAAATGAAGTCTGTAATAACCTAGCCGCTGTGAGTTTATCAGACTTTTATATTTATATTCGAATAGAATATTCTTCAAACAGTTGACCATAGACTATGAATAGGCAAAAACCTCTTTGAACAACCTTTTCTTCATAGAGGCCTTCAAACCTCTTTCATACGGTGTTAAAGTTAAGATGATCATAGATTGACGGGCGTGATCAGAGCCTTGCCAGTGAGTGCGTTGACCACGTTGTGGGCGGCTAACACAGCCATGTCGCTGCGCGTGCGCACCGTAGCACTGCCGATGTGCGGGAGAACAACTGTTCAAATAGAAAACCAGAATTAGACAGTTATCAAACAAATACATAGGAACCGATCTAGAAAGGTCAATAGGCGGGCAAGGCAAGGCTAAGCGTTCTCATAACATAAATCTAAATAAGGTATAATGTACTTTTAAATAAATAAGATTCTGTTTCATTGACGTAAATCCAAACCTCCTTTGTCACGAGATTATGAGATATTGAGCAGTGGCTGAGTGGTCGACTGCTGTGCTGTGTGGCGCGTTCGATCCACGTGTGCCGCATGTGTCATATATTTATTTATTTAATGTTGGGAAAGCTTACAGACTAATACATTAATTATTGACAACAATTGCACTGACATTATTTTGCCATTTACAAGCTTACACAAGTAAAAATGTTATAATTTGTATGACCATTGTTATTGTTGATGGCTACCTTTTCCGCATCTAGACTCTAAGGCGGTCCATTACGCGTGAGGTGGGACGGTTGGCTACGTGAGCCAACCTAGTTCCTTTTGTATGACCTAAAATAGTTGTTCCGGGTTTGGGGCTTTGTCCAATATCGCACTTTTAATCAAGTGTAAAAAGTCATGCAACATGTGTGTTGAAAAGGAACGACTTTTCCTTTCCGAAACTTACATAAGTTGGGCAAAGTGAGCAGTTTGTGATCCTTGGGTAAAGGCTCCGGTGTGGTGACATCAAGGCCGGCTGCGTAGATCTGTTTGCTCTTCAGCGCGTCGTACAGGGCGTCTTGGTCGACTAGATCTGTGGAAGATTTAATGGTCAAGTTCTTACAAGTTACAGGAGGAAACCTCAGTAAAATGTAGCTTATCGAAGTTCCGCATTTATGAACAGACTATCACATCATTCAGTAAAGAAAGGTTTCCAATGCTGGACTTAGACACCTCCCAAGCTTTATAAAAACAATCAGTTCTGCGTTTTCCACATCCAGCGCATTTCCACACTTAGTCTTCCAGTACGCAGTCGTGTTTTCTGAACCTTTCGATCCAATTAGCTATAGAAGAAGAGTATGGCAATTTTAGGTAGATAAAGCTTGGTCTATGTCCCCACTGGTCTGTAGGATTAACTTGTCTTTTCATAACCTAAAAGGTCCTCCGCGACGCATTTGGCAAAGTCTGGTAGTAGAACTGGGATATATCCTCACCTCCACGTCCAATATTGATGACGATAGCGTTGCTCTTCATCTTCCCAAGGGTATCCTTGTTGATCATGTGCATAGTCTCGTTGGTCAGCGGTACGGCCAGGACTATGAAGTCGCTTTGGGCCAACAGCTGATCTTGGGTCACGAATTCGGCTCCCAAAGCTTTGGCTGAAGAGAACGAAGAAAGAAGATATTACTTTTTCTCAAGAATTATTAGAAGAATAGACGAGTTTATGTTTACATGGAAATCTTGCTATACCTTCTGGTTTCTCCCTATGGCCGGAGTACACGAACTTGTCGACTTCAAACCCTGCGAGCCGCTTGACTACCGCCTGTCCGATCCCTCCTAAGCCAATGATGCCCACTGTGCTGCCACGAATGTCCTGGCCGAGGACTTTGTCGAAACCGATCTCCCATACTCCTCTGTAATTGTAAAAGTGATTAGATCAGGATGTATTTATGATGGAAGCGAAATAGTGCATATACGGCACTGTAAACTATTCCTATGGGTCGCAGGACTGTCTAAACAGTTAACCGTACTTTTGAAACGTGAAGGGCTATTGAGGGAACACGGTGGATTTTAGTCAGGACTACGAGTCTGATAGTTCCTTTCGCTCCACTCTGACTCATTTGGTGATTGCAAACCATGCAAAAAAAACGAATCCTGTGAATACGAAAACTGCGTTTCTACAGAGATGAAAGAGAAATGTGCTGAGAGCGAAGTGGAAAAGAATATACCTATTATGTAAGTTTCAAACATTTGTTCACAATTTCACACATATTGAACCAAGGACCATTTCAATCATCCAATATCTGCAACAACAGTGAACGTTCACCAATCGTTACGATTCGCACGAGCGTATCTATCGTTATCGTTGATCAGATATTATCGCGGTTGAATGAGTGTTGAGATTACTTATAGGTAACAGGATAATCTTAGGCTGAAAATTCAGAAGATGGCGTTATGGCTTCGCAACTCCGAAATTTGTATAAGTCTACGATTGCACCTTTATAAGTGACCCACAGCTGGGCAAAGGCCTCCACTGGATAACGAATAATAATAACATATTTCCACAAATAGATGGTGTATGGGTACACCATAATTTCGAGAGTTATATTAAAGTCCCATGTAATAGGGGACAAACTACTTTTGAGAAATTACTAATGAAAATGCCAAGAACCCATTCCCTAAACTTATCCTTATCCCTATAACTATGATGATGATGATGCGATCCGACCGATTTCGGCCAGGGCGATTGCTTCAGCTCCGTTGTAGTTGCCGTTCGTGTGCTCGCATGTAGCTTATGTATCCAATCTTTTTTGCAAAAAGGATGTTAGCTATCTTACTTGTGAACCTGTTCCAGGTTTTCAGTGAACCTCCTGGCAGCTCCCAGCATGAGAGCTACAGCAATTTCAGCCACAGCTGACGCTAATACACCAGGAGTGTTGGACAGCTTGATGCCTCTCGCTCTTAGTTCGTCTACATTGCAGTGGTTGTAGCCAGCTGAAGCTGTCGCCACCAGCTTTAATTGTGGACCTGGAATATAAAAATGTAACGCATGTATATCCAGGAGATGTTGATTGTAAGGTCGGGCAAATAAATGCTGAGCAGAGAGAAGTCTTGTAAGACAATCAACACGAGAAACGTGATGTTGATTTTAAATGAATGTTATTGTCGAATTTCCCTCTCGACTCCGGTCATCTTCTAATTTTATGTAGTTTTCTAAATCTGGCATTAGGAGGGCAATCTTAGCCATAAACCGATCATTCTGCTCTGGTCTCATCCTGATGCAGTATCTGGATTCTAACGCTGGATTGGTAGGTACAGTGATAATAATAAAAATGTTGAAATTCAGTACAGCATCCAGTATCCAGCACTGGCTCGACATAGAGCAGGTTCATATTTTTCAAAAAGGTATTTGAAACGAAAGGCGAATTAAATGCCCACGGATAGAAGAAATTAAGGTTTCAAGTCGAATTTATATTAAATCATTCAGGATAGTCAAAACCTGTTACAGTCTTCTCTTGTTAAACATTTTATTATTCCGTTACTTTTTTATGGAATTTGAATAATTACCAGCCTTATCCAGCAGTTCCTTGGAGATAGGAAGGTGGGAGCACCACACAAGAGCTGAACTGCCTGGGATGAGCTTCAAGAGATCGTCTTTAGCTAGAGTCCGGCCTTCTTCGCCGAAATTCAGGTACTTCGTTTGGACAACTGTGAAACTGATAACAGTATTAGTTTTGTGGTAAGGGGAGGCGAGAATCAGGTGTCCTATAATACATCTTTGAGAAGCATGGTCACTGATGCTGTAAGGCTGCAAGGTTTTGATGGGGCCAAAGCCTGCCGGGGTCGCGAGACTGTCTCATCAGGTAAACGTGACCCAGGGACGTAAAGGGCGATTGGAGGATCACCGATAGATTTTAGTCAGTACAAGTCCGACAGTAGGGGTTAGGGTTCATTTGATGACTTTACCAACATTAGAAAAGAAAAAAGTCTGCTCGGTTTTCCAGACCCTTTGGGCACGTTTTTGACATTGGAACGATGCTGCAGAAACGAATTATCCTACATACCTATGTTCAGGGCCGGTCCTAGGGCGGTGCGAGCGGTGCGACCGCACCGGGCGCCTTCTAAGGGGGGGCGCTAAAATGATCCAAAACTTGAAACAAAAGACACTCGATCTAACACGCGAGTCGCGCCGCAACCGCGCCTCTAGGCTGTGTATAAGGTCGCTAACGCGAAAAAAATTTAGGAAAGTAGCTATTGAAAGTTATTTTTATATTATTGCTAAATAATCATTAGATTTGATTAGGTAATGTCATGTGAAAAGAATAAAATAATAAAAGCTGACAATTATTAATAGTTATTTGTTATACAAGAGTGCAAAGTTGATTTTTAACCGCGTGCTCAATGTTGATGACCGAGCAAGCGAATGATTCTAATATTGAATCACGAGTGCAACGAGTGATTCAAAATTAGAATCATGAGCGATAGCGAGGGAATCAAAAGAGCACAAGGTGAAAAATCTTTGCACTCGAGTGCAACACGTAACTTTTCATCCCACCTCAGCGAGGAAATGACTAAATGCAAAAACAAATAAAAACAGATGTACATTGTACAAACACAAGATAGGCTTTTATTTCAGTTTAGGTATTAACTAAGACATTAATATAGAACAGAATAATTTTTAAATTAAAACAATTAATAATACTTAGGTAGTAGTTGAAAACTACTGCCTAAGTATTATTAAGTTACTTATTTTTATCTTGGTTTGTCATAACATAACAATAAGACGTGAAAGGAAAACCGCACAAAGCAAATAAAAAAGGTAAAACAAAGTACTGAGCCAAGAATGTTTCGGGTCTGAGATTTTAACAAAATAATTGTAGATTACGCTCCAAGGGAGGCGTATTGAATTCCGAAGCGATACTAAGGATTCTGGGGGTGAACCTCCATCCGTAGCGCAGCGAGAAGGTTCAAGTGTTAACACCCGAAAGAAACGAGGGAATAAAGTTAAAAATCCTTAGTGAAGCGAGGGATTCAAGTTAGCCCAAGACAACGCAGCCTTACACCCGAGGAGCGTACTCTGCATTCCCACCTGTGTACCACATCTAATTTTAAAAATAGAATTTGTTTCCTCGACAACCTTCGAACGTCAAGTGGGCACCACAGCAAGCGATCAGCTGTTGCGGTCACCGGCCGCCATTACTGCTCTTTTGTTCATACGATGTTCTAAATTCAAATTTACTTTATTCACTAGAGGATAAAAATGGCTTTTACTCACTTGAGGATAAAAACTGCTTTTACAGTCAGATATCGAAGAGCAAAAGTACCCTTTCCGAGATGGGGGGATGAAAATAGTTATTTGTTATACAAGAGTGCAAAGTTGATTTTTAACCGCGTGCTCAATTTTGATGACCGAGCAAGCGAATGATTCTAAAATTGAATCACGAGTGCAACGAGTGATTCAAAAATTAGAATCATGAGCGATAGCGAGGGAATCAAAAGAGCACAAGGTGAAAAATCTTTGCACTCGAGTGCAACACGTAACTTTTCATCCCACCTCAGCGAGGAAATGACTTAATGTAAAAACAAACAAAAAAAGATGTTGTACAAACACAAGATAGGCTTTTATTTCAGTTTAAGTATTAACTAATACATTATTATAAAACAGAATTATTTTTAAATTAAAACAAATAATACTTAGGTAGTAGTTTTCAAAGTTACTTATTCCCACGTTTTTATACACTCACTTTTCTAAGCTACTCTCACGCTCACGATACTAAAGATTCTGGGGTTGAACCTCCGTCCGTAGCGCAGCGAGGAGGTTCAAGTGTTAATTTAAAGAAACGAGGGAATAAAGTTAAAAATCCTTAGTGTAGCGAGGGATTCAAGTTAGCCCAAGGCAACGCAGCCTTACACCCGAGGAGCGTACTCTGCTTTTCACAACTATGGTGAGGAAACAAATTCTATTTTTGAAAATTGATGTGGTACGACAACCTTCGAACGTCAAGTGGGCACCACAGCAAGCGATCAGCTGTTGCGGTCACCGGCCGCCATTACTGCTGCAACTCTTTAAAGTGCACACGATGTTCTAAATTCAAATTTACTTTATTCACTAGAGGATAAAAACGGCTTTTACTCACTTGAGGATAAAAACGGCTTTTACGGTCAGATATCGAAGAGCAAAAGTACCCTTTCCGAGATGGGGGGATGAAAATTATTTTATCTTCGATATCTGACCGTAAAAGCCGTTTTTATCCTCAAGTGAGTAAAAGCCGTTTTTATCCTCTAGTGAATAAAGTAAATTTGAATTTAGAACATCGTATGAACAAAAGAGTAGCAGCAGTAATGGCGGCCGGTGACCGCAACAGCTGATCGCTTGCTGTGGTGCCCACTTGACGTTCGAAGGTTGTCGAGGAAACAAATTCTATTTTTAAAATTTGATGTTACCACAACAAATTTTAAAAATAGTATTTGTTTCCTCGCCTTAGGTGGGAAAGCAGAGTACGCTCCTCGGGTGTAAGGCTGCGTTGCCTTGGGCTAACTGGAATCCCTCGCTTCACTAAGGATTTTTAACTTTATTCCCTCGTTTCTTTCGGGTATTAACACTTGAACCTCCTCGCTGCGCTACGGACGGAGGTTCACCCCCAGAATCCTTAGTATCGCTTCGGAATTCAATACGCCTCCCTTGGAGCGTAATCTGCTATTACTTTTTAAAATCTCAGACTCAGTACTTTTTTTTACCTTTTTTATTTGTTTTGTGCGGTTTTCCTTTCATGTCATATTGTTATGTTATGCCAAACTAAGATAAAAATAAGTAACTTAATAATACTTAGGTAGTAGTTTTCAACTACTACCTAAGTATTATTTGTTTTAATTTAAAAATTATTCTGTTCTATAATAATGTCTTAGTTAATACCTGAAGTGAAATAAAAGCCTATCTTGTGTTTGTGCAATGTACATCTGTTTTTATCTGTTTTCATTAAGTCATTTCCTCGCTGAGGTGGGATGAAAAGTTACGTGTTGCACTCGAGTGCAAAGATTTTTCACCTTGTGCTCTTTTGATTCCCTCGCTATCGCTCATGATTCTAATTTTGAATCACTCGTTGCACTCGTGATTCAATTTTAGAATCATTCGCTTGCTCGGTCATCAAAATTGAGCACGCGGTTAAAAATCAACTTTGCACTCTTGTATAACAAATAACTATTTCAGTTGTGGTGGACAACTGAAAAATAATTTACCACCAACCCATTGCTTTTTCTGGTTGAAAATAAATACTGCTTAAAGATTATTTTTTTAGAGGGGCGCCATTTTTAGTCCTCGCACCGGTTGAAAATGTTAGTAGGACCGGCACTGCCTATGTTCTAACTCGGGTAACTTATTCGGGTCAGGCTTTACGGCGTGGAATTTAAACAGACCGACGACGCTCTGATTGAGCGAAAATGAGAACTAAGTATTTTCCTATTTCGTGTTATTTCATAATACATCATGAGACTTGGTACTCTTATCCCATTGATATTAAACTTTGAACCCTAAAATCATTGGTGTTTCTGGGTCAATAATGTGAAAGGTTATCGATAGTAGTAAACCGTTTCATTTTACAATGGTCAGCATGATACCTTCCTAGTTAGATATGTAAGTCCTTGAATGCTTTAGGATATTGGAATGCTAGAACCTACATAATTCAACTTATGCAGGTACGGTCAACAAAAGAGATACAGTTTATGCAGATCGAAATTTTTAAACAGTTTTCCTATATACCATAATGCTTGATTTATCCATTCTTTGACTATATTACTTACTTGTTCCTTCTTAAAAATGGTATGCAGACACATTAAAATTGCTGACACACGTCATTCGAAAATCGTTTTCAAAACTTGCTATCCGCATAATTATCTCTTGTTGACTGTAAGCCAGCACGCCAATCTATCCCAACCACAGATTAGGTACTGTAAGATGTTCAAATGGAACATGACCATTCTTTTGTGCTAACTAAGATGAAAATCTATTTGATTCATTGGGATAGTTGGATAGTATAGATATACGTATCATGTAACATCTATTTATTTATAAAATGAGTGACGAGCCCATGCTTTGCACAATGTTTGCGATTTTTCTAACATTAAGTTTTTTTTGCTAGTAAAAAATGTGGACTATCTACACAAACACAAAAACATCAGATATTTTTTTTTAATTATGGCAATCCGTTTTTTGTAGTTTCATAATATCTAAAAACAACAAAATTATTCGTGATATATTATGTATAAGTGCTCTAATTAGATATAATAAAACTAATTTTACATCAAGTTTCCTCATAACATTTCCTTTTATTAATTTATCCTGTGTTCTGCGAACTGTACAAGGATAATTTGAAACAATTGTGTCTACGTCTAGTAGGTAGGTATATGTATACCAATTATATTAATTTCCAGTCTTATTTAAGTAGATACGAGTGAATAACTTGGAATGGCCTTGTCCAAAACACATTAATAGGTCATTACCATTGCTAGTCTACGGCCATCTATTTTCGAGCGATCATTGCAAGCAAGACAGCATTCAACTGGCTTCAGTCAACTGATTTACCTATATCTAACTTAGCTAATATTTTAAACTAAACTGTTTGGAAAATTATTAATCTATTGTTCTGTATAAAATATGTATAACTACACATTGAGATAAGAACTTGAAATGTTCCCGTAAAATCATTGTTTTGCTTATTATTTCCTAAGTAAATAAGTAATTTGACTAGAGATTATTAAATAATAGGCATGTTGTGTTAATATTAATAAATAGTACTCACTGTTCTTCCAAAACTTTCAGTCCACTTGCCGGGAAATCATTGGAAGACACCAAAACTTTGAGATTTTTCGTCATCGTGCTATGCGCAGCGCAACTTGCCGGTAATGCGACACCAACTAACATCACCACAGCTACATAATGTACAATCATTGTTTATGTAACTGCTTCAAAGATATCGTATCTCGAAATCAAAAGATAAATACGTATTGCTATGGAGCGGGCTCGAGAGGTTGTGTGACCGGCTGTATGACTTCAAGGTCTTGGCTCCAGAAAAAAAAATAGCGGTTTGTCTACGATTGGCGGGAATATGGAGACTGGTCATAATAAATTCTTGATTGGCTACGTTCCGTGTTTACTGTTTAGTTATAGTTGTTTGATAAACTCGCGGAACATAAACTGCTAGTTAGATTTTGTTTATACTTCATTGAATTTGTTACAATTTAATCTTTAGTTCAATTAGTTCATTATTTATGAGTTACACCTACCTACTTTGATAGGCACGCTTTCAACGCATTTTCGCAAGAATATTGTAAACATCGTTGTAACAAGTTGTTCATTAAATTATCGGGTGGCCTAAAAATAATAGGTAATAGGTACGTATATCTAAGATTGCATTATTTAAAGAAAATATAGCGTAAATACATGTAAATATTTGTTTATTTACATGCAAAGTGACAGCTTCAAAACATTAGTGGCAATCAAGGAAATTGTGGCAATAGATACCACAGATCACTAACTCTTTAGTTGCAAAAAACATCAAAAAGGTAACATAATAACATTTTTTTTGTAGTTTGAACTCACGTTGATCTCGCATGTCAGGCGATTATTATAATTATGTAAAAATCTCATACAATTTTATGTTAGGTATGTCGTGCCTTATCTGGTTTTTATGAGACACTATAAAACTGAATATGTCATACGGATATGATGACTTCACTACATAGTACAAAACAAAGTCGCTTTCCTCGTCTGTACTCTATGCTTAGATCTTTCTTGCTATGCAACGGAATTTAGCTATTTCATATGCTGTTCATCAATAGACAGACAGGAGGAGCTCGTGGCTACATAATTTAATTACAGCCGTAGATGCTGATCTTCCAGTACCCTTAGCACGAGTTTTCACTATTTTACTTTACTAAGTCTTTCCAGTATTTACAGCGTTTCTTGTAAGAAATAATGGAACAGCGCCTCTGGTGTGCGAAGAAGAAACAAATTTTGTTCCTTGAAAATTGTCAATTTGAAATTGTCAAAGTTCCAGTTTACTTTACGTCTCAAATACTGAAAACTCGTGCTAAGGGTACAGGTTGAGTTGCGATTGCCGAGGTTAGTCAGTGGATCGGTGACTATCTGTCAAAGAGTGTTTCCTCCTTGCCTCGGAAAGCCGTTGGTCCCGGCTGTCATTTATAGATCTTTGACAGTCGTTACTATTAGTCAGAAGCTCATGCGTAAGTCTGAAAACCAGTCTTACCAAGGGGTAAGTCAACCAAAAGAAAACCAGTCTTACCAAGGGGGTTAAGTCTTACCCGTCACTGGGTATTATATTACCCAGTGACGGGGTTGTGGAGGTCCAACAGGCAGTCGCTTCATGTAAAACATTGATATTTATCTGCATCTGGTTCGACTGGAAGCCGAACCCAATCTTCTTCTTTGCTTGTCAATGTACTCAAATTGCATCCCGTAAGCTCTGTCATTTGCTTCGTTCAACCGTACGTTCGTCGTTCGTACGCCGAACCCAATATAAGTGGTAAAAAGCTAGGCAAAATGATGAACAATAGACAGATAGACAGAGTGATTCAAGAGGAAGCCATTAGCACTTTTACGAAGTTAGCAAGTTGTTTGCAAGCGTAGTTTTTACGAGTTTCCAAGATTTGCTTTACCATGTTTTAAAATGAAAAAATAAAAAAAAACTTTTTTAAAAAAAGGGAACCGACTTCAAAACCAAACACAAAAAAAAACTGTAAAATAACTTTTCTTTCGGAAGTCGGTGGCCATAGTCAATGAAATAAAAAAAAACAAAGCCACCGACTTCCGAAAGAAAAGTTATTTTACTGTTTTTTTGTGTTTGGTTTTGAAGTCGGTTCCCTTTTTTTAAAAAAAGTTTTTTTATTTTTCCCTTTTTAGTTTAGATATTCATTAGCTTAAATATTCAACAAAAATCTTCATAATATAATCGGCGCCTTTGAAAATGTACAATCCAAGCTAGCAAAAAAACGGATCGACGTGGGAACCTCACGGGATATCTATTAGTGTTATACAGGGTGAATTTTTCAACTGGGCGTGGATGGCTACTTTCGAAACTATGAGGAATATCGAAAAACGTTGAAAGGAGTCTCGAGACCGATTTTGACGAAAACTAAAACTGCATCATTGGATTTTAGAAAAATCAAAAATCCTGGCCAGGAATCGAACCCGCTGATTTTGAAAAAAAATGATACCCTGTATTATTACACCGTTCGATAGTGTTGCTAATAAGGATCAAATTTTGGGAAGTAATCATATACGGCAAACTTAAGGAAATGGCAGATTTTTATGAAATTGCAATTTTTCTATGTTACTTTACATCTACTGAGCCATAATTTATTCGAAATTATAAAATTTCATTGTTTTCAATGTCTCACTGAATTTGACGTTTCAACAATCCCACTGTACTTAGCAATACGACATTATTGAGTTGAACTAAAAATAGCATTATTTTAAAGAAGAAACGGTAACTTATATTTCAAATACAGTCTTTGCCTTGAAAATTAATCAGTTTTTTTGTAATTATGCGTTTTCCTTAAGTTTGCCGTATATGTTTACTTCCCAGAATTTGATCCTTATTAGCAACACTATCGAACGGTGTAATAATACAGGGTGTGATTTTTTTTCTAAAATCAGTGGGTTCGATTCCCGACCAGGATTTTTGATTTTTCTAAAATCCAATGATGCAGTTTTAGTTTTCGTCAAAATCGGCCTCGAGACTCCTTTCAACGTTTTTCGATATTCCTCATAGTTTCGAAAGTAGCCATCCACGCCCAGTTGAAAAATTCACCCTGTATACTAAAACCTTCTCCGAAATAAAATGAACACTTTCCTGAAAACCGCATCCAAATCCGTCCAGCCAAGCGCGAGATAATCGCGGACAAACATACATACAGGTTGAACTGAGAACCTACTTTTTTTTTTAAGTCGGTTAAAAACAAGTTTTGCAGCGAATGAAACTACAGTTAATTAAAATATAATTTTATTTGATATAATTCGACATTAAACAATTATTAAAATAAATACTTAGTATAAATGCATCAATGTCGTCGAGATATGATTCGACATTAAACAATGGATAACTATAATAGTATTTTTCTACTTATACTTCTATGTAGGTACAATCTTCAAGATTTTAACAAGGAAACAGCATGGGTTTCCCTTGTAGTGCCAACAAGACATTCTGGGCAGATATGGTGGCCATTTTGTTCCTTGTTTCTATAGTTGCACTGCCCATATGAGGAATTATATCTGAAAAAGAGAAGAGCACGATAAGACTAAATAACCTTGGCAGGGTCACGAACGTGACGAGTGAGTCCTCCCTGTTGACTGCCAGTCTCTAACTGACAAAAATTACCCTGTTCCTTCACATGCCTTTTGCGGTCCGATTACAAAGCCTTAAAGTCTTAAAACCAGGCTTATTCTGGCGAGTGAAAGTGACAGAGGTATACAAATCGTCTAGCGCCATCTCTTTCACGTCTGGAACAAGCCTGGTTTTAAGACGTTGTAATACCCCCCCGCCCCCCTGGGCGGCGGAACCCTTATAACGGGTCTCCCCTTAAGAGTTGAAGTTAGGCCGTTAAGTCCTTGATAGATAAATCTGCAATTACCGATATCTATTTCTGGCTCTAAGGTTTATGCAAAGCTAGTTAAGTTAAATTGCGATACTTATGGTGAAAGGCAACGAAGTTGTATACACCTGCTGCGGGGTAATGCTTCGTAATGCCACCGAAGTTTAGCTAGAGGTAATGATGGTGAACAATAACGTCACAGGACTTTTGTTAGTCTTTTTGGCATATCATTTGGGAAGATTTCTTGATTGAAATCATCATGCACGCAAAAGTATAAAGGAGGATATAAAGTTTTTGGTATTCTATACCATTATCATTAAAACAACGGTTGTGCAATGATAACATGGAAGGTAGGTAAGTAAGGAATACTCCCGGTTGCGCAAAAGCCCTATTATGGAACAGAAGCAACAAGTTTTAATTGCAAGTGTTTCGTTTGCAAGTAGAAGTCGAAAAGACTCCATCTCCAGAGTACTTACAGCAATTAGGCAGCGAGACGAGGGGATGGTCTTTACTCAAGGGCTCCGGAGTGACCACATCCAGTCCAGCTGCGAAGATCTGCTTCTCCACCAGTGCGGTATAAAGGGCTTCTTGGTCTATAATCTCTGTAAGCATGTACCGTGAATGAATTTAGAAGTCCAACTGCTGACCAATCGGTTTGGCCATTATGATGATAATGTAATCTAGCCTATTTCGACCACAATCGATGGCATTTAGAGTGGTTGAGAGCTTTGGTATGCGCTTTCATTTGCCCTCCAGTGACTCGCATATCCATTTTTTGCCGTAAAACGGTTTGATCATAACTATCAGTGAAACAAACAAACAGCAGCCAGAAATTTGGATTTCGACCTCGGCTTCTCGGTAGGTACTAACGGGAGTAGGCTCCCCAAAAGCTTTATTTTCAAAACTATGTCATTTCATGAAATAGAAGGCGTGAGTTTATGACGTAGTTTCAGTGATGGCCTGCAGGCCATCCACATCACAGTTTTGCAATTTGTACCATCGTATTTTCCCGGTTATAGTTTAGTTCGGGAGTCATTTGCATTTTTAGGTTCCTGAATATATCAATAAGTATTCACCCAATAAATCTACAATACAATAAAAAAAAAAAAAAATATTCCACAACTATCACACAACGCCATCTAGTCCCAAGCTAAGCAGAGCTTGTGTTATGGGTACTAGACAACTAATAAACATACTTATATATTTCTAAATACATACATATTATAGATCAATTACACCCAGACACAGAACAAATGATCGTGCTCATCACACAAACATTTGTCCTGGGTGGGAATCGAACCCACGACCCCCGGCATAGCAGTCAGGGTCACTAACTACTAGACCAACAAGGTATTGATGAGTCCCATCATGTATTGGATACTTGTTATTTTTTAACCACGAGCCCTTATTCGAGAATATTTTCATCATTGGCCTTCCTGATAATAAGTCAAGAGATAACAAATTCTCATTATTTTATCAAAACAATAACTGCTTGTTCGGTTACCTCCTCTAGCAATGTTGATCACAATAGCAGTGTTCTTCATTGTCTTGAGGGAGTCAGCGTTGATCAGATGCTTGGTCTCCTTCGTTAGAGGACACGCGAGGATCACGAAGTCACTCTCTTTTAGCAGTTGATCAACTGGCACCCGTTCTGCTCCTAGCTCCTTTGCTGAAAGGGAAAAGGAAAATTAGTAAGTGTTACCGAATAAAGTTATGAGCGATGAAGTAGATTTCACTCAGTGTCGTCGGGTAGATGTCAAAGAGTCAGAGACATGAGACGAATATGTTGAACAATCATTTGGCAATATAGGGTACACGGACACATGGGTACACGGACCGAGCCAATTGCCTTTGGTATACGTTATCATACACCATCACGTCATTCAGCAAGCTATGGCTGCTAATTGAGAAGTAAGTAGGTATTGAGGAAGCTCAAAATATTTTTTGTTGTGGAAGGGATGATTAAAGTTAGGTTTCCCAAATGAATGACGTCCGTCTTATGTTAAACTAGCTGTGCCCGCAACTTCTTTCGCGTGGATGTTGGAATTTAACAATGTATTTTTTAGTTGCAAGCACTCAATTCAGGCCACGTTTTTCATATACACCTATATTTAGAATTATCTTAGATTTGACACTTGTATTCCAAATGCCCGTTCTCACCAAACCACACCACACCACACCACACCACACCACACCACACCACCACACCATTCCATTCCATTCTGTTCTACTCTATGATTCCTTTAAATATTACTTTAATTAATTTATACTTTTTATATTATGTGAACCGATTACGATGAAACTAAATACATAATGTTACTTCAATTTAAACACGTCTATTCCAGGTTTTCTTTTAACGCCATCTGCCGTGCTTTGTAGTTTTGCTATTCGAATTCGAAGTTAGATCGCGCGACTGACTTACGAAATCAAATTGTGAGACCAACCAAAGTGCACCCGTGATTTTACTTCTAAAACACTTTAAATTCAAATATCTTTTGATAGACTGAACCGATTCCAATGAAACAAAAACTAAATTCCTCTCCAACTTACGCTTAATCGTTGTGTATAAAAGTTATCTACATTAATTTCGTACATTTTACGTGATACCTGGACAAAGAAACATACAAACAGATAAACAGACAAAAATTCTAAAAATGCTAGAAATGGGTTCTATTGGTTGTCCTTTAATACCCTGGCTATATTTTTTGAGTTTTTTTTTAATGTACAAAAATAACTTATCTACAATTGTATTATATGTATATAGATAGATATAGATATAGATAGATAGAATAGATAGATAGATTAAATTTCAAGTGATGAGTTTATTAGAATTTGAATTACGCTTTGATTTGATGTTATGAAATAATTCGTCATTATTTTGGACATATTATAATGCTTCTAAAACCAACGTGATTTGCAATTGCTTATCATAATTGTCGTTATTTTTCTGTGTTGTTATTAGTAAATATTTTGATATCTACTCTATCATTATTGTTCCGCGTGACATCATAATATTGGTATTACCGATCAATCGGTTATCTTCATTGGTTGATAACATACCATATAGAAGCGATACAACGCTTTGGGCTATATTTACTTCAGATTTTACAGGAAACGTATAGCTCCATTAAGGGTACCCTAGTCGGTCATTCTTCCATACAAACGTAGTTTCGTGATTATTCCAATATTTGACGGTATAAATTCACATTAAACAATGATCTACATTCATCTCATCATTGTCTAGTCCTGTGTGGAATCAAAAAAGTAAAAAAAAAACATCTATTATTAGTTATGGGTGTCGAAACTTCCTTATTTTAAGCCTAATTTTAACGAATCTTTGGGGGGAAATAAATAACAAAAGAAGACAGTAAATTGTAAAATAATTTCCATACAGGAATAGATAATTTGTTCAAAATTCTAGATTACTTTATTTTGAACAGATAAATTCAGTAGTTTTTTCATAATATCAAAATTCCCGAAGGTCTTTTGAAAAGTTGCAGTAGTCCATTACTCAAAGTAATCACGCATTCATGAGTCAGTCGAAGGGTGGAGTATGTGTGCATAAATGCCCTAGCTTCTTACTGCTCATCCATCCTATCGATACGTGATGTTGGATGAAATAACAAGCATTTTAATCCCGCCCGCCAACGAGTTCGTCCCGCCGACTAGCGCATCCTTAAGTCACGGGAAAATTACTTTAACTAATTTTTTGGGTTCCGTATTGTTACTCATTTTTTAAACATCGACCCACACTAATTATTTCTCCTTTGGTATTTTAAGAATCCATTATTCAGTTAGGTAGATTACAGAGATACTAACTAGGACTAAATTATGAACTGCCTGTAGCCAGAATATTGCCTTCTAATGGATGTCCTGAAAAACGTTATACACCAGATGGAGAAAATCAGAGAGTTTTTTTGTAGTTAATTAAGAATGTATCTTATTAACCCTAGTTTACGTTTTATTCATATCATTTATTCAAATGGTGTTATGTGTCCACATAAAATAAGATAAGTCTGAGTGGATCTTATCTACAATAAACATGCTACTTGTAACTCATACTCAAATAATGCGTAATCAATTTTTCTTGAATATGCTCAGTTTTCTTGAAGTATTTTACCTCTGACGTATGCAAATTACTCCAAAATATATTTTAGTTTGAAAAATGTCTCGAGTATGAATACTAACCACTAAGAAGATGAAGAAAATCATCAACTTTGACATCAGTTAACCCAATTTCTTCATGATTTATATTTAATACTGTTTTTGGGGTGTTAAAATCATTGTGTCCTCCCCGCCCAGGCTGGTACGAAAAGGACTGTTTTACTGATTAAAAATCCACCCTGCTTTGACAGTTACAGACTGGCGTTTGCCAGTTTGCTGACAGTTCTTTCTGGCGTACTTGGTTCGCGAAATCGCGACACGCGGTCGACCCGGGCTTGGTCCGTGATCAGATGGCGAGCTTCCGGTTCTTATACATATCTACCTTCAGGTTTGTCTGATCGTCCGCTGTACAAGAACTTGCCGACATCGAATCCCCTTAGTCTTCGCAGCACGGCCTGCCCGATGCCGCCGAAGCCGACGATGCCGACTGTGCTGCCAGCAATGTCCTGGCCTACCATCCATTGGACGCCATACTTCCATTCGCCTCTGGAATACCAAGAAGTTCTTATTTATTCTGTGCTAATGATATTTTATAATTAGTTTAGGGTTGAAGGTAAATACCTATCTGAGTTAAGAAAGAGAGCTTCCTAAAAGAAACACATGAATGCACCTTGAAGTCACCATCGGCTGCCTTACTGCCTATTGGCTATGGTGGGGGCAGCAATCTAATCATGGGCAGTAACAGCGTAAAACAAACATTTTTGGAAAGGGAAAGGGCAGGTCTTAACCTTACATTTGCTAGTGAAAAAAAGCTTTGGTCGTCGGATGAAACTTTAATCGGTTGTAATTTGAACACCTGATGAGGTAAGCAATGACGTAGTGATTTATTTAAATACGTCATTAAACTGCTAAAATACGCAATCTTTACCACACTCTCATATTACAATAATAAATAGATGGACTGGAAAGTAGAAATGACTTTATGTAATTAACATAAAGCATCATTTCCGCCAATCTATTCAGTTGATAGGTAGCAAGGACACATTACTGTGTGAGGCCACTTTTATTTTAGTGATAACATCATCATCAGTCCCTCACACCCATTACCTACTGTCAGAATCGTAATGGCTAAACTCCCCGTTCATCCTTCAATCACGTTCCAGGATCACGGTTAACTGGTAAGACAATCCCGCGATACCTGCAGGCTTTGGCCAAGTAAAAGACGAAGAAGAAAGTTCCTTCGAGTTTTAAAATCATGATTATTTTAGACTCACGCTTCCAATTCTCGTACTCCTTCTTTGAACCGTCGTGCTGCAGCGATCAGAAGCCCCACAGTTATATCTGCGACAGCGTTGTCCAGCACCTGAGGAGTGTTGCCCAGGAGTATACCGCGCTTCTTTACCTCAGGGATGTCAATGTGGTCGGTGCCCGATGACATTGTCGACACCGCCTTTAGTTGAGGACCTAGGAGCAGTGAGGATTTTGTATTAGACGGAATCTCAACCAGTTGATTGTATTAAAGTTCAATTTGGATCAAATACATCTACGCGACCTGGAGATATATTTTTTTCTTTTTTGAAAAACTTTGCCCCACACTTGGATTTTCTTCTCTGTTTATTAAGTGTCGTGGGTGGGTGTGTTTACAGACATAGAAACTCACATACATAAATACCCAGACCTGAAACATCTATATACTTAATGTAGATCATACTATTTGATCCGTGAGAAAATCGAACCCGCGACGCCGCGACACGCAGCGCAATCGTTCATCGTTCAGCCATTTCTCTAATCGCGCCGTGAAAAGGAACAATGAATAAAGAAGGTACTTTTCTATGAGACTGGATAACTGGAATCGGTTTTCAACTTTTTGTTACCATATTATTTTACCGTATGTATTTATGTCTACGAAACTAAAAAGCACCCACGGAAGTAGGAAGGTTCTCGAATGGAGACCGCACGTAGGTAAACGTGTAGCCCATTGCAAGATGTGCTGATGGCCAGAAGAAGGTAGCTGGAAGTTGATGGCAGATAAAGGCGTGGAGATCCTGTGTGTCTAAAATAGGCTCAAATGATGAGAACGCACCTGCCAAGTCCAATATTTCGCCAGTAAGTTTGTGTTTCGTGTTCCATATTATGGCATCGTGTCCTTTGATGCTCTCCTTAACCCTTAATTTGGCAAGACCAAAAAAGTTGAAGTAGAAAGTTGGCGTTAAAATATTGCGTTAATATGCATTCAAACTTTACGGGAAAAATAATAAAAAAAAAATTTCATGAAGGGTTTCCTGAAAACAGAACGTAAAGTATACTTAACAAAATCCTATGGCTAAAGAATTAAAATGTATGTAATATTATATAATATGTATATAAAATAATGTTTACATGCAGTATTTCTATGTAGTAAACAATTTGCACTTAGTTAACACCATAAGTAACCATTAGTTTTGGCACAAATTTCATCAAACAGATTGTCAGAACTGAAATCGATGAAATAATTGAATTTTTTCTTTCTATCGGGACCCTAGAGCTTTCGCACTTTTCTGGATCTACTTCCGCACAATGAAGGAAACTTCTATGAGACCATTTAAAATTGATTACATTGTCGTTTTGGGTACAGGGGTTATCTGGATCAGGTTAAGTGAAGTGAAGTGGAGACAGAACACAGCCTTTCTGTCTCCGACGATTTGCTAGTAGCTGTAGTACATGTTGGTAGTGGCACTAGTGGCGCAAAAGCCAAAATTTGTGTAAATTGTAGAGGGGAATCAATTACCTGACTGAGAATGCATCATCTCATTGGAAAAAGTGCTAAAAACTGCTATTTCAATAAGTCTCACCATGCAGATTTGTTGAGTATACTTTACAGAACAAGATTACTCACCATCGAATTTTGTTGAGTATACTTAACAATCAAATTCACTGACTCCTCGTGTTCATATCCAGGTGAAGAATGGATTTCTTATATTTTTAACCTATTGATTACACAATAAATAAATAGAAATAAGCAAAATATGTATCAAAACTAGACCAAAACCCAACAAAAATAAATATTTACATTTATGGGTCACAGATGACATTGTCTCATTGTCCTTTCTGGTTCGTTACTGTCAAGGAAAATATTGACAGGCCGGTAGAAACTTTTTCCTACTAAAATTAACTATCATTGAAATATTCCTAGCCCATAAAATTTGAAATCACGGAAGAAAATTTGACATCTAGATTTTTTCAAAAGTTATGTTAAGTATACTTTACGGTGCCAAATTAAGGGTTAATATCTGGAAGACTCTTTGGGTCATGGTCCATGTGCATTAATACTGTGACTTCAACCCTGCAAATTATATTTATGTTAGGTCCATGAGAAATTATAGTGACGAAAATTATGATTTCCTCCTTCCTGAGATTCAAAGAATACACTGGCTATGTACCTACGTAGCGAGGGGGACTACCTAAAGTTCAGTCTCACAGAGGTTGAGTTGATCTCAAGAGTTGATTGATGTATGTATGTATATTGAACTGAAGCAATAAACAAATTAGAGCAAAATATAGTCTTAAGTTTAAAAGAGTCTATAATCACGGAGTTTGTATCTGCCGTTTTTTTTTTTTTACACTTTAAGCTATTTCTATCTCCGGGGTCGCGGGACTAACGAGTAACCGTGGGGAACATAATTCATTGGATGAAATGATGAAAATGATTTTTTGTAGAAAAAAAAACTTTTCTTTTGCACAAGACCCTCCCAGACATAATATGTGTAGTATATCTGTACTTATGTTGTAATGTTTGTTACTAATGTAAATGGAGCTTTGTTTTAAATATTGGCGCTCTGTAGATTACTTTAATAAGTTGTAAAAATTGTCGATAGCAGATAAAATAAATTACGACATAATATTACTACGTCATGATTGTTATGAAATAAAATAAACTTGTGGAGCAATGATGAATGTTAATGAAAACTTTGAAGTTTTGAGTTGCAAGCTGGTTGCAAGTTTGTAATCATCATTGCACCGAAAGCGCCATCTAGTGTTCACTAGTACAAGCAGAAAATTTTGATTGAAGGAAAATGGAAAATGTTGTATAGTAATTTATTATTTTATGGGTACTCACTTATTTTTCAATAACTTCAAACCAGCGGCTGGAAAACTACTGTTAGCAATAAAAACTCTGCTTAGCGACATTGTATAACTATTGACTATTTTAATTAATGCAAAATATCACAATAAAATCAGTAATACTACGAGTTGTATGGGTGACTGAATGACAGTCGTCGTCACGTATTGTGATAACCTAAACACATAATAATGTTACATAATCTTGACTTAAACGCCATCTAGTGTCGAGTAGCAAAAGTTTGGTGACACAAACGTCTACTTCTAAAACCGATAGATGGCGCTAGCTGTATCGTGGGTGTTACTTTTATTTTACGCGTATACTTGAAGGAAAAAACTTTTTCATAGATGTGAGTTCCGTTTTCGAAACCACAACCACCGTACCGACTATCAAGCTACCACAATCTATCAAATTTCTTTAATAGATTTTCAAACCTTATCATCAATATTGGAAGGTTTTTGTTCGATTGGTAAAATTTTACAGATTTGGGTAGGTTGACCTGCTGGCGTCTGTAAAATCACCATGTCGATAGACTAGGAGACCTCGACAGGAGAACGCGACCGAAGATTGCTACCGTATCTGTCTCCTGTCGCTGTCTTGCTTATGAACTGCCGCTCATACATTGCCTAATGTTAAAGCCCGGTTTCCACTGCGAGCGGAGCGGACACATTAATGACTCAGTGGTTGAAAAGAGTAAAAATGAGCTCGCTCTGAGAACGCAAAAACTATTTGTTGGTGGAAATACAAGTATGCAGTTTGCGTTTGCTAGTTTAACGAAGTCATTAATGGTCCGTTCCGCTCGCAGTGGAAACCGGGCTTAAGTACTGTTGCGGTCTCCGGCGCGAATCTTCACCCTTAGGGTTGGCCGAAAGCTTAAGCAGATGCAGCAAACATTACCTTTTTTATGTGGTAAAATCATCAAATGAGTTCTCGAGCCTTAGATCGAGCGGAAAGGACTGTCACTTCACGTTCTAGGGTCACGGTTACCTGTTAAGACAGTGCGGCAAGAGCATTATCTAGAGTTAAATAAGTTTTTGAAATTTAAATTATATAACATCATTGCGCCTGAAAATGTCTATTATCCCTGAAGGGATGGGCAGATTTGTCCCCAATAAAATAAAATAATGTCCATTTCACCAGTTACATTAGTCTCATGGTGTAAAAATTTACGCCGTATTATAAAGGCAAGATCGTGTTGGATCACCATGAATATTAGTTCCTTTTTTCCCCATAACGCATGAGTGTCGCTTCAGTATTTAGATTGATTCTTTATCAGAAAAAATCGCTAATGGCCAATTTCATTTTTTTTAGGGATTTTGCATTCCCTGTACTTGGCTCCTTTATATAGAGTTACACTTTTAATAAAAGCATGAAATGATAACATAAAAATCTCACGAGTAAAATGTAATGGAGTATTTTAATCTGTGGAACTCATATGTCAAAAATGAATGTCATGTGGTCTATGCTTAGGGTCTATGAAGAAAAATCTGCTCTGTGGTAAATGATCTGTCAATAATAAAAGTCTCACTACGTTTACGAGAAGTTATTTATTTTAAATATCGCAAAAAATCCACACGATTATTTAAAAGGTTATGGGCCCAGTCATAGCTTACGGCCTAATTATCGTGCTGGATTAGTTTATATCAAGAAAGCTGCGGTCAAGCGGCAATAAATACGTCGGTCAGTACGGGGCTTCAGTGGCGGCCGGCGGTTTGGTCGGTGAAGGCAAATATTATAAATAACGCACGTGAGAGGTGTTGCGGTAAAGCAACAATAATACGGCGATGGATTCCGTCGGAAATATGGCTACTGGACAAAGCTATCAGCAGCTTCAAGGTGTTGAAAACTGGACAGCGTGGTGTTTCAAAATACGAGTCCTCCTAAGAGCTATGGATCTCTTAGACGTCGTTGAAGGCACATTCCAGGCCGACGAAGATCAGATCAAATGGATGCAGAAAGATGCGAAAGCTCAAGGTATGTTGGTAACAAACATATCTGAAAAGGTTATACCACAAATAGTAAGCTGCAAAACGTCAAAACAGATCTGGGACAAGCTACATACAATATTTGAACAGCGCGGCGAGCTGTCTGTGCATATACTTCAGCAGAAGTTCTTTTCAATGAAATTTGAAGAAAGAGAAACCGTATCAGAGTTTCTAGGACGGTTCGAGTCTCTCCTGAGTAAATTGAAAAACCTCAACGCTGAAGTGAGTCAAACTATGGCCATCACAAAGATAACTTCATCTCTCCCATCACAATTCCAGCACTTTGTGTCAGCGTGGGAATCGGTGCCAGCAGAAAAAAGGACCATGGACGAGCTAGCGGCGAGATTACTGATAGAAGAGCAACGTGCTTCAACCAAAAACAAAGAAGATGAATCGTCAGCGTTCATTCACAAGTCAACAAGAAAATGCTATCGGTGTGGCAAAGTAGGACATCTGAAAAAGGACTGCAAATCAAAAAGTAAAGGTACAATAATTAATGATACTAAGTGTAATATTTGTAAGAAAAATAATCATAAAAGTTCAGATTGTTGGTTTAAAAATAAAAATGAGAATAGTCAAAATGTTAACAAAAGAAATCAAAGCAATGCATTTTCTGTGTTCGAGCTATCATCATTGTTTTACAGTCAATTAGAAAGTGATAATTGTTGGGTAATGGATAGTGGAGCTTCAGAGCACATGTGTCATGATTTTAATATGTTTCTAGACTACAAAAAACTAGAATTTCCTAGGTCCATAGTAATTGGAGACGGCAAAATCATACAAGCCATTGGTGTTGGAGTTATTTCTTTAGAAGCATTTACTGGTAAACAATGGATAAATACAACATTAAATAACGTTCTACATGTACCTAGCATCAAGATGAATTTATTTTCAGCAAGTTCAACTACAGATAGAGGTTATGTTTTGACAATTACTAGTAAAATGTGTTATTTCAGGAAAAATAACAACAACAGTGTTTGTGCACTAGCATATAGGAAAAATAACTTATTTATAATGAAGTTTAAGTCTGATAAAGTTCAAAATGCTTGTGTTGGTAAATCAAGTGACAGCCTATCTGAATGGCATGCTAGAATGTGCCACCAGGATATAGAACAGGTAAAAAACATGTTAAATAAATGTGATATAGATTTCAGTGCTGGTAAACAAGAGGAAATAACATGTGAACCATGTCTTTTGGGTAAGTTACATAAGAAACCGTTTCCTATAAGTTTAAATAGGGCAGAAAAGCCCGGTCAATGTTTACATATGGATTTATGCGGACCTATGGAGACTGTCTCATTAGGTGGATCCAGGTATTATCTACTCATAAAGGATGACTTTTCAAAGTATAGAACGGTTTATTTTCTGAAAAATAAGTTTGAAACAGTTGATAAAATTAAAACTTTTTTAAATTTCGTTACTAAAAACTTAGAATATAAAATTGAAATAATAAGATCAGATTGTGGTTCTGAATTTATGAACAAAGAGGTGAAGTCTCTCTTAAATCATTTAGGTATTGTACATCAAAATAGTGCTCCGTACACACCCCAGCAAAATGGTTGCATAGAACGTGAAATGCGTACAATAACCTAAGCGGCCAGAACAATATTATTGTCCAGTAATTTAGATAAGTGTCTCTGGGCTGAAGCTGTCAATACAGCTGTATACGTTATAAACAGAACTGGTAAAAGTAGGATTAAAAATGTAACTCCATATGAGCTCTGGTATAAAAAGGGATTATATGATATAAATAATTTAAATGTGTTTGGTTCAAGAGTAGGTGTACACATTCCAGATCATTATCGCAAGAAATGGGATAGCAAAGCTGAAATAGGATACTTTGTAGGTTATAGTGAAACAACAAAAGGTTTTAGAATTTATTTTCCCCATAAAAATGATGTTTTGATTAAAAGAGAGGTAACATTCTTGAAAGGCAACTCTAGTAATCAAAAGTTAGGCAATACTTGTCAAGGTCATAATATTATAACCCCATTATTATTAAAAGAAGAAATAAATAATAAAGAGGATGAAATAAGAGAAGAATATCACAGTTTTAATGAGGAAGGTGAAGAAAATGTAACACAGTTATCAGATCTTGATGAAAATACAGAAGTACAAACAGAGGAAATACTAAATTCAGAAGAAACATCCGAGTCAGAAGAAGAGGCAGAAGAAACACCTCAAGTAGTGACACATTCACGGAGAGGCAGAGCAATAAAGAAACCATCAAGGCTAGTTGACTACGATACAAACCTTCTGTCCATCGGTACAGAGCCAGCTACTCTAGAGGAAGCGCTTGACTCTGAAGAAAAAGAAGAGTGGAAGATTGCTATGAAGACTGAGCTAGATACTCTGATAGAAAATAACACATGGACTGAAGTAAATAGCGTACCAGAGGGGAATAAAGTAATTTCTAGTAAATGGGTTTTTAAAATTAAACAAGTAGGTACTAATAAAGTATATAAAGCTAGGTTGGTAGCTAGAGGCTTTGAACAGTCTGATTGTGATTTAGAAGTATATTCTCCTGTAGCTAAATTGCCTACTTTTAGAGTTTTTATAGCAGTTGCAAATAAACTTCAACTTCCAGTTCATCAGATGGATGTTGTAGGCGCCTTTTTACATGGTGACATTGATGAGGTTGTATACATAAAGTTACCAAGCGGTGAAACATGCAAGTTAAATAAATCATTGTATGGTTTGAAAAAGTCTCCTAAATATTGGAATAACAAGTTTGATGACTTCATGAGTAAAGAAAATTTCAGTAAATCTAAAAATGATCATTGCTTATATTTCAGAAAGGTAAATGAATGTATGCTATATGTTTTGCTATTTGTTGATGATATTCTTATGTTTTGCACTGAAATCAAGGTTTTGGAAGATTTTAAAAGCGAGCTAAGTAGTAACTTTAATATGAAGGACTTAGGTATAGCCAAATGTTATTTAGGTATCGATATTGATCAAAAGAAAGGTACAACGGTAATTAGTCAGAAAACATATCTTACTAAAGTTTTAGAGCATTATAATATGTCAGATTGCAAACCAGTTTCTACTCCAATAGACCAAAACTTTAAGTTTGAAATACTAAAAAGGGAAAAATCTGAAAGTCCAGAAATAGAGAAAAAGTGTAGACAACTCATAGGCAGTTTAATGTATGCAGTTTGTGGTACGAGACCAGATCTATGTGTATCAGTTTGTTTCCTCAGTAGGTACCAACACTGTGCTAGTATTATGTTGTACAAGGCATTGAAACGTATTCTGAGGTATATAAAAGGTACATTAAATTACTCTTTGGTATATAATAGCACATCCACAGAATTGCAAGGCTTTGTTGATGCAGATTGGGCCGGTGACACACAAGATAGAAAATCTACCACTGGTTATTTGTTTAAATTATTTGATTGTACTATAGTATGGTGTTGTAAAAAACAACTTAGTGTGTCATTATCCTCCACTGAGTCCGAATATATTGCATTAAGTATGGCTATATCAGAAGCTTGCTGGCTGAAAAACTTGTTATATGATTTTGATATTGTTGGTAATGAAGTGATCTTGTATGAAGACAATCAGTCAGCAATAAAACTTGTTTATAAAAATGAAAATAATAAAAGATTAAAGCACTTGGATATAAGGTATCACTTCATTATGGACAAAATAAAGGATAAGTGTATTTCAGTAAAGTATATTAAAACCCAAGATAATTTAGCTGATTTATTGACTAAGCCATTGGGAAAAAACTGTTTTTGAGAAGTTTGTAAAGTTAATTTTTTAAGAATAGGCTATGCACATAATCTATATAATGTTGGTCATGCATTTTTAGAGTTACATTCCGTTAAAAATAAACCAGTAAGTTAAGTATTTGAATGTGCCAATATAAAATGCATCACTAACAATTTAGTTAGGATTAAATAGCTTAATATTTATGTTTTAAACAGGGAAAACAGGAAAATATTATGTTGAGGGGTGGTGTAAAAATTTACGCCGTATTATAAAGGCAAGATCGTGTTGGATCACCATGAATATTAGTTCCTTTTTTCCCCATAACGCATGAGTGTCGCTTCAGTATTTAGATTGATTCTTTATCAGAAAAAATCGCTAATGGCCAATTTCATTTTTTTTAGGGATTTTGCATTCCCTGTACTTGGCTCCTTTATATAGAGTTATACTTTTAATAAAAGCATGAAATGATAACATAAAAATCTCACGAGTAAAATGTAATGGAGTATTTTAATCTGTGGAACTCATATGTCAAAAATGAATGTCATGTGGTCTATGCTTAGGGTCTATGAAGAAAAATCTGCTCTGTGGTAAATGATCTGTCAATAATAAAAGTCTCACTACGTTTACGAGAAGTTATTTATTTTAATATCGCAAAAAATCCACACGATTATTTAAAACATGGAATATAAGGCAATAGGCTAGTATACCAGTTCACCAAATTGGGAGATGATTTCCATAAACTGCGTTTTTCTTCATGACCATGGACCGTGCCCGGGTCGACGGCGCGTCGTGTTCCACTCTTCAAAGAGCGTCAGCAAAATGACGGGGTGTCACAGAGGGCCAAAGCCTGCTGGGGTCGCGGGACTTATTTCCACCACCGTGACCCCGGAACATAAAGGGCTATTGGGCTACAAGTCTGACAGTCCCTCCCGCCCTGCCCGGGATGGGAGGACACATTTGATGATTTTACCACGATAAAAAAAAAGGTAACCTTAAAAAAGGACCCTGTTTAAGTTAAATACTGCCTTGTCTCTCTCACCGGATAAAATGAAAATGCTATAAAAGCTGAAGGTATATAATGTGAGTCGTAATAATAGACTTACACTTATTATTTTTTATCCAATTCAATTGGTCATTAGTGATAATTGATAATAAAACCAAATTAAGACGAGCTTTAAAATATCAGGCACTTATTATTCATAGTACACCATCCATGTAAGGATTTGGAACCACTATAAATAAAATTGATGAATTTTTATTTAGATTTTTAATGAAAAAAACATTCCATATTCGTAATAAAATTATTGTTTTGGCTGTAAACATGACTTTATAGCTACGATACACGAACTACAAGTAGCAGGTTCTACGACGGCCATAATTCGACGATACAATTACAATATTTTCAGACGATCGTTTTAATAAAACTATGGCGACGTGTAACACGGACCGCGCTGTTAGAATTATTATTGCGTTCGGCTTCTTGCAAGTCCTGACATGTGTGCCATTGTGATAGCAGATGTACGGAATATGGAGCTGGCAAACTGACAACAGTAACAGATACGAAACATGCCATTGTCCCATCGTAAACTCCATCTTACTGCTCTTTATCTTACGCACTTGGTGGTAAATGTTAGCTTCTTATTTATTAAGGGATAAACAGTTGCTAGTTAGCAGAATTAACGCTTATAGACGATGTAAAAGGAAAAGTATGAAGATTTAATAGAATTCCATTCTTTGTTAATAGTCTACAAATAAGTAAAAGGTGTTTTTAGTTCTTAAGCTTTTCGCCCTTTATACCTATAAGGAAGGTCTATCGTAATTTTACGTTCGTTTTTTGTTTTTGGCGCGCAATAGAAAGGGATAGTATGCCAGATGCATTCTGCGTTAGTAATTCTAAAGGTGGCATTCTGTAGTGTCGATATTTATTATACTTGAGATAGCTTTATGTCGATAAAGTTTAGCTTCTTGCCTACTAACACTGTTCTGGTGGTCTTAAATATCTGAAACTATTCGAGGTCTTCGGTATTTTGTTAAAGGAACGTTTTTAAGTGCACTGAACACCATTGTTTTCACTTTAGATTATTCGAGTAATTTTGAGACCGTGTAGGATTGGTCGTGTTTTTGTAATTTATATGCCTGGTAATAGGTCATTGTGTCGTTGATATTTAAGAACTTACTTTTTCATTTTATCTAGAAAAGAGTCTTTATTTTCTCAGGAATAAGTGATAACAGGATTATTGACAATATTTTTTAGTCTATGAATTTTATATTAAGTATGGACAAACTCGCTAACTATAAAATTATTATAACTAACAAAATTCATATTTGACCTAAAGGTCTTGTTACCGGGTCATAAAACCTAAAAAAAAAAACAAATTCATAGCGTTCTATATTCAAAATAAAGAATAAAACAGCTGAGCAGCAATAACCTAGAATTCAAGATGTTATTGGGTCAACTTCAAACTTGTTGTCAAATAAAAAGATGGATTGCGGTACTGTACTCTGGAGTTTTGGCAAATGAATATCAGTTTTCGGTCAAGGCTGCCATTTTTTAGTATTGGCAGTTCTGGTAGATATTATAACTTACCTGTGACATTTAAAAAGCTGATTAAAAGAAGGGCCTTTTGAATTTTGATTATAATATCTACAGATTAATAGAATGTTGATTACCATAACATACAGTTAAATTCCTGAACGAAGAAAATCATAGTTACATAAATAATGGAGCTGGGCGCCCTATTGACCTATTACTACTACGTATAGAGACGACACCACGCATCACCACTTTGTCCCATCCAGGATGAGTGCGCGCGCCTAGAGAACGTCACAGAGCTGTCAAACAATTGAATGAACTTGTGCGCGCTCACTCATCCTGGATTCCCACACAGTGGTGATACGTGGTGTCGTCTCTATACGTAGTATTAATATAGTGGGCGCCAAATAAATTCACTGACATTAGAAAACTAAAAGAAAAACTTTTGCAAATGAACATCTGGCATCAAGTTCCACCTAACAATACAATACGATAAAATTGAAAGCACTTTTCCATTGCTACCACCCAAATATGGAGTGCCAACTCCTTGCTTTCTTCGAATTGCTTCTCATATAACCCGACCAGTTTCAAGAGGCAACTGGAGCCTGTGAACTGTTAGCAAAATAAGGGTGTTTTTTAATTTGGTTGTGTAATGTGAGGGTTGAGGTGCTATCGACCGCCGTTGGCGCCAAACTGTCGGCGATGGCTTGAGGAAATGCTAAAGGGTATTTCCTATAGTTCTTTTGGTTTCTATGCAGATTCTTGTTTGGCTATAAATAGTAGAGGATCCACTTAATTACCCTTTATGATTGGTCTTGGCTATAGCCTAAAAAAAAAATTTAGAAATTTGCTAATAGGTTTCAATATATTTCTGCTTCCCAAGGAAATAGAAAAAAAAAACAAGGACAAGTGCGAGTTGGACTTGCGCATGAAGGGTTCCGTACCATTATCTAGAAACTGCAAAAAAATCATGTTTGTCATTGGGAATCCACTTCAATATTTAATTTATAGATACTGTTGTGTAGTATATTTTGTTGTAACACACATTACACCTGTGAATATATCAAACGTCTAATTACCGCGGTTCATTACTATACAGCCTGGTGCTTGCGACAGACAGATAGACAATTCGTGAGATACAGCCTGGTGACGGACAGATAGACAAACAGACGGACAGTGGTGTCCTAGTAATAGGGTCTCTTTTTGCCCTTTTAGCAAGGAACCCTAAAAGCGCACTGCAGTTGGCTTTAAAAATACTCAGGTTCTTATAAACTTAATAATTGTAAGTAAAAGTATTCTTATGTTACAAGAAACAAAGTCCCAAAACTCCCGAAAAGACATTTACATTTTACTAAAATCTAGTAACTACTAAAGTGCTAAGCAGATGATTATCATCATTAAATCAATCATCATCCCGACAGTGACGTCACAACCTTATGCTATGATGACAACAAACGCAATTTCCGTTTTCCGAACAATTCCCTCGATCACCTGTCGCGTCTCCGCAAGGTGGTTGGCGCGGAGTGGCGCGTGCTTTCGCGACCCCTGGCCCTAAACAATAGCACCTGTGCCGTATCAGGTGTTAGAACTTGTCACCGTTCATGTACGCCTGGTACTTTCGTTTTTCTATGCGTATATATAAATAGGATTTTTTACAATTTAATCTAGGTAGTATTAGTTTGTGGATTATGTTCGGGATTTTTATAATGATTTTTTTAAATTAGTTGGCTTTTACACGTTATTATTATATCTCTTCTCTTTCTGTTGCCCCACACTAGGAATTTCTCCTGTATCGTGGTTGCGTTTAGAAGTATAGAAACTCACATATACACAAACACCCAGACCCGGAACAAGTGCTTGCAGGTCTTACAAATATTTGTCCCGAGCGAGGATCGAACCCGCGACACACAGCGCCAAACGTGCCGTCAATATAAGGTCTAAGTATCCATAGTTTATAAATAATGCACATGATATGCATATAATATAGTACCTAAATAAAAATGTATAAAAAATATATATTTGAAGGATTTTTTTAATCTAAAATGGGACTACATGATTATATTTAATGAAATCAAACAAAATAATTCATAGAATCAAACTCCCTACTTAAGATATAATCTAATCTTCCTATAAAAATATTGTTCAAGTAAACTAAATCACTATAAACGAGCTAATTCACCAAAAGTTATTATGTAAAAACCTAATTTACGATCATTAAGTCACAGGAAAATTAATGAATGCAGCCCAATTTAAGGTTCGCACATCTGCTTCTCAATTATACTTCCCGAAAGTAATTATTTAGTTAACACGTCGAGAGAATAGTTTCCAAAGGAATAGAAATGTTGACGTTTCACCAAATAAAATTGTAGACAAATAGTCATAAGGGGAAAGGTCGCGAATAGTTCTGCAAACTTATATTTTACTGTTTAATACTGAAGCATAAACTTTAACGCTTTCGTCTTTAAGGTTTAAAATAAATACTCAATCGTCATAACTAAAAGAAATAATAGTTTAACTAATGACACAAAATATTTAAGTAAAAATTTACAGTTAACTATTTAGTACCAATATCAAGAAACTTAATTTTCGAATTTCAACTTTAAACCATAGACATTGAAACTGGAATTCTGGCATAGAGTTGTTTATTTTTTCTTTGTCAATTTTTGAGGCAAAGGGAACCCACATGTGCAGCCTGCTGTAAGTCGTTAGTTTTATTTTTTATTGTCAGCTTCTTGGCAGACACAAATTCGTGTCAACACAAATTGACACAGATGTTCCACTAAATTATTATGAATTTGGGGAAAAAACTTGCAGGCAGCCTGAGAATTTATTGTACACTAGCGGCCCGTCCCGGCTTCGCACGGGTGGAGGACCCGGTCTAAAACCCGGTCCCGATGGTTACAAACACAACAAAAAAATAATTATCCGAATCGGTCAAGCCGTTTTCATGTTATGTCGTGACAACGGAAAACGGGTTTCATTTTTATATATATAGATTACTACCGTATGTTTAATTTCTATGTAGAGATGATTTTTGAGGAAAGAAAAATTTTAGATTGCAAATGGGATTCGAACCCGCGTCTTCTGGATAGGTACTCCAGACGCCTTAACCAACTAGGCCATTGCAATCCACACTTGCAAGCCGAAATTCTCTATTCCTTTGTTAACGCTTTATTGCAATGGCCTAGTTGGTTAAGGCGTCTGGAGTACCTATCCAGAAGACGCGGGTTCGAATCCCACTTGCAATCTAAAATTTTTCTTTCCTCAAAAACCATCTTTACGATGCGCATCGCATGCGTTAATGCGTTTAAAAATAATTAATTTCTATGTAGGTTCAGAAAGGAGGAGCATTTTAGATTCCATTTGTTTTATTACTGCTGTGTTTGGTTGTCAACAAATTAAGAATATCAAAAAGGTATTTTTATGGGCTTTACGTGACAATGTTTTGGCTCTGTTTGCAAAAAGTGGACGTTTGAGGAGTAATTAAGGTAATTACTTGCAATTAACTCTCCAGGGTCGACCTTGGGAGATACCTGCATACGATGGGCAGGTCTTATGAATATTCACAAAACAACAGCTTCTTCTTATCAGACTATAGTAAGATAGGCGATAATGGCTTGGCAGGTGAATTATATTCGCCAGACTGATGCTATCATTCCTCACTACCACTTGAGGAGATAAAGAGACCTTGAAATCATAAAGCTATCAGGGTCCATTGCAGCAGCAAATATCATCAAAGTCGTTGAAGAATTATGACAAAATTATAGAGACACAGCCGCACAGGCGAACTACTGACATAGCTTTTGTTCCATAGACTTACAGCTTTGCTCAGTCCGTGAGCAATCCCTAATAATTTCAGAAAAATATACAACTATACTATACGCAAAGCCAAGAAATATGATATTTTTAGACAGATAATACGCGGTTCCTCGATTCATGCACAATATTTAGCCATTCAAAATAAAACATTAAAAATGCTGCCATTCAAATAGGTATTTAACTGTGCATGGTTCTTTTGGCGCACGGCAATAGTCGGAACTAACGTCTATCTTTTTTTCCACAAACAATTTCACAGATATTAATAACAAACGGGGCCAACAATTTAAACCAAGCGCTAAAACAATCACTTTAACGTATAATTTAACTTGTCAGAAGCCTATTAGCCATACAAATATTATTTACTCTGACTGCACATTGAATTCTTGTGAGGTGTGGTATCAATAAACCTGGGCAGAGTAGTAAAAGGGTTGTTATCGACAACGTCCGGCGCCCAACGACGTTTGTGCGGCAATAATACGCGCGTCTAATGTGCAAGATGCGGTGCACGACTGACGTGTAAGTCATTAGCGAGGAGCGGTGGTAGTAGCGGAGCGGGCAATGTTGCAACACTGACGCGCACAACGTCAGATACGCGCGTTTAATGTCCAAAATGCGGTAGCCCGGGCGTGTAAATCATAAACGGAGAGCGGCGGTCGTAGCAGAGCGGGTAGTGGTGTTAATAGCAAAGCGTGCAATTTTTGAGGCGATGTTAACAATACATAATGAATAAAGTAGCATTCGTTTTGCAGCATTCATTTTGATACCGTAGTGAAGACTTCAGAGTAAAGCACAAAACCAAACAAACCTAAAAAGAAAATAAAAATGACGTATAGTTCTTAAGCTTCGCTAAAGATAATATGGAATTCTAGATGAAATGTGAAGAATTTTTTAAGCTTTATACTGTGGAATGTTGTTCTGTTACACCCATCGGGTTAATCAAGATTTTGCAACAACAAATTAAGTATGTACTAAAACAACCCTTAACTTATAAATAGGTACATTCAATTAAGAGTAAATTGCGTATAAAAAACAACAGCAAATGTAAAGTTGCCTTATTTTATTTAATGGATGTAATGGATAAAAGACGTTTATCTGATCTTGTAAGTCTTGAATTGTTGATTACTAATTCCTTAGTTGGTAGCTAAGATAAACCTTTTATCTGAATAGTTTTCTAAAGCAATGAAACGTGTTTCTAATACAGACGTGAGACACGGAAGCTGGTGGAGTCCACGGCAAAAGCGATAGCGGGAAGAAATGTTGAAGAACTTTTTAATAATATTGTCTTTCCTTTAAATGACTTCGAAAGGAATGATTAAAGTAAGCTTGATTGACGTTAAACTAATGTAATTTATGAGATCGATTGTAATGACCGCAACAGGGTGAATCACAGAGTGATCACAGTATAATAAATAACAGCAAAGAAAATTATGATTAGCTATTCACAACTTTTCTATTTCATCAAGCTATTTAAGTACTTATCTCTCAGGAAAAAAAACCTGTTTCTGTAAGACGATAACATAATTAATTTATATTTTATATTTACTTGTAGACTGATTTAATATAGCAAAAGCTTAATCCAAACTTTATTATCTTATTCCACTGTAATAATTTTTTTCTTATGACCAAAGTTTTATATATTTCGGCGCGCTGGAATCAGTACCCTTAGCACGAGTTTTCAATCTTTTACTTTACAGCAACTTTCCAGTATTTACAGCGTTTCTTGTATGAAAATATGGAACAGCGCCTCTGGTGTGCGAAGAAGGAACCATTTTTTCCCTTGAAAATTGTCAATTTGAAGTAGTCAAAGTTCCAGTTTACTGTACGTCTCAAATACTGAAAACTCGTGCTGACGGTACTGGCTCTCTAGCAGTTGATTAATTACGATAGTTCCTGCTACAGATTTGTTTATATTAGCAAGCTTATCGCTGAAGAATTCGTATTGCGTACAGAGGTCTTATTGTTTCTGCTTCGTGAGAACGACGGTGATATCATGCTCGCCGGACGTGGTCGTGGGCCCTTCGATATGATGTTGTTTATGTTACGAAGCCCGGAGCTTTGTTAGACTGGCATTCCTTTTTCGGGACGGAGTAGATTCGAACGTGGCCCACGAATCCGTCAACGTTCTCTTTGTGTCGTGAAGTGAATATTATTTAAAATGAGGCGCGCCGGCGTGGAAGTCCCTTCTGATGTTGTCCCTGAGCAACCGCCCGCTCCGACATCATCAGAAGTGGGATAGACCCTCGTTTTTCCACTAAACTTAGACAATGGGGGTGCCATGTGATTTCGTGTGTGGAACCGCGCCGACATATATATAAACGCAATAACGCCTTAACAATTAGGCCATCACAACCATTTTGAAGCGGAATCTTTTATTCCTTTGTTAGTAGTACCGTAGTAATTATCCAGAAGACACGGATACGCGTTTCTCCACTCGTAGCTGATTTTTTTTTCCCTCAAAAATATCCTTTTGCCCAATTTCTTAATACCCGCTTGCAGCGTAAGGCTTGCGCCACACCGAGCTTCAGAGGTGTATCTAGCGAGATGGAGCGGTGCGGGCGGCCGCGACGAGCCAATTTCACAGATTCGTCACCGATTAGCACGCGCCGGACACTACGCTTGACGAGTAATGGCCACTAGCGTTACAGCTTGGTAGTTCTTTTTAGTTGCAGAAGTTATTTTGTGTGTAATTAAATGATTTCCTTTTAAGATTTTAATCAATATAATTTTCTCTATAATTAAATTAGCCAAGTAAGTACGCTGAAATATTTTAAGCCAAAAGCTAAACGGATTGTACATGGGTACGGGTGTACTGTTTGGTCTGTTTTACTAAACATAAGGAAAAGTATAGAGACATTTGAAAAACTAGTATCTATCGATGTTTTTGACTTTAGTCCAACCTATACCTACTGTTTTACGGCTAGTCAAACGCTTTCCCATAGTTTTTCCAAGAGTTTTTGTCCCCTTGACACCTCGAACCAGTCCTCCCAGTAAGCGCCCCGGTCAATCTTCTACCACTTTTGACGCTACTTCCTCAGATTGAGACACTAGACCTAGAACCTTCGCGAAAAGTCAACTACCATTTCCCACAGTCATGACTACAGTAATGCGAAAAGGCGCCACGGCGGCGCCGCGCGCTTCTGCCGACAGAATGCACTTGTGACATGCGTCGCGTGGTGTGCAACTAGCCTAACGCACTCTTAAATAGCCGCGTGATTTATTCGCAACAATTGACGTTATGTAAAGACCCAGGTACCTACTGTATTTGTCTTCTCTGATTAATTATTTTATTTATTGAACCGTGATACGCTGTATAGAATACTGGCCAGGCTTGTCGTTCCTTTTTATAAGCATAAAGTACTCGGTTATTTATTGGAATACTCTCGAAATAATCTTGTAAGTATAGAGAGCAACTTGGTATGTTAATTCTGGGCGATATGTAGAAAATTATTTATTTGATGTAGGAAATTTTTTAATTGTATATATAATATGATGCTGTGTCTCATTCGTACCCTCCTGATTTGTTAAGAAAGGTCCAAAAAGTAAAGCTTTTTCAACTATGGCGAAATAGGATCCATCTTGCGTGGTATGACAGCAGGTGCTAGAATATTTCTAAACCCCCATGAACATAAAAATATGTCCATTTTATTTTTACTTTCCATCTTTGCGGCTATACGGGACAAGACAGGACTGACTTTTAGCTTTTACAATTCGTTTTGTGGAAAAATAGATTAGTTGACATTTAAAATTCCTTGATTAACAGCTTATGTTTCTAAATGCCAATGATTACAAATTAATTTATCTCCGTAGCATGCTACACTTAATACCGAGAAATATTCATCGACATTTCATTTTATAATTTATTTCGCGCCAAAAGAACGAATGAATGACAAATAGCTTGCTTTACATGCGTTCCAAAATTAAAAAGATCTACGCAGGCTGAACGCACCTTTTAAGTTACTTATCAATTTATAGGGGTCCTTAATAATTTATGGATAAAGAAAATCAATTGTGTTTGGTGGTTAAAAATTAATTTATATTTTTTTCATAATGTTACCATATGAATCAAAGTGTAATCCACAGGGTTTCCAAGTATTTTTTTGTATGAGATTGTCTTGTAATATTGGTAACGGGCCAGAAGCTTGACTGCGCGCACGTTTAGAAACGCACAGTCTAAGGTAACGTAAGCAATAATGGTTTACTGCTGAGAGTGAATGATGATAATACTTATTGCAAATTCAGGTACTGTTACGGAACCCACAGAGAGCTTCGTAAAAAATATACTTTTTATAAATGAATGGCACAAGGTCACAAAATGTCGGAAGAGGGCAGCTGTATGCTGTATCGCGATACTAGTCGATATCTTTAAAAAGTAAAAAAAAAATGACTCATTCATTCACCCGCCATGACTATCGAGGAATTTGAATATTCAAAATACTGCGATAAATGTCGCAATTTGTTCGGTAATGAGTGCAATATTTTATATTATTAAATTGGTATCAATAATTGTTACTTATAAAACGTTAAATTCTACGTTTCTCTTTTATAAGTAAGTAAGTAGTTTTTTTTAGTCTTGATAAATGGCAGTAAGTAAATATGCAGTGCTGTTAGCTGGTCGCAATAGGCCAACCTGTAGCATTTTTCTAAAATAGCGCGCAATTTCTCAATTTTGAATGATGATGTTGTACTTAAGAAATTTTTATTCCCTACTTTTTTCAACGTTGCATTTTATACATATATGTTAGTTACTATCATAAAAAATAAACTGGACATCTAACTAAGCTTGTTTACGAGCTCATTTATAACTGGCTCTGTGTTCAACAAAATACTATTTTTTCTTGAGAAAAAGGGGAAATGTGGCTTTCACATTCTTAGTTCTTATATTTTCAGCTTCGATTTCGTTTTTTTCCAATAGGCTACATCTGTGCAGTTAAAAAAAAAGTAATAATTAAGTAATTCCCCATGTTTAAAAAGTTTTCCTTTTAATATTGTGCTTTCTTTCTATTCAAATTATTAATTTTATTTATTTATTAATTTTATTTCGTTAAATGTTTTGGATGTCTGTATGCTGTATACCTATGTATTTCAGTACTTACTATTGTTTTGTTTGTTTCGTGGTTTAGATATACGAGTACGTGTCTTTGTTTCTATTAGTATGAGTTTTTTTAAAAATGTTTTTCTTCTTTTCTCTATAACTTGTCATTACACATTTGTGTTAATTTTAAACGACTTATGTAGGTCATAATCCTTATTATAAATTTGCATGCCATTGCTATGGCAGAATGTGTCCTGCCCTAAAATAAGATATAAATAACACCTTTTGTAAACCACATTTTATGCAAATAAAGAATACTTACTTACTTACTTACTTACTTACTAATTATTGTTATAATTGTAAATAGGATGAAATTTCAATAGGAACATAAATAAAAAAATACACAATACGTATCAAATCATGTAAGGGTCTGGTTACAAAATTGCCGTAGCTTTTTTTCTTTATTATCAAACCGTAACATGTAATAAACACCTTAAAAAGGTCTGCCTTACTTTCGGAAGACCTTAAATTAATTTGGCATGCGCCCACGCAATCTGCAACTTATCCTTCAATCTTTGTATCAATAAAAAATCGATCACTAATGCTTCCCTTAATTCGGTTTTTACGATCAGCTGTCTTTTCGCCTGACCACGTTCGGACAAGCACCTGCACAGATTTTTTAGCCAAATGATCTTTTTGACGTTTTTTTACCTTTTTCGTGAAACACTCGCCTTTGACACCTGGCCATACAGCCTAGCCCGCCATTATCGAGAGAGCCCGCCATCGCGCCACCCGGCAGAAGAGCATGCGGCCTTTGTGGTGGGTAATTAAAAAAAGACAGAATGAATATTGATATACAACCTTCTTTAACGATTGTAGAGTAAGTTTAAAGGCTTATGTAGACATTTCCTGAATTTATTTAATTAAGGAACAGATGTTTTTTTAAGTGCCGATGTATCAAAGGTGTGTAGGGTGGTTATTGTTCACATGCTTTCGAAGCTCCTTCTCAGTATTTCAGTGACACTCCCATAAATAGAAGGAGTAATAAAAACTTGACTGCGCGAATAAAGTACAATGTAGTTTGAAACAAATATACCGATCCTTATATTTTATCTAGAGTTACGTATGTGATAAACACACATATAGGCAGACAAGAATAACATTACTTACCCACTGACTTAATTCGACGTTATTTACGATTATTCTGCTTTAAACGCGTTCCAAACGTCCAGTGGCTATTGTTTATCTTTTTTAGTTTTGCAGGTGACGAATTAACGGAAACATGGCGAAGGACGTTGTGCTGTTGGGAAAAAACTATCAATTTATCATATGATTATCACTTGGCAGGCCGTATTAACACATTTTGAGTGACAGTGATCGATACCGTGCGACTGCAGGAGGCGCGCGGTACACCGCGATCGTAAATTAAATGCAATCGTTACTTTTAATTTTAATTACAAATTTATTGTCACGTGACCTTAATATGTGGCAAATGTTCTTAAAAGGTGCTTTCTTTAACAAAGGTGGTATTACAAATGTGTATTTGCTGTTGTGTTCAAGTCTACGCGTGTTGGCGTCGCGGTGAACATTTTTCCCGAGGTGCAATGGTATATTTGCGTTCATTTAGGGGTGGGTTACACCTGACGGGGCCACCTGTAACTGAACGACAGTTGCGTCACACCTTGATCGCGTACATTTGTCTAAGGTCCCATTACAATAATAACGGGCATTAATAGGTCAGCCTTTTTGTCATGATGTGTATCGTGTAAATGGTACTTCCAGGTCGCTAATTATTGTCCGGTGAATTCTTCAAATGTGCTCAAATGTCAGTGCAAATGTTACAATTATTATGTATTGCAGTTTTGTTCTAATTTCTTGCATAGCTTGAAATATCTACACGTCATCTAATGATGTTAGTATTAGTTAATTATGTCTGTTTAACGACGAGTTAGAAAGGATGGCAGCGGCTAGCGTACAAAACTTTCGACACAGTGTAAAAAAGGTTAATTATTTTTTTATTTTATTTATTATATACTTTATTGTACACCAAAATTACAAACAGCGTTTTAGAACATTGTAAATCTTAAGGGTACAACGGCGGTCTTATCGCTGACAGCGATAATTCCAGACAACCTCTGAATGGACTAGTTATTGGTGCACAGCAAATATACGCACAATCAATGCGCCTAAACAACCAAATAACCTACTTATAGATACAATAGACACAAAAATATAAAATACATATACATACAATATATAAATACAAATACATACAATATATAAATACACTAGCGGCCCGTCCCGGCTTCGCACGGGTGGAGGACCCGGTCTAAAATTTGAGATTTAAACTATCCTATCTCTCAAGTTGGATCGAACTGAACATGGTGTGCGAATTTTATTATAATCGGTTAAGTGGTTTAGGAGTCCATTGAGGACAAACATTGTGACACGAGATTTATATACATATAAATACATATACATTAAAGCGAAAGGAAATGATTTATCACTGACTTTTTAAAGAAATCATGTGAGTAACAATGTTATTTTACTGAATACTTGGAGCGTAGATAGCACCATTTTATGGTGTAGGGTCCGCTCGCCCCTTGGATCTTGCCCCTTATGATTAAAATGACCGACTCGCCCCCTTCACTTTTAGATACGCTGACTCGCCCCCGATTGTAAATAAGTTAAAAGTACTGTAAGCAACACAAGTTTTTAAATATTTAAATAAATATTGTTTGCTTACAACTTCGAGCGTCTATTCCCATTTCTCCCTACTGGCTTTAACACCAGTGAGGCGAGGCTATTAGAAGCTAACAAAAAGTATTAGGCTAGCATGAGTTCAAGGTAGTCTGTATTTAATTAATTCTTAAGTTTACCTGAAACTGCCTTATTCTTTGACTATCTAACAAAAATACTAGGCTAACATAAGTACAAAGTGGTAGTCATATTTTTGGGTAGATATAAAGATTACCTGAAATTGTCTTGTGCAACATTAACCAGCAAAAGTACTAGGCTAGCATAGGCCCAAACCGGTATGTATTTATATAATTCTGGATAAGTAGTTCATTAGTTGAATGTTTTTTTTAATCATGTACTGGGTCCGGGTTGGCTAAGGTTAGGTGAGGTTAGGTTCGGAATTGACCCAGAAATATTTAAAAAAATACCATTTTGCACTTATGCTACCCTAGTACTTTTGCTGGTAAGTGAATGAACAAGATAATTTCAGGTAATCGACCCAGAAATATTTAAATAAATAACACTTTGAACACATTAGTACTTCTGGTAGTAAGTCAGTGAACAAGACAATTTCAGGTAATTTTTCAACTTTGAACTTATGGTTGCTTAGTACTATTGCTGTTTACAGCCATTGTCTAATTGTCCTTATTTTTGCGATATCTTTATTTTTTTTTGCGGAAATAAGGACACAATACAACTCTCTCAACAGGTAGCACAAACCATCAAACAATCACAAGTATCACGACGAGTTTGTGAGATTACAAATATAGTTGATTGAAGTAATCAAACTTAGTGTTATTCTTACTGTAAGCATTTTTCTGTCTGACTGTACCTTTCTCGGTTAAATTTCAATGGAAATGCCGCAAGGGGCGAGTGGGTACACCAAAATAATTATTTTAATGTCAATTTTCAACTCGCCCCTTCATAAGGGGCGAATGGGTACACCAAAATAAATAAATACGGGGCGAGTCGGTCATTTTAATCATAAGGGGCAAGATCCAAGGGGCGAGCGGACCCTACACCGATTTTATGACATCCTACCTAATAGTGAATGATTGAACGAACATCCTATGGACTGTCAAAATTACTGTGATTGACTTTCCTAAGTAAGTTGACGAGGAGTTGGAAATGAAATAAAATACCTATTATATTTTGCGCAAAGTTAAATATTTAGAAAGATAAAGAGAAAGAAAGAAAAACCATTTATTTGGCACCAAATTACGATAAACACGTAACATTAACAAGTAAAATAAACACACAAAGGAAAACCTTAAATCTAAAAATAAAAATAGGAAAAAGGATTTGTTGTGTGTCTGTTTCTGGGTTACGCTAAATAGGCCCAGTTCAGCAATAATGTCGAGGAACTAGTGCTCGATGCTGGTTTTCAACTGGGCCTGAGCTCCTGAACTACAGTGCGATGGCTTAGTAGTTTAAGAACCTGGAGTACAAACCCGTAAGGACGCAGGTTCAAACCTCCTGCTCGCATTCGTTTCTTTCTTTCAAGAAAAAAATCACAGTTTGAAACGCAGGCGTTAATGCTAATAAAATATTTAAAGTAAAATATTGTAATAGTGTTGGTATTACAGAAATTTATTGTTTTTTTTTATTCATCATTTACTTTGACTGGCCTGTTGGTCTAGTGGTTAGTGACCCTGACTGCTATGCCAGGGGTCGTGGGTTCGATTCCCACCCAGGACAAATGTTTGTGTGATGAGCATGGCCATTTGTTCTGGGTGTAATTTGTCTGGGTGTAATTTATCTATAATATGTATGTATTTAGAAATATATAAGTATGTTTATCAGTTGTCTAGTACCCATAACACAAGCTCTGCTTAGCTTGGGACTAGATGGCGTTGTGTGATAGTTGTGGAATATATATTTATATTTATTATTTTATTTCACGAACACCAAAATTAAATGTCTAACTATTATACCACTATCACTTGTCTTACTCTTTTAGCATAGATAATTACGATAAAGTATTCTTTTTTTAGCATAAAGACATTCTATATAATAAAATGGAGTAAAGGAATAGTTTTACAGCTGCTCCATTGCTTCATTACAGCTCTATTTACCATCATTACAAGTCCACCTAATTAAATAAGAAAAACGGCGTAAAAAACATATATTTTATACATAATTACAATTAATAATTATCTGATAGTGAGATAACATTTTACACAATATAAAAGTTCTTAGTAAACCGTCGAGAATACCAGCTTCTTTTAATTTTAAAAAAGGAAGCAAGAAATAATGAAAAAGAATTTATTTAAAAAAAAAACCGTAACATTTTTGCATCTTAACGAGAATGCCAACGTCGAATTTATAATAAATCATGTGAAATAAAAAAGTGCTAGGCTATGGCTGGACAGTGGGCTCTTTAAGCCCTATTTCACCAGATCTGTATCTGCCGACCTTGCAATCGCACATTGCGGCTAATTTAACGCGACATAGAGACAGTGCGTGCGGTTGTTAGGGTTGCCACATCGACAACTTTCCCAATTTTCCGGCTTTCCCTTACTGATCTCGTTTTTTAAGATAAAAACGTGATAGAAATGTTCACTTATGATTATTTTATTTACCTATTTTATTTTGTAACTTAAGTGTTTAGTTAGGTGATATCTGGGTTACGAAATTTGTAAGCGTGCATAATTTTTTTTTCAATATTTAGCAGATAAGTCATAGATTCAGGCGTTAGTTACCTTAAAATGTTAGGAGAAAATATCTGGTTTTAATTCCGCGACACAAAAATCCAGGCTTAAATAAGAATTCAGTAAGTAATCCTACCCTCATGCACATGAAGGATGTGGTACGAGGTCGTACTGTACGACCCTCCCTCCCTCAAGAACAAACACGCAGAAAAGGTGAGTAAAAATGCATATCATATTCACTCTTCTTCACTTTTCCTGCAATGGAAGATCAGCACATAAACGGGTGTTCAAAAGCGTTCAATGTCAAGTGTCAACATTTTATATCAATAATAATGAAATCGATTTTTTTTGATTTTTGTTTAATTGTGCTGATTATGTTCAATTTCCTAAAGAACCTATTTATCTTAAACCATTTCTCCAGTATATATAACTGAAAGGTGACTGACTGACATAGTCATCTATCAATCAACGCACAGCAGAAATTACTGGACGCATCGGGCTTAAATTTGGCATGCAGTAGATGTTTTGACGTAGGCATTTGCTAAGAAAGGATTTTGATCAATTCTACCCCCAAGGGGATAAAATCGGGGATGAAAGTTTGTGTGAAACTTTGTCAATTTGATAGAAAATACATTGTTCAATTCCGACATCCATGTGAACGAAGTCGCGGGCACAGCTAGTTATGGTATAAAATAATTAAGAAACTATGTAATTTCTTCAAACCACATGATTGATTGATTTAGATTTAGAATGTCCTGCGTTGCTGTAGCCCTATTCGTAGCGTGTGTCGTGGTACGCGCATCGATTTGGCAGTTGGTCGCACATGCCGCGCGCGCGCACCTTGCGCCAGCTGCTCCGACTGACACACTTACTAGACCCGTTTAGATATATAGGTTATAAAGAAAGTTATTCTATCCTAGAATCAATGGTGGTCCTAGCATAGTTCGTTAACGGACCTAAAAAGAAGTATAGTTGAGGCATTTTTTAAATAGCCCTCCAGCTCTCTAGTTGGTTGGCAAGTGGTGATCTTTTTTCTTTGATTAAAAGATGGCTGTGTAAATTCTGTTTCTAATTAATCGAAATAAGTATAAATGAAAGTACAAACTTATGCAAAGTGATCTCGTCGTAAAAAATATTAAATAGAGAAAAAAATATCGGAGAAAACCTAATGACCTATAATAATTTTATGACCCGCAGGGCTGGGCATTGGCCTATTCTTCTCCTTCTAAAGCCTTCTGTCAAGTGCGATCTTTGGGCAAGTGTGTGCTGCAAACAAGACCAAGATCATCACATCATTTCCAATGCAGTCTTTTTCCACACGATGATCTTAGATAACTCAGCCGATTTACAATCTGACAGAAAAAAAAGTATTTACAAAAAAAAACAAAGGTAATGATAACTAAAACTACCCTTTCTTGTAATTTTTTGTAAATTAAAATAAATAAATATTTATGTTTAAGAAATGTTTCTTTTTCTACAAAAAACTAAAGAGTGCTGGGCACTGCTGGGTGTATTGCAGCTGTACATTATGTCAAATTAAAAAGACAGTTTGTCTGCTTATCGCCATTTTACTTAAAAGTCACCGGAAATATGTAAGTGGCCATAACATAAAGAATAGTTTATTAAATATTTTCCACTTTTCGCACAAGTAAGACCTGATGATGGGTGGTATTTCGAAATTGTTAAAAAAAGTCTTATATGAAGATATATCTTTGCCTCTGCTCGTTGTTTCCCTGTAATTAAAAGTCCCAGTATCTGGAGGTTATTAAAGTAAAGTATGCAAGTAAAAGTCTCGTGAGGAATTTATCAGCCTGTTTAATGCAGTTAAACCAGGCTGTCAAAACTAAAGGCATGATTATCTCCGCCTCGACTTTTATTACCCTCATTAATTTCTATAAACACCTCTCAGATATTCGTAAGGACTTCATCAAACCGACTTATTTTGAGCGTAAACCCTGCGAATTCCTCATAAATGAACTGGATTCCCTTATTTAGTGATCCAGGGTTGTCACTTCAGGGCTGACATATGACAAATAGGAGGACAATGATAATTTTCTGCCAATGTGTCGTTAATTCACGAAGGTATTCGCTCTTTTTTGCCAATCAGGCCATTTTTGGTGCGATGTCATCTCAAATTGAGGTGGACGGCAGTCGTAATAAATGATGCTCGATATGGCAGAGTGAATGTGGTGCATTATATTTCTATTTGTTCATTATTTTTTATTATATTTTATTGAACACTTGGCTTTCGTGTTTTGTTCTAGGCTGTATTTATGATCGTCAGCTGAAATATATTTTCTTGGCAAGTCAATTGGGTAAACGTTTCATAGAGAAAAATTGTCTGCTAAGTTACGTGTCGTGAATTCAATTTTAGCATGAAGCAAATATTTATATGGCCTACAGTACAATTTTTCAGGGTCTTGCAGGCGCTGACTGTGATCTTATTTAAGCATTTTTGATCGTAGAGAAACTTACTAAAAACTGAGAAGTAAAAAAATGTTTCGGGAAGAAATCAAAGTAACGTGTAGTCGTGTAGGTACAATTTATACTAATTACTATAAATAAGGCGGTCCCTCACCGGGAGCATTCGCGTGTAAGGCCCTTCGTACACAAGGCGACGCAAGTCTCCGATACCTTACGATTTCGGTATCCAGGCCACTATCGCAATACAATCCATAGAGGTTCGAACAAACGTACGCGTCGATGGATACAAAAATCGTAAGGTATCGGATACTTGCGTCGCCTAGTGTACGAAGGGGCTAATGTAACATAAAAGTGCGCAATCTGATGCTCGTCGATTGTCTTCCGTCACTGATGAAATGTTCGAATCTGTAAAGTTACATACATTACAGGTGAAAACTCGCGGTGAGGGAGTGCCGTGAACCTAAAGAGTTTGTTTGGTTGAACGCGCTAATCTCAGGAAATACTGTCTCGAATAAAAAAATGTGTCAATGTATCGAGGAAGGCTATTATAACATCACGCTACGACCAATAGGAGCCGAGCAGCGAGACGAAACTGCGATGAACAGCTAGTAAACACATTAAAAAAATCTTGGTCAATAAAATACAAGATTTGACGAAGGTTTTAAATCGTTACAAATTGTTTAGAGACTCTAAAAAAGTAATTTGTAACGAACGAGAATGGCAGCCGTGTCAAAATATCAATGAATGGGAGCGACAGTCAGTCATCTGGAACTTTTGATAAAATACATTAATGCATTATACATTGCCTTTTCAGTTTGACGACCACTGTTGACCAGACCAACTAAACAGGCAATGGATGACGTGTGTATCGTTAAGGTTGGGTTTTTTATTGTAAGGGTGTTTCGAACACCTGATCGTGTAAACAGGTGCTGTGTGGGTGCATAGAATACACAAGGGATAAAAATGTCGGCCGATTTGTCTGAGGATATGAATATTTATGTTCGTTATTTATAAAGCTTTTTGAGGGCTCTATTTGAAAGTTGTTTTTTTTGTGTTGGTAGGTACTGAAGATTAACTGGTAGGCATTTAGTAGAATATGAATTTTCGATTATACTTTAGAATATGTATAATAAACAGTACTAAGCCGTACAAGGAACGTTTTCGGGCTGAAACTTTAGTGTTAGATTGTTAACTAAGGAGATATAATAAAGTTAGTAATAAAGTCGTTTTGAAAGGGATGTCAATCAACAGTGTATAGATACTTTGTGAAATTCACAAAAATCTTAAGGAAAAACCTCACTAGGTATATAGCAAAATCCAAACATATCTCAAGACATATCCCGCCCTTTGAATATCATGTATACCAACCTTCCCAACATTCGGTGGAGACGGTTGCACGGCATGTGCGTTTTTTTTTTTTTCACTAATTATTAATTCATTATACACCTCAATTATTAATTATATCGAAGTAATTTGAAGGCATGTTAACGATAATTGCCAGTAAGTAGTGTAAAATGTACATAATTTTGCATTATTAACGGAAAACCGTTCGCACTTTTTGGTTAAAAGGTTGTCAGGCTTCTTTCATTTCGCGTCGGTATGTGTGGTATTTTGTCCAATCCTTAACATTTAGACGTCTTCACATTTTAATATTATATTTTTTGCCCATTCTTCTCCCTACAAAACTGTTTACGAATGGGTGTAGAATCAATCCCATCCCATCCCATTTAGTCGACGTTCAGAAGTTCCTCTTTCTCTCTTCTGATTAGGCATTTAACATAATCAGAAAAATCAGTCAATTTCACTCATTTTTGTGGACAACTCGCACTTGGCCAAAAAAATAAAAACGCCAAAATTGTCAACATCAAAAAACAGGTAAAGGTTCCCCAGAAAGCTTTCTCGTATCTCTAACGGATGCGGGTCTCTCCCTTTTGGCCAATTTAAAAGAAAGACCCTGTATAGATTGAAAATACGCAACGTAACGTGAAAAATTCCAACTAATCAAGCCTTTCTTTCTACAAAAAAGCTTTACAAGTCGCGACAAGGGCGGTTAATGCATTAAAATATTTACGATCATTGAAAAATGTGTCCACGTAAGAATTTCAAAGTGCACTAAGAGCAAAGAATTCTCGTTTTACATAAACACCAATGCCAATAATACGCTATTGCAGTCTAGGCGATAAAAAGAACTATAAAATGAGGGTAATTTGTAAGTACACGTTACATTTGACAGGATTTCTATTGATCTGCATACTAACACACCGTTATCATAATAAAAATGCAGTTTAGATATTATAGGGTCACCTGTCCACCGCACGTGGCACGAGACACCAGTCATAGGTGCTGGTCACGAGTAAAGATAGAGCAGAAGGACAACAGTTATTTTGACGTTTTTAATTGTAAGTAATGACGATAGTCTTTAGCCTTCTTTCGTGGCAAATACTCTAATCGAATCTTTCGAGGACGCGTGAGGGAAACGTCAGCGTCCACCTCGCGACCTAGTCGCAGTTTATGACGCCCTAGGGCAGTGTTTCCCAACCTGGGGTCCGCGGATCCCTGGGGATCCGCGAGTATATGTGTGGGGGTCCACGGTGTCATCTCTGGACCATACATAAATGATAATGTTTAGTAATCGGTACGCTTAGTTAGCATGGCGACTCCGCTTTGGACGAAGCAAATTAAAAACCTTTGACTTCAAAGGTTAAACGTCGTATTTTTGCGACGAATACTAAGGTTTCGGTTTCATAAGTACCAATTTAAACTGGGAAGACAGACCTCGCACCGAAGTTTTGTCGAATGAGTCGATAAACCCGGCCAAACGCCTACGTCATTTAGAAACAAAACACCAATAATATCGTGAGAAATCAAAAGCCTTTTTCATAGTTAAAACCTCACTATAAGAACAAAGCAAAAAAAAACAACGATAAAGACTACTGGGACCAATAACGAAAGTACTGTATTAGCGTCCTATCAAGTATCCTTGCCGGTTGCAAATAGTGGTAAGCCCCTAGTGCCATTTTGTATCTGTAATAACTAAACCGATTTTTTTGCTGTTTATTTTATAAGGGGGTCCGTGAAAACTGTGCTTGATTTCCTAGGGGTCCATGGCTGAAAAAGGTTGGGAAACGCTGCCCTAGGGTAAGAAACGTTGCAGAGGGGTATCACTCGCCACCGTAGGCGCGAGCAGCGGCGACTCGCTGTCCGGTTGTCGAAGTTGTCTGAGTCGACGGCACGTCGTGTTCCACGCGCGCCTCAAAGAGCTGTCTGCAAAATAATGTCATCTTTTATCAGGACAGCTTATTTGGGAAACAAAATAAAACTACTCACTTAACGGAGGAATCGCACAAAATGGCTCTTCTGACCTTTTCTCCCTGTCAAAGTACAAAGAGGGGAATGCAAGCAAAAAGTATCGATGATCATTATAATTACTTGAACAGTTATACCATATGTCTTGTTGGACCTACAGAGGCTAGGCACGCGCTAAAGGTGACATGTGACAACAATAACGGCTGGGGAACCAGTTTCAAACAGAAACGTATTAGAAATAAATTATTCAGGACAAAATTGGGTACTACCTATTTACTGGCTGATTGTGGTTTAGTATAGGTAGGCATGATTCAACAATTTGGGGTTAAAATTCGTTTATCGACAGGATAAATGAGAATGTTGCAATCTATTGGAATTTTAAGATGAGCTAGCTCTTCTTCCGCCATTTTACGTTATTCATCAGGAGTTGTTTTTCTAATCCTGAAGATCCATTTTTCAACGTTATTTCAAGACTAGAATTTCTATTGATATCTGTTGAATTATTGCATCACTGTTGCTTCACATTTCACGTTTCGCAAACCGAAGATAGGACTATTTTTTTCTTTAAATTAGTATAATAAACATGTTTGTTGTCTTGCAGATTTTCCCGGTCAATGGAGAGATATTTTTTTCTCTTTCACTAACTTTAATGTTATCATCAGTAAAATATGTGCGCATGAGCATGCACCTTGTGCTCCTGCTCACCTTCCAATCGGTTACGGGCCTAGTTTACAAGCACCATTTGTTGAAGTCAAATTACCAATGCACCTCATCTGCTCATATGACAACCACCATAAAATGGAGAGAACTATTCTTAGAAAGGTAAAAATAAATAGGTACCATGTATTTAAGAAAAATAACGCATTACCATTCACATGGATTTATGAGCCGAACTATTAAATGAACGCAATAAAACATGACAGACAATCGGCAAACATCGGCTATCTTCGTTAGTACTCGTGGCAGATGCGCGCGCGCCTCTTTGTGCCTTTGTTTAAATTATGTATAAATAATGGACAGTTTATTAAAATGTTAATCAAACGCAATGTGGGACTATTCTCGAAGGGTATAAAAGTGAATTTCTTTTTCGCATCGATTGTAAATGCGATAGTTTTCTTTATTTTTTGCGTTTTAAACGGCATTTGTTTTTAGCCATTTGGACGGTTGATGTATTAAATGGTTAAGCTGGCTGTCTATTTACAAAAGGAGGATTTAGTTGATAAAGAGCCTGAACTTAAATTTTAATGTGCTTGTTTTAATGAAGTCTGGCAAACCAGCAATTCAAATTTTTACAACGATGCAATAGTTTTCAGTATCAATAAAATAGACACTCATTTAATTTTTTTTAAATAAATGATAATAGAGATAACATAATGTTATCAGAATTAGAATTATATCGCATCAGAACTTCGGGGTATCCATGGGCAGGTTCACAGGTAGTGATTTTGGTTTGCCTAACAAAAAAAAATAAGAGTAATTTTATTTTTGGTAGTCTGATTTACGGTCTGATTAGAATTTTTCGGTAGACTCGACTATTAATTTTAGGGTAGTGAAAAAATGAAAAACAAAAAATACACATAAAAATAATTCGCATGTCAAAATTCGAGTCAAAATTCGCATGAAAAAAATAGAACAAAGAAATCCTGAAGCAACGCACGATTAGGATTTAATGAAAATGACTTTTTCCTTCACAATAATTAAACTGAAATAAATATGTCAAGCAAAGTGATCCTCTGAAAGCGAAAATATACGGCTACAGTAAAACAGGTGTATATGTCTGTGCGTGATGTTAAAATTATAAAAACATAAGATCAGCGGTGTGCAGTAAATCATACCGTCAAAACAGCGGCGCCGGCGCAGGGTGGGACTAAAGGAGGCTGTGGATACGACTGCGATCACTTATTTTCAAAATTCTCGAATGAGTCCTTCCACCCAGAAGGTCGGGAGGGACTGTCAGTCTAGTACCGACTAAAATCCATAGATGTCCTTCAATAGCCCTTTACGTTCCGGAGCCACGGTTACCTGACAGTCCCGCGACACCGGGTCACTTTTATATTTAGAGTTATATAAGGGACAGTAATAAATTGTATATATATTTAACTCATAGCTACTATAGCCTGTCTTTTCATGACAAAATCTTAGATTTCTCTGGTCTTTGAGCTGATTCTGAGAAATAACTTTCTTTTCTATATGAGTATATATGTTACGGTAAATCTGATTAATTGAAAATTATTAAGATTTTTACAAAATTATTAATAATAACCACATGTTTTGGTAAATGTTAATAAACGATCGAAATTTATTACTTTTAGTAGTAATTATTAATAATTCACGACACATATTGGTAGTTATAAAATTAATAAACTAAACGGCTAAACCTAGTGCTAACTGAAGATAAGTATGATACACGTAGGTTTAACCGCATGTGGTCGGTTACACCTAGGTTTAGCCGGTTAGAACTAGGTCTAACCTTGGGACTTGCTGGCACCCCGACTTGGACAATTTAGGTAAGAAGAGGATGGCGGGGTCTGAAAGACCCCGCCATCCTCTTCGTGGTTATTTTTTTTAATCACGCAGAAGTAGGAGCCCTGCGGAGCGGGGCTCCGTCGACTTGCTCCTGTGAAGGAAGTTTACGTATTACATTTATCACTACTAGGGTCAAATTATTAATAACAACCGACAAATGTGATTAATTAATCACTTTAACCTCGACTTTCGGTAGTTAGTAATAATAATAGATAATTATTAATAATCTTCAATTATTCACTCTTACCGTAACATATACAATATCAAGATGGACACATAAAATACAACCTTATGCACAGGCTATACAGATTTCTTGCCAACTCCACATCTACTTTAAAGAATAGGCTTTAAATTTATTGCCGAAAACGTGTCTTACAATATAAACCTGTTCCACAATAAGATTTAACTCCAAAAAAAAGCCTTCAGATGGGCAATAAATACGGAATGACAGCGGTCTGTAGCAGAATCAATCCCTCGTAGCTCTGCGCAGGCGCACCGTCTTTTCTAATTAGAGGGCGCAGGTTCGATCCCAGGCCAAGCCGTGTTATTATGAGTTTAGTGCAGTTCTTATGACATGGCCTTGTTACTGACGTAGTTTTGTGGTGATTTGTTAAATGTTTCTGATTGGCTGGGTTTGGGGATTTTGAGGATAGGTGCGTTTGCGCATGGTGGCGGGTTTTTGTTGTAAAATATAAATACTTAATGTTGATTATTATTGATACTAAAGATGGAAAAGGAGATGGCAGGATGACTGATGTCTTCCTTAGAATTTATTTATTAGGCGAGAAGTAAAACAATCGGAACAAAGGGAGAAAATTGAGATAGACTTTTGTCAAACACCCGAACAGTAAAGAGTACTATCTACTATCACTATCATGACTTTTTCCATTTTTGTGACGTATTTCGAAGGAGAAAATTAGATCCTCGTTCATACACTAGAGGCATGCATTTTTCATTTTTCCATACAATGAACGCAGGAGTAAATAATTCAAGAGGCTTTAGGCCTTGTTATGAATTTTCAGACGACGTGACGTTAAGTAAACTGTAACTTTGACAATAATTTCAAGGAAAAGATTAGTATTTTCTTCACACGCTAGAGGTGCTTTCCATTTTTCCATACAATAAACATAATAAATACCTACTTCAAGTACGCCAGAAATAAATTACTGAAATCTTGTGATAAGGCCTAACTAAGCCTATGCTGTAAATAAAGCTAGCTGTAATAAAATAAATAACTACAATTATTATACATTATAACCAAAAGCGGCCATTGTATTCTTACTTTGTATGAATCATAGAAAAAAGAAATCACATTATTATCGCAAATTTTCCTTTGCGAAATTCTCTCTGGCACTTGGGTCAACCTCTATCTATGGAACTGCATTTTTTATTTATTTCATTCATTACTGTCCAACCAACAACTGTTTACACTACAAATAATACAAATACTAATCTAAAATAATCAGGTTACTTCTTGAGGTCAATTTCCTCATCTCCAAAGCCTCCATGTAAAAGGAAATCACGGTAAAAAGTCGTTTCCTGTTGACAGGTTGGAGGTAAAGGCCAGTTCCCACCGGCCGCGGCGGTGGTGTTCTCACGAGCGTAGCGAGGGAACACCCACTCGTGTGTACTACTGTTTGTCTTGACACTCTGTGGGAGGGGTTATAGGCGACGTGGGACATGTGTGAAATTGAGGATTTTGAGTTTCTGATTGGGTCATTTTAAGAGTTAGAAAGAGTATTAAAGTTTACGTTCATTTTTTCCAAAAAATCGGCAGGAAAATTGGACTGTCCTAGTAACTAGTCTTTTTTATTTATGTACCTACACGAAATTATTAATTATGTAACAGAATTTTCAATTGCATCGCGCAAGTTATTGAAACAATTTAATAGCATTTCGGATGCAAACAAGTGTGACATCATGCAACAGTATTTTGTAAGTTTAATAGAATTTTGATATGAAATGAAATCTTGTAATATTTTTTAGTAAAACTTGCATTTAATAAACATGTTTAAAAAAACAATATCATTCGCCAAATACATTACTTCCCCTTTTCTTAGACCTTAGTTTGATTGATTAGTGTAAGTCTAATTTTGTCGGAAAGTGTACTTACATCACTTGTCAACTGAGTGGGCCCCATAAAAGACTCGTCACTTAAAAATGTAGCAGTATACATACAACCTATTCTCGAATAGGATCCATTTCCCACTGTCTATGACTGTTTCCACCCAACCAACTTGATACTTGCTTGCTTCTTAATAAACAAAAGGACAGTATAGCAAAGGAAAGTAGGATTAAGTAAGTATTCTTAAAAATAATGCTTATGAAAATAATGCAATGCATTATGGGAAATGTCTACATTTAATAAAAAAAACGATTGGTAAATTAAGAACATCTTTGAGCAATTTTTGCGAGTCTATTTGGTTGAGTTTTTTTAGTGTTACTGCAAAAGTAAAAAATAACACATTTAAGAATGTGCCTCTCTTGGCCTATTTAGATTGATACTTAGGTAGACCGGTAAACAAACCAACATCTGTAGCCTAGTTTTTTCGTAGTTCTACGAAAAAATTACAAGTATCAAAATGTGTAGTCCGCGTAGCAAGCGCCTACGCAGCTACGCAAGTATCAGTATCTCCTGCTTTATTGTGTCAACGATGGCGTATTATAGCGACACGCAATGCGTGACCCTTGTATTGAGTACCCTACTTATTATAACGCTTGTTAAATTATTGAGCTAAGCAGAAGAGTGAGGGGTCACTTTTTTAAATATTAGATTAGGTGTATTGTAGAATTCTACCTAGTGGTTTCGCAATACCTAGTGTGGTAAGCTTCAGAGAAAACTCACCCTTTTTGTTAGTGATATCAATACCAAAGGGGGCGAGAATTCTCTGAAGCTGCGTGTTCTAACTGGGTTGTGAAGATTGGATAGGTAGTTGCTCCATGTGATGTATTGTATTCAGTGCCATTCGGTTATACTGGAAGTCCAGCTCAATATAATTGGCAAAAGGTTAGACAGATGATGAATTTATTATTCAGTTTACAACACCTTTTTTTTAGCCTGGTATAATCATCAAATGAGCCACACCCAGGGCAAGGCAGAAGGGACTGTCAGACTTGTACTTACTAAAATTCACGGACTCCTTAATAGCTCTTTACGTTACGGGGTCAACGTTAGTCTTACGTTAGCTCGTTGGTCTCTCGACCAGTTTAGAACACCTAACATTGTCTACCTATATCCATTAGTTTAGCAATCAAAGATCATGAAAGGTTTACCTCGTTGTTACCTTTATCTGATAAAATATAGAAGCCATCACATAGAAACAGGACTACCTACGCTTCTTCGGCATCCCAAACCGATACAGTTAAAGATCAAACCATCTATACCACACCAAAAACCAACCTTAACTAAACACCTTAAAGAAGAAATTAAGAAAGCTCCAATTTCACACAGGAATCCTGGGAAAATTTCGAGAGGTCAACTCGTCTAATATTTATTATTTACCCGCCCAAACAAAATAGGTGTCGATGTTGCCCATTCGTTTCATACAATGTTTGTTTTATAATGTTGGCTCAACTGTTTGACCAATTTGGTTAGGGAACTGTCAATAGAACTAGGTGAAGGGACAGGGGTCATGCTTCGAGGGTACAAGTAGTGTGGGAAGCCGTGTTTTGTATTGTGTGCCTGTCATTGGCTGTGTATCGGCGCTTGCGCAACCGTTGAGGACCTTTAAGCTTTTTGGTTGGCAAACAGGACAAGGCACCTGATGGAAAACGAACAGCTATGGCTTTATTGTTCACTTGAGGAATCGCCGAAGCTTGAAATAAAGATAAAAGGCATGTTGATGTGTAATTTCATCTCGCCTTTTCAGTCGGTGTTCTGGGAACCAGTAGTAATTATGAAATTCGAACGATACCTCGTTCAGAAACTGCAGTGATTTATTTATTAAAACCTAAAAGAAAAAAGATTCGATTGTGCGCTCCCGTGGTCGAGATGAGCTCGTGAAAATTTCAGAAAGTATTACTGTAAACATTAGAAATTCTTTCACAAACTCTTTCCGATGATTCAATAACATGGAACACGTTGGTTTTACATATGATATACTTAGGTACCTTACCTGTTCATCAGTCCAATATGTTCTGTCTATGGACTGTAGATCCACTACGCTGGGCCAGTGCGGATTGATAGATGTCACGTGACGTCTTCGAATTTTCTATTCTGTGACCGTTAAATTAAAGCTTTTAAAAATAATTGGTTCCTCACAATTGAAGTATCATTGAAGTCTATAAGTCATGATGAGTCACTTAACGAAGACACGTGTTCCGTAATTTTGAACCCCGCATATCAGGACAAAGTGCAAGTGGAAAGATATGGATCGCTGCATTCGAGAGTGCAGCGAGATGTAAAATTAGTAGTTTACGTGAAACTAGAATGAATAGCCCCCCGGACGGATAGAGTCGTTAGATAATAGACACACCACAAGATAGACCGGTAGACCTGCGAGATGCTATTAAAAAAAAAATCTTCGAATATCAGAAACATTGAAATTTTATTAAATTATTTACTTCAGCAAATTAAATAAGTAGGTAAACCAAAAAGTTTTGGGACAAAATGATTAGAATTTTATTTAAGTTATTTGGCCACGTAGGCCAAATAGGGTGTTACAATATTAATATTAAATGACTTAGCAATCAAGCATATAAAAAATTACATCGGTGATCTTTACTGTTTCGAAAATGAGTCATCACTAAGATACAAACAAGGCGGGAAGGAGTTCCAATCACTAGGTGTGAATTAAAAGCAAACAGATAATTAAAATGTTCCATCTTAACACTCTGACTCACTGCGATCCTCCTACAGAATTATAGGTGACAAATATTCAACTGAATTTAAAAAAGGATAAAAAAAAAACTTGCCCACGTTCGAGTCGAACACTAAGGGTTCCGTAACGAACCATTATCTTTAAAAATGGCAAAAAAGCACGTTTACGGGGGGGCTGAAATATTTGTTTTATTTTAGGTTAATAATTTATTTTATACCATTCCCCCTCGAAAAAGCTACTTTTACTCACGGAAAACAGTGCGTAAAAGTAGTCTTTTACGCACTGTTTTGGTGTTTGAATTTAGAACACTTTAGTACATTCGACATCGACCGCGATGCTGGACAACCCCCTTGCTAATATGAAAATTACTCTTAATTCAAACCATTGCTCCGATTTTAACGTCAGCTTGTTGGCGCAGTGACCGAGCGATTAGACTACTTCGCACCCACGTGTGTGTGGAGCAGACTTAGGTATTAAAAAAAACTTTATTTTGTTTCGTTGAATATCTTTTATCGCTCAAATCTTTCTTTTTCTCGTAGTCATGGTATAAAGTATCGTTTGCAACTCTTGAATAAAACGGATTTAAATCGAGGGCCTGAATCACTCGCGTCGCTCAGGATTTAAATACTTGAATCACTCGCTTCGCTCGTGATTCAATCATCATGAATCACTCCCTACGGTCGTGATTCAGTCATTAAAATCCTTCGCTTGCTCTTGATTCATATAATGGCCCTCGCTTTAAATCCGCTCTTTATTCAATCGTTGCAAAATATACTATTATAACTAAACTAGCTTCTGCCCGCGACTTCGTACGCGGATCTTGTTGCTTATGTCAGCGACAACGGGGTCGTCAAAATCGAAGTTCTGCAAAAGTCTGATACCCAACTCCAAGAGCCCGGGTAAATAATTAATGTGTGTTTGGCCAGTATAATATTTTTATTTATTTCAAAAAAGAGCTAAAGGTACCTAAGAAAGTTTTCTCGTATCTCTTATAAACCCTTGGGCTTTTGTTGTTCAACATTGTATTCCAGATCTCCAATTTTTACACGTCAACAGAGAATGCTCATCAGGCTGAACAACTCTTTCTAAGACGTCGATTCTATATATGTTATAGTTTAGCTGGGCTTTTGGTGCTCCATATCAGGTGTTCCAGATCTTCAATTTTTATATGTCAACAGAGAGTGCTCACCAGGCCGAACAACTTGGCTAAGACGTCATTCCTGTATTTGTTATAGTGTAGTTGGGCTCTTGGAGTTCCACATCAGGTGTTCCAGATCTTCAAATTTATTCTCTCAGCAGAAAATGCTCATCACGTGGAACAATTTTTGCTATGGCGCCATTTTTGTATCTCTTATAGTTTAGCTAGTCTGTTGCGGTTCTGCGCCAGGTGTTCAAGTTTCCAAAATAAATTATAGCCTATGTTTTGACCAGACTTAATACCTATACAACAAAAAAAGAATCATTCAAATCCGTCCAGTACTTTTTGAGTTTATCCCGGACATACATACAGACAAACAGACAAACAGATAAACAGACAAAAATTCTATAAACTATATTTTTGGCTTCGGTATCGATTATAGATCACACCCCAAGTATTCTTTTAAAAAAATAATCAATGTACAGTTTTGACTTTCCTACTATTTTATTATATGTATAGATAATCTGAGAATATTTCAAGCGACTATCTGTTGGCGTTAACAATTTAATTTTTTTTATTCTGTTTTTTTTTTTAAAGAATAGTTGTTATAGCGAAAACAGAAATACATCATCTCTGAATATGAATACTAACTAACACGGTTCATGAGATACACAGCCTGGTTTCAAACCGGCAGACAAACAGACAGATGGACAGAAGAATCTTAGTAATAGGGTCCCGTCTTACCTATTGAGTACAGATCTCTAAAAATAACGCCTGGCAGCGATATACCACGCTCATAAATGCTCAATTGCTCATATATGCTCATAAAACTGATGCCTCACTTCCACATAACTGGATCGTTGATGACTTGAAGCAGGAAGCGGCGACGAACATACAAACATTGTAATTAATGCTAATAGCTTGATGAGTGCCCTACGATTCCACGATGCTTCAATGATATAGACGACAACCGTTTTTAAGAATTTGATGACAGGAGTAATCTGTGGTTGGGGTTTAAAATGAAATGAAATGATGTATTTATGCAAATAGGTTATATCAACACTTTTATACGTCTTTTCATAAAACAGGAGAGGCCGGTGTTTCGTACCTACGAGAAGAAATAGCCGTAACAAATTCAGAGGTCAGTCTCTTTTAAAGTCCAGAAATTATATTATGTAGATCAGGTCATACGAGGATCATGCAGGTTAGTGTCTGAAATGGTCTTTTGAAGTAAGAACCACACAGAGTGGACCTGTGTAGTCAGTACAGTACAAGCATTTGTCAGATATCGTGTAGCCAGTGTAGTATCTTGAATCCCGAAATCACTGTAAATATTTGATTTCAATTTATATCTCACTTTGGAGCTATTTTGTGCTTAGACTTTTATTTACGGGTCCCTACGGTTCCGTTTTAGCCTTTGGTTACGGGACTCTAAAAATACTTTAATAAACTTAGCGCTAAGCTGTCGTAAACATTATTCGATTTGCAGTTATATGCGGCAAATGTTTATAATTTCATATTTATAAATAAATACGAGTAAGTTCCTATTTCCCACGCATTTTCTATCAGCCTGAGAAAGTAATAGTTTTACTTGATAAACTATTTATTATGAATGATATAATATAATGGTTTTAATGTCAGATGATTTGTTATAATGGTGTGAATTTCCGATCATAAACATGGAACTCTTCCCATACTAATGTTGTAAAAAAATGCAGACGAAGCTGGTATGAATAGAATTGTGCGAAATGCACATTGAAAATAATTACGAGTATTTACGAGCATTTTATGGCAGAACTACGTCTAACTTTTTTGAATGTCACTAGGCTAACCCGCCTCTATCTCACACCTTCATTTGTTTTTTTTATCGTGGTAGAATCATCAAATGAGTCCTCCTACCCAGGGCGGGACGGGAGGCTGGTGTCAGACTTGTACCTACTGACTAAAATCCACGGGGATCCTTCAATGGCCCTTTACGATCTGTGTTCTCGAGTTTAAAAAAAACTGCCCTGTTATGATTTAAGAAGTAGAATTTAATTAGCAGTGAATCTATATTAAAAAAAAATGCGAAATCATTTAGTATGGGCACTTAATCATACTAGAATGGTGCCTAATTTCGGGTTGCGGGGATGTTCATAAGAGTTAGCAGTTTCGCTACCCTGGAACGCTAAGATCAAATGAAGGAAAAGTGTGGAGTTTATTTAAGCTAGTATCAAACACAAAATATGTAAGTTATATAGAATCCAGAGGCAGATAATTATGGTAGTGGGTCTCGATATTACATCTTTAGATGAGTTAGGGCAAAATTTACCAAAAACAGGAAAACACAAAGAGTTTTGCTAATGCCATACCACTTAACCACAAAAAATCTGCCAAAAACAACACAACAGATAATAAAAGCAACATTTTGACATACAGTTGCCATAAATATCCTCCCAAAATAATGGGATTTACCGTACTAATGACCGGACGAAAGTTCAAAAGGTCTCTACCAGGCGTTCAGTTAAAAACATCACTTTTATATGGCCATAACCCGTGCATTGTTAGAAAGCACGAGAAATGCTAATTTAGAACAGATTAGCGATGTAGAAGCCATTTTCCTTGTTTTTTTTTTGTGAAAAATCGGTTTTTAAATGACATTGTTTATGTGACTGCAATTGAAGTTTTTTTAAGATTTGTCATTAAGAAGATTATAATTGTTTCTTGTGCTATGGTTTCGAGTATTTTACTACCTACAAAACCTAGTCCGTCTTACTACAAAAAGTTTAACATCTCTTGAACACTAGTAGTTGTAGTAGACTTGTTCAACAGATGTTAAACTTTTAGATACGACGGAGCCGGAGTAAGTCTAGAGCTCAAATCTACGGAACGAACTTAGTCTTAGCTTAGCCGTGTTTCATTCGAAACTGAATTTTATTACCATTGTACTGAGGAAGAGAATAGAATAGTTAAATCTTTATTGGTCTGAAGTTCCAGGCAAATATGGTTTTTCTTTTGCTTGGTACGAAAAATTAAGAAATCAGACACCTCTTATTTCATCAATGTAATTTTTATACTTGTTTCGGCCAGCAAGCAATAGTGCCGTTAATACAACAAAATGTTCATGCAATTCGGGGAGGCTGGTCAGCCTGACACGTAATTCAGGAATCTTACGGTCACATAGCTCAGATCCGGAACAACTACTTGTAGATCACACGAATAATAATATAATAATGTTCCACAACTATCACACAACGCCATCTAGTCCCAAGCTAAGCAGCTTGTGTTATGGGTACTAGACAACTGATAAACATACTTATATATTTCTAAATACATAAATATTATAGATAAATTACACCCAGACACAGAACAAATGATCGTGCTCATCACATAAACATTTGTCTTGGGTGGGAATCAAACCCAGAACCTCCGGCATAGCAGTTAGGGTCACTAACCACTAGACCAACATGCCTGTCAAATGCTTGTTCTACGCGGGAATTGAACCAGCGATACGCAAGCGCAGCAGTTTGCTCAGACACTGCACCAACCGTAGCCAACCATAGTTTGGCCAAAAGCACCGTACTAGTTTAAATTACCATCTGGTATGACGACCATCTGCTTTGCACAGTACTTGAACATTATTATCTCGCACAGTGATACTTTGCCGATCGTGAATAGTTCCCGTAGCAGCCGACAGATGTCTACACTGCAGCAGATACAGATTTGTTGTTAGCGGATAAACTCGATGTGGAGCGCTGGTTTCGGTCACGGCTTTTGTACGGACAGCAGAAGAAAAACTACCCTTTTAACTGTCAGTTAAAAAAATAAAACTCAAATTCAAAGAGCATTTCTTTCAATTTGACCAAGACACTTTTAATTGTCAAAAAAATTGAATAAAGCGACCTGCATTCCCAGTCACGAGGCATAATACTTCTAAAAGTATCTAATGTAGTCGCCGATTCCAAATCCTAGATCTCTATGGAGAAGAATGAGTAGGAAAGTGAAGGAAAAAGAACTATGATTGTTTTGAGTTTTAGTTAGTGAATTAAGTCGTCGATAACGAATTAGTTAAGGACTTATAAACTGGCTTTTGACTGCCCTGGTCGTGCTACATTTTATTTAATATTATATTTCTAATTTTTTTCTCAGTATGAGTAGCAGCCCGTTGATTCTGCCTTATTTACTATTTACCAATTACTAGTAAGTAAACTTATAACTTTTGGTTTCATGTAATAGGACAATAGAGGAATGTAATAAATAATATATCCTTGTTTTGTACAAGTAAACCATTAGCAAATAATTTCATAAGTCAGTATCCGAGAACATCATCATCTTCCTGCCCTTATCCGATTTTACTTGGGGTCGACGCAACACGCTTTTTTCTTCTATTCTCCCCTATCAGACGTCACCGAATCATTTACTCCTTTTTCATTCATTTCATCCCTTACACTTACACAATCCATCCCTTTCTCCTCTTTGGCCTTCGCCAAAGAAAAGATGGATGGATTGTGTCTGAGAAGGGGAAGCCCTTCCTCTCCATCCATCAACATTCATACTCATCACTCTCTTAGTCACATGAGTCTCATCTCTCCTCATCACATGTCCATACCAAGACAAACGACTTCAACCAGTAGAACATATTAAATTAAAATTACGAAGTGTATGAATTAATATTGTCTACGTTGCTGACGGTACGCTTGTCGGCCAACTGTGGGAATGTCTGCTCGTGAATCGCCCGTGGCTTATGACAATTTGCATTTTTTTGCTGTCCGTACCGACAAAACCGCTTAGAATTTGGTCTAAGTTGAAAGCGATATGACTTTTCGTTGAACGTCTTGTAACTTAGGTAGGTAGGATTTAAAACATATCGTTTTAAATTAGACATTCGAATACGATCTTTTGTAGGTAGGTTAAACTCTTGTGATGTGACATGAGAAAATTGATGACATGCAGGCTTACCTTAAAGTCATAAACATACCGTACGCAAGGAAAGAAAATCTGTTCAGAACTCCATCAACCAAAAGAAGTAGAAAATAATATAAGTAAGCACAATAATAATACTGTTCTTATCTTGCCTATTAAAATAAACAGCAGCAGAGATGGTACGCCCCCGAAGGGTGAACAGATGATTTAAAACATCTTCATTTTATAGGCTCTTTGGTCGTTTGACCCCGCTCTGGCGGGGCCCGCGGGTCCAAACGGCCAAATGCGTTTTTGAATTGGTAGACTTTATCAACTGGTTGGAAAAAGTTGGGGTCAATTTCCAGTCTCTCCGGATACAACAAACAAGTAATTTACATGGAGCGATTAATTGATTAATTAGTTACTGGGAAATACAACTGGTTGTCAGATTTTTAGGCTTTATCATTGTAGCCACAACTCACAAGCCGCAAGATTCCACTAACTGTCTTCTTTACCAAATTTGGTAGAGTCCAATACAAACTTAAGCAGCCTTGCTATAAATACTTAAACATCTGTTGAACACTTGCCTAGAAAGTTTAAGGCCGTTATCATACTAGCGGTTTGGAAGCGGCTGCGGGGCGGAGCGGGCGCGCAGCGCATCCGTCGCGAACACGCCACGCATCCGTCGCGAACACGTCGCGGACGCGTGGCAAATGCGTTACGTTTTCGTCGCGTGTTTGTACACTCAGTAGCAAAATGGATTCCGACGAGGACACATTGCTGTTGACGTTATTACTTCGAAAACGCCGAAAACGAAAACGAAAGCATCGACGAATTTGGGAAGATCCATTATTAGATTAGGCTGAAGAATTTTTCGCAGAGAGTTATAAGCAATATTCATGTTTTGGTAAAAAAAAAACTTCTTGGCTAAAATAAAATTTGGATGATTATGTATCTATAATCTGTATATTATTACTCTTATCATATTATGCCAAATTTCAGCGCTGGAGGATTTCTTCATACAAAAAAATCCTCGTTGATCTGAGGTGGGGCGGACGTTTTGGCGTTTGTTCGAGGCAGTACAAAATGGCGTCCATTTTGCTGTTCGCGGCGATCCCGTTGCGCGTCCGCAACGAATTCGCTGCGCAGCCGCGGCGTGTTCGCAACGCATTCGCTGTGCGGCCGCTCCGCCCCGCAACCGCTTCTAAACCGCTAGTGTGATAAGGCCCTAACTGCAAAACGGACCTAATATCACCGTCAAATGCCGGTTTGTACTTACACTTTTTTGGACAAGTCATGTTCAAAATTTAACAATTTTATAGTAAGACAGAATTCAACTTAGTGACATACTACTTACTCCTCGCGATCATCTCATACCTTGCACCGCCGTACTATCCCGCGGCGGTGACCGTGCTCCGAAACCTTTCTTTTCTCCCCGACCATCGACCACGCTTCTATATTCGCTAATTGCTCACAAAAACATCGCGTGCAATGTCTTGACCTGTAACGGTTGGTGATCTACCGTTCCATTTCTATCCGCCTGGTTGTTACTGCTCCTTTATAAATACATTATTTGTTGCTCAAAGAATAACTGCTGCATAGTATAGATATATAAAAGCCAGGTGCTTATGATGATCTGACGGCAAGTAATGGATGACTCGCCATCCGATCGGGGAGCATGCTCGGCGTGTCGTGTTAAACGCGCGCCTCAAAGATCTGTTAGCACTCTGACGGGGCCTCAATAGAGGACCAAAGCCTGCCGGGGTCGCGGGACAGTCTTAACAAGAAACCGTGACTCGGTAACGTAGGGCTATTGTTGAAGGAACACCGTGAATTTTAGTCAGTATGAGTCTCACATTCCGTCCCGTCACTCTCCAATAAGAAAAAAGGCGTGTCATAATTATTCTAAGCCGATGAAAGACAATCTATAAGCTGTATTTGTTAGGTTGTTGTAGTTTACACGACGACCGCGACGGGGCAGCGCTGCACACAAAGCTGTGTACTTGAGAATAGGATTGCCATTTGTTAGAGATGAGCACTACAGATGTGTGAACATGAACGATGCATAAAGAGTAATGTTTGTGGATCGTAGCTAGTAAGTATAAGGTGTAATCCTGTATTTTGTGAACCATGGTAAACAGCCCTGGCTCTATGCAAGTATGGTTTGATATGGTTAGCTTGCGAAGTTCGTTTTATGGATCATATTAGCTCTTTAAACTCTCAAAGAGGTTCTAACGACTGTGTTACGGGTAGTAAGTTCAGCAGAACAAAACAGAATAACCTTTCAAAGGTTTTTTCTAGGTAAGCTCACTCCATCGTAGACTTTGTCTCTGTCACCTTTGGCCTGTAGTCAAAAGCATAACTATATCAAAAGACCCTGTTTTGTTTTACGTGGTAAAGTGATTAAATGAGTCGTCCCATCCAGAGCAGGCCGGGAGGAACTGTCTGTGACACTTCTACTGACTAAAATCCACGGTGTCCCTAGCACTAATAATACAGTCCCGCGACCCTGGATCAAAAGACCCTACATTTCTAATATGGTCAATTTTACTATTCGTCATCGTAACCCGTTAACTTTTCATTTGCACCTTTTGTGCTTAATAGTACGCTTTCAAACTCTTAAACGTACCCTAAGGGTACAGTCACACTGTAAATTAACTTTAGGAGAAATCAATATCGTAATAGCTAAAATATTGTCCAACGTAACCTGTAATCATTTGGTGTTAGTGACCTATTGGCGTTTACATCGCTGTATTGTTTATTTGCACATACATTACTGTGTTTCTTCCTTGTCTTTTCAAACAAGTTGGTTTTAAGTCAGCAATGTATGCGTGACAAAGTGAAGGTGTAACATAATTTTCTTTTGGTTTTGTAGTGAAGGGTTCAGTACGTTTCTCGCTCGTGAGAAAACCCCCATGGCGACAAACGTGGTACATTATGAACTGTGTAGTTAGTTTTTTTATTAATTTTAGTACCGAATCGTCACGTATTCCATGCGTGTGCGCACGTGGGTAAGAAAGGGCAGAGAATGTATGGAAAGGTCGCAATTATAAGGCTATTTGGGAAAGTTTTGTTATTGTTCGAGAATTCATCTTTGCGTAGGAAGGTAAAATATAGGTACTGTTTTTGGCAAAGTTTCTTCAAACATTTTTTACTAATGGGCACCAATTAAAATTAATAAAAATAAAATCTTGAAAAAAAAAAAAGTATTAAAATACTAATTTAAAGTAATTTTAAAGTCACATAAAAACAGTGCCTACGTAACAGGTTACCTCATTTCATCACAAAAAAAAAAAACAAAAAATAGAACGTAACATACGACTTCCAAGTTTAAAAGCATCGGTCATAGACGAGAGTATCTCTAGCCACGCCCATAACACCGAGTTACGCGGCACGTCGTCATCAATCGATAACGACCAAACGATTTAATATCGATAAAGAATCGATACTTTGTATCGATGTAAAGTGATTTGTGTTTCCGCTACCGGTGTTCACTTGCTTATTACTGAGCTAGTGATGTGTAATTACTTTTTGGTCACTTACACCTCGGGCAGGATTTGTCAGTGTAATTAAATATTTAATAATTTGATAATGGAAGATTTATTGAATCATTAGAGTAGTTGTAATTGTCGTAGTTGCAGGTTTTTCAAAGTACAGTTATGTCCCGAAGTTACTAATACTTGCCCTTGGCTACGTGATTCTGGATCAGCTCAAAAACATGTGATATGTTTTAATAATTTCTGCAATCTATCAAATTGATGTACTGTTTGTAAGCTCTTAAACTTCCTACATACTTATGTTACTTGAGATTCAACTAAAGAGGCTTTCTTTTCCATTCCTGTTTGTGCTAGTTTTATATTTTGTAAACGTATCCTGTGTAATTTCTTCTGAATATTATTCCTAATAGTTTAACTTCCACTCCACAACTACCTACCTCGTATTTACTTTTTCTTTCATATTATTCATCCATACATCCTAGTATTTCTTATCACCTTAAGCTCCATCTACTTATTTAATCTATGCTGCACACGATGCATAACGTATGATGATTTCCCAAAGAAAACAGATCATGCCTACCTGAAGCAATTTTTAAGGATTTCAGGTAATGAATATTCCTGCCATACCCACTTACTTCGATGATTCAAATGAAGTCATAAAATCTGGCAGAGTCCAAGCACTTTTGGAATGCTCGCGTGGTGTGTTGGCCGCCTAGGGGCGTTCCCACCGCCTCCCGCGCAGTCGCCGCGTGCGCAGCTGTACGAAGACCAAGTTATGGAACTGTTTGCACGAAATCTCAAGTGGTTTTATTGGCTGGGAATATTTAGGTAAGATTTGAAGAAGTCTTACCACCATCACCTGGCTCATTATTGTGTAAAGCTTTGCTTGGTAACAGGGTTGCAGAGGTCAACGTGATGATAAATGGTGGGATAAGGATGGGTGGGATTCACTTTCTAGTGGACCACTTAAGGCAACGGAACCACTAGCTACATATAAACTTCTGTGACTGCTTACCCTTCACAGTGGCGGTGGTAGACCTCGCAAGCGCCTCCTCGCTTGCTATCACAACCCTATTTTTAAGATTTTACTGTGTTCCCTCGGTGCGCAGGAGTTCGAGTTCATATAGGTCCTCATCTTTGCTTTTTACCAACAACCCATTAAAAAAAATGTTTTGTTGGTTTTCAAATCTCAATGTTCTCCATATTTTATACAGTGACGGATTAACCCTTAATCAAATTAAGCAATTGCCTAGGGCATCACGACTGGGGGGGCACCAGAAGAAGAACAAAAAAATCATAAGGACGTATTTTATTGTGCTTCTACCGTTGCCCCCCATGGGCATCACGTCTCACTCGCACGTCACCAAAAACTTACTGAAAGTGCTTAAAATTTCTAGCTCGCTTCGCTCGCTATTGCATTGAATGAAGGCTTGGTTACCTTGTTTATTGTATAAACTTAGAAGAAAGGTGCAAACAAAAATCGAGCTCGCTTCGCTCGCTCTTGTATTTCCCTATACTCTGTTTTACCTACTAAACGAAGAACAGGAAGAGCTTCGTTTAGTTTTACTTTACACATTATCTTCCTTATCACTACAATGAAAACGTTATAAAAATAAAAGGTAGAGACACCACCGTGGACAGGTGGGAGACGCTCACTGCAACGGACGTTGAGAAGCGATTTCTGTCCACCGTAGGCGCGGGCATGCGAGTGGCGAGCAATAGGTGACTCGCCGTCGGATCATGGACCGTTCCGGGGTAGAAAGCGCGGCGTGTTCCACGCGCACCTCAAAGAGCTTTCAGCAAACCGATTGTGCCCCCCTTTAGAGGGCCAAAGTAACCGTAATCCAGGAAGGTAAAGGGCTATTGAAGGATCTTCGTGGATTTTAGTCAGTACAAGACTGAGAGTCCCTCCCGTCCCGCCCTAGGCGGGAGGACCCATTTGATGTATTAAACCACAAAAAAGGGGCACCAAAGTTTTCAATTGCTTAGGGCATCAAGTAGTCTTAATCCGTCACTGATTTTATGGTCACATGGACATGCAAATACGTGAATGATATGTCGAAACTTGATTTTATTTTAGCTCAAACTATAATGATCACAATTATATCCACCTCATCAAAGATCATTACTTACAACATGTTTTCTCTGCCAACTAGACTTGTATTATCTACTGTAAATCGGGTGACACTCATGATATATGATAACGGTAATGAGAATCAGTACAAAGCAATTTTCCCGATGCGATCCATTTAATTTGGACGGTGAATTAACTTGAGTGATCGAGTCTGGCTCTCACTGAGGGACACCCAAGATATTGTGGCGATTAAGAGTGGAAGAAAGTTTGTAATGTAATCTCTATGGTTGGTTATTAAAAATGGTGGACCGTAAAGAAAGTTTTTAATATTGGTTGAGCTTTTTTATAGGTCATTTTTAATCATTGAAGATAGAAATTGGAATTAATGGTGTAGATTTTGAGCTTGAATCTAAGTATCCAAGAATGAATCTGGCCACATTGAAACAAAAAATAATAGAACAACAATTTGAATGTGTGATCGAGTTTCTCTTTATAATTCCCGAAAAGGTTCGTAAAAAAAATTCTGAGTTGCTTTGGAGTAATCTTTTGGTTATATATTAGATATCTATTTTCTATTTTCTTTTCTTTTCCCCCAATAAACTAGCTTTTTTTTACGAATCATCCAGCGTGCTAGTGCTAGCAATATAGATACCGAACTTATTAAAATTGTAAAGTCAGTCATATTAATTGTTTAGCAACCTTAAACTATCCGTATATTAAATTATTCAAAATAACTGTTATTTTCAAGTTGTATGAAGTCTGAATTGGCTCCATCACGACAGATTGGCATAGTCGTATACCTGTCCATGATTCTTTGCTCCTGAGGCATTTCCTACTGAATGAGGACCTATTATAATATCGTCAATTTGACTTTCACTTTCAGAAGCACATCAGATGCCATCCCTTTCTTTAATAAATTCAGAATTGCCAATGAACGGAGGTAGATCATTATAAATCCTATTAAACTGCCAAGTTGGCCCAATTATTGAGATTGGTCCCCGAATAACAGGTGGCGACGCCTTAAGACAAAAGATATGGTAATGATAAAATGATAAAGTGTGGTCACGGCATTCAGGATGCCCGGTTTCCATGCAACAAGTGGGTTGACTTGACGTGTATGGTTGTGTTTCCCGGTGAAACTCAAATTTTTAGCTTCTTTTATCCATTTAACGGCAAGAGAAATTGTAGTCGACGGTGAAGCATTCTTGCCTAGAAGAAACCTATTCACTCTTGACTTAGAAACCCGTAGAAACTGAACTGAACTGTAAGGAAATACAGACACCAGTAGGGAATTCTTCACCTAGCTGTTTTAATGGTTTCTAATGCTTCTCTGTCTCACTTCAAGATCAAAGCATACCTAATAGCTCAATTATACAACGTGTAACGTTAAAAGCGCAAAACCTGTCGTGGGGTAACTCAGCACATGTTACTAAACAATGTTTGTTCTAAGACTCTTGGAAATTTGCAAAATTAAAAAAAGATTTTTCATACTAATGGACTCGATCAATTTCTCATTTTGTAAAAAAAAACATTTTTTTTTTCGAATTTCCAAAAGTCTTAAAACAAACATTGTTCAGTAACATGTGCTGAGTTACCCCACTAGAGGTTTTGCGCTTTTAACGTTACACGTTGTATAGAATATTAAGGAGATGTTCCAAATCCAAGTAAAGCATTGATCGCTATTTGTAAATGGTATTACTTGTAGGATTTTCTCCGTGGCTTGCCCTACGGACGGAGGTTATCCCATGGAACTTATACACCCGGATATTAGTTAACATTAATAAACGATTTTTTGGAAAAGGACAGTAGTTGCAAAGATTCCACCTACATTCAAACTTTAACTCATGATTATATTATTATAGAAGTACCTGTAAAAATCTAATTAGTTAGAAGTTTATATTTATAAATTTGTAAGTACACTAAGTTCTTATGTTACGTGAAACCACATTTGCCCTCAGGTTGTGATTTGGGCCAAAGTATAAAGACATTCCTTTAGTTGGATTAGCACTTTCTAAAATATCATTGAAATTAACAATTATCATCAAAATCCTAACAAACATAATTATTTTGATTACCATCCTATTGTGTGCATTGATTCTGGCCATCTTTGACGCACAGAAGCCAATAAAAAAACACAAAAGGAAAATAATATCTCTCATTATTTTGATTGGCTACAAATCTACAACATGAATAAAATTCATTAAAGTTTCCCCAAGTTAATTAAGTTTTCATTGATCTTCGATTAAGCTATTGAAAGTATTATGTTTGACAAAAGGAATGATTTCATTTATAATAATTTATTCATGAATGCAACACAAATGAATTAGAAAGAATAGATCAAATCTTGAGATGTGTTTGTCCATCGAAGACAATTTTATAAAAGGTTTTAAGGCCACAGAATCTTTGCCAACAAAAATGATTGATCGAATGGCGATGATTCTAGTTATCATCGCGTAGATACAAATCATTATAACGAACATAGGTAATAAAAAACTTTGGGTTGAAACAATTATCTGGCGGAACGATTCACTCGTTAATTAAATAACTCATATGCTATGAGTTCCCATGAAGATTGAAGGTAGCAAGGTCAACGTACGGTAGACGCGGCGACTACCGACTGGCAGCCAACCTCCAATCATATCGAAAAACGAATATTACAAGCCCAAGGATCTTCGCGTGCCGCCAAATGCTACCGATTACCAGATTCCTTGACATAGACCAATTATCAAGACCTGCCCCGTCTCCTTGCACACCTAATACATCACACGAAAGAGGGGAATATTAATAGTTTCAGAGAGCTCTTAAAATACTGGCCACACCATCTGAATTTTTGGGATAATCGTTCCGAATTTGAAGCAGAACTGTCTGGTGTCACTTACGGATTCCATTCTCACGAATGAAGTGAATGTAGTAGAAATTAGTCATTCGTTCTCAAAGTTGAGCATTGTGTCGGACACGAATGGCCCGGGGCCGTTGATCAGAATGCGTTCCTTTTTGAAAAATGGATGGTCGTGCATAATTCAGTAGGCTACTATGTAATTTAGATTGTCTATTCTGCAGTTGCTGGGCCATTTTTCATTTTTTCAGCTTGTTGCCTGGGAAGGATGTTGAATCGATCTAATTCGTTATAGTTTTCTATTGATAGGCTGTGTTAAAGGAGGAAGTATGCTGTTTTTTTTGTCTTTGCCCCAAATGCATTTAACAAATAGCCACTCCTGGAAGAACTAGGAACATACTTGTAGGTCATTAATATTCTGTGCGGGAATGAAATCCCCGATAAGCCGTTCAGTAGTCGATCGCTTAGCCACTGCGCCAACCATCTTTGTAATATAACTTTTTATTGAGTAAAAAAAAATTACAGCTCGTATAATGACCATCTACATTCTGTGAACTAGAAACAAATGGAAAATTGTTTATAGTAAGTAATGGCAACTGACTTTATTTTTTTCGTTCAGAAATTATTCCTTTTATCGCCAACTTAAAATTGCGGATAATAACTTATTCTCTTTTTCAAAAGCTTATCGCTCACTAATCTCATGTGAAAGTGTTCAGTCTATATTCATATCGGTCGTGTTATACGACGGTATAATTTGGCTGATTGCAGGCCAGAAGCCTATTGTTACGTCTTAGGAACAATGAACATAGTGCAGAACACGATTTTTGTGAAATTCCAAACTGTTGACGTGTTAGAAAAGAAATAAAATAAAATAATAGTACGTACTTTTTTTGTTGTCTATGAGAAGTTTTTCAAACACTTTGTTGAGTTTCATCAATCGTAGACTTACCTAGAGGAATATTCAGATTATTAACTACAACAAATTATGTAGTAGAGTAGTAAGATGTTGTTTGGTCTTTTCAACAGCAATTTTTGATTTGCACCCAGTTGATAAAAATATGCTTGCTCCTTAAAAAAAACGGCTAAGGAATACCCCGGATGGGCGTCGTTGCCGAGGAAGGCCTAGAAAACGCTGGCGTGACGATCTAGACGCATTTAAGAGTGATTGGCCGGAGAAAGCCGCACAAAGGGAAGAGTGGAAGGTTATGGGGGAGACCTTTGCCCAGCAGTGGGACAATATAGGTTAAAAAAAAAGGAATACCCCTAAGAGGTATTTCTACAACAATAAAACACGGGTTACCAACATAACAAATGTATCACAAACCAAAAAGCAATTAGCAAAGTTGCCGTTTCGCGGTAATTCACATTCGATTACTCGCAAAGTGCATAAAGGGTGCCGCTGTCAAAACATGACCATTCACAGGTTACAAAAACTCTTTTTTTTTCTTTTTGCAGGTGCGGAATGTTTGTGAAAAAAAAAAAGATTTTATGATGGCGCTTGAGGTTACCTGACGGCGCTATGCGAGAGGCCCTCAAGAAATAAAAGTGTTTACGAAATAAAATGCTGTTGTATTTATTGCGGCGCTAAGAATCTGTTCGGACCTACCACAGGGTAATTAGTTATGTTGGTACAGTGCAATGTTGCCATGTTGTAAACAGTTTTATTACTAAGAAGAACAAAGTTTTATATATAAAAGCTTTATAAAGTATAATTAAGTAGGTATGCACTATCTGTATGAGTGCATATGAAATTAGCATAATACTGAATCCTGTCATAATTATCTATAGAAACTTATATTTTTTTAAAGGGTTTTGATAATTTTAAACAAAACTAAGTATAGACAGGATCACCCTGAAATATTTGAAATAATTTTAATTCCATGGTTTCACAAGCATTCTGTAAATATAAGTAGGAATTCGTACGAGCATCACAAAAACCCCAAGCTGAAGGTGATTTAACGAATGACATACATATTGGTTTCGTCTTACATTACCGTCAGGGATATCTCTTCTTTTTTTTCTATCTGTCAATATCGGGCTTCACCCAAATCAAATGGCGCGAAACTAATATGCATTACTAGCAAACCGTTAGTAAGATTACATACTATTGTACTTTTTTTTTTACAATTTCTTGGGCACAAATAAAACCATTCAGCCTCTACTCTGTGGCCTATTCGATTCAACCCGTCGGTGGTCCTGGCAATAATATTGTTAATGATCTGTAAAGTTGCCATTGAAAAATAAATTAAAAATTGTGTGTCTGTGGTTTGTGCATTTAAAATCGTTATAAATGATAAAGTAGACGGTACTAGTTGTAGTATTTTCAAATAAAAATGAAGATTTCTGTTAGTAACTCACTTGCTGCCTTAGATGACTTGATTAGCTATAGTCCTCGCCATTTAAGTGTGGAATAAAATTCGTTGACCCCCGTGTACCAATGTATTCCAATATTTCAAAACGATACAAAAAATGTAAAGGAAGTGTCGCTAACACGATCAAAGCAAACGAATCGCGGTACGGGGCATCCTTGACGTATTCACTGGGCATGAGTTACAAACCTTTTGGCCAAAACCATATTCAATCGTATTTATTTTGAAAGGTACCTAATAATGTAGTACTTAATGAAACCCTTTAAACAGTTAGATAATAACAAAAAATGGTTGAAAACTTTCCGAGTATGGAATACGCTCAGTCAATCCAATGCGCAAACCTTATTTGAAATGACACTCGAGACGAAGGACGCGATAGGTACATAATTACAAAAAGCTTATTATTTTCCGAGTGACTAATAACTTAAAAGTCGACTAAATGTTTACAACAAATAAAATAACTTGCCAGCGATTTAATATTTTCGCGACTATTATATTATACAGGGTGAATTTTTCAACTGGGCGTGGATGGCTACTTTCGAAACTATGAGGAATATCGAAAAACGTTGAAAGGAGTCTCGAGGCCGATTTTGACGAAAACTAAAACTGCATCATTGGATTTTAGAAAAATCAAAAATCCTGGTCAGGAATCGAACCCGCTGATTTTAGAAAAAAAATCACACCCTGTATTATTATACCGTTCGATAGTGTTGCTAATAAGGATCAAATTCTGGGAAGTAAACATATACGGCAAACTTAAGGAAAACGCATAATTACAAAAAAACTGATTAATTTTCAAGGCAAAGACTGTATTTTGTAACATAAGTTACCGTTTCTTCTTTAAATTAATGCTATTTTTAGTTTAACTCAATAATGTCGTATTGCTAAGTACAGTGGGATTGTTGAAACGTCAAATTCAGTGGAACATTGAAAACAATGAAATTTTATAATTTCGAATAAATTATGGCTCAGTAGATGTAAAGTAACATGGAAAAATAGCAATTTCATAAAATCTGCCATTTTCTTAAGTTTGCCGTATATGATTACTTCCCAGAATTTGATCCTTATTAGCAACACTGTCGAATGGTGTAATAATACAGGGTGTGATTTTTTGTTCAAAATCAGCGGGTTCGATTCCTGGCCAGGATTATTGATTTTTCAAAAATCCAATGATGCAGTTTTAGTTTTCGTCAAAATCGGCCTCGAGACTCCTTTCAACGTTTTTCGATATTCCTCATAGTTTCGAAAATAGCCATCCACGCCCAGTTGAAAAATTCACCCTGTATAAGGTTCAAAATTAAGGGTTTTATAAAAACTAGCAGCTGCGTTTGGGTGGCAAATAAACTATACCAGTCAATTGAAATATTAGGTGAGGAGCTATATATAATGACTTGGCGACTAATAATGTAGGGTGGCAAAGATAATACAAACAAATTGCAATTTATTCACCTATAATTTTGAAAATAAAAGCCGCAAAATATTTTTTCTTCATGCCATTTTAGAGTTTATTTAAAGCTATTAAAAAGTCGCACAATATAATGTATAATATAAGCTAGTTTATATTTATTCTTCATACAAATAATTTTAAATAGAATCTGATTTGTATTATTTATGAATGCCCATTTTCTATTTTATTTTCATCATTAAGTTTTCGCTTAGATATTAATTCAGTTCCCAAAAGAAAAACTCGATGCTAGTTTAATTTAAAACGGAGCTTATAACTGATATATTAATATGCTACCTTTTACTTATTACGATACCTCTTATTAGCTGCCAACCCATTATAAATGGTACCCATTCTATTATTTTATACTAGCTGTGCCCGCGACTACGTTCGCGTGGATGTCGGAATTGAACAATGTATGTTTTAGAACGAAGGGCTTAATTCAGGCCACGTTTTTCATACAAACCCTGTATTTAAAATTTTCTTAGATTTATCAAGAATATTTGACACTTCTATTCCAGGTTTATGTAGGACTATTTTTCCTAATGCCCGTTCTATGCACTCCACTCCACTCCACTTCTCTCCGCCCCACTCACCTCCGCTCCAGTCCATTTCATTCCAGTTCAATCCAGTCCATCCAGTCCATTCCAGTCCATTCCAGTCCATTCCAGTCCATTCCAGTCCATTCCAGTCCATTCCAGTCCATTCCAGTCCATTCCAGTCCATTCCAGTCCATTCCAGTCCATTCCAGTCCATTTCCAGTCCATTCCAGTCCATTCCAGTCCATTCCAGTCCATTCCAGTCCATTCCAGTCCATTCCAGTCCATTCCAGTCCATTCCAGTCCATTCCAGTCCATTCCATTCCAGTCCATTCCAGTCCATTCCAGTCCATTCCAGTCCATTCCAGTCCATTCCAGTCCATTCCAGTCCATTCCAGTCCATTCCAGTCCATTCCAGTCCATTCCAGTCCATTCCAGTCCATTCCAGTCCATTCCAGTCCATTCCAGTCCATTCCAGTCCATTCCAGTCCATTCCAGTCCATTCCAGTCCATTCCAGTCCATTCCAGTCCATTCCAGTCCATTCCAGTCCATTCCAGTCCATTCCAGTCCATTCCAGTCCATTCCAGTCCATTCCAGTCCATTCCAGTCCATTCCAGTCCATTCCAGTCCATTCCAGTCCATTCCAGTCCATTCCAGTCCATTCCAGTCCATTCCAGTCCATTCCAGTCCATTCCAGTCCATTCCAGTCCATTCCAGTCCATTCCAGTCCATTCCAGTCCATTCCAGTCCATTCCAGTCCATTCCAGTCCATTCCAGTCCATTCCAGTCCATTCCAGTCCATTCCAGTCCATTCCAGTCCATTCCAGTCCATTCCAGTCCATTCCAGTCCATTCCAGTCCATTCCAGTCCATTCCAGTCCATTCCAGTCCATTCCAGTCCATTCCAGTCCATTCCAGTCCATTCCAGTCCATTCCAGTCCATTCCAGTCCATTCCAGTCCATTCCAGTCCATTCCAGTCCATTCCAGTCCATTCCAGTCCATTCCAGTCCATTCCAGTCCATTCCAGTCCATTCCAGTCCATTCCAGTCCATTCCAGTCCATTCCAGTCCATTCCAGTCCATTCCAGTTATTTGAATAATGTAGTTTTTCTATTCGAAGTTAGATCGCGCGACTGACGAAATCAATGTGTGAGACTGAGACCAAAGTGCACCCGTAATTTTACTTCTGAAACACTTTAAATTCCAATATCTTTTGATAGACTGAACCGATTCCAATGAAACAAAAACTAAATTCCTCTCCAAGTTACGCTTAATCGTTGTATATAAAAGTTATCTACATTGATTTCGTACATTTTACGTGATACCTGGACAAATACACAGACAAACAGACAAACAGATAAACAGACAAACAGACAAAAATTCTAAAAATGCTAGAAATGGGTTCTATTGGTTGTCCTTTAATACCCTGGCTATATTTTTTGAGTTTTTTTTTAATGTACAAAAATAACTTTTCTACAGTTTTATTATATGTATAGATATAGATAACCTATTTTCATTTTACTTAGTTGCTGCATTAAATACATGCCATTACAAAATGGCGAACAGGTAATGCGCCCCTGACTCGCTCTGACGTCGCACTCAGCGCCGAGTATGAGGGCATAACCCAAAAAATCGATTTTTTTGGTATGAACTTTAAAATTCGATTATTTAAATTCATTGTATACTTGTAAGAATATGAGTTAAAGATAGATAAATAAATCCAATTATTGCATGTTCTGTTATTGAAATATAAGTTGAAAACATAAGGAATTTTGAAAAATAAATATACACCAAGAAAATTATTTTTGAAATCCATAAACCATAGCAATTACATATTTCATTGTTTGAATGTGTATTTTTGAAACTTAAAAAAATACCACAATTATTCTTCAAATTTACGTATTTCTTACTTATTTCCGTTGGGATAAGTGATTGGTATTATGAAACTCGAACGATGCAGTATTAGCGACAGTTTTGAATGACGAGCGATCTCAAAATTAAGTTTTGTGGACTTTTTGGTACAAGTCGGGTCAATGACTTTTAATTCTTTCTTATTTGACTCAGACTATAGCATTATTTAAAAATTGTAGTGGAAAAATGTTGATAGAAAAACAAGCTACCTACTAACTATAAACTTCGTGTCTTCGAGTCTTTACTAGAGAGGGGTACAATCAATCCTATTCCATCATATAATTATTTCCTTTATTTTTAAAATTCGATGTTTTAAAGTGCTTTTTGATGGCCTAGTTTGACTTTGACTAGAAATGCTAGACAAAAACTGCCCCGTAGGCCTTAGGCCGCATTGCGCCCGCGCGTGGTGGATTATGGCCCACTCCTTCTCAGAGAGGAGGCCTGTATCTCAGAGCAGTGAGAACATTATTGGCTGATGATGATGATAGGATGTAACATGTGATGATGATGTATAGGATATAACAACTAGTTATTAGAACCAAAAATCAAACAACACGCCCTTAATACGATTAAAATACTTTGTAAGAAACAAATTCACAACAGCTTCGATGTTCCTATTCATTTCAGAAAAAAAAATGTTATTGTTTTTAAAGGTCCACACAATACGTGTCAATGGTTGGCCCCGTGTGAAGTCGAAAATCGATGGTAAATCAACAAAGCGCCGCGCCGCGCCGCGCGCCACTCTTGCGCATAAGATCAGCAGACATGTACTACGAATGGATGAATTTGATACTTTACTGATTAAAATTTTACTGATTATTTCTTTCACCATGTCCTACCAGGTGGAAGAAATTATTTTAAATCTGTATTTATTAACCAATACTAATTTACTAAAATATGACATTCAAAAAGAGGTCAAGTTTGTGAGTTTGTTTATAGGAAGTAATTTTACAAGCAACCCACTCTGGTTGCGCTCTGAGCGTAACTAAGGCGGTTTGCTGATATTTTAAAATCATTGCGGCTCTAGAAAACGTTCCAGAGTCGAAATGATTCTGAAACTGAACTGAGTTTTTTCTCAAAAACTCACCAAAAGTCTTTCACTTGAGGAAAAATAAATAAATCCAAAAAGTCGCTGAAATTCAACATAGCTTTTCATTTTGTTATACTAGCAAAATGACGGGTAGCATAATGGACATAGCTATTTTTTAAAATATTGTCATAACAAAATTATTATCAAGTGCAACTTATTTGCAAGTATTTCACAAAACATTTACACAAAATTATAAACAAACATTCAAGTATCAAAACTGTTTTTCCAACCAGACGGTCAGTATGCAAGGCATAGGGTTGTCACACCTAAACAACCATTAGCTCATTGTGTAACCGCCTGCACAATAGGATTATGTGTTAGCGAAAAAACTTGAGCAGAGATCCATACCAAATTGTAAGGTCATTAATGCACTTATACTCTGTATTGAAAGGCCTGAATATGATACTTTTGCTTGAAGCGATTATGCGTCAATGTTTTGTCGTAGATACTTACCTGTTTTTGTTCGAGTTTTTGCAAATGGATTACCACTAGCTATGAGCCCTATTTCATTTCATTTACCTAAATTGTTATCTAATTTGACGGTGCGGTAGATGCAGTGGTTGAGTGATAGACTGCTACGCAACGTGTCGCGGGTTCGATTCCCGTAGGAAACAAATATTGGTATGCAAATAGTTTTTCCGGGTCTGGGTGTATGTGTGAGTTTGCTTTGTTTGTAAACGCTCTCACGACACAGGATAAAATCTTAGTGCGGTTTGCCACCGTTTTATATAAAAAAATGTGAATCCGTCATTTTTAATGTTTTCTTTTCGTTTAATTGAAACCTTGGAAGTTTTTATTAAATTGAGAGGCGGATTCACGCCTGTTATCTTCGAAGGATTGGTTAAAGGTGTTACCCACATTTTGCTAGCTATTTTTTTGAATGATTTTTTATTCATTTATCAAAAAGGTGTAAACGTAAATTAGCACAAATCGGGGATCCCCTGCCGGACAGCCCTAGCCGGGCCAGGTAGGCGCCGGGCGTCGCAAGCGCATCTCGCAGTGCTATTGTTTTCAAAACGTGCGCGCTACCTGCGCTTTGTACCATTAAACACTTTTTCATTTAAGTTTTTTTTTGTTTTTGGAGACTTATGAAGAATTGGCGTTACGATGCGATGCGACTGATTTTTGTTTTGGCTTCAGAACTAAAATAATTTCTTTCTTTCTTTATTTTTTTATTTTTATTTCATTATGGTTACTTTGTTCATTAAGTTTCATCAGTGAATGAAGTTCTCGGAAACTTTAAGAGAGAAGCGCCATGGAATAAAGGCACAAAGAGTTTAATTGATTTTAAAATTTTATAGATTCCATGTGATATTAATATTTGGAGTCTTTTATTTAGGTACTATATTTTATACACATTTAAAAAAATAATTTTGTAATGATGAGATTATTTAATAAATTCATCTATTCTATCTTCTATCTATCTATATCTATCTATTCTATTCTATATCTTCTATCTATCTATCTATCTATATCTATCTATCTATATCTATCTATTCTTCTATATCTATACATATAATAAAACTGTAGAAAAATCGTTTTTGTACATCAAAATAAGATAAATAAAAATAGCTAGGGTGTTAAAGGACAACCGATAGGACCCATTTCTAGCATTTTTTGAATTTTTGTCTGTTTGTCTGTTTGTATGTTTATATGTCCGGGCATCACGTAAAATGTACAAGATCAATGTAAATAACTTAGATACCCAACGATTTAGCGTATCTTGAGGTAACATTTAGTTTTTGTTTCATTGCAATCGGTTCAGTCTATCAAAAGTTATTCGAATTTAAAGTGATTCAGAAGTAAAATTACGGTCAGTTCACAGTCACACCAAGACGCGTAGTTCAGTAGCGCGATCTAGCTTCGAATAGAAAAACTGCATATTCGGGACAGGACGGGACAGGACGGGACAAGACGGGACAGGACGGGACAGGACGGGACAGGACGAGACAGGACGGGACAGGACGGGACAGGACGGGACAGGACGGGACAGGATGGGACAGGATGGGACAGGATGGAGAATCAATTATTCACTCTTAATCTTAACTCATCTATTTTACTCTTTTTACCCGACTACGGCAAAGCCAAAAGGAGGGTTATAATTTTATTTTCGTATTTTAGAACATGTTTACGTACACGCGAAAAAAATTGATAGAAGCTTGAACTTGAAATCCTATTATCGATATTTTTTAATCAATTATATGTTTTTTTTTTCATACAAAACTTCATTTATTTGTTTAAACATATCGATAATGCAAACCGATAAACAAACTATTCTCTAAGGCCGTTATCATACTAGCGGTTTGGAAGCGGCTGCGGGGCGGAGCGGACGCGCAGCTAATCCGTCGCGAACACGCCGCGCATCCGTCGCGAACACGTCGCGGACGCGTGGCAAATGCGTTACGTTTTCGTCGCGTGTTTGTAAACTCAGTAACAAAATTGATTCCGACGAGGAAACATTGCTGTTGACGTTATTACTTCGAAAACACCGGAGACGAAAACGAAAGCATCGACGAATTTGTGAAGATCCTTTATTAGATTAGGCTGAGGAAGTTTTCGCAGAGAGTTATAAGCAATATTCATTTTTTGGTAAAAAAAAACATCTCGGCTAAAAAAAATTTTGGATGATTTTGGATGATTATGCATCTATAATCTGTATCACCTACTCTTATCATATTATGCCAAATTTCAGCGCTGGAGGAATTTTTCGAAAGTCTTCATACAAAAAATTCCTCGTTGATCTGAGGTGGGGCAGACGTTTTGGCGTTTGTTCGAGGCAGTACAAAATGGCGTCCACTTTGCTGTTCGCGGCGATCCCGTTGCGCGTCCGCAACGAATTCGCTGCGCAACCGCGGCGTGTTCGCAACGCATTCGCTGTGCGGCCGCTCCGCCCCGCAACCGCTTCCAAACCGCTAGTGTGATAACGCCCTAATCCAGTAGCAATTGAATGGTTCTGCCTATGAACAACAGAGGGCGTTTATAACAATTACGTCAAATATTATACTAAAATTCTAAATACAGGGTTTAGGAAAACTTGGCGTGGTGATTTACGTACGCATATTTATGTACGCTCCAGAATGATGGTTCACAGCAAATGTTGTTAATAAAGAAGAACTAGCTTATATAAAGTACCTAATGAAATAATAATATAATATTTTTGTGTCGGTTGGAGGATTCAGCAGCGCTTCGCACAAAAAAATACATTAGTAAGTTGCGACTTCCACGCGAACGAAGTCGCGGGCACAGCTAGTGTTAGCTTAATTTGCTTGAAACACCGGATTACTTAGTTCAGGCACAAATTATGTGCGAATTTAACATAGATTTAAGAAAACACACCATATTTTTTTTAATTATTCCAATAGTTATTAGTTCTACTTTAATTCCCAGTCTACGTGAGTTTTATTTATATTCTAATCCCAAAGTATCTGTTATTGTTTGTAAAAATACAGGAAATAATACGAATGTCTAAATTAAATTGTTGTTGTTTTGATTGCTCAATCAATTGCCATGTAGTTTATCTAATATGGGTGTGTCAATATAATGTTTTACCGGTAAATCTATTTTTGTTTAGTTTCATACAATTTTTGTTCGTTTATTTGTTGAATTAGGAAAAAACAAAACCAATTATTTTCCAACGAAACCTATTCCATATCTAGGTACCTAATAAATCTTTTCTAACTGTACAAAGTTATTTCCTATCTACTTTATTAGTTTCACAGTTTCAGCTTTACGAAAATTATATAAATGCTTATTTAAGTACTGCCTTTATTTGTATTTCACTTAACCACCTGAATGATGATTCAGACATCCATAATGTTTAAAATTATGACAAAAAAAAAGAAAAAAAATGGTAATAATTCGATGAAGTAAAACTTTTTTGAATGTAAAATGTAAATGTAATGTGAAATTATGGATATCAAAATCGAATCAAACAAAAATTCTCAGTATCAGAAAACGCATACGTATGGATAAAAAACGTTCATTACACGTGCATATCAAGTTCGACCAAACATCTCAAAACAATGTCGGACACAAACACAGGGGATCAAGACAGGAAATGATTAATTAGAAGCACAGCTTCCGCTATAAAAGTCGGTCGGTTGAGATGCGCGTGCGCTAAACAGCCGGGCAAACTTGGAACAATAGGGTGCGTTCAAGATTTAAGTTGGAAGACTATACACGAAGGGTAAACCATGTCATTGAACTCTATCTGTCAACTGTCAATTGAAAATGACATTTAGCATTTTTTTTTAAATTTTCCAATATATTTTTTCACACAATTTTCTGTACAGTTACAAGCCTTTATGCGCCCAGTTTGTGCGGCATATTCTGGCCAATTGTGGCCCTGGTTTGACCATTTCTGCGCCCCTCCAAAGTACCCTGTGCCTGGGCACCGGTTGGCATACCCGCTTCTTGGGCACTGATATTTGTTCATTTCAGAGCAAGCAAGCGTTGGAAAATCGTGCAATTAAAGTTGCTGTATACCTAATGGTATATGTGTCTGTCTTGTTATTAATTGACCTAATGAATTTAATCAGATGAATCTTAATGACTGCACTGTGTACTCATCAAACGTTAAAAACATCACCTGTTTGACTCATAGGCAAAGGAAACCATGTAAAGCCAACAAGACCACAGAGATAACTGTTCCAAAGAGGGTCAATCAAACCTCACCTCATTGCAGGGGTACCAACATCATAATTTTGTTAATTGGCAACACCAATACTGCGCAGAGCTTACGTAAGTGCGACAAGTAAGTTCCGAGAATATCAGGAATCTGATATTTTTGGACATAATCGCTATAATTAACAGTTTTTCGTATTTGCGATGGCTATATACGGATGGTAAACAAATATTGTCTTGAATTGTTTGGTAATTCGAATACTAATTCAGCTAATAGATAGATGTCTTTATTTCTTATTATGCCTGAGATAGTGAAGTCATTGTATGTCAATAAACTTTTCTCATGACTAAATATCCACTTGTATTTTGTATCATCATCAGCGTTTAGTAGGTATTCTCATTATTGGAACACAGTCTCCTACCTGTGAGAGGGAGTGGTCCATAATCCTCCACGCGAGCCCAGTGAGGGTTGGCTGATGTCAAATATCTTCAAATTTTTGGTCCTAGGACATGCCGGTTTCCTCACGATGATGTTTTCCTTCACCGTTATGAGAGCAGTGGTGATGAAATAATTTACACAAACAACTCATTAGTTGGGTCTGACACCACTGGGCCACCTGTGCTCTCAATTTTGTATACTCCACAAAAAAATTGTGTTATTGCAAATACTGTTTTGTTTTACTAACACAACTCCTTAAAATAGAAATCCCAAGCAAAGTTCTTTCCGTTCTTGTAATACGCACCGAAGCCTTGTATTTGACCAAGTTTATGTGAAATGTTTATTTTGGCACGATACCTTTTTTATGGCTGTTATAAAGGCTTTTAAGCCCCCTTTCTAGTTAGTCCTCAAACACAATTCAATATAAAAAACCATCTGGAGGATATCACAATAATCACATTTAGGCACGCGCGTCTGCGGTCGCAATATGTTATCGTATCACAGGTGGACGCTATTGCAGCACTGCCCCACCCTGAAATCCCTTACTCCTCTCACATGACAAACAGGGGATTAGAGGGCGATTCAATTCATAATTGAAAACCACTGCGAGAGACAAGCTCATTGGTGTGTTTATAAAAAAAGTCGCCTGTTGCCTCTTAAAACAAGTATTTCGATTAGGAATTATTTGATTACTAAGCTATAATTATTATGACTGAAACCATTGTTACATGTTTACCGACTAGGGTGTCACGAAAGGCCACTTTGTGAAACAAAAGAATAACCATTTTACGAATTACTTTTTTTTTTAGTTTTTTATATACCTAGGCAGCCGGACGGCGGTAGGACTCTACGTCCTGCTTTGTCAAATAACAGCAGTATAGAGCGTCGATTGTAACCTAAATTGAATCGGTCTAGAACTGGGATATACCCACTTTTTAGGTGCCAATTACAAACTCACAGTATTTACTGTTCTCGGTCCGGGCACGCGGCAATAGCGGCGATAAGACCCCTCTTTGAGGAGTGGCTGGAGAGACGTCACGGCGTCCTAACCTTCCGCTTGACGCAGGTCCTCACCGGACACGGATGTTTCGGGAGGTACCTGTGTCTTATGAGAAAGGAAGAAACGCCTGGGTGTCACCACTGCGTAGATCGCCCGGAGGACACAGTCGAGCATACGGTGCAGGATTGCCCCGCTTGGGCGGAGCACCGACGTGTCCTCACGGCGGCGATAGGCGGAAACCTCTCGCGCCCAGCACTGGTCGCGGCCATGCTGCGGGGCGAGACGGAGTGGGAAGCGGTCGCCTCCTTCTGCGAAGCAGTCATGCTCGCGAAGGAGGAGGCGGGCCGCGTGAGAGAGAGGACAAGGTCCTCCCTCCGCCCCACCCGCGGTGGTGGACGCCCACGGCGTCTCCGATCCGATCTCCGGCCACCGTAGGCGCGGGCATGCGGGCGGCGAGTAATGTGATAATGTTACCACGTAAAAAAAAAAAAAAAATTTACTGTTCTCGGTATCCTTTGTTAAACAACCATCTACCTTCGGCTTCGAAATGATCACACTTGAAATTATCATCTGCCTATTCACTAATGGCAACTGTGAACAGTCAGCTGATGGACATAAATATCATACATGTCCAGCCAGTAGGTAAGTAATCCAAGTATTTTCATCGACTGAAAGTCTTACCAGATGCTGTTGAATACGGATTAAAACCACCTTTTTTAAACCAAGATCAGTATTTTTAAATTACTATGCTTACCCAATTATCACACGGAACACCTTTAAACTGTGCGTCAGGACGTAAGTAATTGTACCGACGCAAATTGATATTGTGCGAAAACCTCGTACTTGTCACGTGTGTGTCTGCGGCATCGTATGACAATGTTCCTCAGTAGGGTTGATCATTTCTAGAGTTCATACGAAAAAAAGACTAAAGGGAAAATTATGCTCTAAAATGTATAAGCTAAGATTTTCCTAAAACTGTGTTGCCCTGCGCTGTTTGTGCAAAGAGGTGGTATATTTTTTTAGTTCATGATTTGAAATATTGAAGTATTTAACATGTTTTATTAAATGTGAACTGCGAAGGTCGAAACACTTCCAATTATATCTCAGTTATCAAGTTATGATAAGGTAGTTTAGACGTTGTGAGGGAACAGATGACCACACATACCGGTCAAATTCAAAACACTCTTCTTTGTTTCGCAGTAAAGCAAAAATAACAGAAGCCATTCAAGAACCTCCCCTTTTTACGATACGATGACGTCTTTAAGTTACACCCTCTTCAACTACGTACCAAGAGTTACAATACATTTTGTAACATTATTCTAAACATTAAAATTACCACTCTGAGGCAATTCATGACGTCAAACAAAGTTTCTTTATGACGCAAAACTTTCTTTCTTCATCAACTTGAAACAAAGCCATTTGCCACACGGCTGTTTAAAAATAGAAGTTCATGCAATCGTTGACGCAAATAAAAGTAAGAAAAGGGCCAATCCTTTACGAAAATTTCGCAACCCTAAAATGAGAGTAACCCCTCTGTGTCAGGGGCAGTGGTCGTTATGCGTACTACGTAATCCGCATTATATCCAAATAGCCGATGGCGTTCAGCTGCTAACGACACAGATGTCCCGCGCAAATTAATTGGAAATGTCAAGTGCACGAGGGCCGCCATCTTGTCCCCCCTCATTCTTTTTATTTTTTCGTCGCGCACGTGGCTTTATTGCGAGACAGCTGGGCGAGAGTGCGTTAACGCACTTGACGTTAGCGACAGTCGCGCAATTGTCCCATCGAAAAATATTTTGGCAATTTTTGAACACCTCAAATAATACCATATTTAAATTCGGAAATTATTACCCTGTGTTGAAAAGCCTAACATTAAATTTAAAAGCCATACAATATAGCTTAGCCTTACATATCTACAGTCAACTGCACATTAGTGGTATAAATTTGCCATTGAAAGCGCTTAAGTCGTAGCAAAAAGAGTGGTTTTGGTAGAGCTACTATTTTTACATACAGTTCACTGTACTTGTCGCAAATAATACCTTACAGTATCGCATATTATATTTTAATGAAATGGGCGTTTCATTTCTTTTTAAACGGCTAGCAACACTACGATGACATTTGACATTTACGCGGGAAGGTGCATTCGCGAGTTAGACCTGCGTTTGGTTAATGCAAAGATAATGGTCTGACCTATTTAATGGTATAATTAAATATCGCCGTCTGTTTCCGGCAATTAGATCGAAAGCGATCACAGTTGAATTCCTTTGTTACATTAAAAAATATATATTTTGCTCCTTCCGAACACCTTTCCTCACGAATTTGAGCACCTGATGCGTTTCGATCGCAGCTGATGATCCTTCGTCCACGATATTACAACACCTTGAGTTTTCGTTACGGAATTTCCTCCCCTTAATTACATTTTATATGTTTTGGCCAGTTGTCTACGAATATCTGCGGTGTGAGTATCAATTTCTTCTTTTTATTTTTGAGTTATGTAGAGATAGCACGCGACCACAGTCTAGACATTTGTGCACAAAGAGGACACTGGTCTTGGTAATTGGTTGAATGGACACCTTTAATGAAATGGCAGCAAGGCCGGAACTATTTGTTTTCTTTATTCATTATCTTCTTAGTTTTATCTATGCCAATAATTATTATAACTTTTGAAGTAATATTCAATGTTTGTAAGTTCTAATTTTGAATATCGAGATATTCAGGAACACTGATCTGATCTGACCTTGACTGTGAAAACCACTAGCTTTTACCAGTGACTTTGCTTGCCCCCCTTCCCCTTAATAGCATATAACAACACCTTGAGTGACCATATTGATGCCATATTATCGTTTTTCCAAAATTCATCAAAATCGATTTTTGAATCCATTTGAAATGAAAAACGATAATTTATTTTTGCAAGTAGGTAGGTTATTATAGATACTTTTACACGTCGTCATTTTACAATCTAGACGAGGCCCAGTGTGTCGTACCTGACTACTCTGAGAAGAAACAAACTCAGAGGTCTCTTTTAAACTCCAGACATTATATAGGTCATGTCATTGTCATATTTGCCTGATGGTGACTAGCCGTTATATTAACCCTTAAGGGCAAAACTTGCAGGTCGCAGGACTTTCTAAGCACGATACGGTGGCCCTGAAACGCAAAGGAAAACTGAAAGAAACAGCGTTGACCAGAGTCCTGTGTCCTCATGTGGTTATAATTTACTCCTGACCAACTGTTTTTTAAGCCATTCTGTTGAATTCATGTTATTCAAGGAAGTGTTGTTGTCTATTATGCATCTATTGTTCTAAATATCTTTCTTTCTTTCATTCATCTACCTGTTTACCTAACCATTCTTTAAGCTATTATCGCTAATGAAAACACATGGCATCTAGTTCTCAACACATGCCATAGCCATCACAATTGTATCGGCACAATACAGGTGCGTACGGAGTCTGATAGTGTTTACAATCGGCGCGGACAATCGGCCGCATATGGCGCTGAATGCGATGATATCACTCGGCTAGCAAACGTGTTTGTGTCTTGTTTAGAACGCGGGCCAACGGACTGCTGGCTTGGGATATAGTGGAGAGCGGAGCGGATTAGAATACTGCATCGTTCTTTAATTTGCCTCCCACTAGATGGACCGACGACATTATGAGGGTCGCGGGCAACCAATGGATGCAAGTGGCGGATTGTCGTTCGACGTGACGGTAGGCCTATGTTCAGCAGTGGACGGCTTCGGGCTGATGATGATGATCGTTCTTTTGGCGTTTGGCTATAGTCGGAACTAGAGACTGCGCTATGACTGATACGCTCTGCGGAAAATTCGTGGTACATTTATTTAATTCAATTTGGTGTAGTTTCAAAAGGACTTCTGGTCGCAGACTATAACGTCTCCATTTCGATAGTCAATTTTTCTGCAGGATTATGTTGCTAAATTCATGATTAAAAGTTTATTTTATATGTTTTTTAACCGTAAACATGGCTTGGAGCGCCAGACCAATGGTTTTATCAATCCTGTCTGTTGTTTTGGTACTCCAAACTGTGTTTTCTACGAAGGTATGTCACAATTTTGAACAGAAGCTAATTCCTGTAATTTCTTCATACAAGAAGCGTTACCTACTTTGATAGAGGTATCCAGTTTTCAACTTAGTCGTTACTACTAGACAGTGTGTTGTCAACAGGTTATTTTTGAACTAAGCGTATCAACCGCGTTTAGATAGCTTTGAAAATTGAATGGCATGCGACAGTAGATGTTTGTGCTGTCAACGTACCTATAGTACCTAACAGATAGGTATGCACAGCTTTAATAAGTTAAAAATAAATCTACTCAAGTACAAAGCACAACCAATTTAGTTGAATTATCAAAAACATATTGGGAATGTGCGTTAAGTTTGTAGCGCGGTGGAAGCTGCGTCCATAGTATAAGGCTGCGTTTCCACTGAGGCGGAGAGCGATTCACCAATCACAGAGCTTGAGTGGAGAAGAGATGCGGATTTCAAGCCATGTCATTGGTGAATCGCTGGTATGATCTAGGCTTTGTACTTAATGAAAACTCATGGTAGAGGCTCTGAAAGTCCCTTCTGCTCCACTCAGGGTGGGAGGACTCATTTGATTTAAACTAATCAAATCGGTGTATGACAATGGAATGAAACGCCTTCTTCTATAGCCAGATTGCCATATTTAAAAATCGCAATCCGCTGCATCTCCTCACCATGACCACACCTCGCCGCGGCAATGTGCGAATATGAATTCGAAATCTTTGGATGTTGCTAGAAACAATATATTGATTAAGTACACTTCACACGAAATTGTTTGCATTTTCCCAACACGACGTCTGTCTGTGATCCGTAAAACAATCATTCGTCATACGGTTGTTTGTTCAACGATAAATTGTACTTATGTATTGTTAACTTACTTAACCAATTTCTATAAAAGTCACACTTACGATATCAATGTGTGATATGGATTTAGGGTTGCCATCTCTAAAATTTTAAAACCAGGACAAGACGCAAACAATAAAAAGCAAACGCGAAAACCCCGGATTTTTGAGTCTAGAACAAGGGTCGAAGTGCGCACGGGGGTGATAGAAGGACGGTGAAGTGTGCGTGGACGTGAGACGAACTGCGGACATGCCCTCTAAACTAGGACAAATTCGGGAAAGCACGGACGGATGGCAACCCTATATGGACTTTACCTGTTGTATCTTTTATAAGCTCCATCTACGTGTGATTATTTTAATACTTCCGTGACCGCAACTTTTTGCAGTGCGCGTATTAGTGATTCTTCATCTCCTAAACGACTTGGCCGATTTTGATTATTTACCTATGGATGGGTTTCCCGTTCTTGACAAGATAGGTAATCAGTCGTCAGTCGTATCAGCAAAACTTTATCCATAAAAAAATGAAAAATATGCAGTCCCAGTTCTCAAAACCCCATAAAAGGTGTGGATGACAATGATGAAATCTAAGGGCGGGTTATATTTACGTAACAGTCGCCTTAAAATAAGTCTATACTGAAATAAAAAGTTATAAAAGATTGTATAATTACTACGACTGCGTACTTTTGTTCGATTCATCTGCAAATAAACTCCTATTGCTTCAACAGGACAATAGGTCCTATTTCTAAAATTACGCAATATTTCACAAGGGAGCGGAGTCTCGTTTTTTGTTCGTATGCTTGTTTTAAAACAGACTTTTGAAATCATACTTTACTCCAAATAATTCTATAGAATAGCTATGTTATTTTTAAATAATCTGACATTTATCGCGTTAATGGTGTCCGTACATTTATCCTGTTAATACAGGACTGACCCGTACATTCATGCTAGTCTGTTAAGATATTTAAAAATGTTGTTGCAAAGATATTTAGAATAGTAAATGCATAATATTTAGAAAGACAATAACACTTCCTTGTTGATTAACATGAATTTAAATACCTAACTACATGAGTACACAGGACTCCAGTCAACGCCGTTCTTTCAGTTTTCCTTTGTGTTTCAGGGCCACGGTGTCGTGCTTATAAAGTCCTTCGACCTGCGAGTGTGGTCATATGGGGGCTTTTCCTACTCCTCCACTATTCTTTCCTGATTAATTTCGTTGCAGGATCCAGGACAGGTAAATTCATTCTTCGGAACACGTCAAGCTTCATTGTCTCGGCGCTTTTCTGGTTGTCCACTGTTAATTCTGGCTTTCGGGGGTTGCAGTTGTTTAGGAATAGTGTGGGGGTTTGTCCCAACTAAAAACAAAAAAAAAGAGCAAAAATATAACAGCTAGTCACCAGGCAAATCGAATGAAAAAGCTACTCGCGTTCCATTACCGTTATAGAGAGGAGCTCGTGGCTAAATAATTACAGCCGCACAGGCCGATCTACCGGGGTAAGCCGCGCTTGCCGAGGTTTGGTCTGTGGATGGGTGACCATCTGTCATAGCGAGTTTCCTCCGTGCCTCGGAAAGCACGTAAAGCCGTTGGTCCCGGCTGTCATTTGTAAATCTTTGACAGTCGTTACTGTTAGTCAGAAGCTCTAAAGCCTGACAACCAGTCTTACCATGGGGTATGGTATTGCCCAGTTACTGGGCTGTGGAGGTCCGACCGGTAGTCGCTCCATGTAAATACATATATATGATATCCAGCTGAATCTGGTTTGACTGGAAGCCGACCCCAATATAGTTGGGAAAAGGCTAGGCAGATGATGGCAGATGATGTTCCATTACCGTTATAGTAGAGTAGCAGCCGCTGGCAACAGCTTACAGATCATCACATCGCAAGATCATAAATTGAAATCAGCGAATAGGCAATGTATCACATCGTATCTACGAGTACATTGCAGATTGAAACACATCTGGTCATGATGCGACTCGTGCGTCACCTGATGTTTATCTTGGCCTGCGTCGGTGGCCATCAAAACACAGACTTATCGTATCCATCAGAGAGATTTCCTCTCGTACATTTATGCAACAAATTGATTGTTGATCTTTGACAGTCGTTATGTGTCTTTAGACTCCCAAAAATTCTTATAACTGTGTTGAAGAGGCATATGCATTCGTTCTATGTATGACTGTATAGCGTATTAGATACCAGGGCTTTCTTAATTTTTTGGCACCACTGAGACTCAAAGATTTTATGAAGAAATAGGTTGGGCTTACTCAATAAGAAATTGTCCTGTCCGTTCTAACTAGGGCGAGAGGTCGAAATTGAAGATTTTTACACACCAAAAAATAAAGCTACATAGTTTTCGGGTTAGAGTGGAATCTGATTAATCTGTTCTTTGACAGTTTCATTGATTTATTTCATTATTTTTGTCGTCACTTCACAGAACAAGGGTAATTTTTTTTTTTTTACGTGTTAAAATCATCAAATGAGACCTCCAACCGGGGGCAGGGCGGGAGGTACTGTCAGACTTGTACTGACTAAAATCCACGGTGTTCTTGATAGCCCTTTATGTTCCGGGGTCACGGTAAGGAAACAAATCCCGGCAGGCTTTGGCCCTCTGTAGGCCCCGTCATCATGCTGACGCTCTTTGAGGCGCGCGTGGAACACAACGCGCCGTCGACCCGGGCATGGTCCATGGTCGGGCAGCGAGTTGCCCTTTACTCACTGCCCGCATGCCCGCGCCTACGGTGGCCGGAGATCACCCGGAGATCGCGACGTCCGACGCCGTGGGCGTTCACCACTGCGACTGGGATGGAGGGAGGACGCTATCCTCTCCCTCTCGCGGCCCGCCTCCTCCTTTACGGGCATGACTACTTCGCAGAAGGAGGCGACCGCTTCCCACTCCGTCTCGCTCCGCAGCATGGCCGCAACCAATGCCGGGCGCGAGAGGTCCCTGCCTATCGTCGCTGTGAGGACACGGCGGGGCCCTCTGCACTGATACGACTAATTTAAGAAAGGGATTTCATAACTACAGTAATTGACTTTATGCAGATTATTGTCGAATATTCGATTATGCAGATTGAAATGAAATGAACATATATATATGTAGGTGCTTCATTAATTTAATGATCTGAAAAATATTTCAATTGAGTATTGAGTTCCTAAAGCCCCTAAATACTTAGAAAACAAACCATCCAAGCGAAAGAAATGTGCACCCTTCCGTTTTTAAAGTGCATATGCGCGTGCAGCACATAAAAGATGTTACCCCGTCGGCAGTCGGGTGCAGAATGACGCGTGGCCGTCACGTGGCGTTCACGTGGCGCCATCTATTGTATTGTGAACTTATTATTTCGTGTGGAGGGGGGTTGCGTGTGCGCTGTAGAAGTTGTGTGGTAAGGGAATCAAAATTATCGATACTCATTCAAATGCATTGCATAGTATTACTGTCCCACTATTGGGCAAATGCATCTTTTCGGACGGAAATGCACGAGTGTTGATCTCAATGCTTGCTCAAGATCGGTTCGCGATGACAGCAATGTCCTTGCGAAACGTATTATTAAGTACATACGTACATATAATTATTATGAATTAGAAAGAAATTGGTATTGGTACCAGCCCCGTGTTTGAACTCATCATCTCGTGCAAGAGATGCGAGGTATTAATCTCTGGTCTATCGCGACCATCCTAAAGACAAGGTGCTGTATAAAGTTAAACTTTATAACTTAGTGCTTTCAGTTCAATTTCTAAAACAATCGCGTGTGGAGGAAGGATATTTTTAAAAGGTGACAACTGTATTCTTCCAATTTTGTAACACAATCTATTGCTAAAGAATAATCAATTTGATTAGTATTATTAAAGCTCACACCATTTTCGATATCCACTGGTTTCTGATTGAAACCGGTTTAAATCGGTTTTTAATTTCAAAACAGCTTGATTGCGCGTTTGAAGATTCTAATTTCTGATTGGCTTACTTAGTCGTTGTGGGAGACAAACGGAGCCAATAGTAGCTATGCCATGTGTGCAATGCAGATGGCGATTGCAAAATGCCATCATTTTTGTAGACACATAACTGTATAATATGAAATGCGATTAAAATTCGTCAAAATCAGTACCGTCAGCACGAGTTATCAGTATTTGAGACGTAAAGTAAACTGCAACTTTGACAATTTCAAATTGTCAATTTTCAAGGAAAAAAATAGTTCCTTCTTCGCACACCAGAGGCGCTATTCCATTTTTAATACAAGAAACGCTGTAAATACTGGAAAGTCGCTGTAAAGTAAAAGAGTGAAAACTCGTACTAGGGGTACCTACTGATCATTGTTCATGTTGACTGCACTCTGAGTGATATTATCTGATATTGATTGCACGTTTGGGCGCAATGGCTGAGCGATCCAATGCTGGGCAGCGCGTCGTGGGTTCGATCAACTTCGATTCCCACACGGGTCAAATGTTTGAGTGATCTGCAAGTAGTTGTTCCAGGTCTGGTCTGTGAATATGAGGTTTTATGTTTCACGAGTCTCACGACACAAGAGAAATTCTTAGTGTAGGGCAAAGTTTAAAAAGAAAGAAAGACTGGCAGCTGTCATCAATCTACTTGTTGTATTTAGTTTTGTGTTATCATGGTACACCTTTTACAACTTTTTATTTTTATTCGAAGTGTGACCATTCTTACCTTACAACATTTATCCGTTTAACTGTGTATTCAATTTGAGATCCATCATCAAATGAGCTCTTTCATTTTCATCATCATCATCATTACAAGGAGGCTTGTGCACTACAAGGAATTTTACCGTCCGGCAGTCCGATTTCTTACAATTGTCAATGAATTCTCAATGAAAGTTTATATAAATCTTACTGCCAGACAGTAAAATTTCGTGTAGTGCACGATTAACGCCCTTAGCCTGGCATCTCCCACTGCCTCCGTCTTTTTCTGTGCTGTGTCTCCTTTCTGTAAAATTAATTAATAATTATGGACTTTGATCTTGATTCAATATTATCAATTTTACCTTCAACTAAAAATGATCTTTCGACTTTGCACTTGCACACCTGTTAATGTTTTGTTATCAGTTTCCGGTGGGTCGATTTTGATAAAGTATTTTTAAATAGGCTGATAAGAACAATAATATTTTCGTACCTAGCTTTGAAATCGCGATCGGATAAGTGGTACGCTATACATATAGGTATATTGTTTTCATTAAATGCTTATCAAAAGTGCTGTATGGTGCTGCTGTACCAGGTGTCCCGATATTAGCAGGGCACCAAGTTACTGTGGCCCTGGAAAGAACTCATTCTGACGCTACTTGAACAGTGCGACTGCGAAACGAATGTCCTGAATTGTCACCAATCTTTTTTTTTTTTAAATCACAGCCAACAAGTCAACAACATCTATCCAAGTAAATAACCCATATTTGCAAAGAAAATATGAATGATTTGATTAGAGTTCTAATTTGACGTTTCCTATTTAAGAAGAAGCTACTTACAGTGTAGAGGAAGTATCCTTACTCCTCGAAAAAAAACGTAAACCGCCCAAGACAATAAGCATCTATAAATAAACAACGGATCGATATCCAAATAGACATATCGGCCAGATGGCCGAGGATATCCTGTTGGAACAGATTGCCCGCGATAATTATAGTTTGTAAGTGGCGCGTGCGCGGCTGTGCGGGCACTTGCGCGTGCGCCGGATTCGGTGCAGCGAGCCTTGTCACGCGACGCTGCTCTTTGTCCACGGAAAGTCGCTGATTCTTGTTGTTACCATATCAACAATTCAACACGCTTGTTATTCCTGAAGGGTTAAACAGTTAGGCAAACGTGCTTCACCGTCGGCTACTGTTTACTAGCAGGCTCGATATTGGTTAAATGCGAGACTGTCTATAAAAAAAATATTATAGGTAACACAAGGTTTGTTTGTTTGAAAATTTATGTTAGTGTTGGACAGTCCATATATCGAGGAAGTCTATAGGCTATATAAAATCATGCTACGACAACTAGGAAGGTAGAAGCGGTGACAAAAATTACCCGGGTCGACGGCGCGTTGCCGGGGTCGCGGGACTTACCTCATTACCGTGACCCCAGAACATAAAGGGCTATTGAAGGACACCGTGGATCGTTTAGTCGGTACAAGTCTGACAGTAGGGGGTGGGAGGACTCATTTAATGATCAAGGAGAACTGCTAATTTTTGGGGAAGAACGGAGAATCCTAAAATTTGCTTCAAAACGCCATTCCAACTGGTTTCTTTGTTGGTGTCGACAGCACTTACAAAATGCTTAAATACGATTATTTCTATAATTTTGTCTTTTTATTTTAGTGGTTGGTTACTGTAGGAATTAAAAGACTCGCGCAACACTTCATTGCAAATACTTTAACGTACTTACTCTTAATAAATATCTGTATTGCGTTGATATTTCTTATTAATAATATAGCATTAATGAGTTAGTTTTTTTTTAATAAAGCTGAGAACAGGCCAAGATCGGAAGCAATTCATTAGTACAAGTCGTTAGACATACGAATCGCGACAAAAACTGTCGACCAGCCGGTTAGCTAACCAGTCAGGCATTTCCCTGTTGCAGGTCTTATTTTTATTCCTAGTTATTTAGAAATATATTATTTATTTATTTATAGATATTTATATTAACAATTTTTTTAAAGTGCCTTGAATCTAATAAATTGCAAATCTAATTAGTACGTAAGTTACAGTTTCAAAAATAAGGGACACGGATTTTTAATGTTAAATTAATTGATGTACTTAGGATAAATTAGTGAAAATTCACAAAGATAAATCATCTAAAATCGAGAGCCGGCTTTGGCGCCAGGATCAGGACGCACTAAAAATGACACCATGGGCATGACATAATTATTTTGAATTTTAAAAGTGTCGTGAGAGTCCTTCGTGCTCTGCCCTGGGTTCGGGACTCATTTGATGATTAACCCCGATAAAAAAGTGGTTAAAATATAAATTAATCAATACATACTTTATTAATTAAGCTAACGCCTCGTGAAGTGCTTCCGAAGAGTGAATAGAGGCTTAACATCAACATGAACCAATTTGGATCTTGCATGCTTCCGTCCTGCGCCCGCGCCGTTGAACCATAGACAGATGTCGTCAACATTATAATTTATGGGTGTTCATGCTAAAGACGCGTAATGAATTCAATTACATGCTAATAAACATATAATTTGTTATGTTATTAGTTTACCGCACGTTCTTTTTTTAATGTGGGTTTCATGCAAGTATTAACATTTGCTCTATTATATTAGTTTTTTTTTTTTAATTTTGTGCTTGATAAGGTAGGCTAATGAATCCTTCTTTGTTCGTTTTTTTTAATATTTTAAAGATAAATATAAATAAAATATACCTGATACCTACCTGAGGCCCTAGAATAAGATTTTGGTATTTTACCTACAGCGTAGGATGCATGGAAAATGAAAAAGTGCCTCTGGCGTACGAACGAGGAATTTTTATTTTTTACTTCCTTTACGTCACAAAAACGTAAAAACGGACCTTTTTGAAGTAGTGACAGTGTGAAACTGCTCTCTAATATTAACATTTTTTCGAATAATATTAAAGTCTCTATCGGTGATAAATAAAGCACATCGACCTTTGGAAAGAGATAATCAGCATTAATAGAGCGTTATCTCTGTCGTACGATGCACTAACCAACCGTGACGAGGGATGAACCAGTGATTCGTCACTTGATATGTAGCGTGTAAAAGAGATAAAAATCTACGATGAACAAACTAAATTAGCCGATACGCTTTCCAAAGGTCGATGTGCAATAAATTTCGTCGGCACCAGCTATGCTATTCTTTAAAATACTCTACGACGAGTTCGTCGACAAGCGTAATAGATTTTCAACTTCATGAAATACGATATAAAATTAAAAATCTTCTAAAGACAAATCGGGGCGCTGCGGCGGTGCTGGAGTCTTTAGTCTGTTAGAGAATGTTCTTACAGTAAGCTATGTTTTTAGAGCTTCATAAGTTCTAAATTTTTGATTTACTGTTGTCAAAGCTTCTGGGGCCTAAGTCTACTAATTTATAAACGTTACAATGGTCTCTCAATGGTGTGTTTTTACAGTTTTTGTATGGCAAATCTGTCAAAAACTTACCATTGAGAGACCATTGTGACGTTTATAAATTAGTAGACTTAGGCCCCTGCTCGCGCCTTCGTTCGACTGAAGTTTTGACCCACAACGGCCACAACCCATCGCATCGTATCTTATCGCTTGATCACGCTATTAGTTTTTCTGAGTTGCTAGAGAAAAATTGTGATAGCTCGGTTTTATACTTATTATGCATGATAATAAATAACGTATAATTTGTAGCGGATAGCAGTCAGGAATAAATTTGCTTCCTACTAGAAAATAAAACTTGCAAAAAAAGTAGAATTAGACTTCTAGAGGTTACCCCCTTCATAAGGGCAAATACCTATCTTTGTATTGCTGAGACAAGCATAATTTATTCTCCAATAGACATGTAATGCAGCATAAACAAAATGTTGGCAACCCCTGAGTAGATCAGGATGTCGGACTTCCGAAACAACTGCTACAGTTTACACGACAATGAGTGATGGGGTATCTATATTTATTTATTTTAAGAATAAACGCTTTAAAGACGCGTAAATAAATCGGAGTTACCGTGTGTCAAGTTTTATTTGAAAGACTGTAAAATATTACTCCCGTGTTCTGTAATATTTACGTAAAACTGTGAAAAAAAAATGTTTCCTTTAGAGGAGCTAAATAGATCTTATAAGCCATACAAAGAAGCGCGATCATTTGGAATTGATCCGGGATAGCTCCTTAAAATGACGTGAATTAAAAGAATTTGGTATCGATTTAAAGTTAACGGTTAGACATTGAAAATGGTAACCATCTTTATAATTGATCATCTAGATCTTGCGTACATACGCAAGATCGTGCAAAAACGGAGTGATGATAAAATAAAGCAATTTAATTGTTTTCCATTAATAACTTAATTAATGGATTTAAATTGTAATTTTGCAATTTCAAATATTTGCTATAATTTTTTTTTAACGTGTTACTAATAAAATAAATGTTGGAAAGTAATTTATTTTTATTTTTCGTACGGAATACTATGCCAAAAGCTACTTCCCTGTATCATTCCCTCAAACAGGTTGGAGGTTTCCCACCAAAAAAGGCGGTACTCTTTGGGGACTTGTACACTTCTTATTAGGGATGTTAGTCTTCGATTTAGGATATTATCTGTTAATGTGGGTGTCATGTTCCGTCGCAAGGGACAAGGGGGAGACAGTTTACGGTCGTATGTCACAAATGTGTCAAAAAGCCATGTTAAACGTTTGTGAAGGGGAGGTCAGAACACTTGTCTGACTAGTATTTTTTTTAACATTGATGGTCAATGTGACTAGCAAATCTTTTTTTTTTTTGTGGCGGTAAAATCATCTTATGAATCTTCCCGCTCTGGACCAGTCACTGTCAGTCAGTGACTGGTCCAGAACAATTTGTGACAGTTCACACTATTACAAATTAAAATCTACCCGATTCTTTCGGCAGCACTTTATATTTTAGACCTTTACATTTTCAAAAATCATTTTCGTAAATGTTGTGTATACCTATCATAGGTCTGCATACCAGCACTTAGTTTATATTTTTGTTTTCTTTTACTACTATGTATGTTTGGCTGTTGGTGCACCTTGAATAAATAAATAAATAGACCACAGTATCCTACTTAGATAGTCCAACCCTCGCAGGCCCTATCCACGTAAGTTTGATTAAAAAAACGAGTCCTTAAATGAAGACCGGATATCGGTAAGCGTTGTGTGGTATGCCCCCCAGCTTGATGGACCGATTAAAAAAATAACTGGGACAGACTAAATGTATAAGCAAGGCGGCGCACAAGAATTTGTTTTACGTGGTAATATCATCAAATGCGTCCTCCCACTTAGGGTGGAGCGGGAGTTACTGTCAGACTGTGGTCAGACTTGTACTGACTAAAACCCACGGTGTTCTTCAATAGCCTATTATGTTCCGGGTCCACGGTTATCTGGTAAGACATTCCGGCGACCCGGCATGCTTTGGCCCTCTAAGGGGGGGGCCTCGACAGATTACTGACAGCTCTTTGAGGCAGGACAGGGGGGTTGTAGCACAGTGCGGGAAAGGCCTAACGTGGACTGTGAAGTACGGCTAGGTATGTGATTTGGGGTGCTAAGACAGGAAACCTACACGTGCGCCCGTGGACTGGAGTTCCCTCTCGGATATGTCCGGGGGGAAGACCAGTTTTTCGGGCCGGTGCACCCTGGGATGCGGGCAAAAACTCTTCTTTTGCAAAACCCCTTAGGCACACAGTGCCTAAGGGGTCTCTTTGCCCGTATGCGAATAGCCTGCCGTGTGGACGCTCCAACGCGTGTCCCTCTGATCAGCAGAGGGCACAGCGGCGGAGCGGGCTTGCGGACGGTGAGTAATGGGTAGCTCGCCGTCCGACCGAGGACCAAGCCCGGGTCGGTGGCGCGTCGTGTTTCGCGCCAAATGCCTGCTGGGGTCGCGGGTTTTTTCTTAACCCAGGATACCGCGGCCCTGAAACGTAAAGGGCATCCGAAGGAACACGGGTGGATTTTAGTCAGTAAGAGTCTGACAATCCCTTCCGCCCCACCCAGGGCGGGAGGACTCATTTGATGATTTTACCACATAAAAAAAAAACAAAAAAAAAAAAGGTATGTGATTTTCATTTCATTTAGACCTTCATATTTGTTGTGGCTTGCAAGATTTGTGTCTCTGATCTAATATAATATAGTTTCTCTTTTAACTTATAACAACAAAAAAAAAAACTAAACTGGCCATTTTTTTTTTAATTTAGATTCTAAAGCCTTTCAAGGTAGTTTTCTAATTCCTGAATTTATACAACGTGTAACGTTAAAAGCGCTGCGCTTTTAACGTTACACGTTGTATATCTTTCCACATAATTCTGCTTATTTTTTTTTTTCAGGAAACCACTTTGGTTGGACACGCGTTGTGGATAACAGCCACACACCTTTCACAGATAGAAGGTAACGGGAACACTATAAACTGAATTATGCATATTTTTTAGAGTATACAACAAAGAAAGTCCTAAAACCATAAATCAAAAACTCATAATCAAGTAATTAAACATTAAATAAGTCACCGGAAATTATGAACAACAAAAAAAGGCCGCTAAACACAGTGGTACCTATGTCAATAAAGTTAAACGTGGTACCAATTTGGTACTAATTAAACAGGCATCCGGCTCATTGGCTGTCAAATCGTCGGAACCTAACGTTTTTGTTGCGCGTACGCAGAATGGCGTGTTACACTTCAGTCGAATGATCTGTGTTGATTTTTGGTTGGTATGCGTTGATTTTGTATGGATACGACATGAGTACATGGAATCGGCTTGTACGACCAGGATAGTCCTACGAATCTTTGGTCAACTAGACTCATTGTCTTTGAGATTCTGCGTTATTGGCCAAACAATTTATTTCAATACTTTTATGGAATATCATCATCACCAGCCGGAAGACGTCCACTGCAGAACATAAGCCTCCCCCTTAGACCGCCACGCCGAACGACAATTCGCCACTTGCATCCATCGGTTGCCCGCGACTCTCACGATGTCGTCGGTCCACCTAGTGGGAGGCCTACCTACGCTGCGTCTTCCGGTCCGTGGTTGCCACTCGAGAACCTTTCTTCCCCATCGGTCGTCAGTTCTACGAGCGATGTGGCCTGCCCATTGCCACTTCAACTTGCAAATTTTAAGACGTTCACTGGAGCCAAATTCAAATTAAGAAAAATGTTTTTCTCAATCTAGTGTAGGTCAGGTATAGAAATTTTTGGCAAAAAAAATTGTGGTCCATGCTTTCTCTTTTAAAATGTTTTCAGAGGTCCTAGTCATCATTTTTCCCACTTTTCACATGTATGTGACGTAAACGGGAAATTGCCATTAATTGATGGGAAAAAAATGTTCCTCGTTCGCATATTTTCCATACAATAAACGATGTCATTAAGAATGCCGTAGGTAAAACACTGAAATCATGCGCTTAGGCCTCGGAGCTTTCTTTTTAGACCAGAATTTGATACGTTGCTCCATGAAGTAAGCTTTAATTTCTTATTATTAAATACTGCGACCCCAAAGTAACCTACCACACTAACCACATCAGCCATAATGAATCCATACTAAGTCGCCGGTAGCGCCATTTTCGCACCGGAAATGCGAGTCGTTATTCCATTCGCCGATGACATGTGTCGCGGCGCGCGCGCATGTGTCGGGAGCCGCCGAGAAATTGATGACGTCATTAGTCATGTGAAGTGGCCGGTTTTTGTAGTGGACCTCACAGGAGTGGGTTTCCGCAACTGCTGCTTTGATGTGGTCAGTCAGTGTGATTGACATTAGCGTTCGCAGAGGTTTAAATTTTTAAACGATGTTCGTGTTCTAAAAAAAAAAACTAAAGCCTCTTTGGTATTTTTTATCCAACCTGTAGTGCTATTCTCTATAAACACAGCCTTGTGACCGCGCTGCCGCAGCGCTCACACCACGCTGGGACAAAATGTTGCTATGGGCTAAGTTACTGACACTGTCGCTAGCTTAGTCTATAGTAACGATGTCCATAGTGACGATCTCAAAGCCGTCTCGTCGAAGAGCATTATCGTAGAGTCCAGCGATGACATTTCTTATAGAGAATACCTTGGCTGGTCTGGACGCGAGGCTAATCCCTGATGAGACAGGTCGCCATGGCTAATATTCCACGTAATTTGTGTAATACACTGTACAATTTAATTTTCAGTATTTTTTATTACTGATAATATTATTCTCAAATGATTGTTGTTTCTGTAAAAGCGCGAGGTTTAGAAAAGTGTTCCCACATTACACCACAGTATGGCGCTATAATACTTTTCTTCTAATTTTGGTCGCTAAGTAAGTAAATACCTACATGACGTGCTGGCCCAGATGTTAAAATATTATAAATATTCTGATATCAGAATGCAGTTTATAATGGGATTTCCAAGTTGACACTAAAACGATAATAATAGAAATCTTACTTTTATCTTATTTATAATCTGATTACTATTTCTTCAAATCACTCTGAAACAGCAAAACATCCTACTATTACCGCCACTTTCGTACTGAAAAGAATAAAATAAAGTCGTTTTTGCATGTTAGTCTGTGTGTTTGCTTAGATTTATTGAACTTTGAACTTCGTTTTTTAATTAACTAATACTCTTTACTTGGAGTTTGTATTGTAAATAGTACAATTCCTTCCAGGAGCTCTTTTTCTTTACCAAATCAACCAGCCCTCTCTTTAGGCCTCCAGGTCTTCACGCAACTTCTTTCTAAGCTGGCGGCTCCACGCCTTCCATCTTCCAGCATCTATTGTGTGGAGACTTTAAACTAGAATAGTTTTCAATTTAGTTTTCAGAGATCATAGACCTTTTTTATGTGCCCCACATTAAAACTTTCTCCAGTGTCTTGGATGCGAAAACTTGAACTCACATTATACAAACAATTATTAATTCATTACACAATTTTATCTTAATTTATATTATGATTCTGATGAAGTGGTCTTTTCACCAGTTACAAATATTTCATAATCATCTTTGTAAGAACAAAATTCCAACGTTTACTCAACAGGCTGATAAAATACCAGTAACAATTATTTAATTGATACATAAGTATATGATACTGTGGGCCCAAATTGGATGTTAAAAAAGCACGGTTAATCGGCTTTGGAATCACACCTTTTATGTAAAAAATTAAAATATCGTCCTTCACACACTAGGACGATGAGACGGCTTAGAACAGGGAAAAGAATGGAGAGGACAACGATGGAGTAAAAACAGAAAAGTATTTTGTTTGTATGTCTTTGTCCTAATAATGGTTATCATTGAGTTATGGTCGCGGGTCTTATACCATCACCGTGACCCCGGAACATAAAGGGCTATTGAAGGACACCGTGGATTTTAGTCAGTACAAGTCTGACAGTACCTCTCTCCCTGCCCGGGGTGGGAGGTCTCATTTGATGATTTTACCACGTAAAAAAAAAAATCATTGAGTTATAGTGGCGTAAGGTCTTCTTTATTTTTTATTACCTTGTGCTAGCTATTCCAGGGTGTAGAAAAGCCCGGCAACGGCGTTTAATAAGGCAACTTCAGCAATATCGGATCATCAGATCCCCTGGACAAAGTGATTCCCAATAAGTCCTCTCATCAAACAGCGTTTATCGCAACTAGATGATCCTCGCGGGGTTTGCTATATACTAACTACATTTCATCATCACTATCAATAATCATTAATTTTGGGAGTTTAGGATTAGGTATAAAATAATATTTCAAAACGGAGTTTTTCATAGCACTCTATGTCATAATCGATAGTGCATTTGCTAATTTGATATTATTGCTTGGAATAATTAATTATCTTATTGATTTACAGATTTACAAAACAGTGTATGTACCTACTTACAATTTAAAGGACCATAAAACTATTTTACGATTCTAACTAAAATAGGAATAAACCGGTATCAATGCCGTATTATAAATTAAAAAAATATTAAATACTAGCGGCCCGTCCCGGCTTCACACGGGTGGAGTACCCGGTCTAAAACCCGGTCCCGATGGTTACAAACACAACAAAAAAATAATTATCCGAATCGGTCAAGCCGTTTTCATATTATGTCGTGACAACGGAAAACGGGTTTCATTTTTATATATATAGATTAAATTCCGTATGTAAGTAAATATTTTTTAAAGATTTTTAGCCCTATCCAATTGCGCCTGCCGTTAACAGAACTAGCCTTCTCCATGCTTTTCTCTGTCCTCCATTGCACAATAGCACAGGGCCGCATTGCTCGCAGGTGGGTGCACAAAAAAACGAAAGGATTCGCCGCAAGCGCAGGTGCGTTCTCAGGTGCCGTCGGGATTTAGGTTACAGCTTAGAAATTAGTTCTTGTATCCATTTGACCCGTTTGACGGCAATAAATTGTAACCCAATTTTTCAAATTAATTTGATGACTGTATTTAAGTTTTTAGAAGCACTAAAATTCGTTTATGTAGTCTGTTTTTTAATCTTGGAGACTAAATCGAAGTCGGATAAGCGAAAAGTGAAAATGTCAAAACGGACTTAAATGCTATTGAAATCTATTTCAATTTGCCTTTGTCTCCGAGATTAAAAAAAAACAGACTGAGTATACATAAACAAATTTTAGTGCTTCAAAAACTTAAATAGATAAAAAAACAGACTATATAGATTTTTTGAAATTGAAATGTTAATAAGCTACTCGAAAAGCTGTCATGTTTTTTTTGTTGTAATTACTCATGTTAATTGCTAGTATCATAAATAAACTATGTATTTGCATAGAGCTTTAAAAAAGGCAAAGAGTTAAACGAGTACTTTCTCTCAATGGTTTAACTTTATTAATTAATTCTAAGTAGATGCATGCCTGACTGACTGTACCGCTGTAAGATGACTACAATACAAAAAGTTATACAAAAAATACGTGAAGTGGCCTTTTATGTTTGATCCAAAGTCAAAAGTTACGAGAAATTCTCGTACCTTTTGAAATGACCAGAGGTATTGTAAACTTGAGTACATTTCAGCAATTTGAGGCAAAACTAGAAACAATTTTTTTCCACCAAATGACATAGTTCCCGTTTACTTGACGTCAGAAAACCGTGAAAAGTCGTCCTAAGGCCTCAGGACATTTCAAAAAAATGTTATAACCTAAAAAGCTAAATTGTCATCCAAAAATAAAAAAAGTCAACTTAATGCAAAAAAATAAACAAACCACAGGAGTGAAATAAAAACAGAGTTGCCCTAATTCCGACAGGGGTGTAATCAGGTGCGTTACAAAAACGTTCTGTGTGTGATTGTCCATTGTATGAGAACAAAGGGCTACCTATCGCCGTCGTTGACTGTACACTTGTCTTATTTGACAGGTCGATGTGCGCCGGCGCGCGGCGCGGCGCTGCGAACCTTTGTGTGAAATCCGTGTTTTTAGTGTATTTTGTTTTGTTCGGATTTTAATTGGATAAGAATTATTTATAAGATTTTTTTGCAACTTATTTTGAAAGAGTTTTGGTGTTGAGTTTGCAGTCAAAAGTTTTATGGGCCTTGTGTGTTGTGGTTTAGGAAACAAAAAACGTGTTTTCCTTATGCTTTACCTATTTTTGCATTAGAAAGTTAACAAATGTTTAAAGTTTCCTACTGACGAAACTTTTGCTCTACTTTCAAAGATTTTTAGATTTAAATGTACCTACATTTCGGAGTTAAGATTAATTAATTTGTTACAAGCTCTACGAGCTAGTACTTATTAGTACAAAAATCTTAATGGGCAACTATTACAAAGGAAATCTTTCATTATGTTCTAAAACTGACTCAAAAATTAATCATCTGTTGCTTAAACGCATATTTGTAACGCGCTTCCTAACTGGCCGGTGAGCAAATACGGCAGTTCAACGTTTAGCTCAAAAATACAGCAATACAAAGATTTTTTGTAAAGACCCGTTAATTGGCGTCTTCGCGTCCCCATTACGCAGCCTCCGAGCCACTGATACGCCTTTGCGCGCACTGAATGCACATCTGGGAGCAATGAAGGACTTGGAAATCTGAAAAAGAACTCATACATACTACAAAAAATGCCAAAACCAACCTTAAAACCAAAGAAATAGAGCTGAATCGAAAGAATTTACGTCTCCGACACCCATTGCTGCGAACACCTGTTTCAACCGCAGCATTTATTCGGCAATTGCCATAGAATATTGTGTTTAACATTATAAAGAATAAGGTTGGTTTTTAAATGTGGTACAGCAAACTTTGCATTCCTGTTTCGTAGGGATGTTCGCATAAATTATCGATGTTTCTCTCTGCGTGAGCGTTGAGGATATGTCTGTCCCTTTCCTTTGCTTGTTTTTGTTTCACCGCAGCTATGTAGAATGTGTGGACGTGAGACAAGTGCCGCTCCGAGATCTGGCAGCCCTCATACATGTTTATGTTTGTACGTGTTGTTGATTAAATACATTGTTGCATTTAATTCGATCACAGATTTTTCTCATCATTATAAGAACTTGTAAAACTGGAATTACGGATATTTTTCCATTTTATATCCAGCTCATCAACACGTCATAGAAAATGTAACTTAAATTTTTAATCAATGAATTAAACAGTTCTCAAGCAATTGCTTAGAAATGAGTTACTGGTATCGGTTGGTTTGTTGAGTCAAATACCACTTGATCGACGCCGGGTCACGAGGCTAGTTCATAATACACGAGGTGTCGGCGGCCAGCCGGCGCCACGGCGGCAAACGCGGCGCCTACAATCCTGTCAGCCATATTACCATATCCACCGACCCAAAAGAAACCTTAACGCAGTCTTCACAAAGTGCAATCTCTTTTATCTTTCGTGGCATCAGCTGTGATTTCCTCGCTATTTGAATTCTCGCTCTACTGCTTTAAGAATAATGCTCGTTTTACATTAAAATCTGAGTTGATATTGAATCCGTTCCTCGATTTTGAATTCCGAGCAACGACTAAAAGAAAGCAATTTTTTTAAGGAAGTGTTTTGTGTTTAGTGTTACATTAATTTGGTTCTTATGCAATGACACCCACATGTAATGTTCGGAAAACGAAAGACTCGAGGTCTTCGGTGCATTACGGATGTGTGGCATATTTGTCTTGGAGACCAAATACTCGAGAGCTGTGTGACTAATTGTCACTTGAACAAACAGATGGTTAAATACAAGTAGTACCGTCCACATAGAGGTCAGTTATATTGGGCGCCACTTGTACGCCAGGTGGGCGCTAGTGCTCGACTCATTTCACCAGTCAATCTTATTGAACAACGATCCTCGGCGAAGTAGGGGCAAGTCAATTAAACCCAGCCACGTTGATTGACAGGTCATTGAGTGAGACCACTTAGTTTTTTAACTTTTTCTGATACTTACGGACATGGTTTTTGTCCGAATACTCCAGCTTTATAACTAAGTATTAATATTGATACTCAGAAATTGTATAGCTGTGTATTTGTTGGAGGCGTGAATTCACGGCACACAACATTTCATTCAACATAACACTCGGCAGGTCCAAGTTTTCAAAGACCTCATCAAACACCCAAAAAAATTAAGACGTTAAATAAAACGCGACGAGATTCACGCCGTTTCCTTACGGTCATGGCTAGGTGTCAAAAGCTTTACCTGACCGCTAACACCTACACAGGCCAGCGCTATACTGGACCGATATTTACTATCTTAGCTGCATTATGTTTGTTCGGGAGTTATCCCTTCACACCTCCACTCCACTGCGCCGGGGCCGCTACAAATTATGACAAATTATAATGCAAACATTATGAGCCAAAGTTTTAAGAATGACACGTATTGTTAATTAGCTCGCGCTTTCAGGAAACTTGACTCTGCTTAAAACAACAAAGACGGCGAAATACACAAATGAAAATTCTGAGTGACATTACACAGAATATTTCTAATTATGAATTCAGCGATTATGATGTTGAAAAAAAATGAGAGCAGTTCAAAAATGACGATGCACTCCGTCGGCAATGTTAAGACAATTATTTTGGATCTCTTATGACTTGAATGAATGCCGTAACCCCTGTTTGAGCCCATAAAAATTCACGACAAAACCTGTATAAACGGCTGGAGGCAAAACTTGGTTGTTTTGCGACTCGTTCCCAGAAATCGAGGAAACGTTCGAGCAAAAAGCCGACGGAACAGGATTTTGTATCGACATCGCCAAATCTGGACGCGTTAAGAAATGATAAAGAGGACGCCGCCACCGCAGCCGAGTGCAAACTGCACCGCAGCCGAAAGAATCACAACAAGACCAAACAACCAGCACATACTTCCTTACAAGAAGACATTTTGATATATTACTAACATTTCGGAGGAGATGGCTTGAGAGACCCAGGAGTTTTATGTCTGGGCGTTATAATGATAGCACAAAAAGTTACATCAGAGTGATCGAGCATAATTTCCCATGTTATCTTACCGGGCATCATTACACAGTGATGACTTGCATAATATCTTCATCTGACAAGACTGCGTCGATGATAAATATTATGTTTTATGCTGTGCCAGGCTATTTAGCATGCGACAGCTGGCTGCGAATAAAACGGCCAGTAATAGACCACGATTGTAATATCGATTATCCAATACGAATTTTGATGGGTGTCTTCAAAATGCGGCGTCTGTGCTCGGTGCGAATAAGTGTACGTAAATGATGGTATAATGCGTATGCGTGCGTGAGTCACGGATGTTCACATGTGCATGTGGAAATAGCCTGTAAGTTTGTACAAATGTTGAGATACGCGGCCGTATAGTGCGGTGTTGTGTGGCGATCTTCACGACAAGTCGCCGCCGACGGCCAGGGAATGCGACCGGCTGGCGCAACAGTGCGTACCAATGTATCGATATTTCATTAAATTTTACTCTCCATTATTATTTTAGTAGCAAGATCAATTAAATATTTTCCATTTCATTTATCTTCTTGATAAAATGAAATCTGGTGAAACTGGCTCAAAAAATCACTTCTGATGCAGGAAAAACGGGAAAACAATTTAATATTGTAGTATTAGCTTTGATAATTAATACTGAATACTTTGTCACGGTTAATAATTTACTAAATAATTCTTCCGAATTTGCAAAATTTCGACAAATGAATCTTTCGATTCTGTGAATTTAGTATAATGTTATGAATATTGTTATCTGCCGAATCTGGCTATATAATATACACTTCTACCGCTGACACATTAAACCGTAAAAATTAGTTAGAGATATTATCTATTACATAAAAATAAACTATTAAGAGAAGACGGACAGAGAGAAAAGGACATGGGAGGGAGAGAATAATAGAATCAGGCATTTCAACACTTTTTTTAGCGATTGCTTACCCAGTGAAACATCAATGCAACGACGGATACTAGTGATGTCAGAAACCCTTCGAAAAATCGAAGGCTTCCTTCAGAAAACTGTTTTGCCGTACGATAAAATGCTTCACATATCACACGGAGCGCATCTCTAAGGGCGAGACTGGGCTGGCGCCGTGCTTTTTTACCCCGGCTGAGTCCGGCCAACTTTATACCACGCTTCGTTCGCCAGTCGAGCGCAACCATTCACACGGGAGGGTTGTGCGCACCGTCGCATTCAAACACTTCCGAACGTGCGCGTTCGTAACAAAAATGACAATATAGTGCTTTAAGTTTTTTTTTGTTGTTTGAAACGAAACTGTGTCTTACTAAGTGCCAATAAGAGTTACCTTCAAGTGTCCTCAACTGATGCAAAGGATTGTTTTACTGAAGTTTTGAATTGGATTTGACTTAAGGATATAGAGATGTCGAGTTTTCACGACTACAGGAGATGCGACCCAGGCTGCAGTTCAAAGGTTTGTTTCTTTCATTTTGGCCTAAGATCGACATTGACCTATAATTAATTGACTAAAAAAAAAGTATCGATACTTTTTTTTAATTAAGGTCACGCACTGGTTACATAAGTGTCCTTGCATCTGATGCTGCTGTACAGGGTGTTATTATTTTGTGCTTATGTGACAACTTCATAAGATGACTACATTTCACTTTTTTCTTGGGATATTGAAATGAAGTTACGGTCGTTTACAGCAGGTTTTACCTGCTGAATAAACTTCACTACTGTTCTTACTTAAAGAGTTTTAATTTAGGATGGACATTTGATAGTTTTTTGAACGGAGATTTTCTCAAAGCCTGGTAAGATTAGTTTGAATTAAGACTTTTGGCTTAAATGTCTGTAATTCAAAACACCTTTCAGAAGAGTCGATAATGTATGCATTATAAATATTTGGCTAGAATTTTAACCTCTTTCATAAAACTATGAAAAAACTTCAGTTCCTATTATAAACACTTCAAAGACTATGGTTTTCTGATGGAGATTTAACAATGAACTTAGAACTAAAGAGCCTAACATTGAAAATTATAGGCAGAGGTTTTCATCATCAGAAGAGGAACTAGTAGCGACAACTAACGAAACGGAGTCAATAACGCATAAGATTGACTTATAAGCTACCGAAAACTTAAGTCAATACTGTTGAAATACGAAACACACTTTAATAACTAGGAAATAGATGACATAATCATACAGTTCAGAAATCCTCTAAAGGTAACAATTCCGGAAGCATTAGATCAATTACATATTAGTCCGCGCTTCAATTGACATAAGATGACCATATTAGTATTATATACATTTGTATTGTTAGTGCCACGTTTCTGTTTATTTGGTCGAATGTCTGCTTCTGATTTCCGCAATATTATTTTGTTTTTAAAATCTAGAGTCTTCGTCTTATAATATTGGTGATTTAGATTTGACTTCGCCAGTTCTTAGCAAGTTTTCTATCTTTTGCTTGATCACTATGGCAAAATTAAAATCTTTGTTAGATTTTGTCTCGATTATAAGGTCTTTTCTGTTTGTATGTTGTCTAATGTTTTCAATCAGCAAATCTATCTAGCACAATTCAATCAGTCTTAGGAAAGTGTTAATAGATCTATTATAAATGGTCTTCATCAAAAATATTGCCACTTTATTAACTCCAACAATCCAAAACCAAAATTCTCATCATAAAATCTATCAATACTAATTATGGAATATATTCCATCGCAAAACAAACGGTTCAGTGCCACAAAAAACATGCACATGTTAAGGGTGAAAACCCTAACAAGTGAATAACTTACAACTAACATCTTGCCGTCGAGTTTTTCTAAAATAACTCTTATTGTTCAGGAATAGGGGTCGTAGGAGAAATAAAGATGTCTTCTGTACTTTTGTATGTTTGTACACATGTTGCTATACGGGGGTCGTTGGGTTCGAATAGACTGTTTTTTTTAAGAATCGCCCAATTTCCAACCCCATTACGACAAGTGTTATTAGTAGCATAGTTTAACATTTGTAGTTTTTTTTTGAGTTATGCCTATTTGACATTTAGTAGAAAATGGAATATTCCAAAATAGTAAATGATCTCATCTGATTTTGTTATCATATCATACACATACCTACTTAAATATTTTTCTTTATTGAATCTTATTCCATATTTTCAATTCAAAGCCGAACATTGCTTACGCAGCATGACATTGTAATACAGTTCTACGTTACACCCAAACAAGACATAAAACAGAATTTAGACTTTGTTAAAAAATTATGACACAGCTTAACGCCCATCAACAGCGCAGTAATTGTAATTTTTAGGACTACTTGTGCAATTTTGTAATTTATTACGTTTCTTATTTGAATCAATAATGCTTAGGTGTTAGTTTTCTTTCAAATAGTCCTGTATGTAGGTATATGTAGTATGAGTTAGCATAAGGGAATGCAATCCTGCGAGATTTTAGACCTAGCCAGCAAGATCTCGCGAGACTAGTTTTTGGTCTCATCTATCTTGAAATCTCGCGAATTAGAGATCGCATTGATTTCCCTGCCAAAAATTATGTTTTATCATAAAAATAATACGATTTCACGTACTCCGTTACCGTTAACACTTCACAAAACAATCATCCAAGTTGTTAACAATACGCCTTTCAGAATGTAACACTCAATTACTAAATACTGACGTCATAATATAAACAAAAAAAGTACAATCGAGCATTAAAGGGACTGTTTGTCGCCACATGACAAATTACGTCACACCGTTTGGAGACCAGATGTGGCACCCCATTACCAGATGTACGTCTGTGTGACATATGTGTCTCTCTATTGATTAGTATTAGTAAAGGGTGACCAGTTTACAGTGCTACTGTTATTGATAAAACCGTATAAATTAAACTGATGATTATTTAGTACTTCGCTTATTTATAAATTTTTTTTTTCATGGCAGTTTAGACCCATAGATATAAAACATGTAACCATTAAAAAAAATATGAATAAAATATTTTTACACTGTCTTGCTATTTATTTCATTGGGTTGGCAAAGTTATGCTTATTAATGGTAAAAAAAATCTTATAATTAATTTCGTAATTGTTTAGCAGTATTGTAAAACCAAAACTAATCAGTAATTATACAAAACATATAAAATTCATAGAAAGATAATTGTATGCTCTGTAGACTTTTTTTCTTATAAATTAATATTTTTCAGAATCTCAGAAGTAAATGAAATTAGGTGGTAAGAACAAACGTAATTGTTATTTTAAAAAGCAAATGTCATCAAAAGTTGCAAATACAAACCAAATAATCAAGTAATTGTAACTTGCAAATGTTTTGATATGAATAATTCCAGGTGTTAGCTGTTCACAACGTTATCTCGATATCGTCCTATCTTACGGCTAATTGCACGCGTGAGTGAGACTGTATCGATTACAAGTATTATCCAGTTAGATTGTCTAAGAATTCTATACCTGCCTTTCGTATCGACCTCTAACATATCTGCTTTATTGAACCACGCTATTATAATCTGATAATTAAGTAGTACTTTGTACTTTGCACATCAAGAAAATTCACCCAAGCAGGCAAGCATAGGCGGAGACCTCTCGCGCCCGGCATTGGTTTCGGCCATGCTGCGGAGCGAGACGGAGTGGGAAGCGGTCGCCGCCTTCTGCGAGGCAGTAATGCTCGTGAAGGAGGCGGCGGGCCGCGAGAGAGAGAGGACAGCGTCCTCCCTCCGCCCCAACCGCAGTGGTGTACGCCCACGGCGCCGTACGTCGCAAGACGATCTCCGGCCACCGTAGGCGCGGGCATGCGGACAGCGAGTAAAGGGCAACTCGCTGTCCGACCATGGACCATGCCCGGGTCGACGGCGCGTCGTGTTCCACGCGCGCCTCAAAGAGCTGTCAGCAAAAATGACGGGGCCCCCTCTCAGAGGGCCAAAGCCTGCCGGGGTCGCGGGATTTATTTCTATTACCGTGACCCCGGAACATAAAGGGCTACTGAAGGACACCGTGGATTTTAGTCAGTACAAGTCTGACAGTACCTCCCGCCCTGCCCGGGGTTGGAGGTCTCATTTGATGATTTTACCACGCTAAAAAAAAAAAAAAAAAAAAAAAAGCAGGCAAGCATGCGAGTCAATTATTTGCCAAGTTGTCTTTTTTCTTGCATTTTCCTATTTTTTGCGTGGTGATACATCAAATGAATCCACCCTGTTCCTTAAATTGCCCTTTGTGCTCCATGGTTATTTTTAAACATGGTCTCGCGACCCTTTCAATAAATATCTAAGCATTGAAATGGGTAACTACAGTTCTTTCACCGTTTTTTTTATTATTAAATGCCTATAACTAGACTGTAGCTTCATCTTTTAACAGTTGCCTTTTGGTTATGTTTCAAATTGTCTTTGGTGGCAAAATCCTATAACTGGTCCATTTGATATAAATGCTTCCAGATTCAGTTCATGTATAGACATATTGCCAAAAATAACAAGTTTAGCAAAACTGACCCTGGCACTGCATAGATTGACAAGAGTACTTATCTGTACAACGATATTATCATCGATATAATCTGAAGATAATGATACCTACTATCTGTTTAGTACTGTTAGTGCGGTTGCCACGAGTTTTGAGTACATTAAGTGCATTTTTTTAGTTTATCACGATTTCTTGATAAGATTATTTTGTTTGGTGAAATAACCGTAATACATTAGAATTTAGATGATTCGACTTTACACCTTCAGGCATATACTCATAAGAATCAATTAAAACAATACCTAACCTATTAAATAAACATTTTTTGCATAGAATTGATCATAGTGACATTTCTTATTCAACATCTTTTATCTGAATATAATCTTCTTCATTATAAAACTTGCCAAGTTACCTATAATATTTTACTGCAAGCAACTGAATGGGTCTCACGCTCCTGCGCACATTAGCTAGTGTCCGACCGTTTCCTTCAACCATATCATGGCCAGTTTCTATTTTTAAATACAGTCTTAGAAACTAGATTAATTCAGTATATCGTCTACGTATACCACCACAGAGATGGCATTTGAAAAAATAATATCATAAATAAAACTGTGTTAATACGTGCAGAAAATAATACTCATTTAACCTCAAACTTCGGAAGCATTCTTAGCTGATACGGTCATTGTTTTCTACCAGCCGAAAATTTAAAAAAAAAACAACTAGTTTGGTGAAACGTCGGCCGCAACTCCAGATGACATTTTTTCGAAGCATTTTTTGTAAGGTTCCGTTTTGCTACAGCCCACTAGAATTTTTACGACTAGTAATATTTTGAATCGGCGTTTATTCACGTGATTGGGAGCACGTGCTTTTCCATACCGGATGCCTTGCAGTTTGTTTGGGCAACAGTTAGTGCTGTAGATAAGGAATTGGAATTGTAACGCGCTGAGTTTGGGCCTTAACGTATGTACTTGAAAAGTGAAACCAATTGTTTATTGATTTGAGCTGTGGGTATTGGTTCAAACAATTTCCGGCGCGATGATTTGTTCTTTTATGTTTTGTTTTACAAATCACCATAATTTTACATTCAGATATTTTTTATGAAGTGTATGATAAATACTCGAGTAAAAAGAATAGTGCTGGATTCAATCGTTATTTAACAACTATTGCATACTTTAAATAAAAAACAATACATTGTTAATGAGTAAACAGCTACTATTTATCATGGACTAACAATGATGAATTAACTAAAATAAATATTATGACGGAAAGAATACAACTAATACAAGTACATATTACAATTAAATCATTTTACACTTGAGATGGAACATGAACAAATAAATAAATGTTTGATTTCTTTTAGTCTATCAAGACATCTAAAACATGAATGAAATATCCTGTTTGATCTTTAAATTCTGTGATAGGCAATGGTGATAGGCTATCAAGTCCAATGATAAATAATATGAGAGTGATCTAAGTACAGATAGTCGACAAGAATGAGAAAAGCGAGGCCATTGACATTGATCCTGGTTATTTTATCCAAGAACTTGACTGAAAGAAAACAGAATCTATGAATATTATACAAAGATAGATTCTAGCGATGCTATTTTGTTTTTTTTTTCAGTCTGTCAGCCTGTCTTCCTAGAAATCAATGAAAATGTTTAACAAAAAAGAAACAACAAAATCATTGCACGATTCACCCCGTAATTGGAAAAACCTGTATGATTTACATTTGGATATTTATCAAGCGTACTTACGTTGTATTGTATAATAAAGCGTGTGTAATTAACTATACGTAAGTCCACGCAACCGAGTGTCGTCGTAGAATTATCTTTTATTTTTTGTCACCACGCGAACACGATTCTTTGGCAGAATGACGACATTTGGAATTTCCAAAGCCGTGGTATTAGGAATTCTTAGCGTCTTGACGAAGAATCCTAAATGAGTTAATAACAGCACAAGTGCACAGCTAATAAGTGATCAAAGATTCCGGAGATATTATAATTTCCTTTCTTTTGTCCCATTTTGGCAACAAAATCTGGCATTTCATATTAAACAATTGTCCGTAAAAAGACAGCCATTTTCTTACGAAACTGAACATCTGCAATGTTGACCTTGCAGCCTTGCAAACTTTTATTGTCAGTCCGACCCCATCTGTCAACTTGGTACGCACATGGACGTACAATTGTTTTATACAGTCCTTTGAAACATGGAACATTTTTTCACATCTGTTCTCTGGATGCCAAATGTTTTATATTCAGCTATTAACAAAAAAAAAAACACTGGCCAGTGGTAAAATATCAAAGTACCTACACATTACAGAAATGTTTGCTTCCAGATGTTTCTTTACAATAAATTGTTACTATCAGGTGGTCATATTTTTGCATATGAAATGCATTAATATTAAAGGGCTGACGAAGGGAAGCCAAAAATTCTTCGCAGAGGACAAAGAGAGGAAGCGAACGGGTGGGCAGAGACAAAAACAAAGCTCGACCATACTTCCCTTGCGGATATTTAAAAAAATGAAACAAAAAATTGCCGTTTATAAAGAAGACTTAGAAGTTAGAAATATAACGTATCTGTTGTTCAAAAAACTCCGAGATGATGACGATAGAATCTACTTATTGTTATTAATTTATTTTAAAGCCAAGGCTTTGGCCACTTGTGGAAACTAGAGCTAAAATTTAAATTAAGTTAGTAATGTTCCTTCAGGCGCCACAAGGCTGAACGTTTAAAGGCCTTTGCACAAATGAAACTCGTAAAACACGCTCGCCGCATGCGTGGGCGCAACCAACATCTATAAATCGTATAGATTTCTTTAGCGCTTTCATATCGACGTTTCCGCAGGATACGACTTTTTTATGGTGTTGTGTAAAACTGTTTGATAAGGACTTGTTAGATTTTTTGCAACAGTTACTCCGTTACGTTTATTGTAAAAAATATTAGATTGGATGCTAAAATAAATCACATGGACAAGAGCGATAAAAATATGATAATTAACAAAAAAGAAGAATGGCGAAAGCTCTTTTAAATTTCGAAACAAGGTATTTCTCGTGGGTCCATAATTCTGTTAGTTCAATTGGTTGCGCACGAGTCTCTCCTATTGGCGGATGGTTCGTTACGTTTCGTTATTGCTCTCGGGCGGCGCTAAAAGGCACTCTTACGCAGCTTCACGCCTATCTTCTTTATAATTACTTGGAAATTAACTGAGTGAAGTAAAATGGTTTCGATGTATTTTCGTTTAACTTGCGATTAAGCTTAATAAAAATTCCGAGCTTCATTTTCTAGCGTAGAGGATGTTCACTTCATTATAGTTAAAATTAATTGAATCCTTTTCGATTTTTATGTACAGTTTTATAACCGACTGCACACATTTTAAAATACATACATAAACTCACTAAATTTTCTCATGGGAAACTTTAGTTTATAGGAGAAATCACAGAATATCATATCACATTTTTAAAGATCTCTTTATTTCTCTCTATATCTGCTTCTCATGTTGAATCTAACTTGGTTCTTCATCAATTAGATACTTGGTCTATGTTTTCAAATGACATCATAATTATTTTATTGAATGTAAATATTATGTATTTGAACCTTGATCACACGTTATAACTATCAACTTTTTTATGTGCCGATTGAAACTCGTAACAGGCGAATACCATACAGACAATACTCTTAATTTTGAGATTCCAGCAATGTTCATTATCATTATGGTATAGGCTCATAAAGAAGAAATGATATTATTAACGTTTCCAATGAGATTTTTAAAAGGCTTCAATTGGTAAAAGAGTTGACTTAATTAAAAAAAAAGAGAAAAATTATAAAAATATAAATTTTACAATCATTTGCGTTACTTAAATGAATTTAGTTCAAAATCATTCGGAAGTAATAATCTGACATGACCTTTTGAGATTGTCTGATCAAATTAATTTCTTTTCATGTGCACCGCTGGGTCTGTTTTCAACATTAGATGCTAGTATGACAGTAAGTTGTCGGTAGAGTAACTTATTTGTTTGTTTGAAGTGTTCAGAAAAGTCAGAAGAAATAAGGTCGCATTCGTGCGGGCGTGTAGGTCAGGCGGAAAATGTAAAAGACCTGAAGAAAAAATAATTCTACTGTTAATTGAAGGAATGGGAGATTGCAGGCGTGATATTATGTAACAGTACGCAGTTTTTTTTATTACAAAGCTTATGTAAATTCACAGAAAAAATGTAAATCAGCAATAACGAGTCAATAAAACCATAGGAAAAGAAACTTGAACTATGCCGATGTTTTTGTTTATACATTATGTTTATCCGAGGTCCACGCGTCACCGCATTCCGCGCGCGCCATTCTGAACATTTACATTAATTCGCTAACGAGAACCGACTGAATTCGAGATTACTAAAGATAAATGGCTGCCTAATTTAGACGGCGCTTAGCAGTAACTTGTTTCTAAGCGACGAATCCGGGAGATGGCGCCTTTCATTATACAAACCGATTACACCTACTGCCGACTATGACGTAATGCGATATACAGATAGTGCTTTGTTTTTTTTAATAAACGGTGTCTGCGACTGCCAAGTTACCTTTGCAGGCGGCGAAATACGTAGCTAATATAAATGTATCAAGTTTGACATACTGTCACACTTTTTTTTTCAGGCATGCAGCGCGACCCCTCAGTGCAATCCTGTACTGATCATGCGTTGTGTGGCATATTTGACTTTCTGACATTTTGCATTATTTGCTAACAGCAGATTTTTGTAAAATTATTAGTAATTTTAATTGGATCCGTGTTTTCGAGCTATGGATTGATATAATTTTAGCAAACCTGTATGCAGACCAAAATATTTCATAGAAGAGTCCAGATGGGTGAACTTAAGAGCATCTGGAATTGTAGAAAATTTTTCTTGGTCGTATACGAAATTGTCGTTTTATACGTGATTTATTTAACGTCAGGCAGGCGCCGGTACGAGGTCACGTCTTGCGGAACAGTTTGTGTCGAATATGCACATTTGACGCCGCTCCAACGTTGACTAATGTCACTGAATAAAATAAATAAGTAATGTTTAGAAAATTAAGTGTAAGTAAGTACTAGCTACGAGATGTTTCTAGAACCAACAGTTAAAAGTTAAATAATTATATTATATCATAAATAAATTTTTGTCTTTAATTTTAGGAATTCGTTGGATAATTTCTTTATAATTAAGCCGTCTAATGTAATTAGGTAAATATTATCGTATAATTTACAACTTAACAATTATAAATATTTTTTTAAATATTTTCCGATTTATGTCTTGAATTTAAAATTAATAAAAATGTAAGTATGTCATGTACATACGGAAATCATTGACTATGCATTGTGGCATGACGACAAGATTTTTGTATCTTTTAAAATAATCTAGGCTATCCTAACTACACTAGTAGCTATGCTATAATAATATTAGTGAATTATTAATAAGTACCAATCATAGAGAAGATGGGGGGTATACAGGGTGTGTTCCTAAAAAAGGCATGTTTAACAAAATTATAAAGATTTAGTCAAAAATACCAAAATAAACTTGCGTCTGTTTTTATTTAAATTATAATATCTGTTAATCTAAATGATGAACTTTTCACCAAACTAATAAAAAGGGTTGATAAAAAAATTTAATAATCAATCTCCCGTAACTAATAACGTATGACCGTTGAAAAACAAAACACAGAGTATAATACGACACAGAAGTTCATGTTATAAGCCCAAATGGAAATGAAGAGTAAAAAAAACTGTCTTATAATAACGCTCCCCAGATTTCCCTGTCAGTTTCTTTTTTTATTAATGGCCACATCTGTACCGTATCTAAGAAGAATTTTATATGCACATAACATAAGTATGTTACTGAAAGCAAAACAAGTAGTAGATTAATGATACTTATTAAAAATCGTCACATTTGCAACATTAACATCACATTAACCCCACTGCCCGCATAAATAGGTTAGTACAATCACCCCCGAAAATACCTAACACATACATCTGTTCCAACCACAAAGCATTTCCAGATAAAAATAAGTAATTTATCAAAAACGTGCAATTTAAAAGTTTTATCCACACTGCTGTAAAAAGTTGTTTTCGAAGTTTGAAAAATGACCTCGGTGCATATTTTTCACTCTAACTGTACCACTTTTAGTCCCCTTCAAAGTATAATGTGGCAGTTTTTTAGACAAAATTCTATGCGCAAGTCTAGGTTTTATTCAAATCCAGGCCATAAGAGTTGTGAAACAAATGACTTCTGCCAAAATGTCACGGCGATGCAATTTTTCTAATACCAACCAGGTGGTTTTATCCATTAAACATCGTATAGAAAATGACAAAAAAAAATGTTGCCAACTTACTTTAAAATTGAAATATTTTTTTACTGCTGCCTTCGACGCATCGTTTTTGAATTTTCTTATTTTAAAATAAATAACATTTTAAATTATACGGAAGCCAGACGGTATTCAAATTAAACGCATGCGATTTTCAATGACGTGACGAAGCGGACCTATTTGATTTGGGATAGTGCTTTTGTAGTATGCTAAGATTATTGCAGAAAAAAAAGATAAAACCATATCAGTAATGCGGCTAGTTGAAAGTTTATGGTATTTAATTTAATATTTAAACATAATTAAATGAATAAAAAATAAAAAATAAACTATAATCGTGTTACGTTGCGCCCATCGCATCAATCAGCCTTTTTTTTTTAAATAATGTAGCTGAGTAGCTGACATTATTTAAAAAAAAAGGCTTTGACTTTTTTCTGGAATGGTTTCATGGCCTTTGTGCCACATCTTTAAGTGCATGCCAGTAAAAAGGGGTTACAGATAACCTACCTACTAAAAAGTGTGTGCTAAGTTTTTATAGGCACGTGGATACCAGGTGCAGCCCACAGAAACACTGTTGTGTCTACATTGTACAAAACAATGGGTATTTTGACTCCAGCGGACACTACAGTTGCAATGTTTGAACAGTTGGTAACAATGGTCCCACTATTTTTCAACACGAGGGGCGCTTGCCGTCGTTATAACATAATAATGCTGTAATACGTACGTTTGGTATCGGAAAACATGGCTTCAGTTGGTCCGGTCCGGTTGTTTTGCTTTAAAAATATAATTCAGTTTTATTTTGGATCAAGGTCCTAGAGGCCCTAGCACGACTTTTATTTAAGCACTTAAAGTAAATGGGAACATTGACGGAAAGAATTAGTTCCTCGTTCCTACACTGCGCTTTTTCATTTTCCATACAATAAACGCTGTACATACTTCAAGTACGCTATACGGTGAATACGGGAAACTTGTCATTAAGCCTCTGAAAATAAAAATTAAAACCGGATCATTACTTACGTCTTTATTTTAGATGTTATCTTTGTACAAAACCGACAAGGAATAGTAGGACATACATAAATAAATCAAAAGACGCATTTCAGATGTCCGGATCGATCGGACGAAATTTCTTCGAATCGCAACCCTCGTGTGAATATGTAATCGAATCCGGACTCACATACGTCAGTCAGCAGTAGTTACGGCTATCACATACAATAGTACTCTTAACATGCGACATCCCACCGCTGGGCAAGGGCCTTTAGAACTGGAAGTCTACTATTTGGGATATTCACACTTCGCACCGCGTTCGCAGTTGGTGCCATTCGCGCATATGGTCATATTCGGGATTGGTCCCATTCGCACTTTTGTTTGTTTTATCCTACTTGGCCCATTTGGTTCACTTCAGTTTAGTAACTTTTTGAACAACGTAGACAATATTGCGATAGCTAAAGGTAAAGAAATTAATGCTGGTAAGATTGATCCATTTTGTTGCCGAGCAATTATTACTCTAAAATTTTGCTCGTGAATAACAGTTATCGAAAAAAAGCATTCGATTTTCAATTTTGAAAGAATAAAATATAATAATTGATTAAATGATAAAAAAATTGTCTAAATATGAACTATAAATAATTTTCACGCCGTTTCTGTCAATATTTTGATTGCATATCAAAATATGACGATTACGTCAACAAAGTACTTCGTTGAAAACCTCCCCCTGCTGTAAAATTCACTACGTACGCGGGAATTCTGTCACCTGAGACTGTTGATATTTGAGAAATTCCCAGAAGGCAGGCCCGATTGCGATTGTATTTATTATAGCATAGGTAATACTTAATGTATTGTAATTAGCTACTCATGGTTAAAGAAGCGGTATTTAATAGTACCTACTTCATAGGTAACGGCGACTGAATGGCGCCAAGCGACGCCGTCGTCGAGGCGCGTCGCATACGTGACTAATGTAACGATCCCGCCGGGATTGTGGGACTGCGGGATTCGATCCCGGGAATGGAACACCTCTCCGATTTTACTGTAATTCAGAAACTTTTTTTTGCTAATAAAGTAGAGCATTACTTTATTTGTGACGAAAAGGAAGTACCTAACAATAAGCTTTGAATGTTACGTCAAGCGTCACACGTAAGAAAATTACAACTCCACTCAAATCATTGGGTAATTTATTAAAAATAAATAGTTTAGAAATCTAATGGATTAATCGTAGCACAGTATTGCACAGGCGTACCCGCGGCGCCGGCCGGCACGTTGTTCGGTGAAAGTTGTAACATCACGACTTCTCATACATTAAGCTCCGAACACCGTGCGAATGCCACTGCGGACACGACAAATTAGTCTGATTTTTTTTCATCTAGTGACCACTCATCAATTTCTCATTTTGTCTTGTACAGTCACGTAAACGAAATCCCCTATGATTACTAAATGGACATTTGTTGGCACATCACTATTTTGTGTTCTGATTTTATCGTTTTGAGTGCATTACACTGTACAAACCTCTTAAAAGTCACAGCTTACAATTTTCTACACTTCACATAATTAAGATGTCTTTATTAGTAAAAGAAGTATTCTTAAATCTTTATTCCAGGCTATCAAAACGTTAACCTAATGTTGCTCTCAAGCGTAATAAAAAAGTCTGACCGTATTCAAAAAACAAGCTCTTTTTCCCCGGGCGCGTTCGGTTTCTGTGAAATTTGGCGCCAGATCGGTATCTAAACGCATGGTGGAGGTTTTATCTGATGAGATCGACACCTATTCAAAGGCAAGGAAGAGGACCAAGAGTGCCGGCAGAGGGCGCCACCTCTACAACATTTTAATAACATTTGCCTTTGCGTACTTTCTGTTTCTATTTTAGTTTTGTGATTGTAAATATACTTTTTTATATAATAAATGAAATACTTTGTATAATGAATAGGAAGTGTTCAATAAAAATGCGTGTTGTTTTTTGATTGGTAGCTTCCATTTAAAAACTCATGTTTTTGTTTGTGAAAAACAATCGGCTTAAAAAAGTCCGATTTATACGAAGTATTTGAAACCGAAAACTATTTGCCGGCCACGACTGAGTCGTACGAAATTGCTTTATTGTTAAATTTTAACGTATAATAAATCCGCATCTAAATATAAACGCTTAATTAAAACTGACTCGTTCTTATTAGATAGTACTCGAAACTGATTTTTGAGATAAAAACACGCGGTTTATTGTTAAAAAACCAACACACCGTCCGCTCGGCCACTCGGTACAGGCGTGACGTCTGCACCCCGAGCGCGCCCCGACATCGAGGCGCCGTAGGTATAGCTCGCTTTTCGTCCGTTTCTATGAAGTTGGAGTACCTTGTTTAACACGCGCTGCCGCTGTAGGGACGTAATGAGCTGAGTCCCAGACGCTCACGGCCCAAAACCTTATTTTATTGTTAAACCACAATGATATATTGTCGGCGTCCCAAAAATTTACATGCGACCTATTAATCACAATGAATTTGGTTTTTTATCGTTTGTTCAAGCATTTCTCTGAACACAGGTTACGTATTAATTTATATCCGGTTAAGGATATTAAAACAACAAATATTTATCAATGTTAACAAAGCATAATCTGCAAACGACTGACTTTCAATTAAAATTGATTCCAATCACGAACATTATGATTTTTTTAAATATTTTTCGGCCCATCAAACTGTACATTTTTCATTAAAGAGACAAAGAAATTCTCCATAACGATTAAAACCTCGATCAAACGTAGGCGGTGCTGTCTAAGTTCTATCCAATCTTTTTTTTAATCTGTATAAAAACACCTGTAGTGTGAGAAGCTCCGTGAGTGCGACTTATGCGAGTTACAACGTTTGTTTACAATCGATCAGAATTGTACCACCTCTATCTCGTAAACATAGAGTTTAGATTAGCGTGATTTCTCGAATTGAACGGTGAAATATTTTGTTAAGTTGGAACGCCTCTCCGGCGCCGCGGCCACCCGATTATGAGCAATAAACTAATTCCGGTAGCGCGACCATTAAAAATGTACGATTATACATATTAGTAGGAGTGTTCGCATCACTAGCGCCACGGCATGTAAGGGTTACGGATGTCATTACTATTGTATTTCCTAAAAAGTACATCTGTGACGTGACGTGCATTTGACAGATTCGATTGGCGCCATTATGACATTAATAAATCTACAGCGAATTTTTAATTATCATTTATTTAATTTAGTATTTATATTTCCTGATTTTATAGCGCCTTAAAATAAATTAACTTTTATATAGACTTAGAATGTCAGTTTGTTAATCTTAATAATTATCTTTTGTCACGTTTAGTTTTTAAATACTTGCTGATTCTGATTATTTGTGTAATAAATACAATGCACAAATCATTCCCTATTTTGTCTTCATTTAATTTACTTTCCTATGTATTGTTCCACCTAGCTATTATCTAATTAATGTGAGAACATAAAATAATTGCCATGACAAAAAACATAATTTATGTTTCTATTATTTTCTTTCGCTATTATAATTTAAAGAATATTTGGAAAAACCGTGATCAATAAAAAAGTTAATCGTTTGAATGGATATAAATACGAATATTTTAGTTTGGAATGCGGACCATGTAAAATAATATGGATAAAATAACAATCGCTCCGCGCTTGCCCATATGGACTCAAACCTGTTTTATGTATGTAGTTGATAAATACATGCATGCCAACACAATATTCTTAGACACACATGAGATTATTCTCAGAAATATACAAAGAGATATCGAGATTTTTGAGCAGTAACGAAGTTTCTCGAATTAAATATATAATCACTTATCCAAGTATTTTCCCGAAATAATATCTATAAAAATTTAAAATTGCTTATCATTTACTCCACCAAAATATTTTTATTACCTAAACCTATTTCTTTATTTGTATTTACCTATTAATAATGAAGAATCAAAATATAATTAAAGTTAATCTTAGATACTTAGATAGGTACAAGAAAAACGTTTCGCCGAACTCCAATGGATGTTTTCAAAGAGTTATCTTTTAAATCGTTGGACTTTTAAGATTTGAGTAAATTTTGTAAGATGTGAACATCTACCTCGTAATAATATCCGTGACTAGTGCTCTCATGTGCAGCGGTATCACTTGATGACGTCATATGCGCAGGCGCCGGCGCCAAGCGACCGGCTCGACGCACACAACCTTGTCCTATCCACATACGAATTTATTAGAAAAAGTCGATAGCCATTTACATCTTTGGTAACTATTAAAAATTCAGTGTTTTGGAATGGGTATTTCCATTGAAAACCGATCGCTAACAGAACAACACAATTCGTTTTCTACTTGTACATTTTATAAATCTCTACTATTATTAAAAATTATTTGCGTTTTGTAACAAAAGTTAGTTTAACTACTGATCCAACAACTATCCCTAAATAGTGTAATTTTACTATTGAAGTATATATAATTGGATCATTGTTGTACCTGAGTGTTATAATAAGATCAATACTGCCCTGGTTAAATAAAGAAGATAATTCCCGTCTAACCTAACCTAACAGCTGTGGTATAGACAACAAAACATCGACGTAAACCACAAAGGTGTCAGCACACTCTCCTCATGGCTCTATGCTGCTTAAAGCCCAAGTCACATCGTATCGCTTTAACGAGTGTCGGCGCCGTTTGTGCGCCCGCGCAGCTTCCGCCGCGACCATAACTTGCACTAATAGGATAAGTTCTAAAATAATGTCTTGGAATTTACCAATAGCCTTATTTACTATTTAATGCAAGTTAAATGGTACAAAGATTTTTTGGAAGTCTCTAAGGTCCCAAAACTTGAAACTAGATACCTAATTTGAACTCTCACTTTTCCAAAAAAGGCCCTCAAGTTTCATTGTAAAGTCAGCTATCAAACAATGTTAACAGATTTCTTTCTATTTGTTTCAGATCGTATATTAGAGCGAGATGCAGGCTTCGTGTCGGGCGGCGACGACGACGACTCGTGCTCGGGCCCAGCGCACTCGGACGACTCGGGAGTCCGGCTCGTAGAGACCGACTCGCGGGTCAAGCGACCGCGGACGCCCACACGATCACAACCACCCAAGAAACGCATCCGGCTCAACTCCACAGAAGACCTCACGAGCCCCGAAAGTGACACCTCAGCCAGCCCCTTCAGACCCTGGTCTTTTACCGAGGAACCACAGAGAGAGCCTCTATCTTTAGTCAAGAAGGAGACTAACCCTTTAAGGCAAAGGCGAAGGCCTCTAGAGCCCCCACCACCACCAATTCCCCCACCGCCCGGCCCCCCTGGACCACCGAGGGTCCCTCCACACCCCGGAGTCGTAGAGCCTTACCAAGACAAAGCGAAGCCTAGGGAACAGAGGAACTACAAGAACATGACCAGAGAGAGGAGAATAGAAGCGAACGCGAGGGAGAGGACAAGAGTTCACACGATCAGCGCCGCCTTCGACACACTGCGGCGATCAGTTCCTGCGTACAGCCACAATCAGAAACTGTCCAAGTTATCGGTGCTTCGGATAGCGTGCGCATACATTGCGGCGCTGTCGGCAGCTATAGACCCCGAAGCTGACCTTTCCACGGCAGTGGATCAAGTCACGCACACGATACACACCGAGGGCAAGTTGAGAAAGAAGAAGGATGATGCGTGAAACATTTAGGACTGAAGTGATCGAATTAACTTTTTGTTAAATGGTAATCGGTTTCTGGATAGTTCGTATGAGGTGGTCTTATTGTGATGGTATGCACTTAAAGTAGTGCTAACATAGGTATTCAGATACATCTTCAGGTAGCTCAAGTATCCATATTGTCAGATAAAGAGTTTTATTCTTAAAATTAGATGTAAACGTCAGAAACCGATTACGGTTGCCGCGTTTCAATTAAAACCGTCCTACGAAGCCTCTTTGCGCTAAGTTAGTACAAAAATGACAATAATATTGGTAAAGGAACACAATAACTATGTATTTGTATTGGAATGTTTTAAAAAGACACTGTCTGTCATATTCCTAAGGTATAAGAGAAAGTACAGACTAAAGCGAGTGATGTAAGTGAAGACCATTTTTATATTACGTAGTAAAAAAACTAGGTACTTAACGAAGCTTAAAGATCTAAAATCATTATGAATCTCAAACTGCCTAGCGTATTATGGCTGTATAAAACACTGGGAAATTACTATATAGATAAGCCTATTATTTTTGCTTAGATAATCATCAAAATCATCATCATATTCATGGAACTTAAGAACTTAGTCATCCCTATCTTGAAGACATCTTCTTGAATTTAATTAATAAATACACAGTCGATTAACCAAAGTCTATAGGACTTGTAGAACTTTACTCAACTTTTGTAATCGGCTCAGTACAAATAAATAAGTTCCTATTTCATTTTCCGTTCATTTTTGACCGATCTCGGGTTTTAGCGATTCCTACTAATTTGTAATTAAACAAACAATAAAGACAGGAATAACCATAACTTAGAAAAAGTTGTTTTCTTGTTAAAAAAACTGATTCACATCAAGAAAGGTTTTTGTAAAAATAATAAATAATGTTTACCATTCCTCAGTCCAGTATTAAATAAGGCGAAAAAAATATTAAAAAATTGTGTAAAATCTATGTATTTATGGCTTTAATACGATATATTTATTACAATCGAGTCAGTAATATAAGTGAGAACTGTATAATTTTTATTTAGTTTAAGAAAAATGTTGCATTTTGTAAATAGTAGTTTTAAAATGTATATACGTAAGTAGTGGCTGTAGTTCATTTGTTTGACTTAAAATTTGTCAAGGCATAGTACGTTATAAATACTGAGATATTATTTGTGTTTTCTATAACGGACATGTTTTACCAAATAGTAAGAGTTAATAGACAAGTTTTTTTTTTTAATTTGGTTATTCACTGATTTCATCCTATTTTTGTGGAGTTTTTGAAATGCCTTGAACGAATCCTGTATTGTGATACAATAATTATTGTAAATAAGTAATGATAAGATAAAAAAAACATCACATTTGTTAAGTCTGGCATGAAAATGAAAAGCTTAAACAAATTGTTTCTAAAATTACAGATTTTAAATTATCTGGCAATGTTTAAATAAAGCCTTTCATTTTATTCTTTTTTTTAATTTTTATTTTCGTGTGTGACCATTCTCTAGTGTCATAATTATTCTCTGGGAAACACAGAGAACAGGTTTCCTTGGAAATTCAATAAAATGAAAGGTGACAAAAAATGTTTTATGTACTTAGGTACACTTTCCGATGGTGCATTAATAACTACTTATTTGAAATATATAATCTATATATATAAAAATGAAACCCGTTTTCCGTTGTCACGACATAACATGAAAACGGCTTGACCGATTCGGATAATTATTTTTTTGTTGTGTTTGTAACCATCGAGACCGGGTTTTAGACCGGGTCCTCCACCCGTGCGAAGCCGGGACGGGCCGCTAGTTAGAGATAAAACAGAAAATTAAAGAAGTGAAGTACACAATTTAATTATTATCATGTTTTATTTAACTTTACCTTAACACATGAGAGCAAAGAATGCAGAAAAAAAATGCAGTAGTGACAATGACTGAGTTTTGGGAAAAAAACTTAAAAATGCAGTGTCTGAACGATAAGCTGCTGAATAGTGTTTCACGGGTTCGATTCCCGCATTGAACAGATATTTGTAATACGGCCTATATATTTATATACTACATACATACCTAAATCAAAGCTTAAAAAGGTTTGAATCACATGGTATACCTCTGTAAAAAAAATGGCGGGAATTAGACTAGCTATTGAAAAATTCAACAACATACGAGAGAGAGAGATTTAGGTACCTAGAAGTTTGTGAAAACTGCACGCGTAGCATGGCGATTCTATGTCTATTCTACAAAGAAAAGACAAAGTTATTTCATCATTAAGTATTTCTACACAAGTCGACTGTTTTTTGCACAAATATGACACCATTCGTACACTATTGAAGAAAAGAACTTTTATTTTCCATATTTTTTACATTACCATGCTTAAAACAAATAAAAATATTTCTAAGTTCTATAATTTTGTCTTTTCTTCCGTCGACAAAACCCCTTTCTACGGCGCCATGCTACGCCTGCTGGCATGAATAGAATAAAGAATATCAGTTATTTTTAAATGCATTAACGCATGCGACGCGCACCGTAAAGAAGATTTTTGAGGGTTCGAATCCCACTTGCAATCTGAATTTTTTTCTATCTTTAAGAATATCAGTGATTGAGTGTGACCCCTAAAGAATCTCTCGTAGCGAGCTTCAAATCGACCAAATTAAGCTTATCATCAGGCCAGACAGTGGCCAAAGGAAGGCAATCACAAAAAATATCTAAACCTTGGAGAGTTTTCTCTAATACGTGATCAACTTGCAGTCAAATAGTCTTGTCTGGCGCGTTGGTCTAGCTAGTGGTTAGTGACCCTGACTGCTACTCCGCAGGTCGTGGGTTCGATTCCCACCCAGGACAAATGTTTGTGTGATGAGCATAATCATTTGTTCTGTGTCTGGGTGTAATTTATCTATAATATGTATGTATTTATAAATATATAAGTATATTTATCAGTTGTCTAGTACCCATAACACAAGCTCTGCTTAGCTTGGGACTGGATGGCGTTGTGTGATAGTTGTGGAGTATTAGTAAATAGTAGTAACTTTTCCCATGGAAATCGCTTGTAAATCGAGGTTATAAAGTTTTTTATTGAATACAAGAATTGGCATTTCCTGTCGTAACTGTTACGTAGGCAGAAAATTTAAAAAAAAACACACATTCACTGCAAAAAACCTATTTCTTTGATCTGAGGCAAAAAGTTGTTACAAACAAAAAAACAAATATTAACTTACAACTAAAGAACTAATTCTTTAGTTGTAAGTTAATATTTGTTTTTTTTACAATTTAAAAGTGGCTGTAGTGATAAAATTGAAATAAATGTTTTGAGTTTGAGTTCTTTAGAATTAAAGTACAAAGTATTAGGCAAAAAGTATAAATACGTAGATATGTACCAGATTTTTGAGCGAAAGAGTTAGATAGCAACTGGGAAAAAGTTATACTGGTTTGAATTGAAAAATTGAAATTGAATTGAAGAATAGAAAACAAGAAAGAAGGCTTTACATAATTATAAGTATCTAACATCGCGCTACGACCCATAGCATCCGAGCAGTGGAGCTAAAACTACGGGAAACAGCACTACTCAATTTCAGTACCTACACTTTTCACGTAGATGGTCGGATTTTTTATTTTATTGTCAGAAGTATAAGGTCGTTGTTGGGATACAAAGAGTCATGCACAATGAGGGTTGCTGAAGACACAGTTGCCCACTCCCGTCCATGTTGACTCAGCGGCACGTGTTCCATTATCTACCCCCCCAAAGCTCCCCCACTTGGGTGATAATAGCCCTGTTGTAACAACTGACAGATGCTCCAATACTACCCGACTTCCTATTTCACATGCTATTGTAATAATAAAAATATCAAAACGGCGATATCAACGGTCTTTTTTTGGCGAATTAGTTCACAATTGCACCATTGTTGGTTGTGCACAATCTGCTGGGTTAAGCTGCGTTTGCTGCGGTCAGTAAATAGTTATTTTTTATCTTGGTAAAACCATCCAATGAGTCCTTCTACCCGGATGGCGGGAAGGACTGTGAAACTTGTAGTGACTAAAATCCACGGTGATCCTTCAATAGCCCTTTACGTTCCAGCAGCGTCACGTTTACCTGATGAGACAGTTCCGTCAGATTGCTGACAGCTCACGACGGCGCGTCGACCCGGGCACGCAGGGCCGGTCCTAGGGCGGTGCGAGCGGTGCGACCGCACCGGGCGCCTTCAAAGGGGGGGCGCCAAAATAAACCAAAATTTGAAACAAAAGACGCTTGATCGAGTCGCGTAACACACGCACGAACAAAATTGCGGGGGAACGGGCCGCGGCCGGGATGAACTTTCGTTCGTCACTTGTTTTACAGGCAGGCATTGTCTAGCAGAGCGAGCACCCCCGCGAGGAATTTGCCGCGCGAGGTAACTGCCTGACGATGCTGCTTGCTCTGTGTGGACGCGACCGAGACACGAAACAATATATTCGAGTGTTCCAGGTGCGCGCAACAAACGACTGAGGCGCCTTTGAGCAAAACAAAATCCTATACTGGATGGCTCGAGCGCTCGCTTCTCGCGGCAAATGCCTCGCGAAGAAGCTGCCTGGCAAGGCAGTTCGCCCTGTGTGGACGAGTCTATTCTTTCTCGACCGAGGCACGAAACAATATACAAGAGCAAAACAAAAGCCGACACTGGATGGCTCGGGCGCTCGCTCACTCAAGCGGCAAGCGCGCGCGCTGCCGCGGCCGAGATACGTCCACACTAACCGAGCTGCTTCGCGTGGAAAATGCCTCGCGAGGCTGCTCGTTCTGTGTGGACACACCTATTGCACCTACGGAAACAGCATTCAGTTTTTGAAATAAATCCAGTTTTAAGGCAGTCAGATCTCTAAAAAAGAAATGGTTATTTGAAAATAGAGCCACCTTAGATGAAACACCCTCTGATCCGATGATATTCTCAATATTACAATTTACTTACTTACACATTTTCAAAAACTATCAAAATCAATGATACGTGGTCTTTTTAACCCCCGAAGGAAAAAGAGAGCAGTTTGATGCGCGGGTGGAACACAACGCGTCGTCGATCCGGGCATGGTCCATGATCGGACAGCGAGTTGCCCATTACTCGCTGCCCGCATGCCCGCGCTTTTGGTGGCCGGAGATCGTCCGCCGACGTCCGGCACCGTGGGCGTCTACCACTGCGGCTGGGATCGTGGCCCGCTTCCTCCCTCACGAGCATGACTGCTTCGCAGGAGGCGACCGCTTCCCCTTCCATCTCGCCCCGCATTATGGCTTCCAGGAATGTCGGGCGCGAGAGGTTACCGCCTATTGCCGCCGTGAGGACTCAGTGGTGTTTTACCCAAGCGGGCACCGCATGCTCCACCATGTCCTCCGGGTGATCCTCGCAGAAGTGACACCCAGGCATTTCCTCCTTACTCATCAGACACAGGTACCTCTCGAAACTTCCGTGTTCGGTGACGACCTGCGTCATGCGGTAGAACGCCGTGACGCCTATTAATCACTCTTCAAAGAGGGGTCATGCCGCCGCGATTGCGGCGTGCCCGGACAACTTCACATATAGCTGGTATTCGCACAAATTGGTTAAACGAACTTTTGACAGCAGAACAATCTGAAGCCACTGCTTTTTCTGGTGGAAAATAAAGCTACTGCTGAAACTTTTTTATTTATTTAGAGGGGCGCCATTTTTAGTCTTCGCACCAGTTGAAAAATTTAATAGGACCGGCTCTGCGGGCACGGTACATGTTCGGGCGGCAAGTCACCCATTATTCGCCATCCGCGGCTACGGTGGCCGGATATCGCATCAGTAAACAGATGGGACTTTGGCATTTAGGTATACCTACACTACGCCATGTGCGGTGCAATGAGACCTACTGCGCCTTCCAAATCAACCATACCCTAGAAAGAGAGAAAATATACACTTACATGAACTTTGAAGCAAATAATAGTTTGCCGGGTTTCTAGAGTTTGGTAAATTTTAGGCAGCACTCGACTTTTGGGAGTGACGTGTCAAATTCAAAATGCGCCAAAACCATTTTAATTAGCTACATATATTTTTTCTTTTGGTTTTATTGAATTTTAATGAAAAATAAGGAATAGACAAGAACTGTGGCATTTATGTGAATGTTGGGATCTAGAAGCTTTTGACCCTAAAGCGGAGACGAGAGAAATAAGACCAGCGAAATGGACCAAAAATTGAACCCCTCATATTCTGAGTTAAGCTACACGATCATTGAGAAATGTTTACATTGACAGGCACGTCACTCAGTTTTTTTTTACGATTTTTAAAGAACATCTACAAAGTTGAAAACTTTATAGGTAAATTAGCTATTTGGTCGTGGCTTGCCATCTTGTGGGGAGTAGCAGTACTTCTTGTAGAAATGACCAGACATGTTTATCAATACTACCGCTATTCCCTCATAGATGGCGCTAAACCAATTTTTTTTTGTGACGGAAGTATTTACTGCGAATTCTCCATCTTTCTCAATGATTTTCTTAATAATTAAACCAATTTACAAAAACTTAGCTTCAATATTATTTAAACAAGATTTCCCCATTTCCGAAAAAAAAAGAAAAACAACCTAATCTATGGTTAAACAAAAAACTAATTTTAAACTTGGAATATTCGGGATTTGGTTTTATGTTTTAGCGGGAAACCAATTTGAGTGGATATTGAAGAAGGTTGTTTTTATTCAGAAAATTTTAATTCTTAAACTCTAAATAATACAGAACTAAGCAGTCCATTTGAGGCATCTCGTGTCTAAGTGTGTTCCCAAGCAGCGGACGCTGCAGTAACGTGCTCCACAAGGTATGCAAGTGTAGTTCGATGGAAAACCACAAACAGCACAGAAATGTCGATCGGGGAATCTGAAAACACAAAAAATAAAATATTATGAGAGAAAGTTAATCTAAATTGAATCCTGATAATAAAAAAACGAAATGTCTTGTGTTTACAATAATAATATCTCAATTTTATTAATAAGGAAACATGGGCCTATTGGTACTTTGCAACAGCTACATGTTTTTTATTTATTTTTTTGAACAATAATGAGCAGGAAACTAAATCAAGTACCTACCTAAAGTACTAGTCTATTCCTTTGAAGCATTTATATGAATACAATGTGTTTTAGCTTTTTTGTACATAATACTTACTTAGAAGGTGGAACTTGCGCAGATAGATAGTTCGGCGGGTCGGGTCTAAAACTCGCATCTTCTTCAACTAACTGCGCAAAGGTCTTCCGAAATCGCATCTTATAATATTCAGCACTCTTGGTCTTTTTCTTTCTCGTTGGCTTTTCATTGGAATCTGCAAATTTCGGCACCTTCTTCGACATAACCAGGTCAGCATGTGGGTCTTCATGGAAATTGTCCTGCTCGAGTGCCTCAACTGCTTTTCTAGCTCTACGCTTCCTCGCAGCATCATCAAGGACCTTTCTCCTCTCCGTGTCTCTGTTACCTCTTAAACCTGAAGCCATTTTTATATTCCTTTGTCGTGTACTGGTATACTTAGTTGGTCCATCAAATCATCAACACGGGCTTGCAGTGTTTCTACTATATCTGCAGATATAAACAGATGTGTCTCGTCCAGGTCTTGAAGAATAAACTTCCTGCCCAGAGCTAAGGTCTCGTCGAGGTGCAGAAGAAATTGTTTCATAGCCGGGTCACTGTAATCAAAATGTCGAAGAAACGAGGTTTAAGTGCTGAAGAGAAGAAGATAAGGATGTTAGAAATATTCCATAACAGTAAAGATTTCTTTCAGTTGAAGGTGTGTATGTTATTTTTTATTTACAATATAGATTCTTTGGTATGGTAATCAATCATTGTGATTCAAACATAATTCAAATGCTTAAAATTCACATAATGAACACTCATTAATCTTTGTCAGCTATTGATTATTACATTAATATTTAGACTGAACCTATCTTAACTTACAATACTTTAAAATTAGAATAATCATTTAAATAAACATTCTAAAAACAGGAATTAGAGAAGATAGCACCGAAAGAGAAAGGTATCACAATGCAGTCAGTGAAAGAGGTAGTCCAAAACCTAGTGGATGATCATCTTGTGGACTCTGAGAAAATTGGAACTTCTATATACTTTTGGTCTTTTCCTAGGTAATCTATACTTACTTACTTATATTACGAGTATAATTATGTACAGACACCAGCTGCTGGTCAACCTAACCCAATTTGTCAAAATTTACCAAACAACATTATCCTTTCATTATTGTGATAAGGTTGAAAATTAATTAAATTTGAGAGTTTGAGGTAGGTTGATGTGCTGGCTATCTGTACTTATTCATACCTTTATACTTTATATTATTAAAAAGCTCAAGATTTTATTTGGTTGGCCTAACTTATCTCAGAAACTACTAGTTCAATTTGAATAATATTTTTGTGTTGGATAGTCTATTTATGGGAAGAAGGCTATTGGCTATTTAACATCACAATAGAACCCTTACAAGCTGAACAGTAAGATTCTTTATTCTCATTATGAGTACTTAGTTTAAATTTTAATATAAATAAAATCAACATCTGATTTTAATGATTATTGCATTAAAAACTCAATTGGTGTGTACCTTAACATTTCTGATATTATATTTCAGTAAAGCGAAGAATGCCAAGAAACGAAAACTGCGTGAGTTACAATCAGAAGTAGAGGACTGTTCAAAGAAATTGAAAAAAACTGAAGATTTAGTTGCAACTGAATCTGTATGTACTCAATCACTTATAGTCAACCCGGTGAAGACAATCTGGCGGGTAAGACTGTACAATATGCAATACAACAACAAAATCTGAATAAACCACAGCAGCAGCACTTTGTTGTATTGCTTATTGTATGGTCTTACCCGCAGCAAGACAGTCTTCGCCGAGCTGACCTGAGTATCAATATAATATGCTATTATTTACTTTATAATTCAAGGGAATTGTAATGATGTATAAAGTAATAAAATAATATTTGAGTGATGATAAGTAATTTTAATCAAATATCTTGTAGATTCTAAGCAATACTTTGTACCAACAGATAGGAAGAGAAAAGTCCGACGAAAGAACTCAAGTGCTGTTAATGTTAGAAAGTTTTGAAAAACAAGAAGAAAAACTGAAGAAAGAATTGCAAAGATACAGAGACTCAGATCCTGAATACATTGCTCAGTTGAAGACGGAAACTCAGGTACATATCTTTCTTTAAGTTTGAGGCATAGTCATCATCTGCCTAGCCTTTTCCCAACTATGTTAGCGTCGGCTTCCAGTCAAACCGTATGCAGCTATATTTTACATAGAGCGACTGCCTGTCGGACCTCCACAACCCAGCAACTGGGTAATACGATACCCATGGTAAGACTGGTTGTCAGACTTTAGAGCTGACTAACAGTAACAACTGTCAAAGATCTACAAATGACAGCCGGGACCAAGTTTGAGGTGAAGTATGTTGACCTAATCCATTTCAATTTGTCTAAAAACTCGCCATACAGTTGCAAGCCTCAACATGTACAGACATGTTGAGATATACTGTACTTACAATAGACTTATGAAATATCTTTAACGGGATACTTACCTTTTTTAGTTTATTTTTTAATTGAATTTTGTTAATGCAATAAAATACTATTTCAGGACTTAAAAGCAGCAGTTAACAGATGGACAGAAAACATTTATATACTGAAGTCTTATATGAAAAATACATTTCAAACAGAAAACTCTGTGATAGACCAAAGTTTCAACATTCCAGCAGACTTGGATTACATAGAATCGTAATGGTGAACCTTAAGTATAGGATTCCAGTAGGTTATCATTTCAAATGATAGTTTTGTCTTTGTGGTTTGTTAGTTTTGCCTATATTACTAATAAAATTTAACGAATAAAATGATTTGTTTACATACCACTCAACGAGAACGCCTTTCATAACATTCACCATGGTTCATTTTTATATAACAATCGCAATTTACAATATTTGGATTCAAATGTAAGCCTATGACAATACCTTATGATAAGGTTACAGCAGTATGAGCTGTTTAAAAATCAATTCAATTTTGAAATTAATAAAACAACAAGCGTGCTGCGAGATCAGCGAGATGACACCAAATGTCAAATACATTGATTGACATTTGACACTGACAGTATTTGTTTTTATACATATATAATTTTTGCATAGCTCATAGGCCTTTCTGACGGATAATTTGTTTTTTACCCAACTTTGCGACGCAAAGGAGGGCAGTGTGTTTAATTAATTTATATATAAGCAAATGCCTTTCAGGCTGTTGTGTTATACATGATTTCACAGAAAACAGCAATATTTCTTCTGAAATGACATTTCAGCCATTGCCAGCACTTACAATTTATTATTTTAAGTCTCTATGGCCCGCACGAAAGCTGTTGAGGTGTGAATCTTATATTCATCCCTAGAAAAAGCCGAAGGCCAAAGGTTAGGGAAGGAAAAGTAATCGTTTTGTTTTAAAAAGTAATTATAATACCTCCTTGGATATCATAGACCTAAACCATAGACCGAAACTTTAGAAATTACAATCAAAAGAATCTAATTTCAATCTAATCTTTATTTTTCTCAATTTTTAAAGAGTATGGCAATTATTGTAATTGATATTTACCTGGAGAAGGCTTAGTCCACGCTAAAGGTCTATGAGGATAATCGAATCAGACAGAGCTCTGTGGAATTTGATCACTAATCGCTTTGGAGACGTAAAGTTGTCACAACTTGCCACTAACTTGCTGTTAAACAGGATAAACAGTTATCAGGGCGGAACCGCCATAAAGTTGCAATAAACAAAAGCCTATTCATGATTTCGATGATTAAAGGTAAGTATTTTGTGTTTACATTAAGTGAAAGTTTATTAGTGTTTAAATTTAACAATAATCTGATATAAAACTGCGATTTAGTTGGGAGCGCCAAGGTCACGTGTGAACTTGTTTTTATTATTATTTACATTTTTTATGCTACTAATAAACATCTAGTTTATGTTTCGAAATGTTCTTAAAATATACTGATTTTATATACGTATATCTACTACTTTTACTAACATTTTATCCTAAATAATATTATACAGTTATTTTTGTTTGTTACCTTTAATTTCACGCATAAACCACTGAACCGATCATACTGAAATCTACCTTATACCTACTAAGTCGGACATAATAGCACTCTATACGTTACTTTTTTCAGGTTGAAAGGCCTGAAAAAAAGTTTTGTTTCTGAGAAAAACAACAATTACATTCATATGGTAAATAGATGGCGCCACATGTACAGACACCAGCACATCATCCTACCTCAAACTGTCTGTAATAATAATAATTAATAGATTTTCAACCTTATCACAAAATCGCAATAACGGAATGTTAATGTTCGATTGGTAAAATTTACAGATTAGAGTAGGACCTGCTGGCGTCTGTACAATCCGAATTCATTGTCAAACAAATATCTAGTAAATGAACGCGATTGAAACTGCGGGCAAAAACTAGTAATTTTTATAGGTGCAGAGTTTGTTAATTTCTATCGTAGAACGCACTAATCTAAGGAACTGGTTACAAATCTAATAACGTTCAAGGAAGGCGTTTTTAACCGACTTCTTACATTCCAAATTTAGAACAAAATTTGCCCTTGACATTTTTGATTTCAATGAATATGTTTAAAGATGTCACAATTATAAAATAATTCGAAAAGAAAATAATAATCTGTTTTTTAAATGCGGTGATACTGGAATATTTTTTAATAAGATTTATCTAAATCTTTGGTGTAATCGAAGGGGACAGCTAGTACAATCGTAATAATAGAACAGGCATTTGGGTTTTTTAATTACGTATTACTTATAATACGTAATTAAAAAACCTAATACTAAGTACCCACCTACATAATAAGTAGTATTACTCATTTTTGGAGACAACTCACACCTGATCAAATAAAAAATAAAAACGCCAAAATTATCAACACCAAAAAAGAGTTAAAGGTTCCTTAGAAAGTTTTCCCGTGGATGCCGATTTCTTCCTTTTGGCCAATTTAAAAGAAACACCCTGTATGGGTACCTACTCTCATTGAGTCCAAATTACAAAAAACATGGCAGTGATATATCTGTTACGGTAAATGTGATTAATTGAAAATTATTAATAATTTTACAAAATTATTAATAATAATCACATGTTTTGGTAAATGTGAATAAACGATCGAAATTTATTACTTTTAGTAGTAATTATTAATAATTCACGACACATATTGGTAAAAGTGATAAAATTAATAAACTAAACGGCTAAACCTAGTGCTAACTGAAGTTATGTATGATACACGTAGGTTTAACCGATTGTGGTCGGTTACACCTAGGTTTAGCCGGTTAGAACTAGGCCTAACCTCGGGACTTGCTGGCACCCCGACTCGGACAATTTAGGTTAGAAGAGGATGGCGGGGTCTGAAAGACCCCGCCATCCTCTTCGTGGTTATTTTTTTTTTAACCACGCAGAAGTAGGAGCCCCGCGGAGCGGGGCTCCGTCGACTTGCTCCTGTGAAGGAAGTTTATTTATTACATTTATCACTACTAGGGTCAAATTATTAATAATAACCGACAAATGTGATTAATTAATCACTTTAACCTCGACTTTCGGTAATTATTAATAATAATAGATAATTATTAATAATTTTCAATTAATCACATTTACCGTAACATATCCACATACAAAACAGTTTTGTTTGGTTTCTTTTTGTGTGTATTTTATTTGAAGACTTTAAACATAGCTTATTTTAAAATCCATATTAATGTTACTAAAGAGATATAAACTGAATCTATTATATTAATAACAGTTATTGAATTTTCGTAGATTCCTACAACAAACTCTATTATTTACTAAGCAAAAACAGGAAAGTATACTTAATAAGTACTTGTTTTCCTTGAGTTTGCGGCTGATTTAAATAAGTTTGTGTATCACGTCTTGTCTTAAACGTCGATGATCAGATATTTTGATAGAAAATTGGTATTTATTACTCATTATATTGTTAAAAAAAGATACATTAGCGTCCTGTACAATACTCGTAAGTGTACAAGTGTACAATAAAGTATTTGCAGTTTCTGTGTACCTATGTAGATTGAGTGCTTTGTACGGTTTTTTTTAACCAATTTATTTATATAGCAGCTTTTTGTTTGATGACTTGACAATGATCTCAAAGAATACTAAGAGTATAAGATACTAAGATACTAAAAGTTGACTAACTCAAACGGTACCGGATAGTATCTAAGTAATCTTATGATATGTTATTCATTAGCAATATTGTTTCAGAAACTTCAATACAAAACATTACATCTATACGAATATTGGAATGCAAAATATATACAATGATACAGATATTCAAGATAAACTACTTAACAACGGCTCGCTGTTTAATAGCATTCGTAAAAATAAAACCTCAGAAGATAAAATAAAGAAGATTAAAAAATATTTAGAAAAAGGAGCTGATATAAATGCGAAAGATGCAAACTTCAAAAATAATACACCGTTGCACGTCGCTGTGATTAAGGAGGAACCGGAAGTTGTCAGTTTTCTCTTGGAACGAGGAGCTCTTATCAATAATAAAAATAGCGATGGTAAAACTGTTCTAGATATTGCTCGCCAATATGATAAACCCACTGACAACAGAGTGAAGATTGTGAACATATTGGAGGCATTTAATAATCGTAATAAATTAAAATATTCTAAATCAGTCAATGCTAATTTTACAAAGAAGAGTGATCTGGAACATCTCCAATCCGTTCCATGTGATACTGAAAATCAATCCCAAGCATCTGATGTAAGAAATGGCAGTGCAGTGAAGAATCGAAAAGTTATGCATAGTAAGTCATATCCGCAGCAGCTTAAAAAACAGCTAAAAACACCAGATATAGAGACATTTCGATATCAAAAACGAACTGGAACATCGGGACTTAGTGGACAATTGTATGAAACTAAACTATTGAGTCTAATTTTGTTCAGGGCTTTATACGTTTATGAAATCAAATCATTCTTAATTGCAACAAATGTTGATTGTATGGGTGCTTTTGATGACATCGTGTTTAGGTTTTCTTCAAATAAAAGTGATAGATCAAGAATTATATTTGTACAAGCTAAGCATCGAGATAATCCTGCAAAAGACAAATTTACCGGTCGATGATATTATGAAATTAAACGGAGACTTCAGTCTTCATAAGTACTTAGAGAGCTATATAAAAATAAGTCAAATGTTCGAGCCTGAAAATAACGATGATATGTTCAGGGGTGAGTTTAAGAATATGGACTGTCAGTTTATTATTTATACTTCTGCTCATGAAAACTTTTCTAAAAAGAAACCTGTGAAACCGACTGAAGTTCACTTTTTTATGAAGACAAGTCAAGACGAAAGCGAGCTTGGGCGTAATAATCAAACAATAATAGCTAAACACGCATTTCAGTTTGATTATGACGATCAAGATGTAGAACTTTTAGTCCAGTCTGTGGCCAAATCACGTGCAGAACTTTTGGCAAAACGATTAACAAAATTTATCTTCAAGGACAATCATAGTAATATGATGATGGATGATTTAATAAAAACATATCACGTATTTCTCGCGCGAAATATTCTGGAAATTGAAATGAAAGAGAGTGAATCGCAAAATAATTTCCGTATCGCAAAATTCCGAGAATCATTTTTTTCAAGTAATGACTATTTGTTATTAGCTTTTAAAGCCTCAATTTGTAAAGAAGTATCGCTGATGAAAAAAATCGTATCTCCCGAAAAAGTGGAGAGCATATTAATGTCTTCGAGTTTTAAAGTACCTCTAAATTTTGGCAACCTTAACTTTTGTTTTGGTGGTAGCGAGCAAAAAAAGGGAAAAAAGCTTGAGTACCTTTGCTTAGTATTTAAACAAATTTTTGCGAAGGCTAATATCTCAAATAACATTGTAATGAAAGTGGACGACAATATGGTGGGGCCAAATGAAATGTTACAAAGTACAGATTTAGAATCCTATAGACTAGGTGGTTTAGTCGGTAACCTGTTCGTATTCGATGATGTGACTAAGACATTAAAATTCAATTTTGATATTGATACCTTATCCGAAGATAACATAAAACTCTTAGAAAAATTAAAAAGTGATGTTTTCGCAGAAATAGATCTAAGCAAATGTAGATTCGATATAAACGTAAGTCGCTTCCCCCGACTTTCATTAATTCATGACGAATATGACAAAAAATTGATTCAAGACTTTTTAGGTAAATTAATATTTTATACAAATCAGGCTACTGAGGACATAGTAGAAAAGATTTTGAAAGAAGAGATAGATAAATATTTTGTCGGTAGTGTACCAAGGCAGAGTGACCCTCTCTTTAGTGTAAAAGGCGATGCAATTTTCTTAAAAGTACACGATCATGTTCAAAAGTGGTGGAAACTACCTATTAATGCTCCTTATTTGACAGAATCTTGCATGTACTTCACTAAAGCTGAACAGGATATTCTAAATAGTCCGTTATTAAGCATTCTTAACTTCAATTACACTGAAACAATAAAAAATTCATTGCCTGCATTTAAATTCAAAGATGCTGCGCTTGAATTATTACAATTAGATTCTTTCTTAGCCGAAACACCAAAAATATTGAGTATAATAACTGAAGAGAATGCACTCTCTAGTATTAAAATAATCCAGCATTTTAAAGAACGGAGTTTCAACGATTATACCTTCATTGATTTGGATTATGTTGGAATCGGAAATTATTTTGGAGATGTAAAGACAGAGATACAAATTTCCAAAATCAAAACTCTTATCATTGTTTGCAAAAGTAATGATGTCATTCCAAATATACATTTGTTGATTAAAAATTTTGGTGGAAAAATAATCATTATCTCTAACCGCGATTTGGCTAACCAGATCAATGGTATAGCATCTTTGAACATTGTTGAAAGAGTTGATAGTCAAACTGGTTTCAAAGATCTAGCAGATGCAATGCGTGCGATGCTGCTAAAAGAGAGATATATTGTGTTCCAGGGAAAAGAAGTACCACTGGGTATTTTCTTTGCAGATGAATCGTATCATCTTATAAATTCAAAATTATTGTACATGATTATCAACAATGAAAAAATCGCGATAGGCAGCTTTTTTAATAACCCAGCTTATGATGAAGTTATGGATTTTTATATAAATGAGCAAATATGTCGTTACGTCACATTAGATCCTAAAGCTGTAGCAATCGATGAGTTAAATATTTTAAAATTTAACGACATAGGGGATGATTTTATACCTGATACAAGAGATATCGTTTTAATTACTGATAAGCTAATAGAGTTTGTAGAATTTGTGAATACACATGTGCACTGTAATGTACATTGGTTTACCAGTAATGGTAACGAGTGTCTGATTTGGCAAAAGTCCCGAGGCTCTTTAGTGAATATATTGAAATATATCTGTAGAAGTTCGCACTGTTCATATATATTTCAACCCAAGACATTAAAAGACGTTCCAGAAAAAGTTGTCATAGTAAGTGCTGAACCGGGCATGGGCAAATCTTTGTTACTTACTCATTTAGCTATTAATACTAAACATAAATACCAAGCGCTATGGATTTCCAAAATCAATTTGTTAGAACATACCAAGGAGTTTAAAAGAATGCAAGAAAACCACCTAACTATTGATTTTAAAGAAGCTATTCAGTTCTTGTTTCGGGTAATTGGATTTGAAGCTTATAAAAAGAGCAAAGCTAAATCTGAGAATCTAATTAATCAAGTTACTGTCACTGGTGATGACATTATATTTATAAAAATGACGCGGAATTGGACTTAACAGGTTTGAACTTATTCGAAATAGAGTTATTTATTCATTGTTACAATAACAATAGGGTTGCCTTGTTATTCGATGGCTTTGATGAAATATGTCCCGATTACACGAATGAGTTTTTGAAGATGGTCAATTTATTTAAAAACTCGAAAGTTGTGCATTTGTGGGTCACTAGTCGTTTGTACAACGTTCTTAATCAGTTAGAAAATACGTTGGAAACCTTCTCTTTCACGATACTACCACTTACTTATGACGATCAGTTACAGTTTCTAGAAAAAATTTGGCTGAGTAAAGGATCAAACCCTATGTTAAGCTATTTTCCATTTAATACAAAGTTGGGCTTGCAAGAAGCGGTAAAAGGATTTTTGGAGGTTCTTTCAGCCGTATTATGTGACTCAAATAATAAGTTCATCAGTATGCCATTACATTTGTATATGATATCAGAAATATTTCAAGATTCATTCCACAAGTTTCCTCTTGGGCCTGAAAGTACGGAACGTTTTATAAGTTCACAGGATACAATGAATAGGGTAAATTTAAATCAGCTTTATGAGCGATTTGTTGATGTGAAATTTTTTAGAATACGTTTCGGGGAAAAAAAACCTCTTTTGTGCATCAATGACCCTGACATAAGAAAATTAATAGATAATGAACGTGTAGCATTTTTTAAAAGTCATAAATTAATTGCTGCTTATGTTATCTTCGGCAAAATAGATGAATTCCAGTTATTTGATAGTCACGATATTAGTCAAATACGTGATTTTGTCAAAAGGATAAAAGCGGGAGAAGAAAAAACAGGCATTATAGAACAAATAATTAGAAATGAACCAAAGTTTGTTCATTACACATTTGCTGAATATTTTGCTACCGAGTTTCTATGCGATAGATTAAAATCGTTTCATAGTGAAACTTCTTTGTGGACATATTTTATTGAAATATTTCTTCAATCTGAAGAAGGGGGTCCTCGAAGGTTTTTCAATGCTAGATTGGGAAACCATCCCCTCAAGCTGAGAGAGATATATAATTCTGGTGTAAACAAATTATTTGAAAACTTGCTGACAAAACATCATTTAAAATTGGCTAAATTGATATTCAGGGCAATTGATGAGTATTTGGAAAATATTGCTGTATTTTTACTTGATTGTGTAAAACCTGTACTTACTAAGAATAATCTTGATGATTTTATAGATGTAGTTACTAATAATTATAACGAAAGTTGTATTGTATGCATTGCTGCTGAGAGAAGTGCAACGGGAGTTATTACTTTTATAATTAACGTTATTAAAAGTATAGACGTTGAAAGGTTAATTGATTTATATAATTGCTCTGATCTTCCGGCTTATAACGCGGTACTTGTTGCAAATGGTGCTGTTAAAGGTTTGTTCCCTAATGAAAGGATGTTGCATATACTTTTATCTGATTAACCTTCTTATGCAATTGTTTTGTATCCAGTTTGACAGCAAATGGTTTAATAACATTGAGTCCAATAAAAAGAAATTAATAGATACATATAATAGACTAGCGGCCCGTCCCGGCTTCGAACGGGTGGAGGACCCGGTCTAAAATTTGAGATTTAAACTATCCTATCTCTCAAGTTGGATCGAACTGCCATGGTGTGCGAATTTTATTATAATCGGTTAAGTGGTTTAGGAGTCCATTGAGGACAAACATTGTGACACGAGATTTATATATATTAAGATATAGTATTCTCTGGGAGACAGAACGTTTACATACTTTGATAAAGTTTTGGAAAAGCTAAATAAAAAGGAATTTGCTACCGTATTTAGCGCGAGAGACTCAGAGATGAAGTTAGCAGCCCACACAGCAGTGCCAACATTACACTTTTTTTGACAAACTAGAATCACTTTTAGATAGGAGTTAATTTAAGTTTTTTTTTTAACCCGAGACAAAACCGGGTTAACACCTATGCATTATTTCAAATATACTGAAATAGACTACTAAAGACTAAAACCTCTGCTCGTCAATACTCATAAAAAGTAACCTTAAAATATTTCATTGATCAACAAAATTGACAAATTACAGCAAATAGAAAGGAGACGTTTTATACAAGATCTTGCTTTTAAATTGGCCTGAAAGGAGAAAATCCCATCCATTTTCTCTTAAAATAAAGATAAAAAAAAAAACATAAGAAAAACTTTCATAAGAACCTTTAGCTCTTTTTTGATGTTTAAATTTTGAGGTTTTTTTTTGTCAATTGTGAGTTGGCCACAAAAAAGAGTAAAATTTGCCTTTCGACCCTGTTTCATGTAAGGATCATAAATATCATTGTATCGAAAGAAAAAAATCGGGACGGCGGAGTTGGTCTTTAGCAAAATGTTTTTTTTATACAAATTGTATGAATGAAAAAAATATTATTTATTCTTATGATGTTATGTGATTTAGTTCCATGTAAGGATTATTTCATTGTATAAGAAGGAAAATAGTGCGGTAGTTCCGGGGCCATTACCATTATCGCGTGACTGTCTCGTCAGGTAACCGTAACCCTGGAACGTAAAGGGATAATGAAGGGGAAAGTGGAGTTTAGATAAAAGTCTGACAGTCCCTCGCGCCGCCCTAGGGTCCCATTTCCTTATGATCACCACCACACAAGTGAAGACTACCTACTCATATTTGTATCACGCTCTTGGAGTCGAAAATCAAACAACAGTTGTTATTAAAAACTATAATTTATTTATGCTGATTTATTTTAAACCTTATACACATACCTAGATATTATTATGTACAAACATTAGTATAAAAAGGGTTTCAAGATGTGACTAGAAAAAAAAGGTACAGTGGTGTGACGCTATGAACCTTAATGATTACCTGATTTTCGAATAATTAAAATCATAGCATGGTTAATGTTAAAAAATATGAAAAATAAATAAATTTTCACAAATCTGATGCTTTGTTCAAAAATTGCAATTTCACAATTTGTGTGTGAAAGGAACGAGATGGCGCTAGGTGACTTGCTCTATCTCTTTCCCACAGACGAATTACTCTCGCTTAAATACCTAATGGCAGGCCACCAGAGGGGTATTACAACGTCTTAAAACCAGGTGTATTCCTGCGAGTGAAAGTAACACAGCTATACAAGTTGTCTAGCGCCATCTCGTTCACTCACTGGAACAAGCCTGGTTTTATGACGTTGTAATACCCCCCCAGGGTATAAAATGTTTGGAAAGAAATGTAGAGGCCTTTGCCCAGCAGTGAGATACAGTATAATAAGTTTAAAAAAACTGGTATGTAATTGGTACATACGGCTACATATCAAGCTATGCAAAACCAGTATTAGCTGACCCTTCATTGTGTGTAAAAATCTTACGAAGCGAGACAAAGACAAACTGGTTTTGTATAGCTTGATGTGTAGCCGTGTATACATACCATGTTCCTTAGTTTAATTCTGACTATTATTTACAATATATTACATTTTATGCATGCATGCATAAGTACCCTTTAGACACTTGCAATTAAATAATAGTAATTGATTTTACAATAACAGCTATTTTACTCATTAACGATATACAGATAAATATGTGATGAACGTTAACAGTGTGTTTTAGTAATTAAAACATAATTGTTACACAAATAAAAATAATTGTTTTTTTGGCATTGTCATGTTGGCATTTTGCAGATGCCACGACCTAAACTACCCCAATCTGTATTTTTATCCAAATCGAAATGATCCTTCGTCTTTCGGGATAAAGTTCAAAATCTATGGTTGTAGATATTGTAACTATGTACACACAGCTACACATCAAACTTTAAAAAAGTATAAGCTGATTGTTGTATGCGCGGAATGATCATAAAAAGCGAGACCACGATAAACTGGTTTTGTATAGCTTGATGTGTAGCCGTGTGTACATAGACGATGGAGTAAGCCATCTCTATTCTAAAGGCGCGTTTCCATTATGCAAGTGATTTGCATACTAGTTGCAAGTTGCATGCAAATTGTATAGTGGAAACAACAACTTGCAAACAAGTTGCAACTTGTATGCAATTAGGTTTAAACTTGTACGCACAACAATCAAGTCGGCACATTTGCACGCAAGTGGCAAGCGCATGCGGTCGTGCATAGAGGATACAACTAGAACTAACTTGTATACCACTAAACTCTTGTATGCAAGCTGCAAGTTGAGCAAAATCGTGTTTCCAATTCAAATCACTTGCACACAAGTCTGACGTCATACATGTATGCAAACACTTGCATAATGGAAACACGCCTTAATATCAAGTAAAAGCTGTCAGAAATGAGCTAGTAACGATTCTAGTAATCACATTGTATATTTAGATTTCATTTTCTATGTCTTACAGGAAAGAGATAAGTGTGGGTAGTTGAATCGCTCTCTCTCTCTTTCTGAGAGTGATGAATTTCATGCAGATATTATTGCTCGATCTGCGAGTCTCGTTTTGACGCGGCGCTAGTGTCTATGTCAATACATGAAATTGTATTAAAAATGGACTACCATGAATGTTTCGCAAGTCATGTGTGGAGTGATTTTTAAAACTCAGCGCTTTTATGGGCGTTAAAAAAGCGCCGAAATGAAAAAAAAGCATTTCCACGTAAACTTTTTTAAAGCGCGGCGCTTCTGAATGCATTTGTTCTACTTCGGGCACTTTTTTAACGCCCAAAAAAGCGCTGATTTTTAACAAAAAGGTAAAGTGAATTTAAAGGTCAATTCACAGCATATAAAATCAAAATATAATAAACTTCGAAATAAAACGCCTTTTTGTTAAAACTTAGAGTATTTTTAACTGCCAAAAAAAGCGCTCGTGCAAATGAGGGCTGATGTGAATGATGATGATCCAGATTACAACGGAGCTCTGCCCCAGAAACTCCCAGAACTTATTAAGATGATAATTTATTAATCAGTTTATGCTTGACTTTTAAAGATGAAGAATAACTGGCTCAGTCCATTATATGTCTATGAGTTAGAGACCGTTACTGATAACATAGGTAACCTATTATTTCCTGTAGTTAAAGTAATCGTTTATACTGTATTTACAAATAAATAAATAATTAAATTAATTTAAGGTAACTAAGAAAATAATTCTAATTATAATTAATTTAAACGAAATTATCTTAGAAAACATCATTATTTTTATCCTACTATGGTTGATTTGGTTGTTGATTTTCAGATCTTGAAACAGGTAAGCTGTATTTGTACAGACGCCAGCACATCAACCTACCTCAATCTGTCAAATTTCTTTAATATATTTTCAACCTTCTCACAATTGAGGAAGGTTAATGTTTGATTGATAAAATTTGACTGATTGGGGTAGGCTAGGTCCTGCTGGCGTCTGTACATGCATATTTTAACATTTGTTGAAATAATAAATTCAATAGTATGAATGTTAAACATGGTGGTGATTTTATCATCTGCAATTTTCAAGAACGTGACTAATTACATTTTATGCAGATCCCTCAAAGCAAACTGATTTGAACTAAAAGTCCTTTTCTTAATACATCGATTCATCTTTGTGATATTTTAAATCTGTAGATGTTAGGTCACAGATTAAGATTCGATGACACGCCACTGGTACAAAAAGTTAACAGATTTTGTTTTTTCTTCTCTCTTTAGCTTCTAAAGGCGGGTCCAGACTGGTGTAGACGTTACATGTAATGCTCATAGTGCCGTCCGCACGTATAATTCGTTTTACATTACACGTTACACCAGTGTGGACCCGGCTTTAGTTAATTTTTTTTACAAACTTAGGGTTAACAGGAGCGAAAATTATCTACAGGTAGGAAGAAGCTCTCAGTACTGCTAGCATCCTTGCCATCAAAACTAGTTTCTAGAAGTTTCACTCCATTTTCGTTCTCACAACACTTTGGAAAAGGCGCTAAACAGTCATTTTTGTAGACAAACGATTTGCTATAGTTCTCTTTGGACCGCTCTTGATTGTTGTTAGCCGTGGACCTGAGGCCACGACTCCTGCCTCAGAGCTTTGAGGAGCCGTTGTTGAGTAGTCTGATGCTGCTCTCGCGCCCCACACTGGTTCTGTAAAAAGAGAGTTATAGTTACAATAATCTTTTTTTTTCCGCAAAGAGTGTCCCCCTGGAGGCCTGATTGACGAATACCGTGACCCCAGAACATAAAGGGCTATTAAAGGACACCTTAGATTTTAGTCAGTACAAGTCTGACAGTCCCTCCCGCTCTGCACGGGATGGGAGGACTCATTTGATGATGTTACCACACACAAAAAAAGTGTCTATTAATTTACTTCCCAATGATAAGGAGACTCACGTTCTAGGCACCATGCTGATGTTAGTTTTCCTGCTAGAGTGCAGTCTTCTCGACGTGGACAGCGAGAGAGAACCTCGTGGACCGTGCGTTGAACTGCTGCGGCATAACAGGTATCTGAAAAAGTCAATGTCATGAAGACATTATTAAAATTTAAAAGACTGCAACGTCAATTTATTTATTTGCAAATATGGGTGCCTCTGACGTTCCATTGGTATGCGAAAAGGTGGTTATTTTACCATAGTTTGCCGTGAAACATGCAAATCAAATCTAACCGTTTATTTCAACAAAGCAAAATATGGCACTTTTGAAATGTCAAGACAAAAAAAAAAACTAGTACTAAAAATAGTTATGGTGCTACAGTCCCAGTCACACGACATAAAAACTGTCAAAGTACCGTAGGTGCTCATTCCAAAGTGTAGATCTCAATGGAGAAGAATGAGCAAGAAACTCCATGGACACTCTTTTTCAATCGCTAAAACGATTGCAAATATAAGATAAAAAAAAACAGAAATGTAAACCTATTTATGATGTTTCTTCGTTGTATTTGCAAGCCTATTTAACCTAGCTTTAGTTTTATTTACAATAATATTATTAACCGACTTCAAAAAAAGGAGGAGGTTCTCAATTCGGTCGGTATGTTTTTTTTTTTTTTATTTATTTTTTTTTTTTATGTATGTACATCGATTACTCCGAGGTTTCTAGTCCGATTAGTGTGATTCTTTTTTTGTTCGATGCAGGATACTTGCAGTGTGGTCCCATAAAAATTTCATCAAATTTGGTTCAGTACTTTTTATTTTGTGAGCATTTTTATTAATTTCGCCTACTTGGACGACATGATGATCTTTACTTTTTGCGTGTTTGTTACGCCATTACTTCGCCAATTGTGGAGCGATTTTCAAAATTGTTTTTTTGTTGTACTAGGGATCGTTCACCTTAGGGAATACTGCAAGTTTCATCGAACTCTGTTCAGCATTTTTTGAGATAGAGAATTTTATTGGAACTTTCTTTTATGCACAAAACATGGGCGATGTTAATACCGGTGCTACGGATTACAAAATTCTAGTGTACATGTAAGAAAATGTTGTATTTGCCAAGAATTTGGGTTGAATATTAAAACTAAAAAGAGTAAAATAAAAAACTTTTTTCAAAAAAAATTTAACCGCCTTCAAAAACAACCACAAAAAAGGGTAAAATAACCTACAAAATAACTTTTCTTTCGGAAGTCGGTGGCAAAAAGACATCGAAATAATAAAACAAAGCCACCGACTTCCGAAAGAAAAGTTATTTTGTAGGTTATTTTACCCTTTTTTGTGGTTGTTTTTGAAGGCGGTTAAATTTTTTTTGAAAAAAGTTTTTTATTAATATATAAGTATTCCTTGCCAATCGCACTACGTAAGTGTATTAAAAATACTCGTTTTATGATATGTGGAAAATGTCGTGGGTTTAAACACTTGCTCACTCTATATGAGTTATTTATTTTCCTCAATAAATAAAATAAAACGGCCCATTACGTTGTAACTATCAGGTGCCTTTATGTCTTGTCTAGGTTATATTATTCAATAACCTATGTAGGTTCAACAACATTAAGCTTTGGAAAATCGTATTCAAATTCTCCAATAGTGTTTAATGTCTGCCAAAATAAAACGTCAAAACTCCTACACACCTACACACTATGCTGGCGGCAAAATCAGGCGAGTTTTGACGCGCGGGTAAGCTGTTTCATTGCCATGCTATTGTCTGCGCATTGGCGTAGTCTTCACGCATTGATTGAAATGCGCATGTGCCCCGAGTAAAACAAGGTACGACGCCGGCATAGTGTGTAGAAGTCATTTGGTTTTGTTTACCTATTAAAGTGTTTCCTAAAGATGCCGCTAGTGCAGTACAGCGCTATGGGGTTCACGCAGCTGTTGAGGAAGGACAGACAGAAGCCGATGATCCGCAGCGCGTGCCACCAACCGTTGTAGTCCTCTTGTGCTGTTGGGCTGAGGAAATTAATATGAAAACTGAGGATTCAAATGTTCATAGAAGCGTTAAATTCATATTGCTTTGAACGTACAGTGCTGTGGGAACGAGATGGAGCTAGACGACTTGTATAGCTCTGTCTCTTTCATACAGGGGAACTACTCTCGCTTTAAGAAGACATGGTAGGCCACCCGTCCGTAAAAAAAGTTGTAAGTACAATCGAAGCCTCAGTCTGTTGCTTTGCGTGAATGCTAAACAATTTTTGAACGCCTCTTGTACATGCTGATAACTAAAGTATTCAGGCAGCAAGTTTTAAACTGTTTCCTTGTATACTATGCTATAATAATATTCTACAACTATCATACAACGCCATCTAGTCCCAAGCTAAGCAGAGCCTGTGTTATGGGTACTAGACAACTGATAAACATACTTATATATTTCTAAATACATTAATATTATAGAAAAATTACACCCAGACACAGAACAAATGATCGCGCTCATCACACAAACATTTGTCCAGGGTGGAAATCGAATCCACGAACTCCGATAGCAGTCAGGGTCACTAATCACTAGACCAACAGGCCTGTCAAATTTATGCATGCTATATAGGGTGAATTTTCCAAGTGAGAAGAAATGGTTATTGAATCTATGAGGAATATCAAAAATACTGAACGGAGTCTCGAGGCCGTTTTTGAGGAAAACTAAAATCTGCGTCATGGGATTTCTGATAAATATATTTTCCTGGACCGACCCCTCGATTATGAAAAAAAAAATCAAATCGTGTGTCGCTAGTAAGGATCAAATTAATCAAACTTATTTTTACTAAGAAGAAAAAAATGGTTATGTCATTGATATAAAAAAATAACGCGTGGTAGTCCTACGTCACGGCTCACAAAAAAGCCGGGTGCCTATAGATCACGTAACCTAAACGACCGTTGCAAAGTATACAGGGTGAATTTTCCGTATAGAAAAGCCCTGGTCAGGGAAAAAGTCATCCATTATACGTGAGCACTATAGAACCAAAGTAACGTATACGTGACTTCTAGGCAAACTATTGTATTGTCATAGAATAAGGACGTGGATTGACAAATCTTGTATTTTATTCATCATCAGCCTATAACGTTCCCACTGCTGGGACACAGGCCTCCTCTCTTGTGAGAGGGAGTGGGCCATAATCCATCACGCGGGCCCAGTGCGGGTTGGTAGATGTCACGTCTTCGAATTTTTGGTTCTATGACATGCCGGTTTCCTCACGATGTTTTCCTACACCGTTTTGAGAGCAGTGGTGATGAAATAAATTACACAAAGTAATGCGCCTGACGGGGTTCGAACCCGCGACCTACAACTCGTACGTCGGGACCGATACCCTCGGGCCACCACTGCTCTCATTTATCATCATTTATTATTTTGTTCGCTAACAAGCAAATGGATGGTTAAATAAAAGTGCAGCGAGTTTTTTGCACTGTTAGGAACATAGACTTTGGGAATATGTTATTAAAGAAACATGTATGTCTTAAAAAAAGGAAACATGATTATTAAAATCTCAATAAATAAAAATGAATTGAATCGAATATGCGAATGCGAAGTAAGAGTGTTTTAAACTGAAAAAATTGATAACATTCGATTACAGATACCTCGCACTAACGATGATTTCTTATAGGTTGGATTTAATATTTAAGATAAATCAGATTACTAACAGGTAAATGGACGATAAATACTCTTTTAAGAGTAGGGGAATAGAGTGTAAAGTTCCCCCTATAAATGGAAAAGAAGGTTCCGTGGTCCAGCTTGGTGTTCTGTCTGATGGGCTTTCTTTCTAACAACCATTGTCAGAATTTTCAATGAGTTCCCATTGCGCAATGTATACCCTTCGTATGCACCGCGACGCAAGTCTCCGATACCTGACGACTTGGGTATCCATTGACGCGTGCCAGTGTACGAACTTCTATGATTTGTATTGCTACTAGAGACTCACGTCCCCTAGTGTACGAATGGGCTTAGTTCTTCCGTCGCTGCATAGATGTCGCTACTGGTATTTTTACTTACATGACTGATTTATGTCCGTTATACTTTTGAGCAAACCAACGTAACAAAGAACTCGGTTCTTACCAGTAATAAAACCACATCATAAAGACGTGCGAAGGCAGGAAGCACGCAGCGAATACTAAAACGAACGCCAGCACTGTAACTGCAACCTTTCTTCTTGCTCGCATCTGAAAATAATTCAAATAAAAACAATAATTAAAACAAGCCAAGTTAATTTCATTTAAGAAGCTTCTATCGGACTGTTGTAAATATGCTACAAACTTAATTCAACACGAAAAAATATATTTATGTATCAATTAGCCTACATCATCCCACTGCTGGGGGCAAAGAAGAGGTCTTTGCCCTCAGCAATGGGATGATTACTTCCAAACTTCCAATTTTCCACGGATGGATCACTGGTCCTTAGTTTTCTTAAGACTCTGTTACTTCTAAATAAAAATCAGTGCGGAAATAGGGGTGCGCGAACTGACAATGCGCAGGCAAAGGACACATTACCTGGACTGGAAATGGTTAGACTAGGACCACAATTGGCAAGACCTGGGGCCTACCAAAACGGCAGTAGTTCCACTGTGGGAAAATGACAGCTATAGAAGTCTTCTACCACCAGCTCGTTTACATAGTGGAAATACTGTCATTTTAAAACGTCATGGTGGTAAGCGCACAAAAGGCTAGTTAAGACAATGGACATTTTACTCGTAAAGACGAATTAAGTGATTCCCAAATCGATGGGGTTGCGTTGTTTCATTACAGTTTCCATGGCCACATTCCAGTAACATCATCAGATTACCTAAAATACATATCGCATTTTCGCCATATACATGCAAGCATAGAGCAAAATCAAGCGTGCATATTCAGCTCATTCAGAAACCGGGACAACGGTACAACGAGAGTAAATATTAAACCTTGCGAAAAGTTTTTCATGGTGAATAGGCATGATGACAATGATACATTATTTATTTTGTCTGACAGTTTGTTTGGGTAATTTATGCAGCCTATTCAAATGTCCTTTCTCTTTTTATTGTTCGGAGTGTCGTTGAGCTCCTTGAGTTATGAGTCGACCTTACACGCTATTCGACAATTAATGCTTGCAGGAACTGGAAATGTTTACTCAAATCTGAGTGGATCTTTCTTTAAAAGACCATCTCAGACACATGCGTGGTTCTCGTATGACTTAAACAATACAAAAATGTCTGGATTATAAAAGAGACTGTGCCCTCTGAGTTTGTTTTGGGTTTTCTTCTCAGAGTAGTTCGGTATGGCCTCCTGTATTTGGAAAATTGAATTTATAATTTACATGTAAAAGTTTGTCAAAACCAATTTTCGTCAACAGATGCATCCACACAGAGCAAGCAGCCTCGCGAGGCATTTGCCGCGCGAAGCAGGTCATTTAGAATAGTGCGGACGTGTCGCGGCTGAGGAACGAGTGATCTCGTTCGATCGCCCGCGCCATCCAGTGTCGGCTTTGGTTTTGCTCAGGCATATTGTTTCGTGCTTCGGTTGAGAAACAATAGGCGCTCCCATACAGAGCTAGCAGCTTCGCGAAGCTGCTCGCTCTGTGTGGACGCACCTAATAAATCTATTTGACCGGTCAGTTAGGACATGTATATCCACCGTGGAATATAAAAATAGTTAAAAAAGTGTATGGTTACCTGTCTCTGCGTTCCTTGCATTTCCCCCGGAACATTCTGCGTGCTGAGGACCAGATGCCGTGCCATCAGGATATAGAACAGCGCTATCACTGCCAGAGGCAAGGAGTAGTAGACCAGGAACCTCATCAGCACGATGCCTCGCGGGTATCCTTCGCCCCATTCCACTGGATATGGGTAACATACTAGGAACTGGAACAGGTATGAAAAATGCGGTATTAGTGAAGTGTTTGTATTTTAGGGGTATTAGGAGCATTGCATCGTGGGTGTAGTTAAAGGGCGTTGTGGTTCTCGGAAGCAAAAGGTATAGGCAAGCTACAGAGTGTCACGATGTGATTAGGTAGATACTGTTCTTTCAAGGGTGTTTACCACATCGTGACACTGACTGCAGAGGATTGAATTTAAGTCAGTATAAAGTCTGACTGTTGAAGGGCTCAGGATTCGTTTAATGATTTAAAACCCCACGAAAAAAGTTTTGATCCTGTTCTCCTAGTACTTTCTGTCCAAATTCCACGTTGTTTTCGGTAGTTTTAATTTTGTGCCGAATTTACAACAACTCGATTGAAATACCACCCTCAAAAAAAAGGAGTACTTATGAGGAACATGATAAGTACTCCTACTCAGCAGTGGTTGTTTGGGATTTCTAAAAGTTCAAAATTCGCGAAGAATTCTGGCCGTTTAAAAAAAATGATTTTAGTTGTCCATTTTTATCATAGATGGCGCTGTGGTTCTCACTCGTCGTCTTTATGTCTACTAGTATAATTATGTTTTAGTGGGAACACAGTTACCAAAACCATAATTAAACCTGATATCATTGTCAGCTTCCTTTTATAACTTCCGTATAAACGAAAGAGCTGCATAAATATGCATAAATTATCCGATATTAATTCATAGTTGGACGCTGACTGTTTACGCGGCCGGCGAATACTCGCTTCAATAGTTAACCGCTCAACGAAAATTAATTTCGGACTTTTCCAAATTAAATTAGGTAAGGAAATAGAAAGAAAGAAAAAATATTTTATTTCAAAATTATTTTAAATCATCATCATCATCAGCCTATAATGTTCCCCCCACTGCTGGGCTCAGGCCTCCTCTCTGTGAGAGGGAGTGGGTCATAATGCAGCCCGCGGGCCCAGTGCGGGTTGGTAAGGAAATATTATACATAATATTTTGGTCGCTGTATGCAAAATACTGCTAATTAGCTGGATTCGGGTACACTAGAAGCCGACCCCAACGTAGTTTGGAAAGGGCTAGGCAGATGATGATATTTCATATTTTTGTACCATGGCATATAAATGTGTTATTTTGCGTACGTGAATGAAAAGGATCAAAAACACATTATTGTAATACAGCCTTATCCTTTGGGATATCTTTCAGAACTCGCTCTTACTTACTTTATCTTAACTGCTATAGTACATAAGTATATAAGAGTAGAAATCTATAAATGGTGATGCTCAAGTGTGCGTCTCCTTTTAGATGAAATGATGAAATCACTTGATGACTAAGGGAAGACCATTCACCATTTAAAAGGCCGTTCCCCGTCCTTGTTGACGTTATTACTTCGAAAACGTCGAAAAAACGAAAACGAAGCTCGACGAATTTAGGAAGACCGATGTATAGATTAGGGTGAGGAATGTTTCGCCGAGAGTTATAAGCAATATTATGGTTTTGGTAAAAAAAAACTTCTCGCTAAAAGAAGTTGGATGATTAGCATCTATAATCTGTATCACCTACTCTTAGATCATATTATTGCAAATGTCATTCACAGCGCGGGAGGAAGTTTTCGAAAGTCCGTCATAAAATACAAAAAATCCCGTTGAATCTGAAGTGGGGCGGAGCGTTGTTTGGCGGTTTTGTTCGAGGCAGTACAAAATGGTGTGCCACTTTGCTGTTCGCGTGATCCGCCCGTTGCGCGTCGAAACGAATTCGCTGCGCAACCGCGGGCGTGTTCGCAACGCATATCGCTGTGCGGCCGCTCCGCCCCCGCACGCTTCCACCGATAAGTGTGATAAGGCCCTAAGGAAGCCCACATTTAATCACCGATCAGCCGATTCCGCGTCGTTAGATGTGGGAGCGCCCTTATCGACACTAAGCGCTTTTTCTTTGGGCAAAGTTTTAGCATTTTCATTCAACGTGGTATCCTGCCAGCCTTCTGGGCATATTGTCTCCGGATGACAGAAAAGTGTAGGAGTACAATTGACGGTGTTTTCCAAGTTATACCTACTTCGTAGTTACAAAATAAGCGAATTTTGTCTTCTTATAATAAAGAACGCAACCTAAAGGAGCTCCCTCACCGGGAGCATTCGCGTGTAATGTAACATTATAGATTCGACTTTGAGCATTACGTTACAATACTACCTCCCTGACTGACGAGCATTCGCGTTCATTTAGTATAGATTTGATACAAGGTGCACATTGTGATGCTCGATTGTCTTCACTCACTGATGAAATGTTCGCATCTGTAACGTTACATTAAAGGACACATTATTGAATGCTCGTGGTGAGGGAGCAGCTTAAGTAATAATGTGGACTTTTGGTCGATCAGAATCCGACTGTTTTTTTTTTAATGATAATAGTCTTTAGTGTAATATCTGTAGTTCCTTCAGTATGCTACGAATATTTTCCTCCTCATTTAAAATTCATTTCTAAATAATTTCGTTACAGATCAAATAAGGTTCAAAATCATTTTACCAGCAGATCTCACATTAAGGGACCAACACGTTCCAGTTACTATCTACAATCCAATCAAAACAGTATAATTTACTTTCCTAATTATTCGTGCTGAAGTATTTTAACATGACTTGTAATTTGTAACTCAATTTGAAACCCAAACTAACCCTAACTGGGATTGGTAGGCGTCACAAAACTATTTAAATTCGACCATTTATAATTTATGACAGAATTTCTATGGAAAAGTTGGTGTATTCTTTAACTTTGATGTTTTAGGATCTATGGTCAGCGGTGCAGTCGATTCTTTGAGTGGAGACTGGCAAGTACAATGTGGGATGCCCACCAGCTAGATTGCCTGACGACGTTAAGAAGGTGGCTGGGACAGATTGGATGCGGAAGGCGGAGGACAGGGTGATGTGGCGTAGCCTGGGAGAGGCCTATGTCCAGCAGTGGACTGATATAGGCTGAGTATTAAGAGGAAACCGCAAGGGCTAAAGAATTGAATAATAGGTATCTGTAAAATCTATTGCTGTCGCGCAGTGCCAAACGACAGAATTACAGAGCGCGATAGAGACAAACAATAATAATTAATTTATGGAAAAAAGGAAAACATAGAGACATGCCAATAGTGGCCACAGATTATTTGTAAAAAAAATATTGATCTACTCGCATTATCCAGGGAGTAAACAGTGGACTACGTTTGTATGGAAAAACGGCCCTTCTGTTTCCTCTTAACTACGCGGCGTTAAGCTCAACGCTATGAGGAACCGCCTACATGTGTATGTATAAGAGTTTTACAAGTTCACAAGTTCATGCTGCTAATCTGTGCGTATTCGCGATTAACTTGAGCCTCTAAAATAACACAAAGTTAGTTCCATGTTTTTGCTACAGCTTGAAAACGTTAAAAGCAAGTCTTGGCTTCAACAAACATGTTTTGTTAGCTTAGCGGGTGCTAGAGCGTTGCAAATATTAAACACTGTGTGTATATAGACTCTTCTGCTGTTTTCAGTTTCATACCATAGAGGCTCCAATAGAGAATTCTTGTTGAAAGTTCAACAGAAAAAGAAACACCTAGTTTTGGTATGTGTAATGAGCTAGGTATTGCTTAGTTAAAGTAGACATGATTGACAACAAGTCTACCGGCCATCTATGTTTGTTTTATCGTTGTAAAATCATCAAATGAGTTCTCCCACCCAGTCTGCCAACACCTATGGAATTAATGGAGAGCTAAAATCTAATTCCTGTATCGCTACATTATATTTTTTGAGTTGAATTGCAATACAAGTACAACATAGTGCTGTGGGGGCATACTGATGCAGTAGGATGCGACAGCGGAGCTCCGTCACAAACGATAGCTCATCTCCTGATGTGTACTTTGTAAAATATACCTACTCTTTTATCCTAACCAATAAAAAAACATTAAATCGGTACAGGAGGGACTGCCAGGGTCAGACTTGTACTGACTAAAATACACGGCAATCCTTCAATAGCCCTTTATGTTCCAGGGTCACGGTTACCTGATGAGACAGCTCCGCGACCACTTTATCCCCCCCTTAATTCTGTGAGTTCCTAAGATCAAAATCTTAATATCCTGAGAGATGTGGAATTGAAATAAAATACTTTGAGTAACAAATTTTAGTTTATTGGTACAGACCTGTGTAGTGGGGTTGACAACGAATGCTCGTACATATGACCCGACGTACGCCGGCGTGGCGAGCAAGGCTGCCAGTATCCAAATGCCGATGGCAGTCGCCACCGTCAACCGTGTAGCTCGTCTACTCCCTCCTGAAGAGAAGAGAAAAGAAATGGTAAGAAGTAAGGTAGATTATACTAGATTACGCACTAAGGGAGTAAAACATAGCCTTACATCACGGGCGTTTTGAAGCCCGGAGCGACACTAAGGATTCTGGGGGTGAAACTCCGTAAAGCAGTGAGGAGGTTTAAGTGTTAATTCCCGAGTTTAACGAGTTAAGCTAAGAATCCTTAGTGTACTGAGGGATTTAAGTTAGCCCAGGACAAAGGCAGCTTTATTCCCGAGAAGAGTGCTCTGCTTTTTAAATCTATACTTCGAGGAAATAATTCGATTTTTGAAATTTGACGTCTCATGTCAACCTTCAATCGTGAAGCGGGCATCACAGCGACCGAGCAGCTGTTGCGGTCACCGTTTGCATGACAGAGCAGGTGGTGTGGAAAGTTTATTAAACATGTAAAGGTAAAATAAGGCCAATTTTGACTGGCCTGTTGGTCTGACTGCCTTGCCTGGGGTCGTAGGTTCGATTCCCACCCAGGACAAATGTTTGTGTGATGAGCACGATCATTTGTTCTGTGTCTGGGTGTAATTTATCTAAAATATGTATGTATTTAGAAATATATTTAAAGAATGTTTATCAGTCGTCTAGTACCCATAACACAAGTTCTGCTTAGCTTGGGACTAGATGGCGTTGTGTGATAGTTGTGAAATATAAAAAAAAAAAAGTTTGCAACGTTTAGTCGCGGGACTATCTCATCAAAAAACAAGAAACCGTGATCCCTGAAAGGGCTATTGAAGGAACACCGTGAATTTTAGTTAATACGAGTCTGACTGTCCCTCACGTCACACCCTGTGAGGGATCACTTTAAGGTGCATTTACACACATCAGGTAAGTCACGTCACCGTCACGTCACCGAATGAAACTTGTATGGAAGTATGCCTGACCGTTGACGTGACTGATAGATCGGTGTCGGTGAATGGCTGTTGACTGACGTGTGGGAACAATTTATCATATAGGATTCATTTTTTAAACCGGCCGGTGACGTGACGTGACGGGGACTGATGAGTGTGAATAATAGTACCTTAATGATCACTTCACTAGATGCCAGGATAAAAAAGTATGTTACGGTTCTTTTTTATTGGTTGATAGCTCGGTCGATATAAAGTATGAGGGGTTTTCCCGAAGGCTGTAGCTACTAATGGAAACATTATTCACAAGTGATTCTTGGACGAATTGACACTACGCCAATCACACACCTATTATATTATGGAGGGCTCAAATGTGTGTCACGTACGAAACTTCGAATAATGTCAAAAACGGTTGCGAATACGAGACATACAACTTTATTATTTATTAGCGAAACCCGATACACATGCCTAGCAACTGTAGTACGATTATTAATTGTAGTCAGAAAATAACAGTAAAATGACATTTGTTCACTATAGAAATGTACAGATAGCGCGCGAGTTGAATGCAGTCGGGGTCTGAGGTGAAGAGCGCCCCGCTACCCGCACGCCCCACCTCACGCGCCTGCAGTGTAGTACTTTGCCATCCTTGTCAACAGCACTACCGCATTCCTAAGCTCTGCATTCAACTCGCGCGCTTAGTGTACTAAATTCCATAGTATCAGTGACAGTTGCACTTGTCATTTTACTGACTACAATTAATAATCGTACTTTATTTTTGTGTAAAGAATCTATGTACAAAACTTCAAAACTGTATCATGAAAGATCACAAAGTTATAAGCTTGTTATGTCACCTGGTTGTCCGTTCAAAAACATGCTCATTTTGCGGCAGTTCGTAGAACCTCCGCGGAACTCGCGCTTCCTGTGTCGTACACTTGCTTGTATGAAAACTAGCCTATTCAGTATTCCGATGTTCCACCATGAAAACCATTTAAAATAAACGGTCGTCAGATGGCGCTGCGGTATTCAGGCCCTGCCTGTCAACGTTGCATACATAACGTTTTCAGAATACGTTACGACTTGACACCATTTCTTTTTTCCTCAAAATTCTACATATTCACTCGATGTCCTCACAGGAGGGTTATATTTTTATCAATGATGTAATCGTGTGCCAATATTCACAAAGGTTTAATCTTTAGAGGTTTATGAGAGACATCAACTAAGTATCTATACGTCATAGAAAGATAAAGGATTCTATGCCTACTGTAGCAAATCTTTATTATATCATATCTATTAGTCATCATCTGCCTAGCCTTCTCTACCTATCATCGTAAGACTGGTTGTCAGACTTTCAAGCTTCGGGGTAATGGCACCGTAGATTTAAATTGGTACGAGTCTTTTAGTACCTTCCGTCCCGCCCTGGGTGGGAGCCGTGGCAGTACTTATTTTGTGGATCAAAAAGAAAAGACTCGAGATTTAGACTAACGACCGATTGCGAAGAAAAATACAACATATCGTACTAGTCTGAAATAAAAACATAAGTTTCCAAGCCCCTTAAAACTAACAAAAGCTCAATAAAACAGTGGCCGATTGGCGTTATTATTGTCTTTGTTTAGTGTTGCCATAAACCAGACGTAGCAAACAGTTGCCAGTAAATAGCAGAGGTCGTAAATCAGGGAGATTTATTTCTTTTACAAGGCAGGTATAAGGAAATATTAACTGGCATTTTTCTTCGGATTATGTACACATAGTTCCCATGAAAAATTATGCAGTAATTTAGGTGTTTCTATGGGGAAAAATGTTGGTATTGAAAGTAGGTTCAACTAAATTTAGAATAGCGTTTGTATCTGTACTGAAATATTGGAAACCCAAAACAAATAATAAACATGGTAAATATCCAATTTCAAGGTTTCGGTTACTGATCAAACAACAATATTGGTAGGTACAATCAACAAAAGAGATAAGTATGCAGACAGCAAATTCTAATCGATTTTCCATACATAAGTACATAAACTCACCCATGGGTGTAGGAAGAAACTACAGAGCGCCATCTGCTAGGATCCTTACATACTCCTTTCGGCTCATCCACATTCACACACTGGTCATATACACAAACCGATTGCGAGTATTTTAAAGATTTTCCTATCTTGGTCGTAATTAGACAGTATCTGTCTGTAGCATATAGCCAAAATAGCATGAAGCATGCATGTAGGTAGCGTATAGGACAACGTTAAAAACTTGCTGTCTGCATACATAAATCTTTTGCTGACTGTACCTAATATAAATAGAAAACTACACATTCATGATTAAACTGCGTTTTTTATGTGTTACTTTGGCGTCATACATATGTCGATGGCGTCACAAAGAAGTTTTAAAACAATGTTTGACTTTAATGTGAAGAAAACTGAGGCCCTTTCATGATTTTTTCAGAGGCCTCATCACGAGATTTCTGTATATTTATTTTCAGCGTACTTGAAGTAGCGTACTCGCGCCCTAAGGGTTCCGTGCCATTATATTATAAAACGGCAAAAAAGCAGCTCTTAAAATAATTTATTTTATTCTGTACTTTTAGTATGAGAAAATTCCAACTGTCTTACTTTGACGGATCATGAGATACAGCCTCGTGACAGTCGAACAGCGAAGTCTTAGGGCCCTGTTTTACTTTTTGGGCAATGAACCCCAAAAATTGTCATATCGACCGTGACTATCCAATATTACCGCAGTAGTAATATGAGTAATTCCATTCATTGCCTTTGTTACTGTCGCAGTAGTAAGTTCCTACTGGGGAAATAAAAACTTTACTATCTCACCTAAGGTCGCAGACTTGTTTACCACCGTACATTTTTGCCTGCTTCAAATATATGTAATTTTATGTATGTATATTAGGTACTTGTTATGCTTCTTGGTGTTTGTGAAGATGAGGAAAATAACTGAAAGTACTAGGCTGACATGAATTCAAGATGATTGCTAGTGCAAGTGACGGTAACAATCTGCCTGTAACGACACATCAGGCTTAAATTGAAGGTACTTTAAGTTTTCCTTATTTATTTCTGAAGAATATTTTAGTGACGTAATCATAGCATAATAATTTTGACTTATATCTTTATGCTTTTTAGTTTGGTTCAATTAAAAAAAAAGACTTTTCTTCCTAGATCTTAACTCAAAAATTACTAACCCTACTTCAATCGTCGATTATTCGTTTCATCTTAAGATTATCTTAAGCACATGTTTGAAAATATAATTATCTCAATACCTATAAATCAGACTTTGACAGAGATTGGAAAATTCGCGAGTATTTCTGCCTACTATTTTATGTTCTACCAGAAATTAGGTACTAACTAGTCTTATATACGTCGTAAACAGGTACCACAAAAGGCTTGAATATTTCATGAGTTGGGTTAAGAACATTTAGATGTGGATCAGTAATCCTAAGGGACATTTAGTGTACATAAACTTACCTAAGGTTTCACATACATAATAAATCATTAAACCTCTTGTAATTGGAGAATCGCTAAGGGCAAGCGTTGGAACGGGGAGAAATTTTATATAGTGAGAGTTTTAATTCTAACAGTACCTTTTTCTCGGTCCACCCAAATATCCATCCATCGAAACTATCGCATTTATGATTGATAAGATAAGTTAACCTGTCATTAAAATAAGATCCGTCAAGGGTTCCGTACCACAATGTATAAAACGGCAAAAAAACACGTTTTTGTTTGAGAGCCCAGTTAAATATTTAATCCATTTAGTTTAAAATATATATATATATATATATTTATATATTTGCAGTAATGTAATAACGGCAACAGAAATACCTCATCTGTTAAAATGTCAACTGTCTAACTATCAAGGTTCATTGGATTCAGCCTGGTGACAGACGGACATATAGACAGAAGGACGGATAGCGGTGACTTAGTAATTAAACTTAACAAATTAAGTTAAATATCGTTTTTTCTGGCAGCTTAAGTACAGTATACAGAAACGTTTATCACAAGAAATATAAAATAAATTAAAATATAATAACAGGGTCCTGTTTTACCCTTTGGTACCTTAAAAATTAATGAAAAAAGCAAACCCATTACGTGTACGGAAGAAAATTCGCCGCTTGTTAATGTTGTTTGAAAGTCCGAATGTCTAAACAAGATGTCATGGAGATTGTTTAAAAATTCTCTCTTTTCGAATGAATGAGAAGAACGGCTGTATTTGTTTTTCTTATGGTTCTGTGAGAACAGACATACGGTAACATCGAATCATGAATGAGTATCGTAAAACGTAAATTATAGTAGCCTTTTGGTAGCATCATTGATATTTTCAGCTGCTGAAATGAGCTAAAGTTTCCTAAGAAAGTTTTACTGTATGAACGCTGTTTACACGTTGCACCATCTATTGGTAATGTTTCAAACTACTTACCAACCAACATGTCTGATATTGCAATCAAATCAATGTTGTATTAGATAACGACTTCTAAACTAAAGTTGTTTTTAACGTGTCAACAGCGTTCATAAAAACAAGCGAACGAGAAATACAGCTACGAGTGTAAGTGGTTGCGATGGCCTAATTGGCTAAGACATCTGCAGTACCTATCCAGAAGACTCAGGTTCGAACCCTGCTCGCAGCTCAATTTTTCGTTCCTTGAAAAATATCTTTGCGAAGACGCGACGCAGGCGTTATTGCGTATAAAAATATAACTTTAGTTTGGAAGTCATTATCTAATACAACATTGATTTGATTGCAATATCAGACATGTTGGTTGGTAAGTACTTTGAAGCATTACCAATGGCGCAACGTGTAAACATCGTTCATAAAACCAAGCGAACGAGTAATTCAGCTATGAGTGTAAGTGGTTGCGATGGCCTAATTGGTTAAGGCGTCTGGAATACCTATCCAGAAGACGCAGGTTCAAACCCTGTTCGAAGCTCAATTTTTCGTTCCTTGAAAAATATCTTTTGTTTATGGTACTTTTGGGTACGCAACCAGAAAGCATTTCAATGGATATTCTTGGCATGTTGTTCAACAGAATTTATGAGCTAAGGAAAGTTTGCTTGTAACAGATATTTCTGAAGTGGTTGAAACTGTATGTTTGTGTTTGCAAAACGATTTGTTTATCTGACAGATACCTCATAATGTCGGAACATCGAGTGTGCAGTACAGTGCATACCACTGTCTGATGTATAATGCGGTTTGGAAGCGTTTCCTTGACGCGTGAAGTTACGGGCAGACATTAGAAGGTCGAAATTAGTAGTAACTGAGGAGCTCGTGGCTAAATAATTACAGCTGCACAGGCCGGGTTGAGCCGCGCTTGTCGAAGTTGGTCTGTGGATGGGTGACCATCTGTCGAGTGCGAGTTTCCTCCGTGCCTCAGAAAGCATGTAAAGCCGTTGGTCCCGATTGTAATTTATAGATTTTTGACACTCGTTACTGTTATTCAGAAGCTCATTAGTCTGATAACCAGTCTTACCATGGGGTATCGTATTGCCCAACTACTGGGTTGTGGAGGTACGGTAGGCAGTCGCTCCATGTTACATACTGATATTCAGCTGCATCTGGTTCGACTGGATGCCGACAGCAAAATTGTTGAGAAAAGGTTAGGCAGATGATGAACTAGTAGCAATTAGTAGGTACTTCGAGTTTTATTAAGAAAATACTGGTTCTAACGTACTATATTACAATGTGTAAGTCTCTCTGTGAAAAGAAGTGGGCCATAATCCATCTCGCAGGCCTATCGCGGTTTGGTGGATGTAAGATGTCTTCGATATTTTGGTTCTAGGACATGCATCCTTCACAGTTTTGAGAGCAGTGATGAAATAAATTACACAAGGTATGAGCTTGGCTAGGTCCGAACCCACGTTTTAAGTACAATTCGTTATTCGGGGCCGATATTACTGGGCCACCACTGCACTATCCAATCTGTCATCATTTGTCTATCTAGATGTCTTAAATGCCTTACGTGTTTCCAAGTAACCGCAAACGCTTGAATATCATAACCCGACGTAGATCTAGATAGTATTGGTTACTATTACGTAGACATTAATGTTTGTTACTGTTTAGTCATAAACTTAATAAATGGTTTGATAGGAGTTGAAATACCCGCTGGCAGCCGAGTACCTACTAAATTTTCAGTTAGGTATATTAGAGATTAAACTAAATCATCTGTATTTTATTATTATAAAAGGAGAACCTGAGGGGCGATAGACGAGCAGACAGTTAAAACAGCTGGGTAAGGCGTGAAATTTTGTACATTTTTATTTTCATTCGATTTACGAAACTACCTAAAGGTGCTTTCACACACATGAGTCACGTCAGGTCACCGAATGAAACTTGTATGGAAATATATCTGACCGGTGACGTGACTGATAGATCACGTGTCGGTGACTGACGTGTGGGAACCAATATCATTTATGAGTGTAAAAATATTTTGTTTTTTAAACCGGTGACGTGACGGTGACTGATGAGTGTGAATACACCTCTAACCTACGAAAATCATCAGTCAAATCAAAATAATTTCGAATATTTTGTTTACCTATAAACCTAGAAGCTGATGTTGTTTACATCATTAACATGTACCTACTTCAAAATTTTGGCAAATACCAACCCTAAAGGGGGAATTGAAAATTGTTGAGGAAAATACAAAATCCTGGCTGAAAAAGTCACGGGCGTAGTGCTAGTGCTACTTTTCTCATAGGGGTAGCACTACGAAACTATGGAACGCCGATTACTGCGAACCTTACATACCTGCTCTTTTAGCCTCGACCTTTGGCACTAAAATTTCCAAATCCGACTCACACGGACTTGCGCTTGACCACTTTTCCTTCTTTACCAACTTACAACTTTAAGCTAGTTAACAGAATGGACCAAACGCAGCGATGTATTCTTTATATCTTGATATCCGTACACTTTTGCTTCTTCGGGTGACCATTGAAAACCAGCGATGTGGTGTGTTCCCGCTTAAAAAAAGTTTTCGACTTAGCATAGTGCTGCACAGCATTATGTTGAGTCGATAACTTTTTTTTCTCAGTCACGGTACGCAGCTGCTGATTTTAATTTTTGTATTTTTTTTTACTTAGTTATTTGTAGATTTTTTATTTTTCTGTTTTTTTTTTCTATTTTGTTTGTTTGCTGTATGCACGTGTCTGTGAAGATAAATAAACTTTTTTTTTCTTTTTTCATATTACTGAACTTTTGTCCAACAGGAATTTAACGAGAGCAAATGAATAAACATTAGTTATTTCTTAATAATAAAGCTTATAAACACCATACGTATACATATTTTGCTTAACATTTTAAAGTTTCATTTAATATAACCAAGAATCTCAATGCTCTCACATAGTAGCGCGAGGTATTTAATATGAGTCATTTTTGCTACATTTTACCCGATATAGCCTTTTGGAATTTGCGTTACTTTATTAATCAACTAGTTCTTCACCTGTGACATTCTCTACGAGGAATTCGTATTTTAATTTTCAATTAAATACCCCTATGGGGTTGGAATTTCCAAAAAATCTTATGAAGAGAAGAAAAAAGTTTTTTTTTTTTATTTTTGGTTGATAAGTCTGACAGGTAGTAGATAAAACTTTCATACCATTTTTAACTCCCTTATGGGATGAGAGATACCTAAAATCCGTTTTTAGTTTTAGTGTACACTACTAAATAGCATTGTGTTAAGGAAAATCACTCATATATCACACCATTTGACGGTTTACGAATCGCAAATTTTCCGAAACATTCAGCTTCGATAAACGTTAACTGGACAATTAAAATCGATACGATATTTTATTACTATAAACAGTTCAATTTAATCTGGCCACGCATTTCCTTTATGAATACATCCATTAAAACTTGACCTCGGGCAGACACAATAAACAGAGCACTGCGCAAATATGTGGGCGCTCATAAAACTGAACAACTCGATTACTTAGAATAGATTCAATGCACTCGCAGTTGAAATCAGTATTCGGTATCGAATCGGAATTCGAAATTCGATCTCTATTTGGCGCGAGTTTCAAATTCAGAATAATGAAATAGAATTCTACCAAGAGCTGTTGGTTTTTAATTAAAAAGATAGAGCGGTCAAGTGCGAGTCTGACTCGCTTACCTGCTCAAATTGTGAAGTGTTATTCATTTTAGTCCGTAGCTTCTAGTTATTAAGTTAAGTTTTAAGAGAGCGCGTAATTCGGATAAAATGGAATATTTCGCTCGGCTAAAATTCAAAATTAATTTTTAATTTAATTTAAAGCGTATTCTTCTTTTCTGAAGTATTTAGAATGATAATAATTCAGTAAGTAATTTTTGAAATATTTTTACATAATTATTAATTTAAAGTCTCGTTTATTTAACATTTATACCTACGCATAAAATACGAAAGGGCTCAAGTTATTTTGAAGATACAGTTTTGAACTGGGATCTTGAGGTTTTATAACAAACGTTGACATAATCTTACATTAATGGAATTATTCCTGTGTCTTGGATTACTTTATGAACTAAAATGAAATAAAAATCCTCTTAATAGAAAAAAAAATGGTTATAGAAATATTTTTTTCATAAATTCCTATATTATGTTCTATAGGACATTATAACCGGTAGATTTTTTAAAATTTATTCATTCATGATCACCAATAACTTTGAATGAATTCAAAGATTATATTATTAGTGATCATTAACCCTTAATTTGGCACCGTAAAGTATACTTAACATAACTTTTGAAAAAATCTAGATGTCAAATTTTCTTCCGTGATTTCAAATTTTATGGGCTAGGAATATTTCAGTGATAGTTAATTTTAGTAGGAAAAAGTTTCTACCGGCCTGTCAATATTTTCCTTGATAGTAGCGAACCAGAAAGGACAATGAGACAATGTCATCTGTGACCCATAAATGTAAATATTTATTTTTGTTGGGTTTTGGTCTAGTTTTGATACATATTTTGCTTATTTCTATTTATTTATTGTGTAATCAATAAGTTAAAAATATAAGAAATCCATTCTTCGCCTGGATATGACCACGAGGAGTCAGTGAATTTGATTGTTAAGTATACTCAACAAAATTCGATGGTGAGTAATCTTGTTCTGTAAAGTATACTCAACAAATCTGCATGGTGAGACTTATTGAAATAGCAGTTTTAGCACTTTTTCCAATGAAATGATGCATTCTCAGTCAGGTAATTGATTCCCCTCTACAATTTACACAAATTTTGGCTTTTGCGCCACTAGTGCCACTACCAACATGTACTACAGCTACTAGCAAATCGTCGGAGACAGAAAGGCTGTGTTCTGTCTCCACTTCACTTCACTTAACCTGATCCAGATAGCCCCTGTACTCAAAACGACAATGTAATCAAGTTTAAATGGTCTCATAGAAGTTTCCTTCATTGTGCGGAAGTAGATCCAGAAAAGTGCGAAAGCTCTAGGGTCCCGATAGAAAGAAAGAATTCAATTATTTCATCGATTTCAGTTCTGACAATCTGTTTGATGAAATTTGTGCCAAAACTAATGGTTACTTATGGTGTTAACTAAGTGAAAATTGTTTACTACATAGAAATACTGCATGTAAACATTTTTTTATATACATATTACATAATATTATATACATTTTAATTCTTTAGCCATAGGATTTTGTTAAGTATACTTTACGTTCTGTTTTCAGGAAACCCTTCATGAAATATTTTTTTTATTATTTTTCCCGTAAAGTTTGAATGCATATTAACGCAATATATTAACGCCAACTTTCTACTTCAACTTTTTTGGTCTTGCCAAATTAAGGGTTAATGGCATCACTACATCTGTTAACCCAAACAAGAACAAAAGGTGAGCCGAGACATCTCACCCTTTTCCATAAACAAGGATTAGTACAAAAATAGAAAGCCGTATTAGCACAAACATTCAACAAAGATCCGTTGAGTTTGAATCGAAGCCAAAGAAAACAGACTGGGTAGCATTCATGCAGTTCTCATTACACTCGATCAGAGGCGTAGCTACCGCCGCGCCGTATCAAATATACGGGGCCCCCAAGTGTCAAGGGCCCCCGTCGAAGGAATAATAATAAAAACAAAGCGTTGCTCTTAAATGAAAACTTATCGCGGCCATAAACTCCTATAATTGTCATAAATGAATGAGCTACGTTCAGCTTCTCAATTTTCTAGTTCACTTAAAAATTCTCTCAAGGCGCTCCTTCACCGCGAGCATTCACCTGTAATGTAACATTAAAGTGCGCAATTTGATGCTCTACTGTCTTCGAATGTTCGAATCTGTAACGTTACATTACAGGTGAATGCTCGCGGTGAGGGAACGCCGTTAATGGCATCAGTAATGACATTAGTTACACAAATCAGAATGCTATTGTCTTTATTCTGCTGCACTTAGATTAGAAGGGCCCCAAACAAATTTTGATGGCCCTTTCTGTCCTAGCTTCGTCCCTGCACCCGATCAAAAGAACATGCTTATTGATCTGTGTTCGTTCATTACGTCTGTTCCTAACATCTGGACCGGGGTACGGGAACTTGTAATGATGTAGTTAGTTGTTAATGTGAATTTAAATGTTTGTTAAACCACCCACGATTGAGGAGAAATTCTAGAGCGGGGTAAGGTTTTTCTAATATTTCAGGTGCAATTCATAGATTCCAGCAATTTTTTTTGGGATTTCTGTCATGCAAAATGGTGGAAATATGATCAAGAATTTGGAATGCTTTAGAACCAAAAAAATCGAAGGCATCTCATCATCTTGTGACATCTACATTATAATAATGGTTATCGATGTTTTTCTTCACTTTTGCGAACAGTGATGTGATGAAATAATTTACACAAAGAAACGCAATACTCTGTACTCTCGCTCCAAAACAAATATATTATAGCTGACGTGGCTCAGAACCCTGCCCAACTCGAATGGGACGAGGCAAGACATGTTTGCCGCATGCCGGACAAACTGTAGGCCAAAATACCTCAAGTCAAAACTGGAGCCCTGAGACATTGAGATGGGGTCGCGGCAAGCGGGGAAGGAGATGGCGGGACGAATTGGAAGAAGGACGCATGGGCTCGGTAAAGTGGTGCTCCACTCTTGATGGGCAATGGCCGCCCTCTACCATTGCCCATCAAGAGTGGAATACAGCAGGTTAATAAAAAAATGCACCAGGCTGGCTTCGGAACCGCGAACTACAAATCGTAAGTCCTTGTAATAACTCCAACTTCGTCTTTGTAATATTTAGCTAAAGATTATTATTTGTTTTAGGCACCTCTTAGGAGTACGTTTGTTTTTCTTCAATTACGCCATCAGACAGCCAAAGAACAGAGAAAAATACTCTAAAATACATTTTAATTGCCTATACGTTTGACGTTCATGTCTTCATTGCTTTTTACGAGTGCCAATTGAATTTTATTGCCATAATATTAATGTTCTATTTGGATGTTACTGCACTTTTATGCCGCGGTACTAAACGTTCATTTTAATTTTATGTTCGTCTAGAAATACACGTATGGGCTGAATAAAGTCCTTATTTTTCGAAATTATAGAACCGATGTTGATGAGCCTTCTTCTTTATAATTACGCATACGCAAGATATAATAAGGAAGAAAAGTTAGTTCTGATAGATACCAAACTTGAGGTTAGCACAAGATTTCTATGTTTTACCTACGGCGTACCTGTATTGCTATTTTTAACAGTTGTTAAAGCATTTATGACGAGGAACCCGTCGTAAATACTTCATTGTAACACTACAGTAATTATGAAAAACTTTATTCCGAAATTCCATAATTCCGATAAGTTCAAAACTCCTAATATCACAACTCTGAATTACTTATCGTTAATCCTATTTGTATAATTCCTAACATTTACAATTACTTTTTCAAATTAATAAAAGGAAACAGTTTTATATCGTCCCAATGTGCTTTCCGAGACACGAAAGAAACTTGACATGTAATGGACAGCCACCCATCCACGAACGACCTATACAAACAAGGCTCAACCTTGAACCGATCCATTTAACTGTTATTCTCAGATATTGAATTTCCTTGTCAACGACAGATTTGAAAGCGTTTCTCTATCTGTGCGAATGAAATTAAAATTAATCGAATGCCAATCAACGCGGTCTGAAACCACCATATTGAAATTAATATAGCTCCAATGTTGAGATATTGGAATCTTCAGCAAAGGGCAGTTTTACTTAATGGAACTATCTACTACCCTTCAAAATGTATTAACATAAATATATATTTAATCCCATACAACAAACGAGATTTTTTGCCCTTTTTTGCTCGATATCAATAATGGTAACAGGTAAGCACTTCAAATATTCACAAAATAAAATACTCAGTTGTATTTTTTACTTTAATAATAAAATTATATGTATATTTAAGGGGGGCTCCCATACAACAAACGTGTTTTTTTTGGTTATATATCTATAGATTCAAAAACTAGCATTTTTTAAATGATAAAACATGTCGTGTTTAAATCATCAATTATGTCCATCCATCCAGGGAGTGACTGCCAGAGTTGTACTGACTGAAATCCAGCACGGTGATCCTTCAATAGCCCTTTACATTCCAGGGTCATGGTTCCTGTTAAGTCAGACCCGTGACCCCGACAGGCTTTGCTCCTCTATGGGGCCCTTAGAGCCTGAGGGCCAAAGCCGTCAAATGCCAGATGACAGCTCTCTAAGTTGCGAGTGTAACACGACGCGCCGACGACTAGTGTAATGCCAGCCATACACGGTACAAGTATACTTGCGCAAATCCAGACTTGCGCAAGTATACTGGAACGTGTGTTGGAAGATACTTGCACAAATTCCTAACATTTTTACTGTCCTGTGTTTGTGTAAGTCCGACTTGCGCAAGTATACTGGAACGTGTGTGGCAGGCAAAAGGACCGCAACTCAGTGATCCCAATTTATTTCAAACCACATTAAACATTTTACTGTGGGTAAGATGATCTGGTATTTATTTTCTTCCACCTCTGTCCGCCTTAGTTACAAACCACAGATTACGTACAGATATTTTTATTTTTATTACGGCCCACAGCCTTGTTTAAATCACTTTTAATGGCATGTTAAAAGAAGCTAATAAAATTGTAGTTACTCTGAAAACCTTGTTATTGTTACTGGTATTAGTAAATGTAACTTTTTGTTTGTTGGGGCGTGAATGAAATTATCTATATGAGTCGTACGTTATTTCGTGTTGCAAAATTGTAGCAGGAGCTGACTCAAAACTCGAAATATTAATTACTAGATAGCTGTTGCCAGCTCGTGGCTCAATAATTAACAGCCGCACAGGCCGATCTTCCGGGTTAAGGCCGTGCTTGCCTAGGTTGGTCTGTAGATGGGTGATAATCTGTCATAGCGAGTTTCCTCCGTGCCTCGGAAAGTACGTAAAGCCGTTGGTCCCGGCTGTCATTTGTAGATCTTTGACAGTCGTTCTGTTAGTCAGAAGCTCTAAAGTCTGACAACCAGTCTTACCATGGGTTATGGCATTACCCAGTTACTGGGTTGTGGAGGTCCGCCAGGCAGTCGCTCCATGTAACTGGTACTGATATCCAGCTAAATCTGGTTCGACTGGAAGCCGACCCCAATATAGTTGGGAAAAGGCAGGCAGATTATGATGAGATAGCTGTTACCAGCGGTTATGTTCGCTGAAACACGGAATGTATCCCAGGGGAATATAAAATTGGGATAAAAACTATCCTATATATTTTATTCCAGGTTATAATAAAACTTTATCATCAGCCAATAGAGGTATCAAATCGGGCTGCAGCAAATCGCATGTGAATGCATAATTTCCGCGTTATATTATAATTTACTAATCTTGACAGTCGGTTTCTATACAATTTAAAGAAAACAATGAACAAGTACATACGACAATTTCATTTGTTCAGAAGCTTGTCTGAGACTTACGTTGTTTTCATTTCTCTTGAAATGCAGCTGTATCCGAAGCGAGCGTTACACTGTAGTGCACTATAAAGGGAACAAATTGGAAAGTATGTGATCATCTTTATTGTTTCTCCGACCACGCAGCTGCTTTTTCAATATAGCTAAATTCCTGTTTCTATCCATTTTTTTAAACCACTTTGGGTTAGGTTCATACATGTTACGTAATGTATTTACGTAATAGATAAGTCATTTTTCGCCACATATGTTAAAGGAGCATGTAATAGAGAGCTTATTGTCATCATTTGAGCACAAATGTATTCTCCGTTGCTGCTAGGCATTTGAAAACCAAATAACAGTTAATAAGCATTTAATTTTTAACTACCTACTTTTAGGTTCATAAATGTTACATTATGTACGTAAAATATAATGTTGAGTACGTCACCCTCTCGTTTTATGTAGGTAGTACTAGATTATGCCCGCGGCTTCACTTTCTTATCTTTTCCCTCTCTAATTTTCCTGTTCCCAAGGTTCATGCAAAAAAAAACAACACGTCTGCGCTCCCCAAGTAGATAGTAGTAGTATAGTAGATAGACTAGTGTATGCGCAGATATGTATAAGGGCCATGTAATAGGCAATAAGCTCGACGGAGCAATCGAGCCGAGTATGATTGAGCACAAATGCATACTCCGTTGCTGCTACTGATTTTTCAATACTGAATGCCTTTCAGCATTGAAATATCCATTACTATAACCCTTTATAACTTCCTCGACTCAGAAATCGAATCCAAGACCTCAAGCTCAGCAGTTGCCGTGATTTCATTTATAACATATCGACATTCCTCGTGTCTGAAGGTAACTGACCTGCCCTAACTACAGCACCCTGTTTCGTTCTCAAAAAGCTTCCTGATAGCATCAAACCTTCCGTTCAAGCAATTTTGATTCGTATTTCAAGTCAGTTTTGTGCGGAATTCCCTCAGAAATATACCTAAACGGAGCGTGCCAGACACCGGTTAACATCATATTTCTTCCGGAACTCGTAAAAACAGAGTCGTTTATGAATTAAAAGTGATGATTTTTAGTCAAATTACTGGGTCGGTTTTTGTGGCACATAATTTAGGTTCGAGGCGTGTCGGTGAAACGATCACATTTTTTATTTGAATCACGAAATATCTTGCCGTTCAGGCAAATGCATGCTATTTGTGCGAAGTTGAGGAATCAATGCGATCACAGCGCGTAATGTGGGAGAGATATGAACTAAAGGGGGACACTCGCTGTTTGAAAACATGCCAAGTTTAATATGTATGCAACACAACCTTTTAAGTAGTTATTTAGGTTTTATTTATTTTTTATTGAAATTCAAGGCAACAATATTTTCCAAAGTATCAAGTTGGCAAGAAGGAGGCATTCATTGGCAAGGGCTGGTGGCTTAAATAACAAAACGAATTGATCTTCAAAGTAAAGTCATGCTTGTCTTGTTCAGTCCGTGGATGGTCGATCCATTACAGATTTCACGAGATGGTCCCGAGAGACATTTATAGACCTTTGAAAGTTGTTCTAGTATTCCCTAGTATAACTAATACTATCGTATCATAGTACTATCTTGGTTCTGAAGGTCAGAAGTCCTTCCATTTGAATCTTTTTATACTGGAAACCGACCCCAAAGTTATTTGGAAAAGGTTAGGCAGAAAATGCGTCGGGTGGAAGGTGAGGACGACGACGCGACATGGCGTTCTTCCAGCCACTCCTCAAAGAGGGGATGACTGTTGCGATTGTGCCGTACTCAACTTGAGTTGTGACAGTCGCTTCTTCCATGTCAACACGATATCGTATCGGAGGTCTTTCCAAAGTGCTACGATTTGTCACGACAGCGGAGTTTCGCCAAGGAGTTGCCCCTTCAGTCGCCACTCATAGACGCGCTAAAACGCTTAGGTTCCCAGCTCCTTCAAGTAATCCAGGGAGGAGGCTTGCCTGGTGGAGCGGGAGGGACTGTTAGACTCGTCTGACTAAAATCCAAAGTCTTCCTTCAATTGCCCTTACGTCATGACCTGTAGCCCTGGCAACATTATGTATGCCTAAATACACTGCTATACAAACTCCGGTCAATTAAGCGATTCCTGGCAATGACTGTGCCAAAATAAATAAATAATTGAAGCTATGAATTTCAGGTCGGTCAGATGGGTGTGTTTGTCATTAGTTAGTACAATACTGGCCACGCCTGTAAATTCATTTGCGACTTATTGTGTTGGGTCCACCTTTGCTTCGTTGGGAAACAAAATTATGAACTGAGCTATGTTATATTATTATTGTTTTCTTTAGTTTTGGCATCATGAAAAAAAAAGTGGAATGTGGTATTCTTTTCTGATTAATTTCGTTGCAGGATCCTAGACAGGTAAATTCATTCTTCGGGACACGTCGAGCTTCATTGTCTCGGCGCTTTTCTGGTGATTTCGACTTTGATTCTGGCTCTCAGGAGTGGCAGTGGTTTGGGAATAGGGTGCTGGGTTTGTACCAAAACAAAACATGATTAATATAAATAAAGCTGTTACTACGTACGTAATAAAAAAAGTGTATTATGAAAATAATTTTATAGCTCGAAGCTCGATTTTTTATCTTTCTACAAAGCTTTTGTTGAGAACTTTCAAAAGTAATCCGGAAATTAGATTTCAGTGGAGAAATTATCAGTTTTTTCGTTTACGATGTGAATTTTCGTGGAAATACCGAATCCGATTGGATCTTTGAAAACCTTTGTAAATTGGTGCTTGTTTATTCAATAAGCGGTCGATCGCAAAATAGTAGATTTACATTATAAAATGAGCTGCACACGCTTTAATGATTGTGTATAATTTTTATTTTCTTAGTCTGTACAGGAGGGGGTATTACAACGTCTTAAAACCAGGCTTATTCCGGCGAGTGAAAGTGACAGAGCTATACAAAAGTCGTCTAGCGCCATCTCGTTCACTCACTGGAACATGCCTGGTTTTAAGACGTTGTAATACCCCCCCTGTAAGGAATTGAAGGAGTCTCTTGACCACTGCTGGGCAAAAGACTCCTTCATTTTCTTACAGGAACTCTTTTCTAGGGCCGCTTTGGACCAGCTCTCGTGATGTGTCTAGACGTAGGTAGACCTAGGTGGTATCGTCACCTTTACAACTCATTTTTTTATTAAAACTTTGCCCCACACTAGGAATTTGCCCTGACTCGTGGGTGCGTTTACAAACATATTAGAAATTCACATACACAAACACCCAGCCCCGATACAACTATTTGCATTTTTGGCTTGACTAGTAGCTATGTGTTTGAGCCGTTTGGGGTTGAAACACTAGGGCCATGGGGTCCGAGCGCCCACCAACTTTACAAAGACATCGCCAAGCGTATAGTCGATGCCTCGCGTGACCAGAGGGCTGGCCTATGTCTTGGTCAAAGGATCAGCATTGCAATCCAACGAGGCAATGCTGCCAGCGTTCTGGGCACTTTCCCCATTGACAACGATGTGGATGAATTTTTCGACGCCCTGTAACTTTTTATTTCAATCATTTTTGTAAATATTTTACCTTTAAGTTTGTTTTTAAATGTAGTATATGTATATATCCCAAATATAGAATACTATTTGCAAATCATACAAATATTTGTTTCGTGAGGGGATCGAACCCGCAACACGATCGCTCAACCACTGTCACACCACAAGGAACCATTTCTCTGGCCATGTTCCCAAATAAGTTTTATTTCTTTTGGGAGTTCATTGATACAGTAATATTTGCTGTTTTCAAATTCTATGTTATACGGTATCCTTCCTTTTTTTTTACCTGATAAAATCATCAAATGAGTTCCTCCCACCCCGGGCAGGGCGGGAGGGACTGTCAGACTTGTACTGACTAAAATCCACGGTGTCCTTCAATAGCCCTTTATGTTCCGGGGCCACGGTGATGGAATGAGTCCCGCGACCCCGGCAGGCCTTGAGCCTCTGAGAGGGGGCCCCGTTATTATGTTGACGCTCTTTGAGGCGCGCGTGGAACACGACGCGCTGTCGACCCGGGCATGGTGCATGGACAGCGAGTTGCCCTTTACTCGCCACACAGTATCCTAACTTGCATAAAATTGCTCACACAACGTGTTGTATGGCACAAACCACAGGATCGTGAAACTAATGACGTGGCAAATATAACGGGCGAATACCGCGCGAATGGGCTGTTAAAATGACGCTTTCGCAATTACTAAATTTACGCCACACAAAGCCAGATGGCAGCACTTCCACACAGAATTTATTTTTAATTGCACGAAAGATGGAACGTTATATTTATTTCACAAGTTTAAGTCAAAGACTGAATTGCGCTGTCCGTCCGTCTGTCTGTTTGTCACTAGGCTGTTCCTCATGAGCTGTGGTTGATAGACAGTTGAAATTTTCACAGTTGATGTATTTTACATGCGGCTGTAATAACCAATACTAAAAAATATAATAAATTAAATATTTAAGGGGCTTCCATACAAAAGATGGGGTAGGTATGCCTAAGATGGGTAGCCCGCCTAAAACGGGTAAAGCTTGTAAACTTACGCGTCGCCTCTCCCTATAAGGAGCCGCGTCCTGCATGCGTAGCATGACAATTCTATCTCTATTTTACCAAGAAAAGACAAAGTTATTTCATCGTTATTAATATACAAATCGACTGTTTTTTTTGCACAAATATGACACTATTCTTACACCATTAAAGAATAGACACATATATTTTCTATATTTTAAACATTGCTATGCTTAAACCGATATAAAACTTCTACGTTCTGTCATTTTGTCTATTCTCTCGTCGACAAAACTCGTTTCTACAGCGCCATGCTACGCGTGCTGCAAGCACATAATTATTCTCATTAGCAAAAACGACGCGTAATTTTAATTGCATACCATAATTATGGTTCCTGTTCGAGTCCGTCTCGCACTTGGCCGGTTTTTGTGTTATTTCTGACCTTTCTTCGAAACAAATATTACGGCAGGTAAACACGGTGATACATACCTTTAACATACAAACAAAATGTTTATACGTAAATCCATTGAAATCCAGGAACTGGGACACGAATTGTTTTCCTCGACTTTTTGAATGCTTTGTAGTCCCCAGTTCTAAAGAATTAGACGCACGAAAGAGTTTTTATTTCTTTCTCTTTTACTTAAGTACAAAATGTTATTTGAAAGAACGAGAAAGGAGTAGGTTAAATGTAATAGCCGAAAATGGCAAATGGAAGCCATACTCGTACTTTGAAGTAATCAAATTGAGATCATTGAATCCCAACTTATGGGAAACGTATCAGAGAGTGATTCTTTTAAATGGGACGATATGGGGATTCCATATGATACTGTTACTATAATAGATAACTGTTCTTTTATCACAAATTTCTCAGTATATCGATAAACGAAAACATGCCTACTTCTTTTTAAGGTTCAACGAACCCGATTACTACTGTGACCTCTGAGTTTGTTTCGGCTGTTCCTTCTCAGAGTAGTCAGGTACGAAACACCGGCCTCATTTAGCTTTAAGAATATTGATTATGACGACAGACGGACCGCATTTCAACTGCAATCTACAGATCAATTGACGGAACGGTTGGCGCAGTGGCTCAGCGACAGCTGGACTGCTGCGCTGCGTGTCGCGGGTTCGATACCCGCACGGAACAAATATTTGTACGACCTACGAGTAATTGTTCCGGATCTGGGTGTTTGTGAGTTTCTACGTTTGTAAAACGCACCCACGACACAGGAGAAATTCCTAGTGTGGGGGCAACGGTTTTAGTAATAATGAAAAAAAATCCAAGTAATCGGATATTGCAGTTATTCGGATGTAGTTTGAGTGCAGTTGACATGATTGCAAGAGTACTGCAAACTAAATTGCAGTTCAATTGCAGTAGGCGTGCAATGAATTTCTGCCTATGGTTCCGCTGCTCGTGTGTCACCAGGCTGTATCTCATGATACTATGATAGTGAGACAGTTGAAAGTTTCACAAATGATGTATTTCTGTTGCCGTTAAACAACAAAAACTCATAAACAGAATGAAAATAAATATTAAAGGGGGCTCCCATACAACATGATTTTTTCCCCCGTTTTATATTATACCTAATGGAACTTTGCCGGTTTTTTTTAAATCAAATGACACTTCATGAAGTCCACGAAAATGAAAGAAGGGAACAATATTATAGCTATTTTAAGTGTGTTTAATGTGAAGATTGATAAAGCAGAAGCAGATAAAAAAAGAAATCGCTAATTTTGTATCAAAGAAAAATCTTTTTATCCTTAACGACTCATAGATTCAGCCGCGATATCACAATTAATTACGACTTAATATTTATACATTAATTCTTCTCATTTGAAAAGGGTCAGACAAAAAGTAATCTGAAATGGGTTTCATTTGTATTAATTTGAGATTTAGATTCATGCAATAAATTTCAATGTTTAACGCGTTAATACTACATCTGTTTTTATCTAAATTTAATATTTCGGTTCTTGATTTGTCTAGCCTTTTCCCAATAGAATTTTGCGCAATCCTTGTTTTTTAATCAAATCCAGTCTAGGCTTACGTGATTGATTATATTATACCATTCTCCTTTTTTTTTACAATTTTTTCAGTTTAATTTACAAACTATAAATAAAACTTACTAGTGATATATACAGGAAAAAAAATAAAAAATATGACAAAAGAGAAAACATTCATAGGGCGTCAAAGAATACGTCCACATCGCTGCTGGCAGCATTGCCACGTTGTATGGCAATGCTAATTCGTTGGCCAAGGAATAGGCCAGCCCTCTGGTCACGCGAAGAGTCGACTATACGCCTGGCGATATCTTTAAAAACATTCTCATTCTATTCCCACTCTCCTGAGTTACAATAGGCATGTTGATCACATCAATTTTCAAATGTAATTAGTATGTCATCAATTAGACATTTTAAAATATGAAATTAAATTAAAATAACGTATTTTTTCTTTTGTTAACACAATGAATAGTCATGAAGATAAAACGCTTCAAAATTCAAGAGTCACAAGCTAGAAAAACTTTACTTGCTTATGACATTTTTTGTCAATTTTAAAATTGTCGTAAATTCTTCTATTTATGTTTACGTGACAAAAGGAAAAATACGAGTGAAATATATATATTTTTTTTGATAATAACAGTGACGAATTAATTAGATGTTTTTAGTCAAATACCCTGTAGTGGAAACATTATAGATTTATTATGGAGAAGCTTTTTCCTGCGGCTGTACCTACTCACCACCCTCCCCTCTGATATTGTCTATGTCACTCAGGACCAAAGCAGCTTTCAACTGGTAAAAGTATTTTAAAATCGGTCCAGTAGTTTTTGAGTTCATTCGTTACAAACTTAAACACATAGAAATACAAATGTTTCCCCTTTATAGTATTGGTGTAGATTGATTCATTATTTATTAATTACAGATTATGCAATAAGAAACACAAGTCACTGAGTAATTGCTAAATGTATGTCATCTAGCATCTTTCTAAACGACTTCAATCGAATAAAAAGTTGGAAACAATTCAATCGACATTTTTTTAGAAAATGGTTATCTGAAACATCGCTTTTTACCGGACATTTCTTTACTTGCCTGAGGGTTGATCATAAAGAATAAAATAGACCAGTAATAGTCACCCTTTCAAGCAAAAAATATCTATGAAATACCGCGACGTTAGGGTCTCAGAAAAATAACAGTAACTCGATTTTGGGACAGACGCGTTGGGTTTCGTTACCAATTTAATTGGACAAGTGTATGAAGGAATAGTCTGCTATTCGTTTTTTCACTCAAATTGTCTATTTATGAGTCAAATTGTCTTTTTATGTATCTAATCAAATTGACCTTTTTGTTATTTATTTTTATAGTAGTTTAGTTGTCGGCGGCTTCACCTTCTCCTCGGCGTGCGGTGACCACACCTGGTTATCTCAGGGTTCCATTCTTGCAATGTCCCGGCTGCCTGTGACCACGGTCCAGTTCTCCATTAAATACTCTAACTCAACTCCCCATTTTAGCTTGGTTCTGCCAAACAAGACGACGGCGACGTCGAGGTTTGAAAATTTGGTACACATTCCATGTTAATTTAGCTCGATGATTGTCTGACATTCATTATACGGGTCTGGTCTTATTTTAGCTTGGCACCTTTCTCCCTTTTCCCCAGTTTTCGGAACTCAGTATTGTAAAATACCTTACCTAAATTAAATTCCCAAACAGTATTTGAATCGGTTGCCATTTATCTGCGCCTGCGAGTGAATCGTGAGCTATTGTATAGCGTACTAGTCGGCACAATAGACAGCCTCTGTTCCAGATGAGCTATTTGCGTTTGAAGAGCATGGCTACCAGCCAGCTTGCGTTTTAGTGCACACTTTTCGACAAAAGCGTACTGGATTTTGTGTCTGTTTTACTACATTACGGCAGTTTCCGTCAAAATTGTACATTTTACTTTTAATTGAACTCAACCCCTGCTGAATTCTGTCAGGAAAATTATTCTACATTTAAAGTCATATTTTTCATACGCAATACCTAACGCCTGCGTCGCGTCTTCGCAAAGATATTTTTTTTGGAGAAACGAAAAATTCAGCTGCCAGGAGGGTTTGAACCTGCGTATTGTGGATAGCTACTCTAGACGCCTTACCAACTAGGCCATCGCAACCACTACTCTCGAAGCTGAATTTCTTGGTTTCTCAAAACTACTTTGCGAATACGCGACGAATATGAAATATATGGCTGAATAATTTAAAGAAAAGAAATGTAGAATAATTTTCCTGACAAAATTCAGCATGCTACCTCCCTTATAAATTTGTACACAAAACTGGACACTTTTACAGACAGTACAGTAAGTACGCTGAAACGAAACTACAAGTTCCTCCAATTTTTTGGGAAAAAATTAAAGTTGATATTATTCATGTGATAATTATGAGAAATGTTTTCAGTTTCAAATTCGAAGTATCTCCTTGATGTATGATTCGCGCACTCGTGTTCGTGCCCCAGAGGACATGGCATTTCCCTTTAATGTAGCCCCAGTGTTACAAATAAAAAAAAAGTGACTACTAGGAATCTACATATTACAAGTAAATATTTCATTTTTATTTATTTCACTTTTAAAAGTTCCATTCGGTCCTGAAACGTAATAACAGGAAAATATCTTCACGTAACTTATAATTTTCAGAATTATGAATTTTAAATGTTCAGATTGAATATTGAAAAAGGGTATGAACGTTATTAAATATTTAATCGCCACTAGGAGAGGCTTATAAATTGCTAATAAAAATAAAACATGTGAGCGTATATTAAAGTACAATAATTATAAAATAATTCTGCGAAATATTTTATGATTACTTTATTTTACTTTAACTAGGTTGATTTTATACTTAAACTAAGTTTTTCCCGTGGTTTCACCCACGTTTATAAAAAAATGACATTAAATTCAGGTCGAAATCTGCTTGTTACAATATTCTTTATCCGAGTTTATCCAATCATTAGTATACAAACATTTAAGTATAGTGGAATTCACTAACTTCGTCGCGACACCGGAAGAATCAATTAACGTAAGGGCCTTTTTTGCGAAAATGAGTTATATATATCATTGGATTCAGAATTTCGCGCTCTATCGATTGGTATTATTAAAAAAATTCTATCTTCAAAAAAATGTCCCTTACAGTACAAAAATTTTGACTGCGAAAAACGTTTTCTGAAAAAAAATGTGATATAACAGTCATTAATATTTTTTCTTCCCAAAAAATTGAAGTAAGTCACCGTATTGAATAATTTACACCCTTACATTAAGCCTCAAATAATTCGATTTATATGACATTGTCCCTTACTTTAAATAAAAAGCCTCTAACTTTAAAAACGTGTCACTTACTGTAAATAAAATGTCTCTCACCTAAAACATTATGTCCCTTACTTTACAAAATTCTTTGACTTAATCAGAAGTTTGTATAGAATGTTAGGGATCGGTGACACTTACGACATAAAACTTTCCGAAGAATTAAACCAAATAAAATAATAAATAAAAAGAATGGGTAAAGGGATTTGGAAAAGAACAACTGTTAGACATAAAGATACATAAAATATAGATAACAGAAATCAGTCTGCAGCTGAAATTCATATTAAAGCCCACTTCTGGACATAGGCTTTGGCTTTTGGCCTTTTGGCTTGGATTAGGCCCAATTTAAGGAGCGCCACAGCGCTGCGGTCTCCATTCGAACTCGAAATGAGCTGAAATTACTGCAGATGAAATACGTCAAACAGATATTTATTCGTTCATCTTTCACATAACCCATGCACCTTTTATTCTATCTTTTCCATCCTCTCTATTCATCATTTCAACTTTCACTGCCATCACACTAATACCATGTTTTGCACAAATCATGTTCCATTTTTTCTTCGGTCTTTCGTTTCCAATACAATCATTCAATATCAGCTCTGAAGAGGATAGGCATCCTCTTCAGAGCCTACACGTCATTAAGTCATGTGGAGTAAAATTGTTAGCAATAAATTCCAAGAAAACTTTAGTATGTTATTATATTGATTAAATAATAAAATTATAAAGACAATTAAAGCCGCGTTGACACGGTCAGAGTGTGCTCGGACCGAGTAGGCTCAAACGAGTAAGTTTCATACAAAGTGTACTCGGATAGTGGTTAATACTGACAAATATTTTATAGTCAACAAAGGAAAAAAAATCGATTTTGTTTGAAATTGTATCTGAATTGACAGAAACGTGTTAATCGAAGAGTTAAGACGGGAAAACATGAGTCTTTTATAGCAAAAGGAGAAGAATTTGGACTAGTCCTTTGATTCGGCGATAACGAAGAACATCCCACATCTAGCAATGTTCTTTGAGAAAGTGAATAGGTAATATCCTGCTTCATAAACATCTAAAACTATGTAGGACTACTCTAAGCCTAGTCGTATCCGAGCTACCTCGGAACAGTAGGACGCGGACCGACTCGGATTGGACTTGAATCTGCGATAGCTCGCAGTAAAACCTGAAAGTAAACTCATTTTCTCTTTTATCTCATTTCTATAGTGTTAAAATAGTCTAAATTTTAGTAGATAATCTATTGTTACATTAAATTGCAACACTGATAAAGTCCTTTACAGTAAAATTTCGTATAATTTTCCATTTCTCTTGCTGCTTACACTAGGGTCGACGGATTATCTACAAAATTTCAGTGACGTAAGGGTCATGTAAACATTTTTTTTTAAAGTAAAGGACATGCTATTTTTGAAAGTACTGGGAATTTCTAAATCTTTCGTATAAAACAAGAAAGAAGGGGAAATTCTAAGAAACTTTGCCCTGAACACCACAAAAATTGGACCAGACAGTAAAAAGTTATAGACGAAATAATAAAAATAAAATTGTTTTTTGGCTCTCCTGAAAAGTCGCATTTTGTCCCTTACGTTAATTGATACTTCCGGTGTCGCGTCGTCGTTCGTTGTTTTCTCGAACACTTACAACCCGAATATATAAGGTTACAGTGAAGATACTGGTAGGCTTTATCTAGATAAGCTCACTCTATAGTCTCTGTCATATTTGACCTAGACTAAAGTCGAGAGCAAAACTCATACCAAATAATAAATAAGTCTAGTATTATCACAGTCTAAAATTACTATTTTTATACTGTATTTATTAATGACGTATTCTACAATGAAAGAAAGAAGAAAAAGTTTTATTGGACTCACACAGGACAGAACAACAACATAAACATTGGGCACCTACTGAAACGTCAACTGCCAATATTTTTTGCAAATGTCATAAGTGGTATAGGTAGTTTATTATTAAAAAAATATATTCCACATAATTATGGCACCTCCAGATCGTACTAGTTCTACTGCGTTTCTTTTTTCGTAAGAGTTGTTACTTTTCTCCGTCTTTCTCACAATCTCCAACGTATAATGAGAATGAATTTTTGTTTGTGAAACTCGAATAAAAAGTACTATAAAAACAGTATCCTAAAGATCTTTGTGTCGCCGTCGAACTTTCAAATGCACAAGGCAGGTGCCTTATCAGCAGGTGCCATGCCTCTGTATGATGAACAAACGAAATTCAAATTTTCGAAATCAGAATGAGTTATTCAAATTCACTAACTCTATGGTTCTGCGTAATATTGTTCTAACAACGCAAACACCATTCATCGCTCCATTTGTACACAAACTATAAATCAATAAAGCAAGCAATGCATCAACTGACGATGTAGTAAGGCCAATATCACTCATTGTGCGAAGCCATTATGTTTCGCCCGCGATTGGACGCTTGCCCGCAATCCCTTCTGATTTGGCGCCAAACACCGTTCTATACGCATGGAAGATTTATTTGATGGTCTGTGAATTATTTTAATGTGTGAGATTGTGTCTATTTCTTGAATCTGTTGTTTTGTATTATTGAAGGATTGATGATTATCACTGTTACACGCGTAGCTCACAATAGCATAGGAAGTATTAGGCGGTAAGCGTAGCGCCTGCGTGAAATACATTATATTGTTTACCAGTCTACGAGTGCCACTGGTTGCTTTAAAAAAATATTGCACGTAATTTATTTTTGTTCCTATTCAAATTATCTTGCTTTTTTTGTATATTTTCTACTCTTTAAGTATTCAATTTTAAAGGTATAAAGGTTTCAAAATGCCTCAAACACTTTTTTTGGGCCTATAAACTCGCATCTATGATTATGCTTCGTTCAAAATCAGTCTCTCAGCCAGGTCTGCATTTTTTGTTTTTAGGGATACTTAATTGAAGAAGAACTGCACCCGTTTTTAATTTGCCTCAAGCACTTTCGCAAACATTCGCTGAGCTCTTCAACTATTTGCACTGACAAACAAGTTGAGTCAACCGCATGATCGTGTAGCACACTTGGTTGACTCAACCAAAGTGACTTACTCTGTTAGTGTTTGGTTCAAAGTGTGGCAGGGATTTAACGCCTTTAATGGCGCGTAACCAAAAAGTTTGCAACAACGCTAGTAGCTGTCAAATATTTACAAGATTTAATAAATTTGGCAATGTGTATAGAGTTAAGAAAGAAGGCTCTGTCGTGCACTAGACAATTGATACAGGAATGCAATTAAAATACTGATTTTGATGTTGTAACCGTTTCAGGTGTATAAAAGGCGTTTGGAAAGTTTCCAAATGATTTTTCGACGTCTAAAACGATGTATTCAGCGTTACGATATTAATAATTGCATTCCCTAATCCATTTTTTAGTGCACTACAGAGCCTTCTTTCATAATTCCATATTTCTTATTTTAAATTTGCAAAATTAAATAAAACTTGTAAATATTTGACAGCCATTTGCGACGTTGCCAGCTATTAGAATACGCGCTCTTAACAGTACTCACACTAGCGTAATAGGTCCTTTTAGCTAATCGCCTTTCAAAAACCCGGTCCTATAAATTCGGTTCAGCACCCTGCTAATTACTATAAACGTGAGGGTTTGTTTGGATGGATGGATGGATATATGTTTGTTAGTCTCTCACGCAAAAACCTCTAAACAAATTTGGATGAAATATGGTACACAGATAGGTTATAACCTGGATTAACACAAAGGATGATTTTTATCCCGATTTTTATGGTCCCGTGGGAGAATTTTCGAGTTGAGGGTGAAGCCACTGGCAACAGCTAGTATATTATATTTCCACGGTGGCATAAAAGAAGTGAAAAGTCAGTTTTATTTTCCCCAAATGAACAAGGAAACGATGATTATAACAACCTACTCAGATATTCATGTAGATAAAGATTCGACAAACAAAATTATATTAGGCCTCCTTAGGAGAGAGAAAAATCCGAGTCTTTTATTTTTCTCGTCGCGAAAACAATTTGGAGTTGCACGTTGACTTGAATTTGGAATGAGGAACACTTAACTTTGGATGGTTATGTTTCTTTATTTTCTTTTTATGAGACTTGTAAACATGTGTCTAAATCACTGAAGAATATTACTAATTTAATTTTAAATATCGAACGAATTATCAAGACGTGTTCGACATTGTGGGCACCGGTGGATCATAACGACGTTCGAGGGGTTAAGCAAATGGCACCAGATACGGCACCAATCGAGATTTTCTGAGGTGCGATTAGGTACCTTATATTTAAGTATCATGATTGTTATTTTGGCACCTGTAGCCTATGTTTGCCATTCATTTGATTTTATTTTATTCGCTGAGAAACAGAATTTGATACATGAGTTCGGCTTCTAAATACCTACGGTACTTTCACAGTTTTTATGTCTTGTGACTGGGACTGTAGCACCATAACTTTTTTTGTACTAATTTTAATTTGTCTTTGACAGTTCAAAAGTGCCGGTTACGGCCTAGTTGAAATAAACGTTTTGATTTTGATTTTTGATTTTGATTTTGAAATAACTTCTTTTTCTATCTGCAGATAAAGTCAAGAGTTCAGGGCATTGTATATATACCGGGGTCGTCGAACCTACCCTGGTTGCGATACTGTCTAAGCTGGAAACCGTGACCCTGGAACGTAAATGGCTACCGAGGAAACATGGTGTACCTATGTTGTGTTAGGAAGAGTCTGACACCTCACTCAACGCGGGGGTGTCCACTTAATTTTTTTTTTCCATTTACCTGTTTGTACTAAGCTAACTCACAGCTAGATAAAGGTCTCACTAATTTCTTCCAGAAACATAATACGATTTTTTACCACTTAAAAATGTGTCCAGTAAATACTGAAATCGTATTTTTTATATAAAAAAGGCTTTTAACAGATAATAACAGACTACTTATTCATTTAAGGTCCAGTGCACGCCAACACCCTTCACAGTTTTTCTTAAGAAAAAACTTTTTTCCACGGAAACGAAGACCCGATTTCACCGTCATAAATTATTATAGCAGACGATCCCTTTCCTCGTTTCGCGTGGAAATTATATTAATTATGTAGATAGATAATCGAACCCTTCCTTGTACGGGTTAATACCGATTACTAGCGAACCGAAACGATTGATAGGATTCTAAACACATTGTAATTTTATTCGCGCGAAAATTTCGAGTACTTTCGCGTATTTTCATTGACGGAATTGGAGAGTAGACCTCCAGTACCCCTAAAACGTAGGTATATTTTGCAGAATGTTCGGGTAATCGGTTCCGTGGTTTAGGCGTAAAGTGGTAACAAACGGATTTTTCGCATTTATAATGTTAGTTAAGTTTTTTTTCCTCCCACCCAGGACAGGGCGGGAGGGACTGTCAGACTCGTATTGACTAAAATTCACGGTGTCCTTCCATAGCCCTTTATGTTCCGGGGTCACGGTAATGAAATAGGTCCCGCGACCCCGACAGGCTTTGTCCATGGTAAGGGGGAAATTTGCCCATTACGAACCGCATGCATGTTAGTTACGATTAGGGTACTACCACCGCCTATCAGTTGGATCGTCTTATCCACACCTCTAAATATTATACACATATACTATACAAGTTTTATGTATAGTAAATATATGTTATAGTATACATTATACGAGACCGTATACTCTACGTGACAGTCGTACTACACGTCCTCAAAGCTTTGACGTGGCTTGGGTACTAATACGATCAAAAGGGGTGCTAAAACGATTTAGTCGTTGACTGTACAGTGCTAGATCACCAACTTTTTAATTAGGTATTTATTATTACAGTTTAGTAATGAGATTTGAAACGAAAAGGTACTTTCAAGAAGTGTAAATTTTATTTTTTTCTTTTTTCTATGTCAGTAAAAGAACACATTTACATAAATAAAATTAGTTATGTAGCCTCCGGTACAGACGTGGTTACAAGAGTCACGTGGAAACGTGACTCATTGTAGGTACTCCGAATGCGTCTTCTAATGTTTGCTTTTTTTATTCGCATCTTGTAAATTAGCTGTATCACATTTATTTTGCTTTCTACTTTATCACGTTCACCGGCTCTGAATTGACGCATATATTTCACTAGCTGTTGCCAGCGGTTTCACCCGCTACAACTCCCGTGGGAACATTAAATCGGGATAAAAACTATCCTATGTGTTAATCTAGGTTATAAACTATCTGTGTACCAAATTTCATCCAAATCCGTTCAGTAGTTTTTGTGTGAAAGAGTTTCAAACATCCATCCACACATACAAACTTTCACGTTTATAATATTAGTAGGAAGGATTTTCACAAACGTCCAGACCCGAAACAACTACTTGTACGTCATACAGTTTGATCCGTGGCCACTGCGCCAATCATGTCGCCAATTTATCTATTTCCTATCCTAAATCGTTATATATTTATTATAATGTATATTTATATAACATTTCAGGTACACGGCTTTAAAACTTTGCTGTGGTTTGGGCATTAATTGAATTAGAGGGGTCGTAAAACGAATGAGACGAGCGACCAACAGGTTAATTTCATCAGTTTTATTTTTGGTTTTAATTATGTTTTCACTTCAAATTACTTTACTTTTTATTGTAATACTACTATCCTACAGGAACGTCGCAGTGGGATAAAATTTCTCCTACTTGTTAATTCGTTTTGCAAACTGTCTGAATACGAAATTTCAACCTAATCTTTTCAGTAGTTTTTGTGTGAAAAAGTTATAAAAAATCATCCATCCATCTTCACACCCATTTAAAATATAAGTAAGTAATAAAGTAAGATTACTAACCGAATATTTCATTTATAATCAATTATTTAATAAACTCTTCTCCAAATAACAAAAAAAACAAGATTTTTCCCATTGGGCACTCGCTGAAATGGCTCCTGATATACGGCACCTATCAAAAATTTTGACAGGTGACCTAAGTGGATTAGTTTTTGATCTAGCATTTTAATACATATAAGACACCTACGGATTAATAGGTACTAAACCGAAAATTACGAGAGCAAAAAAATCACGTTTGTTGTATGGATGTCGTTAAATATTTCAACTATCTAATTATCATGATTCTACTTTGATTATTATTATTCGCCTGGTGACAGACGGGCGCATAGATGAAGAAACAGTCAGCGAAGTCTCAGTACTAAAGGGTCAGGTTTTACCTATTGCGTACGGGACCCGAAAAGCAACCCAAACATATGAAGGACCGATTTCAGTAACACTTAATCCTGAAATAAATGTATTATTCCGGAACTCTCGGCTCAGTATGAAGAACTAAATAAAACGTATCAATCAAAAGTTGTAACTTCAATCAATCATATCTATTGGAAAGCACTCACTCCCAGCCTCTTTATTGAGTACCTCCTATTGCCTACAATATGTTCCAGAATAGTGTTGCCATTTCAAGTGTATTTAAAAAAAAATTTTTTTTGATTACTTGATAAAAAAATATCATTTTGATAAAAGATTACGTTGTAATTCACAAGGTCAAATTTTAGATATATATTAGTTAAAGAAACACAAAAAATTAGAAAAATATTGTTAGAAGTCGGTGCTGAAAACTTCGTACGCAAATACGACTCGCACTTTGCTGATTTATTTAAATAGGTAACCTATTTTTCATGATAAATGCTTGCAATTTCAATCGTAAATACAAGTCTTATATTATTATCATAATAATCGTGTTTTATTTTATTTTTGTGATAATTTATTAATTAGTAATTCAATGACTATATTCCAATTGTAAAATCTGTAGGTAGTCCAGTTATGCAAGAATAGTAAAAAATAAGTTACCTTAATTGTTAGTTACGCCGTGAAACCCTCCGTATGTATTAATAATGTTTAGAAGTGTACCTAGAATATATTTCAAAGGGTTCTTTCACAAAGTTTTCTAACACATAACCCTTTGTTGGCTGTAACTGTAAAATAGTTATATAACCGCACATGTAATAAACTTGAGTGGTCGAGGAAAGACTACACTTTGCTGCTTTTATTTCATGTTCTGAGTAATGTTAGTTTATTTCTGAACGTTTTAGTGAAAAGTTAATAAAGGATTATTATAATCCTAGCTTTGCTCTCGTCGTAGTGCCTCTAGGGCCTCCGGAACTTAAACCGCTTTACCACTAATATATACACATCTCTTAACAGTGACGGATTAAGACTACTTGATGCCCTAAGCAGTTGAAGCCTTTGGTACCCCCTATCCACAGGTTTTTTTTTATCGTGGTTAAATACCTATATCAGATGGGTCCTCCTACCCAGCGCGGGACGGGAGAGACTGTCAGACTTGTCCAGAATAATCCATCGTGATCCTTCGTGCTCTTTACGTTCCATGATTACAGTAACTTGATGAGATAGTCCGGCGAACCCAGCAGTCTTTGATCCTCTGACCCCCCTTCAGAGGATCAAAGACTGCCGGGTTCGCCGGACTATCTCACCGTCAGTTTGCGACAGGCGACAGATCTTTGAGGTGTGCGTGGAACACGACGCGCCGTCGACCCGTTAACGGTCCATGAACGGACGGCGAGTCACACATTATTCGTCGTACACATTTTTCCTACTGGCCGGAAATCGCCTCGTGACGTTAGTTGCCGTCTTCTACTACAAAATCCACTCCAATCCACTATCTATGCAAAAATGCCTACATCGCGCAATCAAAGTTTACAGCATACTATAAAAAGAAAAATTCCGAATATTATGAATGTCGGGCAGAAAGCCCACCAGACACAACACCCGTCTGGTTGGAAGGTACCTTCCTTTTCGTGTTTCCCAAACTTCGTGTAGTAAGTAAAACAGAGCTTTATAGAGAAGTGCAAGGGCGAGCGAAGCGAGCCCGATTTTTTTTTTGCACCTTTCTTCTTTATGCAATAAATGAAGTAACGTCGTCTACGCATATTGGATTAGCGAGCGAAGCGAGCTAGAAAATTTAAGCAGTTTTAGTAAGTTTTTGGTGACGTGATGAGAAGTGATGCCCATGGGGGGCACCAAAAGAAGAAGTACAAAAAAAACCCGTCCATAGATTTTTTTGTGCTTCTTCTGGTGCCCCCCAAGACGTGATGCCCTAGGCAATTGCTTAATTTGATTAAGGGTTAATCCGTCACTGTCTCTTAAACGCTTGGCTGAAAATAGTGTTACTGCAAAATGACCCTTATATCAACGTGAAATTTCGTTTTGACGTTGACAGTTTTTTTAAGAGAAGTGTTCAACAGATTTTTTTTTGTGGTGAGAGACGGAAAAAGTTTAAATGCAGTATGTTAAGTATAATTAATTTAATTTAATTCCGATGATCGATATCTAGTTTAAAGTACCTACTCATTTTCATCGACAGATTACTTATAAAAAATCCATATCGCAAACATGTTTGCAATTGAATGTACATACTACAGTTTGACTGGATAAAAAACTAAAATGGCCGCCAGTGGCAAGGTCCTACACCTTGCCAATGGCAGCCATTTTAGGATTTTTTTAAAACAGATTTGCAGAAAAAAAATAATAATGTTTCCATAAAGTATCAAAAATCAGAATCCAAAAACACTGTACTTAATTGTCGGCAGGGAAGACTGTCGTGGGCGGTAGACTTACGACGCTCCAACGCGACATGTTTGTTTTGACCTTTCTCTACGGTTGACATCAACTGACCTTTTCACTTGACTCTTTGCGGCTCCAAATCTAAAACTGAGACATTTTTATTCACCTGCATTTCAAAGTTTCCGGCTACCTAGCTCTTAGCCCAACTATGTTGGCTTTGGATCCCAGTGTAACAAGGACGCAGCTGGAAATTAGTATTCTAGTAAATGGAGTGCCTTTTTTTTTTGAGAAAAACCCAACACACTATTCCCAAACCACTGCAACTCCTGAAAGCCAGAATCAACAGTGACAACCACCAGAAAAGCGCCGAGACAGTGAAGCTCGACGTGTCCCGGAGAATGAATTTACCTGTCTCGGGTCCTGCAACGAAATTAATCAGAAAAGAATAGTGGAGGAGTAGGAAAAAATATGTTTCCACTTCCCTCCATGCAAGCAAGAGACACAACAAAACAGGGCCAATAGGCACAAAGGGACATTACAACTGGGAGAAGCCCAGTTGCCTAGCACCACGGGTAAAAATGAATACTAATATAAATGGGTCCTAAATTATTGTGATCTGCTATATTTGATTCCAATAATAGGTATGGCAAAAACGCTTGAACGCACGGAAGTTTGCTCGAGTTTCCACAAGGTCCGTATATTAAATGGCTCCAGATGTAGTCTGTACAGTATCTAACATAATATTGCGTTCGTCCTGCCAAAGAATACACTCCCATACGAGTGCCTATTTGATATACATACAATTTCCAGTTTTTGTTCCGTAAAGTTCTTTTCACAGCTCAGCTCTGCTCCGCACCGCTCCACTCCGCCCCAGTGGAACGGCAGCCTAAACGCTAGCTCTAGACGTCCCGCTAGACGCCCCGTTAGACGCTTTGCGACCTTATAAGTATACTTAGTCTTCCTAGCCACTGATTATCTTAAACGATTCTCGAAGGTCTGAAAATACCAGCCGGGACGGCAGACTTATAATGTTGTGCTTGGTCACCCATCTACAGAGCGATCTTGGTAAGCGCGTTTTTACCTGGAAACTAGTAGTTCCGAGTTCTTGTTTTAATTGACTAGCACCAGTTGCAAGCCTATAAAAAGTATAACTTTCAGTTTTCAGCTATATTGAATTCCTTTTGATACCAACAATATTTTCAGGCTTCTCGTGAAACTTAATAGAAAGCACACAAACGATTGAATCTGAAACAAGTCGTGCTGAAAAAGATTTTTCAGTGAACTCGTACTAAACCCAATTTGTGGGGTTTCTATGAACGGACCTACTGCCGCTTTTCATTCAAGTTGCTAGTTAGATGGTTGAACAAAAAATTGAGTGAATGCATCCGAAGTGTTTGTACGTCTTATCCCAATTTATGTACCAGGTGGTAAGTAGTAAGTTATGATGGTGATTGGTGATTAGCCCGGTGGTAACGGCCCTGCCCGGCGAAGTTTTCATTTTATTTTAAGTCATTCTTCACCACTGTTATCAAAACGGTGTAATGAAATATCAACAATCCATCCATCTTTTCTTTGGCCTGCCTTTTCCTCTCCATCCATCAGTACATATTTATTCATACTCATTACTCTCTTAGTCATATGAGTCTCATCACATTTCCATAACAAGACAGACGATTCCCTTTCATTCCCGACCCTTTCTCAACAAAAATGACTTAATTATTCAACAAGTCCTTTTGAGTTTTAGGTGTGCTTTTCAAATGTTCAAGTGCACACGCTAAGTCTTCTGTCAAAAATCAGTTGTCAGTACCGCTCTCAAATAGTGTTTTGCGGCAACAATAGATGGACATTTTTAGTGCAAGAGCGTTACTAGCATTTATAGAAAAAGCGTTTTGTTTCTCACTCAACAAATATAACGTTTTCCTTTTTGAGGAGACATTTTAGTAGTGACGGTTTGAAGATAACATTTCATCGCAACAAACCTAACGTAACAAATATTAAAAAAAAAACTCAAGTCTAACACGTAAGATTAACTAATCACAAGTCAGCAGATTGCAGCAATTCGAAGTAACCGACAACTGACTAAGTCCCGTCCTGAGCGTGAACACCGACACGCCTATACTGACGTCTTCGCCGCTTCGGAGACCCGGCACACCGTGGCACCCCATGGCCACGACTCCACCGTGTACACAATGGACGTGAATGGCACGCATGTGATGATTACCAGGAGATCAGCAAGTGCGAGGGAGAGGATGTACCTGAAAGAGATATAAAAAAATAATGTTGCTTTTAGCATCTGGGCAAAGGACTTTCAATTGAAAGTCGTGGTACGAGGCCTAGGTGGAGGAGAGCAGAGGATGTATGTCAGTCAAAGTCAAATGTTTTTATTTCACATAGGCCCATGAGGGCACTTATAAAACGTCAACAAAACGTGCTCGTTTCGGGTTGGCCGATTCCATGAAGAAGACCCCGGCGAGAAATTCCGTGGTTACTCTTATAAAAATATGGTATGATTACAAGCTGATTGTTACCATTTTTGAATTACTTAGATAAGTGAAAAAACTACTCAGAACTGCTGTGACTGAAAAGTCTTGGAAGCTATGCGAGCCTAGTACATTTTGTTGAGTTTTCAATTTAAATACGTTGCTTTCTATGATTACACTAAGTTAGGATCTAAGGAAAGTATTAAATCTGTCCAAAGTTATTGCCAAGCTTAGACATTTGAACTTACTATAATTTCAAATGTCTAAAGCAAGCTTAGACATTAGAACTTAGTCTAAGTTGAAATGTCTAAGCTTCTTACTCGTACTTTCAGTTGGTAAGTCTCTTCAGTGATTCCATGATCTGTCAAAGGCACTTCTTCAGTTCCTAAAACTATTTGTAGCAAATTTTAAGTTTTTGGTATTAGGTACACAACAGTAATGAATATCCCATGATGTCGTCCACAAGGATCCGTTACTGCCTACTTTGATCTAGTTATACTAAGGCTTTTAGGCCGATTTTTGTTGAATATTTGAACCAAACAGGCTACAATAAAATAAAAAATAAGAAAGGACTTCAAAAACAAATAAAAAAGTATACATTTTTTTATCTTACGGAAGTTGGTGGCGCAAGTCAATGAAATAAAAAAAGCCACCGACTTTCGAAATAAAAGTTTTCTTCACACTTCTAGTTATTTTACACTGATATTCTTTTTCATTTGGCCTCATTGATTTAGGGCCGTGTTCACGGACTTTAACCGACGTGTAACCATCTATTTGACATTTGATGTGAGTTGTCATACAAAAATTTACGATTTTTAAGATACGATGTTTAAGAATTCATCGGCCGATTACTCAAACATTGGTTAAACGAGGGTCGGTGAACTCGGGTCTTAGTGGTGTAATCGCTTCTTCCGAACATATTCCGATTCTCAGAGCAAGCTAAGTTTTATTAGGGTTTCTGTTACAGACTGCTTAGTAGCAGCTACGTAGTCGTGTATTATACTGAGTTATTAGCAAAAGGTTCATCAAGTTTTTGTTTAAGATTATTTGAAAATTCTGGGGATCCAAACACGCCACTTTAGCAATGTTGCTAATAAAATTATAATAAAATGGTTCTTTATCAATTATCGACTGTATTGATTGGGCAATAGAATGGAATATGTTCTATTTTACGTCTTTATCGCAATGCATTTTATGATATTGCTAAAGGGGCCTATTTAGACCCGTTGCGTTGTGTGTATCACGTGGCACAATAAATCTGCACTTCAGTATAATATCAGTGTTTCAGAACGAAGGTCATATGCAAAACATTCGAGCTCTATTGATGTCAAGTATCTCATTTCGCGCCGAGTTGCTGTTTGACCTCCGTAGTGAACTCGACCACAGAGAATTAATGAACGAATGAATGATTTAAAAGAACCGACCGAATGTACTATGCGAATTTATGTGACTGGCTAAATAGGTAACTGTGACCCTCGAACTTGAAGAGGTTTTAAAGAGATACCGTTAGACTTGTACTGACTAAATGCTCTTTGGTCGATTGATTGATTGCTCAGAGCCCTTATCAACTTTTTTACCCGGAACAATAAGGCCGTTATCATACTAGCGGTTTGGAAGCGGCTGCGGGGCGGAGCGGACGCGGAGCGGACGCGCAGCGCATCCGTCGCGAACACGCCGCGGCTGCGCAGCGACGACGCCGCGGACGCGTGGCAAATGCGTTACGTTTTCGTCACGTGTTTGTACACTCAGTAACAAAATGTATTCCGACGAGGAAACATTGCTGTTGACGTTATTAATTCGAAAACGCCGAAAACGAAAACGAAAACATCGACGAATTTGGGAAGATCCATTATTAGATTAGGCTGAGGAATTTTTCGCTGAGAGTTATAAGCAATATTCATGTTTTGATAAAAAAACTTCTCGGCTAAAAAAAAATTATGCATCTATAATCTGTATCACCTACTCTTATCATATTATGCCAAATTTCAGCGCTGGAGGAATATTTCGAAAGTCTTCATACAAAAAATTCCTCGTTGATCTGAGGTGGGGCGGACGTTTTGGCGTTTGTTCGAGGCAGTACAAAATGGCGTCCGCTTTGCTGTTCGCGGCGATCCCGTTGCGCGTCCGCAACGAATTCGCTGCGTAACCGCGGCGTGTTCGCGACGCATTCGCTGTGCGGCCGCTCCGCCCCGCAACCGCTTCCAAACCGCTAGTGTGATAAGGCCCTTACTTGTAGATCATACAAATATTTGCTCCATGCGGGAATCGAACCCGCGACACGCAGCGCAGCAGTCTAATCGGTGAGCCACTGCACCAGCCGTGCTGGAATTCAGCTGTAAGTGGGATTCGAACCCGCGTCTTCTGGGAATTACGTCATCGCAACACTCTCGTTTGAAGCTGAATTTGTATTCCCTATTTTGAACTAACAACCAGTGGCTCACACTAGCCTTAGATCGAAATATTTATAAGTTATGGGGCCTTTGCCCAGCAGTGGGATGATACAGGCTGAAAGTAACAGTAACTAATTTGAACTTTAAGTGAACGACTTACGTGTTAGGCACATTTCTCATAGCTTTGTGCCTCACGAACACGGCGACCAGCGTCCCATTCCCTACCACTCCTATGACGAATATAAGGGCGAAGATCAACGGCACTATATAAGTCTCCGGTCTCTCGTAATACGGCTGATAACTCTCCGAGTGATTCATCAGTAAGTCGTCGTAAGTCGCGTTGAAATCTTCCATCGTGCATATTATCTGAAACAAATGAAAAAGATCGTTAGAATTTGAAGTTATGGAATCATTTTGCATGGCAGAAAATTGAGTGATCCTCGAATGGGGGTAAATAAAACAATTGTACTGGTAGTTCAGTAGTCAAATCATTTATTTCAGTTACGCCATCGAAGACGCATCAAACGTCGAATAAGGTCATAGCTAGCTTAGTTCGTGGGCAGGTTGCTTTATTGCATGTACTTATTTTCTCCGTGACTCAGTTGATCTCAGATGTCTTTGAACGCGAATTCTAAATGCGGATGGCACACGAGCGTTACATGTAATGCTCGTAGTGCCTTTCACAATTAGAATTCGCGTTATAATACACGGTGGACTACATTACACGTTACACCAGTCTGGACCCGGTTTTAGCGAATAATAATCAGTGAGAGGAGAATAAATAGGCTACAGATTTCTAGGCAAGCGTGTTTCACTGTCGATCGCATCAATGCTTATCATCAGGCAAGATGGTGATCAAACGAAAACCTACATAAATAAAAAACGCTTGTAACAAAAGTGAGTGGCGATCACATCACATTACTTTAAGATCCTAGACATCTTTATGATTTTCCTGTTATCTATGGGCAAACGACTATTATCCGTATTTTTTTTTTTCAGAGTTTATGATTCAGTAGTTTCGGAGATAAAGGGAATAACAGTTACGTGGGCGTTGTTTAAAGCAGAAGCTAGAATAAGTACCATTATAAAGTTTTTACAAGTGAAACGTGGTCCTTGAACAATTGACTGAGAGAACCATAACATTTCGTCTGCGTAGGAGGACTATCTCGTTTGATGAAACATGTATTGAAACCACCTACTCAGTTTTTATATTGATGTAAATATCATCACCCACACACAGTCCCTAAGTTAATAGGTATTATAAAAGCGGAAGTAAGCTGGTTTGTTATGTTGTTAAAGGAATGCTCCAACCAGCTCGCGAAATTAATAATAATAAGATTTATTTTCTCACCACAATATACATCGAATACTTCAATTCAAAATATCTTGCGTTTTTTGCAATTTGCAGGCCAGTGGAGGCCACGACTCGGCAAACGAAGTGTGGGACGCCCGCAGGCCAGGTGGAGTGACGACCTACGAAAGGCAGCCGACAGAGACTGGATGAGGAAAGCTCAAGATAGGGTCAGTGGCGCACATTGGGAGAGGCCTACGTCCAGCAGTGGACGAATACAGGCTGATGATGATGATGAGGCCAGTGCTAGGTTGTATGTTGATTAAAATATAATTCATAAAGGCGTAGGAACAAAAAAAAATCCTGCAGCTTTATGAACTTAGAGCGTTGTATTGTTGATTTTGTTGATTATACAACTTAGCACTGGCCTGCAAAATGCAAAAAACGTAAGAAAATTTGAATTTCGCGAGCTGGTTGGAGCATTCCCCTAAGTCTGTCAGCATGTTTACGCGGGATCAAATAACAAACCAACTTACTTCCGCTTTTATAATATTATTAACTTAGGGACTGTGTGTGGGTGATGATATTTACATCAATATAAAAACTGAGTAGGTGGTTTCAATTCACGTTCCATCTAACGAGATAGTCCTCCTACGCAGACGAAATGTTATGCAATCACCTCAAGCAATCTATAGTAACAGAACTACGAGCATTCGCCATTTAAACTTTGTCGAACTTAAAATATTCTGTTGTCGACAAAAATAACAGAAGCGTTCATAATGATAACTGTCGCGAATTTCGAATCATGATTGAATTATATTATTACAAGCCGAGTACGAATCGAAATGATTGTCAAATTATTAATTAACGCGAGCGAAATCGCGGTTAAAAGCTCACCCTTCATAATTTTATCGACAGCTGAAAGTAAATATTTATTTTTCCGCTTTCAATGAACGACTTACAGTAACGTAAAATACATGAAATGCCTTTTGTAATTTGCACGTGTCGTGATACGTTTTGTATTTTTTTTACTTTATTTCTTATTATTTTTATAAATTTTGCACCTACTAAATAATTCTTCTGATTTTCTCAGGGATTTATCTCATCACCGTGACCCCAGAACGTAAAGGGCTATTGAAGGAAACGGTGGATTTTATTCAATACGAGTCTGACAGTCCCTTTCGCTCTGCCCTGGGTGGGGAGAATTCATTGATGATTTTACCACGCTATAAAAAAAAACCTCTGATTATAGAATCGGACGTTACTTTGCGGAAATTCATGACATTAAAATAATGTTATAAAAATATTTAGTTTTAATTCAGCGTCAAAAATCCAGGTTTGGATGCAGGATGCCGTAGCCAACCCAAGACCTTGCTTAGATGTGCTTGCGAGCAAAAACTTAACGAGGAAGTTGACAGCACTGCTAAAAGTCACATGTTACTATTTGCAGCCGTCATTATTACAAAAGTTGGCGCCATTTACGAGAGGGAGAAGAGTAATCTTTTCCAACAATAGAAGATCAACATCAGAACGACACCATAAAAGTTCAATTCTTTCGGGAATCGAGTAATTTGCAATCGATTTGTATCGAATGATGTGGGACGATGAGGGCCAGAACTTATTACCTATACGATTCGATTTGTGATTTATTCGATTATGGTTAGCAATTTGGTTTTTGATTGGTGATTTCGTCGTTCGTTTTTTGAAACGGCGCGTGGATGAGATTTCTTCGGCATTTTTTATTTATAGAACTAGCTGTTGCCAGGCATCAATCGAAAGTTATCCCACGGAAACAAAAACCGGGGTAAAAATTCTAGACGCGGCAGCCAAAAGCACTTAAGTCGCACACAAAAAGATTTGACTTAAGTGCTTATGACTTCCGAGTCTAGAATTATCGTTTGTGTTAATCCAAGCTAATAAACTATATGTGTAACAAACGTTTATTATATTGATAGAATTTATCATAATTATACTAAAATGTCGCAAAAAATCTATATCTATACATATAATAAAATAGTAGGAAAGTCAAAACTGTACATTGAATATTTTTTTAAAAGAATACTTGGGGTGTGATCTACAATCGATACCGAAGCCAAAAATATAGTTTTTAGAATTTTTGTCTGTTTGTCTGTTTATCTGTTTGTCTGTATGTATGTCCGGGATAAACTCAAAAAGTACTGGACGGATTTGAATGATTCTTTTTTTGTTGTATAGGTATTAAGTCTGGCCAAAACATAGGCTATAACTTATTTTGAAAAATTGAACACCTGGCGCAGAACCGCAACAGACCAGCTAAACTATAAGAGATACAAAAATGGTTCGATAGCAAAATTTGTTCCACGTGATGAGCATTTTCTGCTGAGAGTATAAATTTGAGGATCTGGAACACCTGATGTGGAACTCCAAGAGCCCAGCTACACTATAACAAATACAGGAATGACGTCTTAATAAAGTTGTTCGGCCTGATGAGCACTCTCTGTTGACATATAAAAATTGAAGATTTGGAACATCGGATGTGGAACACCAAAAGCCCAGCTTAACTATAACATATATAGAATCGACGTCTTAGAAAGAGTGGATCAGCCTGATGAGCATTATCTATTAATGTATAAAATTTTAAGATCTAGAACACCTGATATGGACATCAAAGCTATCACTAATTTCACTGTATATTTATAAAATAACATAAGCTGGGATTACCTTCACGCAGTGAAGGCGGTCGCAGTTTAGGACTGATTTTCGATGACGATGAATATACTAAAAAAAAAGTATTCTACTGGCCAAACTTATTATTTACCCGGGCTCTTGGAGTTGGGTATCAGACTTTGCAGATCTTCGATTTTGACGGCCCCGCTGTCGCTGGCATAAGCAACAAGATCCGCGTACGAAGTCGCGGGCAGAAGCTAGTGATAAATAAAATAATGACTTAATTTTATTTAATAATTTAAATGTATTATTTACTGCGCTAACTTAAAAACTTGACGTTTTAGAGCTCCAAGGGATCACAAAGCTACGGATTTGGTATCAATGTCGAATTGATACCTTGGGACCGATTCTCGGTTTTAATGATGGTGTCGAACTCGAAAAAAAAAACTAATGACGTCATTTTTTCGACAAATTTTATAAGTTGATATGTCAAATTGGCCATTTGTTGAAGGCTAAAGTTAGAGTTCAGTAAAATTTGTCGAAAAAATGACGTCATTAGTATTTTTTGTCGAGTTCGACACCATCTCTAAAACCGTGAATCGCCCCCCTTTACTTACTTACAGACAGTTAGATAACGAACTGATTCAATAAATAGGCTTCTTTCTTTGTGAGGCACAGACTAATGCCATGATCACACGTACCGAGAAATCGGGCGTGACATTGCTCTCGGCCGAGTAATCGGTACGTATAAACGTGGCGCTGAGTGTTTGGCCCTGTTTACACATACTGAGTACTCGGTCAAGAGTACTGTCACGGTAATATAATAATACAGTACTCCAACTTCATACAAACGGACGAAAAGCGAGCTATACCTACGCGCCTCGATGTCGGGGCGCGCTCGGGGTGCAGACAGTCACGGCTGTACCGCAGTGTCGAGCGGACGGTGTGTTGTTTTTTTAACAGTAACCGCGTGTTTTTATCTCTAAAAATCAGTTCGAGTACATATCTAATAAGACGAGTAGTTTAATTAAGCTTTATATTAGAATGCGGATTTATTATACTTTAAAATTTAACAATAAAGCATTTCGTACGACTCAGTCGTGGCGCAAATATTTTTCGGTCTCAAATACTTCTATAATATATCGGACTTTATAAGCCCGATTTGTTTTTCAAACAAAAACATGATTTTTTAAATGAAATCTACCAATCAAAAAACAACACGCATTTTTATTGAACACTTCCTATTCATTATACAAAGTATTTCATTTATTTATATAAAAAAGTATATTTACAATCACAAAACTAAAATAGAAACAGAAAGTACGCAAAGGCAAATGTTATTAAAATGTTGTAGACGGGTAGCCCTAACGCATGTTTACGTACCGCGCGGCTGTAGGTATTTAAATCTGTCTGGCGGCCGAGTTACGCTACTGTATGATTATTATACTGTGGTACTGTCTCGCCCGCTTGCTCGCTACGTGTGATCAAGGCATAACTGATTGGTACACGGCTACATATCAAGCTATAGGGGCAAGTGCTGTACCTATGGACGCTTTTACCTGTGGACACCGTTAATTCTGGGGAAACGAGCATCCCTAAAATTCTAATTTGAACGCAGCCGTTAGCATTTTTCTATGGTTGACAGATTTGAAATATTGCCGTCTTTTTCTTCCATGTTGTTTCCGTTAGGCCAGCGCAGAAAATTTTTATAACGAAAAAGTAAGATTTTTAGCTGTATTTGATTAAGTTTTACAGTGAAGTTATAGAACATGACTGTTAAATTATAATTATGTATATGCAATGTAGTCTCTGTAGTTTCTAGCTTGTTTTCTGGATTTTAAAAGTGCCTCTTTAATGGCCTGAAATAAATGATTTGACTTTGACTTTGTATCAAGTGAAAGAATAAGGGAAGAGCTGGTATTACGACTAGATTCCTAGAAATAGCATGAGCGAGTAACATGACCCGCCATTTTGATTTTGCCTGCCTTCATCTTAGTGTATACGTCATTCGGCTGACTAACCATCCATAATTCTTAGCTTTCCAATGTAAATAGTACCGATACGAAATAAAGAAACGGTAAATGATTGCATTACGCATCCAATTACATACATCTAAATGTTTTAACAATCTTTATAGTAATAGGTTCTAAAATTGTTTAAAACTAAACAGATACTCAAATGTTTACTTGAATGACTGAAAATTGTTGATTATAAACATTTCATGATCGAAAACAGACACGAGGAGTCATGTTGTTAAAACAGCAAAAATATAATCAATCAACATCAAAAGACTATGTCGAGATGGGCTCGTGCCTTCCTACGAGGTTACAGCCCATTTTCACTAGAATAACATGACAGCTACATAAATAATTATAAAAAAAATCTTTGTAAGATTGAATGTTTGTGTTTCTGAACGCAAACAACCCTAATCTCTTCAAAGTTAGAGTGAACAGGCTTCTTCTGGGTAAGCTCCCTCCATCGTGGACCTTGTCTTTGTCACCCCTGACGAGACGGACCTGAAAGTAAACAGTTCACCTATCGTATATAAAAAATATCAATACTAATATCCGGACCTAATTATCTTCTAGGAAATATTAATTAAATTAAACAGTTAGAGACGTAACCGCTCTTGTAATATTTGAACGTACAGTTGAGCACAATGCTACAATAATTTTATTATCTACTGTCACGAACAGAAAATGTAAACAGTAAAATTCAAAAGCAATAATTTGATCCTACTTTATTAATTTAAATGGCCTTACAAACATAACTTTATTGAAAAAACACAAAACGAAATAAGTTTGATAGGTATTTTGAGGGTAACAGGAACAGACAGGGCCCCCGCATCCATATGTGCAATGTGTGCAATGCACACGGGCGCCATCCTCTAAGGGCGCCAAAACAAAGGGCCCAAAAAAATAATTAAAAAAAGATTTTAAATAATTTAGAAATAGGAGTTGAGAATTTATATAGGATTACATACAAGTAAGTACTTTAAATATGTGATCTCACTTTCAGATTAAAACTTGAAGTCCGGAAACGTTTTACTAGAGCTGACTGCGCTCGCTCTTCTATGAAGAATTACCTTGTTCTATTCCAAAAACCTAAAAAATTTCGCGCTCGCTTCGCTCGCGCTTTTAATTAATAAATTGCCGTTCAGTTTTCTTGACCTCCCTTTTGATAGCTCATTTTTCAATACCAAATGCTAAACTAACATACAATAAAAATGTATGTTAGTTTAATCTTGTTGTGTTCTACAACATTTTAAAAAGTTTGTCTTCTCTAAGATGGTATGGCACTCTGGTTTGGGTGTGAAGTTGATGGTTTCTTTTGTGTTTAAGTTCCGAGGAGTCAAGCTTTACAGCTCAGGGCGCTGAATTTTAAAATACACCACTTACCTACCTACCATAAAAAAAACGAGGATTCAAAATGCTTTAAGGGGCGCCAAAATCCTTTTTTGCACACAGGCGCCAGTAGCCCTTACGGGGGCCCTGGGAACAGATTGCAAAGTTGCAATCACTGATGATATGAAAGGTAACTTCACACTTCGCCTGTTGAGCGTTCTGCCCAGAATTCATTGCCAGAATTTTCTGTGTAGGTACTTAATTCACGGATAACTTAATTGGGCGATTTATGTTTTATTTTAGAACAATCTAATTTCGAAGGTTTTCAATCGAAAAAATTATGTAATGTAAAAATTCGAACCGCGACCAAGAATTGAACCAGCGACCTCCGGATTCAGTAGGGCCTGCAACCGGGAAATTCCGGTACCGAAAATACCGGGAAATCCCGGGAATTTTTAAACAATCCGGTACCGGTTCTTCATCCCGTAGTCCCGGTACTTTCGATACTTTCGGTACTTTTTTATTTTCCTTATTTTTTCAATATAAAGCAACAAATCATATCCAATTAACTATTTTTTAACAGTATTCTTAACATAAAACATTTTTAATTGATAATAATGAGAATTTTGTTAATAAAAATTTTGATGAAACTAATCAAAAATCTACTTTAAAGAGAATAACTTTTATTATGCTTAAATTTTGTGTATTTTATAATTATTTGGCAAATTGATCTGTAAAAAGCTTTTACTTTTTTTAGTGATATTTCCTTTATTTTGAAGAAAATCGCGTTTTCTGCATTCAAATTTTATTGAACTTTATATTTTTTTCACTTCGATAAAGCATTATACCTAGTTTTGTTTTGCTATTTGCTTAATGATATTTATTTATAGTGGAAGGAACAAAGTGATTAAGTGACGTAAAAGTTCTACAGAGGAAAAAACAAAGTAATCACGTGACAAAGATAGGCTTCTTTCTAATTCAAAATAGACTAGGAATTTAAGTTCTATTTGATATATTTTCATTATAAGATATAAAAAGGATTTAAAGGTTCCTTGAGATTGTGTACTGATGATTATTGTGAATTATAGATTTACGAATAAAACGAAGTTTTTTGAACTGCACCATCCCACTTTTGTAATGAGGACATTTTTCAACCGATTTAGATAATTATATGTAGTGTGCACACACTCGTGCCTTTCATACAATATGTTAATAGCGATTTGTACGCGAGTACCGAAAGTACCGAAATTCCCGGGAAATCCCGGTTCCAACTCCAGTACGGAACATCCGGTACCGGGTCTTTAAAAAGTACCGGTTCTGCAACCCCTAACATCTAATTCTCTTTTAAACCGAGTCATCGGGGTTCCTGCCTACTGCGTCGAAATAAAATGGGTCTTTGAACATTGAGAAATTAAAGTACTTTAATAACAACCAAAACAACAACAACGGGTTATGGGACATCTCGGCCACGGAAAAACTGGCTTGCGGGCCCAATGTCCCAAAAAAAAACTAAATAAAATGTAAAGTTCTATTGTTACGCAAGCCTTTTTAAATAAAGTTTTCAAGTATAAGAAACTCATGAAATTCTAATACCTACTGACCTCGGGAAATTTCATGAAAAAATAACAGGAAGCTAAAACATCTAAATAAACAGGCTAAAATTTATAAACAATAATCGACTATGGTATCGATCAAGATACACAGATACTGTCTAACGCAACTGATATTGTATCTGTGGTTCCAAAATTAGATATTTTTTATTACAAATAATAAATCATAGTAGCTTCCTATATTGGCCTATCGATCTTTGGTAAGGTTGGGCGTCCAATCACAGCTATAAATCGCTTAATAAAATATGGTACTCCATCATCATTGAAAACTTTTAGGTGAAATTGGCTCGTTAATTGGCAATCGGTGCGATAAATGTGGTCGAAAAGGGCTTTCATTTATTATTGTTTTATTGGTATACTTCTCTATCTTTAGTCATAATTTTCCTGCCTTTATTACAATTTATTTGGGTTTTATATTTGTTTATTTGCAGCGTACCCTCTGCTCCATTATTCTGTTTTATATCAGGAATCATCTTAGTCATACAATTTTTCACGCAGTTCACCGATCAATTTATTTAACTACTTCTAATCCTTTTGAACTCAAAAGTCGTCTTTCGACATTCCTCATTTCTTAGCCTTATCATTATAATTGCTTATCAACTTATCACATTACTTTTCAGTAACCTGTTTTTGCATAGATTTCTTAAAATAGAATTTTTAAATAAACCCCTTAGTATTCGCACACTTTTTGTATAGAAAAAGCCTCCCTTTATATATTACACTTTTTTATAGCCTTTTAAACAAAGGATTTTGCAAGCTTAAAATTTTTGGTCTATTTGCTGGAGCGATGCTTCGCTTTAAATGGAGTAACTGCCTAATTCTTTCAACCTTCGTAGTTTAATCGGATTGGAATACATCATACGTCAATTTTTATGCATTTGGCTAACAGATTGGGCTCTTAAATTAAACATAATATCCATTTTATGTTTAAATCCAACTGTATACATATGGTGTACTTTATGTAAACTCTCATAAGTTAAAATGGGTCACACCGTGTATAATAGCTATCATAGCATTTCTGAATAGTGAAACAAACCTATCTTGGCTATGCTATCGAAATATTCAGATAGAAAAATCTATCACCATCACCGCCTTAGCCTTTGTTCATCATAGGCATCCCACTGTGTTAAAAGATAGCTAGGTATTCAAAGAAAAATAGATGTTTTTACACTGGATAGTGTTATTTTATTGAAGTATCTTCAATAAATATTAGCTTTGTAAAAGTAGACTCGGACCACTTTGAGCATCAAATTGAAAACTATTATTATAAGAAGAATTCGTCGATTGAACTATCTCCAAAATGTCTCTTTGTCAACGTGAATAAGTCACAAATTCAAATTGATATGCTAAGTCCATTGCTATTGCCACGTTGTTTTATAATTTTGAAAAATAATCTTACCAATTTAGTCACTTAAAAAATCTATTTTCTTTTTGAAAACCAGCTTTGATTGGTAAAATATACTTAAGTATTCAAGTACTCGTTAAGGCGCATGTAACGAGTCTAAGCTTGATGGGTTTGCAGCGTCTCATTGCGGAGTTCCTTTGGGAGCCGATCTAATGATGGAGTTCTAGGGCGGCCTCTCCAGCTTCATAATTAGATCAGCTCCATGTCATCATAAATTGTATTACATAGTCAAGCGATATACAAAATTTGAACTCAAGCAAAAACCGGGAAATGTATCAAATTGAAATAGTAAGATTTGATTGCAGACAACAGGACAGATAAAAACCGAATAAAAGCTCATAAAAGTGCTTTTGAGCTGAGATTGAACAGCTCACAAAACAAATCACAAATTGGGAGGCGAGCAAAAAATGTTCTAGAATTCCAATCTTTGCAGGCAAAAACAACAAATAACAATGATGTTACGGTACACCTAAGTGAAGTGAGGACCGAAGCTGCAGATGAAAAACGGGAAACTTTTAATTAACGACTCGGTGTGCCAAGTTGTTACAAGCCCTGAATACGAGATGGTAGACGAGCAACTTTTTGTTGCTTTTGGCAGTCGTTCCAAGATTATGAGAGCCATTTTGCTGTAACGTTTTTGCTTTTCAAAATGATTTTCGTATATTTTGACAAGCATTCAGCAAATTCGTTATTACTTTCAATATTTTATTTATATCAATAAATTATTTGAAGGAACTTTTAAATTGGAAAATTTACTAGGTTTGCTTGAAGTTAGAAAGAGGAGTCATCTTGGCAAGTGGTAAACAAACGGATGCTCGGAAAACTTTAAGAACGTTTAAACATGCAATAGGCAAGCTGGAACTTTTTCATAATGATAACAAGTTACTGCACTGCGCCCTCCAAACAGTTTAATTGATCTATGTCATCATCATCATCATCTTCCTGCCCTCATCCCATTTTACTTGGGTTCGGCGCAACACGTTTCTTTCTTCCATTCTCCCCTATCACAAGTCATAGTTTATTCCTTTTTCTTTCATATCCTTACTTGTACCACGGTAATATAATATTATTATACTGTGCTTGTACAATCCATCCATCTTTTCATAATTGATCTATGTGCTCAAGCTTAAATTATGGTAATCTAAACAATATATTATATCATCTAAACAAACATTATATACCTATAGAAACCCTACTGCACATGGCATAATTAGCATATTACATTTTGACATAGGTTTTATTTCAATGAGATCCACGTACGACAGGACACAAAGTGAGCAACTAATTGTTGCCCGTGTGTGTAATATCAAAGGTTACCTTGTTATGTAACAAGTTATTCTATTCGTTTTACCAGTTTAGCCGTTCATTTTCGGACTTCGATTGGTACCTGAGTCTAAGTCAATTATCTACGTTTAATTAAATATATTTGATTAGTACCTACAGACCTTGAAACTTCGACTTTTGTGATAAGGTTGAAAATCTATAAAATTTTAACAGATTGAGGTAGGTTGTGCTGGCGTTTGAAGGTATTTGTACAGTTAATTAAGATTTTCTGAATTTATTTTTGTTTGAAAATACTACGTTTATTTAACTGGTAGAAAATTAAGTGAGTCGTAAAGTTTTATTACAAGACAGGTGTGAATGTTCGTGGGAACGATTTTATACCTAAGCTGTGTGGTTTCTTTTGAAGTAATATGTACTTAAGCCTCTTTATTTAATGTGTGGTTAAGTGGTTAGGGAATAATTATGTCAAGAGGTGTTGGATTGTGAGTTTCAGTCATAGTTCTTAATTCACATATTTGTACTTTAATTAAACTATATTAATTTAAGCTTCTTCAGATTGATGTAGACGCGTCCTAAATTCCTAATAGTCAGCAACTGTGGAGATATTGACCTTTTGTTTGGTACATAAGCGTGCACACTTTTGGCTTTCGGTTTTAACATGGTCCACTTTTACCAAGTGATAATTTGAGTAGGGAGTTATTATTTTATTTTCACCAGTTAATAAAAGTCAAAACTGTGACCGTAACCTCAAAATTGGCGGAAACCAATAAATGACTTGAAATTCAGTTTAACTATGGCTACATCTGACATACAGGTTGTTCCGTCCCTTCATGGATCACGGATGCTGTAACCTTGTTACCGTTTGAGATACTGTGGTCGACACACATCCCGAATTTAACTCAGACTGTCCCAACCCGACGCGAAATACCGCAACGAAACGATAACTTTGTTTACTTGTGTGAAGTATAAATTCGGGAAAATCTCGGTATTTTCAATACGGAATTTTACGTCAGAAATACAAATTCTGATATAAAATATTACGTCAGAAATACAGATTCGGACGTAAAATTCCGAATTGAAAATGCAGGGTTAAATAAGATTAGCTAGCAAGGCTTTGCAAACGTGAAATTAAATAATAAAAAAAACACAGATTTTTTTTTGTTAACATATTTTCCGTCCACAAAAACTATCAAATTTCTGTGGAACACTTGTCTTAAAAAATGGAAATTAGGTCCATTTGCAGTCACACTTTTTTCAGACATGTGTTAAACAGATGTTAATTTTTTTAGTAAGGCTGAGTTAGTTTATAGTTTCTGTAACTCATTAAGAGCTAATAAATGAAAGTCCTAGAGTCAGTTGTTTAATAAGCTATGTAAACTGTTAGTTAAATCCTCTCAAGCTCAAGTTTTTAACGAATGATTAGCTTGGGCTTAATTACCGATCATACTGCGGCCCTTAACACGTGACAAATAAAAAAAAAACTTGATACTTGTCAGGCAGCGGAGTTTCACTAACAAATTTTATTTAACAGAGATAACATTTTGTACCATAAACCAAAATGTGTTTACAAATGTATTTTTTGATGATTTCTTTTCTTTTTTGCCCATTTGTCAGTATGCTCCATAAGTTACAATTTCATGCGAACTTTAAAAGAGATTTATGATCATAAAAGCCGTTAGCAAAGTCCTAAGTACATTTACGAAGCTACCTACTGAAAAAAACGCATATTTTTTTGCTCGTACATCTGTCGAGAAATTATTGTATTAATATCCTCAGCAGATGTACAGGCAGCAAAACGTAGTAAATTTCAAACAGTCAAGAATTTGCATGCGTATTTATGCATTTTTTTGGCTGTATGGTACATGCATGTATATAATAGCATCCGCTGCCGAGCTAGATCAGGACCTGTATTTCAGCAAACGGCGCCACTCCCCATAACATCAGAATTTTAACTAGCTTATTAGTAATTTACACAATAAAATCAAACATCAAAACAGAAATAAAGTGGAATAAATGGTGTGTGAGAGTACCTCTCTTTGTATATGGGTGTAGTGTACGTGCGTGTATGTGAGAGGGTGTGTATTATTTGCAAAAAAAAATACTGCTGCAGAGAAAATTCTGGAATGAAAAAATCCAACAATTAACACTTCTTCTGGACCTCACAGACCTCACCTCAGCATTACCTCATGTTTATATTTCACAAATGTAGTCGAATAAATAATGTAATCACGACGCTAAAAGCATGACAGTGGTTCCTAGGAATAGACCTTCAAACGGCCGTAGTAATAGAGCACTTCCATGTTCAGAAGCACATTTACTTGGCTGACCACCACTTATAGCTGTTTCATGAATGATTGACGTTGCTCATTTTGTATCATCTGTAGTAATGGATACCTTAGTTAGAGCAAGCACACCGCGTTTATTAAACGCGCCGTTGACGCGCGTTTGTAGCGATGCGATGCGCGCTTTGAAACTTTGTATCGCGTCAACAAACAAAATCGCACCGCCGCCCAGCACGCGTTTCAAAAACGCGCGTCGACGGCGCTTTTAAAAAACGTGGTGTGCGTGTCTCTTACGCTGAGTTAGTTATTGTATGAGAACGATTTTTAACCATATGTATTACGAGTATGTATTAGAACAATGTACAACATACAACGTATACATAACAAGCCATAAACCACGAACTTACGATGAGATATCAAGAAACAACAACAACACTTGAGTACAAACTAAACACTAATTACAATAATTAAGGCAGTCAGTCCCAAACACGTGGCAACACACGATGCCTAGATACAACACTAAATTGATCAAATAAAGCTGAAACGAAGCCTGAAACGCCAAGTAATTGCTGTCTCAGAACCAATATCTCACCGCTTCGCTTCGAAAACGTCGCGTCTACAAATATTTATTTGTGCTCAATAACGAAATTTATATTTAACTATCGAGATGGAAGACATAATGTTGCATGAATTTAGTAGATTAATGAATTCATCGGGAAATTGCGATTTTCAGCAGAAAATATGTTTGTAAAACAAGATACCCAGGGCGAGACGAGACGGGCTGGCAGACTCGTACTGTGTCCAAAGAAAAAAAAATTCTAGACTGCTTCCCTTGTTCTTGGAACCACGCTGTCCTTACCTTATGACGTATGAACTCGAAACAGATGATTATTATATATGTCTTCGTACACATAAAGTTCAAAGTCAAATGCTAAGGCTAAGCACGCACTACAATTTTTTTGTTTGTGATTTATACTTTTTTTTTAAACGTTGCCCCTCAATAAGTAGCAATTTCTCCTGTGTAAAAACTCTACGAAATTAAATCGCAAATTAGTTCGTGAAATCACAAACGTTTTTTTTTACAGACATTTCTCTTGTTCACAGATTTCCTACAATTTTTCATAACGATTTTTTATTACAGTGCGCGCTCAGTCTTATAAAAATATTTTTGAAAGTTTGCAGACAAAATGAAATGCTTAAAAATTGATTGCCACTAGTTTATACGCTTTGATGTTTGTTTTTGTTTATTTTAACTCTTTTGTAGTCTGTACTTCGTTTATTTAAGTATGCTTCATTATTCTGAACTGAAATAGTCGCAATTTTCTTTTTAAATTAATCCTATTTTGCTTGTTACTTCAAAAGACATTATTTTTACTTAAGTACATCAATTCATTTGGCTTTCAGATAATTATGTTTTGCACAAAAAAGATTTTTCTATTTTAAGATCATGAGTATGTAGGTACATACCCTAATGAGGTATTCGTGCAAAGGTTAATCAAATCAAAGAACTTTTCAAGTCAAGTCGCTCATAAGTCAAAAGGTAAACTGATTAATATCGACTCCACTCTTACTCAACTCACGATGAAACATTGAATGCCAGCTTTGTAGCCTTGCGTTTTCTTTCCTTTACTTTTCATTATGGCTTGACCAGGCGTCTTTGATACTGCATAAATATTGCTCCAAACAAAAGTTTTTAATATTCAAACGCAGACAGTACAAAGAATGTGTAAATAATTTTGAGCTCTCATTGAAGTCGAATCGCGTACCGCTCCCAAGTAATCACAAATGATAATTTCAAGTAATCATTGAACATTCAATATTTAAAGTACACTATTAGTTATGATAAAATAAAATAAAAATCTAACCATCGTTGCAACAAAGGTTTCAGATAATTAAAAGTACTTAATTTGAAGTAGGTAAGTATACTTATGGCAATGAACAGTTAATTTTTTTTTTTGCGGTGGTTGAGAAAGGTTTGCATAGTACGAGTACATAAATAATAAATTGACTCAATCTTCCGAAGTTGAGGCTTGTATCTCAGAAGATATAATCTCAACTGACTGACTGATGTTTTTTTTCTCTTATTATCATAAGAATGAATGTGAATATAGGATAAATATGTGCGTGTTTGTTCTTGCTATTAAATTTCATTAACGCTTCAGTATGAGTCGAGTTGGAGTCGAGTCAAATACAAGTCTGTGTAAAAAGTTTTTGCCACAGAGGTCTTTGCGTCCTCTTATTACTGAAGTACTGTACTCACATAGCGTATTTTGAATATACAATAAGTACCTAAAATAATTATGTCAGTCAAAGGTTTTTGTTGTCTCGTAATAAACTGATTAGTAAAAAACATAATGGTACAAAGTGTTTGTAACTTAGAAATACTTTTAGAAACCACAAACGTCGAGATCTGTTTGCGATAAGTAAAGTGGTTCTTAGAAATCTAGAATTCTAGAATAAGTTACTTCGTCCTAAATAGGGTATTTGTCTGAAAAAATCTAATAATAAAAAAAAATTGACACGTACTTTTTCTTTTGTCATGTAAACCAAAATTGACGAAGTTACGACGCTGAAAAATGAAATAAAAATTGCGCTGTTCCATATACTCCAGAGCTGGAAAGCCATTAATTGAAATCCATTATTTTATTTTGTTTAAGAAATGTTTGTTATTACAGAACCCGATGTTTTACTGAATCCTGAAAAGATGTTTATTATAATAATGCTCGACAAAGTAAAGATGTAAGCATTTTCTGTCTTCAAGACAACAGTAATTTGTAATTATACAATTACAGCAGTAAGTGAAAGGAATAAAATTTATTACATTTCGAGCCCTAATTTGAAACATTTGATGTTAGTCGTAAAAGAGAAGCATGTCATTATGAGATTGGGTGACAATGCTATGTTTATTTCTGTCAGTAAATTTACTTTAAGGAAAAGGGGACACATGAATGATATTTTTTCTACCGTTAATAAGTCTTCTAAAAGGCAATACTCACTTCTCGTAAAGATTTTTGTGGATTGAAAAAATGGATTGAGGACAGAACAGGAATCCGCTCGGACCTTCCGATTCCAATACCATTACAATTCCATTACATTACAATTTACCAATAAGTGGTAAATTGTAATGTACTTCTATACCGCGCAAGTACCGCGTCTCAACGTAAAGGGCTATTGAAGGACACCGTGAATTTTAAGCAGAACAAATCTGAAAGTCCTTGCCGTCCTGCCCTGGGTTGGAGTACTCATTTGATGATTATACCACGTAAAAAAAAGTAGGGGTAAAAAATAATGTAAAACGTAAAAGGATCCTCTCGAAAAGGATTCCCACAAAATGGATGGTTTCATCTGAATGTGCAGAAAATATGAATTTTATAGTGATGAGCACTTTATCCGTGGTTTGTTGGGCTCTGCGGTCTATAGGCTTTTAAGTGGAGTATTAAAAGTTTAATAAACTATAGGCTTCATTAAAGGTATAAGGTTATTGCTGGATACAACTGGTGTGGTTAGATTGGTAAACGCTTTCAAATCGGGATGGAGACATCTGTTTAGAAATAATCTGAACTATTTGACAGAAACAGCAGCTTGAATCTGTAGTTTCAGCCTGTAATGTTCCCACTGCTGGGACATAGGCCTCCTCTCTGTGAGAGAGAGCAAGCTGGTTATCAACCACAGGGGGCCAGAGCGGGATGCTAAGTGTCACATGTCTTCGAATTTTTGGTTCTTTCCTTTACCATTTTGAGAGTAGTGCTGCTTTTCCTGGCTGTCTGAGCTCTGGTCATAAAACATGCTAATAAAGAATAACCATTTTGAGGAACAAGCGTTGAGAACAACAGCACCCTATAGCGTGACAATTCATTGCAGCGAAAATTCGCGCGGCGAGAACGACGATTAGTCTTGCAACCTAAACAAAGAAATGTATGTAATTTTTTTATTTATGTATTGAAATATGTATGTGATATTACAATTTGACAGAAATCTCCTTAGAGTCCGCGCCACCACTCATGACTTTTTTTTTTTTTTTTACGTGGTAAAGTCATCAAATGAGACCTCCCACCCCGGGCAGGGCGAGAGGTGCTGTCAGACTTGTACTGACTAAAATCCACGGTGTCCTTCAATAGCCCTTTATGTTCCGGGGTCACGGTGATGGTATAAGACCCGCGACCAACCAGTCATGACCTGCGGCAAGTTCATGGTACTACAATTTTTAATACAACTTGATGTTAAGATTTAACAACAAAATAATAACTCCCATCGTGATGGTATTATGCGTCCGCAATTTAATATTGACGTTTGTTACGTTCGTACATCCGTATCTGTGCCCGTGTCTTCGTTCACGGACTTAGAAAGTAAACCCCATGGTCCTTCGGCTTCTCTGAGTGTTTTTACGTTCTTTACAAAGCTTTTACCAACACTTATTCGAACCTATCTGCTAAGGGAAGTTGATCCCCGGGTCGACGGCGCGTCGTGTTACACGCGCGCCTCAAAGAGCTGTCAGCAAAATGACGGGGCCCCCTCTCAGAGGACCAAAGCCTGCCGGGTTCGCGGGACTTATTTCTATTACCGTGACCCCGGAACATAAAGGACTACTGAAGGACACCGTGGATTTTATACAGAACAAGTCTGACAGTACCTCCCGTCCTGCCCGGGGTTGGAGGTCTCATTTGATGATTTTACCACGCTAAAAAAAAAAAAAAGGGAAGTTGATCGCGCCATTGAACTAAAAATAAAATCAGGTAGAAGAAACAATCAGGGTTTGAACGAGCCTCTTCAATTACGTACCTACCTAAACTCGTGATAGTAATTTCCTAGTCGTTGAGCAGAGCATGTACAGTCAACAAAAAAGATATCTATGTAGGTATCAAATCAAGGTAATTTTTATGGTTTATACCAGGGGTCACCAATTGTTTTGCTCGGGGTCCGTTTTAGGACATGAAATAACGATCGTGGTTCACATTTTTTATTTATTACCACACATAAAATCCACGGTGTCCTTCAATAGCCCTTTATGTTCCGGGGTCACGGTGATGGTATAAGACCCGCGACCAACCAGTCATAACCTGCGGCAAGTTCATGGTACTACAATTTTTAATACAACTTGATGTTAAGATTTAACAACAAAATAATAACTCCCATCGTGATGGTATTATGCGTCCGCAATTTAATATTGACGTTTGTTACGTTCGTACATCCGTATCTGTGCCCGTGTCTTCGTTCACGGACTTAGAAAGTAAACCCCATGGTCCTTCGGCTTCTCTGAGTGTTTTTACGTTCTTTACAAAGCTTTTACCAACACTTATTCGAACCTATCTGCTAAGGGAAGTTGATCCCCGGGTCGACGGCGCGTCGTGTTACACGCGCGCCTCAAAGAGCTGTCAGCAAAATGACGGGGCCCCCTCTCAGAGGACCAAAGCCTGCCGGGTTCGCGGGACTTATTTCTATTACCGTGACCCCGGAACATAAAGGACTACTGAAGGACACCGTGGATTTTATACAGAACAAGTCTGACAGTACCTCCCGTCCTGCCCGGGGTTGGAGGTCTCATTTGATGATTTTACCACGCTAAAAAAAAAAAAAAGGGAAGTTGATCGCGCCATTGAACTAAAAATAAAATCAGGTAGAAGAAACAATCAGGGTTTGAACGAGCCTCTTCAATTACGTACCTACCTAAACTCGTGATAGTAATTTCCTAGTCGTTGAGCAGAGCATGTACAGTCAACAAAAAAGATATCTATGTAGGTATCAAATCAAGGTAATTTTTATGGTTTATACCAGGGGTCACCAATTGTTTTGCTCGGGGTCCGTTTTAGGACATGAAATAACGATCGTGGTTCACATTTTTTATTTATTACCACACATAAATTTTATCCAGTTCTCTTCACTGGTAATTAGCGCATGATTATATTTTTTTAAATTGTGTTTTATTAAAAATTGATCATAAGATCGTACTTTGCAGTACAAGTTGCTGTGTTCTCACGGTCCGCACAAAATGGGTCGGCGGTCCGGATGCTGACCGCGGTCCGCCAGTTGGTGACCCCTGGTTTATACTAAAGAAAACTGTTTTAAAAGATAAAATTTTAAAAATACATTTTTAAATTGATTCTGACATATAACATTTACAACTCAACTGTAATGGTTATAGTGTCTGTGCTTTAATGTTCCGAAGCTTAAGCACGACATTATTTGTGTCGAGTTTAAATGACACAATAGGCTTCGATCAATAATGGCACATAGGCTTTGAAATAACATAGTAGGAAATTAGGCTGTTTTTCCATACGTATCTCATTGTTACCGTACATTTTTGAGTAATGAAACGCATTAAAAACCCCTTTATAAAATATATATCTGTCTAGATAAATCTCTTTTGCTGGCTGTACCTAACCCGATGAGAACCCCCTTAAGTTGAAACGACACTTAAAGGAACGGTTTCCTTACGTACCTAGTTACGTACCGAATCTCGTTTCTAATCCAGTACTATCGTGGAAAATGGGCAAGTACCTAATTCCTTAAGGCTTTGTCAAACGGGCGGGCGTGGCACTAACGTGGCGTTTCTATGGCTTATGTCGTCCTGCTAATTCCAGTTTTATTTATAACGACTTACATAAATATATTTTCATAGTAACTTAGTAAGCCTCTTCGTACACAACACGTCGCAAGTCTCCGATACCTTACGACGGTCATATCCAGGCGACTATCGCAATAAAAATCGTTACAGGTTCATACACAAGCACTCGTCAATAGATGTCAAAGTCGTAAGTCGTCTTATCTACGAAAAGGGCTCAGTTGTCACACAAAACGCGCCACGCCAGCAACCTACGAAGGAGCTAAGTAAGCACGCCAAAGACACGCCACGCTAACGTCACTCCATGCCGAATTCGCTGTTTGGCAAAGCCTTTAATTATCGTTCCTTCGTTTACTAGGCTTAAAATACTTGGAAGTCTTCAGTAATCTAGGAAGGATTACAAAAGTAAGTTCTGCCAAAATAGATTTTTGCAGGTTTTCTGATATTTTAGATATTGAAGACTTCGAAGTGTGAGAAAGTTCAATTGATATTTATTGAACTTTAATTGAAATATACATTAATATTATGATGGGAGGAATAGAGAGTTTGTTTGTAGGAAGTAATCTCCAGAAATCCTCAACCAATTTTGAAAATTCTTTCACCTGTAGAAAGCTACATTATTTTGTTACTACCATCAAGTAACACTTTTTTTTATCGTGGTAAAATCATCAAATGAGTCCCACCCGGGGCAGGGCAAGAGGGACTGTGAGTCTTGTACTGACTAAAATCCACGGTGTCCTTCAATAGCCCTTTATGTTCCGGGGTCATGGTAATTGTATAAGTCCCGCGACCCCGGATCATACGTTGTCGTGTACTACGTTTGTATAAAATAATAACTTTCGCCCTTCTGAATGAAATTAATATTGATTAAATTCCATTGGTAATCAAAAAAATCCAGATGAATTGATCCCAATAATACGTTGGCCGACCTGGGAACCGAAACCTCCCGGAGTCAGGCTTACGACCATGATATCTATAAATACACTCGATTTTTACCCAAAATGCGTCATAACAAAGCTTTCCGAACGAAATAATATCACACGGCCATTACTCAATACGTATTAAAACCACTCAAAGTCCAGTGGCCAGAGATTATACAAAACTATCCGGATTGATATCCGACCACTAGTCAACACTTCAGCGCAATCATTTGAGTGGCTCTACGGCTTTCTACTATCTTATCGCAACAAGAGAATAACTGAATAAATATTTACCACACGCACACTAAAATAGGGCTACTGCTATTACTCTTCCTGTCGTCACAAATAAAATAGGCCATTTTTTGATATGGCAACCTTTATTCTGCGAAACTATCAATCTCGGGTTTAGTGTGTCGTTAATGGATAAAAGCCGAACAGTTTTTTTTTATCCGAATAAATAAATTATTAAGGATAATTTGAAGGTTTTGTTTTCGTGTTATCAGTGTAATTTCATCTTAATGGTGTAATTACGTGGCTAAAGTGATCGTTAGACCGTATTCGGATAGTTGCACCCGACACTTTATTTTCACCTGCCCAACCAGCAATAAGGAAGTGAAACAAAAGTAGTTGTGAAGGCTAAACCTGGTGTCGAGTTCCCGAATCTGTGAAGTACCCAGAGAGCCCCACACGATGAGAATGACCGAAGTTGTCCGAAGATTCCCGAAGACGGGCACTTTCAATATCGTTGGTTTACACTTGGTTAACCCCAATTGGGGTCGGGTGATAGAATAGCTATATGGCTGGCACTGTAGTAACAAAGTCAATTCGACTGCGGCTTCAAGAGATAGCTACCATAGAAGCGAAGTGAATTGTATAAACTCACTTTGCTCTGTCCTCGCTATATCTCGATTTGCAATGATGGTAGCTTCTATCATACTTTTTTCTATCAGGTACCCATATAAATATTTACCTTCAAGTAGTACATCCGTGGTAGCGGTACTGTCGTATCAGGTAACTGTCACCACGGAAAGTAAAAGGCTATTGAAGGACACCGTGGATTTTAGTCAATACGATTCTGACAGTTCCTTTTGGACCTGCCCTGTGTGGGGTAGGTCTTATTTGATGACTTCATAATAAACTTTTTGTAAAAAAAGGAACCGACTTAAACAACACAAAAATTGTAAAATAACTTTCTTTCGTCGGTGAATTAGTTTTTTATTTTGTCGATTTTTGCCATCGACTTCCGAAAGCAAGGTGTTTTTCGTGTGATTTGCCTCTTTCTCCAGAATTAAAAAAATTAGAGGATGAAGTGATTATTGGACGATGAAAATAAAGAAATGCTGTTTTGTTTCAGGTTGAAATTTTCAGTGGAGATATCGATACACCATCTCGTTTGACTGATCTAAGTAAGTAGAAACATACTTAACTTTTGTCAAGTAACTTAAACGTAATTAATATGTAACTGTTTTTATTTTTACTAATATTGCCTTGATTTTACACGACGCTACAAACGATTTTTGGAGGGGATCCCATAACATTTATTTATAGTACGACTTTGATTTTTTATCTTTATTATGGTATTATTTAAAAGTTATAATGATCAATGAATTCCTATTTTGGCTTTCTTACAGATAGGACGTAGGTACTTCAATTTCCTACCTTTATTTTTAAATTTCCGTATATCCAATTTAATTGAATACTTCTCATTCATAAAGATGGATAATCCTACAGCCTAATTATTACGTTTAAATATTTAAGCAAAATTCGCAAACTATGTAATAACGTCGTATCTTTATTATAATTATGTAAACAAATATGTTTGAGGTATCTGCGTGTACTCGACAGGATAACACGCAATATTCAAATTTATCTTATCACACGATCCGTTTAATTAAATTATTGAAGCCTAATCAAATTGTCAGTTTAAGGCTCATTTAGACGATGAAGTTCTGTCGCACAGAAGGAGAAGCGACATATTCCAAGTGAGCTTTACAAGACTCGCCTAGTATTTTGTGTTTGCATTCGAATGAAAAACAAAACGAATTTCAACTAAGCAAAGAAACAAGGTTTTCATAGATCATAGCTGGTGCTTGTTGGTGTTTTATAGTTTTTACTTATCTCATGGGAATCTGAACCAATGAAAAACTACGATTTTATTGTATGAGAATTAACAAGTGAGTTTTACACCGTTGAATTAAACACAAAAATTGTTTTTTTTTTTTGTTTTGTTTTTACGAATAATTTCAAAGGCGAAGAATAATATTTAACTTCCAAAAATTGTATAGTGTGACCAACTTTTTATTTACACGAGTTCATTTTAAATACACCTATAAAGTTTATAATTGGCGAGATTTTCTCCTTCTGTAAACGGTATTTGTGAATAGTAAAGCGAACATTGCGAAAGCAATTAGTGTACGAAACTGCTTGGAGTGTATTAAGCCGATATTATTATGTCATGTGATGGTTATGATACTAACCAAACGTACAAACAATTAACAATAATGAAGACTGTGTTATGATTAATTGAAGAACTGACAACCAGTTTTGATACTTTGATCGAATTTGGAGTAATTCGCTACGCAATCGCGGGGCTCCTATTGCAGGGTGACTTAAAAATGTGAATCTAAAAAACTTTGTGGTGGATTACAGCTTACTACCATCTTACATCTATCTCAATGTCTCTAATTTTGAACATAAATACTTACACAGCACGTTTATCAATTGCATGAAAGATTCAACCTCGCTATCGAGGGTCTTAGTTGGTTAAGCGTCAGAAGTAGGTACTAATCCAGAACGTAGGTCAGGCTCACTGCCATAATCTTTCCGAAAAGATCTTAGCAAGAAAATGTGTAAGTATAAATAATTATGTTTGCTTACAATATTACCTAATCTATCACCTTACATCAATCAAAGCAATATTCGCCTAAACAATTTTTTTTTCAAGTATCAAGAATATATTGGAGTTACACGTGTTTTAGCCGGTTTTTGGCCACACACAAAACCCGTGACGTAGCAATATCGATAAAAATGTCGTTAGTGACCTGAGGACAAAATAATTGGTCCCAGAAGAATTGCTTCTATCTAGCCCGAGTTTGCTGACGTCAGAAAATGTATCAATCATTTTTATGATACCTATGCGAAAGTACAATTTAAAAGTACCTATAATGGTGGTTTAAAAAAAATAAATTTAAATATCGATAGATTTTTCTTCATTGTACTTTTTAAATAAAAGAAAGAAAAAAAGAAATAACTGAAAAAAATATAACCAAAGAGAAGTAAATGGATTTATTTTATTAATTTAGTTTCATTTTGTATATGAACTGTACTCGTATAATAAGAAGCGCTTAAGCAAATAGTAAAAAAAAAGAATTACGACAAAATTAATGGATTTCTGTGATTGGTGATAAATTATACCTACTTCTTTTTATTTACCAGAAAGTACTGCAAAAAACCGTAAATCCATTCTTCGGTTGGACTTGTGGCTTTAGTTTTTGCACGAATTTTTAACAAGCGCTCGCAAAAGTTTTAATCACAATCGTATCTTCGAGAAATTTCTGTACAAATAAGCAGTGCCTTTGTACTTTTAAAGGACAAGGGTACTCTGTAATGGTATTAATGAATATAAAAACAAACGCCATGGTCTCGAATCGTCTATAAAATAAAAAAAATATTTCCGTTAAAATCATTATTTTATTATATCGATAATTACAGTAGCGATTACTAAAACATTGTATCAAAGCATTGCAAGCGAACTAAAGAAAATTATACCAATGTCTATAGTATCTTGACAAAAAAATATTTATAGACATTTTTATCGAAATTCTCGTGGCCTTTCATATCAATATTTGGAAGAAAATAGGCCACATTTTTTGAGATTTTCTCGTCACTTTCTTTGACAGGTCCTTTTAACGCAAACTTCACCTAAATACTTTGATATTAAGGTCGGGATAATGTCTAGACCTTTTTGTATACTCGTTACACTGCTTGTGATTACTTTGAACTTTGGGGTATTGTCACCCTTTTGAAAGTTGATTAAAATTATTATTTCGTAAAATCTTATTTTGTTTTATGTTTTTTCCATTCAGTGTTTAAGCTTACGAAGTTGAATATAATAACGAATTTTCTCAGAATTTGTTATTGTTTACTCGTTTTTTTTAAAGTTAAAAAAATTTCTAACATTATTTCTTTTTAATTTTTATACCAGGAAATGTGAGATACTGGACATGTAGGTACTTTCGGTGAAACTAATTTGTCGGTCCCTGAAAATTCCCATTTATTCGGGTTTCACTGTATATAAACTCATATTTCACTGTGTTCCACTTCAGAAAAATATCTGCCTACCTTCAAACACTCTGACTCTTCGTACTAAAAACCTTTTTGCTACAAAACCCAATGCCATTTGATCCCGTCACGTAACACTAAAAGTAAATAAAGGTACATTAGGCACGACCTACCCAGAAACCACAGTACAAATGGAATTGGCTAATTCAAGACATACAAAGAGACATGACCCCCCTTTATATAGGTCCACGAATTGCAGTTATTAGGTCGGATAGGACCGCAGTGACACAGAATAAATAGATTACAGAAGGTCAGCTTTGCACGGTGAGCGAAGACGCAAGCACACATACGCTTGAAGCTTGCTTAGATCACCCGAGCTCACTGTCTTAAATCGTAATCATTTCGTCACCCCAAGTTAATTTTATTTGAAACTCCACTAAAAAACGTCAAAAGATCCCAAAGTTAAAGGTACACGCCATCACAAAAACTACCACAATCTATCAAACTTAACTTTATCACAAAACAGGAAGGTTCACGTTTGATTGGCAAAATTTGACGATTTCGGATAGGTTGACCTGCTGGCGTCTGTGCATTATATCAGAACTAACGACGATCGTAGCATGGTAACTATGTTATAGAAACGTTGACAAAGAGGCGATTTTAAACCCGCTGGATTTTAAACTGCTAAGCCTATTCAGCCTATCCTATTCCGTGTATTGCCAGACACGATTTAAGACCGATGACCATCAAGCATTTATTTCAACTATTTAAAATACTATTTTTCCACGATTTTTTCAATCCAAGTCGTCGTTCTGTGGTCGCGGTACTTATACCATCACCGTGACCCCGGAACATAAAGGGCTATTGAAGAACACCGTGGATTTTAGTCAGTACAACTCTGACAGTCCCTCCCGCCCTGCCCGGGGTGGGAGGACTCATCTGATGATTTTACCACGATAAAAAAAAGGTCGTCCTTTTGTAGCAACACTATTCTGTGTCAATAGATATAACAGAATCTATCAAAAGGGTGTCGATTACATAGACCATTCTCCTTCTTTATTCCACCAAAGAATGTTGCTTGGAAAGGAATGTTTGGTTTTCCCCTCGTTCGATGCAAAGATAATAATGTAGCTCGAACAATTGATTAAGAATCCTTTTTCTTCTGCCTCGGAAATGAACCCTCATGTTCATCATTCATGTTCATATACAGATAAGAGTAGTAGTGGCCCACTGGTACCGTCCCCGACCTTCTGAGTTGTAGGTCGTGTGTTCGGACCTAGACAGAACTTGTCTTTCAACCTTACTGTTCTCAAAACGGAGATGGAAACCATTGTAAAACTATGATGTCCTAGAGCCAAAATTTCGACGCCGAAAGTTCATCTACCAACTCACACTGATTGCAGTCCACTCCCATCACAGAAAGCCTGTGTCTCACTAGTGGGAACATTATGGGCAGATTATGCTTTATGCTTATGCGCTACTAACACCATTCACGATTAATATTATTCGTGATAGTTTCCGCACAGAATACGCGCGCTTTATCCCACTGAATGTGCAAAATCTGTGTAGTAATCCGCTTATATTTATCTGAAACACTTCCAAAGCTGGTTGAGGGATTATTTTTTTGTAACTACCCTTCATAGTTTAAACATTTAATTATACTTTGAGTGTGTCCGCGACCTCATTCGCATGGGAAACAAAGGGAATCCGGGAATGAAAGTAACCCTGACCTATTATTAGCCGGGGTCGCGGAACTATCGGGCAACCGTGGCCTCGGAACGTAAAAGGCTATTGAAGGACACCGTGGATTTTAAACACTACAACTCTGATAGTTCTTCGCGTCCTGTCCTGGGGGAGAGTATTAAAAATTATAATAATAAAATGAGTGCGTTTTTTTATTCTGCTGTGCTATAACGTCCTCTATCTTACAGTCTTATTAAAACCGATTCAGCTATTTCAGAGGTTCCAGAAAAACCTAATATCTCGTAATTATTGACAGGATACTTAAACCTAAAAAATCTTTTTATGGATAACCACAAATGACGGGGCTCACAGAGGGCCAAAGCATGCCGGGGTCGCGGGACTTATTTCCATCACCGTGACCCCGGAACATAAAGGGCTATTGAAGGACCCCGTGGAACTTAGTCAGTAGAAGTCTGACAGTCTCTTCCATCCTACCCGGGGTGGGAGGACTCATTTGATGATTTTAACACGCAAAAAAAAAAGAAATGGATAGCCACAACACGCCCGACGAGTACTTGACACGCACTTCACAGGCACTTCAATTTTATTTATAAATGTACAAATTTATTTTATTCATATTGAGAGCTTTCTTAAGATTCAATGAAGCCTTCAACCGGGTGAAGATTAATACTACTTCATCTAGTAAATAATTCTAAAAGCATATTTCCTTTGTGTTTTCTTACTTGCTTTACTCGTATTTCTGGAGAATTTAATGAAAATCGTCAAGATTTTCATTTTTCTTTTAGTTAAACGCTTTCTGTATTAGATTTCTTTTGTTTACTAAAAATATGTTAACGTAATACAAAATATAAATTAAGGAACGCGGCTTAAATTGGACCAGAACAATATTTATAATTAATCTCGTAAGCAAAAGAAAGAATATAAAAATAATAAAGTGTCGATGGTACTCCTAATCCACAGTCAGACGACATGTCACGAGTCGCGTTGTCTGCGTGACGTATAGTTGAGCGATATGTCGCTAGCTATAGAAGGTATTTGACTGGCCTGTTGGTCTAGTGGTTAGTGACTCTGACTGCTATGCCGGGGGTCGTGGGTTCGATTCCCACCCAGGACAAATGTTTGTGTGATGAGCATGATCATTGGTTCTGTGTCTGGGTGTAATTTATCTATAATAGGTATGTATTTAGAAATATATAACTATGTTTATCAGTTGTCTAGTACCCATAACACAAGCTCTGCTTAGCTTGGGACTAGATGGCGTTGTGTGTTAGTTGTTGTGGAATATTATTTCAAAGAAATACAAAGAAACTACCTAAGCTACTACTGTCCCAGTGACACGTCGTCAGCCACTGCTGTCTGCAGTTGCCGGGGAATTCGTACCTTAAGCCCCTTCGCCTAAGCCTTCATAGGCGGAGACCTCTCGCGCCCGGCATTGGTCGCGGCCATGCTGCGGGGCGGGGGGGGGGGCCGCCAGCATGCTGGCGCCCCCCCCCCCCCCTATAGAGGGCTTATAGCCTTGCCGGGGTTGCGGGACATATGTATACCGCGACTCCGGTACACAAAAGGCTACCGAAGGACACCTTGGATTTTAGTCAGTCAAGTCTGACAGTCCCTCCCGCCCTTCGCACACAAGGCGACGCAAGTCTCCAATACCTCACGACTTCGGTATCCATTGACGCGTGCTTGTGTGTATACGAACCTCTAAACAAAAAAAAAAAAAATACAAAAATGTTTATTGCTTCAAAAAATTTACATTTACAATGTTTGTGTTTGGAGCTCCCCTGTAAGCAAGTAATGCCTGTGTTGGGGAGCCCCGCTCTTCCATAGCAAAGCAATACATCATATTGAACTAACCTAGGTATTTACAGCTAGGTATATCTTATCTTAATTGTGTGTGTGTGTGTGTATATATATATATATATGTGTGTGTGTGTGTTTGTGTGTGTGTGTGTGTGTGTGTGTGTGTGTGTGTGTGTGTGTGTGTGTGTGTGTGTGTGTGTGTGTGTGTGTGTGTGTGTGTGTGTGTGTGTGTGTGTGTGTGTGTGTGTGTGTGTGTGTGTGGGTGTGTGTTTGTGTGTGTGTGTGTGTGAGTGTGCGTGTGTGCATGTGTGAGTGTATGTGTGTGTGTGTGTTTTGCTTTTGGTGTTCATAGATATAGGTGTGGATAAGTTGTGTGATTATTAGTACCCAATTAGCAAAAATTTAATAAAAATTTACATAATGTGTTCTAAAAGTGCCTCCGTGTCGTCATAATTTAATAATTTTATCCAATTTGTTAAAGTTTTTTTACAATCGTAGTATTTTTTTGGGTATATGTTAATTTTACTGTTAATTTTATTGTAAAGGAAAGCTGATCGCTTGTTGTATTGTCTAACCGCAAATACAGCTTTTGTATGAGGAATTTGAACGATTAGATCTTTTCTTCTCTGGGTTATTTTACTTGGGTCATATTTTAAGTTTTTGTGCATTTTTAGAATTATTTGAATAATGTATAATTTACGAACTGAGTGCAAGTCACTTATTTGATACAGGGTTTCAGTAGGATATCTTAACTTTTTAAAATACATGATCTTAATTAAGGCTCGTTGGGCGCGTTCTACGTTGATAAAATTGGTTTTTGCAGCCCCACCCCAAACGGGGATGCAATATGTCAAGACAGACTGGACTAAAGCTACGTAAATCTCATTTAATATGTTCCTAGACGAGTTTCGTTTACTGTTCGAAATTTTTTGTTTTGGCGAGATATGTCTGAGAGTCTTGAAAATCCAGCTTAATCTCCTAAGTCTGTTCGTTACTTGATCAAGGTGGGTATACCAGGATAATCGTTGGTCGAGTATCACGCCTAAATACTTTGTCTGTTCTATGGGTTTGTATTCTGATACTCAATACTTTTATTGCATTCCACATGTTTTCATAGGTGGAAAAACTTATAATTAGATCATAACATGGACCCTGTAGGGCACAACAAATAAGTGAGTTTGAGACTGAGAGGAAGCTTATTGTTGACAACACCATAATTATAAGTATTGTAAAAAATTACTACTTAAATAAAATTTCATGTAAAAAATGTTACTTAAAGAATTACTATTATAATAAGTATAATAAGTAGTCCCTTGGAAACTGAAGTCGTAAGGAATCGGAGACTTGCGTCCTCTTGTGTACTTGTACCTTAACTCACTCACTGGACTGCCACGGCAAAGTAATTATGTAGTGTAATTATGACTGGCCTGTTGGTCTAGTGGTTAGTGACCCTGACTGCTATGCCGGGGGTCGTGGGTTCGATTCCCACCCAGGACAAATGTTTGTGTGATGAGCATGGCCATTTGTTCTATGTCTGGGTGTAATTTATCTATAATATGTATGTATTTAGAAATGATATAAGTATGTTTATCAGTTGTCTAGTACCCATAACACAAGCTCTGCTTAGCTTGGGACTAGATGGCGTTGTGTGATAGTTGTGGAATATTTATTTATTATTATTATTTTGACTTTTACATTTTTTGTCTCCGGCTTGCCGGGAGTTCTGATGGTACGGGCCTAAGCCAAGTGTTCATCAGTTAAGTACGGGAATATATGATTCCGCGCGGTTGTGATCAGACTGTAGTATACTATCCGACTCACACTGTAAAAACTTTCTAACTAGTCTGCATGTTATTATTATTTATTAGTGTCTTTGACCGCTTACTTAATTCGCAAGACAAATAAAGGCATAATATTGAACATACCCTAATTCAGTTACGTGACCATTAATTTCTTGGGTAAAAGACCCGTCGTTACACATGTTTGGAGTATCGAAAATATTTTATTGTTGGAGTAGTATTTTCAATACCTTATTAAGTAATTACCTTAACAAGCTTATTAACTTCTTAGTAAGGTTGATATTACCTAAAACATTATCATAATAATATAAGGAAGATTGATACAGATGCCAGACAGGTCAACGTACCCGAATCTGTAAAATTTTACCAATGCAACATTAACCTTCCAGTATTGTGATAAGGTTAAAAATCTGTTAAAACAATTTGACAGATTAAGGTAGGTCGAAGTGCTGGCGTCTGTACTAGTGGAGAACTTGTTATAGAAAATTGATGACGTATTCAAATTGCAGTCAGAACAGCTAAGTTGGTGACACTTTACAGTCAAAACTGATAATTAATCAAAATCCACTTTTGACGGGTGTCAGTCAAAAGTTAAGTTGATTCATAACAGTTCACCGAAAACCAATTCATTATTGGACTATTCGTCGACAGGACAATTCATTTATGTCCGCTTCATTAACAGACTACTATTTCAACTGCGGACATTGATATTGTCAGTTTCAACGACAGTCCGTCCCAGCCACACAATGTTTCATCGAAACGACGCGTAGCCGGCACGTAAGTTGGCAAGAGTCGTTAGATGCGCAAAGTAATTTTTTAGATCTCTTTGGTGGACGTGCGGGTCGCGGGGTATGAGGTACTGCCGATCCGCGCACGCAATTGGTGCATCACTCGTCTTTCCCCCTCGCACCTTGACTAAATGTGACCCCGGAACATAAAGGGCTATTAAAGAACACCGTGGATTTTAGTCAGTACAGCGTCTTTCCTGTATTTACAGCGTTTCTTTTTATGGCGAAATGGAATTACGCCTCTAGTGTGCGAAGAAGAAACTATTTTTTTCCTTGAAATTAATGTCAAAGCTCTAGTTTACTTTACGTCACAATAACTGAAAACTCATTATAAGGCGTCAGGAGGATTTTTGCTAAGTAGGACAAAATACAGTTAAAAAAATTTACAACCTCTTCAATATTTGTACCAATATCATGCGACCTACGTCTTAAACCGGGAGTAAATAAAGTGTGGGAACGAGATGGTGCTACACGACTTGTATAGCTCTGTCTCTTTCCAACACTGGTATTATTATCGCTTTAAGACGCCATGGTAATTACCTGTCTCCTTAGTCGATACGCTATTGACATAATCATCGTGTTCGTCACATCAAGGGTTTTGTGACTGGGTTCACAATACGTTGCCATTTCCCACGCCCTGCTGTCTTCCTAGTACATTCGTGTAATGGACCGTTCAATGAAACCTTGGTTTGGTCCATCCAGTGCATTTTTTTCATGTTGAATTCATTATTTGATTCCTGGGTGAGACTGTCGGAATCATACTGACTCAAATACACTGTGTTCCTTCTTTTGCAATTTACGTTCTAGAGTCACGGTAGACAGTCCGACGATCCCAGCGTAGGTGATCTCCTGTGCCATATTTTTTTCCTTCTATCGCAAAAATCTGCACAATGCCACGTACTTATAAAACATATAACTGCTCTGGGCAAAAACTAAATTGTTGTATTTTTATTCACTGAAACTCGGGAAAATGCAACGGCATAATTACCAGCACAACGAGCTAACTTCGTAGAAAAGAAAGAAATAAAATAAGGGGTCCATTCTTCGAACTACCTTCAGGTTATTCGAAGAAAGATTTCATAAACTGAGCAATTTTTCTAAATAAAAATGTTTGTGAAGTTTTCTGTCGTGGTTATTAATTTAACAAACAACAGAGGTTGCATTAAAATTACGTCCAACGGTGTTGTTTGTCCGCCTATTTTTCATTTTTACGTAAACTTTTAAAGGTGGAGTCAAACGAGCGTAATTTTTGAGTCCTGAGTCGCAGAATTTCGGTCATCATCATCATCATCATCATCAGCCTATAACGTTCCCACTGCTGGGACACAGGCCTCCTCTCTTGTGAGAGGGAGTGGGCCATAATCCACCACGCGGGCCCAGTGCGGGTTGGCAGATGTCACATGTCTTCGAATTTTATGGTTCTAGGACATGCCGGTTTCCTCACGATGTTTTCCTTCACCGTTTTGAGAGCAGTGGTGATGAAAGAAATTACACAAAGTAATGCGCCAGGCTGGGTTCGAACCCACGACCTACAACTCGTAAGTCGGGGCCGATACCACTGGGCCACCACTGCTCTCAATTTCGGAATTTCGGTCGCCTTCATAGAAAACGTCTTTCGCGACGTAAAAACAAAACACTTCTATGCAAGCGACCGAAATTCGGCGACTTACGACTCAAAAATGACACCTGTTTGTCCTCACCCTTAAACTAGCAAAATGTCACAACTTAGTACAATTGTTATTGAGTTCTGACGTCATCATGCTTCATATCTTTGCTAATATTAATTAGTTTAACAATAGAAAAAATACGTGTCCATTATTTTTCGAAATTGTGATTGGCGGACTAACTGGATTTGCAATGTATTGATGCTGTCAAAATGGCCTATTTCTCATGAAATCAGCAACTTAATACAATGATACAATGCATTCATTGTTTTCAGCATAGCAGGAGTGAAAATATGATAGGGTAAAACTGGAATAGCTGACGTACATTTTACACTAATACCCTTAGCACAAGCTCTGCTTAGCTTGGGACTAGATGGCGTTGTGTGTTAGTTGTGGAATATTATTATTATTACCTTATATCTCTTAGTCATCATCATCATATCAGCCGAAGACGTCCACTGCTGAACATAGGCCACCCCTATAGACTTCCATAAGGACCGGTCGGAAGCGGCTTGCATCCAACGTGATCCTGTGGTCTTCACGAGATTGTTTGTCCACCTTGTGGGTGCTCGTCTTGCGCTGCGCTTGCTGGTGCTTCGTCTCGATTCGATAACCTTATTGGCCATTAGTTCTGTGTGCTATCTCTTAGTGCAATTATAAAAGTACAGCTTCTTTGATTTTCGCGGAGTATTGGCGACCACTTGGCGACTTATGCCTATTCTCCGCAAATTATGTAAAGGATCGATACCCCGCTGAGATAAAGGGCATCTATCCCGCAAAAACTTTGATCGCACCTAACCTGTAATCGAATAGAAGATATGGTCAATTTAGTAGAAGTTTTAGAGACTCTAGAATTAGATGAATAAATAAAGTAACATGTGATTCATCCGCGAAAACAGAGCAATACCCATTTGAGTCGAAAAATCTAATTAGTCCGCCAGTCAGATTGTTATCAAAAAATATTTTGATACGTATTTTTCTTTTGTCGTATAAACCAAAAGTGACAAAGATATGACGTCACTTTTAAATTGCCAACGTCACAAGCAAGTCTAGTTTTTACTTGCTTCTGGTTCCACGAACCACTTCTCTTGAATTCTGATGCGTTGTATTTTGTTGGGTACGTATAAAAATCCCGAAAGTTCATAATACCTATGTTTGAAATACCGACGTCCGAAACACCGAAATTCAAAATACCGAAAGTTCATAATACATATGTTTGAAATACCGACGTCCAAAACACCGAAATACAAAATACCGTAAGTTTTAAATGCCGATAGTCGTTATGTTAAACAACAGATGATGTTAAAATAACAACATGATTTTATCATTTCCCTAAACAAATCTAGTGTTTTGATCTGATCCCTAAACTGGTTCAGTGAAATGATAAAAATTTCAGAAAAAGTCGTCGGAGCCCCGCTCTGCGGGTTCCTACTTCTGCGTGGTTAAAAAAAAATAACCACGAAGAGAATGGCGGGGTCTGAAAGACCCCGCCATCCTCTTCTAACCTAAATTGTCCTAGTCGGGGTGCCAGCAAGTCCCGAGGTTAGACCTAGTTCTAACCGGCTAAACCTAGTTCTAACTGAAGATAAGTATGATACACGTAGGTTTAACCGCATGTGGTCGGTCACACCTAGGTTTAGCCGGTTAGAACTAGGTCTAACCTCGGGACTTGCTGGCACCCCGACTCGGACAATTTAGGTTAGAAGAGGATGGTTTTTTTTTTTTAACCACGCAGAAGTAGGAGCTCCGCGGAGCGGGGCTCCGTCGACTTGCTCCTGTGAAGGAAATTTACGGCATTTTAAACTCCGGGTTTTTAAATTCCGAGTTTTTAAACTTCGGGTTTTTAAACGTCGTCGGGATTTTAAACTTTCGGGCAAATGAACTTTCGAGATTTTAAACTTTCGACCAAACAACCATTCGGCGTTTCAATTTTCGGGATTCCGTCCATCGGTATTTTAAAATTCGGTCTTTTAAATTTCGGTATTTTAATACGTACCCATTTTGTTAAATGAATGCATAAGCTATAAGTGATGTTGTAAGTTCGCCACAACACTAGCTCCCCACGAAAAAAAGTGTTGCTCGTGTTCTTCTAGTACTCTCTGTTCAGATTCCACAGAGTGTCTTAGTTTCCAGTACTTTTGTTCTGGATTTAATTATTTATTTTTTCTGCAATCCGTACGGAAAAAAAAACTTTATTATAAATTAAATTGTGCAACGATTCACCGACGACCGGTTCATCATTGGACGTTTCGTCGACAGGACGATTCACTTATGGCCGTTTCCCCGATAGGCTCTTTCAACTTTGGACTTTTCGCCGATACGACGATTCATTTATAACTTTTCACTTAAGGACTATTCAACGACAGGACGATTCGTTTTATCAATAAACTCTTTTAACAACAGACGTTTTGAAACGACCATAAGTGAATCGTTCTGTCGACGAAGCGTCCAATGATGAACCGGTCGTCGGTGAATCATTGCAGAATGAAAATACTTAACCAACTTCCTTATTAATAAATCAACTAGTACAGTTACGTCAAAGTTATTCTTTAAAAATGTATGATTAGTCTAAAGCTCTGGTTGTGACTTTAGTACACGTTTATTAATAAGGGTGTAACTGATGTCACAATTAGATCTGCAATTTATTGATACTACCTATTATATGCATGTTGACGCAACTATACAGTTACCACGATTCTAATAATTAGAATAGTGATAATTATACCACCAGGGGCAACTATCCCGGTTTAATTTCACCCTATGTTACTGGTATTATTAATCATGCGCTCTACAATATCTAAAACAAATAGCTTTAGTTTCTGGTTACCCGGCATTAAATCAACTGAATTATGACGCTATCTAACTTTGTGTTATGTTTGGTTGACTTTATAACAAACAAATAACAATGTGGGTGTCCAAATGTTTGTTCTGCCGATGCATTTGATGTGAATTATTAAAAACAGTATGATACATACATACTTAATTCACGTTTCTTTCTCAGGCTGTAGGCAGATAGGCACTCCTCGGCATTACATACAGGTCTTCTGCATTAAATAATGTCGTGGCCTATGTCGTGAGTGCGCTTACTAACACTCAACTATATCGTCGTTGGTACGCAATATAATCGGCAGCATGTCTACTTTGGCAAAACAAACGTGAAATCTCTAGTAACAAGATTTTTTTTGCACACTTTGACAGCCCACAACTCCGATATCCCATGGATTAGGATATTGAAACTTGGTATGATTATTAAGATAGTCCTAGGGAATCCATCGGCATACAGTTTGACCGTATCGAGCACACTTTGTTTTTGAGTTTTTGGTCCATACATATTGGACCATGTCCTTTATGTTCAAAATTCAAATGCACGAGCATAGAGCTTGGGCAAAGTACCGCCGTATCTTCTTTACAAGTCGGACAGCCCCTCCCGTCCCGCCGTGGCGAGAGAGGACTCACTTGAAGATTAAATGGGAAAGAAATTTGAATGGGATGGTTATTCAAACTTCTACAGCAAAAGATGAGTCAAAAATGTTTCAACTTTCACAGTAGCTCTGACTTACATGACTGCAAAAGTAGAAATGATTCTTAACATCGTTATTTTAAGACTAAGATTAGAGTGCTTCCACTGACAAGAAAATTAAGATAACAGAGAACTCTAATGTAATTGCAATAAGGTTACAAACGAAGAGAAAGAACACTGTAGTCTGTTCTCGATTGTACTACTGTTAATCTTTTGTTAGCTTTACAATGAGTTAACAAAGGGTGCCTCTAATACGAATCTTTGTGAGGCATCCGGCAGTCAGAATTGATTGACCTTTTGTGCTCATCTGTACCTAGTACTCACGAATACTCGCGATGCACGCTCATATCTTTTGTACTGAACTAAGTACAAGTCGGTACAGAGTCTTGGGTACATTACTAGTTGACAGCATTGACAAGTTTGTTACCAGATTGAGGCCGAGAGCAAATAAATAAAATCTAAGAATTTGAGTCAACTTTCACTTTTGGCTCAAATTGTATTATTACAAATACTGTTCGTACCAACCCAATACTTACTAATTTCGTACATAATTCAATTAAAACATTAATTAGGAGATTCCTTATTTCTAAATTTATAATCTTGTTTTTAATTTAATCAAGATTCTGAAGTAGCTCCTTGAAAAATAATTACCAAAGTTAAAGGTAATTAACTTCTTATTATGATCTTATTGTTTTCCGCAGAAAAAAAATTGAGGCGTAATTGTATTTTTGGGATGGCGTATGTCCGTCACTGGGGTCGAAGCTTATATCATAATGATATGTCATAATTTACGGCTGAACAACAAGAGTAGAAAAATAACGTTTAATTAATGATTCTACTATCAAAATAACATCATCATCTGCCTAGCTTTTTCCCAACTATATTGGGGTCGGCTTCCAGTCAAACCAGATTTAGCTGGATATCAGTATTTTACATGGAGCGACTGCCTGTCGGACCTCCACAACCCAGTAACTGGGCAACACCATACCCCATGGTAAGACTGGTTGTCAGACTTTAGAGCTTCTGACTAACAGTAACGACTGTCAAAGATCTAGAAATGACAGCCGGGACCAAAGGCTTTACGTGCTTTCCGAGGCACGGAGGAAACTCGCTATAACAGATGGTCACCCATCCACAGACCAACCTCGGCAAGCGCGGTTTAACCCGGAAGATCGACCTGTGCGGCTGTAATTATTTAGCCACGAGCTCCTCCATCAAAATAACAATGAACTTTAATTTCAGCAAAATAAGGTTACGTTTTTGCTATCGAAGGATTTGACAGAAGCTCCCTGTCATTCAACGAGCGGTTTTATTGCACTAGTTTATTACACCGTTAATAACTGTAAAAGTATACGTGGAATGGAATACTATGAGTAAAAATGGCCATTCTGTTTTCGTAGAATTGTGCTTCATTATATTTCATAGTCAACGGACCTTATGAGTCCCGAAATTATTTCGAGCCATCAGAAGGCAACAGAGCAAAATATGGACTGGCAATTTAGCTTTCAAACAATTTCAATGGCCACATTAGTTTGCTCAGTCTGAAATCATTGTTACACAAACATAAACTTGACTTGATGAGAATATAATTTCTCAATTAATAATGTTAATGAACACGGTAAATAAATACCATTGCTATTGAAGGACACTGTGGATCAGTACAATTCTGACAGTCCCTCCAGCTCAACCCTGGGTGCTGCTGGAAGGACTCATTTAATGACGTACCACGCTATAAAAATGACATCTCCATACGCGTTCACAAAGTTAATACGGGCCAAAATGCTTAAACTCTGTGGTGCGAATACAACCCTTAAATATAAGTGTGTTAGGCTCCTATTAGCTTTATTTATTGTCAGCTCAGCTCGGTTAATGGTAGGTCAAAGGTCTCGAACCAGGAAATGTGTTTTATCCGAATTTTTTGAAGTAGGGTGTTAATTTGCATGACAATAAATTCCCCTGACAGAACCTTTGTTTGTGCTCATCAATTTCTATTTCAATTAGAACCGTTATTTGCTCCCGTTCTTCTCAATTTAATTCCTTTGTATTGAGCAGATAAGACCGAACGTGTGACGTTGGGACGACCTCGTTTTTTTATTGTTTTGAAACTTCAATATTCTTTTCCTGTTTTATTGAAAAGGATTTCTTTATGTTTGTTGCCCTGAACCTTAGCATATTTTTTCCCTAGCAAAAATCAAAATCAAAGCATTTATTTCAAGTAGGTCAGTTACAGGAATCATGGGCCATCTGTAGATGCCCAATATGATCCCAAAGTGTAGATCTGTATGGAGAAGGACGGGCAAGAAACTCCATGGACACTCTTTTTCAACATAAAGAGTTTTTACTATTCCACAGGGGTTCTACGATTTTTGTATTTTTTTTTTCCTGGGCGTCTATGTCATCTCGCCACTGCTTCTAAGCCGGCCTTGGTGGTGCCGGCCATATCCAGCTCCACACATAAAAAAAATAACAACAAAAACAAAAAAATAATGTAATACCTCTTTCGGTGTCCTACTTTTAGGCTACGACATCCCCTTTCTCTTTCCAAAACTCTCTGTGTAGTTCCTGGTATTTTTGTCAAAATATTTTAAAACATCAAAAAACATTACTAGCTCTCCGCCAAGTTTCAACTACATTTCCTCCTCTTAAAACTTTACATCACTCAGGGCCCCCGTAAGGGCTACTGGCGCCTGTGTGCAAAAAAGGATTTTGGCGCCCCTTAAAGCATTTTGAATCATCGTTTTTTTATGGTAGGTAGGTCAGTGGTGTATTTTAAAATTCAGCGCCCTGGGCCCTGGGTAAAGCTTGACGCCTCGGAACTTAAACACAAAAGAAATCATCAACTTCACACCCAAACCAGAGTGCCATACCATCTTACAGAAGACAAACTTTTTAAAATTTTGTAGAACACAACAAAATTAAATTAACATACATTCTTATTGTATGTTAGTTTAGCATTTGGTATTGAAAAATGAGCTATCAAAAGGGAGGTCAAGAAAACCGAATGACAACTCAGTAATTATAAGCGCGAGCGGAGCGAGCGCGAAATTTTTTAGGTTTTTGGAATAGAACAAGGTAATTCTTCATAGAGCGCGAGCGCAGTCAGCTCTAAAAGTAAAACGTTTCCGGACTTCAAATTTTAATCTGAAAGTGAGATCAAATATTTAAAGTACTTACTTGTATGTAATCCTATATAAATTCTCAACTCCTTTTTCTAAATTATTTAAAATCTTTTTTTAATTATTATTTTGGGCCCTTTGTTTTGGCGCCCTTAGAGGATGGCGCCCGTGTGCATTGCACACTTTGCACATATGGATGCGGGGGCCCTGACATCACTACATGACCCGAAAAGCTTTTGAAACTCTCACACTTTTACATTAAAATTCCAAACTGAGTTATGTGTGACACGTGTAACATATTGTATTTCCGTGTTTCCTCTGGGGATTTTACGAACGAATAATATTGACTGTTGTAGTATACATTATTAAAAATGTTGACTGCCAAATACAATGGCAGTAATTGCTCGTAAAAAACTTGTTCCTCGCTGAAGTATTGACTGATGATTGATATGTAGATACTGACTATATTTCATGGGCATTTTTTCCCATTTGGCACCAGAGTGGTGATAAAACCAGTGGGGCAAATGGGAATAGACGATTTTCAGTTGACTGAGGATAATGGCTTCAATTTTGAGATTTTAAAATTTGTTTAGAGGTTACCACAAAGCCTGATTGTGGCAACAATCACGTTTGGTTGTCTCTTGATGTAATTTCTTTAGAGACAATGCCTCTAATGGTGTCTTCTTGGAAGGGACAACATGACAAAGCGTTTGTTATAGAATCTATGTCGTGCCCCAGAGACGTTCGATTTGCATAGACTGCTAATTGACCTTAGAATCTAGACGCCTACGTGAGATTTCTAAGCATTGTTAGCGTAGAATACTAAAATATAATAGTCGTGTCTCAAAGCCTTTGTTTCATGGTATTGTCACGTAGTAAGATTATTTCATTATATTAATTGAAACCCCGTCTGATAGTTTTTGTAATTATGAATTTCTTAGGTGTGGCCGGATTTTAGTGCTAGGCATATAAGGGTGCGTCTAAACGAATTACCGTAGTTTCCAACAACGATAAAACTTGCTTATTTAATATCTAACAATACTGAAGTTTTAATACTAGGTGTGTTATACAGGGTTGGTGATTATTTTAAGTAACCATATAAATTGGAGAAAAAAAAATGCGTCAAATAATATCACATGGGGGATATTAATTATCTCCATCCTATCGGTAGTCGTCCCATTTTTTTCAGGAACCTTTTTAAGCTTAATGCTGTCTACACACCGAATCCTTGCCCACTGGCTTGTGCCGGCGGGCGGGCAAGGCAACATCGAACAGCATTGAGCAATGCAAAATCATCAAAATCAGGCCGCCGTCGCTGGCCGTCAAAATCAGGCCGGGCCTTACCCGCAGGCTTGTGCCGATGTGTAGACGGCGTAATGTTATATTTTTTTTTTACCAATCGCATCCGCGGACGAAACGCTGTGGAGCCAACAATAAGTATGATGGATTTGACGGCTTCTTAAGATTCACGGTTTTTCTCGTCTTCCAGAGAGACGTATTGTTTGTTGTTTCTTAGCTATCAGGGGATGCCAAAACGCATGTTATAAAATGACCACATAAATGGTATTATATTTGACTTATAGCTAAATCTTCACAAAAAACTTAAAACAGATTGCTTTCTAACAAAAGCTGTCGTCGAACACTCAGTCTCGCGTTCATTTTGTTCGTGATAAATCAGAACTTGTTCAGATTGAGCTTTCTCCGAACTAAGTTTGAAACTTAATTCACTTAACGCTTGTTTACAAGATTTAAAACATCTTTTTGAACCAGAAAATGTAACTTCATAATTTAACACAAACGACTTTTAGTAACAAGATTTTTCAAAGTCCTCGGAAAGTATAAAAACCTGGCAAGTGCGACTCTGACGTGAGAACAAAGTGTTCCGTACCATATTTATCTATACTAATAGGGGGGATACAATAGGCTGCTGTGTCTCATGAACTGTGATAGCTGACATTTGTCACCAGTTGACTTGGTTGATTCAGCTTTGTTGTCGACGGACATTAATAATATAATAATAATAATATTCCACAACTATCACACAACGCCATCTAGCCCCAAGCTAAGCAGAGCTTGTGTTATGGGTACTAGACAACTGATAAACATACTTATATATTTCTAAATACATACATATTATAGATAAATTACACCCAGACACAGAACAAGTAATCGTGCTCATCACACAAACATTTGTCCTGGGTGGGAATCGAACCCACGACCTCTGGCATAGTAGTCAGGGTCACTAACCACTAGACCAACAGGCCAGTCCAACATTGAAGTATTAGTACTAAGGTCCAGTTTTACTCTTTGGGTAAGGAACCCAAAAAAAGTACTTCAAAAGTAAGACTATATAACATTATAAATTATAAGGATTTTTTCAAGAAATGTGAAGAAAGTTGGTATAATTTACTGGAAGTTATAATGGACTTTAATCTAATGAACTTAGTACTATATGTTGAACATGTTTTCTTCAGGTAGTATCATAAAAAAATATATAAATGTTTGAATAAATGAATGAAAAGATGTTAACTCAGTCTTACCAACCCGCACTGGGGCAGCGTGGTGGATTATCGCCCACTCCCTCTCACAGAGAGGAGGCCTGTCAGGTCCCAGCAGTGGGAACATTATAGGCTGATGATGGTATTCATACGATAGCCTTTGGTAAGACTTACTGTCAAACATTCGAGCTTCTAGTCCCCTTGTATCAAGGTAACTATCGCAATACAAATCCATAGAGGTTCGTACACAGGCACGCGTCAATGGATACCAAAGTCGTAAGGAATCGGAGACTTGCGTCGCGTTGTATACGAAGAGCCTTATTAAATCTACAAGCGACAGCTGGACGACTTTACGTGCTTTCCGAGGCGTGGAGGAAACTCGATAAGTTATTTAGTCACCCATCCACAGACTAACCTCGCCAAGCACGAGCAAGACTTGGACAGGCATGTTGGTCTAGTGGTAAGTGACCCTGACTACTATGCCGAGGGTCGTGGGTTCGATTCCCACCCATGACAAATGTTTGTGTGATGAGCACGATCATTTGTTCTGTGTCTGGGTGTAATTTATCTATAATATTTATGTATTTAGAAATAAATAAGTATGTTTATCAGTCGTTGTGTTTTCTAGTACACATAACACAAGCTCTGCTTAGCTTGGGACTAGATGGCGTTGTGTGATAGTTGCGGAATATTATTATTACTACTTTACCTTTGCCTGTAATTATGTTATTCTGGTAAATAAAGTTTAACAAGAATTCAATCAGGAAAAGATAAATTACCTTAGATTATATTGTCAAAGTAAAAGTAACTTTCCGACATTTATTCCTCAATGTCAAAACAAGTTTTTCTCTTGAAAAAGTTTTTCAGATAACAACAAAGGTAATCTCTAAAGTTATTTTTGTCTGTACTGTATCTTAGAAACGTGAAAGGGATTTATTCGGATATATTTTGACTCCGAAAACTAACATAGATTTATAAAAGTAACTATTTATGTTTCTATTTATATAACTACCTCCACAACTTTTAAAAATAGCAAATATTATTTTTACCTAAATCACACCTAAATACGACGTAATGGCGAATTGTAAATCATGGTCTCTCATATATTTATGGTCACCGGACCGATATACCGGAATTCCAAAACAAAATTATTTTAGTTGTTCCGTATTAAGTGCTAATTAATCACACTTACGAGTTTCTAACAACTTGATTTAATAATTGATTGATGAATGGATCCCAAAATGATGGGTCCCGTTATTGTCTTATCAGGTAACCGCCGTGACCCTCGAGTGAAAGGGCGACTGAAGGACCACCAAGGATTTTAGTCAGTCCAAATCTGACAGCCCAACTCCACCCAGGGACTCATTTGATGATTTGGCACTTATAATTATCCAATAACCAATCATCATGAAATATGCATAAACAAACAAAGTATACCTTCATCCCGGAAAAATGTTCCACCCCCGAGAACAAAAACAATATGTTTATTATAATAATGGAGGGCGCCACGTGTCTTGCAAGTTGTTACAAGTAGAGTACAAACCTAATTGATTGTCATTCTCAATTAATGCTAGAGAAGCTGCAGGAAAAATCTAATCATTTATTTATTTATATAAGGTACACCAACAGCCAAACATACATAGTAGTAAAAGAAAACAAAAATATAAACTAAGTGCTGGTATGCAGACCTATGATAGGTATACACAACATTTACGAAAATGATTTTAAAAAATGTTAAATTATAATAATATTATTTTAATCATCACAACATAGTATAAAACAGTTGCTTCCCCGCTGTCTGTTCATGCTTATATCCTTAAAACTACGCAACGGATTTTGATGCCGTTTTTTAAGTAGATAGATGGTTTCAAGAGGAAGGTTTTTATGTATGTAACATGTATTAAATATAGTAGAGATTGCACCTGGAGATATACCTTGGTAGGTTTGGACATAAATGGTATAGCTGGCGGTATATTATCGGTGTTCTTTGAAACTGTGCAAGTCATTTTACACTTTAATTAAAATCACTCAAAGCATTTTAATTTTACTGAACCTGGCTGAACCTATTGATTGCATTGCGGAGAAGGGGCGGGTCGCAAGTAAACAATATAATTTACACTGATATATTATACTTTGCTTAGACACAAAAAAAAAAACAGGAAAAGGTCTTCATAAGACAATACAGCGAGCAATATTATTGTTTTAATTAGTCTTTGGCCAGGAGTCACTATAGATATCTTTGTCGTATTCAGTGGTCACTAATTGGAAGCCCCGGGTATCTACTCGAAATGTCATCGACAATGGAAACAAAAGCTACTCCTGCTTTCATAATTAGGATAATAATTCAGCCACTTTGGTCAAGAATCAGCATTGACGTACAATGAGACAATGCTACCAGCGTTCTGGGTTTTGAGCCGGTTGACAGCGATGTGGATGTATTTTTGATGCCCCTTGAATGGTTTTCCGTTTTTATTTTTGTAGTACGAGTACATTTCCGGGTCCTTGGGCCTTAGTCAAACAGCATTCGACAGTAAACGACAATCGTTATCGTTCATCAGTCACCAATACATTTTCAACTTTATACCCCAGCGCGTAAAGTTGAAAATCTATTGAAGTTCACAGATCGTTTTCGTTTGTTTCGTTCGTTATCAATTAGCAGTTTTTAATAGATTTTCAACTTTACGCGCTGGGGTATAAAGTTGAAAATGTATTGTTGACTGATGAACGATAACGATTGTCGTTTACCGTCGAATGCTGTTTGACTAAGGCCCCTTGTGTGTTGGGGTACTCGTATTGTACTCGAACTGGGTAAATGCATCTACAACACAAGAGAAAATCCTAGTGAGATGTAAAGTTAATAAAATACTAGTACCTAATAAAGTGATGACCTGAAACACAACTTTTAATAAACTTAGTTCAGGCGTCGCTACGTGTACATTCAATCTTATGTACATTATCTTGTACTTATTATAATATAGTTATACACCAATCTTTACGTAGGCATTAATTCTTACTACTTATTTATAATTATTAAGTATTTAAATTTTAATTAATGTGGCTTTCTACACCCCTCTTTGTTTAAGGGTACACTAGTCGGTCATTCTTCCATACAAACGTAGTTTCGCGATTATTCCAATATTTGACGGTTTAAATTCGAATTAAATAATGATCTATATTCATCTCATCATTGTGTAGTCCTGTATGGAATCAAAAAAGTAAAAAAAAAACATCTATTATTAGTAATGGGTGTCGAAACTTACTTATTTTAAGCCTAATTTTAACGAATCTTTGGGGGGAAATAAATAACAAAAGAAGACAGTAAATTGTAAAATAATTTCCATACAGGAATAGATAATTTGTTCAAAATTCTAGATAACTTTATTTTGTACAGATACATTCAGTAGTTTTTTCATAATATCCAAATTCCCGAAGGTCTTTTGAAAAGTTGCAGTAATCCGTTATTCAAAGTAATCACGCATTCATGAGTCATTCGAAGGGTGGAGTATGTGTGCATAAGTGCCCTAGCTTCTTACTGCTCATTCATCCTATCGATACGTGATGTTGGATGAAATAACAAGCATTTTAATCCCGCTCGCCAATGAGTTCGTCCCGCCGACTAGCGCATCCTTAAGATCTTTGATTAAATACTATTCTAAAGTTCTATTTTTTTATTTTTTTTTTTATTTATGAACGAAAACAATACAAAGTAACCTATACATCTTAGGTTAACAAAAAGACAGCTCATAAAACGTCTAAGGGTACTGTACCGTCAGCACGAGTTTTCATATTTGTGTTTGTGTAAACTGGAACTTTGACACTTTCAAATTGACAATTTTCAAGGACAAAAAGGAACAGCGCCTCTGGTGTGCGAAGAAGGAACCAATTTTTTTCTTGAAATTTGTCAATTTGAAGTCCTCAAAGTTCCAGTTTACTTTACGTCTCAAATACTGAAAACTCGTGCTGACGGTACTGATGTTAACATGTAACAACGAAGGCCAAAACCTCGTAATTTCGTTTCGAAAGTGTCTCAATTCATACATCAATAAATATCTGATTAACAAAACGTTTAATTGAAAACGCCCTGTTCACAAAAGGTCGATTTGTTAAACATCTATTATAAAGAGTCTGATTTGCAAAAGGTTCTATTACAGTAAAAGTCTTTACATTTAATTAATTTATATGAAAAGGAAGTAAAGAATATTTAATTTCATTAGAAAAGTACTTGTGAACGGTATATTTATCTGGAAATTATATAATATACAGGATGTTTCTGCTAGTATTATTAAACACGAATTATTAAGTTCAAGGATTTATTTATACTTTACTTTACACACAATATAAACTTTTCGCGAACATCATTTTCCATTCGTAAGCGCGGGAATCTACACCACAGTGTCAACTGTCAAACGCCGTAGGGATGTCCCCATGACGCGAGACAATTAGTGATGTTCCGTGTAGATCCGATTTTTTCGTCTAATAGTATGGATCAAATGGAATAGAAGCAGGGGCGAGGTCATTTCGAATCTTTTTATCGCTAAGTAGGTATGTCAGTGCTATTTTTCGTGGAAAAAAGTTACACAATTGAAAATTTACATTTAATTAGAGAAAGGACAATGGGCAAAAATGTATGGAACTTGGTCCAAGATCCTCCACTGATGACTCCTATGGGAAATGAAAGCATATGGTTGTGACATCATTCTGGCAAGAGATTATCAAAATCCGTCCGGGGGTTCCTTTTTTATTTTGTTAAGTGACTACCTAACCTAACCTAACCTTGCCTATCCTGACCTACCCTAACCTAACTTTTTTTATTCAGCTGTAAATGATGTCCGACGCATGCTGAACCATCTCTGAAGGCGGTTGGCTTGTGTGTGACGTACACCCATTATAAATACCAACGAGACCTTAAATAGCTAACCTAACCTAACTTTTTTTATTCAGCTGTAAATGATGTCCGACGCATGCTGAACCATCTGTGAAGGCGGTTGGCTTGTGTGTGACTTACACCCACTAAAAATACCAACGGGACTTTCAATAGCTAACCTAACCTAACTTTTTTAGTTCAGTTATAAATGATGCCCAATGCATACTGAACCATCTCGGAAGGCGGTTGGCTTATGTGTGACCTACACCCACTAAAAATATCAACGGGACCTTAAATAGCTAACCTAACCTAACTTTTTTTATTCAACTGTAAGTGATGTCCGACACAATGTTCAATGTATTGTTCAACTGTAGATGATGCCCAACACATACTGAACCATCTGGGAAGGCGGTTGGCTTATTTCGCCTTACCTCCACCAAAAATACCAATGAAACCTTAAATAGCTAACCTAATCTAACTTTTTTGTTCAGCTGTAAATGATGTCTGACACATACTGAACCATCTGGGAAGGCGGTTGCCTTAATTGTGACTTACACCCACTAAAAATATTAACGGGACCATAAATACTGCCGTCCATTATCTAAAAAGCCGTTAAGCCACAGTTTGTCATTTTTCACTTTTTAATGCAGTCTTATACAACTTTCGATGCTCTATCTTTTGGTCTAAGACTCATTTTTCTATGTTTAATAGTTTTAGAGATACAGAACATCGCTAAGCAGTTAAACCACATAAATTTTGTTACTTCCTTAATTAAAAAGCGACTAAGCCACAATACTTCTCTAAAAAGACGTTAACATACTTTAACGGCACAATGATATCTCATATTTTCTAAATTTACTAAACTAAAAGTACGTAATATAGTCATGCTTGACTAAAAAGCAGCTAAGAGTCTTTAACTACCTTCATCGTACCTTAAAATATAAAGAAAAACTACACTAGAAAGCAGTTATACGCCAATAGCGGCTTTTAAGTTATGTATCGAAATTAGTATTCGCTAAATATCAATCGCTAGAGAGCGGCTAAACGACAATACTAGACTAAATAGCAGTTAAACGCTTAAGATTTATGTTTGAGTTTTACCAGATCAGGCTATAATTTCTTCCTTTTTAACTTTATAGAGGAGGACGTTCTCAATTCCTATGTTTATATTTTTATGTTTGTTCGCGCATAACTCCGTCGCTTACCAACCAATTTGAATTAATCTTTTTTTTATTTGAAATTCCCATGAAAATTTTATCAAAATCGGAGAAAATGGTATTTGGAAAAACAAAAATCAACGAAACTCTAAAAAAATATCAAAATTGTCCACATCGATTACTCCGAGATTTTTGGTCCTATTTGTGTGATTTTTTGATCGATGCGGTATACCTGCCATTTGGTCCTATAGAATTTTTAATAAGTTTGGTTCACTAGTTTTTATTTTATGAGCATTTTTAGCTTATTGTGTACATGGGCGATGTTATTAACGGTGCTACGGATTAATACAAGATCATATTATGAATTTGACAAGAAGGATATTTAATAATTTCATTTTGGTTGTCTTTTAAGTCGGGTATATTTTTTATTTTTTGAGAAAGATTTACATTTTATCCTTTTTAGTTTTCAGTTCGGGTGCTCGTAGCGGAATAACTAACTACAATTTATAATCAATTTAGTTGACACTGTGAGTCAACTTATTACGAAATCACAGTGAGGAGAATAATTTACATGTTACGCTTACTGTTAGTGATCTCGAATAGTAATCAGGCAATTAGGTATGTTTTTTTCAATTACAGTTGAATGCCACTATTTGGCCACTATTTCGCCTGTCTCGAAATGGTGAAGGAAAACATCGTGAGCAAATAAGCATGTTCAAGAACTTTGAAGATGTTATGTAACATCTGCCAATCTTTACTGGAACCTCGTGGTGAATTAAGTCCCACTCCCTCACATAAACTAGAGACTTGTGTTTGTCACTCCTTTTTGAGATTGTCTCAAATACAGGTGATGAACAGGATTCCCCTTATGTTTGTTATTTATTTCAGACGTTCTTATTTTTCCTTGTTTTTTCCTATGGTAATGGTACTGTCGCAAGTGGTGTTATAATAGTTGACAAACTGGCACATATTCTTTTTATGTTCTAATAACAGTACTTACAGAGCAAGTCAGTTAAAAAAAACAATGCATGTTTGCTAAACTATACGAGTATTGATCATAACAAAACGTTTTCAAAACTTGAATTTATTGCATTTACAATTTATTTATTAAATACAGTCTAAATGTCAATGCAATTTACATACAATAAAAAACTGTTAAGGCGCTCCCTTACCGCGAGCATTCACATGTAATGTAACATAAAAGTGCGCAATTTGATGCATTGAAGGTGAATGCTCGATGAGGGCCCTTAGGTTAGTTTTATATGTAGGTAAGCATTCATTTATCAGTTATATTAAATTAATCTGTCAAGCAAGGCAAACGAGACAAAATTGACTTTTTATTGTTATGTGGCCTCGGGGGCCAATTGAAGCTTAATGAGTTAATGGCATAATTTTATAAAATTACCTACACAATTTAATTAGTCGTACTGATTGTCTACGTGTTCTTTTTTAATAAATATAGGTCTGATTTTCATAAATAGTTTTTAACTTCCCATATTTTTACCTGTAGCTGCTTACTTAAAAGGCAGTTAATTGCGATCGAGATGTCTTTAACTGCCTTTTAGTAAAGTAATAGGAGAACTAGTATAAAAATATGTTTTATAATACCGAGCTTAATGGCGTCTAAAATCCCATAACTGCTTTCTAGGTAAGCAAAGTTAGTCTTCCAAGCATTAGTTACTAGGCTACAAGTGAGTTAAAATCCTTTAACTGCTTTTTAGCTCAGTATATTTTGGATAACTTTTATTAACAGTACAAGAAGTGGCGGCTACAATAAATTGCTTTGCTAAAAAGCCGTTAAGGGGTGGTTAGCGGCCTTATAGTGCAGTATATTAAGTAAAAATGAAAAAAAATGCTTAGCTAAAAGTTAGAAAATTAATTTAAATAAAATGTAATGAATATAAATAAATGAAATATATCATATATTGTGCACAAAGACTATACCTACATATATAAATTGCAACCTTGTTCCTAGGTAGCATACTTTTCAAGAGACATCAATTCCCACTTATTTTTGCGTTTTCTCGAAAAATACTTTTTGGGCTTAACGGCCTTTTAGATAATGGACGGCAGAATAGCTAACCTAACCTAACTTTTTTTATTTAGCTGTAAGTGATGTCCGACACGATGACATACTGCACCATCTGGGAAGGCGGTTGGCTTATGTGTGACTTTAACCCACTAACAATATCAACAGGACCTTAACATAACTTATGTGTTGGGCATCATTGAAAATAAGCTAACCGCCTTCCCAGATGGTTCAGTATGCGTTGGGCATCATTTACAGCAGAACAAGAAAAGTTTGGTTAGGTTAGCTATTTAAGGTTTCGTTGGTATTTTTGGTGCAGATAAGTCGAAATAAGCCAACCGCCATCCCAGATGGTTCAGTATGCATTGGGCATCATTTATAACTGAACTAAAAAAGTTAGGTTAGGTTAGCTATTTAAGGTTTCATTGGTATTTTTGGTGGAGGTATCTCGAAATAAACCATTCTCCTTCCCAGATGGTTCAGTATGTGTCAGACATCATGTACAGCTGAATAAAAAAGTTAGGTTCGGTTAGCTATTTAAGGTCTCGATGGTATTTTTGGTGGAGGTATCTCGAAATAAACCATTCTCCTTCCCAGATGGTTCAGTATGTGTCAGACATCATGTACAGCTGAATAAAAAAAGTTAGGTTCGGTTAGCTATATAAGGTCTCGTTGGTATTTTTGGTAGATGTAAGTCACACATAAGCCAACCGGCTTGCCAGATGGTTCAGTATGCATCGGGCATCATTTACAGCTGAAAAAAAAAGTTAGGTTAGGTTAGCTATTTAAGGTCTCGTTGGTATTTTTGGTAGATGTAAGTCACACATAAGCCAACCGCCTTCCCAGATGGTTCAGTATGCGTCGGGCATAATTTATAGCTGAACAAAAAAAGTTAGGTTTGGATAGGTTAGGTAGTCACATAAACGCCTATAAAAAAAGAACCCCAGGACAGATTTTGATAATCTTTTGCCAGAATGATATTACAACTATGTTCTTTCATTTCCCATAGGTGGCATCAGTGGAGGATCTTGGACCACTTTTGCCCATTGTCATTTTCCAATTCTAAATTATTGTTTTTTTTTCCTAATTAGGCATACAGTTTTTTTTAAGGAAAGCTTCTTAACAGACCACTATCTCGTCTGTTATGAACGCCTGTCGAGAGTGAAGCATGTTTTCCTAAAAGTAACCTATTCACTCTTAACTTTGTAGACCCAAAGGTTGCTTGCCGGGGTCGCGGGATTGTCTCACCTGGTAACCGCAACCCTGGTACATAAAGAGCTATTGAAGGATCACCATGGCTTTTCGTCAGTGCAACTAGTACAAGTCTGACAGTCCCTCCCGTCCCGCCCTGGGCGGCTCATACGATGATTTTACCAAGTGACAAAAAAGACCCCAAGGTCATAGCTATCCCGGGTCGACGGCGCGTCGTGTTCCACGCGCGCCTCAAAGAGCTGTCAGCAAAATGACGGGGCCCCCTCTCAGAGGGCCAAAGCCTGCCGGGGTCGCGGGACTTATTTCCATTACCGTGACCCCGGAACATAAAGGGCTACTGAAGGACACCGTGGATTTTAGTCAGTACAAGTCTGGCAGTACCTCCCGCCCTGCCCGGGGTTGGAGGTCTCATTTGATGATTTTACAACGATAAAAAAAAAAAAAAAAAGGTCATAGCTATCGGGAACAGTTCCAGTAACATCCTGTTTAAAACTACATTTATAATGATATTTTCTATATTCTCTGATACACTATTTCAATATCAATTAATTTAATTACAAGAAACAGGAGTAAAAATAGTAAACTAAATTAATTTCAAGAGTAACTAAGAGGATTTACATAGCAATAAAAATGATAAGAGGAATAAGTAAGGCACCTGTTCCACTGTCATGATGGCAGCGGAAAGCGATTAGCGGTCAATTAATCAAAATTAAACGACAAAGTTATTACAAAGTCCAGCACGCGTAGCATGGCGCAGTAGAAACGGGTTTTGTCGACGGGAGAATAGACAAAATGACAGAAAGTTATAGATTTTTATCAATTTAAGCATAGCAATGTTTAAAATATAGAAAAGATATGATTCTACTCTTTAATGGTGTAAGAATCGTTTCATACTTGAGCAAAAAAACAGTCGATTTGTGAAGAAATAACGATGAAATAACTTTGTTTTTTCTTGGTAGAATAGAGATAGAATCGCCATGCTACTCTTGGCTTATTCCGGCGAGTGAAAGTGACAGAGCTATACAAGTCGTCTAGCGCCATCTCGTTCACTCAATGGAACAAGCCTTGTTTTAAGACGTTGTAATACCTCCCCCAGCTGGCCTACCATGACGTCTTAAAGCGTGTGTGGTTCCGCTCAGGAAACGAGATGGCGCTAGTTAGACGACTTGTATAGCTCTGTCTCTTTCCCTCAGTCTAAAGACTCACGCTTTAAGACGTTATGATAGGCCATCTGGGTAAGTAAAATGAGGTCTCGGCGCTGGCAGCAAAATGTCAACAGAACTTTGCGGAAGGCACAAACATGCTTTGGTGTCCAGGGTTTGGGGTGGCCACCATAAGGTTTCAGTACTTCACAGTTCACACAGGAAAAATGAAGAAAAAACACAGCAATGGTCTATCTATAGAGCTATCAAAGAAAGTATTAACTCAGCGATCATCATAAGGCAGGCAGAGCATTTGCTATGATGTTCTTTGATAACGCATAATAAAAACCAGTACCGCGGTGAGCGACGAATACGACGCGACGCAATGCAGTTCGACCTATTTCAACAACTATTATAATACTCATTTCGTGTTGCGTCGCGTCGTATTTGTCTTTCGCGCAGGACACATAAGCTGTTCGCACACTGCTCATTAAAGTTCTACTCACTCCTTACTAATCGCTAGCAGTGAGACAACAGCCTAATAGTGCCATGTTTATTAAATTCCCAGGGTTAATTTCCTATGAAAGAAAATTAATTAAACTAACATGCCTATTGTAATCTAATGTAAAATGTCATAATAACTTACATGCGAGCTAATGTATTCCTAATGGGCTTATTTCTAAAGCTTTTGTATGCGACTTACGAGATTAAAAACACGATTGATTTATGGAAAATGCCAGTCTAGGCGACGCAAGTTTGAATATTAGTACAATATGTAGGTATCTAAAAGTAATACATAGACCCCGCAAGGGTCAAGCAGTACGATTAAAGTTGATTGAAACGCGTCTCTTATTTCTGACATCTATAATACATACTAGTGGCCCATCCCGGCTTCGCACAGGTGGAAGACCTGGTCTAAAATTTGAGATTTAAACTATCCTATCTCTCAAGTTGGATCGAACTGCACATGGTGTGCGAATTTTATTATAATCGGTTAAGTGGTTTAGGAGTCCATTGAGGACAAACATTGTGACACGAGATTTATATATATTAAGATTTATATATGCATAATTTTTTCATGAAATGCTTTGAAAAGAAAATATACTTCCACACACCATAACAAACCTAATCCTGGCCATACACGGTACAAGTGTAGTTGCGCAAATCCAGACTTGTGCAAGTATACTGTAACATGTGTGGGAAGATACTAGCACAATTTCCTAACATTTTCACTGTCCTGTGTTTGTGCAAGTCCAGACTTGCGCAAGCATACTGGAACGTGTGTGGCATAACCATGCCCGTACTCTTGCATTTTCGAGATTTTCATAAAAAGAGAAAGGAGTATTTTTCTGCACGTAAATAATTTTAAATGACACCCCGTTACAGATACTATTTTAATTAATATTTAAAAGAAATATGTAAAAATATAAACAGTACCCATAGCACGAGTTTTCTCTATTTTACTTTACAGAGTTTTTCCAGTATTTACAGCGTTTATTGTATGAAAATATGGTACAGCGCCTCTGGTGTGCGAAGAAGGAACCAATTTTTCCCTTGAAAATTGTAAATTTGAAGTCGTCAAAGTTCCAGTTTACTTTACGTCTCAAATACTGAAAACTCGTGCTGACGGTACTGTATGCTAAAAAATATAAATCCAAATGTAAATTCAATTATTCAAACGCTTATATCAACATTTCCAAAAAAACGAGATCAGTTTAAAACCAAAGTGGTTTATAGTTTTTTACAAGAATCGCGCACCAGTAAATCGGATCTTTTTATAGTCTATAACATTATTTTAAATCACACTATATTTGCAGGGTACATTAAAGTCAGTGGAAAGTAAAATTTATTCACTGTAAACTCGAGCCAAGCTTAGCATAATGTAAAAAAGTTGACGTATGGAGTAATATTTTTCCGTGGCGGGGAAACATGTTGTGCATGGTAAAAAATTTGTGCAAACACTCGTTGATAATATTTTTTCATTGAATTTTTAAGTAAAGTATCCTATTGCAAAGTTTTTAAAATATTCCACAACTATCAAACAACGCCATCTAGTCCCAAGCTAAGCAGAGCTTGTGTTATGGGTACTAGAAAACTGATAAATATACTTATATATTTCTAAATACATACATATTATAGATAAATTAGACACAGAACAAATGATCATGCTCATCACACAAACATTTGTCCTTGGTGGGAATCGAACCCACGACCCCCGGCAGCGAATAACTGATGATTACAAGCAAGTTAGGATGGTAAATGACCAAAATTTGGAAGCCCTTTGAAATGATCCGACCAGGTAAACGTTTCTCTCCTCGAAATTTCATTAAACTCTTCTTTTGACTAAGAAAAGAACAGGAACAAGATGTTTCAAGAGAGGCTTATGACCATCAGTAAAGAGCAGTTGAGGAAGAGGAGTTTTCTATTTTAATTTATTAAAACCTATCAAAATCAAAAATCAAAACGTTTATATCAACTAGGCCTTAACCGGCACTTTTGAACTGTCAAAAGACAAATTAAAATTAGTACAAAAATAGTTATGGTGCTACAGTCCCAGTCACAAGACATAAAAACTGTGAAAGTACCGTAGGTGCTCATTCCAAATCTGCCTTCTATAGCTGCCTAGTACACAATATTTGGAGACAGACAGGCACAGCATGTAAATATTCATTATGGTTATGCAGAACTGGGAAGTATGACAACTGATCCCATCAAGGGACATTTGAACTAAACTTAGATGGACAGTCGCTCCATGTGAAACAGAAGTGTACAGTGCATTCCATTAATTTGTAAGCCGACTTCTATTTTGTGGCTGGAAAAGATATTGATGTCACAATTTAGTTCTTTCAATATTATAATGAGATCAATAGTATTCCATTCAGTAGGCACTTTTTTTTTGGGGAGGTCACGTCATCAAATTTGTCCTCCTGTCCTGTCATTTTTTTTATCGTGGTAAAATCATCAAATGAGTCCTCCCACCCCGGGCAGAACGAGAGGGACTGTCAGAGTTGTACTGACTAAACTCTCTACTCGTCGTACTCAGCCCGCTTCCTAGGGTGGCCGAGAATCACTCTGCACGACATCTGGTGAATTTCCTCCAATTATTCCGCCTCCTCCTCCATTATAGAATTACCTTTAAAACAGTACTAGACAACTTATTTAGAAAAAAAAACCGTACTAATCAAAGAACGCCAGGCCTGTAAGTAAAAAAAGTCGTGTCCTTTTGTACTCAAACACCACTGTGAAATTGAATTGACGGAGTAATGAGCCTTGAAAGAGATTTAAAGCGTTCTAAAATTACCTACTGGCCTTTCACGGCACTTTTTGTCATTACTGTGATTTACGGCCGCTTTTAGAATTTTATATCCGAGAGCTCTTATTCTTTTGTAGTTTGCATGAACTTTTCACTGACAATCAAATTGTTTAATAGCTGTAGGAGTTTTAATAGTATGAAGTGGAGTAGCTAGCCGGGTCCCAAACACCTCAGCCTGGCTTGCGGACCAGGCGGTAGTAAGGATCGGGGGCCCGCTGAGCCTAGCGCCTCAGGTTTTGCGACTGAAATGTAAAAAAGTGCTGGATTAAGACTACTTGACACCCTAAGCAATCCAATCCTATTGTGCCCCCCTATCCGTAGGTGAACTTGTTTCTGCTTTCAGTTTTTTTTTAAACATTGATGATGAGGTACGTGTTATACAGGTACTACCTTTAGATAGATAAATATATACCTCGTTTAGGGGGCAGTGCAATAATCCGACTCAGCCTAACCCTTGCTGCCCTCCCTCAATGACCACACTAAGCCTAGGCCCGAACCCCACAGGAGTTGTTCATTTAATAAACTTGGAGTTGTAAGCCCTGGCTGGGGGCCTTAAAGTGATTTTTGGCCACCACAGGATTGTCCGGTTAAGTATAGCTTCAACCTTCCAGAGTTGTTGCGCTAAGAGAGACAAATCAATAAAGAAAGTGAACATATTAGTCCGCATCGTCACAATTTCTTAGCCATGTTTAAATGTTACTAAACAATTTGTGAACATATTGATCTTCCTGACTGTACCGGCAACAAAATAATCAAAACATCCCATTCCGGTATATTTGCTTATTCTGTTTATTTTCGTAAACCACATCATACGCCCTTCACAGTAATAAACGATAAAAAAGAAGATTTATTACCATGTCATATATTATGTTTATATGCATAATGTCGTATGTGAACGGATATACAGGATTTTAGTACCGCTACATAATTTTAGGGTTGCCTCAAAAGAAAAATCCTTCAAAATCGGTCACGAGACTCCTTTTACCGTTTTTCGATATTCTTCATTGTTTTCTAGTTGAAAAATTCAACCTGTATATTCTTATGAGCTTTATATGTTATATCCTGGGACAGTTTTTGTTTCGATTTTATGTTCTGGTGGGATAATTTTAGGCAATAGATAATTTTAATTCAACTATGGCGCTAAGTTTGTGTGTGCTATATCGTTTTCAACTACAGAACTAACGAAAAAAATTCGTTATGCATGGTGGGTACTTTTTTTATAAATAATTTTAATAAGTTTTGTATCATTTTTATATATTTTTAACTATACAATTTAATTTACAAACTATAAATAAAAACCTACTAATAATATTTACAAGGAAAAATAATAAAAAATAAAAAGAAAAAAAAAAAAAAAAAAAAAAAAAACATTCATAGGGCGTCAAAGAATACGCGAATACTTTAATAAATAAGTTTTGTGATGTGGGAAATCATCAATCGATCGTCAGACGACTCGTATTGACCTAAAACCACCATGTTCCTTGAGTTAGTCATACTATTCCGTTTTTAGATGTAGCAAGGTACCTAATTAAAATTGAAAAAAGTAGGTAATTAAAATTGAAGCTTGAAAAAAGCATTGTTAGGTCGAAATTAATTTCAGCAGTTTCATATTGTCCAGTTCTCAATTACTGTCTTCCTTTGTGTATGTTGCCGACTTTGTTTAACAAAAGAACATTATTTTATTTTCAACTTTCCATTACAATTAATTTTCCAGGAATGTGTTGTATTCGAATAAAGTATTTTGGATGACGTCATCATATTTGGCACTAGATAAGGCGAATCAATCAATTTATCATTTATTGTGCAAAAGCTGGTATTACCCAGCACTAACAACCTCATGTTCATTAATAAAACCAAATAGGTTTATGTACGTACACAAAGACAATAAAACTAGATAGGTCTATGAATACACGACCACACATCAACCTATACAAAACATTATAAGCTTACCTTATAATGGTTTGAAGTTGAAGCCTCGGCCCATACTTAAACTCAACAAAGATGTAGGTACTATATATCATTTAAAAGGAAAACAATTATAGAATTTCGTTTATAGAAATTCCATTTTCTTAAGAAGTACCTACACTCAGGGCCGCGCCGCCCCTGTGTGCGATGTGTGCGGCGCACACAGGCGCCAGGGCTTTAGGGGCGCCGGATGAAATGCCAAAGCCAATTAATGAAATTATTTTTTCAAGTAATATTTTTGTTACATTACACCTCACCTCAGTATCGATAAGTAAGTAGACACCTACAAGTCTCCCAAGACATAAGCACTATTTGAATTGACCCACTGTTTATATTTCGGGTAATGAGTTTATACGAACTTCAAGCGCTGCGTCTACGTTTTAAAATCAAAAGCAGCGCCGCAGCCAATACAATAGCTGACTATTATAATATGTAGTACAAAGCCGAGCCGTAGATTATGAGTTTATATTAACGCAACTTGATACGACCGGAGACACCGGACTTGCCAAGTCCACGATTTTAATCAGCGAAAAAATAAGTATAAACAATTAGATACATTTTATCCAAAGTGGGTGCTAGGTGCGCATTGAATGAACGTCCCGTGCTATAAATTATATAAAAAAATAAGTTTAATTTCTAACACTAATGACAATACTAAGAACAACATTTAAAGTGTTTTCACGATAAGTGGTAGACTGGTAGTGTACAAGAAAATAAAAGAAATTATCTGGATACGATGTGACGATAATTATACTTGATAAAAACACTAAAAATACTAGTAAAAAATTTACGGTTCTACGTCTACTTCCAAGGATTTGGGAATCATTGAAGTGTCTTGAACTGATGAAGGTGTTAAAACTGATCAAAAAAATGTTTTAAGCGGAGGTATGTTCTTTTTATGTAATTTCTTAAACAATATGCTACAATAGCCCTGATGTTCCTTCTGCGTTTTAAATAAAATAAATAAAGAGATAAATCTGTCATAATTTACAAAAATATACAATCAATATTAATATAGTCGACACGGTTGGCGCAGTGGCTGAGCGAGGGATCGGCTGTTGCGCTGCGTGTCACGGGTTCGATTCCCGCACGGAACAGTATTTTGTGTATTGTGTATGTTTTTAAAATTACTGTTACTGTAAAAATATACTTGTATTAGTTATAAAATTGGGCGTTACGTTGCGGAAATCCGTGACATCAAAATTAGAAAAATATTTAAAATATAAGGGGTGGGGGAGGGGGGGAATTCTGCGGTCAACAGCTACTGTAAAATAAAACTCAGGAAAACATTATTTTTCAAAAAATAAAAATGTCGAACCCAGGCAAAAAAAGAGGCGCTTCCAAAATTTTGCACACAGGCGCTGCTAGGGATCGGCGCGGCCCTGCCTACACTGAAAAAAAATTTGATATAAGAAACTTTTAAATTAATGATTTTTTGCATATTATATTTTTCTCACATTATGATATGTTTTATGTTATGAATTATCTTTAATTTAGAAATTCTATTGGACCCAACATGAATCGGGCCGGTTCTTGTCATACCCCTTTTCAACTGTCCGTTCTCATGTACCGTGATAACTATCGAAGATCATGATAGAAGATACGGACACCTGGTGACAGACGTATACCTAAGTCTTAGTAATAGGGTCCCGTTTTATACCCTTTTGATACGGAACCCGGAATAAAAGTATAGAGCTACTTTCCCTATCTACTTATTCAACAATAAGCATCTATGCCTATCTTTTAACTTTTTTTTTCACGACCTTTCTTCTCAATGCCTATAGAATTTTCCTTGTACAGTCTATTCAAAGCCATGTGACATCTGTCAAAGTGCTAGGCTCTTTAGATCATAGCCCACACCTGCTCACTAAAAAATAGCATTGATCCCAGCTATAGAATGATAAAGTTACAGACTTTATGTCACGAAAATAGAAAAAAAGAAAGAAAAACATTTTATTTTTTCACAGACATGCAAAATATGAAATAGAAAAGCAGGGAAAATAAAGACTAATTAAATCTTAGCATAACATAATAAACAAAAAACAGAAATCGGCAGCTCCACGCAATGACTGTGAAATAAAAGGCGACCACTCAGTATAATGCTGGTGCTATAGAGAGGGATACTCGCCTCCTTTTGCGAAGCAGTCAGGCTTTCGAAGGAGAAGCCGGGCGCCTCCACCTCCATACATGAAACGAGTGAGTAAAGGAACTTTTTACTCACAGTTTTTAGTGAGTAAAAGTAGCTTTATAGAGGGCTATAGATTTACAGAGGGCAAAGATTTTCTTATACAAAATTATAAAATATTATCAAAAATTATAATTTCCTTGTGACACATTCAGACAGATGAACCTTATTCTTTAGTTATAAAGTTGAAAATCTATTAAGGGAATTTGATAGATTGTCGCACTTGTGCCTGTACGTTTGTAGCTTCAACCGCTTTGTGACAGCTTAACAAGTATTATGCCCCATAAGTATCTATTTCGCGGTTGGCAAACAACAAATAACTTTGCAAACTTACTTTGAGCTTACAAAGAGGTTCAACAGATCAAAAAGTTTACCTCCACTGTTACAGTCTACATAAACAAATGAAGGATTTCAGAGACTTCCCAGTTCTTCTATGAAAAGGCTTACATTCCATTCATAGTAAGCTGTATCGACTTACGACTTAATCTCTAATTCAAACCGAGCTTCAAATGGAACTGTCTCACTTCATGCGAAGTTAGACTACGTTTACATTCTAAATAGCGTTTCCCTGAGCCCTTTCGTACACAATGCGACGCAAGTCTCTGTTATCTTACGACTTTGGTATCCAGACGACTATCCTAGACGACTGTCGTAGTGAAAATTCATAAAGGTTCGTACACAGGCAGTTCGTTCGCAGACAGGTATCAATGGATACCAAAGTCGAAAGGTATCGGAGACTAGCATGGCGTTGTGTAAGAAGAAGTTTAAACAACGCGTTGCAAGTCTTCGATACCTTACAACTTTCGTACCCAGACCACTATCGCAATATAAATCTATACAGCTTCGTACACCGTCACACGTCAATGGATACCAAAGTTGGAAGGTATCGGAGACTTGCGTCGGGTTGTGTTAGAAGGGCCTAACACTAGTATTCCAGCGAGTGAATTACCAAGCTTTGCCTCGATAGATGTACGTTGCCTCCTACATAAGCCATCTTTATCAAACTCTTATTCTGTTTTAATCAATGCTGTAGACTCTATTATTTAATTTTATTAACTGCTAAAGATAATATATTGATTGACAGTCTATATGTAATAACAGCTCTTGGTACTTATGATAGAGTTACCAGCGGACCTGAGTTCAGTGTATAAGGAACTAATGAAATTAACGTCAAAGTTTTCTCTTCTCTTATCTTAAAGTAGAAAAAAGTCAAAAAATATGCTAAGGCTAGGGAAGAACTTAACGCTTCATTTTAAAAAGTACCAAACCGAGTCGCAGACTTCAGATAAAAGCTTTTGCAAAACTGAAAGTCTTATCTGCAGTATACCTTTTCCATAAAGATAAAAATCTCCTCGGGCTCCGCTTCCAGCGTATAAAGCTTTAAATATCTGAGCAGGCCTCACTTTAAGCCTCACAGTGGACTTACTTTGGCCTTTGGCACATATGCGGAATGGATGCTTTCAAAATATGGTTCACCGTTTTCGAAATATACAAGACACCATTCCTTTTTTTCACCCTTGCATCACACTAGGAATTTTCCTATGTATATAAATTTCCAGTTAAGCTTTATACACAAACACAAACTCGTAACAACTACTTGTAGATCATACAAATATTGGTTCCGTCTGAGAATCGACCCCGCGATACATAGTGCAGCAGTCGATCGTTTAGCCACTGCGCCAACGCCGCCTACGTATAGACGAGGATAATGGACGACTATTAATTTTGGAATGCGTTTTCGATTCGTCGTATGAAGAGTAAGATGATAAAGTACGTAAAATGCAAGCAAAGTTCAAATGTAATGTTGGTATAAAATCCTTGAGGTAGAAATGAAATTAAGTCAAACACTGAAATCCTAACTAAATGCGAAACTGAGTTTGTAACATTTTCACGCTCAAACTACTGAACCAATCATCCTGAAACTTTGCATAATTATGTAACAGACTGGATTCGCAACGCCACATTGCGCTCAAAAACACAAATCAGTGGTCCACTTTGGCCCTGGATCATGAAAACTGGAAGTCATGGGGCCTTTGGCCATTGGCCACCGTGGCCGCAATCTGTCAGGCAGACTATTAATTGGAATTAGATAGGAAAATATGTACATTAAAAAGATTTTATTCCCGTCCGCTGTGCGAAACGACTTAAGACCCGTATTTTCACGTATTTTTTAAGATTTAAGATTGTTTAAACAACTTTGACACGTAGACTTTTTGTTAAAACACAAAGCTAAGTAACCTAAGTGATATTTAAATATCCGCTAAATGAAAACAAAAACAAAACAACAAAAAGGGCACGTCAAATCTCATTTTAAACGGCCATAATCCCCCGTTCCTTGTCACGCAGACAGCGGCATTCTGTTTAACATAAAAAGGTTGTCGCGTTCCGTTTCACGTAGTTTTGCTTCTATAAATAGCTGTTACCTTCAGCTTGTAAAAACATATGTTGATGCTAATGAAATGGTAATGAAGTGGAGTAAATGTTGTTGAAATTAAATGTTGTGAAGGTTAGTTGGTTATTTTAAGACAATGGCGTTGCTGGAAGACATCTCAGTGGCCTTACATATAAGAAAAGAATAAGAAAAGAAGAAACGGTAACTTATGTTTCAAATACAGTCTTTGCCTTGAAGATGAATCAGTTTTTTTTGTAATTATACGTTTTCCTTAAGTTTGCCGTATATGATTACTTCCCAGAATTTGATCCTTATTAGTAACACTATCGAACGGTGTAATAATACAGGGTGTGATTTTTTTTCCAAAATCAGCGGGTTCGATTCCTGGCCAGGATTTTTGATTTTTCTAAAATCTGATGATGCAGTTTTAGTTTTCGTCAAAATCGGCCTCGAGACTCCTTTCAACGTTTTTCGGTATTCCTCATAGTTTCGAAAGTAGCCATCCACGCCCAGTTGAAAAATTCACCCTGTATACATATAAACATTCCTATTGAATCATTCTACCTCGAGAAAAATCGTATCAAAATCCGTGGTATAGTTTTATAGATCTAATCAGACTTATAGACAGACGATATATTGCCATCCAGTACCAAGAGCTAAAACCATTTGGTATTAGTTTATTTCCGAAATTATTTTGTATTCAGCTCTTGGTATTGGATGGGAATAGACAGGACAGACAGTGGGAAGCGATTTTGTTTTATTCTTTGTAGTGAAGTAACATAATTATAAATTTCGAGTTTCGGATATGATTTACTTGCTGCTGAACATATTGTTATTTTGTTGATCTCTTATCTTATAGGTCAGTGTCCTGAAAACAAGCCTTCAATCAAGCTATTTGTTTTCTCAAAAAAAAACCTATATTTTCTGGTATTTTGTGGTTGGATATTACAGCTTTTAGAAAGGTCAGTGCCGTGTGGTCAATCCGTGATAGTTTCTAACATCGAGAGTGTCCCTAGCGGATGTACATGGCATGTGTAAAAGGCCACTTAAATCTACTTCAAAAAGTCACAATCCTTGTATAATTTTCTATAGCAACATTGCTTCTAAACTCTTATAGTCTTGATCACAAATATGGTATAAAAGACCTTTCCTTTGTAAAATAAGCCCTTCGGCATACTTCCAAAATAATATCCGCCTATTTCTCTCCCGTATCGACTTTCGAACTATTTCAGAATAATTTCCTGAAGGTGACTATATTAATTTTCTAAATGAGATTCAAGGGTACAAAGTGATGCTCAAATTGAAACAAATTGGCTCCATAATTGACTTTCGATTACATCACTTTATTTAGCTTTGTTCACATAATCTACGGAGATAGTCTTTGAAACCTACATCTATATATATAAAAATGAAACCCGTTTTCCGTTGTCACGACATAACATGAAAACGGCTTGACCGATTCGGGTAATCATTTTTTTGTTGTGTTTGTAACCATCGGGACCGGGTTTTAGACCGGGTCCTCCACCCGTGCGAAGCCGGGACGGGCCGCTAGTAGTACATAATTGAAGTAAACTAATATCAAAAACACTCTCATACAGGTTTTTCACGCGAAGTATGGATCAAAATCAAATCATTTTATTTCAAGTAGACCAGTTTTAAAGGCACTTTTAAAACGCCAAAGACATAAACATCTTATAAATAAACATAAAAAAATATGGTGCTACATTCCCAGTCACAAGACATAATAACTGTGAAAGTATCGTGGATTCCCATTCCGAAGACTAGATGTCTATGGAGAAGAACGGGCATGAAACTCCATGGACACTCTTATTAGATCACCAAAATTATTACAGAACCTTTGTTACATCATTCATTTTGAAATGGTAAATTACATGTGATAACGATGTCGAAAGTTGAAAGTGTCCGTAGTATAAATACAGGATAAAATCGAATTGTTGTAAAATGATTCAAAGTGATCTCACTCCCTCAACCTGTATTCGACTTGTCGTATGCTTCTCGAATCACCGTATTATCATAAATGAAAACCACAGAAAAATCATGCCATTTTTGGGGCAATCCCACCGCACTATTCTCAAACCACTACAACTCCTGAAAGCCAAAAAAATGAAGCTCGATGTGTCTTGGACCATGAATTTAACAGCCTCAGATCCTGCAACGAAATTAATCATAAAAGAATAATGGCGGAGTAGGCAAAATACAGTTTTTACTTTCCTCCATGTCAAAGCAGAATGGCAGGCAAAATCATGGCATGAATTTAATTGCTACTAAATGCTAGTTTGAAGGAAAAAGAGCAAATTGTTCTGTTATGTTATTCAGATCTGTTTAGCAGTTTTGCGTAAAAGAACAACAAAAATCCATTTGTTCATCCCTATAAACATCCCACAACACAACAAACACAACACACATTTATAGTACTTAGTTTCGTTTGTTCCTACTAACTTTAGGATTGTACCGGATTCAAAATATCCAAAGTTGTAAAACAAAGCTATTTCAGTACTTAAGTGTTAGTTCAAGCTTTGTTAACTGAAACATAAAATTAACCCAAATACTCAGGATTAATCTACATGCCTACACTTTGAAATTACTCTACCTTCAACTTACTTCCACTACTATGATCATTGCTTATTGGAGTAGACATTACTATTCTAACCTTCACCCAAAACTTATGTTCGTGTTCTCTGAACTAGACAACTCCGATTAACGTAAAATGCGTTGTTATGAGGTAAAAGATTAGGGAGCGAAGGTTAGGAGTTACATCCTTGCCGGGGTTGCGGGACATACGAGTACGTATACCGCGACTCCAGTACTCAAAGGGCTACCGAAGGACACCGTGGATATTAGTCGGTACAAGTCTGACAGTCCCGCCCGGATAGAGAGGAGTCATTTGATGATTTTATCACGAAAAAAAAACTTAGGTGTTACAATTTAAACTACCATTTATTTGACTTTAAATAAAATAATTTAGATAAGAGATCTAATCCAGCTCGTAGAACTGGCAACCGGTGGGGAAGAAAAGTTGTCGAGTGGCAACCAAGGGCCGGAAGCCGCAGCAAGCAGGCCTCCACTAGATAAACCAACGGCATCCTGAGGGCCGTCGGCAACCGATGGATGCAAGTGACGAATTGTTGTTCGGCGTGGCGGTCTAAGGGGGAGGACTATGTTCAGCAGCGGACGTCTTCCGACTGATGATGATGATCTGATGGACCATCATAGGCTAGAACGCTTAGTAGACAGTAGGCCATACCAGGGCTATCTGGCTCGCGGTCACCATCCTGTCGGAGTCCAGTTTAATTTTACTGTGGTCTGGTGACTTTTGAGTTGGCTAAAGTATATGAGGATTTTCCATGAGATTATCTCATAAGCAGCCATATTGGCTGGGATAAATTAGAGTCCGAGGGACATAATTGTGAAGCAGTATCAGGAAGTGACCCCTGTCACTTTGATTCTTTAAAACTTCGCAAGCAAGAAACTTCGAGCTACGGTCAAGATTTCGGGCGTTTCCTACTCTTTATCACTTAGTTAAAGGTACGAACTAAAAATTGATGACTGCATGATAATACAGCTGTCCCGATTTGTTTTCAGAACTTATAAATTCTAAAACAAATAGAGAAGGGTTCACCAAAAAGTTTTGAGTTATTTCGGTATAGTCTCGTTTTTTTGCTGACGGTCTAAGAGACGCAATTGTTGACAAACTTAAAATTTCCGAACGCATACAACCCTAATCTCTTCAGAGTTAGAGTCAACAGGTCAACTCGCTCCATCGTCGATCGTGTCTTTGTCACCCCTGACGTATACAATACAGATCAACAGCAAAACCATCGTACAATCATCACACGAATGTTTGGTACATTTCTCTAAGCTGCTGCAGGGAAGTTTATATGATTTTCTGTCAGAGTTTGCAATTCACTAGACTCAACATATTAGCATATGCAGCGAGAGACTGCTATTTTCGTTGAAGTTATGTTTCGTGGTCCCAGATGTGCTCTGCATATGTTAGCACTAGGTATAAGGATCTATAAACATACAGTGCGTTGTTGGAGCTTTACTGCAGTACTTTCACTTAGTTTACCTGAAATATTTGCATCGCATAGTGATCTTTATGTTAGTTACAGTAAGGTTGCTGTTATTGATTTTATTTTTGAAAAATCTTACGATCTTGTCGCTGTGAGCGGTGACTCAGCGCGTGGCGGCGAACGGTAAGATCATAATGTATTGAAATGTTTGAAACATGCCACGAGGCACCGCCAGTAGCGAATTCGTGTGCTCAAAGTAATTCATGTCGCTGCTCCGTTCACCGCTTAGACCATATTACTATTATAATATCACATGAAAGTTTGTGAGTAAGTATTTGTGTATTTGTTAATCTTTCACAAAAAACTACTCATCAGATTTGGATGTTTGGTACACAGGTATTTTAAGGCGCTCCCTCACCGGGAGCATTCGCGTGTAATATAACATTATAGATTCGATTTTGAGCATTACATTACAGTATGTAGTACTACCTCCCTGACTAACGAGTATTCGTGTACACTTAGTATAGATTTGATAAAAGGTGCGCATTATTATGCTCGAATGTTCTCCCTCGCCGATGTAATGCTCGAATCTGTAACGTTACATTATAGGTGAATGCGGCGGTGAACCGCCTTTATATAACCTGCATTAACACACGGGAATGCTAGACATGGCTGACTCTTCAATTACCCTTTATGTTTCCGAGTCACAGTAACTTTTTCGAACATTCCAAAAAAGCTGGGAATCTCAGTAACTATCTGGTATTTGGAATTAACCTACACCTAGTTGCTGGAAATAGGGTCACGGTTTATTTTTAGATTGTTAAAACTTCAAATGTGTCCAGCCGTGAGTGGAGCAGAAGAGACTGTCACCTACCGACTAAAAATGTACCGTGTTACTGGAACGTAAACAGCAATTGTTTTTACGCTCCAGGATCTCGTCCTTCATATTCATATGTGGCAAAAATAATAATTATACAGCAGCCATTCAAAAATTTAAATAAAGGAGAGGAGTGCCTCTCAAATAATATTGAAATTTTTCAACTGTGACAGCGCCAAACATTACGACATTTAAATTAAGTGTCCCACTTTCACAAACGCACACATGAAATGCTTCAGGCGAGATAAAGGACCTTCATTTCATGATATTTTTCTTATTCAAGAGAAAATAATCATTCTTTAACATAACTTGAAATAAAATGGCTCTGTGTTGATTTGTGAAGCAATATCGTGTCTTAAAGCTTTTCCTTGGAGAGAAAAATTCGAACCGCGAGTAGGATTTGAATTTGCGGCCTCCGGAGTCAGAACAACCGACGCTCGTTCCGTTACGCGCAGAGAAATGTATACGAGAACTTCTGGTAGCAACCGTGACAGCAAGATTTACAGTAATAAATACTAAGTCCTTATTAACTCTACTACTTAGTATTTATCACAAGAATTGTTGTAAACTCAACTAGTGAGTCTTGCTTTCGGCTCTTTCGGCTTCACGGTTGCAACTAGGAGTTCTCGTATAGGTAGCCAGACATTTCTCTGCGTGTACTGCGTCGAAATTTTCACGTCACGTCACGGGTGCAGAAAACGCCCGTAACTAAGGTCGAAACCACAGGTTTCGTGCTTAGAGATTAGATCTCCAAGAGCCACCTGGATCACGACCACCTTCTCATTCTATTATGTAACTAATAAAAGGTTACATAGGATGTCGGTCTTTTATTTTATGCGTTTGTCAACACAATCGATTTGACGAAACTCTAAAAAGAACAAAGCGGCCGGAAGCAATAAACTTTTTTGAGCTCTTGCCGATCGATAAAATCGTATAACGTATCGTAGTGGTTTTTTGAAAACATACCTACATAGAGTATTTGTTTGTTTTTTTCCCAATATTAGGAGAAATAGATTTATTTACAAACTTTGGCCAGCGACTGAGCCCGATCAACCCCGCCCACCCCGAAATTGCCTAAGGCACTGAGAACCAAAACAGTTTTCAGCTCGTGAATTTTTTTTTTGAAATCGGTCCAGTAGTTTTTAAGTTTATTCATTACAAAACATACACACACACAAAAATACAAATCTTGCCTCTATAGAATGTTAGTGTAGATTGGTACCGTAAAGTGTTCTGCTGCCGCATGAGCTTTTGCTACCAAACCTGGAACAAAGATATTATCTCTGTGAAAACGATAATCCTTTTTTCACCCACACAAGCGAAGTGGGAGTGAAAACATTTTTCCGCAAAGCCATTTTTTTCGCACCAGCCGGAACAAGTCTGGAATGTACACTGTGCAATAAGCACCTAAGTGCTTACGTAATTAGGTACTTATTTCAGCGTACTGTTTCTAATTGTAGAAGAAACATGTACGGTTCACACAATCGTAAACTTTGCAGGTAATTACAGTTGTAAGGCTGTGAGATATTAAGTTAGGTACCTTATTTAGTTGTTAAGACCCTAAAGAGCAACAAAGTGAAACAAGCTTAAAATATTCTAGAGTTTTCTCAGCTTAGTGAAGTGAAATTAACGTTCTATAATTTTGTCAACAAGTTGCGTTAAGGTACTAAAGTAGCAGAAATTCTAGTACACATAATCAGATGCTACAGCACCTACAGATAGCGCGCGAGTTGAATGCAGAGCTTAGGAATGCGGTAGTGCTGTTGACGTGCGGATAGCGGGGGGAGATGCTCCCGCTCTACTTCAGACCCCGACTGCATTCAACTCGCGCGCTATATGTACTACAGATAGCGCACGAGTTGAATGCAGTCGGGGTCTGAGGTGAAGAGCCCCCCGCTACCCGCACGCCCCACCTCACGCGCCTGCAGTGTAGTACTTTGCCATCCTTGTCAACAGCACTACCGCATTCCTAAGCTCTGCATTCAACTCGCGCGCTTAGTGTAGGTGGGCATGCCGGTGAGTAATGGGTGACTCACTGTCTGACAAAGGACTATGCCCGGTTCGAAGGTGCGTTGTGTTCCATGCAAGTTCTCAAGGAATGTCAGCACGATGACGGCCAAAGCCTGCTAGGGTCGCGGGACAAACGAGTTACCGAGGCCCCGGAACAGAAAGGGTTATTGAAGGACACCGTTGTTTTTCAGTACAAGTCTGACAGTCCCTCCCGCCCTGCCCTAGGTGGGACGACTAATTTGATGATTTTACCACGATAAACATAGGCACCTAGATGGAATTAAACAAAACTGGCGGATTGTATAACACATCACTTCTTTAGAGTTATACAAACGTTATTTTATCTTCCTTGTATCATTCCAAGCCAATGGTGCCATTTATGTGATATATAGTTATACAGTAGTATTGGTAAAAGGACACTGGACTTATCCTATACGATTCTCGATTTTTATGAAGCCTGTGAATTTGTGACAAAGAAGAAATATTAAGACCACTTTTCATTGTAGCGTGAGCCATTTGCTACTGAACCTCTATAACGATAGAATATATTTCTAAAAAATATATTACATAATCATTTATTTTGATAGAGAGCAGTGGTGGCCCAGTGGTATCGGTCCCGACTTACGAGTTGTAGGTCGTGGGTTCGAACCCCGTCAGGCGCATTACTTTGTGTAATTTATTTCATCACCACTGCTCTCAAAACGGTGAAGGAAAACATCGAGAGGAAACCGGCATGTCCTAGAACCAAAAATTCAAAGATATGTGACATCTACCAATACGTACTGGGCCCGCGTGGTGGATTTTGGCCCACTCCCTCTCTCAGTGAGGAGGCCTGTGTCCCAGCAGTGGGGAACGTTATAGGCTGATGATGATGATGAATCATTTATTTTGATATTATTTTCAAAATATTTATATCCTATTTAGTACAGACGCCAGCGATCTTACTGAGCGATTAACTGCTATAATTTTTGAACGTTGCCCTACACTAGGAATTTCTCGTCTTGGGTGCGTTTACAAACAATAATCACACATACACAAATGCCCAGAACCGGAACACACTAGATGATCTCTTTAATTTTTTATCTATCATGACTTTTTCAGTTTTGTGACGTTAAAGTAAACTAGAACTTTGACGTTAATTTGAAGAGAAAAAAAAGTTCCTCGTTCGTGCTCTGTTATGTGTGCCAATAGTTGCTGTTTTAATTTTCCATACAATAAACGCAGTAAATACTTCAAAACACATATTTCTTGATAATACCTCAGAAGTACAGTAGTGGTAGAAGTAATTATGGCTTATTACATAGTACCTACATTATTTTATTTGATTCATATTCTCATATTCATGAGGAGTTCCAAGAACCGACTTTTTATCTTTTAACCTAAAATAAATACGAGTTTTATTATCTCTCGTTTCTAATATTAACATGATCCAGATTTAAAAAATATATACATAAGAAACCTTTTGTTCTACTTACTGATATGAAAATATATAAAACCATCGGTGATTGAATAAAGCTCATAATAATATTATTTCATTTCGTTTTGATTATAAGAATAATCTTTTTCAGGCAAAATATAGTTAAATTCGCAATAAGAGTAAATATGGTTGTTCAGTTGTTTAGAGTTACTGCGAATTGTACTATGTTTTTTTTTTCAGTGAAATGTGCCACACGGGCAACAGATATGGTTTCGTTTGTTTGTTACGTCAACAATCAAAACCGTGAAAATGACACAATGACGTTGACAGACGTAGCCTAATCAGCCAATAAGGCTGCGGTTCCACTGAAGCGGAGCGGAGCAGAGCAGACACCAATTCACCAATCACATTGCTTGAAATTCCTATCTGTTCTCCACTCAAGTTATGTGACTGGTGAATCGATCTCCGCTCTGCTCCGCTCCGCCTCAGTGGTACCGCAGCCTAATGAATTATCACTCCTGGTCCGCAGGCCTCCTCTCTAAAAGTGGGAGTGGTTTGTAATGTAACAGTAAACATGTCTTATTACAAAAAAAAAAGTTAAACATCTGTTGAACAGTTGTATAAAAAACCTATACCTCGTCAGATGCCTTTGCAGTTCACAGCAAAGGTATTTGATGATTTGACGTTGATGTAAAGGCCGTTTTGATCGCACTTTTTTTAGACGAGCGATCAACAGATGTTTAACTTTTAGTAGTAGTGTTATATGTTTTATTGTTCAAGCAACACAGCATAAAATAGCTTTAAAATATTTTTATCGAAATGTTTATGATTCTGCTAAAGTAGTGTTTCGGTCTCCTAGTGGTGACAAAATTAATTATCCAAAGTAAGGTTCGAACCTACATATTAACTCTAAATAATCTATTAACTCCTGACTTAAAGCTTAGCTATCAGGAAATACAGACTACGGCAGGGAAATACAAATATACGAAACTAGGTTTATAGTTTCACATTACAGAAACAATGAAGATTGTATCTGTTAATCAATTAATATGAACGACAAATGGAATGACTCGACAGGGAATTAAAATGATCATAACGATACAATCTTTGAACTGAGAGCTGTCAATTAAACTGATGAACCATTTGTGTTGTGAATTAATAAATTGATATTTGGAAATGGGAACTGTGATAATAAAATGTGGCTATGTTTATCCTACTTTTCATTGCGTGTCCGGCTAAATTAGGCCGTGAGCGGTCTGTCCGGCTTTTGTTAGGCTTTTTAAAGTTGGCATTTATTTGTCAAAATTTTGCTTCCGCTTCGCCACCTCACCATACCTCGCTTGCGCAAGCGAGTGAACCAGCACTAGCCGTAGTCGCTTGCGCAGTTTCACGACAAGGGGAACCCTGTTTAGTTTAACCGAACATTTCTTTATATAATATTATATTTCTATAATATGAAGTTTAATTGTATTTAAACTTCATATTGTGCAGGTTCAACAATTTGGAAAACTTGATAGTTATTACATTCAGCATACCTAAATGCTGAAGTAAGTTTTATCATAGCCCTTTTCAAATATTTTGTCTAGTTACGCGAAAACATCTTTTATATTGGCTCATGCCTCTCGCTATAGAATACTTGAAAGTCATATATTTCAATAAAAAACTGAATGAAAATAAGTATAAGCCTTTCAGTCGTTTATTTATGAATACGTTCTTGGAAATATTTTTGAATATTTTCATTATGTTATTTCAAGAGAACTGAAACTTGGGTATTTCAATATTGGCTGTGATCAATTCACCCTATTTCAGAACAGCTTATGAGAGGTTTCTATTATATAACGAATATATTGATAATATGGGGGTATGTCAAGTTATTGTAACATTCCGTTTACGCACTTCCGTTACATTTGAAGAAATCACTCAAAGAAGTGATGGGATAGTGTTGCATCCACGCACCAAAGGGTTCCATACCAAATAGTAGATTAATGCAAATAATCAATTATAAATGAAAAAAGTAAAGTTTGCAGTCGTATGCACTCATTTTGTATGAAATTAACTACAACTTTAAGTAATTTTTCTTTATATAGTTACTATTATTACAAATATTCGGATGTTTTCTTTTATCTACAACGTGTTAGATAATAATAACCTATAGGGTTTTTATTACCTTGTAAACATCAAAATATGTGCAGCATAAACATTCGTACTTTTTTACGTGTACGGTCGAACTAATTTGATTTTGTTTTCTGCCTCAAAAAATTGCAAATCTGACTTTTTTATGTTAATTTCAGCTCCTAGTGAAATTTGGTTCCGTTGACCGTTTGTTGGAACCCTAAACATAAAAGTAAAAACCTCAAAACAGGGAGCAACAAACAGGAGTTTTTTCTTCCAATTTCCCCTCATGACAAATATTATGAACACACATGTATGTCATCATCATCTGCCTAGCCTTTTCCCAACTATATTGGGGTCGGCTTCCAGTCAAACCAGATTCAGCTGGATATCAGTATTTTACATGGAGCGACTGCCTGTCGGACCTCCACAACCCAGTAACTGGGTAATACCATACCCCATGGTAAGACTGGTTGTCAGACTTTAGAGCTTCTGACTAACAGTAACGACTGTCAAAGATCTACAAATGACAGCCGGGACCAACGGCTTTACGTGCTTTCCGAGGCACGGAGGAAACTCGCTATGAAAGATGGTCACCCATCCACAGACCAACCTAGGCAAGCGCGGCTTAACCCGGAAGATCGGCCTGTGCGGCTGTAATTATTTAGCCACGAGCTCCTCATGAACACACATGAACACACATGTATGTATACCTTTAAAAATCAGTCGGATCTCAATCTTCAGTTTGACAAACATAAACACCGCCTTCATTCACGTTTGTCAAACATTCTAAGGGTATTGTAAATACAGTTTCCCGGTTTAAGGGAAATAGAACCATCTGATGTTTTCTGTTTATGACAGGGGTAGGCCATAAATTGTTTGTGGAACGTTCCCCGTACAAACTTAATTACCTCCTTCGAAAATACACGAAAAACAAATATTTTAATTAATTTAGGGAAGGTTATTTAAACTTAATTTAAATGTTGTTTTTCTTTTGGTAGTGTTATCTGCTGTTTGTATGTTGTTACAGTGAAATTATGATATTAAAATATTTAACCTTATAGAGGAGACTTAATTTACAAAATGTAAGGTTTCGCTTACACACGGACGTGGATTTTTATTTTTATTGGCTTGCGAGTTTTATTTTTAAAAGTTAATAGTAGTAGAGCTCTTACACACGAGCGGCATGTTACCAACGGCAGAGGTAACTGCAGCCGTCGACGGGCGGCGGCGGCATGTCGACGGCTGGGATGTGGAATCAGCGATCATTGTGCCGAAGGTCGTATTGGTCCATGGCTTAATTGCCAAGAGCCTCGACCAACATCTCCTTAGATGATGGTATGGTCATGGCTCTGGTTGATTGTAGTTCCTCTACGTATCCGTAAAAACAGCACGATACTTCTTCATTAAATATAACGCAAAAAGATTTAATCTATCCATAAAATCAACTCCAAGTGAATTGTTTTAATGGTGAACATAAATCTTTGTCAAAAAATTAAAACCAAATATCGTGACATTTAACTGCTCCAAATATCGTTGTACATGATCAGAATAATATTATGAATAATCTCACGCGATCATACTTTTTATAGCTTTTTTATTGTGACTGAAATTGAATGAAACTCCCACAAAAAATAGATTAGAATCGTCAAGGAATGCAGGATGATCTAATATTTCTTTATCCGTACTTTTTTAATATTCACGGGCTAGGATCCTATTATATTGAGTCGATGGGGTTGCTGGGAAGCTGTGGGTTCTAATTGAGAGATTCCACAAAGGGTATTGAGCAGGCGGTATCCCTGTCAGGTACAAGAGGATTAAGTAATTAGATTTTCTTTTAACTTAATTAACTCTATATTATTATTAAGTATTGTTCACTTTGTGCTGCCATTTGGCATTATGCTAAGCTGAGACCCTTTTTTGGAAATTACAACTAATCAAAATTAAATAAATAAATAATCTTTTTTTTTTAAACCAATTAACAAAAATTTTCTTTCTTTATTTATTTAGAATAGCATATGCCAGATTCCCATTGCCTTTAGTCTTAACAATATTTTTTTTCTGCATGGTATTTTATGCTGATGAACTTTTAGTTGATAGAAACATCAACAGTGGCCAAAGGGCATGTCAAAGAACAGTGGTTTTTGGTCAGTTTTTGGGTCAGTTGGTAATAGTCTAAAAGTAGCAGTTTAGTTTTTGTTTCTATCACACAACGCCATCTAGTTCCAAGCTAAGCAGAGTTTGCTATATATTTCTAATTACATACATATTATAGATAAATTACACCCAGACGCAGAACAAAGGATCGTGCTCATCACACAAACATTTGTCCTGGGTGGGAATCGAACCCACGACCCCGGCATAGAACTGCTAAGGGTCATTAGGATCAATAACCACTAGACCAACAGGCCTGTCAATTGATCAATTAATCGCCCTAATATAGCAACAGAAAGACAAAAATAATATCTTTGAAGATTAGTAGATTAATTGCGAATTGGGCTTTTCAGTCACCTTATTTAATGAGAGTCTGTTATAAGATCAGTCCTATTAACGTTGATGAACTGAATGACACTTGTCAGAGACTCATTAATTTTATCTCTTATCTCAAAGGACATGTCGGGAATCGCAAAATGATTTCCGTTTAATGGAGACCTGGGCTTGCAGACGGCTAGTAATGGGTAGCTTGCCGTCCGATCAGGGACGACGGCTCTTGTTCCACGTCAGTCTCGGGAAGGTGTCAGCAAAGGGAGCCCTATAGAGGATATAGGTAGTTACTGTCTTAAATAAGCACTGTAACCCTGGAAAAATACTTATAAGCCATTATGTTCAGGCTTATGTGCAGTTTAGCCGGCCAATCAGTCTATTAAGTTAAAACTTACACAATTCGTGCTTGTTAGTGTAAGCCTAAGTAAACAAACAAAGTATAGAAAATGCTGATGGCAATAAAGTATTTTATGCCATAATTAACGTGCTTTTACGTCAATCTGAGTATTATGTGAATTTTGCGTCCAAGTGACAGGTAATTCGCGGCGGTAAGAACCCTCTTTGAGGAGTGGCTGGAGAGACGTCGCGGCGTCCTGACCTATCGCATGATGCAGGTCCTCACCGGACACGGAAGTTTCGGGAGGTACCTGTGGCTGGTGGGAAAGGAGGAAACGCCTGGGTGTCACCACTGCGAAGATCGCCCGGAGGATACAGTAGAGCATACGGTGCAAGACTGGGCAGTCTTGCACCGTATGCTCTACTGTGCAAGACTGCCCAGTCGCTCGGTATGCTCGGTGCTCTGCCCAAGCTGGGCAGCTTTAAAAAAAGTGGCAGGTGGCGCTTTGAATACCACACGCTTGTTTAACTATGTACAGACATTCACTACTTAAGATGTTTTATATTACTGTAATAATGGTTTGTAAAGGTTACAAAATAGACTTACGACACTGACAAATGCATCTAAAAATACGATCGAAACAAAAAAAAAGAGAAGAAAAGAAAAAAAGATAAGACCAGTCCAGAAAAATATCGAATAACTAGTACACGACGCCGGATACCAGCTACGATAATTTTACACTGCTTTCATTTCATTACCTCTCTCATAATATCAGGCTCATACAAGCCAATGAATAATTAAGTTTTCTTCCAGTAATTAGCAAACAAGACTATTAGAGCGGTTATAGACAAGCGAATTGTTTAGCACGTATACCGACCGGGTTTACACGTGTCATGAGCCGTGTTCTTGAGTTTACGTCTACATGTTTACGTTACGGTGTGTAGGCGCGATGGGAGGAATCTCGGAAGAAATCGCCTCGTGTCTTCAAGAGTATATATGTTCATCAACCCTTTTTTTTTAGCATGGTAAAATCATCAAATGAGTCCTCCCACCCCGGGCAGGGCGAGAGGGACTGTCAAACTTGTACTGACTAAAATCCACGGTGTCCTTCAATAGCCCTTTGTGTATTATGATAAACTGAACCGATTTCAATGTAACAAAAACTAAATTCTACTTCAAGTTACGCTTAATTGTTGTGTATAAAATTTATCTACATTAATTTTGTAAATTTTACGTGATATCTGGACAAATAAACAGACAAAAATCTAAAAATGCTAGAAAGGGGTTCTATCGGTTGTCCTTTAATACCCTTTTTTTTTTTTTTTACGTGGTAAAATCATCAAATGAGACCTCCCACCCCGGGCAGGGCGAGAGGTACTGTCAGACTTGTACTGACTAAAATCCACGGTGTCCTTCCCCTTTATGTTCCGGGGTCACGGTGATGGTATAAGACCAGCGACCGTCCTTTAATACCCTGGCTATATTTTTTGAGTTTTTTTTAATGTATAAAAATAACTTTTCTTCAGTTTTATTGTATAAGTATAGATTTAAGTTTTTTTTATTTAATTTTTGACATCTTTGTTTTTAATTTCATGTTGTTGCTCTATCCTGTGTGTACTTCTTTCTTTCTTTATAAGTCGGGGCCGATATCACTAGACCACCACAGTTCTTCAAAGCTCTTATGCGCGTGCATTAAATTCAAATGTTACGATTACGTCACGCTTTTACAAAAACGTGCCGAAATAAACGTAAGCATATTTTCGGCGCGTATAGATTACATTTTCGTTCTTCACTGTCTTTACGTAATGGCAGGTTAAGTATCAAATTTCTTTTGATATCGATATCTATGTACATTCTAAGTACTAATCAACGGGACTAAGAATAAACGAAACCTTATACTTTTGTGTACCAGACTAAGTGCTGCTTCGACACTAATTGGATACACTTTCTGAAGATTCATGGAAGTGAGATTGTATATTATTAATACTAATAGATTCTATATAGTTTTGCTCGCATTTTTTTTTCGTGGTAAAATAGATAGACATTTCCTCCCACCCCGGGCAGGGCGGGAGAGACTGTCAGACTTGTACTGACTAAAATCCACGGTGTCCTTCAATAGCCCTTTACGTTCCGGTGTAACGTAAAACATACGTTTGTGAAGCACCCACGACCCAGTTTTTTTTTTTTTGTATATGACAACTTTTTTCTTTAAAATGAAAAGTCGGTTTGTCATACGAGTATTTAAATTTTAATTTTAAGTTCTAGGACATGCTTTTTCCATTTCCTTACGATATTTTTCTCCACCCGGCCACTAAAGAAATACAATTTTCATGTGTGTTTTTACGAACTATGCTTATACTATAACCTAAGTGACTGGAAGAATGATAAATCTCAACACTGAATTTAAAAACTAGTTGTTATTCAAATAATCACGAAAGAAGACCATGAAGTTAATGTTGGCTTCTCTCCAAGCTATGTAGCTTTGCATATACAAGGAATCAATTAGAGTAACTTATTTCTTTTTCCTGCAAAAGTTAGCTGGTATTGGTATTACGTAAACTAGCCAGAGAGAAGCCAGAAAACTACTTGGCAATACTTGGCATGTGGTGTAACTTCTGCGAAACATTTCTATGGAGGCATTAACCAGCCAACATTATTACCTAATTACCTACTAAACAAATTTTAGGAAATATTTTCAGTAATCAGATGGCTGATAATTTTATAAACTTGAGCATTCACTTGTAAAGAGCTTTCTTGCGAATGTTACATTAAGGCGCTCCTAAACCGGGAGCATTCGCGTGTAATCGAACATTATAGATTCAATTTTGAGCGCTAAATTAAAGTACTATATCTCGCTGACTGACGAGCATTTGCGTACATTTAGTTTAGATTTCGTACAAGTATTAGTTTAATTGATTATTCCGGGTCTGGGCGTCTGTGTATGTGTATTTCTATGTTTGTAAACGCATCAACACAAGAGTAATTCCGAACGTGAATGTTTTTAAAAAAGGTTGCCTTTTTAAGGTTTATACCCGTTTCTGCTTATATCTTGTACCAACCTCTTTCATTATGGGCGCTGTCTGTGGCTGGATATAAGTGCACTCGTAATGTTTTACTTCCAGTTGATTGTTTACAGCAGTCGCCATGACAATGGAAAAATGTGCCTGAAATTAACTAACGTTTACGATTTGTTTACTTGGAAAATTGCGTCGGACACTATTTGGTACTTTTTTTTTATCGTGTTAAAATCATCAAATGAGTCCTCCCGCCCCAGCAGGGCGAAAGAGACTGTCAGACTTGTACTGACTAAAATCCACGGTGTCCTTCAATAGCCCTTTATGTTCCGGGGTTACGGTGATGGAAATAAGTCCCGCGACCCCAGCAGGCTTTGGCCTTCTGTGAGGGGGCTCCGTCATTTTGCTGACGCTCTTTGAGGCGGGTGTGGAACACGACGCGCCGTCGACCCATTTTCATGCAAGCCTACGAGCCCATTCACACGAGGAATTTTTTTGGGCGTTCCAAAAACGCCGCGTTTTAACAAAAAGGCAAATTGAACTTAAATGTCAGCGTCCAGTACTCAAATTCAAATCATCATCATCATCATCATCATCCACAGCCCGTCTTCACCCACTGCTGAGTATAGGCCTCTCCTTGTTTGTGCCAAGCTCCACGATCTTGTGCCAGCCTCATCCAGGACACTCCCCCAATGGGAGAAAGCCTCCTTCCAAATTCAAATACAGTTTGAAAAAAAAAGCCACGGTTTAAAAGCGCTGATGTGTGGACAAATCAACGACGATATATTACTAGACTCCTAACAGGCGACCGATGTCTGTCAACACATTAGGCAAAAAAGTCTTATATTCGTCTTATTTCGACCACTCCTGAGAGCCGTAAACATACCTAGAGACAGAACAGACCTTGAGTTAGCCAATCACAACGCAGTACTCCGTCCCCCTCGATTACGTAGTACCTCAGCGAGTTGACAGAATAGTTTTCGTTTCTTAGATCGTGCATGCGGAGTCTAGTAATATATCGTCGTTGAGACAGATACATGGGAATTCATTTGTTCTATTTTTCCGGCGCTTTTTTAACGCCCAGAACGAAACGCTCGTGCAAATGGGCTGTAACATTGTATGCTGTTTCAACTTCTTTCTTTTTTTTTTTTAAACTTCCTTGTTTTGAAATTCCTCCTCAATATTTTTGACGTGGGTATTTTAGGCACTGGGAAAATTGTTTATCTTTAGAATGTGCACCGATTCCGGAGTCTGTGGATTGAGCTGCATTCGAACACTTCTATTGAATTTTCCGTTAGGAAATTCTCAGTTCCGAGAGGTCTTGCGTTCGGTTCGGTTTAAAGACAAAGGCTCTTTGTCTTTATAAACAGAATGCACGCGGGCGTATTTATCAGCTAGTACCGTCATCCGTACCTACGCTAATTTTATTTTTTTAATTCTTAGCAGAGATATCTTCCACTACAACCACAGCCAGCCGTAGCTAGCCAGCCACAGCCAGCCAGCCAAAGCCAACCAGCCAAAAACAGCCAGCCAAAGCCTGCCAGCCAAAGACAGCCAAAGCCGACCAGCCAAAGACAGCTAGCCAGCCAAAGTCGGCCAGCCAATGACAGCCCGCCAAAACCAGCCAGCCATAGTCGGCCGCCTTGCCAGCCAGTCAGCCAAACCTATGGCCATGTCGGCACATCCCAAGAGATCGAATGTGACCTCGTTAGAGGATGAGACCAGAGAGTATAATAAGCGTGGCTGTCGTTGATCACAAAGCAAGAGTCTTTATGGTTGCCAAAGTCATTCGGCTGTCGCGATTCAAAAATATAACTACTTGCATGTTTATTGCTTAAAATATAAGAAGAGTTTCGAATTTTTTACGCAAATATTTTATTATTTATTCAAAAACGTGTCGAAACCATTCACATCAATCCAGTCCTTCTAATGGGAACGTCGATAAACATAAATATTAGCAATACATTTTGACATGCTTTTTTGTAATTTTTATTTTGTGTTTTGACATGGTTACTTTGTAATTTATTTATATTTTTTTTGTATATTGACATTTTCTATGTCATTTTCTTTTTGTACATATTTTTTTGTTTTTGTGTTGTTCTTTTTTTTGCGTTTTATACTTTTTATTTGTTGACATGAATTACTTTGTAATTTTAATTAGGTTCTTTGTTTTTTTTTTTGTAATTATTGTTTTTTTTTTCTACAAACTTGTGAATGTGAGGACATGTCGCTCCTCCCACCGAATAATATCGTAATGTGGTATAACGATACTTTGCGTTTTATTGCATATTCATCATGTACGTACCCTCTTACACGTTGTCAATTTTTTTCACATTTTTCCTATGAGTACATTCCAAATTAGTATTTTTTTATTAACCATAGCCCTAATATTCCGTTACATTTTTATTGTACTTATTTACGCGAATAACCTCGCTTCTAGTGATTACGGATAGCACTCTTAATAAGAATTTCAGTATGTTACGATAACGATATTATTCGAGTAAGAACAGCAAACTCGTTTTATAGTAAAGTTTTTTAACAATACTATTCCTGTAGAGATTTTATTTCGAAACTATGGTTAATACTGGTTACTATATAATTATGTATTTAAAAAAAAATGCAATTATTTTTGCAATAGTATACCGAGGTGATATCTACACTCAATCTACGATTGCTGTATTAACTATTAACACGATCACAAGCATTCGCATCGCTTTCTTTTTTTCTAATGATAAAGAAAGCCGAGTATGTGGCATACCACCCCATAGGACTTTGGTCCTGGCAAAACACAACATCCGGACACTGAGGACCGATGATAAGATTATCGAGCTGGAGGAAGAATTGAGCAAAATGCGCTGGGATATCTTGGAATTATCTGAAATCCGAAGAGAGGGTCAAGATACGATAGTTTTAGATTTCGGCAACATGCTCTTCTACCGTAAATACCAGGGTGGTGTTGGATTTCTCGTCCGCAGGTCCCTCATCAACAACTTTATGAAAGTCGACAGTGTTTCGAGCAGGGTAGCATACCTTATAGCCGGAAGACGTCCACTGCTGAACATAGGCCTCCCCTATAATAGGAGTCTCAGAATAATCAACCGATATCCGTTGATGGTCATACAGGTAGATGCCGATCTCGACAAATTCTGATGATGAAGTAGAGGCATTGTATGAGACGATATTCGAGGCCATACATACCTCCGAATCTTACTTCACCGTTGTTATGGGGGACTTCAACGCGAAGATGGGCTCACCGAATGGCAATGAGTTGTGAGTGGTTGGCATTTGGGTATGGGCAGCGAAACCATAGGGGTCAGCGACTGGTCGACTTCTTGGGAAAAGAAGAACTTCAAAAACAACTTATTTTTAACTTCATGAAGTCCTACTTCCAGAAGCGGCCATCCAGGAGGTGAATGAGCCCCAATGGTACTACCAGAAATCAGATCAACTTCATCATGACGACCAAGAAGCGAATATTCAGTGATGTCTCTGTGATCGCCAATGTAAAAACCTATAGCGATCTTGAAAGGTGCTGAAAGGTCTCGCCTGGTAAAGTCCACGCTTCGACCTGGTTCTGCCCACATCCAGGACCCCGAAGACGTCTTTCAACTCGAACCGCACAATGGCTTTCAGTGCTTGACCGAATGCAAAACTGTGGACGGGATTAACAATGGGTTGGTGGAAACTGTCCTAGCAGTGGGGTCCAAGTTCTTTAAGACCCCGTGCCGCAAGAAGCCTCAAAAGCTCTCGAACGGAACCATCAAGTTGATGCAAGACCAGACCGAGATGAGGCTGCAATCTTCAGCTGATATGTCGGAATATGGCAAACTCAATAATCGAATCTCTAAATCAATGCGACGACGTGACCTGCATGTCTATAGTATGTCACGGATCAAAGAGGCAATCGAGCGGAACCAGGGCTCAAAAGTCTTCGCGAAGAATTCGTCTATTGGGCAAAGCCAAATGACGCCATTTCGACGAAACCGGAGATCCTGAGACAGATTGAGAGGTTTTTTTTTGTATACAAGCTGTTCTCAAAAGTCATTACGAACCGTCTCGAACGCTGGTTTGATGACTTCCAGCCTCCCGAACGAGCCGGTTTCCGAAATGGTTTTAGTACCATAGACCACATACACACGCTACGCCAGGTTATACAGTAGACAGATGAGTATATTCGGCCATTATATTTAGCTTTTGTGGAATATGAAATAGCCTTCCTTTCAATCGAAACCTGGGCAGTATTGCAGTCCCTCCAAAGATGTCATAATTATCGACTATAGGTATATCGAAGTTAAAGTGTTTGTATAGAAACGCCACCATGTCCATCCGACTTCAGGAAGAGAACACGAAACCAATCCTATTGCAGAAAGGCGTGAGACAGGGAGACGTTATTTCTCCGAAACTGTTCATGAACGCGTTGGAGGACGTTTTCAAGCTCTTGGAATTTAACCGACTCGGCATCAACATCAATGGCGAATACATTATACATCACTCACCTTCATCATGACAGAATTGTTGGATCACCTCAACGCAATGCTCAGCGACCTCAGTATCGTTTCCCAACAGGTCGGCCTTAAAATGAACATGAACAAGACGAAAGTCATGTCGAATGTGACACCCGTATCGGTTGGGCCTCGAAGTTGTAGACCAGTATAATTACCAATGACCTACCTATCTGGACAGATTGTTCAGACAGGTAGGTCCAACTTCGATAAAGAGGTCGCCTGAAGAATACAACTCGGATGGGCAACGTTTGGGAAGCTACGTGATATCTTCTCATCGAGAATCCCACAGTGTCTCAAGACGAGGGTGTTTAACCAGTGTGTGTTGCCAATGATTACATATGGCTCTGAAACGTGGTATTTGACTGCTGGCCTTTTAGAGAGACTAAGAGTCACTCAACGAGCAATGGAAAGAGCAATGCTTGGAGTTTCTTTGCGGTATAAAATTCGGAACACGGATATTCGGCGAAGAACCAGAGTCACCGACATAGCTCTTAAAATTTACAAGTTGAAGTGGCAATGGGGAGGCCACATCGCTCGTAGGATTGGCAACTGATGGGGAAGAAAGGTTGTCGAGTGGCGACCACGGGGTGGACCGACGACATCGTGAGAGTCGCGGGCAACCGATGGATGCAAGTGGCGAATTGTCGTTCGGCGTAGCGGTCTAAGGGGGATATCTATGTTCAACAGTGGACGTCTTCCGGCTGATGATGATGATGAAGGGTTTTCTTTTATGAGAAACCCATAGTTTTATTGACAGTTAATTTTCTAATAATGGATATTACTTAACAGGCAATTGAAGAATAAAATAGTATTAAAACAATAATTCAAAATGGAATACATATTATATCGGCGAAAATCCCAGTTACAGTCTATTAGCGTTAATGTTTGCCTGTCTTTGTTCAACGAATAACATTGTAGTACACTATTATTGTGCACGCTGTCTTTTTGGTTTTTACGCGAATAATATCGTAATGTTTTGTTACGAAAAAATGTTTTTCTAACGTATCCAGTAAAATATATTTTCTTTAATAACTTGGTCCTGATATAATAAAAAATAAATACGTTTATTCAGAATGATTCAATAAAAAATTACCTTTCATTTGATATATAAATCATTCTCTTAGGTTGGACAATCTTTACAATAATCATAAAAAACCACTGTTTTATTTTTCCTGTAAAATTTGAATTTTTCGATTACGATATTATTCGGTGGGAGGAGCGATGTGTGGGTTACACATTATTCTATATTTTTTTTTAGCGTTTTATTTAAATTGTCTGACAGTTTGAGTTATTTATGCGGCCTACCCAAATGTCCTTTCTTTGGTATTGATCGTCGTATCGTTGAGCTCCTTGTGTTATGAGTTGAGCTACACGGTAACTGACACATGCTTGCACTGACTGGACAGGCCCACTCAAATCTGTGTGGTTCTTTCTTCAAAAGAACACCTCAGACACCTGCATGGTTCTCATATAACTAATACGAAATTGTCTGGACTTTAAAAGAGACTGTGACCTCTGAGTTTGTTTCGGATGTTTCTTCTCAGAGTAGTCAGGTACGAAACACCGACCTCATCTAGTTTTTAAAAATAGTGTTTTTTGACGTGTAAAAGAGTTTGCCAAAACCAATTTGCTAAATAAACATCATTTATCATTTATCATTCATCAATACACTCAACTACAATATTCTGGAAAATCTAGATAAAGTAAGGTATAAATATTTTAGAGAAACTGGAAATGTGAGATTTGTCTGTACGATTTTGCTGTTTTTCCACTAGGAATTTTGCAGGCATACAGGGTGTTTTCTTTTTTAATGTTGTCGAATCGAAATTACTTATTTAACTTTACGTAACAATATTTTGTTTTGAGTAATAGATTAAATAAAAGTTATCTACTTTCTATATTTTATAAAACATTTCAATTGACAAAAGTTAACTTAAACATAACTGGTGAAATGTAGGTTTATTATTAGGATAAGCCCCTGCCAAACCCCACAAACAATTTACTCTATTCTATTGTATTCTTGGTAATCTTTTTTTTATCTCTGATCAAATTAATTGCCAATAAAGGTACCAAGTCTTGCGGGGCATTCCGTCTTTGTTCCACTATTTCATTGATCAATAGACAATGAATTACGTCCCTTGAGATCTAATCAACGTGCTCAGTCACGATATAAGATTTAAGAAGTACTTATAAAAAAAAGTGTAAATATATGTCGGAAATCTTCTATAACAGTCGCACAGTTCGATCTTCAAGGTTGCGTCGAACTCGCCGAAGATTACCTGTAGATGGGTGACATAGCGAGTTCCCTCCGTGCTTCGGAAAGTATAGTATGTCTTGAATGATCCTGGTGGATGAGATTATGTCATGCTCACTAAAATGTCTCGTTGATGGTGGCGCATGTGTCAGATCATTTAGTTCCCTTCAAAATGGCTGAACTGAATGGTAGTGGTGTTATTTACGGATAGATCAGAAACAAAACACACTCACCACGACGACGACGTAAGTTAGTCGAATTGCATCACTATATCGTGGTAGCAAGGACGAATTTTATTTTTAGTTAGTAAAAATTGCAAATCGCACGAATCGCATCATGAACAAGCTTGCTTAGTAAAGAGCATACTCTAAGCCAATATTAATACACAGTCACCACAAGTATCTAACATAATATTGAATGTATCGAAGTTAGAGAAGACGATGCACATGCCATCGAATTTGCAACTTTCTGCGCTGAACCGAAACTTGCAAATCCAAAACCACGCATCTTTAGGGTATTTCAAATTCCCCTCTTCATCGATATGTGGAAACTGTCAAAACTTTAAGGAAACTAATTCAATTAATTGCTGAGTTATTTGCACTAAGATTAAATTATAGCGGACTAACTTTTACCCGTAGCTTTGTTCGCGTGGCATCATCTGTGATAAATGGCGCCGAATAACTTATAATTATCATAAGAACCTCGTATAATATACAGTAGGTATTACGTATAATATACAGTAGGTAGTATAGTATACGTTTCTTTACACCCTCACCACTAAAATGTAGTTTTTTTTTGGGGAAGCTTAATTTATTATAACTACTTGGTTTTTGATCCGATGTAAAAAATTGTTTATGTAAAGAAAATTTCTTGTTTTAATAGTATGAAAATATTTGACAGCTTTTGGAAGATCGTAATGCCTTCAATAGTAGATTTAGGGATAATTTTTCAACAGTCAGATAACTTTTATCTAAAGAATAAAAATATCGATTTGACATATTTTCTATATAAAAGCTGTCAAACCGCTATTTTTATTTCTCAGATTAAAGTTATCTGACTATTTAAAAATCAGCCCTAAATACAGAGTGTTTCTTTTAAATGGGCCAAAAGGGAGAAATCTGCATCCATAAGAGATACAGGAAAACTGTCTTAGGAACCTTTAGCTCTTTTTTGATACAGATAATTTTGGCGTTTTTACTTTTTTGGTCAAGTGTGAGTTGGCCACAGAAATGAGTGAAATTGATCAAACATTTTTTTAATGCCGTTCGACTCTATTTCATATAAGGTTCATTTCATTGTATCGGAAGAAAAAAATCGGGACGGCGGAAGTTGGTCAAATTTAGCAAAATATTTTTTCATACAAATTGTATGAACGAAAAAAAATACAATTTTTTTTATGATGCCATGTTATTTAGTGTCTTGTAAAGACCATTTTATTGTATGGGAAGGAAAATACCCGGACAACAGAAGTGGGTCAAATCTTATGAAATCATGACACTGTTAATAGGACTTTATGCTGTTAGAAGAAACATTACCCTACTTTTGACCAACTTCTACTGTTCAGATATTTTTCTGCCCATACAATTATCTCATCCTTGCATGAAAGTAAGTCAAACAGAATAATAAAAATATTGGTATTTTTTTTCGTTCATACAATTTGTATGAAAAAATATTTTGCTAAATTTGACCAATTTCCGCCGTCCCGATTTTTTTCTTCCGATACAATGAAATGATCCTTATACGAAACAGAGTCGACCGGCATTAAAAAAAATTTTGGTCAATTTTACTCGTTTCTGTGGACAACTCACACTTGACCAAAAAAGTAAAAACGCCAAAATTATCTGTATCAAAAAAAAGCTAAAGGTTCCTAAGAAAGTTTTCCTGTATCTCTTATGGATGCAGATTTTTCCCTTTTGGCCAAATTAAAAGAAACACCCTGTATATCAAATATATTGGACGAAAACTTTTTTCGTCCAATATATTTGTCGTATCGACGAGTAGATTTTCCAGCCAGTGCTGTCAACAAGTTATTTATAGAATTGTGTTCTATTTGAAACATAAAACAATACAATAGAAAAAATCCACACTACCTCGAAGAATACTCTGAGTTATAATACATGTTCAAATACTCAATTATTTGCATGTTATGTTTATAAATTAATCAATTCAGCTACGTAATATACACATAATCGACTCTTTAATTGTATTAATTTCAACTAATTCTATGAAAATGTCAAAGGATGTGTGAATGCTATTCAAATCAATAAGACGGGGCCCACATAGGGGCTCAAAAACTTTTTTTTTACGTCACGGTATCAAATGAGTCCTCTCACCTAAGGCGGGACGGTAGGGGCTGTCCTACTTGTACTGACTAAAATTCACGGTGGTCTTCACTAGCCCTTTATTTTCCGAGTTACTCGATAGTCCCGCGACACCAGTACGCTTTAGCCCCTGTCATATTGCCGACAGCTCTTTTAGGCGCGCGTGAAACACGATGTGAAATCGACCCAGGGATCAGTACCCTTAGCACGAGTTTTCTGTAAATGAGACGTAAAGTAAACTGGAACTTTGACGACTTCAAATTGACAATTTTCAAGGGAAAAATTGGTTCATTCTTCGCACACCAGAGGCGCTGTACCATATTTTCATACAATAAACGCAGTAAATACTGGAAAAACTCTGTAAAGTAAAATAGAGAAAACTCGTGCTAAGGGTACAGAACACTTGGCGTAACGTAAACGTAAACAGGTAACCGTACCCCTTGAAGGTATCTAAAGGGCTATTGAAGGAACACCGTAACGTGGTCCATGATTGAACTGCGAGTTAGCCACTACCCGCCGATGTCGTCTACATGCTAGAGATCTGTTAGCGGGAAAAAAGAATAGGGTAGTTTGCCGCATAAATAAATTGGAATACTGTTTAATCCGTCAGTTATAGTATTCAAATATATTGAACACGTCTATTTTGTTTTTTGTTAAAACTACATAATATGAACGTTGACAAAAATAAATCTAAATTCGGGAATTCCGGGCTTGGGAGCATAACGATTGTAAAGTTATACTGACCTAGTGAAGCTTTTGATAGTAATGTTATCTCTCGGACTAATTAAATTTTTGAGTAAAATAGTCTTTTTTAAAAAAAAAAACTTGTTCATCCATTCATCGTCATTGAATAGAACCTTTACTATCTCAAAGCAAAGTTTCTGGATCCAAAGTGTTAGCTTTAAACAAAGGAAATTGATATACTTCCTTTCTTAAGATTATTTTACAAAGATGATCAGTTTCTTAACTTTTTCTTACCCGTCGTCACTAAAGAAAATGAAAACCTTTTTATTAATACTCTGCTGGAATTTCAAACTACAGTGCTGTGACGAGCGTTCAGAATTAAAAAGTGCATTTTGAATAGACACAAAATAAAGAAAAAAGGTTGTACAGGCTGATTACTACCAGGGCATTTTTTTTTTAATATTCAGGTGTTCAGTTACATAAAAAAAGAGGAACACACTTAAAAATGGCTACGTAATCTACTACGTGAGATGTAAGTATAAGTAATCTAATAAACTACTCAAAGTTATCTCCGCTGGTGCTACGAGGCGTAGCGCCACTCGTAGCGCAGAAAGTTTCACCGCATATTGCTACGAGACATGCTACGTCGTAGCACCTACGCCATTACGCCGTCGACTTTGGATTTCTTTTCACGATAAATTCATATGCGTAACATTTATTGGTATCTGAAGATCTAATAAACATAGCTTTTATGTAAGCTTGGGGACAAAATAAGTATCACTTAATAAAGTAGTAAGTTTTATTTAGTGGGTCATTTTATTGGTAAACACAGACGATAAATTCTTGTATAAGGGCAGAAACAATTGCCTATCAATCCATAGTGAATTCTAATAATGTAAACATACGGTTGTATTTGCAGAGCATACTTCAATGGCAGAGGGTTCAAACAATAAGTTTGAAACTTTTGTGTATCTGTTAGTGGTAGAGCAACTCATAAACCGCTGAAGAGATTACGTTGCGGTTTGTGTTCTGAATACCTGTACAGTACATTGTTTATTTTACTATTCATTGAAGGGCTTATGTTTCAATAATATGATAACTTTTATATGAGGAATGAGGAAAAACGGTGGTTTGACAGCTCGTCTATAGAAAATATGTTAAATCGCTATTTTTATTCCTCAGATAAAAGATGTCTGACTTTTGAAAAATCAGCCCTAAACATAATAAATTATCCACACCAAAATAAAATAGGTATAATACTTCAGTAAGCCAACCTCATTCCAACGTTCCAGGGCCGCGTTATTCAGTTTAACAGTTCCACCATAAGATGAAAGTACTATCAGCATTTCGTTTTGTTTTGTAATATTGGGTCCCACTCTAGTAATATAATTATTCTTATGTCATAAGTGTGTTTATAAAAATTAAAATTCACGTACAAATTCAATTATACCCGGAAAAGAAACTCAAGAAACTCGTGGATTATTCAAATGTTTGTTTCGTGCGGGAAATGAACTCGCGATACGCCACGCAACAGTTGATAGATCGATCCGATAAACCTTTACCTTTAATAGATGAATTTGATTTGATTTTACAAAGTTACAAAGTTGACATCGTGAGAGTCGCGGGCAACCGATGGATGCAAGTGGCGAATTGTCGTTCGGCGTGGCGGTCTAAGGGGGAGACCTATGTTCAGCAGTGGACGTATTCCGGCTGATGATGATGATGATGTTGATTACAAAGTTATCCACCGAAAAAATCTTGATTCGCCTCATAACCCTAATTCACACAAAATAATCTTTGCTCTTTGATATAAAAATAATGTTTTATGAGCTAAAGAATCATTGTTTTTTTATGTGTCCTTACTTTTAGACCATAAAATGAGCTGTTACTTTGAGAGTCTATACGATATTATTGCTAATAAAATCTAAGTAGATGAAGAAATGGGGTAAAGTTGAGCCAATCATATGATTAGAATAATGACGGTGGTAAAAGATTTATTTTATGGATGAATGCGGACTACCCAGGACCGGGAGGATTGGACCAACGCTTAAGCTCAGCAGTGGTTGGCAATAGGCTAATCAAATCAAATCAAATCAATTTCAAATTTTTTCCTTAATATTGCCGTATATGATTACTTCCCAGAATTTGATCCTTATTAGCAACACTATCAAAAGGTATAATAATACAGGCTGTGATTTTTTTTCCAAAATCAGCGGGTTCGATTCCTGGCCAGGATTTTTGATTTTTCTAAAATCCAATGATGCAGCTTTAGTTTTCGTCAAAATCGGCCTCGAGACTCCTTTCAACGTTTTTCGATATTCCTCATAGTTTCGAAAGTAGCCATCCACGCCCAGTTGAAAAATTCACCCTGTATAGTGTTAGTAGGTACATACAAAACATTAAAACTAAAAAAAAAATACAATTCGGTGTGGAGTCGCATCCATCTCTGCAACATAGGAGAATCCCACCGATCAGCAAATACGCTAAGAATAGTGTTGGTACTGCCGCGAACTCGTGTCATTAGGGAGGCACATCTTCTCCGGATGATGGCGGCAAAACCATTTATATTTGCGTCCGCAAACATACCGGACGCACTGCAGCGCCACAGCACCCCCATCAGTACCCTCAACGCATTGTAGGTACTACTTATAACAATATACAGGGTGAATTTTTCAACTGGGCGTGGATGGCTACTTTCGAAACTATGAGGAATATCGAAAAACGTTGAAAGGAGTCTCGAGGCCGATTTTGATGAAAATGAAAACTGCATCATGGGATTTGAAAAATCAATAATCCTGGCCAGGAATCGAACCCGCTGATATTGGAAAAAAAATCACAACCTGTATTATTACACCGTCCGATAGTGTTGCTAATAGGGAACAAATTCTGGGAAGTAATCTTATACGACAAACTTAAAACTGTATACTAACTAATTATAGAAGAGATTTTTTTTATAGTTTAAACTGCTATTTTTTTTAACTCACCGACGTAAGCACGTAGTTTTAATTTGTGAATTTTACTTGTACTTTTGTTCACATGATCTTCATCAAAGAAGTCCTGTCGTACTGGGCATTAGGAGGGACTGTCAGACTTGATTGGCTAAAAATTAAATCTAGAATCGGTTGCCCTTTGTCATCCAAGGCCGTTGCTTAAAAGATTCCCCAACCCCGACTAGCGTACTGCCGGGGTCGCGGGACTTAACGAATTACCATGACCCTGGGACGTAAAGGGCTATTGAAGGACACCGTGGATTTTATTCAGTACGAGTCTGACAGTCTCTCCCGCTCTGCCCTGGGTGGGAGGACTCATTTGATGATTTTACCACGCTAAAAAAAAACGCCGACTAGCGTATTTGCACCGTTAGTTTCCTAAAACCTCCTTGAGGAGCGACTATAATCTGGTTCTTGATCGGCCGGTGAGGGGTACGTTCACACAATGACCGTATCTATAATTTTTACAATGATTGTAAAATAAATTAAAGAAGCAAACGAAACTTATTGCCTAAAAAAAATATTATAGTGGCCTGAACGTCGAACGACATAAAAAATAATTTCAAACGAGTTAATTGGTCACTCAAGTGAACTGTTCACTCTTGTGAAGCGTCTGATATGGGCTTAACTTACTGCACGTACATGTGCAATCCTTTTGGAAGTAAGCCAAATTTCATTGTGCCGCAGCTTAAGTTTTGTTGCGGTTTCATAATGCGGCTAAATGTACATAAATCCATTTTATTGTTGCCTTGCATAACATTCTTGGGCTCTTAGTAGAAAACTTGTTCTTTATATTACATTTTTTGTGATTTATTCTATTCTTTTGCTTTATATTCTATTAATAAATATAGTCATGTGACTTTAGTCGTCACAAGTGCGACTGCGGAGAATGAGGACCTGGGTTGAAATTCTTAGTCAGGCAAAGTATTTTCTGAATTTCTTAATTTTAGCCATGGTTTTACATGTCAGTAGTCAATTTTTGGTACAAACCGTAGGCAAAAGCAAGAACCAAACATAAATTCAAGCACCGAGGCGGAATAACTACTTTGAGGTGTATTCACAGTCATCAGTCACCGTCACGACACGTCGCCGGCCCGGTTTAAAAAACAAATTTTTTCAATACTCCTAGTATGACTTTGTTCCCTCACGTCAGTCACCGGTCAGTCACCGGCAGGTGATCTATCAGTCACCTCACCGGTCAGGCAAGTCAAATAATATTTCCATACAAGTTAAATACTTTTATCCCCATACACCCGAAAACGACACGTCTCAGTTCAGTCAGAGTATGTGATCAATCAATGATTTAGCCAAACCGGAGACGTGACTGACGAACGACGTGAGGTTATTGGTAACTAGAATAAAATAACCGTCACCGATTTGTTGTTGGTAACGTGACGTCACTGATGTGTGTGAATGCACCTTTATTCCGTGCGGGGATCAAAACCGCGACGCGGTCAAATTGATCGCTCAGCAACTTCGGCAACCGTGCGGGCACATAATAAAAGTTAATACCATAATCCATATTCAAACAAAACATAAATATCTGTACATATAATAAATATATCGTCATCCCCACATGATATCATTCTCGTTACATTGTTTCTTCATAAACATACGGATATAAAACAAACTTTCATTGTTCAAGCCTAAGCCGTAATCCTCGATTTAACATGGCCGCCTTTCATATGGAAATAATTCCACATTTAACAATTTCGGACATGAATTGAATGTAGGTCGCTGCTATGAATAATTATTATGTATGAGGTCTATGTTAATTTAGATTAAGGCTTAAACTGACAGAAATTTTAGGGCAATAATTTTATGGCAACCCCGGGCAACCACAGGCTGCTTGTAACCTGCGGTGACAATTAAGCAACCACACTAGCGGTGGCAGGTCGCACGAGGGGTACTACTAACTATCTTAGCACGAAATCCGTAGCTTCGGTCGATGTTTCAGGTGGTTATTATTCTTTATCACTTACGGACATAGGAGAGTTTGGACAATGATTACGACTCCCGATGTGTTGTCAGAACTTATGAATACAGAACTAATAGGGTTCGATTTAGTTTTGTATGTATGTATTTTTGTTGACGAACGTATCGGAGAACAGTTTTTGCTAGGTGTGCAGAAGTTCCACTTCTGGGTAAACTGGGTAATCTTAGAACTTATCTTTGCTTTTGAGCTAAGTTGAGGTAACAACAACGACAAAAAAAAATTGAAGTTTGACTCCTTTTTATTGCTTATTTTGGAGTATAACTACGAAGCTATACTAAACCAAGCAATAAATACTCAATCACGTGCCTCACGATTTCATTAAGGGTGTTTATGCACCCGTTATTTATGTACTTCCGTCGCAATACACTGGTTTATTCCTTCTTTTCCTGTTTACACTGGAAAATTTATTTATCCCTCAAAGTACTTGCATACTGGGCCCGTGTAGTGGATTATAGCCCTCCCCCTCTCACAGAGAGGAGGCCTGTGCCCCAGTAGTGCTAACTAAATATAAGCTTAATAATACTATGCTTATCTTACTATGATGGCACGATTTGCGCAGTGGCTCAGTGATCAACTCGAGTTTTTTTTTTTATATTCCACAACTATCACACAACGCCATCTAGTCCCAAGCTAAGCAGAGCTTGTGTTATGGATACTAGACAACTAATAAAAATACTTATGTATTTCTAAATACATATTACATGTTTCAGGTAAATTACACCCAGACATAGAACAAATGATCGTGCTCATCACACAAACATTTGTCCTGGGTGGAAATCGAACCCATGACCTCCAGCATAGCAGTCAGGGTCACTAACCACTGGACCAACAGGCCTGTCTGTCTGTGTTTTTGGGTTGGACTCGCCAAATATTTGTATATTCTACAAGTAATTGTAGCGGGTTTGGTTGTTTTTGTCATCTTCTGCCTACCTTTCCCCAACTATATTGGAGTCAGCTTCCTGTCGAATCAGATACAGCTGAATATCAGTACTTTACATGGAGCGACTGCCTATTGGACCTCCACAACCCAGTAACTGGGTCTTACAACACCCAATGGTAAGACTAGTTGTCAGACTTTTTGAGCTTCTGACTAATAGTAACGACCGTCACTACAAGTGTCAGCCGGGACCAATGCATTCTCGTGATTTTCGAGACACGGAGCAGCCATCTACAGACCTATCTCGGCAAGCCCAGAAAATCGGCCTGTGCGGCTTTAATTATTTATTTACTGTTTTTGTATTTGACTTTAATTATTTCTTAAAACCTACACCCGCGATACAGGAGAAATTACTAGAGTGGCTCATCATTTCTTAAAAAAAAAACATGTCAAATTATGGGTACATGGAATCTATATAGAGGGTAGGTACACCCACATTTCGTAATTTATGTATAGTTGCCGTGTAATAGGGAATAAGCCTATTACCATTGACAAGGAAAATTGACGGAAAAATTCAATAAATAAACATGGAAACGATGATAAGCATAATGTATTCATAATCTTTTAACAGACGTACCTACTAGGGCTTGCAATCCGAAGTTCCGAAGTTTCGTAGCTCCGGAGTTTCGGAGCGATTTCTGAGGTCCTCCGGTGTTCTGTTTCAACTGCGGAGTTGAAACCGGTTTTCAAAAACCATGTAAATATTTACAAAACGTCTAAAAACGCATCTTGATCTTGAGCCTAATATAAGAAGAGCCGATGACACTACCTCTAGTATGATAAGACTCCCAGTTCAGACATGATTACCACAGATGCCGATGCTGCAATGAAAAAACCTGGAACCACCGTTAACCATTATTTTTAAAAGTTTTTATAATCGGTGAGCTAGTATGATAAGAATCTTTAGTTTCGAGTTTAGGAATGAAGAGTGAACCTGGTTTCTGAATGTGAGTTGTGGTAGCCTAATAGGTAAGGTGTCTGGAGTACTTATCCAGAAGACGCGGGTTCAAATCCCACTTGCATCTGAATTTTTTTTTCCTCAAAAATCATCTTTGCGATGCGCGTCGCAATTATGCACAAAGAGTTTGACTTTGAAACTTATAACAGAACCTACGAATGCTGTTTTACTAATGTTTTCCATCATCGTTTTAATCTTGCTGTCCGCATACTTACATTTGCTCATTTGCCGACTATGCCTATAGAATGCCAGTAGAATAAGCTGGTGGTGCTTCTCATACTTCGACAAGATCTTCAAAATCTCCAAAAGTCACCCAAATGAAGTCATAACTCTTTGTTTCCGAAACCAAATATCTACTATCCCTTTGCGGAAGGTCCCGAACAAAATAAACATTTTTCCAAAGGAAATTGTTTTTCGGGTCGCATATGTGGCCCTTAAATATAGGGCATAACGTCCTAACTAAGTCTACGAAAATCCCTTCTGAAGAACTTATTGTGACTTCGAATTCTTGAGATTCGTACCCTCTATTATCATAAACTTTTATAAAAGGTCTTACGAGTTATAGGTCGTAGGTTCGAACCCAGGCAGCCACATTACTCTAAGTTATTCATTTTTCATCACTGTCAAAATGATGAAGGAAAACATTAGTAAGAGCCGTTATTACTATGTATTTTATACTCTCTGATCGCATAGCAAATGAGCACGGTTAGCGCACTAGCTGAGATTTCGACTGCTGAGCGGGTTCTATTCCCGCAAGGAACATAACGATACCTCCCACGTAAGTTGTTGTATCTTCAAAATTGTAACTTTACAGTAGAGCGTTTGAAAGAGAAACACTCGCAGGAAATAGCCATGCTTCAATATATTCTTTTGAAATGTTGCATACACATATATTTTAGAGTACTTTCAATACTAACTTACCTAGTTCTTTTTAAATACCTGTAGTTTTTGAGATTTAGTTCATTCAACATTCTAGAGTGTAATGTTACCTCACATAAATGTTGTACTGGATACTTACAACCATTTACACTGGACAACAATAGTTTCATTTTACTGTATGTGTTAAATACGATAGTGTTCGTTGATATAAATTTATTATTTTGTGGCAGTATGTGTAATTAGGTATAACTATCAGGGCTTTGTTTTGGTGGTTTACGTCAAAAAAAGCCCTCTATTAAGGGTGGGAGAACTTATTTGTTTTCATCAAGGCTCGGGGTGCCATTGAAGCCGACCGTCTTATTCTAGTTGAAAAGCACTAAGTTGTTCAACTGGTATTTAGGTGGGAGTGTACGCAACTGGGCCTACAGAAAAAGAAAGTTGTGAAAACTACTTGGGGCACCCTGACCTGGACAAGTTCGGTTAGAAGGGGCCATAAAAATATAGTATGTCAACATCCAATACATATTTGTGTATGTACTGCCAACGTAAATTGTTGTATGTATTACTTCACATATAATTTGTTATTTTTCAACAACGTAAAACGTTGTATGTGATGTTACAACGCTGATTTAGTATCTTATAAGAGACGTTAGTTGTGATAAGTAATATATACAACAGTTTAGGTTGTTATTGTTAAAACTACATAAATATCATTAAAAATTAAATACAAAAAACGTATCTGTGTTATTATCGATTCTTGTCCGCGACTTCCACCTTTTTGGAAGTCCGGGATGAACTGTCGTATGTCAAACATACGCGGCGCGAGCGCCCGACGCGCCCCGAGTTAACAACGGTTGCGACGGTGGATACAATGTTATACGCCGTACGTTGTAATAATGATACAACTTTATACGTCTGGTAAATATACTTAAAAATTGCATTTTTTAATTTTTTTACTCTTGACACATAAAGTAGGCAAAAATAGGCGCTTTTGTTTAAAAAAAGTAAAACATGCATATTGTGGGTTACAACAACTTACGTGGGAGGTATATAGATAATCTTTATGACATACAAGTACGTGTTCCGGGTCTGCGTGTTTGTGAATGAGAGTTTCTATGTTTGTAAATATACTCAAAGAAGAATTGAATTCAGATTTACGTGGTGACAACTTAAGTGTATGTTTTCTGAGAACTAGTTACCAATATGTGGCCAAAAACATGATCTATAACGGCTTCCTGTGTTAGGATATCAAGACGTCCAGAGACAGATACAGGCAAATTCTGTAGCTGACTGGTTACAGTCGGAATCAAGATTAGGACAAAGATACGTTATTAATTTCCTACGAAAAATAAGATAAAAAAAAAAAGAAACGAACATTAACATTATATCATTGACTTACACAGCACGTTTCCAAAAGGAAGTCATTTCGACTGTGACTGGGTTATCATTGGTGTTAATTTAGGAGCACCCTATGCATAATGTATGACATTAAGGAACCGCCCTGTATCAAATGAGGTGGCGATATTAAACGATAAACCCAAGTTATGACTTATGTGCCAGAATGGTGTGGGAGTCTTTCTTTATTACTAGTAATGTGGTTCGCGTAGCCGTGTCATCGTTATTTGCCTAGCCTTTGTCTTACTAGTTAGCACAAAGACAGTTGTATTAGTCTATAGTGTTCTATGTCTTGGTATTGAACACACTGATGTATTAAGGTGTTCCTTCACCGCGAGCATTCACCTGTCATGCTGAGGTGCGGTTCGCTCCGGAGACCGCGACAGGAAACCGTGACAGGAGACACCGACCGAAGATCTCGACCGTATCTGTCTCCTGTTTTTGTCTCGCTCGCGAACTGCCGCTCATACATTGCCTAATGTTAAGTTCTGTCGCGGTATCCTGTCGCGGTCTCCAGTCGCTGTCTCTTGTCGCGGTCTCCGGCGCGAACCATCATCTTTACAGATTCGAGTATTTCATCAGTGACGACGAACAATCGAGCGTCACAATGCGCACCTTGTATCAAATCTATACTACGCGAATGCTCGTCAGTCAGGGATACTGTAATGTAATGCTCAAAGTCGAATCTATAATGTGTAAACGCGTATGCTCCCGGTGAGGGAGCTCCGTAAATCTAAATTACATCTATAACAACTAATTCTGCTAATATTGTGAGGAATCCAGCATTTCTTAGAACCGAACATTTAAATCAAGGTACGTCGTACGAAGAGTACTAAGCCCGTATAGTGGATAGTAGTCCGTAGTCCGCTTCTTCTGATAGCTGTGTCCCAGAAGTGGAAGAACAGTATAGGCAGATCAGGATTTTGTCCCTTTGATGGAATCTAATTTAAGAATATATCACTAAAATCAAAAATCTAGATTAAATATTTTTATTTCAGAAAGGGCAACGTTTTAAGTATAACGCCCTCAGTTTGGGTTGTTTCCATGGGGAAGTACCGGCAAGAAACTCCTTGGTTACTCTAATAATTTTGAAAAGAGAAATGTTAAAATCACAATCGCCTCTACTGTGCGAAGAAGGAACTAAATGGAACTTTTTCCTTGAAATTAATGTCAAAGTTCCAGTTTACTTTAAGTCACAAAAACTGTAAATTCATGATAAGGCCTCTGGATCTTACAATGTTCTCACATTCGCAAACAAAGAATAAAATAATCTATAGAAGAAAAAGCTATTCTAGATAAGTAACTTCTAAATAACTACGGGTATTTGTCGAATTTATTATATCTTGCTACTGTCCGTTTGTGACGATAAAAAACAATTACTGTGATATGTGAAGGAAGGAAACGTCTGTGACTGGTCGAATTCCGGCAACATGTCACATTGAGTAGTTCCGATTGGAAGTGAAAGAATAAATATAAGAATAATATAAGAAAAATAAGTACGATCTATAAATATTTGTTTCGGATACGAGTTTTTTTGTGTGTGAGTTTCTATGTTTGTAAACGCACCCAGCACGATACAGGAACCAGTTCCAAGTGTGGAGCAACGATTTTAAAAAAAATGGCTGCGAGTGAAAAGTAGAATTAATAAAATTAATTATACCCGAGAATCCATTTCATTTCTAAGTACTGAGAGTAATACACACCTGACCTTTCTTTAAGTCCTTCTAGGGCCTGACCTTTGTAACTAAAATACATACTCCAACAAAACTAATCTTGAAAATCAAATTAAAAGTGCTAAGAAAAATTCAGTTCACGAAAATGTGAAAGGAAATGACATTTCTTGTGAACTACTTGGAAGTGACCCCAAATCAAATAAACTTCTACATCTGGACCATTTTATTGTGGAACAAGTTTCTACATTCACATTGAAGTGCCCTCGTTCAACGTCGATTCTTAAAATTGTCAGTGGCGACCTATATCAAAATATGTGGAGTAAAAATTTTTTACAAAATGTCGGGAGCAGGATAAGACATTTTTAGGAAATGTTTGCAGTGCAGTGCAAACTAGGTGCAGTGAATTCGGGGGTCGCGGGACTATCAGGTAAATGGGGATCCGGAACGTAACCGGCTATTGAAAGACATCGTGGATTTTAGGTAGTACAAAGTATGACAGTCCTTCTCCTCCTACCCTGGGAGGACTCATTCAATGATTTTATCGCGTAAAAAAATGCGGTGAAGTATTTTAAAAACATTACTTTGACGTTAATTTGTGGAAAAAAAAAATTGTTTCTCATTCGTACGGCAGAGGAGGCCTCTTTTCATTTTTCCATACAATACACATCATCATACAATACACGCAGTAAGTAAATAAAAAAACATTTCAAGTACCTAAATAAAATGCAGATGGTGACAAGGCCTCAGTTATTTCAAAAAAGCAAAAGTTGACTCTATAAAGTTTTTCCACGAAGTTTTCAGGTTTTGACGCGTCGCGTCGTGTCCGAGCTGATAACAAACTATTTTCTATTTCAGTTTTTTTTGTTCGTAGTCACTTTTTTTCAATGAAATATATTGTGACAGTTTTTAGAAAAGGCTATTTTTTTCTCAACGAGCTTCGAAATTAATAAATTCCTCCAAAGAAATTCCAATGCGAAATGCCAACGAATAACAATGTCAAAAAGCTTACATTCTAGGTAAGTTTCGTAAGCGTAGGTAGTAATCTAACTGGAAGAAAAACAAAAAATATAAGAAAACTTATGTAAAAGAAAAAATATCTAAGGAAACTGATCTTTTATTCCAATTTAGGCACGAAATAGACATAACAAAAACACTGTTATCGTAATTACAAACCATAATTTCTGTACAAACGATGCTTATTCCTGTTTCTACAGCTAAGACAATAAAAACAAAGTGTCGGATATAACGGTAATGCTAATTTCAATCTGCTACCGGTAGAAACAAATGGGGGAAGGGTGTTGTGAATGTAAAACAGTTTAGTTTTACAAACATCCTTTTTTGTAAAGAGGGTTATCGGTAAAAAATGTCAATTTACATAAAATCGGGGTTTTTTTAAGTTAAATTACTACAAATTGGCACGAAATTATTAAAAACTAATTTGAGTACTGCGTTAGGCATATTTTATGTTGTTTTTGTATAGAACTGGCGGACACAGCTCGGCGCTGCGTAATTTATTAATAACTTTGAAATTTTATAATTGTGGATAAAATATAAACTTTATATTATAAATCATCGTCGAGCGGAAAGGACTATTACACTCGTACTGACTAAAATCCACAATGTTCCTTGAACTGCCTCTTACGCCCCGGGGTTACGGTAATCTACTTATGGTCTTGTGGCCCCGGCAAGCGTATAGCTATATGGGATCTCCATCAATTTACTGACATGCTTTTGAGGCGCGCACACGACTTTAGGTTACATAATATAATCCCTTCATCTTCAAGAAGCGGTACACAATAGGCTTTTTTACCAAAAATATATCTATAATCGGAAAGATAGATTGTCAAAAATTATTTGACCCGATTTTCTTTTTTGTTGTGTAAGCCAAAATTGACAATGACAACTCTTCTAACAATCACTAACGTCACTCGGTCAGTATTAATTTTACAGGCCCATACTTCCTAATTTCGATGCGTTTCATCTTATTCAATATTCATCATCATCATCATCAGCCGAAAGACGTTCACTGAACATAGGCCTCCCCCTTAGACCGCCACGCCGAACGGGAATTCGCCACTTACATCCATCGGGTGCCCGCGACTCTCAAGATGTCGTCGGTCCACCTAGTGGGAGGCCTACCTACGCTGCGTCTTCCGGTCAGTGGTCGCCATGAGAGAACCTTTCTTCCCCATCGTTTGTCAGTTCTACAAGCGATGTGGTATCAATATATATAAAAAAAAAAACATTTAGTTTTTTTTTTTACAAGTACTCTGTTGTACTGACAGACTAAACAAATTTCAATTTATTTATGCAGGATTATATTCCGTAACACTCAACCAAAGACATAAAACATAATATGCAAATGCATCGCTAATCGTAATAAATTCGATATTACATCGAAAAACTACATTCCTTTGTTTCCACTAAACCAAAAAACAGCATTATAAGCGTCTTATAAAAGAGATAATCTGTTGAACGGCAAAACTTTAATAAAGTGACCCTTGACCGCCATAAAATTTTACCGTCGAGGTTCTGTTAAACGGCAATTTCCGTTCCGTGACTTTCGATCACTTTTAGAAGTGTTGAAGTTCGGTTCTCTGGAAATGTTAGGTTATTATGTAGTTGGAAACTTTTGGAAGCGGATTTTATCTTTTAAAAGTACGATTTAGACGTATGGTATGTAACATTACGAACAAAGCGCTTTGCTAATACTTTGAGCGTGCATTCAGATCATCATCATCAGCCTATAAATGTTCCCACTGTTGGGACACAGGCCTCCTCTTTGTGAGAGGGTGTGGGCCATAATCCACCACTCAGGCCCAGTGCGGATTGGTAGATGTCACATGTCTTCGAAGCAAGCGCTGAATCAATTTAAATGACTTTTAAAAGAGAGATAGATGGGATCCTGGAGACGGTTATAGACTACTTTTTAGCATAAAACTAAAAATAAAGGTGGGCAATGGCCGAGCAAAGCCCGTTTTATTATAAGCCGAGAAAGCTAGAAAAAAAATAAAACTATACATTTACAACTAAACTCAAACTAAAATAAAAAAACCTAATTTAACAAAAAACAAAAACAAAAAACACAAAAAGGCATAGACACTTAGGCGTCAAAGTACTCCTCCGCATCGCTGTCATCCGGAAACGTGCCCAGAAGACTGGCAGCATTGCCACGTTGGATGGCAATGCTTATACCATGTTTCATTAATTTCATTGTTCTCAATAAATTAGGTAGGTACTATAAAGTTAACAAAAAGAATCATTAAATTCTAGTTCAAAATATCACAAAGCACTAATTGGGTATCTAAAATTTGTAAGTACACAGTTACTTGTACTAGCTTCGAAAGCTTTAGAAAGGGATTCAACTTAGCATTAACTTAATGAAACTTTTGATTACTTCATTTAATTAACTTAGTTTACCGATAAGTTAACGTGGGAGTTTCCAAAAGGTAGAACAAGGGGTAAAACCGGTTTTCTATTGTGATTTCAATATTTCTTAACTTTGAGACCAGAGTAATTAATTTTGCAAATTTGATCATTTTACCGCGAAAAAAAACTTTCACTAAATGGAGTTATACTTTTTCTTATTATTTTTTTCAAATAACTCCTTTAAATCTTAAATGTCTTTGTCCAAAAAGCCTACACAAGTTAAAATAACTTACAAAACTATATCCAAAGAAAATACTTCAAATAATTAAAATGTTATGAAAAATATTTAGTTTTAATTCCGCGACAAAAATCCAGGCTTGTTGCAGGATGCAATCCCACCCTATGCAGTCATGCATATGCACATGCAGCAAAGGACCCACCCTCCCGCCCTCATGCATATGCACACATGCAACAAACGGAAAAGCAAGCCATGAAATCAAACCTATACTCGACACGTGTTTCGCCCCTCCACGGGGCATCCTCAGGAGATGTTGACTCGACAAGCGCTCGGCCTCGAATGAGCTAGTTTGACAGCTCTCGCCTCTTTATATAGCGTCGTGATGACGCATCGATAACGCAACGAAACGTTATCGATACAAACGTTATAAAGACGTTTGTATCGATCTACCTGCAATCATACTTAAAAGAGGTGATGTAATTAAGTTTGTTTGTTCATTCAACAGTGTATTATTATTATTATTATGTTTGGAGATTTCTAACTGCTCCAACACACACAACCGGAAATTTTTATTACAAACATGGAGAATTTTATACGTGTTATTGTCGCTCAAGGAATGGCCGGTATCGATTAAATGTTTTGCAAAATGTGATTTGTCTGGATGGCCATTCCTGTAAGCGGCAACATGCTCCCTAAACCTAACCTCGAAATTACGGCCTGTCTGACCCACATAGACCCCGTTGCAATCATTGCATACTAATTTATAAACACCGGATTTTTTTGAATTTTCTAATTTATCTTTACCGTTACAAAGATTACGTAAGTTGTGATCTGATCGAAAAGTTACGAAAACATTGTGTTTTTTAAGAATATTCGCGATTTTATCGGAAATGGGGCCTATGTAAGACAGACTACCGACATACTTGTCAATTCGTTCGGGGGTACATGCATAAAGTAGTGAGCGAACCCTGTCATTCTGTTTTTTCTGAATTATATTATCGATAACTTGTTTTGAATACCCGTTTGAAATCGCGATTTGATATATTATTTTAAGTTCTTTGACGTAATTATCTGTGGACAGTGGGACTGAAATTAAACGATGGACATAGCTGCGGAAGGCTGCTAGTTTGTGTTGTGATGGGTGACATGAGGAGGCGGGAATTGTTGTGTCGGTGTGAGTGGGTTTTCGATAAATTTGGAAATCGAGTTTGTTATTAACTCTCGTGATTGTTAGATCTAAAAAATTGAGGGATTGGTTGGATTCTAATTCTAATTTGAATTTAATTTTGGGATGGAAAGTGTTAAGTTTATTAACGAAAATGTCTAATTGACGAATAGTACCCGTCCAACAGATAATTACGTCATCCACGTATCTATAATAAAACAGAATGTTGGGTTCGCCCACCAAATATTTACATTCAAAGTAGTCCATAAATATTTCCGCCATTAAAGGACTTAAAGGTGATCCCATTGCTAACCCCTCCTTTAATGGCGGAAATATTTATGGACTACTTTGAATGTAAATATTTGGTGGGCGAACCCAACATTCTGTTTTATTATAGATACGTGGATGACGTAATTATCTGTTGGACGGGTACTATTCGTCAATTAGACATTTTCGTTAATAAACTTAACACTTTCCATCCCAAAATTAAATTCAAATTAGAATTAGAATCCAACCAATCCCTCAATTTTTTAGATCTAACAATCACGAGAGTTAATAACAAACTCGATTTCCAAATTTATCGAAAACCCACTCACACCGACACAACAATTCCCGCCTCCTCATGTATCACAACACAAACTAGCAGCCTTCCGCAGCTATGTCCATCGTTTAATTTCAGTCCCACTGTCCACAGATAATTACGTCAAAGAACTTAAAATAATATATCAAATCGCGATTTCAAACGGGTATTCAAAACAAGTTATCGATAATATAATTCAGAAAAAACAGAATGACAGGGTTCGCTCACTACTTTATGCATGTACCCCCGAACGAATTGACAAGTATGTCGGTAGTCTGTCTTACATAGGCCCCATTTCCGATAAAATCGCGAATATTCTTAAAAAACACAATGTTTTCGTAACTTTTCGATCAGATCACAACTTACGTAATCTTTGTAACGGTAAAGATAAATTAGAAAATTCAAAAAAATCCGGTGTTTATAAATTAGTATGCAATGATTGCAACGGGGTCTATGTGGGTCAGACAGGCCGTAATTTCGAGGTTAGGTTTAGGGAGCATGTTGCCGCTTACAGGAATGGCCATCCAGACAAATCACATTTTGCAAAACATTTAATCGATACCGGCCATTCCTTGAGCGACAATAACACGTATAAAATTCTCCATGTTTGTAATAAAAATTTCCGGTTGTGTGTGTTGGAGCAGTTAGAAATCTCCAAACATAATAATAATAATAATACACTGTTGAATGAACAAACAAACTTAATTACATCACCTCTTTTAAGTATGATTGCAGGTAGATCGATACAAACGTCTTTATAACGTTTGTATCGATAACGTTTCGTTGCGTTATCGATGCGTCATCACGACGCTATATAAAGAGGCGAGAGCTGTCAAACTAGCTCATTCGAGGCCGAGCGCTTGTCGAGTCAACATCTCCTGAGGATGCCCCGTGGAGGGGCGAAACACGTGTCGAGTATAGGTTTGATTTCATGGCTTGCTTTTCCGTTTGTTGCATGTGTGCATATGCATGAGGGCGGGAGGGTGGGTCCTTTGCTGCATGTGCATATGCATGACTGCATAGGGTGGGATTGCATCCTGCAACAAGCCTGGATTTTTGTCGCGGAATTAAAACTAAATATTTTTCATAACATTTTAATGTCATGGATTTCCGCAAAGTAACGCCTGATTCCATAATTTATCAAATAATTAGACAAACTATTGGTTCTTGCGATCAGTCAAAGTCATCGGTTAATTGAGTGTCGCCCTCTAGCGATCGAGTGAAGATCCCTGAGAAAAACTTTGACATTTGACAACACAAAAATAGTAAAAAGTGAGTGTCATTGTGTTGTGTTTTTCTTGTTCATGAAGCTTTCTTTTGTTTGGCCAGTTTCTAGTGACATTTTGTTGTCGACTGATCTCTTTGGTTTCGAAATCTTTAGTGGTCAGTGTCCTTTTTTTCTTCTTCTTGAATCGATGATTTTCTTTTTATCCATCAACCAGTTCCTTGCATTCGGACAGTTTGTTATCGACTTTTGAATTAAGAACTCTTTTGAATCGCCCGTTTTCGATGGTTAATACCATCGAAAACACACAATTCTAAATTCATAAAGCGCCGTATTCACGTTCCATCTGCTGTACGTCCCGCCAAGGTCATACACGATGCATGTGCATGGCCTTGGCGGGACGTACAGCAAGATGGAACGTGAATACGGCGCTTAAATCGTGTTTTTTTCTTCTTCTTGAATTGTTGTTTTATATTCTGTACGGCCAGTTCCTACGCGACCTAAGCAGTTTCTTGTCGACTTTGAATTAAAATCTCTTTTGGTTCGAACTCTGTCGTGGTCTGTTTTTTTTTCAGCTTCGGGAACCGACAGTTTTATTTTTTTGCACCCCGGATAGTTCGTTGTCGACTTTTAAATTAAGAACTTTCTTCAATCGCCCTTTTTGTTATCGATAACTTTTAGTGGTGTAATCCTACTCACTCTACACATTAAAGCCACTATGGAAGTCGGCGACTTTCATACGCGTTCCGTTGATTTGCCGCCATCACTGAGTCGAGTTCGACGAATAGCGTGAAATGTGTGACAACTGTGTAGAATTTATTTTTTTGTCAACTGTTGCAGAGCTGTCATCATGTCAACGGACTAGTAGGAATTGAAGTTATACACGTTAGGACAATAAAGAGGACCAAAAAAATGGTAAAAAACAAGTCTTTGTATTTTTTTATTTTGTATGAACAAGGTGAATGAAAAATGGGTCGAGTTCTGTTAAAATAAAATCCTGACATAAGTCCTCGCTCCAGAACCTCCCTGAGGCTACACTCCATTCCGGCTTTTAATTTAAATTGTATTTACTAGAGCCCAATATTTCCAAATTACTCAATTTGTAAGAATACGTGGGTATGGGTAGTAGAGTGAATAATAACAGATTCTTTTTTGTATTAATACGTCTAAAAATACTTGACATTATTTTGTAGCTGTGTTAAAAAAAAAAATCATTACCGTCACGTCTAAAACGAACACGTAGGTACTTAAGTTTAAATGGGTCGGTCGTTCTAATAATTGCAACTGTGAATAAAATCACAGCATGCAAGTTTTAATTCATTACGGGGCTATTTTAAGGATGCTACTGTCTTATCAGGTAACTGTGACACCGGAACGTCAAGGTCTATTAAAGGACACCGTGGATTTTGGTCAGTACGATGGGTTTGACGCGTTTGGTGCACTTCTGGTCTGACAGTCCTTACCCCTCCACCCCGGGTGGGAGGACTCGTAATGACGATTTAACCAAATAAAAATATATGCAAACTCCAACTTATACAGCCAAGGAAAGGAACTTTTCAAATTGAAATACGAGTGACATTTCTGTCACGTGACATCCAGTTGTCATTTATTACTATCATTTCCATATATTTATCACTCACTCGTGCCATACATTGATCGAAGACAAAAGAACATGACAGTCATTTGTCATTTTTCACGACATATTTCCGTCTGTGAAATTGTTGGAATCTTTATGAATGACTACGCATGTAAAAACACTACACTCGCGAGCAAAAATATGGAATCACTTAGGGTGCTTGTAATCGATGCATGTAACTGGAGCAACCCGCGGTGCTGGACGCCCACGGCGTTGGACGTCGCATGACGATCTCCAGCCACCGTAGGCGCGGGCATGCGGGCGGCGAGTAAAGGGCAACTCGCCGTCCGAACATGGACCATGCCCGGGTCGACGGCGCGTCGTGTTACACGCGCGCCTCAAAGAGCTGTCAGCAAAATGACGGGGCCCCCTCTCAGAGGGCTAAAGCCTGCCGGGGTCGCGATACTCATATGAATAGGGCTATTGAAGGACACCGTGGATTTTAGTCAGTACAAGTCTGACAGTCCCCCCAAAAAAAAAAATGTAACTGGAGCAAGTAAAGGTGCGGGTAACCCGCGCTAGTAACATGTTCAAGCTACTTATCAAGTTACTCGCTTGTCACTTGTACATGTTTCAAATGAAATGGCTCGCTTTGGTACATGCTCAAGACCCACATATTTTTTAATGGGTGCTTGTACACGGTGCATGTAGCCCGCGCAAGTGCCTCAACATACTCAAGCTACATGCACTGTGTACAAGCGTCCTTACTTCAAATTGATCCAGAATAGCTCCTTAAGTAATATCGTGATTTGAATGAAGTTTGCATCAATTCAAAAAATGGTAACAGTAAAGCTGACTTCAGAATAAGGACGGATACAAATATAATAAATGTAAAGAGTTTGTTTAATTGAAAGCGATAATTTCAAAAAGTACTGATTCAGTTGAGAAATTGTTTTTGTATTGGATATTTTATTTATCGAGGAAGGCTATAGGCTGTATAAAATCCGTGAAACCGCGGGACAAAGCTATTTAATTATAAGGAAAAGATCGTCGCTCGTAAGAATATTACATTTCATTTTTAATTATCATCGATAATATTAAGTTCCGTTAATCCTTATCAACGTAATTTGATGATAATTATCTAAGATTCTCATTACCGGCCTCATTAATTTAGTAACGGTTCAGAAAATTCGTAAAACTAATATTTCTCGTTAATGAGTCAATATTCTTAAATTAATGACTCAACGCTTTAAAATTAATTAAAGAATATAATAATTTTATAATAGCGCAGTGGCTGAGCGATCGGACTGCTGCGCTGTGTCTCGCGGGTTCGATTCCCTCACGGAGCTAATTGCATGATCTTCATGTAGATGTTCTGGGTCTGAGCGTTTGTGTATATGAGTAAATATGTTTGTAAACGAAGCCACGATACAGGAGAAATTCCTAGTGAGAGGTAACGTTTTAATAGTTATTTGTTATACAAGAGTGCAAAGTTGATTTTTAACCGCGTGCTCAATTTTGATGAGCAAGCGAATGTTTCTAAAATTGAATCACGAGTGCAACGAGTGATTCAAAATTAGAATCATGAGCGATAGCGAGGGAATCAAAAGAGCACAAGGTGAAAAATCTTTGCACTCGAGTGCAACACGTAACTTTTCATCCCACCTCAGCGAGGAAATGACTAAATGCAAAAACAAATAAAACCAGATGTACATTGTACAAACACAAGTTAGGCTTTTATTTCAGTTTAGGTATTAACTAAGACGTTATTATAGAACAGAATAATTTTTAAATTAAAACAAATAATACTTAGGTAGTAGTTGAAAACTACTACCAAAGTATTAAGTTACTTATTTTTATCTTGGTTTGTCATAACATAACAATAAGAAGTGAAAGGAAAACCGCACAAAGCAAATAAAAAAGGTAAAACAAAGTACTGAGCCAATAATGTTCCGGGTCTGAGATTTTAACAAAATAATTGTAGATTACGCTCCAAGGGAGGCGTATTGAATTCCGAAGCGATACTAAGGATTCTGGGGGTGAACCTCCGTCCGTAGCGCAGCGAGGAGGTTCAAGTGTTAATACCCGAAAGAAACGAGGGAATAAAGTTAAACATCCTTAGTGAAGCGAGGGATTCAGGTTAGCCCAAGGCAACGCAGCCTTACACCCAAGGAGCGTACTCTGCTTTCCCACCTAAGGCGAGATTTGATGTTACCACATCAAATTTTAAAAATAGAATTTGTTTCCTCGACAACCTTCGAACGTCAAGCGGGCACCACAGCAAGCGATCAGCTGTTGCGGTCACCGGCCGCCATTACTGCTGCTACTCTTTTGTTCATACGATGTTCTAAATTCAAATTTACTTTATTCACTAGAGGATAAAAACGGCTTTTACTCACTTGAGGATAAAAACGGCTTTTACGGTCAGATATCGAAGAGCAAAAGTACCCTTTCCGAGATGGGGGGATGAAAAGTATATTAGTTATTTTATAGTATGATGACTGACATAATTAGCCCACTAGTCCCCCCTGCTAGGACCGGATCACTTGACTTCCCAATCTGGTTTACGCCACAATTGATTAAAATATATTATTTAAAAAGAAGCAACGTCTTTGGGTAAAGTGGAAAAAGTACGCCAACCTCAAATACTATAATGACTTCTCTGAATGTAGGTCTATCTTCAAACATACGTGTAAAACCTGTTATTCCACTTATATTAACTCGGTTGAAGATAGCCTCTCCAGTAACATAAAGCATTTTTGGTCCTACATTTCTAACTGTAAGGGTAAGTCAGGCATTCCCTACACGATGCAATACCAGAATGTCAAGTCAAGTGATCCTGATGTCGTCTGCAATATGTTCTCGGACTTCTTCTTGTCCGTATTTGAACCTGTGTCACCAACTCTTACCACGTGGGGACCACCGCAGCTGTGCAGATAATTGTAGTATAATTATAGTAATTTGCACATTGATAAATCTAAAATTTAGAGACAAACTCAATTTCCGAAACACGCTTCAAAGATTTCAATCTGTTGAATTGGTTCCGGAAGGGTTAAAAGTTTAATTGATCGTTTGAATTGATATAAATTTGGATACGCGTTGCTATGCAGACGGAGAATTTGATATACTTTGACGGAAGCAGTGTTTGATCCCAATCCAGTGTGGAAAAGAAACAGAACTATACATGATATCTAACTCCATCTTTTTCTTTCACTTGAATTCTAACTCCATTTCTTTCCTCCTAACTTGAATTAGATATAAATATCAGTATTATATTCGTCATGGTAGTAACTCATGCCTAAATAATGCTAAGTAGTACTCACCCGATCATCAATGTGTAAAGTTTTACGTAGTAGTACTTTTACTCGACGACAAAGCCCTGTTGTGCGGGGCTCCTATTTCAATCAACGGAGTAATGCCGATTAGTGACGCCGTCGACTGAACAGATAATTTGGAGTGTTTGCAACATATGAAGTCCGAATAAAGAGGCTTAAATGCCCACACGCAAGCGTCCAAATGCTCACATTAACACCTATAGAATTCGAGCAAATCAGCTTTCCGCGACAAGTTCGATTTTCTATGTGGCATTAATTGTACCTACTAGTGTACAATAATGAACGAGTGAATGAACTAAGTCGGTCTTTACGTAGGAAAAACACAACTTACATTCAGTTAAGTACATAAGCCTTGTCAAGTTTTGCCTGTTCCACTCTTCCGAAGGTTTCTTTTTGCCAGTTTTTTTTTCTTTTAAAAGAAAACGTTGCTCAGTGCTAGATATTTCTTGTGGGTCGTGAGTTTATAAACATAGCAAGTCACATAGAAAAAAACACCCAGACCCGGAACAATTGACCCTGAAACACAGGTTTTTATAAACTTAGTTCAGGCAGATCGCTACATTAATTTAAATGCCCATATAAATATTTTTTACATGTGATTAATTTCATTAAGCTATACACAATTGTTAACGTAGGCACTATTTCTATTACAGTTTTATTAACTTTCTGTGTCAGTCTGTATACATATTTTTGTGAAATGTTTTTATGAATAAATGGTCTTATCTCATCTTATCTTAATTACTTGTAGATCATACAAATATTAGTTCCGTGCGGGTATCGAACCGGCGACACGGTGCGCAGCAGTCGATCACTCAACCGTGAGGCAACCGAGGCATTATAATTATGTCGTTCTCACTGTGTGACGATTTTTTTTTTAATTGAAAGATACGTTTTTCAAAAGAGCGACTGACAAATAGCAGGAAAAGGTATTTAAACTTCACACAAAATTATTTTAATTAAAATAGTTCAGTTTCATCATACAAGAGACAAAATTTCACTAAATTCTAATTATCACGGGGTTGGTAAAGTTTTAATGAAAGAGTTGAAATTCCTCTTATAATCATGTGCGTCCTGTTAGTTTCTCTACGTGAGGGAAATAAATTAAATTAATTCCGATTTACATGTACATACCTGGATTACAACGTTTTGCATTAATATTAGAGCGACAAAGTTTCTTCCCTAGTAAAACTAAGGGGCTTAACCAACGACGATATATTACTAGACTCCGCATGCACGATCTAAGGAACAAAAACTATTCTGTCAACTCACTGAGGTACAACGTAAGCGAAGGGGACGGGGTACTGCATTGTGATTGTTTAATTGTTTATTGTTTATATTGTTTAATTGTTTATTTTTATAAAAAGGACATGTTTACAATAAAATTATCTTAACATATAAAATAGATCACTGTTTGTACATTTGCCTGAACTAGGTTGAACCTGTGTCTCAGGCTAGACAGTACATAAAATATCTAATTAGAGTTATAAATAAATAAACAGTGTATAAAATACTAAAATTAAAACTGACATAGCGTAAAAGTAAAGTAGAACAGCGTGTTAGTAGATTAATTGCTGACCTAAAGTGAATCTTGTATGTAGGTGCATGGCTAACTGAGTGCATAACGCAGCGAAAAAATGTAATTGCATCTTTGTACATTTATAATAAATTGAATCAAAGATATATTATTTTCTACGTAACCTATTAAATACCTATTCCATTATGCATCTATCTATATCTATCTATATCTATACATAGAATAAAACTGTAGAAAAGTTATTTTTGTACATTAAAAAAAAACTCCAAAAATATAGCCAGGGTATTAAAGGACAACCAATAGAACCCATTTCTAGCATTTTTAGAATTTTTGTCTGTTTGTCTGTTTGTATGTTTATTTGTCCAGGTATCACGTAAAATGTACGCAATTAATGTAGATATTTTTTACACACAACGATTAAGCGTAACTTGGAGAGGAATTTAGTTTTTGTTTCATTGCAATCGGTTCAGTCTATCAAAAGATATTTGAATTTAAAGAGTTTCGGGTGTACTTTGGTCTCACAATTTGATTTCGTACGTCAGTCGCGCGATCTAACTTCGAATTCGAATAGCAAAACTACAACGCACGGCAGATGGCGTTAAAAGAAAACCTGGAATAGACGTGTTTAAATTGAAGTAACATTATGTATTTTGTTTCATCGTAATCGGTTCACATAATATAAAAAATATAAATTAATTAAAGCAATATTTAAAGGAATCATAGAGTAGAACAGAATGGTGTGGTGTGGTGTGGTGTGGTGAGGTGTGGTGTGGTGTGGTGTGGTGTGGTGAGGTGTGGAGTGAGGTGTGGAGTGAGGTGGTGTGGTGTGGTGTGGTGAGAGCGGGCATTAGGATAGTCCTACATAAACCTGGAATACAAGTGTCAAATGTTTTTGATTAATCTAAGAAAATTCTAAATACACGGTTTATATGAAAAACGTGGCCTGAATTAAGCGCTTGCAACTCAAAAAATACATTGTTAAATTTCGACATCCACGCGAACGAAGTTGCGGGCACAGCTAGTTCTAAATATACAGTTATAAAACAACAAAATACGTTTAACCTAAAAACTGGCATTCTTAGTAGCCTTCATAGTCTATCGAGTTAATAAACCTATACTCGGCAGCTATTTTTCCTGGACACGCCGCGTCTCCCGTTTTGTGGTTGGCTTGCTTCTTAAAGTGTAAACAAGTTGCACATTTTGGGTCAGCGTCTTTCTTTGAGCAGTCATTACTAGAGTGTCCTCCTTCACCACAATGTCTACACGTAGGGATAGCGACCTTGCATGTCTTGGCTGCGTGACCATACTGCTGACAGTTGTAACATCTCGTCACTAGTGTGAAGTCTCTTACAGGGCAGGATGTCCAATCAATAAATACTCGTTCCTGGGTGATGAGGGCTTTACGTATAACGGCTGAAACTTCTATTATGTAGTTGCAGTTTTCTGCATCTTTCCTACCCGATTTGTGGCTTAGTTTTAATGAGGTCATGCATTCTTCACGGGACATTGAAGGCAGTTTGTCAGCAACATTTTGTTCAAAGAGACACTTAAAAACCTCATTTTCAGACATTGATGTGGGCACGCCAATAACTACGATGCGAGGTTTGTGCTTTCGGGGTTCGTCGACGGTCAGCACTGACGAAGCGGTTTGCACGGTACGCTTCAGTTTTTCTAGATCATCTTTGGTTTCAGTGCTGATTATAAGACCTCCTTTTGCAATTTTGCGTACGCCTCGAACTTTCAGTTTCATTTCACCGGGGCTGATCATGTTTTGGACCATGTTCTTGGTTTCCTCACTGGTCTTAGAATTGTCACAAGGGAAAATCGCAACGGAGCTTAGCTTGTTAGGACGAACAAAATTGTTGGACCCCTTTTTCACCATATCGGCAAAAGAAGTAGTTCTAGGTTCCTGTTTTGCAGAGGACTCTTGAATGGTGCGGTTCATCTCCGTAAGACAGTCCGCTAGGTCTCGAGCTTCGGTCATGGTTTTTAAGGCAGTATGGGTTTGTATGGCTCTTGATTTTAGCGACTGGTATTGAACAGCCAGTTGCGAAACTCCGTGGCCAACTTTGCGGCAAAGATTGCTAATGCTAAGCTTCTGGTCGGAATTAAGTTTTCCAACAGAAGCAATAGCACATACCTCATTCAAATACTGCTCAATAGATCCCAACCAGTTCTGAATCTCCGGAGTGCTGACTGCTTCAATGCCTTCTTCTTGAGTCTGCTTGGGTTGTTGAGGTGGTCTTGTTGTTGTAGACGAAGGGCTGGGCAGCGACCCCATCACGCTCCGATTAAAGGCTAAAAAGCCTTCCATGTTTTAGATAAGCACTTTTAATTAATTTTATCTACTCAATCCATTATTTTACGTAAAACACTCTGAGTCACTATAAAACTAGGTCAGTATTTTTGCTCACGTTAATTTATTTATTTTTAATAATACATTGATGTGCACGTCCGAATGCGATGAGCGCTAAACGATCGAAGATTGGCTAACTCAAGGTCTGTTCTGTCTCAAGGCATGTTTACGGCTCACGGGAGTGGTCGAAATAAGACGGATATAAGACTTTTTTGCCTAATGTGTTGACAGACATCGGTCGCCTGTTATTAGGAGTCTAGTAATATGCCGTCGTTGGACTTAACCCATGGCGCGACACAACTCGTGCGATATTGAGTCGATTGCCGATTCAAGTCGCACGTATTTATAAATGGAGTGATGCGATACAATTCGACCGTGAACTTCAAAAATCTACCTTACTACTAGGTACAACATAAAGGTGTTGCAAACAAAAGACAAAAGATGTCAGCAGTGTCACTTACTTTCTTTTCTTCACTGCAGCTAACCATCCTGCATTGTTCATCTTTCCAAGAACCGCTTGGGAACCAGTAAAACTTAAAACTTTTTCGGCCAGTATTCTGGCAGTTTACAAAACAACAACTGCTGTGACCTAGACTTTTCTGCAGGAAAAAAAAATAATATAAATTCTGGTTATAAAATACGTACAGATATTACGATCTCTAACTTATTTTGAAATTGACAGACGACAGAGCTGAATTAACTGTGAAACAGAGCCGTCATTATTTCTATTGTTTGGCAGCGAATAACATTGGTTCTATATTATGATCCCAGTATCAGACCGAAGCGAAAATACGATAATACTGTTTTCCCAGAAATCTGTGAACAGCAGCAATTGGCAATGGCGTCATCAAAATATGTCCGGTAATCATTTACAAACTTAGAATCGAAATTTGACATGGTCGAATAGGGGTGTGTGTTCTGGGGACCTAAAAGGGCAACTTTAGCGGAATCAGAAATGACACAGTTAATAATTATGAATTGTCAATCTGGATATTTTTTTATTGTGACAATTTTATAAATTTTATTAATATTCATTATTAATTTCTTATTACGATTATGCTAAACTGGTTTTTAAGGTGGATTGTTGTGGTTACCAAACAAGCCCCCGAGCAATGTAGAGAGTGTGAAGTTTCGAATGATCAAATTATGCCCGAATACGTTGAATCAGGAATATACTGAGTCCAATAATTCGACAAAGGGTTGAAACGAGCATTTGAGCTGTTGGAAATTCAGCTTGTGTGGTTGATGGTCCCAATCCCTGTCACAGACAGGAGGCCTGTGTCCCAGCAGTGGGAACATTATAGGCTGATAATGATGATGATAATTAAATCAAAAAGAATTGAAAAGTGAAAGGTAGGTTATTTTATTTGTTAAAAATTACTAACCTTTCATAGGCTGAAAGTATTAACGGTTATAAACAGTTTTTACTATGAAACAAACCCTTGAAAATAAAAAATGAACAGAAACAAACTCTTGAAAATAAAAAATAAATCAGCACTTGTTTTCAGTATTTGAGACGTAAAGTAAAGTAAAGGACGTAAGACGTAAAGTAAACTGGAACTTTGACAATTTCCAATTGACAATTATCAAGGAAAAAATTAGTTTCTTCTTCCCACACCAGAGGCGCTTTTCCATTTTTCCACACAAGAAACGCTGTAAATACTGGAAAGTAAAATAGTGAAAACTCGTGCTAGGGGTACTGGTGTAGACTTGTAGAATTGACAACGGAAAATATTCCATTTTGTATTAATTATGTTCAGCGATAACTTTTTATTTCTGTGAAATCAAGTTTAAAATATTTGCTATTTAAGTTTTTTTTAAATAAAATCGACAACAGTAACTTACTTTACCCAAGAAGAAAGAAAAAAGCGCAATCAATTGAACAAACTAAACAAATTCATAACTTTGCAAAAACTTGCAAAGTTTATGCAATCTCTATTATGCTGCATAAAGTAGGTGCAGATTTTCTTAAGTAACTTAAAAACAATTTTGTTTGACTTCTCCATTTAACGGGAATACCGAGAGTTATAACATTTTAAGACAAGTTCTAATTTTGCTTGAACTAAGTTTTGCGCTCTTAGGTAAACGTAGTGTTGGCTTCATTATTCAGAGAGAATAGGTTAACTTCATAATGTATTAAAAATTAATTTAGAGTATCAGAAATTCCGACTTAATTTACTTCCGCAATTCGACAAATCTTTTATATTTCACGCGAACTATGGAAAATTAACTTTGCATTATAAATAGTTTCGGTAAATTAACACTTCTAAATATTATTTTTTCTAAATAAAAACGAACATTGCCGCACACAAGGAATTTTCCTGTCCCTCTTTGTTCAACAGAGCACGTCTTCTGGCTGATGATAATAATAATGACACGTCCTATACGTCTTCGCCGGAATTCTCATATCTTGTTTCAGCCTCTACAGTATTCGTTCACTCCTTACTACCCCACTTATCCTTAAAAGAAGTTTCCAAGTTCCCTTCATGACCCACATAATAGATATTTAGGTCATCGAAAATTTGACACTCGCAGATGCCAATGCATACTTCCAGATTTTTCGACAAATCATTTATGTCGAAGCAGTCGGTTCTGAATGCCTTGCCCTTGTCAGTACGGCGCGCACAAAACCTTGTCCACGTTAAAAATCTGGTAAAAGCATTATTTATCTGTAAACATGTAAGCTAAAATGTTTCCTTTGTTTTTCTTTGTTATTTTTATATGTATGATGTTTTGTATAATTGTATTATATATAGTTATAATGTTTGTATATAGGTAGGTAGTTTATGTGTAAATGTAAAACCAGAGACTACCTACAGGTATTGTGTTGTCTACCTTTTTCTTTCTTCAAATTCAGCCAAGGGTGTCTTGAAAAATCCTTTAGCGATAAGACCGCCCATTGTGGTCACCCTGGTATAAGATAAAATACTCTGTGCCTGTAATTGAGGGTGTTGCATAATAAAGTGGGTATTCCGATTCTATTCTATTCTATCTATTCTAATGGACACAAACACCCAGATCTGGAACAACTTATAAATCACTCAAATGATTGTTCCGTGAGGAAAATTTTACGCCTTTTCCATTTAGCTACTACCTTCTTCTCCGACTTTAACATTTTAGAAAATACTTCAACCCTACAATTCTTGACTTATAATTGTTTCGCTTTGTAATAAATAGCATTAAATCTGAAGTCGTTTCAACTTGTTAACAAGGCAAAGAGTGGAGAAAACTTGTTATTTCGACTTCAGAGCGCTTAAAAGCTGACGACACGTGCTTTCAAACTATTAAAGTTGTAAGGCGGAGTCGGGTGAAGTAAGAAGTGTTATAATTAGTGTAAGAACTACGCGGACGTGTTAAATCACAAGATATGCTCGAGAGTTGCTACGTTTTAAAAACTGTGTTATCTTGCAATTAATATCAAATAAAGTTTTAATGTTTGTTTAGCTTCAATTCATGTTACTCTGATGTCCATCGCGCGTACGAACATACATTTTGTTCTGAATAACAACTATTGCGATGCTACTGCCAACCGCAGCGGCGCGTACAACGTTGCTATTGGTCAATAAAATACGCGACTGACCGTATCCGACCTAAAGTGGATTTCATATCTTTTTTCACGTGGTAATATCATCAAATGACTCTTTCCTCCCAAGGCAGGTGGAGAAGGAGACTTAAGATTGGTATTAACTAAATAAAGTCAAGGATGTCCTTCGATAGCCATTTACGTTACGGGGTCCCGGTTACCTCACGAGACCCGCGACCGCGTTTATACTTTATGTTAGTTTAAGGTCTTATCTGTCGCATTAGGGTAAACCGTGTAATGTTAGAAAAAGTTTTGATTAATAAATAAATAGTTCCAAATTCCACACGGTAAAAGAAAATCTACACACGAGCAACACTACAGAAAATTAAAAGGTAAAAACTTCTCAAATTGTTTAGGCTTCCGGCTATAACAAACAAACGCGCAAATTGTCAAACACACGGTATGACCCTTCTTTGACATTTCTGGTTTCAGGGGAAAATTCTCGAAAATCCGTCTATACAATATTTTTCTTTATCAACATCAACACAATCATGACATGAAAATAGCAAAACATGGTCTCTTTTATGATTTTCATTTCTATGAATCGACTGAAACAGAGAAAAATAACTTTTGAAATTTTTTGAAGTAATTTTTCTTTGTTATGTGGCAGAATTTTTTAATAAAACGGAGATTTTTTCGCGAGGAAAAGTGAGAAGGAAAATATGCACGTTTTAATAATAAATTCAAGAACTCAATTTTGCATCTCTTGAGTGTTGAAACCCTGGCCGTCCTCACAAACTACTTGAGAAAATTTTATCAAGATTTAAAGTGATAAGTTGACAACTTTTACCTACTCCTTGAGATATGAGACTATGAGACTACTCAGTATTCCGGACATATTATGCATACGGCTCACTAAATTTAAATAGAAATGTGCTGAATATTTAAGTGTCTTTGCATCTTGCAAAAATACCTCTAATTTGCTTCCAAATAATCTGAAAAAATACCTTTAATTTACCTACAGAGTGTAGGTAAATTCCTTCCTTTAATTTCCTCAAAGTTTTTGACACTGATTGTCACTGAAATCTGTTTGCAAAAAATTTTGAAAGCCATTTTTAAATCAGGAATTTGTCTGCCTCGTGACCAATGAAACCTGACCTTTGAAAAACACACGTATGACAATTCCGTTAAAGTTTTAATTCCCAGCTTCGACCTTCTCCAATAATAAGTTGAATTTTCGAGAAGCACGATTTTGAATCGTGTTCCAAAATGGCGGCCCCTTGTCGGCGGGCGAGGTGCCAAACATTGCACAATGACCAACACTTGATGTTAAGTGTCGCCGGGTGCACGATTGCAATCTTTGAAACTTAGAAATTTGTTGAAAAATGTCGTTGAAGTGCGAATGGAAGAAGTAGAAGCGAATCTATACTAATATTATAAAGCTGAAGAGTTTGTTTGTTTGTTTGTTTGTTTGTTTGTTTGAACGCGCTAATCTCAGGATCTACTGGTTGGAATTGAAAAATTCTTTTTGTGTTGGATAGTCCATTTATTGAGGAAGGCTATAGGCTATATAACATCACGCTATCACCTATAGAAGCGGAGCAGTAATGAAAAATGTTTCAAAATCGGGAAAATTTATTCCTTTTTTAGAGCTTCCGTTGCGTGCGCTGCGTAAACGGTTAGAGTTTCGCAAAAATTATGTACTACGGAATTATTCCTCATAAAATTTTCTAAAATAAAGTCCGCGAGAGCATATATCTATCTTTAAAGGTTCAGTCACTATAACCTTTTTTATGGGAACCAAATTTGTTTTAAAGTAATGCATTATTTGCGAAGGTGTTTTCATTAACATTATATTAATCCTTATCCAAATAAATACGTTAATCATCACAAGCATTTAATTTTGAACGAAATTGCCCTTTACATCATTTGATTTCAATGAATATCTTAGGAGATATCACAGTTTCAAAATAATACCGCGACAAAATAATGACGGGCTGGGTAATATGTCACAATTGCGTCTATAAAATCCCTCTTTTGGCCGGTCAATATCGACATCAAACATTGCAAACGCGTATGTAAATACCATTTTGTTATAATTTGCAACCCTGGAAACCCTGTGCTGTCAATTCAGTAGTTTTTGCGTGTGTATCTCATGAACCGTGATAGCTAGAGATTTGAAATTTTCACAGGTGATGTACATCTGTTGCTGCTATAACAAAACATACTAAAAACCAGAATACAATAAATATTAAGGGGGCTCTCATTGGTCGCGGACTTATTTCATTACCGTGACCTCGGAACATAAAAGGCTATTGAAGGACACCATGTATTTTAGTCAGTACAAGTCTGACAGTCCCTCCCAGCCCGGGGTGGGAGGACTCATTTGATGATTTTACCACGTAAAAAAAGGGGGGGCTCCCATACTAAAAACGTGATTTTGCTGCTGGTTTTTGTAGATGTTATAAAGTAATGTAATGTTTTTGAGGCTGTTTCTCACGAACCGTGACAGTTAGATGGGTTGAACTTTCACAGATGATGTGTGTCTATTGCCGCTATACTAAAAACTGGTTAACTGCGATTTTGATTCGACATTGACAGAACAGGGTTATCAGGGTTGCAAACTTGGGTTTTAACACCCAAGTTTACTCTAAACTCTAAAGGGACCTAATAACATATAAAAGAATCGTAGTTACATGCGCGTTTGCAATGTTTGGTTTTTTATGTCGATATTGACCGGCTTACTTTAAGGATCGTTTGGAAAGGCTACGGGCTGCGTCCTCATCTTCAGTCTGACGCAGTCCTACCGGTTTTCGTTTTTTCATTTCGGGAGGTACCTCAAGATTCAGTGGCAAGTAAGGGGAATGGTTAGCAGTCGGAATGCGTGAGGGAAAACACATCCTCTACCTCTCGCCCCAGCCACCACTGAAGATACCCACGACGTCGGAAATCGCGCTCTTCAAGGGAACTGATGGAGACGGGACCATAGGACCAAACGCCTAACATGACGCGGGTGAAACCGCGGGCAGAAGCTAGTATTCTATATTTTCTACCAAAGGTCGTGACTAAATTAAACTTTTGCCGTCGTAATTCAAAAAAGTTAAACACTTGTCTTAAAAAAAACTGCCAACTGCAAAGCACGTAACGTTTTTGCAGTTACATTTTCTTGAACAGTTTTCAACAGATTTTTAACTTTTTGTGGTACGACGGGTAATCTTTCGGTGTTTGTTTTTGAAGTTGTTGGATAGAAGTCCACTTCTAGTTTCTAAAGATACCTAATTTATTTTGTCATGTTCAATTTCAACCCATGAAATGTTGAAAAATAGGCAATTACTTTTCTTTTATCATTAATGTTTTGCACAGTTTTTTTGGTCTTGACGTCGAGTAATTTCTTATTACATTTGGAGTACTCATTATTCTTTAAAAACTTATATTTTCTGCTCAATTACGAAAAGAAATACTTGCATGTTCTGACGAACTAAGTTTGTTTTAAGTCCACTGACAGAAGTCATTATTGGTAATGATACGTTTTATATCATGGAAGAACTCATATTTCTGAGCGTGGAACGTTAAACAGAAACACACTTGGTAGAAATCACAGTTCATAGAAATCTCTATTCCTAGACAGCACGTTTCGCCGAAAACTTTTTTGATAGAAGACATTGTTGCTAGATACCTCGGTCCATAGAAAACACTGCTGACAGAGATCTCCGTTCATAGATAGCACTTCTTGCCGAAAACTTCTTTCATAGAAACCACTATTTCCAGATATCTTGGTTCACAGAAACCATCTTTGAAGAAGAAACTAAATAAATTATATTACTAAAAATATAAATTTAGTTTTTCTGGTTCTGGCAGATGGCCATAATAAAAACACGTTATCATATATCATGCCATTTTAATCAAAAATGATGCAAAACATAACTTAAACAATACATGAAATGGAAAAATAAAACCAATGCTTTGGCATAAACGAGAAACAATATTTCAAACAAAAAAATTACTCTATACTATACATTTAATTTTATTTTAAAGGCCATAATTATGGATGCCTTGTCGAGCGGGGCCTTATCCTTGGTGTGACGGCGAGCTCCCCATTACTCGCAGCAGCTCGCTGTCCGGAAGCCAGTGCCTGCGGTAGCCGGAATTTGTCCCGCACTATCCAACGCCCTTGGCGTCTTCGGTGGTCTTCTTTCCCTCACGCGTTCCGATTGCTCCCCATTCCGCAATAACTATCACACATTTTCTTGCCGAAAACTTCTTTCATAGAAACAACTGTTTCCAGATATCTTGGTTCACAGAAAGCATCTTTGAAGAAGAAACTATGCTCGAAGAAAACTATGTACACACTTTACAAAACAAGGTTTATTTTCGATTGAAAAAAAATTACAGATTTGGGTAGCTTCAAACTTATGACGCTATATTACACGCTTAACTATTCTTAATTTTTCTGTCAATTTGTGGAAAATATAATTTTGGTTTGGTAAAGATATTTAATTCACTACACTACACTTCACTTATTACTGCTTTCGTATTTTACAATATATTACGACTATGGGTTCAGTTAAAATATTCAGTCATAATTTGTAAATCACCGCAACGATCACAAAAAAGGAACGGTTTGTTATTATGTCACCTTGTGTCATCCGTACCGTCCTACGATGACAATGATTTTTGTAAATAACATTATCAATTTATGGAAACCGTTTTAATGTGGTATAAATAAAATAAATCTAAGACTGTTGCGTATTACAAATTAGCAAACGTTTCCTACGCATTTAGTTTTGCCTTTTTTACTATCGATAATCTTATTGAAAATATTTTTTTTAAAATGAGTGCCTGCAAGTTAGTAGAATCAAAACGTGGTGTAAGCGTTCTTTTATTAGATGGCTATTCATATCACGTTAACAAAAAAATAAATGATACATTTTACTGGAGGTGCACACGGAGTAATGCTAAAGGTTGTGGGGCTACCGTAAAAACTTTACTTATCGGTAATGAGCATTCAATCGTCAATCAAAAAAACGCACATGGTCATTTGCCAGTGCCAGAGAAGCGAATACAAATGGAATATCAATCAAAAATAAGGAATATAGCTAAAACATGTATGGATTCTCCGGCGCAAATTGTTAACCGCTGCCTCCAGGATGTTCCTATTACGAGTGCTACCCACTTGCCTAACAAAGCGGCTGCCCGAATGATTGTGCACCGCATTAGGAATAAAGGCCAACCTAAAGTCCCTAATACGATAAATTTCGACATACCGGACTATTTGTCGAAAATTGGAGAAGAGCGATTTTTAATTGGACAATATATTTCAGAAAATGAGAGTGTGATCGTATTTTGCACAAAAAGTAATTTTAAAAGACTGATCAATACAAAATGTTGGGTAATGGATGGCACGTTCGCTACATGTCCAGCACCATTCACCCAAATATACACGATACATGCTTCAATAGGTACAGAAAGCGGCACAAATAAATTTCTACCACTAGTGTTTGCATTATTATCACATAAGACGGAAAAATGTTACACAATTTTGTTAGAAATATTGAAAAGATATGCCGTTAATACATTTCAGAGTAATCTGTCTCCTCAAAACATTTTAACTGATTTTGAAATAGCGGCTATCACTGCCGTTAAGCAGCAATTTCCAGAGTGTGTGCAAAGACTGTGTTTATTTCATCTTACGCAGAGCATTTGGCGGCACGTACAGAGCGAGGGTTTGGCTAAGAAGTACGGTAATGATTTTTCTTTTGCGCATAAAATTAGGTATTTATTTGCATTGGCATTCCTAGATCCTAACGAGATACCGGCTTTTCAGCTCATTAAAGATGAAATATTACCAGAGGAAGCCGCAGGACTAGCCAAGTGGTTCGATAAATATTATGTCTCTGGGGTGAAAAGCACAAAAAATACCAATAATACAAAATTATCAACTAAGAAAGAGCCACTATTCCCACCAAGTATGTGGTCAGTGTTTGATCGCACTTACGATATTCCCAAGACCCAAAACGTCTTGGAATCTTGGCATGAACGGTGGACTACACTTCTTAATCGTAAAACATGGAATGTGTATAAAACAATAACTGAATTCGTTAAAGAGGTGAAATACACAGACTGCGAAATTGAGCGGATCAATGCGTCGGAGCCCATGCCAAAGTACCGCCGACCTTCACAAATTGCATACGAGAACAGAATGCAAAAGCACTTGTCTCAAAGGAGTGAGATGGACATATTAACGTTTTTAGGAGGATTAGCTCAAATTTTACACATGAAAAATAGTTTGTAATGATATTTATATAAAAATTGTATTTATAATATTATAAAACAGGAGAGTTTGTTTCTTTGTTTGGTTGAACGCGCTAATCTCAGGAACTACTAATTTGAATTGATTAATTTATTTTTGTTTTGGATAGTCCATTTATCGAGGAAGGCTATAGGAGTATAGGCTATATCTCAAACTCTCCAGCTTTATAATCTGATATATAAAATTCTCGTATTAGTTACCATACTCCTCTGAAACGGCTTGACGGATTTTTGCAATCGGAACGCGTGAGGGAAAGAAGACCACCGAAGACGCCAAGGGCGTTGGATAGTGCGGGACAAATTCCGGCTACCGCAGGCACTGGCTTCCGGACAGCGAGCTGCTGCGAGTAATGGGGAGCTCGCCGTCACACCAAGGATAAGGCCCCGCTCGACAAGGCATCCATAATTATGGCCTTTAAAATAAAATTAAATGTATAGTATAGAGTAATTTTTTTGTTTGAAATATTGTTTCTCGTTTATGCCAAAGCATTGGTTTTATTTTTCCATTTCATGTATTGTTTAAGTTATGTTTTGCATCATTTTTGATTAAAATGGCATGATATATGATAACGTGTTTTTATTATGGTCATCTGCCAGAACCAGAAAAACTAAATTTATATTTTTAGTGATATAATTTATTTAGTTTCTTCTTCAAAGATGGTTTCTGTGAACCAAGATATCTGGAAATAGTGGTTTCTATGAAAGAAGTTTTCGGCAAGAAGTGCTATCTATGAACGGAGATCTCTGTCAGCAGTGTTTTCTATGGACCGAGGTATCTAGCAACAATGTCTTCTATCAAAAAAGTTTTCGGCGAAACGTGCTGTCTAGGAATAGAGATTTCTATGAACTGTGATTTCTACCAAGTGTGTTTCTGTTTAACGTTCCACGCTCATTTTATGATGGGATGGGCGTAAATGGCGTAAGCGCCGTGTCAGTGGCGTTTATTTCATTATTGGTGGAGTCTATATTTGGACTGTTTTTTTGTCGAGCGATATTTTGCTCGGGTTTATAGACAATGATAACAAGCTGTATACGATATTTACTGCATAAATACGTCGGGAAACAGCTTCAATTTGTTTCGTGTTGCTACAACGTATTTAAATGTATGATTCAGTACCCTTAGCATGAGTTTTCAGTATTTGAGACGTCAAGTAAACTGGAACTTTGACAATTTCAAATTGTCAATTCTCAAGAAAAAAATTAGTTCCTTCTTCGCACACCAGAGGCGCTGTTCCATTTTCATATAAGAAACGCTGTAAATACTGGAAGTAAAAGAGTGAAAATTCGTGCTAAGGGTACAGATTGTAAAACGACCTTTCCGTTAGCAGCTCTAATCTAGGGCTCCACCGATTTTATTTATTTTGTTAAGCCACTGCTTTTGTTTATGTACGAGATACTCAACAATAAAGGTCTTCAACCACTTTGTTGATGCTCAAGATTGAATAGACGAATTTAGCACCTGTCTACCTGTAACTTGAGTACCATTTGTTCTGGCTAGATTGAGTAGACATCCACTCGGGATTTCACGCAACAATTGTTTGAACGACTGGGAAATCAGGTCAGAATTTCAACCAGTTTGAACACCTCGCACACATAAGGCCAGGCGCACTTTAATCACACTTTCATCTGAATTTTAAAAATACTATGGAAGCACACAGACTATGCTTGCCGGGGTCGCGGGACTGTCTCACCTGGTAACCGTGGCCCTGGTACATAAAGGGCTATTTTAGGATCACTGTGGATTTTAGTCAGTACCTACTTATAGTCTGACAGTACGGGTGGGAGGACTTATAGATGATTTTACCACGTGAAAAAAAAAACACGCAGACTGTGAGTTAGATGTACGTGTAGTTTGAAAGTTAGAAAACAATCCGAATTTGTTGGATTTCTTCAACAGCGATTCAACAGCAGTCACCGATTTCTAAGAGAAGCTTTTAGAAACTGTTTGACTAAAAAAAACGTAATAAGTGTACTAAATTCATAAGACCACGACCACATGTTTGTGTATGATATTATTTCGTATTCAACGTCCGGCGTAAGTTGACAGAATAGACGCGCCCGTATTTTATCCTTCATTAGGTGCGTCCACACAGAGCGCGCAGCATCGCGAGGCATTTGCCGCGTAAAGCAGCTCGACCAGTGTGGACGTGTCTCGGTCGAGGCAAGCGCGCGCGCTGCCGCGGGCGCTCGAACTAGCGCCCGAGCCATCCAGTGTTGGCTTTTGTTTTGCTCACGTATGTTTGGTGCCTCGGTCGAGAAACAATAGACGCGTCCACACAGAGCAAGCAGCCTCGCGAGGGTTTCCTCGTGCGAAAAATGCCTCGCGAGACTGCTCGCTCTGTAAGGACGCACCTATTCGTGATACGGAATACGCTTCGGTTTGACCAGACCCTAAAGCTGACCCATCATAAAAATGACACACACTAAATCTGGATTTGTGGAAGTACCCAATATGATATGTTATGGTACACGTTTATGTTAATATTATGGCCAATACAGAACCATGTAATGGCCCTTTGCTTGTAAAAATGATGTAACCATCATTTTATAAGGTCACGCTGAACATAATATTTTTATGTAATTTTTATTTTGAGCAAAATAATTATGTCTTGTTTTTAATAAAACCGTAAGGTCGCTAAAAGAGTTAATCCGTTGGTTGAACTTAGTTTTTCTAAAAAAAGTGTGTAAAATGTTAGTGTTTCATATTAGCTCCCAACGGTACGTGAGCGAGATGTCCCATAACCCACCTTACGACCCGTTCACGATTCACTTTGGTCAAAGCAGTAAGCGGTGCGACGAGCGGCTTGAAAAAGACATTAATTACTTTGTGAAAACGCGAATCCGTCGCTGTCGGCGCCTCGTGGCATGTGCGCTAAGCCACCGCTCACAGCGGCAAAGTCGTGAACGGGCCGTTAGACTGCTCGAATTCGGACTGCTTGAGTAGTCAAATTGAAATGCTTAAAGCTGCCATCTAACTGCTCCACCTATCACAGCTCGAGCGGTGTTTTGTACGTAGTTTGCTACGCAGTCACAGCTTTGAGCGGTCAATGTTGACAGCTTCAATCAGTCCGTGTATCGCTGGCCTTAGTTTAACCTACCTAAATTGGCAGCTCACTAATCAGTCAGGTGTCTAAACCAGAGTGTCTGAGGCAGATATTGATGTTAATTAATAGAATCTATCAATAACTTGAAGATAATTGCGGTTTCTGGATGCTAAAGTTATACTCTAGCGATTCACCCCGGCTTCACATTGGTTTAACTTAAATAAAAATAAAATAAATAAAATCATTTAATTCAGATGTCCAAAGATCCATATTAAGAATAAAATGGTATATAAAAGTTTATATAGCTTAAGTTTTTTTAGGTCCCGAACGACTGCATCAGTTTTTTTGTTTATGTTACATATTGCAATTTTTAACTACAATAGCCAAAACAAATTAGATCAAATGGTAGTTATGTCCATCTTTTATTTTACCAATATCCCATTTTTTCAGCGCAAACTCAATAACCTTAAGATATCTGTATTTTTTGTTTAAAGCACCGTTATAAGGGTGCTCCCACTCGGACGACGCCACGCGACGCCGGCCGACGGAGAAACAAGCCGTTCGCCTTTAGATAATCGGTGAAAAGTATAGTAATGTTTTGTTCGATAAATGTGGGAGCACCCTTAATCACCTCATAAGGTCCGTCAATGTATTGTGTAGCAAGCCTAACATTCACATTACTTTAGATCCTATTTCGGATGAGACACTGTTGAATTAAGTTCAGGCTAAGTCTAAGTTTGTTCTATAGAATCTTTGCCTAAATCTTAACACGTGTTTTCAGACGTGACAAAAGTTACCCATATGGACTTTCACTAACAAAGCAAGCGACAGTATCGCCAAAGAACTCTGAAATGAAACTGCTTTATACAAACTATCTTAACTTTTCTTTGAGCTTCGCTTTGAGCTTCCCACGACTTTCGTCGACTTTTCAACTGGATCTCGCGAAAATTACACTTTTAATTTTTATGTTTATCTGCTCTGAAAGATAAGGCTAAGATTTTGTTAGCACCTGAAGTGTTAATCTTATAATTATGGTTGCTAAGAAGATTTATTTTGAAATGACTTACAGGAATGAAACTGAAAGTATTATTTTGTGCTCCGGTTTCCACGGCTTCCATCTCACCTTCTCTATGGCCAATAAAAGTGTCACATATAACATACTGTTTTTTATAAATCGTGATGAAATCATCAAAATAATGTGTCTTCCCACCCAGGTGGTATCGGAGGGACTGTCAGACTTGTACTGACTAAAATTCACGATAATCCTTTAATAACCCATTTTATTCCATGGTCACGGTTACCTGTACCCCTAGCACGAGTTTTCCCTATTTTACATTACAGATACTTTCCAGTATTTACAGCGTCTCTTGTATGAAAAAATGGAACAGCGCCTCTGGTGTGCGAAGAAGGAACTAATTTTTTCATTGAAAATTGTCACTTTGAAATTGTCAAAGTTCCAGTTTACTTTACGTCTCAAATACTGAAAACTCGTGCTAAGGGTACAGATAAGACAGCCCATTGACACCAGCAGGATTTGGCCCTCTAAAGACGTCTTTTTCACAGATCTTTGAGACGCGTGTGCAACACGACGCGCACTCGAACCGAGAATGGTCCATGGCCGGACCGCGATCACCCATTACTCGCCGTAACGAACCAATTACACAAGAGACCTGCACATTTTAACCGCGTTCATGTACTGTCAGCACAAAAATTGAGCGCTGCATTTAAATGTGCTGACTGACTTCAGTTCCCACTCATGATAATCCCTTTTATATATCCAATTTTGAATCCAACGTTGATAAGAATTTCTCCTGGGACTTGGATGCATTTACAAACAGAAAAACATATACACAAACACCTAGACCGTGAACAACTACTTGTAGGTCTTATTAAATAATATTTGAACCGTGAGGAGTTCGAATCGGCAACACGCTCGTTGCTTCTGCGCAAAGCTCCTCGCCATAACTTGCATTCCCCGATATTTTTTTTAGTGCACTACAGAGCCATAATTCTTATTTCCATACAGCCATTGCCAAATTAATTAAAACTTGTTAATACACTCGAGAAGAAATAAATGCGAGGATTGCAATGGGATGGAAAAAATTCTGGTCCCTAAAGGAAATCATGAAGTCAAAAGACCTGAGCATGGCATTGAAGAAGAAAACCTTCGAGTCATGTGTACTCCCATGCTTGACCTATGGATGCGAAACATGGGCACTGACCAAAAACCTAAGAGAAAGACTTGCTAAGTGCCAAAGGGCGATGGAGAGGAGCATGTCAGGCTCAAAAAGAATTGACAAAATCAGAAACGTAGATCTACGTACCTACCAAAACCAAACTGATCGACATATTGGTTAAAATAGACCAACAGAAGTGGAGATGGACTGGGCACATGATGCGAGATACAAAGGGAAAATGGTGCCAAGCAGTGACAGAGTGGTATCCAAAGACTGGCAAGCGTAGCCGTGGAAGGCAGTTTACTAGATGGGAGGACGAAATCAAACTCACTGCAGGTCCAAATTGGAGAAGGGTCGCACGAGACAGGAAGCAATGAAAGACGTTGGAGGAGGCCTATGCCAACAGGCACGCCGAGATCAGGGATATATTGTAATTATAGATTAGCACTATCGAAATGTAAACCTTGGTACGGAATAAAGGGCTTATTATTATTATTATAATACACTCGAGAGCAATGAATCCGGGTCACTTAAAGAATCCTAAAAATCTCGGAAACTAAAAATGCTAGGTTAATGCAATAAATTGTATTTAATAGACAATGTATGACTGTCGGTGTGTCGCTGTCAACAGTACAAAGAGTTCTCCGACGTTACGAAGAAACTGGTTCTAACCTACGCAGACCAGGAACGGGCAGAACGCAGTAATGGAAGCACGAGGAGGCAATACGAAGTATTAAAATTCAAGAAAATCGTAATAAAGTTCAAAACTTTCATGTTTCCTATTTTAGTTTTAAAGAGATCTCAGCAGTTTTTTTCTTTATGTAATTTTGTGTTAATAAAATGTATGGTGACTCATATTTTTTTTACTTTCATTTAAGGAGTATTACATTGTCTATTAAATACAATTTATTGCATTAACCTATCATTTTTAGTTTCCGAGATTTTTAACATTCTTTAAGTGACCCGGATTCATTGCTCTCGAGTGTATTTGTCAACTATTTGCGACGTTGGCAACTTTCAGAATACGAACTTTTAAAGATGTACGTATCCCCCTAGATAGGTACACCATAAGTTTTTTTCCATATTTCCCGCCATATCATAATCATCATCATCATCATTTCAACCATAGGACGTCCACTGCTGAACATAGGCCTCCCCTTTTGATCTCCACATGTACCGGTTGGAAGCGACCTGCATCCAGCATCCAGCTTCTTCTGGCAAACTTTATAAGGTTGTCTGTCCATCTTGTTGGTTGACGTCCTACCCTGCGCTTGCTAGTCCGTAATAGTAGTCCGTAGTCATCTCATAATATAACAAAAATAATATTTCTCACAAATAAAGTGTAAATCCTAGTATTTTCTGTTAAAGATTCAATATGTTACATACACATAAAACGTATAAGACCGATAACTACAGACGTTGCGAAAACTAGAGGATCCCTCGACGCATGAATCAGGCTGAAGTAAAGTAGTAAGCTCCTGGGCCCTTAGGGATTTCGAACTCTCGAATTTAGGGCTGACACAAGGAGAAATAGCAATTTGTTCGCATATACAGAGTCGATTTTCCAACTCGGAAAAGCCAAATCTGACACTACTAGTTAGGTTACTAGTAGGAGCTAATAAAATGTAAATTCTCATTTCAGTTTACCTATAATATTTTAATAATAGAGCTGTACTACCAATAAATAAATAGGGTAAAGTACCCAACTGCTCACCTCCCACCAACTATTGACCTCTTAACAGTTTTTATCAAAAATAATAATAAATCTTCTTGCAGTGCTGCATAAAGAATACAGAAAATGAAAAATAATTTATCTTGTAATATATCGGCGTCACAGAAAATTTAAATAAAGCGATATTGCGTCCGTAAACCTATGATAATAAAATACCCTGCTAAAATCATCAAGAAATTTAACAATTTGCTAAGTTGAAGGTTGTTTTCAATGTCATTTTATTTCAGTTTTACACTATAGATTCCTTAGAGTTTGGTATTTTTTCGTTATTTAAGACAGACATAATGCTTTTCCACATGATTTTCAAGTTTTAATGAGTCTTAACTTGTTAAAATGATGGGGTCAGTATGTGGTAAACTCAAATGTATGGATAATCATTTATTTGACATGACATGTCAATAGCTGGTAATGAACCATATGTATGAATATACCAGTTACTGACACCACGGTTTATACGTATATTTCATTTTAATGGTGAGGTAGCTTAACTTCAATGCATCTGTATTATGCCCATGGGTGTTGGCACCCCTAAATGTGTGTATCTGCACAATCACAAACATAAAAAATACCTTACGTAGTAACCTATGAACCTAGCTTAATTTGAGCAAGGTACTTACATTTTCGATCTACTGTCACATTCTGGATTGGATCCTCCTGAATAGTTTAAACTTACTACAATTATAGGAAAAGTTAACGGCTGAATGGATTTTGAAACAATTTGGCAAGCGGATAATATAAAAACCTGGTTAGGTGGGTTTACCTGGACGCAGGATACTTTTTATGTAGGTATATGATCCCGTGGGACAATTGCCGAACATAACGCGGGCAATGACTCAGTCATAAGTTGGTTTAATGCATAAAATTATGACAAAAATTACTCTAACCTGCATGTTTGAACAAACTGACTTAAATCATATCCGAGGCAAAGTTTTAGGTAGTTTTAGATTTGTGTCTATGCTCTTTTCATTTGTGAGGATCTTCTACATAAGGTGAAAAAGTTTAAATAGTCTTATGTAATTGGGAAAATATTAATTCAAACTTTTTTAAACTAACTTTGAAGAACTAAGGCCGTATTCTTTCAATTTTTTTTTGCCGGCGAGCATTTTTAATTTGTTGCATAATACAGACAAATGAAATAACTAATAATAAAGAGGAAAAATTGGACAAAAAGTGATAAAACTACAACAAAACTTCAAAAATAAGTGCAAGAATATTATAGGCCGCGTTTGAAAACTGTAGACCAAATTGTGTGAAAAAAGAAAATGAGTAGGGCAATAAGACTACCTTTGTTTGTTTTTTTTTTCAAATAAAACCTCGTATCACAGTCCTAATAAATAATATTTGAGTTTATTCCTATACTACAGGAGGTAAAAAAATTGGTAATTTGCATGATGAAAATTTGGTACAGGCATGTTGATAACTGGTCAAATAGCCTGTTTTTGCTAAACTCGAGAAAAAAAACACTTTTTACCTTTGTATGACTGTTTATAATGTTTTAGTTACATTCTCCAACGTTTATTTTATCTTCCAAAAACATTCATTCCCACTTGCAACTCGTGCATTAGTTTATTTTGCGAAAGAAGCAAGAAAAACCGCTTAAAGGGTCAATAATTGGGTGTTTTACCCTATATGAAAATTGTATATAACCGTTGGACATTGTTTTTTATGTTCGCAATACTAATGAGGAACCCTTCAAACTTTTGTAAAAAGAATACCTAGACTTTTGCATTCCGTAGTGGGCCCACGGTGACGGATGTCGGCAGACGATCTCCGGCCACCGTAGACGCGGGGCGGCGAGTAATGAGCGACTCGTTGTCCGACCATGGACTATGCTCGGGTCGACGGCGCGTTGTATTCCATGCGCACCCCAAAGAGTGTCAGCATAATGACGGGCCCCTTTAGAAGGCCAAAGCCTGCCGGGGTCGCGGGAATCACGAATTACCGTGACAGCGGAACGTAAAGGGCTATTTTCGGACCCCGTGGATTTTAGTCAGTACGAGTCTGACAGTCCCTCCCGCTTTGCCCTGGGTGGGAGGACTCATTTGATGATTTTAACACGATAAAAAAAACTTTTCCTTTGTTTAATAACACATCGACAAAGTGTAGCGAACAGCCCTCAAACAGGTTTGGAATCGATTTCGATACGATCGATTTTTAGAATATCAATAATCCTTTCCAGGTATTTAAACCATTAAATTTAGAAAAAAAAAACATGTATTTTTACACTGTGTATTTGGCAATATAGGCTAATCCAAAGCTGCTAAGCTGCATAGTATTTTTTACGAATAATACTTTTTAATTCCGGGTAAAGTGCTCTATAAAAATATATCGTGGATTTAAATTTAGAACACTCAATATAAAAAATGTTGCCAATTCAACCATGGTGTAGAGAAATAGGTACTATTCTATATTTGAAACGAACGTATTAAGATTTATAAATTTTCATGAGTGCCAGTATTGAAAATATTGGCGATTTATAGACGGCGTGCTTTTAAAAGTTCTCTGGGTTCGATATTCATTAAATCAGAAATAGACTTGTCAAGCCGCATCATCAAGTTTGCCGTCGCTGCTCCCAACGCGCTGCAATCAGGACGGTAGACAGGATCGTGTATGGCTGGCCGTATCCATTGCCTAGCTCCATTCATCCACTGGGATTTTTTCCCAGTAGTTCCATGGAACTAGTATACCTTTTCAGCTATACGTTTTCACATAGACATACCGTTTTGAACTTATGATAACCTAATACTTTTGTTAGTAGCTTTTCATTCGGAATTATTTAGAAACATACCACCTAGTAGTTTTGTTGGTTAGTACTTTCATTTTGTATTAGTTTATTTCCGAATTTATTTTCTATTCTCAACGAGTACCACATTTTTTAAATAATACATCTATTACTAACGAATACCAAAACGTGACTTTTTGTACACCTATTGATGCAAGAGCGAGCGAAGCGAGCTCGTGTCTTGGGACACCCGCGAGTCGGTCAGGTTAGGTTCGTGTTAGGTTACTTTAAACCTTGCAAACAGAAATACCTTGCTCCTATTTCACCTTGGTAGCTTATCACATAAATGATATAGCGGGCTTTTTAAGATATCATCGGTGTTCTTTGAACTGTTTAGGTTATTTTATACCTTAATTAAAATCACTCAAAGCATTTTAATTTTACTGAACCTGACTGTACTTAATTTTTAAAACTTGTTTTGGTATTGGTTAAAATGTAGTAATCGTTGGGATTACAAGATAAATTCGAAAACAAACTAATACTAAATGGTATTAACTATTGATATTAGATGGGACATAGATCCATGGAATTAGACAATGAAACTACTGGCATACGATCGTATGGCTGGCATTTGAGACTCACAGATGTCTACAAATTTGAGTAGCCGATAATCTATAACTCCCTGAAATTATTAATGATCACTATACAGAAACGACCGACCCTATAATGATAGTTACATGAAACTAAGTACACCTATACGCTCTATAAACTTCTCTTAATAACATTCATTAATGCCACGTTAATTACACCATTAAAGCAGTAGAGGCCAAGTGGTAACGACCCTAACTTACGAGTCGTGGGTTGAACCCAGGAAAATTCATTAATTTGCGTAATTTATTTCGTCAACACGGCTCCCGAAATTTTGAAGGAAAAAATGTTCTAAGACTAAAAAACATCTGCCGGCTGGGACCGTGATAACAGCCCATTCAATGGAATAAATTAGGTACTCACGGCTACACATCAAGCTATACAAAGCCAGTATTAGCTGACCGTTCATTGTGTGTAAAAATCGTACGATGCAAGACCAAGACAAACTGGTTATGTAGGGGCAAGTGCCCAACCTGTGGACATTTTCCAAAAAACGACATAAAACATTTTTTTTTAATCTGAACTAAATAACTTTTAGTATTTTTAATAAATCACCAGCCTTACATAATAATCAGTCTTTCTTAAAAATCAACTTAAACCTTGAAATGAAATAAACTCATGAAAATAATCAACTTTTTTTAAAAACTACAGTTTTGTCCACAGGTTCATAACTTAATTATTCCTATGGACGGCAAAGTTGTACCTATGGACTGTGTTGTACCTAGGGACGGAACTCTTTAATATAATGAAATAAAATAAAAACACAACAATAGACCTCTAAAAGCATCTTAAACAAATGTTTGTTTAAGATGCTTTTAGATATGTGTTTTTGTTTTAGCCAATGATAGCTTTATTGATGAATATTGCTATTGATGATGATAGCTTTATTAAGCTTTAATGATATTCTTCAAATAAAATTTACGCCCGGAGATCGTCTGGCGAAGTCCGTCAACGTGGCCGTCTACTACTGCCGCTGAGGCCAAGGGAGGACGTTATCCTCTCTCTCACGCGGCGCGTCCTCCTTCGCTAGCATGCTATTGCTTCACAGAAGGAGGCCACCGCTTTCCAACAGCTTGCTTACATTAAGCTTGCTTTGAAAGCGGGATTTCCGTTATTGTGAAGGAACTAGTATTAGCTTTAGCTGAGTTTCTAGACATATTCCTTTTCTTTTTATACCGGTTTTACTGCGAAACACTGAAAACTATAAGATACAATTAATAAGTAAGATATAAAAAAATAATAATTTGAACTGTCCATAGGTACAAACACAATTTTGTACCTGTTGACAGTCCATAGGTACACACAGTTGTTTGTCCATAGGTACAAATTTCCGCAAAAAAAAAATAATAGGTCTATGTCCACCGGTAAGTTGGTTAAAGCATTACTTAAATGTAGAATTAAAATTAAGGAAATGGGATGGGATGGGATTGATTCTACACCCATTCGCAAAGGTAGGTTGTTTGAAGAAAAATGGGCAAGATACATTTTTTTCGTGTTAAATCGTCATGGATTTTCTCTTGTGGTAGGCGAAGGGGTCATCCAGACTCTAATGACTAACACCACACGGTTTTCTTCGACTTCCTTCAGCAGTTCGCACCGCTTCCCTCAAAATGCTGACCCAAAAATACTCTTTATGGCCGCATAGGTATAGATATTTCTCATAAAAGGCACTCACAGAACACGGTGCATCCCGAAAGTCTCACTTTTAGCCAGCTAATGCTGAGTGTAGATCTCTTTTAAATATTTCTACTTCTGGTGATATTAGGTACTTCATGGGTATCTTGTATCTTCTGGGTATTTAAAACGATCGTCTTTCCACCCCCAACAAGTAATTGTTCCGAATCTGGTGGTTTGAATATCACAGTTTAATTGTTGAAAGATACAGAAATAATCCCCGTGAGAGGTACCGCTTTTTTATCGTGGTAAAATCATCAAATGAGTCCTCCCACCCCGGGCAGAGCGGGAGGGACTGTTAGACTTGTACTGACTAAAATCCACGGTGTCCTTCAATAGCCCTTTATGTACCGGGTTCACGGTAATGAAAATAAGTCCCACGACCCCGACAGTCTTTGGCCCTCTGAGATTTGCCCGTCATTTTGCTGACGCTCTTTGAGAGGCGCGTGGAACACGACGCCGTCGACCCCGGCATAGTCCATGGACAGCGAGTTGGCCTTTACTCGCTGTCCGCATGCCCGTGAGAGGTACCGCTAAAAAAGTTTCAGCAGAGCGTAGGGGACGGCCTAAACAGATTACAGTGAACCTAAAACGTAAAGGGTAATTTGAGGAACACGATGATTATAGGTCAATACGATTCTAACCATTCGCTCCACCCAGGACATGAGGAGAATGATGATTTCAAGACCTAAAAAAAGGGTCAGCATACATTGATAATGTTACCACTGACGTGAGGTCTATCGTACCCTATCAAAAGTGAATGAAAACAAGACAATATGACATTTACATTTGATAAGGGTCCACTACCTACCCACTATTGTCATATCTGATATGGATATCAGGGATTGCTCAGCCGAGACAAGAATGAATACGTAATTTTTAATAAAACGGTCAGATCGGGGTCAGAAACCTTTTTGTGTTTTATGGGTTGAAGGGATAAATCGATCTTTTTTATATGAAAATATGAGATATGATGATCCATGAGATTTAAAATATGAAGGAATTTATTGAACTTATTTATGTTACACGAGCAGCCTGCTCTGGCTTCGCTTGGGTTTTTTCCTGTGAAATCTTTTATATACACAAAACTTGACCTGTAAAAAATGTTCTTTAAAAAAAAACCGACCTTTTATCACAAAAAGTGTAAAAGAACTGTTAGATGAAAACATTATCAGTGGAAGTCGGTGACTTTAAAAACGTTGCCCCACACAAGGTGTATCTTGTATCGTGGGCTCCACAATATGAAGTTCTTTTGTCCGTGGGTGCGTTTACAAACATAGAAACTCACAAAGCTAGAAGAAATAAATTAACACATTGTACATATATTGGAGTGATTAATCGTTTTGCTTAGGAATCGGGATCAGGGTGAACATTCAAACTTGAAGTTCCGTTAATATTATAAGAAAATTTGCAATTAACTTCCTTGCCTTAATATAAACGTTTGATCCAAGAAATTGTTTAAGCAGCTGTATTTTATTTTAATAAATCTCTATTAGAGACTTTGATGTTTAACTAAAATGTAGAACTTAGTTTACGAACTTGTCAGAGAGAATCTTAAAATAGAAATTAGATATTTTAATAATATTGCTCCGTTCAAACAGCGTTGTAAATGTTATTTATGTAAAGTATATTTTCTTCTTTTATATATTTATTTAGCTGTTACGTAATTTAATAGGAAATAGGTTGTAAGCTCGAAGAAATTTAAGCACAAACTTATTTCAATGTAGTCTTTTGATGTTGATGGATTTAGGTATTTGCGGTTTTTCAAACGAACGAACTTTAGAATTTGATCGTAATTAATATTTTGATTCCGTTAAAGAAGCCTTTTTAAGCCTTCTATATATTCAACTACTTCCAAGTTACCCCCGGGGTCGCGGGACTTATCGAATTACCGAGGATTTGTGCGAAAACATTAAGTAATATTTAAAAGATTTTCAACTTTATGCCTACAGAATAAAGTTGTTCAAAAATTGATTGTTATATAAGTTCGTTTTCTAGGCTCTCAGTGTTTATTAGTGCCCGAACTCCGAGTCTAGTCAAGGAGCTTCCAGTTCTGAATTTCGATTACTTCAGGAGTCAGAAGTTGTGAACTTTGTGCGAACAGCTGTTTAATGAAGAACGGGAAACGAAGTTAGATTAAAACTGGTGTAGTTTTCGAAGAAGTGTCCCAAAAACTTAGGACGCCGTAGTCTAAAGAGCTCTAATAGTTTTGACATAATATTAATCCGTCTCAGACAGAGATGCAAACTAACAAAGGTTGAAAAACCATGACATTAAGTTAAGACCACTCTGGGCGGTACGGAAAAAGCTGTCAGACTGACCAAAAATAGCTCAGTTATTTATTGTGTTTAGGGCAACAGTCTTGGGACGCCGTGTGTTTGCCTGCCTGCAAAGCCAGTTAAAAAAAAAAGTTTTGGTGGAATGCCCCATAATTTCTGAGTACTGAGTACCTACTATATAATTATTATGTGTTATAGTCGAACAAAGTAAAATTGCGGATGGGTAATGTTATGCGATGCGTTCTTTATGGGGATAAAAACTTTAAGATATTATAGGAGACACGGGTAGAAGTTTGTGTAGGTATAAATGACAATACCTAATTACTGCACAATTATTAGTAATTTAGTCGCCACTGTAACAGATAATAATTATAAGGGAAAGTCACAATAATTACAAGCTAAATACAATTTCGTGTAGTGCGATATTTATTTTAACGACCCAATTTTGTCAGAAATAACTTCAAAGCCCTTCAAACATTCTACATATTATGGCTCTGACAAAATGTTCTTTTTACGTAACATTTTCTATAATTATCTTCTAAAATATAAATGATTCAAAATACGTAAATATCGTCATTACGTTACCAAGAGAACGTATGTCAGACGTACATAAAAAGGTTTTTTCAATGAAATTTGACATTGAACTCACTTTCATTCATTATATCTTTATGAAAAAGTAATTTTATTAAAAAAGAAGAAGCCTCATTTTAGAGTCGAAGACTTTCTGACTTTAGTTTTTTAAACTAAAATTGGTATTAGTTTAAAAAACTTAAACACGGTTTTACCACGGTTTTTTTAATTTTCGGTAGGTAAGTACGTCTCGTTATTGATACCAACCCATGACATGGTAAGAATTTAGTAAGAAAATGTTGCATTATTTCAGCAAACCCTTTCATTTCATACCTAAATCATAGGGCTGCATTTCAAATAGCTAATCCGTCACTTTGGGACGGCCGCTATTTTAGATTAGGTCACGTGATAATTTTTTTTCGTATCTCATTCAGCAAACCGTTTCATTTAATACCCATATCATGGGGATGGATTACAAACAGCCAGTCTGCCATCTTGGGCAGGCCGCCATATTGGATTTGTAATGACGCTTCTTAGCTAGTCAGTCATGTATTGTCATCAGAACTCAGAGCGTGTGCGAAATTTCATCCTAATCGAAGACTGGGAAGTGGGTCAAATTGAGATTCCAAGATTTTCTCACATACATAGTTACAAGCGAAGCTAATAAAAACGTGTTAAAAATCCACGCTAACCTTTTCGTTTCAAGGCATCGGCTCCCAAAGTCAAATGCCTATTTCAGCTCTACAGGGTCCCGTCAGTATGCTGACAGTTGCTTATAACGCGCTCGGGACACGACGACACGACGCCGACGTGCAATTAATCCGGACGTGGTCTTTGATCGGACGACGTTCCTAACTACCTATTACTCGTCGTCTATGAGCCGGCGCCTAGAGTGGCTTGAATGTCTGCGTTGTCCTATGATCTGGGTATCTCTCGACGGCAGGGTCGTTAGGCGGAGGATGTTCTCTATAGCACGTGTTTCGTCTCCTCCTTGCTAGGGTAACTGCTACGCAGAAGGAGGTGGGTGCTTTGCATCCCCTCGCATCGCAACATGGCCTAAACCAGAGCAAAATTCGGAAGTCGTCATTTAGTCATCACCAAATCTCTGCGTGAGGATACCGCGGTGCTCTATCCAAGCGTGGTGAGTCCACACAGTTGCAAAACGCGTGCGTTTGCACCCGATAAATTTGTTAAAGATATTTTGGACAGTCCTATCCGATCAGGGCCTGAATCAAGCGGAAATTGAGGGTATTGTGGCACCTCTTTTACCATTCCTCAAAGAAACGCGTTTACAAGTGTAAATGCAGCGCCTAAAGCAAAAATTACAGCATATAACTGGTTCATCACAAATTTCTCACTTAAATTATTTAATAAACATTCAGTTAATAAAGGATATGAGTCAGAAAGAATACCAGGTTAATACGTGTTCAGAATTCATTCGTTTCGCTCATACATTTGATTGTTTATAATAATTAAATGATTTATTCGGTCGAATATTCTTAAAAAAAATATTTACGTCGAATTTCATGCATTTATGTTCAATAATGCATTGATGTTTCTACGAATCAGATGATTGATTGAGCTCAATTTTCTGAGAATGTAAAAGTTTTATACTCCGTATTGTTTAAGTATATTTATTAAAATAGACGTGGGATTATTACCTATGAATTTAACGACATAACATTTCGCCTGAATTACTCAACAGAGTACCTAAGAAGAGTTTTATAGCACGCCCACATGATTACAGTTACTACAAGATAACATGCTATCTACAGGTACTGGCCATAAACATTTCACATTGCACAACAACCTTAAGAAAAAGATATTTTGCTAGTTTCGCCTTCATAGTGATTCACCTCTGTCACACACTGCCTAGCTTTGCTTTCAGCTATAAATCAATTTAATCAGTGTATCCGATTCCTGGCTAGAAATATTGATTGCATATTAACTTTAAATAGCTAAGCAACTTATATCAATTTGTATTCCCTGTGTGAAATACAGTCTATTAGCATAATACACCGGTGCCTCGCAATAATGCTAGGAGAACAATGTAGGAAATTGATTTTTTGACATAAAGCGAGGCGAGGTGTAAAAACATCTAAATGATCCGGCTCATTAATTGACTCTCTCTTTAAATATTCAATTTTAAAAGTATAAATGTTTCGAAATGCCCCAAACACTTTTTGCGGACCAAACGATCTCCTCTTCAAATACTAATGTCTAGCTTCGTTTTTGCTCAGCCAGCTCGAAATTTCTGTATTAAGGGATACTTGAAGAAGTATTGAGAAAGTTTTCAGCGTGCCTCAAGCACTTTTCTAAAATTTGACGCAACACTCAGAGTAGTTTGAGGGCTAGAAATATGGGGTTTTATCAACTAGGGCGTATTACCTAGTTTTCCCCTATTTCTATGCAATTAATATAAAAAGGAGTAATTTTGAACAAGTTTTGAGTAAGTTATCAAAGATTTTCTTTGGAAAGAAAAAATAAAAAAATCGAACCGCAGGCAGGCATTTAATGATGTTTGTAAATAATTCATATTAATTAAGTAACAACTAAATTCAAATAACTCTTTCAAACAATACATAACCAGTGCATATCAGTTTTACTATTTTGATGATAGTTTCATTTAATAAATAAATAATTGATTTAGCAGATACATGATTTAAGCTAATAGCCATTGTGATTGAAATAATATCAAATTTCATTAGTGATGTCAATTTTCATTGCAAATAAATACGAAATTTAAGTAAGTACCAATCATTGCAAATTGTTGAAAGCTCACAGCATCATTGACACGAAAAACTTTGTCAGCGGCGTAAAGGGCTATTGAAGGGCACAGTGGATTTCAATCAGTAGAAGTCGGATAGCTGTTCCTCTTGTCCGGGCCTGGGTGGGAGGACTCATATACTATGTCCAGCAGTGAACTGCAAAAGGCTGAAATGATGATGACGAAAAAATAAACGATGAATATTATGAACACCGTGATTTAAAATTGTTTCACAACAACTTGTGTCAAATGAACAGCTCTGCCAAAGAATATGGGTCAATTATGTTTTAATTATTTTTATTCTGTTTTTACCTTTGAAATAAAAATAATAAAGTTAAAATTTTAATCAAAATTCGAAACAGGGAATGAAAGAATAATGCCAAGAACACTGTAGGCAGGTAATATCAGCTGCAGGCTATAAATATTGACAGGGGATAATAAAATGGAACTGACAATGTTGCTACTGAATAAAATAAATATTTAATCATATTCAACTTTTGTTTGATATGGTAGTTGCCATAAATCCGGAAAAAGGAACAAGCATTTGTTTAAAGATTTTCTTTTTTATCTTTTTCTTTTTATCTTTCTGTAATACCTTCCTTTCATGTTATGTCTGTAGTTGATATCTCGTGTTAAAACAAATTGCGTCATAATATATGACAGAACATAAGGGTACTTCGTTGTGACAGCATGGCAAACAATGGCCCACGCAGGGCCAACCCAAAGTGTGTATGACCCTTGTAACATCAAAGCGTTTCCGATTGTCCTGAACTTTGGGACACAATATTAAAATGGCTTTTGAATTGTCACTTAATTTTCAGTTCATGAAGTGTCAGTATGTAGTTTTGTTTGATGGCAGAAATAAAATATTCGTGGTATAATTAATAAATGAGTCCTCCTACCCAGGGCGGGAGGGACTGTCAGACTCGTACTGACTTAAGCCCGGTGTCCTAATGCTTCAAACCCCTTCAAAATCCCTTTACGTTCCGGGGTCACGGTAATTAGATAAGTCCCGCGACCCCAGCAGGCTTTTGCCTTCTAAAGGGGGGGCCCATCAAATCTACTGGAACGCTTACAACAAGTACCTTCTCAGACAGAAGGACAAAGATAAAAAGTTAACTACAGTTTTCTTAACCTGTTTCTGTTCAGAAACCTTTTTTTTTGTCGTGGTAAAATCATTAAATGAGTCCTCTCACCGATGGCAGGACGAGAGGGACTGCCAGATTTCTACTGACTGAAATCCACGGTGTCCTTTAATAGCCGTTTATGTTGCGAACCGGGGTTACCCGATAGACCCGCGAACCCATAGGTTTAGAAATCTTGTGTTGGCCTCTGGTCTTCGATGGCTTATGAAAATCGATTTTCGAATTTTCCATCCCCTTTCTGTTGATCCTTGTATCATGTCAGCTTACCGGAGGATCTCTAAAATCGCGAGAGATATCGTGGAATCAGAGACTTGTCACGGAAACTTTGACAGCAGCAGCACGCAAGAGACATCGTTATTTGTATCGTTAAGGAATTTCATTCCTGACGGAACCAAGATATCTGAGGTATACGAGCTAGGTTATGTCAGCATAAACTTTTAGTGTCTGTAGAGGTATGCTATTTAAAATTTATCCAATATTTATTATCACAGGTAACAGTCCCCGTAAGGGCTCATGTAGGCACACGACGCCGCCGCCGTGCCGCTACCATGCCGCCGCCGCGCCGCAACCGCGCCGCCGCCGCGCAGGTACCGCGCCGCTACCATGCCGCCCTACCATGCCGCCGCCGCGCCGCTACCGCGCCAAATTCAAACGTATACACTTAAAAGCAGCGCGTTGGCGGCTTCACTTGACACGTATACAATATAAAACAAAACGATTCGGCTTTACTCCTTGACTGTACCTACTAATTTAATTGGGCGTCGGTCCAGTCAACGCATTCAAAATATAATTGCGTCGAGTGATCCCACGGGTGCATTTTGAAAGGGTCCAGCTCAATAATGACTTAAATGCGTAGTTGACAACTCTATCATGAGCCCTTTAAAACCTTCTATTTCTACCGATATAATGGATGGAAGCCATTAAAATTTGTTGCTATATAGAAACTCCGGGGAACAACAGGGTATTTCACTTTGGCTGACCCGGTGATAAAACCTCTGCTGCTCGGTTTACGACCCCTAGAGGACAACAAAACCTCCGTCATTTAAACAGGTCAGAACAGCGAAGAAGCAGGACATAAAATCTATTAAATACTTGTGACCCGTCCGGCTTACCTTGCAGTGAAAAATTTACAAAATTTTAAGCTATATGCATAGCTTTTATCGCGGGCTCTCAGCGCTATGACCGAATCAAGAAATTCCGTAATGAAAATAAACCTAACACCATGCATCGTCGTTTCAGTTCGGCAGACTTCGGCACAGTGTTTTTCTTGACGTTTCACTTGATTGTCGTGGCTTCCCATACCTAAAAAAATGTATAAGTTGATGACAAATGTATTTTTGAGGAAACTAAAACAACTTTTAATTAACAAAAGTTATTACTCATTAGACGAATTTTTAAATGATAAATAAAGCGTAAGTAACTAATTTGACACGAGGAATAGCAAAATATAAATACTTAGATAAACAAATTACATATAATTAATATATAACCGGAATATAAATTTTATAAATTATATACAATTAAATACGAAAAAATAATATAAAATATAAAATTTCTTTATAACTTAATTAATTACATCATACCTAATTTAGTTGTTTTAGTTATGAAAATATCGATAAAAAAAAGCGCCCTTCCTCTCTCTTACCATATTATTATCCAAACTTTGCTGTGCCCGACAGGGTCCATAATTGTTTCCCTCTAATTGTATTTTTACCACCTGTATGTACATTATGGATTGCAAGAAATCATTTTGAATTTGAATGTATAAGTTGATAAAAATACTATGCAATAACTTTACCGCGGCAGCCCCCGAGTGCCACACTTTTTTTTTTACTTTTTTTTATAAACTATCTATACCCCTGCTTATTTAAATTAGTTGAGCTGTTTTTGTGTTTAATTAAGACCTGCAAGAAGCATTTCATTTTCTGAAGTTCTATAAAGTTCTCCAGGCAAGTTTGCCTTTTGAAGTATCGGTTTTTTAGAATTAAAACTTTTCGATCGAATGTTCGAAAGAAGTGAAGAACCTAGTTAGTTTAAATTTTTGTTTCTTTAAGTCGAGTTTATTAGACTATTTTTGTTGACTGTGCTTTATAGTAGTAGTGCGAAGTAGCTAAACAAATATTATATATACACTTATACGATATATTATACGAATAATTTTTACGATCTTTCTAGCGAATAATCTAGTCGATGGTCTTTTGTTTTTTTTTTCTTTCTGAAGATGTCAGACTTGAAACTCACCTCGAAAAAAAACTCACCAACACTCTTAAGGGTGCTCCCTCACTGCGAGCATTCACCGTTTCATCGGTACCAGATGTACGCGAATGCTCGTTAGTCTGGGAGGTAGTACTGTAAAGTAATGCTCAGAATCGAATCTATAATCTATATTACATTACTCGGGAATGCTCCCGGTGAGGGAGCGCCTTTAGATATGCTCGCTAAAACGCTGTTGTTTGTTTTCCTGTAAATGTCACATTCGCTAGAATGCTCATTACAAGCGAAGGCTCAAGAAGAAAGATTGGAAATAAAAAGGAATAAGATTTTTGAGGAACAAAATTCGATTCGTCTTAGAAAAGTGTGGTTATACAACCAATTGCCAATTACTTTTCTATGCAAACTCGACTGTATCAATTTGCTCGGATCTAGTTTCTAAGAAATGTTCTTTTTCTAGAAAAATACCTAGTCCAATAGAATTGTTCCATCCAATAGACGAATTCTTTGAAAAATATCTCGGAGGGAAAAGAATTGGGAATTTGGTTTGCGTTTTGTGTGCTTTTCATTTAAATGCGGAATGGTAGCTAGTTCAATCAGCCTCTTTGATTTTTCTTTACAAAGCTATATTTCTGGTGGTTTATGTGCAAAAAGCCTAATTCGTAATATGGCAACCGTATCGTAATTAAGGGCCATGTTGTCGAAATGGCAAATTCTTGAAAAGCCTAATCCCAAAATGGCAAATGATCAAAATTGATTTTTATTTTGCTATTGGGAGTTGCTTGTATGCCATATAACATTTTGTTTTCTTCAATCATTTCCAAATTAAAATTGTTCTTATAATTAGATTTTTAGAGAATTTGCCATTTTCAGAACTTTTCTTTCTATGACTCGGTTGCCATTTTGCGAATTAGGCTTTATGCGCATAAACCGCCTATCTGACTATCACAGTCTACGAGATCTAGTGACAGACGGACAAACAGATAGACAGGCAGATGGACAGCGAAGTCTTTTTAATGGGGTCCCGTTTTACCTTTTGAATATGGAACTCTAAAAAGAAATTTCCTCTAGAAAGAAAAATAAAATCGTGGCTGATCCTATAGAGACGAACCGCTATTTTCTTCTTAAATTCTCCATTGAATTTTCACACCGCGTGTAAGTCCTGAGTATAGCCCGACCCGATTCCATAAAAAGTCCTAGTAGGTTTTCGAAACCTTAAAACGGTATATTGGTTTAACTTGGAACTTTTTTTTCCAACTAAAAGGCATTCAATTTGTTTTCGTTGAAATCATGAATGAAAAACGGAATGTCGGAAAAATTCTGAGTACGTGAAGTAGACATATTTTCATCTAAGGGGATACCTACGACTTTGCGAAAGTTGTTGGTTCGATTTTTATTTTATCAAACTCGTTGTGTCGAATATTGAGTCGTACGATGTTTTATTATATCGATGCTTTATTGGTGCGATGTAACGTTTGTGCGAAAAATATTTTTGCGAAGAACTTTACAGCGATTGCTCATTTGTTCGATAGTTTATTAGTTCGATGATATGCTGATTCGAAAAACCAGCAAAAAAAAGTTTAAAAAATGTCTAAACATAATTAACATCTTTTTTGTGATGTTGTTCTATTTTTTTTTAATTAAAATAAAACAAAAAACTCAGAATTACTTTGAAAGAGTAGAAAAATCCCGTGATTTATTAAATAAAAAAATATTTACTGTTACACAATTTATTTGTATAATTTATCTCTGATGTTTTTATTATTATTGTTTATTTGCGCATGAAATTGTCTGTTAGAAATCTCGGGACGATCCATATCCATATTAATATCAACATTTCGTCGCAAGTACTAAAATAAGCCTACCTAATTCTGACCGCTGAAGGCCGACTGTAAAACGTGACTTTTCACACGTGAGCAAAGGAAAATGTTAAATATCCTTTAGGTTTGATCACGTGTGAAAAAAACTTAATTCAAGTTTGTTTTTGTACTTGGTAGACTGGCTTCCTGAAGGGATAATTAACACTCTATGTGTTGATTCTTAGATAATTATGGATGATAGTAAAGTTTTAACTTTATTCACAGAGATACCTGTAATAAAAGAATTCAAAATATGGTGATAAAAGCAGGTTTTGATGTTTAATACCTTTTTATTATTGTGTTATAATCATCAAATGAGACCTCCTACCCAAGGCGAGGTGGGAGAGACTGTTTGACTTCGACTGTCTACAATCCTCGGTGATCCTTTTATCGTTCTTTACATTCCAGGCTCACGGTAACCTGATAAGACAGTCCCAGGTCGACCCCAGCCAGGATTACATAAAACAGTATTCGTTTTTAGTCACCTAGTTTATTTAGCTGGGAATAATTGGCAAAAAGATTTCCACTATGCACTCTGCTGTAGACAATTTTTCGCAAAGCATTGAGGCTCAGCCTAATCTACGACTTTGTAACCCTAACCCTGGCCTCATTAGTGCAAAGGTCGAAAGGCGTTCTCAAACTGTAAGTCTAAAAAGGTGGTTTTAGCAATATCGTAATATACTAGCGAGCAAAGAAGCACGTACTCTAATTTAACGCAATTTTGTAAAACATAAAAAAGTGTACCATTTTAAAGTTTTTCTCCTGTTAACTTTAGATTGATACCAAATTTAAGGAGTTATCCTGGATCAATTCCAAGTAATTCCTTAATACTTGACTTTGGCTCGCGAGTCTAGTATCACTATGAAATAGACACATACATATTAAAAAATACATGCCACAGAATTCCTCCGATTGACAGTTGTCTATGGGGAATCCAAAAAGGCGAAGACTTAGTACGAATTAGAAAAAAGAATTGTAGGATTTTCTAGGCATCTATCTCTTTGCCGTACGAGGTAGATAATGTCTTTGGTAATATACAGGGTTATTGGTTAAGTCGACCTATTCCCTTTGAGGGGTTAAAGTAGACCTCATTCTTGACTGATTTTACTACGGGAACCCCTATCCTAATCCTTACCGTTTTTGAGTTATTAGACTTTTAATATTTTTCAAAAATATTCCACCTCTGCGTCATAAACTGGTTATTGTAAGAATTTTACGACGTTTAGGACGCTAAAGTGATACTTTTTCGATAGCTTACAAACGACTCATTCTATTAAAGCCAGTACGTTTGATAAATTACTCAAGCCTTGGGAAATAAATGGCTGTAAAGTTCAAATATTGAATTTTTTTGGGAGCTACCCTTGTCTCTCAGGCCAAATTTCTCAAAATAAGTGTACGGTACTAGATGTGCAGATTGCAGCAAAAACACTGCTGTCTCATTAGCTTTCTAAAATGGTACCACAATATCCACTTTTATTAAGAATATGGCCGAAAAATAAGGGTTGATACGGACAAGGTGGTAGGTATTTTAACAAAACTTGTTCTGCACGAACAAGTTTTTCGTTACATTCGTTTTCGACGAATTTAAAAAAAAAGAGCATATTCTAAATTCGACTGTGTTTTTTTCAATGTGGATGATCTTCTTCCACCAAAATGTCTTCTCCGCTAATTGTTAACTGTTTTTTTTTTTCATGTATCTTCTTTGATACGATTTTTTCTTGATATCATTATGTGGCCTTAGCTTTTTGACTCAATACCTCTCGCATGGCCAATTAGTTGTGTTTTGTCACAACCATGGGTCGGAATTAGGTACAGTTATGTACTTATACAGCGAAAGAATAAACAAGAATAACATAGCGATAGGTAACAAAAAAAAACCGCTACAGAGTAAGTAAGAAAAATAAAATTGCAAGTGGAGGAAATCGATTGACAAATATAAATTTAAATTCGAATTTAGAACCTCCTTCTTCTAATGAAATCGGTTAAAAGTGTATATTGTGGTACCATTTTAGAAAGCTAATGAGACAACAGTGTTTTTGCTGCAATCTGCACATCTAGTACAGTACACTTATTTTGAGAAATTTGGCCTGAAAGACAAGGGTAGCTCTCAAAAAAATTCAATATTTGAACTTTACAGCCATTTATTTCCCAAGGCTTGAGTAATTTATCAAATGTACTGGCTTTAATAGAATGTGTCGTTCGTAAACTATCGAAAAAGTATCACTTTAGTGTCCTAAACGTAGTAAAATTCTTACAATAACCAGTTTATGACGCAGAGGTGAAATATTTTTGAAAAATATTAAAAGTCTAATAACTCAAAACGGTAAGGATTAAGATAGGGGTTCTCATAATAAAATCAGTCAAGAATGATGTCTACTTTAACCCCACAATGGGAATAGGTCGACTAAACCAGTAACCCTGTATAGGACAGAGATAGTTGGTCCTATAATTCTTTTTCTCCCGTCCTAGAGAGTATTACAATTAAGCGGCTATGCGTAGTCTATGTCAACTTTACGAATATTAGAAAAATTGTTTATGACGTTGCTGGAAATTCAAGAACTGAATCTCTTTTAGGAATTGCTTAAAGAGGCCGTTTTAGACCGGCTGCTCATCTAGACGAAAATAGCATAAGGTTGAGCTAGTTAGCGTATCAAACGTCTATTCAGTATAGAAATCTAAAATCTCTGTTAATATGATTATCCAATGAGCTTAACATATTAACTGTTTAATCAGGAATGGCGTGATTATTCAATTGAATGATTAATTGGTTATGTGTCAACTGTTCACACTATTGAAATCTAATTTTGGTACTAATTGATTTGAGGCTAATTAGTAGATTTATTCCTTATCCTAATCCAAATTATCCTCGCTAGATATTGGTTCAATACTAATAAGAATTGAAACAAATAAGTTCATGAGTAAGTATATGATTACAAAAAAATATTTGATCAGACGAACAAACGTTTCGTTTAAAATTGGGTTAAGTTACGGTTTAAATTACGTCAATTTTAACTTGGTTCTGACGTCATAAGCTTCCACTCCCGAATATCGATGCGAAATCTTTGTAAACACATACGGTTTCAATTTTCCAATCTAGTAGGTTCGTCATAAATATCGGAAGGACTAATTAGATTTGAAAATTGATGCTGTCGACATGCGAAAGTAAATAAAAAAGAAACAGGGTTCATTTGTTTCACTTTCAGACGTTGGAATGATTTTTATGAATTTTGGGTCACGATCTATGAGCCGGTTATACGGTATGGAGCAGGGTAAGGTAGGGTTAAGCGAAGCCGCGGATAAAAAGTATATAAAATGTAAATATATTTATAAATTCATAAGCCGAAGCTTACTTTGGTAATATTGAAGGGTGTGACTTTCACGCAAACTTTATGGTGAAGTCTGTAGCGTGTGAAGCATGGGTTGAGTTTGGCAGGAAAGCAGCGTATTCAAGTCGTGTTGCGATCCCTTCGCGCCGTACTTTGTCTTCGCGCCTGGGTTGATGTGTCTTGTCACGCCCCGCCAAGCTTGTCGCGACGTTGGCGTAAGGCTTGGCGGGCTTTGTGTGAAGACAAGACTTAAAAAAATATATTTTCATAGTATGTGAGCACGCCAAACTCACGCTACGCTACCGTTACACCGCGTCAAGATATTCGGCAAATCTTAAAGCCGTGACTTCGACAAAACTAAGTTTAAATTACTAAGTAAAACATGGGAGCGTAACTTGTAACGTTAATTATTATTGAAAACCCTATTATCTAAACCAATTTAGATCTTTGGTTATCTCAGACATTTTGCTCGATAAATAGTATATACGTGCGACTTTAGGCACCTGTAGGTGGACACTTGCCAATAATAGGTAGTATGGCTATTTTTTGTTATTATTAAGGCATTTGAGCTGAAATGTAAAGTCGCGCGGTTGCCGCGGTGAGTGACCGAGCACCCGACCTATCCAGTGTCGTGCTTTTGTTTTGCTCGCGTACCTATATTGTTTCGTGCCTCGATCGAGAAACAATAGAAGCGTCTACACAGAGCAAGAAGTCTCGGAAGCGTTTCTCGCGCGTAATTGCTCGCAGGCACGCTCTGTGTGGAACTATTTGATAAAATGTTCAAGTACTTTTAGTCACAGATTAAAATGTGATAGTCACATGTTGAAAATACAGTTTAGAAAAAAAAAAAAAATTCAATTGAACTCTCAACCTACAAGCTGAAGCTTTAAATCCTAAGAAAAAAAGCTTACATATTAAATTTTCATAGAATGAATTGGCCATTTTAAATTTTAAATGTCAACTTGACATTGTCAAAGACAAAATAATTAAATGCGTCTGCTGAGTAACCTAGCTGCAAAATATAAATGTCATAAGCCTTATCCCGAGATTCCTGTAGCTGTGTACAGCAGTTTTTTGTATGTAAAAATAACAAGGCGCTTCTAGAGTAACTGGACGAAGAACTGGTTTTCCTTCAAAAACGTCAAAGTTCCAGTCTATACTTTTCATCACAAAAACTGAAAAAGTCACGATATACCTACTGATATAATAAAGTAAAAAAATTATGAAGGTTATATTATATCCCCTAAGTCAAGGTCGATTTTGTTTTATTAAACACAGCTTTTTCGTCTCCGACACCTATCTTACGACTTTGGTATCTATTGACGCGTGCCTTTGTACGTATGGAATTGTATTGCTATAGTCACCTGGATACCAAAGTCGTAAGGTAACGGAGACGGCGTCGCCTAGTGTAAGTAGGGGCTTACAAACAACCGCTAGTAACTCTACTCGCTTCCCTCTAACCGTCTACGGTAGAACAAGTCCCACAAGAAGTGTTAAATTACAAAAGGGATTGTCCTTAGGGGACGGATGTCCTTCGCGTCAGCAAATCTCACCTCTAATTGATACCTTTAAGGTTCACACCTGGTACTTTTGCTTCCTGATTTAATACCGTACCGGATAATATATTAAAGGCGAGTTTCCGTCAGCCAAGTCTTGACAAAAGTGTGACGTCACATTACTTAAACACATACACATAGAAAAAAAAAACATAACTGTACCTACTTGTAACTTGACTGTTAAAGTGCATAAAAGTAACTTGCATTCAAGTAACTTGTACAATGGAAACGCAGCCTTAAAGACAAAGTTTCGATTTATATCTTGCTAACGACTCATCCCGATTTGTCTATCAGGTAGTAGGTACAGCATGATAATAATATGTATGACCTATTATTTAATTGTACTGTAGAGGTTTTACTGTGATTGTCAACCTTAAATGCACTTTATAAGCACTGGCTGAATCAAGCCGCTCAATAATATTTGAAATGTATTAAAAATAAGACGTAGAACGAAAAAAAATAAAAGAAAACAATTGTAAAAAGTGCGCGTTGCATTGAATACATAATTATGTAAAATAAATATTTATTTTTATTTAAAAGATCTCCCATTACAGTACCTATAAATAAATCAAAAGGGGCGGGCAGTGTTTTCGATCTAAACTCCCAAGCGACAAGTAGCCGAGTCTAACACGCACTTTGACCTTTTTTATAATTTAATACCTAACGTGCGTACAAATCATATAATATCGAAATTCCTACGATACAAAATTTTTTATTGAGTAACGGTATCCAAATATTCATTGCACGTAGAAATTGAATTTTCAACGACTGTAGAACTCTAGACAATTTCAGCAAATGACTATAGGGGATAGACTCGCCGGGGTTGCGGGACATACGTATACCGCGACTCCGGTACTCAAAGGGTTACCGAAGGACACCGTGGATTTTAGTCAGTACAAGTCTGACAGTAAGGGTTGGAAGGACTCATTTGATGATTTTACCACGAAACAAAAAAAAAGACCATGTCAGCAACGAGGTTATTAAGTAAGAACATTGGTAAATTCTACGAAGAAAGTCAATGAAGACGAGACAGACCACGAGTTACAAATAAAAACTTGAAAACACAAATATCAAATTGAAGCATTCAAAAAAGACAAAGCATTTAACAAATAAACAAAGAAAAACTTAAGACCCAAAAATAGAAATCATTTGTGATAAAGCAAAAAGCCTGTTACAATTGATATATGAATGAATATCAAAGAATCTAAGTCAAAAGACAGTAAAATGTCAACATCAAACGAAATAATACTTAAATAAATATACCTTTACATTATAATTTTAGAACATCAGAACACAGACGTCTCGGTAATTTCAGCAAGACGCGCGAATTTGCTCTGGAATTCAACATTGAGGATGACATATCAAAGGAATCGTTCAAAGTTACTTCTTAATTACATTTGCGGATTCGACACGCACGCTTCAAACTCATCTGTACCCCTAGCACGAGTTTTCTCTATTTTACTTTACAGAGTTTTTCCAGTATTTACAGCGTTTATTGTATGAAAATATGGAACAGCGCCTCTGGTGTGCGAAGAAGGAACCAATTTTTCCCTTGAAAATTGACAATTTGAAGTCGTCAAAGTTCCAGTTTACTTTACGTCTCAAATACTGAAAACTCGTGCTGACGATACTGTTTGCACAGGATTCTTTGATGTGGGTTTAAAATTTTATAACACTTATTACAGGACTTAATTTTACTAGCAAAATCAAAAACCGTCGACAAAAGGTGCTATAAGGTGCAAAGTGTAGCAAAATTAAACATTTTGCTACACCGAATACCCCACTCTAGCTATTCAGTAGTAGGTATAGATCTCCAACAAAGAATACACAGACAGTATACGCAACAATGATAGAAAATAATCGTAAAGAACAGTAACGACATAATAAAAATACTTTGTGTTAATTAATTTTGACTAAAAGTATTATTGAACATTTGCACCTAATGTCATTTTCCCAAACAGGGTCTCAGATCATGATTATTATAGGTTAGCATTCAAACAAAAGAAAATTCATCAAAATCGGTACATTCGATTAGGAGTTACGAGGACACAGACATACAGATACTCCTTATTACGCCAGGAGTTAATTAGCTACCGAAGAGGTTTTGCATATGATTGTAAGGCAAGTAAAATGGACTTGGTTGTTTGATACAGTGGGTGATCAACGTGTCGCGGGTTCAATTCCTGCACGGAAACAAAATATTTGTACAATCTGCAAGTAGTTTTTCCGGGTCTGAGTGTTTGTGTCTGTGATTTTCTATAATCACATCTGTGAGCTTCACAAATAATTAATAATTATCTTTATTTGAAAATGCTTTGAAAGCCTTCTCAGGTTCCACTTATCGACCATCTAGTATATTTATACGATCTTGTTCGTCTATTGACCTTGTGGAGTTACCAGGGCCACAAACACATTAAGAGATTGCGGCTCTCCGCGAATTCACACCTCAGTGCGATATCAGAACTCGATTCTTGATACCAGTTCCCGATACCATCGATTACTGAGAGTAGATAAAAGGCTCTAAGTATGTATGATCCGAGCAATCATAGTAAGCTGGTAAAACGTTCCGATCTCATCGGATAATGTTTCAATAAAAAATCTGTTTTAGTGCTATGAATCGAGATCGCACTTTAGATTGCATTTGGCGGTTCTATATTTAGGGCCAATCGATTATTATTTGAGAACTTTTCTGTAATTCAGTATCAACGTTGGTCGAGTTTTATTTTGATGCTTGATACAATCATTGAGCTATTATTACTACGTATAGAGACGACACCACGTATCACCACTATGTCCCATCTAAGATGAGTGCGCGCGCACAAGTTCATTCAATTGTTTGACAGCTCTGTGGCGTGCTCTAGCCGCGCGCACCCATCCTGGATGGGACACTGTCACAGTGGTGATGCGTGGTGTCGTCTCTATACGTAGTAGTAATAGCTCAGTGAATACAACTTTGTTTTTTTCTTACACCCTTGAACGACTAACTGGTTATCCTTCAGACGATTTATATATTCTGAGTCAATCTGAGAGGTACTACCTACTAAAAATAAAAACTAACAATAAAACAAGTGCGAGTCAGACTTGCACACAAACGGTTTTGTATCATTACGTTACAAGCGTCTACCTAGGTATCTGTTGTCGTTATTAATATCGAGCAAAAACTAGGAAAATACCTAATCATTTTTGTTGAATGGAAGTCCCTTTAAATTTTAATCTTATTCTGTATTTTTTGATAGACCGGCAACAGAACTGTCTATCACGGTTCATGAGATACAGCTTGGTGACAGACATACTGACAAACGAACGGACAGACAGACTGACAGCGAATATGGAATAGGGTCCTTCTTAGGGTCAGCGCAGAGAGATCGAAGCGCAGCGGAGAGGATTTTACTAACGCACTTGAAAATAAACTTCAAATTATTACAATAAAGTGCATAAAGGGATTCCTGCTTATCATCGAAGACGAGCAAGCATTTTATCGGGTTTAAGCATTTATGCACTTTTACAATAAAATCCTCTCCGCGCTCCGTTCTGTCTGCGCTGACCCTTACGCTTTGAGTATGAAATTCTAAAAAGGCACATGCGAAATTCAAAATTTCTTGCGTTTTTTGCAATTCGCAGACTTTTGCTAGGTTTTATTTTGATTAATATATGATTCGCGGTTGGAATCCCCTTAATAAGTTCGGAAAAAGAAGTGTAGGTACAAACGCAACAAACTTTCAACCGGTATCTTGAGAAGGAGTTCACTTTTTACTATCTTTAAAGTTAGTAGTTGAACTAGTCACATTTTGAAAATAGTCAAAGGTCAGTTTTTAGAGGTATTGCCTCAAAAGACCAATTTATTTTTAAACTTTGCCCTTTGGAATTTCTCCTGTATCGTGGGTGCGTTAAAAACATAAAATCACATACACAAACGGCCAGACCCGGATCAACTACTTCAAGATCATACAATAGGGTATTTTACTCAAAAAAAAAATGGTCGGTAAGATAGATTATTTTTAGTATTTATTCTTTTGTCACTACAACCAAAACCGGCCATTACAATTTTACACGCGTAATGACGTCACAAGCGGGTCTCCCGAATTTGGAAGCGTTTTATCTTTGTCAATATTCATTGATTTAAAAAAAAAAAACAAAAAATACGTGTCCATTATTTTCCAATATTATTACTGACGGACTAAATAAATTATTTATAAATTTATTTTTGCAGTAAAATATCCTATTATGAGGTCCGTGCGGGAATCAAACTCGCAGCACAGCAGTCCGATCGCTCAGCCACTGCGCCAAAACCGTGCCATCTGTACTTTCGATGTACAGTTCACAATGTACGTGTTATTTCTCGTACATTGGAAACTGTACGTCTAAAGTATGTCGCATACTCTAGGGTTGCATTAAAATAGCCTCCACGAGCGGCGATACAGAAATATACAGCCAATATACCTTAGGGAGGTGACCCTGTCGATATTTTGCTATTCATCGATAGTCTACACTCTATTTTAGAATTCATTATGACATCGATATGAAATGAGAAGAGGAGCTCGCGTTTTAATAATGATAGCCATGCGCTTACTTTTTTTTTTCAAATGACTCGCAATAGTTGGCGTGATTAAATAATTCTTTGAGTTAACTTATTATACAACCTAGATAAACACAAATTTTGGAAACGAATCGTTATAGCCTAAAACAGTGTTTAAATCCCAGACTATTCCTTCAATATCCCTTTTCGTCCTAAGGCTGCGGTGTCATTCGAAGACAGTACCGCGCCTGCCAGGTTCGCGGGACTGCTATCATGTTTTATCTCTGTCACCGCTCACTTAGACTATAGTCATAATTACCTAAATCCAACTTTAAACTACTATGCACTACCTGAAATTATATGTTTTCAAAATAATAAGTTTAATAGCACGGCAGGATAATGATCTACAGTATCAATAATTATAAAAACAAACATAAAAAGAAAATAAATACCTAGGTTTTCAAACAAAAAATGATTGATTACAACCAAAGCTATTAGGAAAGGTTTTTGTACTTTTATTATTCGTAGTTTTTTTGGCATTTAAACGTGGTAAATCGATCTTGGCATAATTCGTTGATATTGTTTTCCGGCAATTAGAAATAGGCACTTTACTGAACAAAACACTTTCGATCGACTTTCGACTAACCTTTTTCCCGTGGCGGGGGTCGTTGAAAATTATGAAATGAGAAAATAATATGGGGATAGAAGTACCTATCTTTTGTAATAATCCAAGTAGGAGTAGTGAAAATAATCCTGAAAGTAATAAAAATCTAAATAATTCCGCCCAATCTCAAAAGAGTAACAACAAAGTGACCAACTCGAATGCTGAACAGGTGGATCTTGCGGTTGCGGGCAGCAGCAGGGCTCCCCCGATAGTGTATGACAATGGTACAGAGTCCAATCACGACAAGCAGACATGTCAGAGGCACAAAGTGTGTCAGGACAAGGCAGGGAACAGCAGCATTCCCTCAACAAGTGGCACTAGCAGGACTAGTGAGAACCCGGAGACAAGTTCCTTCAGGGAGAATAGGAAGAGGCCCTCAAGTCTGAAACTAAACAGGGCTAACCTAGAAGATGGATACTATATATGATACCATCTGTGTAGGTACCAAATCTCATTAAAAAAACGGTTCAATAGGTAGTCTTTGTGTGATCGTAAAATTTTGCATTTATGATAAGTTTGAGGTTTAAGTAAGTTAATGAAAAAAATAATTTGTATATTAAAAAAATCAATTGTTGACTTTTCGTTAGTCTCTCTAAAACACGAAAACGGCGAGACCAATTTGGCTAAGTCCAGGGAAGGTTTAAAAGGTTAAAACTGACGCGGTATGAAGTTTGCAGGGACGACAGTTAGTTACGAATACTTTTATAATACGAACACATTTAGGTACACGTCAAACAATATTTTTAATGCTAGGTGAGCCAGGGGCCTTAGTCAAACAGCATTCGACAGTAAACGACAATCGTTATCGTTCATCAGTCACCAATACATTTTCAACTTTATACCCCAGCGCGTTAAGTTTATTTTTTTATTTTTTTGTGTTCGTCTTGCAATATTGTATTGCCTTAACTTTTACGCTTTTTGTTTAGATTTTTTACAATTTATAAGACAGTATAGAAGTAACCCAGCTTATATAGCTTTCTTTTTTTATATAGATTCTGTCATAGTCCTTGTTTGTGAGTGTGAGAACACTGTAGGTCGTGTGTTTATCTTTTTTTTTTTTTTTTCTCTTTTTTTGTAGTGCTAATTTTGTAAGGACTTCCCCCTTGTTACCAGGCCTACGTTTTTCTCACATATCTAAGTAATTCAAAAATTGTAACAATCAGCTTGTAAACAACATACCATATTTTTAAAAGAGTAACCATGGAGTTTCTTGCCGGTTCTTCTCCATGGAATCGACCAACCCGAACCGAGCACGTTTTTGTCGACGTTTTATAAGTGCCCTCATGGGCCTATGTGAAATAAAAACATTTGACTTTGACTTTGACTTTGACTTGACTTTTGACTTTGTTGAAAATCTATTAAAAACTGCTTATCGATAACGAACGAAATTAACGAAAACGATCTGAGAACGTCAATAGATTTTCAACTTTACGCGCTGGGGTATAAAGTTGAAAATATATTGGTGACTGATGAACGATAACGATTGTCGTTTACTGTCGAATGCTGTTTGACTAAGGCCCCTGGCTGTCTACGCTATGAAAGTAAAAACGAAACAAATTCAGAGGTCGTAGTCTATGGATTTAGTATGTACACCAGAAATAAGAAAATTCCATGCCTAAAAATAATCGAGTCGATTGTATTGTTTACATTACATTTAGCACTCCTAACAGGAAACGTAGTAATAGATTCACTCACAATTTCAAACCTGTTTTCGACTCATCAATCTACACGAAAATGTCTTAGTTTGTTTAGTTAAGAAGTAATGGTCATTCCATCACTAGTAAGTACGAATCTTATGCATGGAACACACTGTTGATACGAACATGTTGATGTTTTAAGCGAACTTTCGCGACTTACGGTTGAATGTTTATAAAATATCTTTGCATTCATAAAAGTATGTATCTAATCTAAAAATGTAGATGTTTGGATTGATTTTTTACTATTTCAATCGTCGGTTGAAGTCGATGACGTTGACGACGAACATGACGCCGTAGAAAAAAAAAACAATATAACACACACACGACGTGAAAACTAAATTTTAAAAACAAAATCTTAGCACTTTAAAAACAGAAAGAACTTAAAGAGTTTGGTTTGTTCTTAAGTATTTTCTAACAAAATTCTAAACAGTCGATTAAGATTTTATTTTTATTAAAAGCAGAAGTAATCCTGGTAACACCAACTTTAAGCCAGTAAAGTCAAAAGCCTGTAATTTGAAAAGTTCAAAAAAGGGTAAGTTAAACGGGACCGTTTTGAAAAGACTCTTTTTCAAGCTGCAAATTGTCACCGTAGAAAGTGGTAAGCCATCAGTGGAAAACGAACATCGGGTGAGAACATTTGAATCGTATGAATGGGCCCTAGTAATGACTTCTATACAAATGGTCCAATGACCACGTCTATTAACAGTTTCCACATGTGAAACTGACTCATTCAACAAGCTCATTCAGATAAATTCGAAACGTTGCGCTACTGTGTTAGATAAATGAGATTGATGCAAATACCTTATCCTATAACGTGTGGGTAAGCCATTGTTTTGGCGAAAATGTACAGTTTTTGATTGAAGGTTCTAATATTAGGTAAATGAATTCGAAATATTATGTAAATAATAGCAGTGTAATAGTGGTTGAGCGATCGACTGCTGCGCACCGTGCGAGGGTTCGATCCCCGCACGGAAAAATATTTTTATGACCTGCAGTAGACACATCATCAGGTTCTATGGTTTTATACCCCAAAATAGGAGTAATTCCTAGTTAGGGACAACTTAAAAAATATTTATTAGTTTTTTATATAAATTCTTTAACGTATTTTCAATTTAAGAACCCGTTTTTTAACATTTATTTCACGTCACACACTAGTGCCTTTGATTTCAACAGAGTGGGGAAAAAGCTCGACAGATGATGATGATGTTGACTCAAAGTATATGTTATTATTTATTTAAATTAAAAAAGGAAACAGGTACTTTTACAAATTGTAAACTACATAACGTAAAAATGGATGTTGATGCTGTCAGTATGTACTCGGCTTTATAATCCAATCTAATTTTAGGTGGCTTAAAATATGAAGAATGTGGTTTTATTTTTAAAGTGCACTTTAAGTAATTTTCGTAAAAGGTTGCCATTTCAAAATAATAAACGAAATTCTCAACAAACCTTCGAGGTTATGAGCAATTTCATTAGATGCTGATGGGTAAAAATTGAATTATGATTATAACTTTTACGCCTAAAGAAAAAAATCTTAAATAATAAACCGGTCAAGTGCGAATCGGGTTCGCGCATGAAGGGTTTCTTTTGTTGTAGCAACAGCATAGTAATACACATTCCCTGAAATTATTTAAATTGTCTACCTACAGATACAAATCATGAGATACAACTCGCTAACACACAGACGAGAGGTTACCTTTTGGATACGGAACCATAAAGGTTTTTTTTTTATTCATTGATAGGTTTGCGTTTCCCCACTATCTCGCCTGATGGTAAGCGAAGATTCGTAGCGCAATTCACGTACTAAAGAAGTGATGTTGCAATGTAATTGCAGTTAAGTTTCGATCAAAACAACGCTTTTCGTATTCTCTATCGCTGTCAGACACGCTCGCGTCAAATTCGCGTCGCGCCAGCGCATTATCGGTATTCTACACTGTTGCGCGGCAACATGATCGGTATTTTACATCGACGATATATTACTAGACTCCTAAGAACAGGCGACCGATGTCTGTCAACACTTTAGGCAAAAAAGTCTTATATCCGTCTTATTTCGACCACTCCTGTGAGCCGTAAACATACCTTGAGACAGAACAGACCTTGAGTTAGCCAATCAAAACGCACTACCCCGTCCCCCTCGCTTACGTAGTACCTCAGCGAGTTGACAGAATAGTTTTTGTTCCTTAGATCGTGCATGCGGAGTCTAGTAATATATCGTCGTTGGTATTTTACTATTCGTTTGACGTCTCAAAATGACAGCATACAAGTTTCAATTCGATCAACGTGCAGTTTCGGTTACGCGCAACTTAAGTTCCTCGTTAATTTCGTGAATCAAAACATGATAATTGTCGTACAGTTGACGTGCAGTTCACGCGCAGCTTACGCGCAGTTCAAAGATTACAAGAATACCGTTTATAACTCGAACTTTAACTTAACTGAAACTGCACTACTACTTCATCGGCGCGTCATAAAATTACGTGAATTAGCCTTCTGATCGACAGACGATTGCAATGAGGAAATACGTTATGCAATACTCTGTAACCCACATCTGATTCATGGGATCAGTACCGTCAGCACGAGTTTTCAGTATTTGAGACGTAAAGTAAACTGGAACTTTGACTACTTCAAATTGACAATTTTCAAGGAAAAAATTGGTTCCTTCTTCGCACACCAGAGGCGCTGTTCCATATTTTCATACAAGAAACGTTGTAAATACTGGAAAGTTGCTGTAAAGTAAAAGATTGAAAACTCGTGCTAAGGGTACAGATTTTACAAAACTTTTAGAAAATTTTCCGAAAGGTATGTAATGCTTTCATTTTCTCTCTAATCGTTTCCCAAATCAAATTGGGGTCAGCTTTTAGTCTAACTGGATGCAATGCAACTGAATGCCAGTGCTTTGCAATGAGCGACTGCCTAGCTAATCTTCGCAACCCAATTACTACCTACTTGATAATAGATACGATGCCTTTTTGTAAGACTACTAGTCCAATTTCCGAGCCAATGACTACCAGCCACGACTGTCAAAGATCGTTAAATGACAGTCCAACTCATCGTCTTTTTTTTACGTGGTTTTTACGTGGTCATCTAATGAGTCCTCCCACCGGCTCCACGGGCTCCGAGGGACTGTCAGACTTGTATTGACTAAAATCCAAGGTGTCCTTCAATAGCCTTTTATGTTCCAGGGTGATGGAATAAGTCCCGCGACCCCAACAAACGAGCTTTTTAAAGGCATTGAAGACACACATCGTCATACCACATTAGGATAAGCATCTGTTGGACCCTTGTCTTAAAATGCTCCTAATACTGCAAAACGACCGTTGACTTTTTAGACTATAGTATTTAACAGAATGATGTTATTTTTTTGTAGTAATACGGACATAATGAACAGTGAGGAACTCGTGGCTAAATAATTACAGCCGCACAGGCCAATCTTACTGGTTAGGCCGTGCTTGCCGAGGTTGGTCTGTAGATGGGTGACCATCTATCATAGCCAGACTCCTCTTATGCCTCGGAAAGCACGTAAAGCCGTTGGTCCCAGATGCCATTTGTAGATCTTTAGCAGTCGCTCGTTGCTGTTAGTCAGAAGTTCTAAAGTCTGACAACCAGTCTTACCATGGGATATCGTGTTAGGTACCCAGTTACTGTGTTGTGGTGGTCCGATAGGCAGTCGCTCCTTATGAAATATTGTTATTAAGCTGTATCCGGTTAGACTAAAAGCCGACCCTAATATAGTTGGGAAAAGGCTAGGACGAAGATGACGGACATAATAAATATGGACAGTGTATAAATAATTAAAGGTAATCTATTCCCGAACCAACCTTAGCAAACGATACATAACCGAGAAGATGACCCTGTGCGTCTGTCATTATTTGGCCACGAGTTTCTCACGATTTTTTGTAAGATCGTTTAAATTAGGTACAAACAGTGGTACATAGGGAGAAGGAGAATCATAATTCACACTGAAACACGACGATGCGCGTTCATTTCAATATCGCGACTCAAAATCTAACTATAATTCATCATCATCATCAGCCTATAACGTTCCCACTGCTGGGTCACACCCCTCCTCTCTTGTGAGAGGGAGTGGGCCATAATCCACCACTCGGGCCCAGTGCGGGTTGGCAGATGTCACATGTCTTCGAATTTGATGGTTCTAGGACATGCCGGTTTCCTCACGATATTTTCCTTCACCGTTTTGAGAGCAGTGGTGATGAAAGAAATTACACAAAGTAATGCGCCAGGCTGGGTTCGAACCCACGACCAACAACTCGTAAGTCGGGGCCGATACCACTGGGCCACCACTGCTCTAACTATAAAATTGGTTACTTGAATTTACCTGATCTTTAATACCACAAGGCATTCTATAATAAAGTAAGTGAATAAGTCTTCTCTAATGTTGCCAGATCTATTTCGAAACTATATTATAATAATATTATATTCGTTATTATTTTTTCTTGTCAACATTATTTTGACATAGCCTGCGGTAAAGAGACGTAAAGGTCATATTGCCATTTAATTTCGAAGAATATTTTGGTCTCAATATCCTATACTTCAGGAAAAACTGCCTTTCGGCGATCTTGATTTAGATATTCAGCCATCATACAAGAGACAAGCTGGAAAATAACATAGTAACTTTCCTATGACAGCTGAGTTGGCTTATGTAAAAAACATAAAAAAAAAGAAATGTTTTTTTCTTCAATGGTCTACAAATTAATTATAACCATACTCGCACAAAAAACATACGAATTGTGTAGAAATAACCATGAAATAACTTTGTATATTCGTGGTAGAAGATATAGAATTGGTGAAGATACACGGACAGGTAAGAAAAATGTATAATACGATGTCTGCGCGATGACAGCGAATCCTAGCCCTAGACCATAATTATTAGGGGCTACCAATCAAGTCAAGACATCTCATGCCCATGTTTAAAAATTCTTGCCAACTAGATGTATTTTGATAAAAAATTTGGCTTCTTTTTCATTACAAAATAAAATAAACCCTAAAAAGTACATAAAAGGGTTGTGTTGCATTTTAAACTTGACACTTACTTTACTCCACAGGGGCCCCTTCACATCGCGCGTTGCGATTGTTTTATTAGTCCCCACATCTATTTCGCACACAGCGTATAAGTCACTACAAATGTGTATAATGTCATCTGCCAGTGCCCTTATCCCATTTTACTTGGGGCCGACGCAACAAGTTTTGTTCTTTCATTCTGCACTATCAGTGGTCACAGTTTCATTTACTCCTTTTTCTTTCATATCATTCCTTAGAGGCTTACACAATCCATCCATCTTTTCTTTAGCCTTCCTCTTCCTCTCCATTCATCAATATTCATACTCATCATTCTCTTTAGTCACATGAGTGTCTTCCCTCCTCATCATGTCCATACCATGACAGACGGTTCCCTTTTTTTTTTCTGTAACAGGCGTCACTTTCAAACTTCCCTTTATAAACTCATTCCTTACTTTATCAATTCTTGTCACTTCACACATTCATTTCAACATCTTCACCTCCGCTACTGTACATACAACCTGTGTGTAGTGTGAGATTCATAAAATTTTGTATCTATATTTAGACTTAAAGCGCCCACTGTTATTAATATCAATTTTATAACACCGATTAAATGAATGTTTTTGTTGACTCTTTCAATTAGTATAGATATGGATTTTCCAGAGTCATTAGTGTCAGCTATGTTGTTGATGACGTCATTTATGGGTAAGTGTTTAGAAACACGGCTAGGGGTCAGTTCACACCATGACGCGACGCGACGCGATGTGTCACGACGATCGGTAAATAAAACTTAGATTTTGAGTCGCTCTATTGAAATGATGTGCGCGCAGCGTAACAATATCGGTGGAAAAACGACCCTTACATACAAGAAAAGTTTTAAGAAAGCACTCCCACTGATTTGTCCGTACAGTGAAGAATCTAAAAACTTGGATAATCCATCATAACATGTGACAAGTTCGTGGCCTAAATATAATCTGAGATAGGTACCTAGTTCATTTTTATGTTATGATGGGACTGCGATTGTAAAGTCCCTTAAATAAAAAAATAAAAAAACAAATCTGACATAACTGAGTGGTTGTCTAATAGGACTTTCATAATCAGTCATAACGAACACAAGATTTAATTTAGGGATTTTAATTTTTTTTATGTTTTGGGGGCTTATACTGTTATGGTTGCTGGTTAGATTCAGGAGGGAAATGCAGAGCTTTTTTATTTGAGGTCTATTCTACCCTGGTAGGACTGTAAGAAACTGTCAGACTTTTATTGACTCAAAATGCATTGTTCCTTTACATGCCCATTGCGTTCCCGATAAACCCCTCTATACCCGATAAACTTCTTTTTCTTCTAATTCGTGATTTGGTTGTTGAATGTTTTAGAAATTAACCTTTTAAGATTTATGCTCCTAATAAATGTGTGTGGTCAGTTATTTGAGGCAATGAGGCGAGCTAGGTTCTTCTCTCGCCGTTCCCAAACACGCACCAAGAAATCACCCTGGGCGTCTCCCTCGGTAGCTGGGACGTGAGGTGAAAGATGTCCTCTCCCAGACACAACCCGCCTCCTGCTTCGCTTCCATTACTCCTTCGCAAAAGGAGGTGGAAACGCAGAGCTCAAGACGCTTTTTTAAGAATATTATTTATTTTGTATACATGAGGGCCAATTAGCGTAAATATACTCATAATAGAATACCGTAATGTGTCAATGACCCAAGTGAATAACTTCCTACTTTATAAGAAGACAACTCTTGCTCGCGGCTTTGCCCGCCTGAAGTTGGTAATTACCATACGAAAACGTCAACCGGGTTAAAAATATTTAACAGCATTATTGCCATTATCTATATTGACCACAAAATTACAAAGTCAACCATGAATCAAATAAATTGATTGATCAGCAAAATGTACAAAGAATAGACCACGCAAAGGCTGAAGTCGACGGAGCCACGCCGCGCGGGGCTCTTATATCTGTCTGCGGATTTAAAGGAACTTAACGAACTTAACCAAACCGAACCTCGGGGAGCCGCCTATACTAAAAATATATCATGTTGCCTAGTTGTAATATTTAATGAATTACTAATTTTCTAGGTCGGATTATTATTTCCCATTAAAAACTGTCTGTATACCTTTCATCCTAATCCGTTTGATACTGTGGCAAAGCGCTACCAGGTAGTACGACGCGGGTATCACGCCGTCCATGGAGATGCTGGGAAACGCTATGTCGTAGATGCCGTCGAACTTGGCGGCCACGAAGGCGATTTCAGCATCTCCATGGACGGCGTAATACCCGGGTCCGACTACATGGTAGCGCATTACCACAATACTCTTTTTGTGAAAGAGTAACAAACATCCATCCATCCTCACAAACTTTCGCATTTCAAATAAAAAGTGATGTCATCATCATCAGCCGGTAGACGTCCACAGCTGGACATAGGCCTCCCCCATAAACCGCCACGCCGAACGACAATTTGCCACTTGCATCCATCGTTTGCCTGCGACTCTCACGATGTCGTCGGTCCACCTAGAGCCTACGCTGCGTTTTCCCGTCTGTGGTCGCCACTTGAGAACTTTTCTTGCTTTCTCAAAAAGTGATATAAAATATAACAATATGGCTACCGACGCCAGGCTAGTTTTACTTAATAACTTTATAATAAATCCTTTGTAGAAAAGTCTAAAGTTAAACATACTTAGTGGAAACTATAACCATAAGTTTTATACTTCTTAAATAATCTGTTCAGTTTAATTTAGCATATTTCCAACATTATTTTGCGAGCTTTTATTTATTTTTAACTTGTTCAAACAGACTTGGAATCTTGTAACTAAGTTCTTTAGAACAAACTTTCAATTTGTAGGAGTTCTACATTTATAATACAATAAAAACAGTACCTTAAATATTAATTAACAACTTTTTCGAGGAAGGAAAGTGTTTTATGTATATTAACCACAATTTTTATGATGATTGGTTTTAAAAAGCTTAGCCTAGAAAATTAATTCACACGTACAGCATCTATAAAGATGACATCCTAACAATTATTAGGTTGTTGTAATGAGCCCATCTTTCTATGGGGTATCGTATTCCCCAGTTCCTGAGTTGTGGAGGTCTGATAGGCAGTTGCTCCATAAAAATAGGTAGGTACTGATATTCAACTGCATCTGGTTCGACTGTAAGCCGACCCTAATATAGTTAGGAAAAGGCTAGGCAGATGATGAATCAACCCACATTTAGTAGTTTACAAACCCAGCAAAAACAAAAGTTTAATATTTGAAAAGGTCGAGCATAAAATGTTTATGTAGTTTAAATTCATAGAATCTCATTCATTTACCTATAGTTCGAAGTACTTATTATAAAAGTTTATTTTGATATTATGAAAAGATAACTTTTTAACTTACTTTACAACAGTTGTTGAATTTTTCAATTCACTTTCACTCACACAAACACAGATTTTAAAACACAAAGAACACTCCAATTTTTATTAATTGTAGGTACTCTAATTCATATTTTTTTTCATTAATAACGAAAAATATTACTTGGAATCGGTGGATAATCTTGATTATATACTTTTCGGAAAACAACTTTCAAACACTGAGGAAAATCTTTGAACAAAAAACTTTTTACTCACTCATAAACTAAAAAAAAAATCAAACTGTCAAAATATTCTGACACAGTGACATAATAAAAAAGACGAAACAACGTCGTTTGGAACACTTTTCAAATTTCGAATTTCGTATTCTACGCGTGAACTTTGTTCCAAGCGACGCGCGGTCGGTCCGACTCCCGCGGTCGCTCAAATTCGACTACAGAGCGAGTACTATAGTTGAGCGGGCGTAGAGCTTCGTAGTGCTACTCAAACCAACCACGCTTTGAAAGCACACTCCATATTTCAGAAAATGTTTTAAAAACTCTTTTGATGCAACGTAGTTTTTTTTTTAATCCAACGAATCATAAATGTGTCTACTATTCAAACCGGATGATGATATATGAATAATTCCACCAGTTCTTTATTTAAATGAATGAAAATGGAAAATTGTTGCCAGAAAATATTTTTTTAATAAATATTACTGGTCAGTTTTAGAATAAATATTTGATATAACCGTGTTTGAAAATATTGGAATCTTATAGTAATTTAAATCAATCATTATTTTACTGTTAAGAGTTTTTTAGTTAGGTGTGAACGGTCAATTGTTTTTCTATACCTACATTTGTCTGTTCTGGCGTTCCGCGACCGATAATATGCGGCGGATGTTTCGTCAGATATGAACCCACCCTCCCTTACTTTATCAGTAGGCTTATGTTTACCGTAGAAATATTCACAAAGTAAATGGGTATCACAGACGACAAACAATTCTTTGACGTAAAAAAGTCTGTGACTCAAATGTATGTAATACTAGCTGTTGCCAGTGGCGTTGCTTGCCTTCAATTTGGCAAAAATCCTACGGGAACGGGACAATAAACATAATTTGTTTGTATTACTAAATTGCTTTTGAAAAAGACAAATTATAGAAATAGGTTACTCTGCAGAAATCTATGCAATTAAATGTTGTCAAAAAATGTAGTCTTAATACCGCGAGAATATGCTTTGAAAAACATGTCAAGACATGGCGTTTTTTTGACGTATTCTTCACATGGTTGTGTGATTTATATGTGCTTGCAGTGTTTTTTTTTTTTTAAGTTTAGACATTTTGTATTGGTTAATTCTTTTAATCCAAGTGTTTATAACTTCGGGCACGATGATAGGGCCCCCCTTTAGAGGACCAAAGCCTGCCGGGGTCACGGAACTTATCTCATTACCGTTACCCCGGAACATAAATGACAATTGAAATACACTGTGGATTTTAGTCAGTACAAGTCTGACAGTCCCTCCCGCTCTGCCCGGGGTGGGAGGAGGCTTCTCACCCCTTTGATGATTTAAAAAAAAAAGTGATTATAACTTTCTTTATGCCATAAGTCATTCAAATCACTTCACTGCTTTTACATGAATTATAAACAAACATACAACTCACAAACTTTCAAGAATTAAAGTAGTTACATAATAAGATGTTCCTACTTTATGCGATAGATTTTTTGCGCACCATTTAATTTGATGTTACTCCGTTTTCTCTTTCATGAAAATGCGCTCGGAATCGTCTGTCATCTCCCTAAATTCTTTATGATGATTAATTGATGCAAAAAAAAACTTCGTTGGACTAGCGATTACAAGACTGAATGCCTACTGGTGCAATTCCTCGAATAGGAACGCTAATGTTGGGTTGTTTAGTAGGAAAATGTTAATACGACAAGTCAAGTACAGTTTGTAAGACGATGTAGAAGTAACCCACAGCCTTCTATAGCTTTCTTTTTTTATATAGATTCTTCCTGTTTGTGAATGTGAGAACATTGTAGGTTGTGTGTATATTATATAGGTATATATATTTCTTCTTTTGTCGTGCTAATTTTCGTAAGGACTTCCCCCTTGTTACCAGGCCTACGCTTTTCTCACATATCAGTACCTATTGAAGTGTAAGAATAATATTTATGTATGCTTCTTTAGTTTAGTAAGTAAGAAACCTACTTTATAACCGTAGTATGCTATGTTTGCACTATACCTTATATGCATTATTTTAGATTATTACCAGAGTAATGATTATTCATTAAATAGTACGTAACCGATGTAGTCATTTCCTTACTAACACCCTTTTAGGAAACCCAATAAAACAATTTAAAAAATTGTAACAATCAGTTTGTAAAACCATACCATATTTTAAAGGAGTATCCATGGAGTTTCTTGCCGGTTATTCTCCATGGAATCGACCAACCCGAACCGAGCACCTGTTGTCGACTTTTTATAATTGCCTTCATGAGCCTATGTGAAATAAAAACATTTGATTTTGAATATAAGCCTAGAATTGGTTTTAATCTTATATATAAAAATCAGTTGCTAGTCTCGCTAAAACTCGAGAACGGCTGGATCTTTCGCTGATTTTGGTTTTGAATTATTTTGAGAAGTCCAGGGAAGGTTTAAATGGTGAGAAAAAGAGGCGGTATCTACAGTATTACCTACAGTATGGAACGTCAATAAACATCATCTGCCTAGCCTTTCCCAACTATATTAGGGTCGGCTTCTAGTCGAGCCAGATGCAGTTGAATATCAGTATTTTACATGAAGCGACGACTTATCAGACCTCGACAACCCAGTAACTGGGTAATACGATACACCATTGTAAGACTTTTAGAGCTTCTGACTTTTAGTAACGACTGTCAAAGATCTACAAATGACAGCCGGAACCAACGGTTTTACGTGCTTTCCGAGGCACGGCGGAAACTTGCTATGACAGATGGTCACCCATCCACAGATCAACCTCGGCAAGCCCGGCCTAACCCGGAAGATTGGCCTGTGCGGATGTAATTATTTAGCCACGAGCTCCTCCATGGAAAGTCAATAAACATTATCAATAAAAAATAGCCTATAATATTCTCACGGTAGACATTAATAATTTTATTTAGTCTCGTGGATTGTCTATAAATAGATTCATGCCAGTCATTGAACTAGCAATATTTTTTACAAACATTTTCCTTGTTAAACTAAGTATCTCTTAATCTTATCTAGTAGTTAAATCTAGCGCGTATAATTTGATAGTTTTTCCGCCCGCCATTTTTAGATTCTCAGTTTCGTGGCCTTGACACAGATACTTATCAAAGGGGTAAAAGGGGTAAAGGGGGTGAAAGGGGTGATATGAGGTAGCGTAGTCAGCATCAGGCGTTAGTAAACAAAAACAAGATACGATATGAGAGTGTTATTGCTGTCTGATTGGATTTTCGAATAGCGGGAGTGAGTTCGAGCGATGTAAATTATTCTTAGTGATGAATTAATTTACTTGTTATGATTTTAACTGTTATATCTGCGTGTCTGAAATTACACCACTTAATCAACATAGATAATAAAAGTGTTTTTTTTTTTCGTGGTAAAATCTTCAGAATGAGTTCTCCCACCTAGGGTAGAGCGGGAGGGACTGTCAGGCTCGTACTGACTAAAATCCGCGGTGTCCTTCAATAGCCCTTTACGATCCAGGGTCATGGTAATTGATAAGTCCCGCGACCAGCTAATAACAGTGTTGCTAAAATTGTTCTTTATGAATTTATACTCTATTGCCTGAGCAATAGAATAAAATATCCTTGTAACCTGTTGGTTTAGTGGCTTAGTGATCGACTGCCACGCAGCGTACCGAGAGGGTAGGATCCTCGCACGGCAAATATTTGTATGATCTTCAAGTAGTTGTTCTGGCCCTGGGTCTTTGTGTATGTGTGTTTCTATGTTTGTAAACGCACCCACAATACAGGAGAAATCCCTAGTGTGGGAAACTTAATTTGAAAAAAAAAAACACTTAAAATAATATTATACCTACTAAATATATAAATCTCTGTCTAATCTGACCCTTCGAGGATTACAAAGGTTTTTTTTTTTATAATTACACGTCTGCTAAGATTATAATTATATACAGAGCACGTAAAGGTACAAATGTCTTATGTAAGTGGTCTGGATATCATATAGTGGAACAAGATTAGTTTTATAAATTTCATTTTGTTATTATCCTACAAATATTAGAAAAGTTCTCGAGTGGTGACCATGGACCGGAAGACGCAGCGTATAGCTAGGCCTCCCACTAAATGGACCGACGACATCGCGAGGGCCGCGGGCAACCGATGGATGCAAGTGGCGAATTGTCGTTCGGCGTGATGAGTAAGGGGAGGCCCATGTTCAGCAGTGGACGGCTTCCGGCTGATGATGATGATGATGACTAATATTAATAATTGTGTGTCTTTTTTGTCCATGTTCCGTTTTCATATCGAAACTCCCTTCAGTTTTTTTTTAATTTAAATGAATTTTGAAACAGATGGCTGGGAGGTGGTTATAGGCTATAATAAGGAGGCAAAAATAAATGATCAATTCAGGTTTTTTATTGGTTTTAAATAGTTTGGACATTTTCATCGTCATAATAATAGATAATGAACATATGTCTCCTCTATAGACTTCCCATAGGACCGTTTGGAAGCGGCTTGCAGCCTGATCTTGTAGTGATAAGATCGTCTGCCCACCTTGTGGGTGGACGTCCTACGCTGCGCTTGCCGGTGTGTGGTCTCCATTCGAGATCCTTACGGTCCCATCGGCCATCAGCTCTGCGTGTTTTTTGACCCGTCCACTGCCATTTCAACTTGCTAATTCGTTGGGTTCTGTTGGTAACTTTGGTTCGTCTACGACTCCGACCATAGGCCCTCTCCATAGCTCGTTGGACTATCTTTCGTTTACTAATAAGGCTCGATATACTCAAACTAAGAGATAGTTTGATCAAGGTTTTTAATTATTTTACTTTTGTCATTTCTCATATTCTTAAAAAATAAAATAAATAAAAAATTGAAGCTATGCGAAACCGGGGTAGATCGCTAGTAAGGAATTTAATCCATCTTATTTTCTACTACTATGAAAAAATATAATTGCTTTTCTAAGAAGCAATACATTTTATTTCATAAAAGGACCTTTATCTCTACACTTACATTACACAAATATAATTACCTATATCAATGTTTCCGAGGATTCTAGATAAAGTAATTTATGAAATAGATAGGTTTTCAATTGCAAATTGCCTCCATAATTAACATTCAACTTTGATTGAGCAATTGACTCAATTTATTTAGTTGCTTTATTTGTTTACTAGTTGTTGTCTGCGGCTTTACCTGATACAACTCTAAAATTATCTTACAATTATGTACAATCGGGATAAAAACTATCCTGTGTTAATCCAGATTAATAATTAATATAATATATATTAATATTAAACTATCTGTGTATCGAGGATCCAAATCCATTCAATAGTTTATGCGTGGAGGAGTAACAAATAATTATCCATCCACACTGAGATCATAGTAAGTTGATCTCATCGGCGTGGTGGTTACATTCCCCTCCCTCTTCCAGAGAAATGGCCGGTATCCCAGTACTAATTTCCCTCACTGTTTCAATGGAGCCGTGACCACCACCACCACCAGTGGCCCAGTAAGGCCACTTAGGCCCAGTACGTATATCGTGCGGTAAGACCCCTCTTTGAGGAGCTAGATAGGCGTCATGGCGTCTTGACCTAACGGGTGACGCAGGTCCTCACCGGGCATGGAAGTTCCGGGAGGTACCTGTGTCTGATGAGGATGGAGGAAACGCCTGGATGTCACCACTGCGAAGATCTTCCGGGGGACACGGTGGAGCATGCGGTGCAGGACTGCTCGCGTAGGAGGAGGCGAGCTGCGTGCAGGAGAGGACAGCACATCCGCCCCCCACCTGCATTGGTAGACGCCCACGGCGCCGGACGTCGCGCGTCGGTAGACGATCTCCGGCCACCCGTGATTTAAGTATTAAATAATATACAATTTATTTGTCTAACTTTAATCTATTTCTGATTGTTTATTTGTAATACTGTGTTCCACACAAGATTGCCTGTCCCTATGAGGAGCACACATTGTCATAGCAAGAACGACGCATAATTTAACATACATGCCCGTTTTAGGCGGGGTACCCGTCTTGGGCTTATCTCCCCTAACTCTAGTTTAAATAGTAAGTAATTATTACATTCAGTCAAAGATCCACAGTCTAGACAAGTCAGAAGTTCAGATGAATGGTTTCAATTCTAGAGAGCAAGAAGTTTAATGAAAGACACAAAGTTACAGTACTTGACATTCGATAAAATTGAATTTAAGTTACATCGGATTTCTCAGAAAATGAGACATCGCTTTATCGCGTTCTATTTGAACAATTGTAGAAATCAATTGTAATAGTGTTTCAATCGACTTGTTGACAAATTGAATTGATTGACCTCGTTTTTATCCGATTCTAAAAAACCTAGGAGGTGTCAATTCGACGAAATCTTTTGGTTAAGTTTTAAATTCGTCTCTCGTCTGTCTCACGTCATCTCACAAAATGTTTCTCGTTTTTCACTCGAGTCTCTGCTTGGGTCTAGCATAGTAGGATATTAATTAACCGAGGTATTCCACGAAGGGCACCTGGCACCTGCGAAAAATGCGGACTAGAGCGTTATGTCAAACAGATGAGGTGCCATTGTCAGTGGGTGCCCTTCGTGGAATTTCCCATTTTACTATCATGCTAGACATAATTCATCCCTTAGTCAATTGACCGTCGTCAGTGCTTCTTGAAATTTCGAAGTCAGTCAACAAAGTCAATCCCCATTTTTACTTCCTAATGTTTAATCTAAGAACTAGTAAACTCGTCAAGAAAACTTAAAAAAACAATTTGTTTTCTAAGATTTTTTATTAAATCAGTGAGATGAATATCGTGTCTTGAATTCAGGATGCAGGCCCAGCCTCCCTACCTCATAAATATGCACATGCAGGAAAGTGTGAAAAAATTTTGAATGCAAAACACCAAACCAAGACCTACACTCTACACGTGTTTTCCTCCCACACGGGCATCCTCAAGAGATGTTGACACGACGCCGACGCTTGCTACGGCAAAAGTTTCCGCAAAAAAAAAACGATGAAGCATCCATATAACATGCTCTCAGACAGCAGTTATAAACGCCAAAACAAATTTTCTAAGCATTTTATAATAGTGTGTAACTTTGAACTTTCATAAAAGTTGACTACTTAAAAAACTTTTTTCAAAAAAATAACCCCTCAAAACACACAAAAAGTAAATAACTATGGTAACTTTACTCATAAAAGGCTTACTAATCAAATTAATTAAACTAGATCAACTAATAATAAAAGCTTCTAGCGGTCAAACAAACAAAAGCAACATTTCCTGGCTTTGTGGGGTCGCGGGACTGTCTCTTCTGGTAACTCACTGCCTGGAACGTATGCTATTTAAGGATCACCGTGGATGACAGTGCCGCCCTGGGCAGGAGGACTCATTTAATAATTTTACCGAGAAAAAATACTGCTGTCTTGGAGAATGTGTTTTTATTAATTCCTGGTAAAAGAGCTCAATAATAAGATACAAACATCACGCAAAAAATAAAATCATCATGTCCGTTCCACTGTAGGCGAAATTAATAAAAATGCTCACTAAAATAAAAAGTACTGACCCAATTTGAATGAATTTTTTATGGGAACCAAACTGCAGTATCGTGTCATCGCACAAAAAAAGAATCACACTAATCGGTCTAGAAACCTCGGAGTATTGATGTACATACCTCAAAACAACATAGGACCGACCGAATTGAGACCTCCTTCCTTTTTTTTGTAAGTCGGTTAATAACTAATGAATTCCCTGTAACAGATTTCCTATCTCTCCATCAAACGATAATCTCTGTATTAATGAATACACGTGCATAGGATTTCCTAAGGTACGGATTTACTAGGCCGCATGGGAAATTATTGTTAAAGCGGAGAGTTAAGGTATCGGATTCTCTCATTTTCCAACCATTGTTTCCGCTAGGGGGAAAAGATTGTATGCTCAACTTTTAGTTGGTATTCTATTAAATAGAAGCGTTGCCTCTCACAGGGGTAATATTAAAAAAAAAAAAGATTTTTTTTTTCGTATTCAATGAAGGTCCGAAGTGGCGCTGGACAAGGATACTTGGAAAGGCTTGGGGGTGGCCATAATAGCCCAGCAGTGGGCAGAGGGAGCTGACTAAAAAAATGAAGGTTCTCGTTATACCACTATCTCGCCTGAGGGAAAGTGATGATGCGATCGATGGTGAAGCACGCTTGCCGAAAGTAATCTATTCACTCTTGACTTGATGTAGGTATATTGTTAACTAGACTTTTTATAATGAGTTTATTCTTGAACTTAATCTAGCTTAAAAGCAAAGATGAGGGACGGAATAAGCTGATAGTAAGGTAGGTAACATTTGACATTATATATATTTACTTTAACATCTTTTTCGACATGCAACAAACAATTATTATTAATAACAAAAGTTTATTTAATTCAGACATTGTAGTCCATACATTTCATAATAAAATACCTACAAATAAAAAAAAAAGAATTTTTGAATTTTAATTTGAATTAGGTAAGGAATTCTGCGTGTACACTTTTAACGACTTGATGTTACCAGGGGGTATTCCCATCTGAGCAACTATTTCTTACTAATACTAAAAATGCAAATAAAAGTAGTTGCTCATATGGGAATACCCCGTTACCAGCGGCAGCAGAACACGATTAATAAAAAGAATTTCAATTGTTGAAAAACATAATTAATAGCTATCTTACTGTATTTTTGTAAGGATACCTAAAGAGCTATATGAATGCAATGCAATACACGATAAATTAAGATCATTGGAAATTCAAATAGAGAAAACAAAAAAATAAATAAAAATAAAACCGACACCTAGGCAAAAACAGAAGCAGAAAAAAAGGCATCGCTGGACTATCTTAAAAAACATGTAGGTATATTAAAGTGCCTAAATTGGTTAGCACGATGCAATTCCAAGCGCAATATTCCGCTTGAATGCTTCAGCAGCGCTGCGCTGAAAATAACGACTATAGCTTCCACGATGTTGCTAGCATCCCAAACAGAAAAAAATGGCCACTAAAGTAAATAAAAACATGACACCGCACTGAAATATTTTTGCTAGAATCGTATATTCCTTTGAGCAAAACGTTTTACAATCGCTCGCTAAAGTCAACGCGTTACACGTCTTCTAGTGTAACCATGCGTAAAATGCTTTTTCCGCGGTAATCTACCCGAATCTATTAGTTGTTTTGGGAAAGTACTAAATTCTTTGTTTGGTAAAAGCTAAGAGGATCAGGGGCCGTATTACAGCGTCTTAAAACCAGGCTTGTTCCAGTGAGTGAACGAGATGGCGCTAGACGACTTGTATAGCTCTGTCACTTTCACTCGCCGGAATAAGCCTGCTTATAAGACGTTGTAATACCCCCCCAGGTCGTATAAGAAATTCATCATCTGCCTAGCCTTTTCCCAACTACAAACTACTAAGTCAAACCGGATGCTGCTGGATATCAGTATTTTACATACAGCGACTATCCGGCCTCCACAACCCAGTAACTGGGTAATACTATACCTCATGGTAAGATTGGTTGTCAGATTTTAGAGCTTCAGATTAACAGTAACGACTGTCAAAGATCTACAAATGACAGCCGGGAACAACGGGTTTACGTGCTTTCGAGGCACGGCGGAAACTCGCTATGACAGATGGTCACACATCCGCAGACTAACCTCAGCAAGCGTGGCTTAACCCGGAAGATTGGCCATAAATATTTAGCTATAAGTTCGTCAGGAAGTATAAGAAATTGTTGGTGCTTATATTAAATGTTGCTTATAGGCTTGATTAAAGCTCGGTTCAAGGTTTCAGGCGATACGACTAGCGTCAAATGCACGCTCGTCTTTCTGTGATAGAAGACACGTGAATACCATTGTCAATCCACAAGATCCACGTTTATTGTCGCTGACGCTACTTGTCATGTAGCTTTAACGTACGTACTATTTAAAAAAATAACTATAAATTGAATTTCTTTCTTTATAAACTTTTTTTTTTTACGTAGTAAAATCATCAAATGAGGCCTCCCAACCCGGGCAGGGCAGGAGAGACTGTCAGACTTGTACTGACTAAAATCCACGGTGTCCTTCAATAGCCCTTTATGTTCCGGGGTCACGGTGATGGTATAAGACCCGCGACCTTCTTTATAAACTTGGCTTCATTTTTAAAATTGATATCGTGGAAGTGTTTATTGAATGAATATTTAAACCCAAAAAAAACGAGCGGGAAAGTAGTTTCTTTGATTTTTTTCCGTTATATGGCAAGTCAAATATCAAAGTTATTTAATTTTTCTCATGTAAATGAAAGTTGGTCGCGAGACTTATGAATTACCGCGACCCCGGAGCGTAAAGGGCTATTGAAGGACACCGTGGATTGCCCTGGGTAGGAGGACACATTTGATGGTTTTACCAAGATAAAAAAAATGGTTTGGGGGGCACGTGGTGGATTACGGCCCACTTCTCATTCTCTGAGAGAGCCTGACTCCCAACATTTATTTGTTAACTGAGTACTTACAGATTGCATGGAAAATATCAGCTTTATTTTATTTTATTAAAAAACATAAACTTACTTGCAAGTTTGAATATATTAAATTCTTATTTCCATGAAAATTCAATAAAACTTCAACAGCATGTATGCATTCCTGAACGAACTCTTGTCAATACACGTTCAGAAATTTAATATTTCGTTGTTATTTTAGTTTTACATGATTCTAGCTTCAATATTTTATTGTATAAAAATAAAACAATCCTACCCTTATTTCCGTAGAAAACGACTTTATATAATACCTGTTACTTCCATGCTTGTGTTTAAAAATAGAATCTAAAGGTGCACCTCCATTAGCCAAGTCTTGTACACAAATATGATGCAGGCAGACTTCACATTTGTATACAAGTTGTTTGGATTAGAGAAAATGGTTAAAATTATCTTATTTCAATTTTTTATGTAGGTTTGCTGAAATTGCATACAATTTTCAACTTGTAAGTAACTTGTTTATTGGAAACGCGGCCTTAGTCTGCTTAAGTTTTTTTTTTATCGTGACAAAATCATCAAATGACTCCTTCCACTCAGGGCAGTGCGGGAGGGACTGTTGGGCTAGTACTCAATATATAGTATAGTATATCAAGGGTATCCTTCAATAGTCCTTTACGTTCCAGGGTCACGGTAAATTCATAAGTCCCGCCTCTGCAGGTTTTGATCCTCAAAAGCGGGGGGGCTCTCATTATGCTGACGATCTTAGAGGCGCGCGTTGAACACAACGCCGTCGACCCGGGCATGGTCCATGGTCGGACAGCGAGTCACCCATTACTCGCCACCCGCATGCCCGCGTCTACGGTGGCCGGAGATCGTCTCGGTGGGCGATTACCATTGCGGCTGGTGTGAAAGGAGGAGGCTGTCCTCTCCCTCACGCGGCCCGCCTCCTCCTTCGCGAGCATGACTGCTTTGCGAGTGTGCTTTTGTTTGGGGATAATTACTTGTGTTTTTTTTTTGTTTCATCAAATTAATACCACTGCTACCGGATTAAATAGAACCTTTTTGTGAGTTTCTTTACAGCCAGCGTTTCCTCAGTTAATTGGTGAAAAGGGAAAAAAATGTTAATTCAATTTAATTTAAAGAGTCGCCGGCAGCTGTATCTAATGAATTTGATGAATAATTGAATGTAATTGCGAGTAGTCTATTAAAAACTGGTAATTCAGCAGGCAAAGTAGGTGGTATTATTTTATTTGAAATTCCATAATGTAGGTAAAAAGTGTTACAAAAAGGCTTGACTGTAGGAACAATAATAATATTATTAGACAATGAAAAAGTTTATTTTTTAACCCCCCGACGGAAAAAGAGGGGTGTTATAAGTTTGACGTGTCTGTCTGTCTGTCGGTCTGTCTGTCTGTCTGTCTGTCTGTCTGTCTGTCTGTCTGTGGCATCATAGAGCCCTAACGGATGAAGCGATTTCAATTTAGCTTTTTATGGATGAAAGGTGACTTACCTGCGAGTGTTCTTAGACATGTTTGATGACAATCGGTTGAGCCGTTTAGAAGTTGTGGGGGTGAAAGTGGGGAAAGGTAATCGAGGGTCTGCAAATATACTCGAGTTGGGCATCAAATGAAAGCGTACTGAAAGGGAATATTGACGACTTAATCGGGAGTACTTTTAGCAACATAATGATATTAGTATGTACCTTTAGAAAGTATAAAATAAAAATAAGTCGCGTTGGGGGACTGCTCAAATTATTTATCATATCCTGTTTTTTTGCAGTCCCCCAACGCGACTTATTTTTATTATTTTTTACTTTTTAAAGGGAACTTGGTGTTTGTGTCGGGGTTTTTTTAAATTTTTAATTTCCCTGTGTAATATTATCGTTCTGTTAACTTCTTGTTTTATTTTGAAGATTCCTACTCCTACAAGTGTAACAAACATAAAACCTCGGCAACGTTCTCTGCGTCTTGTGAAGGCAATGATGGCACCGTTAGCGTAGTGGCTGAGCGATCGGACTGCTGCGCTGAGTTTAGCGGGTTCGTTTCCCGCACGGAGCAAATATTTGTTTTTTTTATTTGGATTTTAGTCAGTACGAGTCTGACAGTCCCCGCCCTGCCCTGTGTGGGCGCAGCGTGTTTACTACGCTAAAAAAAATCACAAAACGCGCCCTATTTATTGTATACATTTTATTGCTAGTAATTGCACAGACAATCAGAGCATTTGCAAACAATAGAGACATCGAAAAACAGTTTTCTTGTCCATTGACTCCGGTATTCATTTCCCAGCGCTTGGCTTTGGATCAAACTCAGTAATAAAAATCTTTAGTACTGTTTGTTTTGCTCGATTTTGTATTTTTTTCATCCAGACATGCCTTTGTTAATGTGAACGGTGAAACTGAAATTGTTTCTTTTCTGTTGTATTTCATTTTAAAAGATAATCTGGTTGGAAAAAACAGTTTTTTGTATTATTTCATGTATTTGTGATTTATTTTTGTTCGTTGCGTGACAATTATTTTATTGTAATTCCCTAAATCTAAAATTATGAGGCACTATGAATAGGTTTAGACGTCTGGAAGGAGAAGACGCGGGTTCGAATCCCACTTGCAATCTGAAATTTTTCGTTCCTCGAAAATCATCTTTACTATGAATAGGATTATTAAATCTACATTGCTTAATTTTACAAATTAAAAGTGTTATACATTTTAATTTTACAGCAGTTATATTGGTCAAGGTGACAAGCACGAAGCTCTAGCACGAATTCTAGGAATTTGACAGTATATATTACTTACTTGAACTATCTATGTATGGTAAACTTGAGAGAAAACTCACAATAGTAACATCACTATCAAAGGGTGTGAGATTTCTCTGAAGTTGACGAACTAAAATTGTATGTTGAAAAACAAAAATTTGAACAAAACCACGAGGAACTAACTTTATGCATCAAATTAACGTCAAAGTTCTGTTAACGTTTACTTACTTTAAAAAATACTCAGGCCCTAGCGCGAGTTTTCACGTCGTAATAACGTGAAAACTCGCGCTATTATATAATTATATACTATAATATAATATAATATAATTATATATAATTATATATTATTATATTTTTATACTGAGTATTTTTTAGTAGCTAATCTACCAAAACCATTTAAATGTTTGACTAGGTGAGAGACATGCTGCCATTAGTAACATTAATGTAGATTTAAAAAGAAACCATTATTTTCTTAGCTTTTTCGTCACGAGCGGAAATACAGCCTTAAGTGCAGGAAAGGCTTCAGCAATAAATATCTTTCGTCTAGCATTAATATGTCAAAGACTTTGAAAGTTACGGCCGGACAAATACTTAGTAGTTTTATGTAGGACTAGTTGTGCCCCACGGTTTTACCTGGGTCTTGAAATTTTTTTCTCTGGGTGACGTTGCGAAGTATCCTTGTAAGGGCTCATGTACACGACGCAGCCGACGGCGACGCTGCACCGCGTGGTGGCGGCGCGGCGGCGGACCGTTGGCGGCGTAGTCGCGAAGGTATTTACATAAAAACGGTGCGGTGGCGACGCGGCGGTGGCGCAGCGACGTCGTGTACATGAGCTCTAAGCTTCTGTCAATAAGTTGGTGGAGTCAATAATATTATGTGCAAACGCCTGCCATAGTCGCGGGACTGTCACAAAAGGATACTTGAAGGGAATCGAAGAAACAGGGTAGGCTTTATGAGTCTGACAGTCTACCTTTACCTCTTCTTATCGTTGTAAAATCATCAAATAAGTCCATGAATAGAATGTGTCTTCCTCGGCGACTGGGTCGTGAGGCGGAGGCTGTCCTCTCCCACAAGCCATCCTTCTCAATGCTCTTTTGGAATTTCTCATAAACATTGTTAATACTGCAAGTCCGCTGTAAATAAAATACAGAAAGCTTGTGTTAAGACCTTTTATTATTTATTCTAACTTTGACTTGTAATCGATTTTGTAATTTCCAGGAAGGCCACTGTAGGTCAAACCCAGGAGCAAGATGTGGGTTCAAACAAAACAACAAACATCTTGCTTATATTAAACAAGATGTTTTTATAGGATACTTTGCTGACCCGGCAAACGTTGTTTTGCCATATAAACATAAAAAATAAGGGTTGATCGTACAAGGGTGAAAATTGAGGACTGTATGTATTTTTGTATGTTGTATCATAAAAAATAGAAATTAGAAATTTTGTCTAAAAAAAGAAAAAAAATCAGGTGTGGACTACCCCTAACATTTAGGGGGATGAAAAATTGATGTTGGCCGATTCTCATAGATACCGGATAAGCACAAAAAATTTAATCAAAATCGGTCAAGCCGTTTCGGAGGAGTTTGGCAACGAAAACTGTGACACGAGAATTTTATATACGTATTAGACTAGCGGCCCGTCCCGGCTTCGCACGGGTGGAGGACCCGGTCTAAAATTTGAGATTTAAACTATCCTATCTCTCAAGTTGGATCGAACTGCACATGGTGTGCGAATTTTATCATAATCGGTTAAGTGGTTTAGCAGTCCATTGAGGACAAACATTGTGACACGAGATTTATATAAATATTAAGGTATAAATAAGTCCCTAAAAATAAATAGGCAAAAAGATACATTTATTTTTCGGTATACCTAAGTAATTTCATACCTACAAGATAATACTCAGTCAGCAAACAATTTATTTACGTGACTTAATTTTGTTATGATTGTTTTTAGATATCTCAATCTAATTGATTGTTTGTATAGAAAAGATTAATGTTCCATTAGCTTTAAGAAACATCTGTGTATATGGCAGTAAGGCTCTTTATCTTAATTATCCATCAGTGTTACAGCACGTTTCATTGCTAACAACTAAACTCAGCTGGATTCAGTCGCTGAATTGCCGTAATTTGTCGTAAAGGTTTGGTCATGCGGGCAACTTAAGTTGCTCAATTCTTGTCAATTGTAGAACAATAAACATTTGCCAAATCGTAATTGTAGCCATTGTTTTCGAGCAGATTAAATTTTTGTATCAGTCAATTGTTTCATAGAGCGGAGTCAGTTTCTGCATCAGTCTTTCTTCTTTTCTTTTGTATGTTACCACTTAGACCTTTAGATTTTTTTTATACCACCGAATAACGATTTCAATGTTCCCTCGACGGAGAGAAATTTGATTTCAACCTCTGAATTGACGGTTTAACGAGTTGTTGAAGACACGTGAAAAGACAATAATTCTATATTAAATAAATCTATCATTCTATTTAATCTTTGTCCTTAATTTCCTTCCAGTTGTTATCTTTTTCACGAGGCACAAAAAACTGCTTTCGTCAATGGACTGATCGATCACGCAAGCGCTGATTACAGATAGATCTATCGGTCTGGATCTCTGAGCGATATAGAACAACTTTATTGGCCCACTTTTGCTGGCCACAGTTTCCCAAAAGTTGCCCGTCTAACTGTAGCTTTACGTCCATACTACTTCTTAATTTTACAACACATGTAGGTACTACTAAATCCTATTCACGGCACGTCTATTAAACTGTCGTAAAGTAGTCGACTGATCTGCGACAGTACGACAGCTGTGAAACAACAATAAAGTTTATAGCAGAGCTCTGTTTTATGTCGTCGATTGAATCGCAGTGTTGATAGCATTCTTGTTTGCGTGGGATGAATCTGATCCTTTTATAATTAACAGTGGAGACTTTTATGATTTTGGCCTAGGCTTGGCAGTTTAGCTAGCCAGTACAACTTTTCATTAAATATGGCTATTTGGCGATATGTGTCGGGGAGTCCGTGTGTGGAGTGGAAAGGACTGGAAGACTCTTACTGTCTAAGGAGCCATACCCACTTACAGGTTGATACAGTATCTGATACTTTATGCTGAGTACTGACTTAGCAGTGTTGCATGTGACGATACGTCACATGCAACAGCAGATATAGTATCAAGTGAGCACGTATGCACAAGCCTCCTGACTATAAGTGAGTACCCAACTTTACACAGAAATGCCAATGATTGTCTGTTATCGTCTATTATCGCGTCGCGTCGTACGAGCCGAGCCGATACTGAATGATTTTAATAATACCCTTATAATGTAGATTATAGAGGCTTTTTTCGCCGGTATTAGCCGATGCCGCGTCGATAAATGTGGGTACACCCTTAGTGCAATCTTATGGGTTATCTCCGTTTCACTGCTCCGTAGCTTCACTTCGCTCCTGTGGAAAGACAGCCTTATAATATTATTTGCACAGTATATAATTATGTGGTCACCTATATAAAGTACCACTCATCGATGCTACCGGAAAACAAACATCAATGTTTAAATGAGGCAGCATACAGCGCAAATTTTTAGCATAACCGCCCATATTGTATTGAGTTAAAGCCTATAATTATTTACTTAATTTATTTCCATATTTCGTAGGTGAGCTTAAGTTTATTTTTGAATTATTTATTTATTTGTTTATTTGCATTGTGTTTTATTTTCTTTTTTTATAGTTAATTTCATTATGACTGCAGGCTACTTTTTCGGGTCTGGGAGTTTGCAAACGCACCCTCTATGCAGAAGAAATGACTTGTGTAGGGTTGCGGAGGCATTGGAGATCCTACAAAATTTATTTATGTTGGTTGAATCATCAAATGAGTCTTCCCGCCAAATCTGAAGCGGAAGGATCTCAGACTCACACTAACTAAAATCCATGGTGTTCCATCAATATCCCTTTACGTTCCAGGGTCACGGTTACCTGATAAGACAGTTCCGCGACTATCTTACACCATTAAAGAAAAAAGAAAAATGAAACTAATTTCATTTCTTTATAGTTAAGGGTCACGCCTGGTAACTACACAAAATGCAAAAATGTTTGATGCCAAACGTTATTTGTAAAATATTTTGCCAGAAGCCAAAAATAGGCCAGTATTTCCACAAAACCTAAGATTTTACCCTAAGGTCTCCACAGTAGCATTCATATAGCCAACAGAATTACAATGCCAAATGAAATACGATCATTTTCATGTTTTCTTATAGAAAAAGTACAAAAGGGAACAAACTTTGTTGGCACAATTTCAATACCAACATTGTTAGGCAAAAATATTGAAAAGTTTTTTTTCAATAATAATGCCTGTGTTTCCTTACTTTCTATTAGTCCTTTTAATGTATTACCAGAGCGAAAAATAAGTTATTTGCTGTCCCATTCATTGAACTCGACTTGACTGCCCTAATTATTTTTTCAGTTCTTTAAAGACGATGTTCAGTCTCCCTCTTGTAACTTTGTATCTTTAAGACTTACAGAATGAGTATAAATACTATTTGTAGTGAAATTTCATTGTCTTTAAATTTTTCTCTTTTTTTTTGTCTTAAATTTTTCATGAGGAGCATATTCAGCAATACATTTTTTTTTAATACACCACCAAATGCAAGGGAAAGCCTCTTTTTTGTCCCCCATCGACTGGACTATAAACAAAAAACAATAAAACAGGTTCCTAAACTATAAAATACACATTAACACGAATAAAAGGTCCATAAAGGATCAAAAAGGTCGTGCCCCCATTCAATTTTATCGTTCTAAAATGTTTTATTACTTACATACATACTAGTTGAACCCTTGACATTTAGGTATAGAGAAATGAACCTTATTTATTCAGAAATTAATAGAAAAAATCCATCAATTTTCGAAGATGTCGTTAAAGGTGAATTTTCCTCAATTTCGTGTTGAAAATATCATTAATGCGTTATACCTAAGTCCTTTTTAGACCTTTTTACCGAGTACTTACAACTTTTTGTTATACATTAAAAGTTTTGGCCAAAAATGGTTTCAGGCCGTTGTAATGGAACATTTTCTTTTTCGATAAACCACATCACATAAGTAATTGTGGTACCTTTTCATTTGGTCGTTCGCCCGCATTCGGGAGCTCGAAAGACCTTTTAAATGGAATTCGGACACATAATTCGTTTGTTATAATACAAATACTTTGAAAAAAATCGTACCATGAAACTGCCTATGATTAACTAAATACAATTAGAAGGATCTTGACAATATAGACTAAGTTTTCACCCCGAATTCCAAGATGCAATAGAATTCGGGCAAACGACCAATAACAATTTTTGGTGATTTTTCATGTCAATTCTTTGACTTTTCCAAACAAATAATTAAAAAGTTTTACGGTCAGGGTTGTCGGAGTATCATAAAGGTTACCGTGACCCTGTAACGCAAAGGTAATTTAAAGAAATAATAATATTGGTTTCTAGTCATTACGAATCTGACAGTCCCTGTCAACCACTCTGCGCTGCCAAGAACTTCATAACTTATTATTTGTTATCAAAGTCCGTAAAACAAAGATTTACTTTATACTGCGTTTATTTTATGATTGTGCATCCATTCGAATGAAGTTTTAAGTGAACTTTACAAAATTGGAAACTATTATAAACTTCAAAATATTGTATCATTATTTTGATAGTCATTTAAAAGTTGTAGAAAGTTCAATGGATTGGCTAAAAGGTCACTTGCAACTTTGAGAAATCAACGGTCCGCAAGTATCAAGTACATAATATGTAATGGTCTATCATAATACATTTTATACGAGATCTTAAAAAAATAAAAAATAATAACGAATGTACAAACTTACAAAATAAACAGGGAATGTATAAAAGTTAGAGAAGACTTTTCAATACTACTAATTGACTTTTAAATTATTTTGTTAGGTGATTTTTTCAGTGACTACTCAAAAATTTACTTAGTTTTTGAGTAATCATGTATAAATGGCACTGAATGTGACACTTTTGAAGTTAAATTAAGACCGCAGCTATATATTCTATCCTGCTCGTAGCTCAATTTTTCGTTCCTTGAAAAATATATTTGCGCATTTTTTTTTTCTAAAATAAGTGACCCCTTTTTTGTTACTGATATCAAAATTCAAGTCAGGGAGAGCAATGCCTTACTTAAAAAGTCTATTTTAACTTCAAAAACTTTGTCAATTTTGAGAAGTCAGAGGTCCACGTATTTCGTGTTTAATGGTCCAAATCAGAGGTTTCAATTTGATCGAATGTCCTTTACACTTCAAGAGAATATTTCTCTGTAGTATTTTGACTTGTTAAAGTACTGATTCTGTATTCAAAGCATGACTAGAATGAATCCGACCTTTTTGGAGTGAATTTAAATGTTTGTAACAGTTAATCTTTACGTCTCAATCCCTGTCTCAAAAGGTCTCCTTCTAAAGGCTTGATTCCACCGAAATAGTGTGTAGCACTTCTTACAAAACCAATATTAGCTGACCGTTCATTGTGTGTAAAAATCGTACGAAGCGAGACCAAGACAAACTGGTTTTGTATAGCTTGATGTGTAGCAGTGTGTACAAACTTTTAAGTAGAATTCCAGCTGTGCTGGTCCGGTTTAGCCTCTGTCTTAACCAGCAAGGCTGTGCGTAACTTTTAAAAGCACACAGTGTAGCGTAATAGTTGTACCTTCACGAACATGTTTACATTGTTCATGAGTAAAGGTATGGTTCCATCAAAATAGTATGCAGAACATTTTTGTTTAAAAAAAATTGCATAGAACTCTAGCAGTATAGGCTTAGCCTACATCTGCTGCGCAGCGTGCTAAATTTATTGAAAATGTTGCCAGTTTCAATAAATAAAAAATCGAATTAGTCCGTCAGTTACAGTTATGAAAAATAATGGAGTTTTTAATTACAAAGATATAACGCATCAAAGTGGGCTTGTGACGTCAGAAACAAGCAAAATCTGTACTTGCTTGTGACGTATTGGCAATTTTGAAAGAGTCGTATCTTCGTCAATTTTGGTTTACAGAACTGAACCGAACAGATATTTTTTGGATATTCTACAATTTGGACTAATTAATATATTTGAGTAAAATAATATAGCATATTGCGAGGCCAACTTGTTTCTAGAAACCTCTTCTACAATTCCTGCTCGAAAAGCCTTTTTTACAGACTGAGTGCCGAGTGGGAATTAAAATCCAATTTGGATTTTTCCCCGTACACTGAGGCACCCACGCTGCTCTAGATCCCTGATTGCTCCTGAAGTAGCCAATAAAACCGACCAACCGATTCCCTTTATCGATTTTTACGAACCTGTGTTCCGATTTTACGATTTATGGTAACGAGAAAGGCCGATATATTGTAATAAAAACTGTATTTATTATTATTAATATCTTGCCCTGATGTGTAATAAAATGGGATTGGGAAGGTTCGTTGGTAATATTATTAGGAAAAGTGGAAGCTACTCCTACGTTGATGACGTCATCCATCATCGGTGAATGGAAATGTACCAGATCTTTTATTTATGACGTTTTGTGGGATAGTGCAAAGTTATCAACAACATCATTCTTATTTTGGGCAGTAGACTTACGCCATGTTTAGCTAGTATTCACGTCATAAATCCAGTCCATTGCATCCACACGGAGACGAATATTAAGGGGAATGCTACAACCAGCCCGCGATTTTTTTTTATTTTTTTTTAATCTACATAAAACCCAGCAATAGTCTGCGAATTGCAAAAAACGCAGGAAGAAATTTTGATTTTCGCGGTCTGGTTGGAGCATTCACCTTAAGTAAGTCACGCGTGTGGGATGGAGGATTTTGTTAAGAAGTTTACAAAATAGTTCACCACATTTCATTTCTAGACGAAAGACAAGTATTGCACAATTGCAAATGTTCAAATTAAAAATAATAACTTATGAAAAAACAGAAATCCGGCTGAAGAACAAGTGATCTTGAAGATGGAAACGAGATACAATAAAAGATGAGTACTAAAAATCATACTCGGTAGTTTGGGGATACACATTAATGAGCTGACTGATCAATCAAAACCACATAATTATATTATTCTCTGACTGTACAGTCATGAGCAATAACATGTATACACTTAACAAAATTCAACCGCGATTTTCTCAGGAAATACTGGTTTCTACTTTGATATAAGAAAGACCTGTTTTAAAAATCGTAGCTTCCAAAAAAGAACGTTCATGAAAACGCAAAAGGTAAATCTTTATAGTTAGGAGTAAATCGCTTTTGAATTCTGCTGAATGTATACATGTAGCTCGTGACTGTACAGAAAACATATATATCTAAAGCAAAATATAGTTACACTCGTAAAACATAATACCTCCTTCTGGTATAGTCGAGTAAAAAAAGAAAAGATGTTTTTTTTTTTATTGACTTAAATTCTGTAGACTTTTGCTGGATCATTTATACGAACCCTTAATTTAATTTCCAAGTTCTTTCTTGAATCAAGATTATTTCGAGTGCCAATAATATCACATTTTGCTGTGAACAAACCAAGTTATTGGACTATGTAGCAGTTCTAAAACAAATACAATGACATTTATACACGAAAGGCGAGATCTAATCGAACACGCTAGAACAATATCCAGCCTTAATTGTAGACAATTTCCTTTGGAAAGCGTGAAATAAAACCAAACATAAATTATTTTTTATTTCTTTCAGACGAGTGGGTTTTATTTTATTTGTGCCCTTTTTTGGGGTGGAAAATCAACGAATGGGTGGGTGGCTTTGAGTGAAGTGGAAGGGACGGTCAGACTCCTCCTGGCTAAAATCCAATCAAAAACATCAACCTACCTCAATGAATAGTTTTTTTTTTTGTTAATAGATTTTCAACCTTATTACAATCATCATCATCAGCCTATAATGTTCCCACTGCTGGGACACAGGCCTCCTCTCTGAGAGAGGGAGTGGGCCATAATCCAACCACGCGGGCCCAGTGCGGATTGGTAGATGTCACATATCTTCGAATTTTTGGTTCTAGGACATGTCGGTTTCCTCACGATGTTTTCCTTCACCGTTTTGAGAGCAGTGGTGATGAAATAAATTACACAAAGTAATGCACCTGACGGGGATCGAACCCACGACCTACAACTCGTAAGTCGAGACCGATACCACTGGGCCACCACTGCTCTACAATAGATGAAGGTTAATGTGCGATTCGTCAAATTTGAAAATTTGGGGCACGTAGACATGCTGGCGCCTGCCGCCTTTTGATATTTATTTAAACAAGAAATACAACTCGCCACGTATTTTTTACATAATTATTATATAAGATAATCGTATTAAAAGAAGACAATCACTTTCCGAGAACCTAATTCCCAGTGAAAACAAACCACAGATGTAAAATCTTTTTCACAAGATCCTTTAGCCAAACTTTTTAACAGCATATCTAAAAAAATATTTGAACAGAAATGTAAAACCTTTTTCGTTGCCTTGGAACAGCAAATAATCATTAGGTTTCGAGGGTAATGCCAGAGCCAGCAAATGTTCTGAATGTATGTTTGTTAACACTGTTACTGGAAACAAGCCAGGAGTGGAGCATGTAGGTGATTATTAGGAAAAGGCGACAAAATCTACCACGATAAAAAAGCGGCCAAATGCGAGGTGAAATCACGTATGAAGGTTTTCGGAAACGGAAAAAAAAACATGTTTGTGGTAGGTGATCCCCTTAAAGGTGCATTTACACACGTCGATCACGTCATGTCACCGAATGAAACTTGTATGGAAATATTATTTGACATGAGACAGGGATGACGTGACTGATAGATCACGTCCCGGTGACTGACACGTGGGAACAGAGTTAAACCAGGCCGGTGATGTACTAACGTGACGGTGACTGATGAGTCGGAATGCACCTTAAACATTTATTTACTTTATTTTTAAGTAATTGTTGGGAATCAGGAATACATCGTCTGATAAATTTCAACTTTCTAATTACATATCACGGTTCATGTGATACAGCCTGGTGACAAATGGAAAGTCTTAGACATAATCTGGGTAAAGTGCGGTGCTGTAAAAAAAAAATTTTCTAAAAAAGGCTACGTAGCCTCGATTTCAATTAAAACTCTAGCACGTTTCACATTCCCAAAAAAAAATCGACCCTTATTTACGTCACCATAATTTATCAAAAACATAAACAACACTAGAAACATAAAAACACGACAATAACACCATAAATAAACCTAATACCAGGCATATCACCCGTTGTTTAACTACAGTTTAACACGAAAGGCCTGATTCGATCTAGACCGATATCTAGCCACAATTGCAGAACATTACCATTTCAAACCGCATTTTATTTTTAGACCTGCGAGAAATGCGGGCTATTAATAATCTCAAAGAATCTATTGTAGGGTCAGCAATGACAGTAGCAATCTATGTAATGGATTTTTTTATGGTTTTGTCAGGGAGCGAAATTATTAAGATAAACGACTATTCTAGTCAATCGCATTTCGATTTTTTTAAATAGTGATAAATCTTGATTTAAAATCTTGCAAAACAGTGCTTATAATCACCAAAGAAAATAGGGAAAATTGCCGAAAGACATTACGGTAGTTTACTGCATAAATAAATTGAAAATCCGTTTAGTTCGTCAGTTAGAATATAGGAAAGTAACGGACACTTATCAAATTGTTTTATTTTCTTAATAATTGTTTAATCAACATTCCAAATTTTGGAGTAGGGGCTTGTAAGGTTATAACGAATAAAAAAAATTATAAATCACAAAACGTCACTCACTCGTTACAACTATACAGATAACGACCGAGTGACGCTTTGTGATTTTTAGATGCGTTGTATCTTTGTCAATATATGGTTTACGTAACAAAAAAAAAATACGGGTCCTAATTTTTTTTTTGAGTAAAATGGCCTATTGTATCAATAAAAATTCAAAATTATCATTCAGTCGGAACACGTCCACTACTGAAAATAACTAAATCTCTCTTAGACGATCACGCCGAAAAACATTAGACACATGCATCCATCGCTTGCCCGTGACTTTCACAAAATGTCGTGAGGCATCTTCTTCAGATGCAGATTATCTATCAAATATCAATTTAAAATAACGCAATTCTATCTTACTTTACGTCCTGACCGTACCTAAAGATCCTTCGAAGGTCCTTGCAAGATAGATCATTGTCTCAAAGATATCGGATCGGGCATTGTTTGATGTGGCGGCGTCGGATTTAATGCGGGTCTGTTGGACTGTGTTTTTACTCACTTATATAGTTACATAGATTCACGTCCATTGTTTACGAGATTCGGCGAAAGTGCCGAAAATTTTCACAGATGAAATTATGCACACGTCGGCGGCATCAACATGTGCCATGATCGTTGGGTTCCTCGTACTAAAGCCCTTGTCAAACAGACAGGCGAAGCGAAGGCGATCCGAAACGTTTTTTGTTTGTAATGTAAGTATGAAATTGTTTGAAGCCAGTCGCATAGATAGACTATAGTACCGCTTTTGTTTTTCAATGTGACTGGATTCAAACAATGCCATAATTATAAATATTACTCTTCGGATCGCATTCGCCTCGGCTGTCTGTTTGACAAAGGCTTTACGAACGCTTTAAGAACATTGGGTACTTTTAAAGCTGGGCATGCGGACGACGAGTAATTAGCGACTCGCTGTCCGATCAGGGACCACGCCCGGGTCGACGGCCCCTGCTCCGACCCCTGCCACTGGTAAAATACCTTGGAACTAAGGGTACCGAAGGATCAATGTAGATTTTAGTCAGTACAAGTCTGAGACTGTCTCCCTCGCTCGCCCTGGGAAGGATGACTCATTTGATGAATTTGCCACGATAAAAAAACAGCCTCATAACTCATATGAATGAAGTCAACAACCCCATTTTCTGTGGCTGTAGCTAACGAAGAGTCCTTCATTATATTTCTCACCAAATTGTTCCACAAAGAATGAGCAATTTGTTGAAATGAAAAATGCTCGTGAATATTTCATTTTGTAGCGTGGAGTTTGGAGTCAGTAGGTGTGTGAGCATAGCATTTTATTACCATTAGGATTCACTAGAGCTCCGTTCCCGACTTACGAGTTTATCTTGCATTTATCCTATCATGTTTAATTGAAATCCTTAAAGCGCTTTGCTAGCTTTGGATTGACTTTAGCAATCTTTTAATTTAAACATAATTACTTATAGAGATTCAGTCTTTGATCCTGGCTGTCGTATGCATGCAAAGGAGACGTAATGTTTTTCTATGGGGGCTGGGATTTTATTCAAATTGCTCTGAACAGAGAAGAGATTATATTTTATGAAAGTACATAAATTAATGAGTCTTAGTATATTTACATACGTTTTTTTTAAACCACCCTTCCACAGTTATTGCGTTTTTAAATAATTATAAATAAAACATCAAATTGCAACCCAGAGTGTTTATTGATTTTGGCAACATTGTTCTGTTGGATGTCGTTGTTGTCATTGTGACAGTGAAATCAAGTGTCAAATTCAATAAAACGGTCATAAGTGATTGAATTTTTGTTTCTGTTATTTTTATCTAAGTTTATCTTTAATTGGCTATTAATTTGGATACTTTGACACTGCACGCGATTTGGACACCCGACGACCGGCGATACGACCCTGATTACTCCCCCGTACTAGGATTTTGTAAACGATTACCGTCTATTGTATTTGTTGGTAAGTAACTATTTCGTATATGATGGGATTCTAACTACCAATCGAATCAAGGCGGCGCACGGCGCAGAAAAATCCACAGTCTTGTGTCTATTAACAACTACTTCCTAAGTCCTGTTTCGTTCAGATTTGCCATAGAATATGAATTAATGAATTAATTTCCGTAGACTGACTCTGAAACCACACTAATGTTTTTATCTTTCAGGTAATCCTCACCATCATGCCTCGCTGCAATAATTGTTGAATTGCTATTCCTATTACACATCAATATCTGTACAATGCATCCCATATGGATCTTGAGATTATCTCTGAATTAGAAGAATGGATCGCCAGACAGGTACGTACCTTTAAATCTTCATACCCATACTTAAAACTAGACACCACATTATCCACTCATTAGTCTAATAATTATATTGATTTTTATTTGCCATATAAAGTGTAGTTCTTATAAATACTATTTATCTTTCCACATTTGTACAAGGTGACAATAGAAAATCGGTTGTGTTACCTATGGCTGGCTCATGCAAATATTGAATGTGTTAGCATATATTATAGTCACAACCATCATCAAGTTAAAATAGTAAATGTAAAGTATTAACAAATTCCACTAAAGATTAAAATATGAAGTTGTTCTTGTTACAGGTAATCGACGAAGACTACCTTTGTCAAGAATGTGTCCTATTGTATTGATTCTTGAAACAAATAACAGGAATGAAGGCTATATAGGTGAACGTCAGTTTGACCACGTTTCAGTTTGTGTATGCTGTGGCATATCCATTGCCAGAAGAACTGGTAGGCGCTCTCGTCAACTAAATTATGGTGATGCTGAAAGGATTTATTCCGCCAATATAATCAGCCCTCATGAAGTAAGTAGCTGCTGTATAACAGGGAAGCCTAGGTTCCCTGTGCTCATGTGATGACGATCATAAATGGTATCTTGGGTGGGCTCGGCATCAAAACAACATATTACCGCCTGTTCATTTTCTTGATACTGTAATTGTTAGGGAAGATGTTGAAAATGAAGAAGAATAAATACAAACAAAAGCAAATACGTTATTGTTTTATTTCTCCACCAAATACCCATGTTCACTTATTCCGACCGGCAGGAGTGACTGACCTTTTATAAAAGCCTACAAAAGGTTAAAAGATCTCCAATCTAAGATTAGAAGAGAAGACATAATTATCACATTCATACATTCACGTCACATATCAAGATCTTTGCAGGTGACGTTATGTAGTTTCTGCCTACCCCCATTACAATTTTATGTTCAATAGTAATAAAAACAAACAACTGACAAGTGTGACAGTTACAACCATAGAGGTTACTTACAACCTGTCACAAGAGGCAAAGGAATTATATTCATAAATCCAAATCATGCAGTTAATTCGTCGGTTTTATTTTAAAGCCATTTTATGGATTTAAATAACATAAAGGCGTTTAATATGATAGAAGAAATAATATATAACAGTTTTTTCTTTTTTTTCAATGTGCAAAAATAATATTACAATAAAAAAATATCTAGTTTTAAAATATTTATTTATGAAATAATGGTGCTTTTAATATTTTTTTTGTTTTTGTATGGCTATCCTGGTCAATTTTCCCTACCAGAAAAACCGCATGATAGTTGTTCAAAAAAAAAATTATTTAAAGCCCATTTCATAACATGTCCTTTCTTGAAGTTTTAAAATAATTATGCTGATTAGTTAATCACATATTGCTGTGAATTGAATTAATTATTTATATAGTTTTTTTTTAAATAATAATAATAAATTTATTTACTCAAATAACTTAATACTAGTTTACAGAAAAATAGTTTGGCAGTTTTTTTTTTTTAATATATGTAACAACGTCATAAAAATCTTATCTTAGCTAAAAAAAGGATGTTAGAATCTTGTCAATTCACAGGCAATTAATTACGTTTATCTTTTGTTTTATTCGTGGGTAACACTGGTTAATTTGTAAGGGACATAAAACCGTTCATAAGACTGTGCGCAGATTTGAGTCATTAGGGTATTTTGATAATTCTTCTTATTTTTTAATGTTTTTTAAAAGTTGACAGGCCATTGAAAATAAAAACCTAATTCTGTATAACACTGTTGTACACTATACAGGATAAGTCAAATGGGTATTTCACACTAATACTTACCAATAATACCAAATGAAAAAATTCAATTAAAAAAAAAAACCCTTATGAAATAGATTATTAATATTGTAGCTTTGAATAGAAAAATCATTGAGTTAACTTTTCAGTGACGTCACAATTTGCTATTGCCTTACAAAATCGGTGCGAAAAATGCGTTTCGACAGATCATAAGTAAGGGTGTCAATAGATTTGTGTTTCAAATACCATAAATGCTCAGCTCAGCAAGACTCGTCGTAACAATGATTCAAAACGCCCACCGCATTTAATTCTTAGCCAAATTACTCAAATCTGACAAATGATTTCCTATGAAAACTCTCGAGTCATGGGCGTTTCTATAATTTATTACAATCTTAAGCAGTCAATGTGACTAATGAGGTGGAGTTGGGGCGTGTCGAGCTTGACTTGATCTGAGTCAGCTACTAGAATATCAACCCAATTAATACTACTGGCCGGTCAAAAGCCGAAATTCTATCATCGTTCATTTAAATTTGAAATTAGAACGTCATCAAGGTTCTATTTTCAAAGTGTACGAACCTCTTTGATCGATGTCTGACTTTATTAAGACATTTGACATTCAGTTTGACAGTCACACTCGCGAAAAATTCTAGGTTATGTAGTACCTTGAAAAATAGTTTGTGCAATTTGAAGTAACGCGTCTAAAAGTCATGAGTGGTGGCGCGGACTCTAGGTAGAGTGAATGTGTTTTTATTTAGTGAATTGTTACGTATATGAAATACTAACTATGTGCAATATTTTTGTTAGTCAATAAGTACTTGATGATATGGTTTTTTTTTTTTTTTTTTATCGTGGTAAAATCATCAAATGAGACCTCCCACCCCGGGCAGGGCGAGAGGTACTGTCAGACTTGTACTGACTAAAATCCACGGTGTCCTTCAATAGCCCTTTATGTTCCGGGGTCACGGTGATGGTATAAGACCCGCGACCCCGGCAGGCTTGACGATATGGTTGGCGCAAAAGTTAAGCGTTCGCCTGCTGCGCTGTGTATCACGGGTATGTTTAGTACGTTTTGTATTTTTTGTCTAGTATGTAATCAATATTGTATGGCCTACTAAGTCGTTATTTTATGGTTTGTTTATGTGAGTTTAATATTTGTAAACGTACCAACGATACAAGAGAAATTCCTTGTATGGAGCAAAGTTAAAAAAGAAAAAAAGCTCAAACCAGAAAAGCACAAGTCAAAAGTTTTGATAATTTTAGCTCAAGTGTGCGCTCTGTGTTATCTAAAAATACAATTTTATATGCGCCATAAATGTATAAAATGTTAAGTACCAGGCCTGACGTAATTAAAACATTTTTATGACGCCTACATAAAATATTGACAACATCCGTGATTCATATTGACTAATTAGCACAATTTGGTTGTTAAAACTGAGTAATTAAATTGATGGCAAATTAATGAATGACGTTGAATATTCAGACTCAGTTTGGCTTTAATCAACGCAACGTGGACTTTATGTGTGAATGAAGCTGAATGAAGTTTTATTTTTTAGTAAAAAGTTGACACTTTTTATGACAAATTCTGCTTTCAACTTCTATATTAAATACGATTTGACTGAGGCTCATATGCGAGAAGCTCGTGGCTAAATAATAACAGCCGCACAGGCCGATCTTCCGGGTTAAACCGCGCTTGCCGAGGTTGGTCTGTGGATGGGTGACCATCTGTCATAGCGAGTTTCCTCCGTGCCTCGAAAAGCACGTAAAGCCATTGGTCCCGGCTGTCATTTGTAGAACTTTGACAGTCGTTACTGTTAGTCAGAAGCTCTAAAGTCTGACAACCAGTCTAACCATGGGGTATGGTATTACCCAGTTACAGGGTTGTGGAGGTCTGAGAGGCAGTCGCTCTATGTAAAAAGCTGATATCCAGCTGAATCTGATTTGATTGGTAGCCGACCCCAATATATTTGGGAAAAGGCTAGGCAGAGGAGATGATGATGAGTGAGGCTCATATGCGGCCTACCTATATAGCACCAATTCTTAGGACAGGGGTGCTAAGGCAGGAAACCTCCACGTGCGCCCGTGGACTGGAGTTCCCTCTCGGATACGTCCGGGGGGAAGACCAGTTTTTCGGGCCGGTGCACCCTGGGATGCGGGCAAAAACTCTTCTTTAGGCTCTGTGTGCCTAAGGAGTCTTTGCCCGTATGCGAATAGCCTGTCGTGTGGACGCTCCAACGCGTGTCCCTCTGATCAGCAGAGGGCACAGCGGCAGAGCGGGCTTGCGGACGGTGAGTAATGGGTGGCTCGCCGTCCGACCGAGGACCAAGCCCGGGTTGGTGGCGCGTCGTGTTTCGCGCCAAATGCCTGCTGGGGTCGCGGGTTTTTTCTTAACCCAGGTTACCGCGGCCCCGGAACGTACAGGGCATCCGAAGGAACACGGGTGGATTTTAGTCAGTAAGAGTCTGACAGTCCCTTCCGCCCCACCCAGGGCGGGAGGACTCATTTGATGAAAATTCTTAGGACAACACCAAAGGCTTTTGACCTTTTCAAATAATACAGGAGTTACTTACCAGCTGATTTCCTTGAGGAGTAATCATCTTGCTTAAATACATACCACAAATGAAGGTGTTTCACACTATACAGCTTCAGAGAAATCTCACCCTCTTTGGTAGCGATGTCACTAACAAAAGGGGTGAGTTTTCTCTGAAGCTTTTCAGACTTATTCGTCAACTCGCACGCAATTAACTCGCTCGCTCGGGCGAGTTGGCACGTTCCGATTTTACCTATTTTTGTTGTCATCAACTCGCGACTGAGTGAAAATCTGACGTATTTACAGTCGTGTACAAAAGTGTTTCTATTTTAACATTTAATTTAATTAAACCTTCTTCACACTAAACGTGTAAAGTAGGTTAATTGAGGGCCAGTGGGTCGTCTTAGGGGCGGAGTTGTTTTGAGATCATTAATAAAATGTAAGCACAAAGACATAGGTAATTAAGTTTTTTTTCATAAGTTAGAATTCAATGTGAAATCTAAGCAGAAAGTACCAGGAGAACAGGATCATGAAGAAGGCTTCGGTGCCGAAATTGAATGAGGAATTGGAACAAAATGTACTGGGAGAACAAAATCATGCTGAAGGTGTTCATGCCGCATAACGAACGGTCTTCAAAAAAAAATAAAAAAAAATATTTCGGTGAATACTCAATACCCAAAAATGTACTAGGATTGCATAAAAACGGGCACGCCGCAATCGCGGCGGTAAGACCCCTCTTTGAGGAGTGGCTGGAGAGACGTCACGGCGCGTCCTGACCTATCGCATGACGCAGGTCCTCATCGGACACGGAAGTTTCGGGAGGTACCTGTGGCTGATGGGAAAGGAGGAAACGCCTGGGTGTCACCACTGCGAAGATCGCAGATACGAGAAAACTCTCTCTCTCTCTTAGGAACCTTTAGCTCTTTTTTGATACTGAAAATTTTGGCGTTTTTATTTTTTTGGTCAAGTGTGAGCTGTCCACAGAAATGAGTGAAATTGACCAAATTTTTTTTAATGCTGTTCGACTCTGTTTCGTGTAAGGATCATTTCATTGTATCGGAAGAAAAAAATCGGGACGGCGGAAGTTGGTCAAATTTAGCAAAATATTTTTTCATACAAATTGTATGAACGAAAAAAAATACCAATTTTTTATGATGCCATGATAATTAGTGTCTTGTAAAGACCATTTCATTGTATGGGAAGGAAAATGTCCGGGCAACAGAAGTGGGTCAAATCTTATGAAATACTGACACTGTTATAACGACTTTATGCTGTTAGAAGAAACATTACTCTACTTTTCAAAATCAAAATCAAAATATTTTATTTTACATGGGCCTCAATGGGCACTTATAAAACGTCGAGAATAAAAAAAAAATTGGCACGGTTCGGGTTGGTCGTTTCCATGGAGAAGAACCGGCAAGAAACTCCATGGTTACTCTTTTAAAGTAATAATTTCTTTTACAATGTTTTTCTTACAGTTGTATTTAGACATGAGAGAACATCGTAAACATCGTAAGCACGATAAGAAGAGGGACCTTCTTACCAAAACTAAACAAAAAAAAAAAAAAACAAATTAAAAAAAAAAAGATATAAAAATAAAATAAAAGAGTATATAATAATATATACGTAATAGAATGGACGATAATGGGCATTTGGGAATTTACACAACCAACAATGTTCTCGCATTCACAATTCAGCACTAAGAGGAAGCTATATAAAAAAAAAAAGCTATAATAGCCAATGGTACCTACATATTAATTAAAAATAACTTTTGAGTACGGTAGGTAATGACTGTAAAATAAAAACATTGTACAATAAAATATGAAAAATGGTAAAAAGAGACAAATAACACAAAACAATAGAAAACAAAAAAAAATGTATACAAGTAAAAAATAAAAGGTAGTACCGTGATTCAGAGCAGTTAATAGACAATATAAATAAAGCTGTTGAAGAACCAGGGAAGCCGCATGAGCAGAAGGAACTATTGCCAAATATCTTTGTCTTCAACGTAGTCCTTAATTTTATAATATGCTTTTTTAATAAGGACACGTTTAATGTGGGCTTTAAACTTTCCGTCAGTTAGTTCTATGACTGACTTAGGCAATTTATTATAAAAACGTATGCTGTTTATAACGAACGACTTACTTGTCTTTGCTAGTCTGAATGTGGGTATCACAATTTCGTGTTTACTCCGTGTATTAATATTATGGAAATCGCTTCTAATCTTAAAACTTCCTAGGTTTTTTCGTACGTATAAAATACTCTCTAATATGTAAAGTGACGGCAGTGTCAATATTTCGATTTCTTTAAATTTTTCTCTAAGTGACTCACGGGGACCCATTTTATATATCGCACGGATTGCCCTCTTTTGTAGTATAAAAACTGAATCTACGTCTGCTGCTGATCCCCACAGCAGAATGCCATACGACATAATACTATGAAAGTAGGCAAAGTATACTAACCTAGCTGTGGCCGTATCAGTTAGCTGCCTTATTTTCCTTACCGCGTAAGCAGCGGAACTTAATCTACTCGAAAGAGTTCTAATGTGGGCGCCCCATTGTAATTTCGAATCAATCGTAATACCCAAGAATACAGTTTCCGCAATAGATTCAAGTTGTTTGCCATCAAGTTTTAAATTTAGACCAACTTGTGGTACGTTTGGCAATGAGAACTTCAGACATTTTGTTTTATTCGCATTCAGTAATAAGTTGTTAGCTGCGAACCATTTCGAGAGAACAGCTAGACTTTCATTTACGTGTAAGACATCAGTATCTTTTCTATCTACTTTAAAAATTAGCGAAGTGTCATCGGCAAACAATATTATATCCGATAAGTTAGCCATCATGTACGGAAGATCATTAATATAAACTAGAAAAAGAAAAGGGCCGAGAATTGACCCTTGAGGCACGCCCATCTTCACTAAAGACCCAGAGGACGTCGCCCCACTTACATTTACTTTTTGCTGCCTGTTGGATAAATAGGAAAGAACAAGGTCAGCAGCACGTCCACGAATTCCGTAATGGTGTAATTTACAAATGAGTGTATTGTGGTCGACGCAGTCGAACGCTTTTGAGAGGTCACAGAAAATGCCAATGGCATCCTGGGACTTCTCCCAGGATTCCAAAACGTGACTGATGAGTTTTACACCAGCGTCAGTCGTCGACCTACCTCTTGTGAACCCAAACTGCTGACTATGCAGAATCCCATTTAAGTTAAAGTGAGACAGCATCTGGTCCAACATGATTTTTTCATAGATTTTACTCAATGCTGGAAGCACAGATATGGGCCTGTAATTCGCGGGATCATTCTTACATCCCGCTTTAAAAATTGGCACTACTTTGCTTTAAAAATTGGCACTATTTTGACCAACTTCTACTGTTCAGATATTTTTCTGCCCATACAATTATCTCATCCTTACATGAAAGTAAGTCAAAAAGCTTAATAAAAAAAATGGTACTTTTTTTTCGTTCATACAATTTGTATGAAAAAATATTTTGTTAATTTTGACCAACTTTCGCCGTCCCGATTTTTTTCTTCCTAAACAATGAAATGATCCTTACATGAAACAGAGTCGTATGGCATTAAAAAAAATTTTGGTCAATTTCACTCATTTCTGTGAAAAGCTCACACTTGACTAAAAAAATAAAAACGCCAAAATTATCAGTATCAAAAAAGAGCTAAAGGTTCCTAGAAAAGTTTTCCCGTATCTCTTATGGATGCAGATTTTTCCATTTTGGCCAATTTAAAAGAAACAACCTGTATAATAAGGTGTTTACCCTGTGTCTTTGCCCCACGCTTGGGATTTCTCCTATATCGTGGGTACGTTTTCAAATATTCAAACAAAAATCTTACAGCGCTTTATACTATAAAGTAGGTTTCTATATTAATTTATTATAACACTTTTATAGATGACTGTACCAGTTTTCGGTCAGTTGCGAGTTGACGACAGCAAAAATAGGTAAAATCGGAAGGTGCCACCTCGCCCGAGCGAGCGAGTTAATTGCGTGCGAGTTGACGAATAAGTCGCTTTTCATTCCAAGCGTCTTTGTAATAAGCTGCTGACAGACAGAAAGACGGACAACGACAAACTTTAACGGTTCCTTATTGACTTTGGAACTTTAAAAATGATTTTATCAAAGCTTTTATTGGTATCCGTACCTACATAAAGATAGTCTCATCTCCTTCATTGATTTAGTTCGAAGGTAGCACGCACGTTCAAACCTCGGTACCTCGGTTTGTTAGAGGCAGACAGTTCAGAAACTATTTGTATTAAACATGCTCCGGTATGAGACTGATAACATAATAATATTAATACCTACGTTTTGTTCGACAAATTGCTTGGAGTAAATCGAGTGTGGGGCGACGTCGTCTGGTAGTAAATATTATGACACTAAGAGTCCTAAGCTTGCTATTTTTATGAATCCTTCATTCCAACACGATTTAATGGTCCTCGCATGACCTGAGCAAAACAATGTCTGAACTTTAAGAGAGACTGTGACCTCTGAGTTTGCTTCGGTTGTTTGTTCTCAGAATCTGAAAAGTGTTTTTATAACCAAATTACAAAATAAATATCTTCTATCATTTATATGTGAGTAGTAAGAAGTTCGTAAACGGGGTCTTCGGCGAACAAAAACAAGATAATAAGAAGCGCTTTTTAATTTTCCGTGCAGTACACATCGCAATACTTGAAGTACCTACGCTGTACGGTCAAATACGTAGAATTTATGCTAGCCGTGAAGTATGGGGACTACCAAGTAACCGTGGCCCAGACACGAAGGACACCGTGGATCTTAGTCAGTACAAGTCTGACAGTCCATCCAGCCCTGCTCTGGGTAGGACTCATTAAATGACATAACAACGTAACAAAAAAAGTTGTTCAGTGTCAAGTTTCATCCAAAGTAACAAAAACAGCTCTTCAACATTATATAGCATATTTCTAGATTTTGCCTTTGTCATAACCCAAACTCTGTGGTGTCAATTAAAACAAGAGACAGTGGGTATCAAGCGATCAATTAATTACCCCTCGAATAATTTAAGACTAGCAACAATAAATTACAATTGAAATGCTTGCCTTCAATAAATCTTGTGGCTTAGAAATAATTAACTTCAAATTAAATTAATTACAATTTGTAAATAGAAAAGTTTTGTTTGTTTACAATTTTGAACTCAAAACTTTTTACAAATATTTTTAAATATTGCAAAGTAAAATACTGTGGTAAAAACTTCAGACTACGTGCTACTAAATTGACTTTGCCAATTGATAAATCAAATTCACAATCAATTCAAATTCTGCCCAAATTGATGATCAATCTCAGGACCCACATTGTATCACTTATTTTTTGACTATATTAACCACGAAATGTTTCCTTTCGCTCTGGAGCGAAAAGGAGTGTCATACTTGATTGAGTAAAACCACCCAGTTCCTTTAGTAAGTTGTTCTTTTCGTTACAGTGCCCTTTTAAAACAGTCGCGGTAGTTGAGAATTTACTAGTTCTCAAATAATAAAAAAGCATATAATTTAATAAGTAAAATCAGCCTATTGACTTCCCCAAAGCTGAGATATAGGCCTCACCGCTGTGAAAGGGTGTGTGCTGTAATCCACTTCGCGGGCCAAGTGCGCGTTGGCAGATGTCGTATATGTCTTCATGTTCTAGGACACACTGCTTTCCATGTTTCTTTAACCGTTTTGAGACCTGTGTTGATGAAATAGATAACACAAAGCTATTCTTCGTTCGTTCAACCCCTAAACTTGTAAGTAAACAAACCACCACTGCTCTTCCATCTTAATCAAGACCTTAATCTCATCTAAACAAGCTACAATTTTAATTCACAATTTAGCGTCCTCCATAAAATAAAGTTGTACTACCGTGTAAGGGGACACAGTGTAGAAAGTAGGGTAATAACTCAACGTCGTGTTCGTAGTGACGATTAATGTTCCCAAGTGTATTCTTTGATATATGGCACCAACCTTAAGAAGCGAATAAACGGGAGAATGGATTGGGTGACTAAAGATATTGGCGGAAGAACAGGATGATTTTGTTCCCCATTAATAAAGTTGGTCATCTGCTGAGTCAATAGTCTTGGAAATAAGTTATAGCGTATGGCATTAGAGACGTACCTACATATTTACGTAACATTTTTATGAAGAGCATAATCCTACGCTGGCTCAAAATGATGATGATGATGATGAATAGAGAAAAGGTAGGTATTTGTTTGTCAGAAGGTAGCTGGTTTGGGGCAGGAGGAACAGAGAAGAAAGTTCCTCGCTACCCGGTGAAAAGGAAGGTACCTTCCAACCAGACGGGTGTTCATAGTCGGAATATTCTATGTCTTCTAATGTCGAGGATAACTTTGATTGCCCGATGTAGAATATAGACTCTTAGTTACGCGGTCTTTGTATAGATGGCGATGCTGTTCTTTTTGTAGTAGTTATGTCCACTACAGCTGGTGCTACTTGGTGGAGGATCGGGATGGCCCATGGCCTATAAATTGGAAAAAGAGGCAAGCTTTAGGACTTTGACGAATCACAAGACCGAGATCTGTATATTATTTGGTCTTCGTGTTCATTTTAACTTTCTTCTGTAAATATCTATGCACTCGTCATCATCTCTCCTCAACAGTCTACAAATTTTCCCTCTACTAGGAAATAGACCTCCTCTCTGTGAGATGTTGTGCATCATAATCCACAAACAGTCCAGACAGTTGGTAGATGTCACATAATTATCTTCTAATTTTTGGTTCTAGGATATGCCTTTGTATCCCTTCACAGTTATGGTAGCAATAGTGACGAATTTATTTCAAATTACTCTACGTAATGGCCCACGATCTACAAAAGTTAGTTGGAACCGACGCTGAGCTATCAATGCTCTTCGAAACCTAAATCTAAATTAATGAGTGGTTTTACCGGAATTTTCTACCCTTGTCTGAAGAGCTGGCTTTACGTTACATTTACAAATCTAGTTTAGAAGCTGTCGACCTGGTTCTAATTAACTTTACGTACTACAGATAGTAAATAATTCAACCCTAACACTAGGACGTGTACTCATTAAATATTTAGATTACCTAAATGTTTCTCTTCAATATTTGCATAAGGGTATGAACATAACGGTCTCAGGAGACGTCTTAACTAGCCATGTGATAAATTCGCCTTATTTTGATGACTCCCAATGGCTAGTTTAGTAGAAATGTAGACTTTAATAAATGTAAGTTATGGTAGAGGGTCCTTTGAACCTTTACCCTTGGGGTCGTCTCCTGAGCATGACCATGACAGATCTTGGTCTTTTGGCGACAGTGAAGGCAAACAGGTAAAACATGAGACATCTGGTTTTGGTTTTAAAACCCACGTCATGTTGTGTAAAGATAGAAAGAAGATAAAAACTGAATTCATCAAGTTAGGATTAGGGCTCATATCGAAATCCGTGAACGAAAAAGAGACACGACGCGACGCGACGCGACGTGACGTGATGATACTGGAAATGATGTGTACATATGTATATCTGGGGGCACGGCAGTGCCCCCCGCCAAGACGAGCCAAGCGAAGCGCAAGGGCACTACCTACCTTTTCTCGAAGTGTTTCGTCGTTTTTTCGAACCCTCATAGAGTTGGTTTCTGATGTGCCAGATAGTTCATATTCACAGGATATGATGCCTATAATAGACTTATTAAGCATACAAAATCTCAATGGAATAGCTCTAATAGTTTAGATTTTATTGACCTCTAAAATACACGGATTTCGTCACTGATATATAGACACACTGACACACTGACACACTGACACACTGATGATCATCAAAATATTTGGCTAGTTCCTGCAGTGCTAGAGAGCTGAAATTCGGTATGTAGTCTAAGTTTAGTATACAACCAACAAGAAAATTCACAAACTTATAAATTTCGCCCCCCATCGCCTAAAATGGGGGGTGGATGTTTGTATGAGACCTTAAGATGTTAGGACACTTCCTTCAGTGCTAGAGATCTGAAATTCGGTATTTAGTCTAAGTTTAGTTTACAATCAACAAACAAATTCATTAACCTATAATTTTCACCCCCCATCCCCTAAAATTGGGGGTGAAAGTTTGTATGAGACCTTAAACCTTATTCGGGTGGAATCAAAAAGTCAAAAAAGTCAAAACTCAAAAAAGTAAAAAAAGTCAAAAAAGTCAACAAAGTCAAAAAAGTGAGGGCAACTCGAAAAATAATGTGACAATATAAATCAAAGATGCTAGCAACTTACATAAAGAACTGAAATCCCACCAAAAACATTTCATGTAAACTGTTGCCAAAACGAGCACATAAGGTTTGTCCTACGAAAAAGATATCAGATCTCATGTACAACCAAGCTTCTGAATCTACACGGCCTAACTCTAGCAACCCTAACTTCACAAATTCTACAAATCAGTAAAATGTATGGCTTGGCTGATTCGTTACTTAGGTACTTCAGAAACTAAATATTAGCATCACCTCCACAACGGTAGCGAAACGGTGAAGCCATACATTTTACTGATTTGTAGAATTTGTGAAGTTAGGGTTGCTAGAGTTAGGCCGTGTAGATTCAGAAGCTTGGTTGTACATGAGATCTGATATCTTTTTCGTAGGACAAACCTTATGTGCTCGTTTTGGCAACAGTTTACATGAAATGTTTTTGGTGGGATTGTTTCGTGTAGTAAATAAAGTTAGATTTTGAATCGCTAAAATATAATGAGACGGGTAGCTGGTAGCCATATCTTGACGTCTTAAAGATTGAATAGTTACGCTTAGGGAACGAGACGGTGCTAGGCGACTTGTATAGCTCTGTCTCTTTCCTACAGCTTACAGCTTATGGTGGGCCACCTGCAGAGGTTTATAAACTCGTAACAAATCCTGTCCAGTAGTGGTATTTTCTAAAGACTCAGTGCCTTAATGGCAGCGCTAAAACTATGGTTTATCCACAGCGATTTTTTTTTGTTGTCAAGCAACGTAGAGCCATAGAATTTTTTTTTTTTTTTTCTATTTCAAGCTCGTCGACCAGCTCCTCACAGACTTTCTAGACTCGATTAGAGGTTCCAATCTAGCTGCGCTTTGAAAGACCCACGGCCACTCATTAGCAGAAGAGAATATTTCAGTGTTCAAAATTCATTTCACCATTATTATATTAAATCACGACGAAGAAGATTGTACCTACTTTGAATTATACCAGCATAATAGTTTAACTAAATATAGCTTGAGCTAGATCATGTTCAGAAGGAACGTGCTCCCAAGAATAGATGGTACAAGTTGCCCTCAGGCATAGAAATTTAATTAATGCGATCGAGCATCTTGTTTCCGACACAGACTAAGAATGCATAGAAGCGGTATTAAAGCTCAGATTGAACTCATTCTAAATATGATATCTACATTTTTTTTACCGTAATAAAATCGTAAAATAAGTCTGATCCCAGGGCAGGGAACGAGGGACTATCAGACTTATACTGACTAAAAGCCACGGTGTCCTTCAATAGCCCTTTACGTTCAGAGGTCACAGGTAATCCGTTAGTCCCGCGACCCCGGCTGGCTTTGGGCCTCTAAGGAGGACCCCGTTCATTGTGCTAACACTCTTTGAAGCGCGCGTGGAACACAACGCGCTGGCGCTGTCGACCATGATTGGACAGCGAGTAGCCCATTACTCGCCGTCCGCATGCCCGCAAAATAGGGTTCCACCGATAAAGGGTTTAAAAGGAAGTTTGTACCAAAATAGCGTGAGGCACGTTTTTTTTGAGAGCCATGTAACAGGTAAAACCGCGGGGATCAGCTAGTCTATAAAAAATAAAGCAATTTGTTCCATATTGTTTGATGTTTAAGAGCGGCTTGAAACTGTCAAAGGTTTTTTTTTTCGTATTACAAATTCTTCATATATTTATATTTATTTTTTGCTAAATAATTGGCCCTACTTCGTATAAATTGGAATAATCCTTTACAAATATTATTTTATGTCTCCAAGTATCCAATAAAATAACTTCTTATATTATTTTGTCTACTAGTATTATTTGCTTGATATTGAAAACAAACTTTTGATGTTTTGATAAGGTAGACAGGCAAGGTTATACGACTATGTCAAATGTTTTTTTAATAAAAACATCAAATAGAAACATGATTCTGAACCTAATTCCAAAGAATTTAGAGATCAAAACCAAATCACACACTATTAGCAGAGGAAAAAATGGAACTAATAATGAAAATCTACAAAGATAACCTTTTCTAGATTCCGCATACAAGGTAACGTACGCGCGACACTAGTCAATGTATTTGCCATTACTAAGTTCTTCTTGAGCTGTCTACATAGAACATCTTCTATCAAATCAGTGTTTTATTCTCAAGAGGTTAAAGTCTAAAGTAGATTTCTAGAAACTGTTAGCGTCATCACGCCCTTAGTGTCTAGTTGACACAGAGATAATCAAGAACAAAATCAAAACATTTATTTCAAGTAGGCCAGTTATGGCACTTTTGAATTGTCAAAAGACAAAAACAATTCAAAATAATAACGTTAAATAAAAACAGTTCAAAAATAGTTATGTTAACGAACTTTAACATAAATAGAAGCAAATGTTCAGTCGCGTGGCGCGCACAAGTTGTTTTGTATGCAGATTTGCTGAATCTAGAGGAGGTTTTTGTGAAAATGTATAATAAAACCAATTCACACGTAATTGTGAACTTAATAATGTTATGTTAATAAACTTATCAAACGTTGATTGCCAAAATAACAACAGCAATATAGGATCAATATAAGTGCTCATTCAAATCATGATATTGTTAGGTTGCAAAGCTTGTTCAATTTGTTCCCCACACACGAACCACCACAAAATGTTTGCGAGTTATTTGTGAGTATTGTTCAAATAGGTAATCACCAAATCATTATTGTGATATGGCAAATATATAACAATAATTTAGTCTATTTCAAATTCTGTTATTGTTACTAATAAATTAGAATGGTTATCTGTTACCTATGGTTCTGGAATAATGGCATTTTGTAGTGGCTATGGACTTTTTTCGGATAATGATGGCTTTGTTTTTTTTGCACTTGTTTAATTTAAATTTTAAACCCAAATTCTTGTCAAATAAACAATTTTCTTAAGATTTCCTAAAAAGCAACCAAAATTAATTGCTCAGTACTCTTCGTAAGAGGCCAATGTATTGGATTACAGTTCACAAGCCCCCACAATTTGTGTCCCGGGAGCAGACAAATTAAACGCTAATTTTGACTAATACTTTAGTGTCGCCGCACACGGGTTACTGGCCACAACCACAAAACGCCTCCACGAGGAGCTAGAAGCGGCCACAGAGAAACTGAAGCGCGCGACAGCCACTTGTGGCCGGTGGTCAACACTTGCGGTCGGTCGTTAGCTGCTACTTCTTTTAACAAATGCATTACTGAGGTAAGAGAGAGAGAGGTGACGAGTGGCGAGTGGCGGCATTTAGTGGCCGGTACCGGCGAGCAGCGGCGATTATAGCGTGTGGCCACCGGCGTCAACCGCGTGCGGCGAGTCCATACAAAATGTATGCAAACTACAAGAAATATGCCGGTGGCAGCGTTTTGTGGTCGGGAGCCATTAATTAAGATACTTCAACCATACTCAGTTCAATTTAATCAAAAGGCAATATAAAAACGAAACTAATCAGTCGTAGAAAATTGCCTGCGTTCATATAGAACTTTGATTCCGAAACGTGTGTATTGTGTGTACATTTCACCAGTTTCATATAAAACTGAAGTCAAAGTTTGCAAATGTATTACGTTTTTGATGCCAAATGAAGTTGTTTTAATTTGAAATTTTTCAAAGCGTGGTTTCGTTCTGTCGGTTCAGTTAGTTTTTAACTGGTCCTAAGTAGTTTCTGACTGAGTTTTTTTAAAAAAAGGTGGTGGTTTTCAATTGGGGTGTTTCTATTTTTTTTTATGTTTGTTCTTGCAGAACACCGTCGATTGTTTTTTTTTTGTATAATTTCTTCAAAAATTGCCATGAAAATTTTATCGAAATTGGACAAGCAGTTTTTGATTTTTTTTTAAGTTTTTGTGAAAGTCTTCTTCTTCTTCCTGCCCTTATCCCATTTTACTTGGGGTCGGCGCAACACGTTTCTCTCTTCCATTCTCCCCTGTCACAAGTCATAGTATCATTTAATCCTTTTTCTTTCATATCCTTACTTATACAATCCATCCATCTTTTCTTTGGCCTTCCTCTTCCTCTCCATCCATCAATATTCATACTCATCACTCTCTTAGCCACATGGGCGAGTCCATACAAAATGTATGCAAACTACAAGAAATATGCCGGTGGCAGCGTTTTGTGGTCGGGAGCCATTAATTAAGATACTTCAACCATACTCAGTTCAATTTAATCAAAAGGCAATATAAAAACGAAACTAATCAGTCGTAGAAAATTGCCTGCGTTCATATAGAACTTTGATTCCGAAACGTGTGTATTGTGTGTACATTTCACCAGTTTCATATAAAACTGAAGTCAAAGTTTGCAAATGTATTACGTTTTTGATGCCAAATGAAGTTGTTTTAATTTGAAATTTTTCAAAGCGTGGTTTCGTTCTGTCGGTTCAGTTAGTTTTTAACTGGTCCTAAGTAGTTTCTGACTGAGTTTTTTTAAAAAAAGGTGGTGGTTTTCAATTGGGGTGTTTCTATTTTTTTTTATGTTTGTTCTTGCAGAACACCGTCGATTGTTTTTTTTTTGTATAATTTCTTCAAAAATTGCCATGAAAATTTTATCGAAATTGGACAAGCAGTTTTTGATTTTTTTTTAAGTTTTTGTGAAAGTCTTCTTCTTCTTCCTGCCCTTATCCCATTTTACTTGGGGTCGGCGCAACACGTTTCTCTCTTCCATTCTCCCCTGTCACAAGTCATAGTATCATTTAATCCTTTTTCTTTCATATCCTTACTTATACAATCCATCCATCTTTTCTTTGGCCTTCCTCTTCCTCTCCATCCATCAATATTCATACTCATCACTCTCTTAGCCACATGAGTGTCACCCCTCCTCATCACAAATGTCCATACCAAGATAGACGATTCCCTTTCACTTTTTCTATAACCGGCGCGACTTTCAAACTGCCCCTTATAAACTCGTTCCTTATTTTATCCATTCTTGTCACTCCACACATCCACCTTAACATCCTCATCTCCGCTACATACAATCGTTTCTCATCCATCTTTTTCATAGCCCAGCATTCCGATCCATACAGTACGACAGGTCTAATCACGGATTTGTGTATTTTCCCCTTTAACTTGAGGGGCATCCGTGGGTCGCAGGTTGTTCCGGTGACCTGTCGCCATTTCATCCATCCTGAGTTGATACGGTGTGTTATGTCCCGGTCTACATCGCCATCTCCTTGGACAAGCGACCCGAGGTACCGAAAGTCGGAAGAGACTGGTATGGGTGTTCCTGCGAGAGTAATTCTCGATGTCTTTGTATTTTTTGCTGATTGACTACACATAAACCAAAAACTGAAGCTACCTTTTCGAATGCCTTTAGAATCAATTACGCTATTCCCTTGACTTTTTAAGTTTTATGTCCAAAATTTTCCTTTAATGGCATAATTGAAATTTATAACTTTGACTTAGAAATGAGAATTTTTAAGTACGGAACTTGTTAAATTTTTCCTCTTTAATTCAAGGTGCAAATTTTAAGAGTTTTAAAGGAGATAGAAGAGATTTGTATGGAAGGTGGCCCTATCGGTCACCCGACATTTTGTTTTTTTTAAGAATCGCGGTGCACAACGAAAGTTATACATAACAGATATAGAATAAACATAATGTCCTAAACCGTCAGGTGTTTTTTCTCCCTGCAGTTAAACATATTATTGGATTATGTCGACATAATACTCAGTATTCATAGATATTTCTGTACGCCACCACTATTCTCCAACCCAATAGGGAGTTTCACTACGAGTTTAAGCCGTTAGTGGCGCTACAAGCGCATAACGTAAGTAAAGCCTTCCAAACAAACGTGTCATGCAAATGCGTCTGTCAAAATAGGCGGCATTTGGTTTTCGGTATTCCAAAATTAGACCTTATTTCAAACTAACACAGAGGATTGTTCTCCGAAGCATGCAAAGGATCGGTTATAGAATGGCATTGATCTGGGAACTTTGGTTGTAATTTCACTCATTCGGGTCAAATTAGGTGACGCGATTGTCGATTGATATTTACATGTTGTTTGTAAACAACTTCTTGTTTTGATAAACTTGTTCGTAGCATGTGTTTGGAAATTGCTTTATCTGTTGGAAGGCAAAGAGAAACAGTAACTTTAGTAACGAGGCACATGGTAGATTTTAGCTACTAGATACGTCCAACCTGGGTGGATTATTTTTATATTCATTGATAACCCACATAAAAAAAATGTGTCTGATCCAATGCTCACTTCCACGAACATTATTTTCTAGTCAATTTATAAGAAAGTCAGAGCATACCGCGCTTGATGGCTGCACACATAGATATTGCTCATGTAGGCTGTAACTGAAAATCAGCGTCAGGTGGCAAAATAATTCCACAAATTGAAGGACTTCATCTAATATAACCACATCCTACGTAAAATATGAAGGACCACAATATGGTGTAAAGGCATATACTTTGTTCAGAAATATGGTTTAGGTTGTAGGTTACAGGTAGCGTACCGCGCATGTAGACTTTTTTTTTTTTTTTTTTTACGTGGTAAAATCATCAAATGAGACCTCCCACCCCGGGCAGGGCGAGAGGTACTGTCAGACTTGTACTGACTAAAATCCACGGTGTCCTTCAATAGCCCTTTATGTTCCGGGGTCACGGTGATGGTATAAGACCCGCGACCCCGGCAGGCTTTAGCCCTCTGAGAGGGGGCCTCGTCATTATGCTGACGCTCTTTGAGGCGCGCGTGGAACACGACGCGCCGTCGACCCGGGCGCATGTAGACTTGGACTTCCTAGTTGGATTTCCAAAAGAATAAATGCTATGACTTTCAAGCGATGAATAAATGCTATTTATTGGGCTTCTTGAAACCCCGCGGAGAGAAAAAGGAAAAACCCCTAAAACACCAGTTATTTCTTGGAAAACCCCCTAACAAAAAAACAACTGAAAAATAGGTACTTAATATTTTTTTCAAGTACTCGTAACCTGAAAGTTCTGATATGACATTACATTTCTGATGAGCGATTTGAAAGTTATGCATTGCAGCCCTAGAGAGAATCGCTTTCAACTGACAGAGTGCCAAATAAAAAAAAAATGTCTCTCCTACATTATGACTTAATAATAAAGTAACTTTCACCCCTTGAATAACCATGTATTATTCATAAAACTGGATACCTGAGGTCAACTTTATACTGTTTAGTTTGAATTGTGCCAGAGTTCATGCTTTAATAACTTTACCGGTTCAATAAAACAAATCCCTAAAAAAACTCCTAAAAATAAAAAACCTCTAGAAAAATCCCAACCCACTTTTTTAACCCCTAAATCTGGGGGGAAAACCCCTAAGTTGGTAACACTGGCAGCGCTCTATTCAAAACCAGCCCAGTCTGTTTTTAGCGTGGTGATGGTGCGAATTTGATGATTTTCATCAATCCTCCCACCCAAGGCAGAGCGGGAGGAACTGTCAGTGACTAAAATTCACGGTGTCCTTCAATAGCCCTTTTCCGGGGTCACGGTAATTCGTGAGTCCCGGAACAGCCCAGTCTTAGTAATATTTCCTGTTCTAAGAATATTACAGTCGGTCGTACCTTCAAAGATAACAGACAGGTACGTCAAAATCGATTCGAGGAGATACATGAATAAGATAAATAGCAACACGTCCTCTTAACCGATTACGAACCATCAAAAGGGAAGCTTATGAATTCCCTGCTTTGTGTGAAGGGAATGGCAATCATCTGAATCGCTTATGACTGATATCGTATCGTTTGATCTCTATGAGGAATCATAATAAGCTTTAGGTATATGAATGTAAGGTTTAAGGTGGTAATAAATCCCAGTTTCGTCGGAATTGATTGGAACTGTTCCTTTGGATCGTGTTTGGAAACTTCTGCTGAATGATTTTGAAAGGAAACTATTATCGTGATTGTACAGTCATTGTCCTTTATAACCTGATACAGTTTAGATAGATGAATAAAGGAAGGTGGGTGAAGTTATATTCAGGTCACTGGATTTGGATATGGGAAAAAATATTGCAGATCCAGTAGGAAAGAGATTAGTGAGAGGCTAGTTTTGGCTTCGCATAGCGTTATTTCTGACAAACGAAGATGAATGATGAAGATAAACCACAGAAATGTTGCGCACTAACTTCAGTTACTGCATATTTTCCAAAACGGTTTTGAATCTTACTGAAAATTGTAAAATGTAGTGTTTTTTTATTAGATAACTTTCCACGACAATTTTTCACACCTTTCACCAATAACATCACCTCTCAATACCTTGCAAAGGCCAAAAGATAAGTTAAACTAAGCAATAACAATAATAGCAATAAGTAATAAGTTTTATCAAAGTCAAAGTCGATGCTTATTTTAAGCACCAAAAGCTATAGAGCTTTAAGTATCATTTTGGTGCTTAAAATAAGCATCGACTTTGATACTGAATCCGTTAAGTACGATTGAAATTGAACTGTCACGAAGAGAGAACAAAACAAACTACAGTGATTTATAATGAACTCGTGCACACTCAGTATCGTGATCTGTGACGAAAGGGAAGTTTTTTCGCTTTGGGAAAAGCACTAAAATTCGCAGGACAAACTGTGAAAGTCTCCCATATAATTCATTCAAAGTTATCGTACAATAATTCTGTGTAAATATATTCCACATAAGTCCAGAAGCAGTTTTATTAAGCTTGGTTTGTGGTCCATCGAGCCGGATGAAAACGACCCCTTTTGATTTACTAAGTACGGTATTTTATTTCATTTTCTTTATTGGCCAACCAACAATTATTGTTTATAACTATACAATATGTTTACTTGCTGTAGCTAGGACTAGTGCAACAATTAATTAAAGGCTAGCACCGCATGCAAGTGCGCATGTATGTATCGAGTTCGGTATCTAAAACGGAAAATCATATTGATCTTTCTGAAAGGCAGGTCAAGTGTACTTAGGGGAAAAATGATGTTTGCCATCAAATTCTATCAGGACAAACTGTTAAAGTCTCCCATAGAGTTCATTGAAAGTTAACGTACAACAAAACTGTGTAAATATTTTCCACATAAGTCCAGAAGCAGTTTTATTAAGCATAGTTTGTGGTCCTTCGAGCCGGATGAAAACGACCCCTATTGATTTACGAAGTACGATATCGAGTTCGGTATCTAAAACGGAACATCATTGATCTTTCTGAAGAGCAGGTCAAGTGTACTTAGGGGAAAGTAATGTTTGCCATCAAATTTATTGAAGGATGCGATATAGCTAGTACAATCTTTATAAGTATACTCAATAAACAGACAATAAAAAAAATGCTTTTACAACTTTCACCTTTTCCGTTTTTGGACACTGTGGTATTGAGCTAAATTATTGATTACATTTGTTTTTATTGATCTACATTGTCCCACTGCTGAACAACGGTTTCCCCTAAAACCTTCCACTCTTTCCTTAGTGCGGCTTCAATAATTACAATAAAACTAAATATTAGGTACACAAAACTTTTTGGTCCTTTGAGCCGGATGAGAAACTACTTCCTTGTGAATTGTGAAACTTGGTATATAACAAGTTTGGTATTTTCTCCGAAACATATTGATTAGTTTGTGAAGAGTACAATAGTTTTCGTAAGATAAAGACGTGAACTTTACCATCAGATTCCTTGAAGGTTGAAAAGGATACCTATTTCAGGGATAGTAATTTGGGCATGCGGGCAACGAGTAAAAGGCAACTCGCTGCCCGACCATGGACCATGCCCGGGTCGACGGCGCGTCGTGTTCCACGCGCGCCTCAAAGATCGTCAGCATAATGACGGGGCCCCCTCTCAGAGCGCCAAAGCCTGCAAGGGTTGCGGGACTTATTCCATCACCGTGACCCCGGTACATAAAGGGCTATTGAAGGACACTGTGGATTTTAGTCAGTACAAGTCTGACAGTCCCTGACAGTCGCCGTGCCCGGGGCGGGAGGACTCATTTGATGATTTTACCACGCTAAAAAAAAAGGGATAGTAATTTCAGCTTTGTAATTTGTGTTTGTAAAATCTCTGTTGTTTTCGGCGTGACTCGGATGATATTTTGATATTAAGAAGATAATTTTAAAAGCCTTTTATTACTATAAAAAATAAAATTAGTGAAAGGACTTTTTTAAATTGAGACAAACCCACCACACTATTCCCAAACCACTGCAACTCCTGAGAGCCAGAATCAACAGTGGCAACCACCAGAAAAGCGCTGAGACAATGAAGCTCGACGTGTCCCGGAGTATGAATTTACTTGTCTTTAACTTTTCTAATAGTAGAAGAGTAGGAATAATATGTTTCATAGTTATGTTTATGTTGTTTAAAATATGTTTTGTAGAAGGGACTACCAGACTCTTACTAACGAAGACAACAGTCTTTTCCTTTCGTTGCCCATTGTGCTCCAGGGCCACGATGTCCTTTTACTGCACCAACCATGCCGTCAATTTCAACACATTGTGCTAATTCTCAGCTGTAACGTGAATTTGAGAAAGTAAATAAGTAGTGTTAAACGAGAAACGGTAACTGGAATCCCAACCCTACGTATCGTGGTACATCCTTAGTGGAGCAAGCAGAGACAAGTCAGGGTGACGTATGTCAGCGCGGTGTGATTGGATTGAAATGGTGGATTCAGTAATGGTGCAGTTTTCCATTTAATAGTAGATAAATGTAAACTGTTCTGAATGCGTAACATGTCACTGTAGAAATGGGTTAAGTCGACGAAAGAATAGATTTTGTCTATTATTCCGTCGAAAAAACCATTTCATTTTGTGAAAGTCCAATCGACATTAGAATGGCGATATATAAAATGTAGAAAATGAAATGTTTCTATTCTTCAGTCGCGCGGGTCGTGCCTTGGTCGGGGCGTCTAATAAGTCGTCGTAAATGTCGAATTGTACAACACATAGTTTCTTGAGTACAAAAATCAGTCCTATTCCTCTGTAAATAAATCTTAAATTCTGTTTCTACGGACTATATTACTTATATTGCTTAGTAGATAAGCTTGCTACGAGTATGGTGTTGCTGTCACATAAAATAAAATGGCTGATCGCCTCAAGATAAGGAAAGTAATAAGAATTTGTATTAATTTTAGGAAAAAAATAATAATGCCTAATCTCTCCATTTGTTTTTTTTCCTGATTAGGAGAAACAGCCAAGTATAATGATTAACTTTTTGTTTTTCTTCAGAAAAAAATACTTTAATAACTTTTAACGACGAAATACGTAACACGTTTTAAGATACATATTATTTTCGTTCCTTAAAATTTTCTTTCAGTTTGGTTCAATAGTTTTTTTTTATGAACATTTGTTATTATGTACTTGGACGATGTTATAACCGATACTACAGATTTCGTATTCTACAAAAAATTGGGTTGAATTCTATGGGATGAAATAAAAAAAAAGAACTTAGAAAAATGAACAAACCACCATTGAAAACCACCACAAAAAATGTAAAGTAACTTATCTTTCAGAAGTCTAGGGATTTTTTTTTTTAGTTGGTAAAATCATCAAATGAGTCCTCCCGCCCGGGGCGGAAGGGACTGTCAGACTCTTACTGACTAAAATCCATCGTGTTCCTTCGGATGCCCTTTACGTTCCAGGGCCGCGATATCCTGGGTTAAGAAAAAACCCGCGACCCCAGCAGGCATTTGGCGCGAAACACGACGCGCCACCGACCCGGGCTTGGTCCTCGGTCGGACGGCGAGCTACCCATTACTCACCGTCCGCAAGCCCGCTCCGCCGCTGTGCCCTCTGCTGATCAGAGGGACACGCGTTGGAGCGTCCACACGACAGGCTATTCGCATACGGGCAAAGAGACCCCTTAGGCACAGTGCCTAAGGAAGAGTTTTTGCCCGCATCCCAGGGTGCACCGGCCCGAAAAACTGGTCTTCCCCCCGGACATATCCGAGAGGGAACTCCAGTCCACGGGCGCACGTGGAGGTTTCCTGTCTTAGCACCCCAAGTCTATGGGATAGTAGAGTAGTCTGAAATAGGTGTTAAACTTGAATTACAATTGAAGAAGGCTAAAGTTTAATTAAAAGATTATGTACTGATGTACTAGAAAAATAAGGATGCATTGAACAAAGTCAAAATGAATTTTAAGGCGGTAAGACACTAAAAGGACAAGCAAAGAAGAATGGCAAATATTTCTGCATACTAAATAAAGACAAATAGGATAATTTGCCCCTAATATCTTAGTAAGATCTAAAGGATCAACGTTCTTAGTTCAACGTTCTTAGTCAAGGTTTTAATTAAAGGAGAATTCTCCAATAAATAAGAATGTTAGGAACCATTTTTTTTAGCCTTGTAAAATAAACAAATGTGTCCTTCCACTCAGGTCAGACCAGACCCGGGCATGGTCCATGGTCCATGGAGGGAGGACGCTGTTCTGTCCCTCACGCGGCCTGCCTCCTCCTTCACAAGCATGACTGCTTCGCGGAAGGAGGCGACCGCTTTCCACTCCGTCTCGCCCCGCAGCATGGCCTCGAGCAATGTGAGAGGTGGAGACCTCTGTCACCTGCCTGTCACCGCTGTGAGAACACGGCGGTGCTCTGCCCAAGCGGGGCAGTCCTGTACCGTATGCTCCACCGTGTCCTCCGGGCGATCCTCGCAATGGTGACACCCAGGCGTTTCCTCCTTCCTTATCAGACACAGGTACGAAACTTCCGTGTCTGGTGAGGACCTGCGTCACGCGGTAGGTCAGGACGCCGTGACGTCTATCCAGCCACTTCTCAAAGAGGGCTCTTACGCCGCGATTTTGGCGTGCTCGATGTAAGGAACCTTAGCAGACTTTTAGAGTTAACATTCTACAGCTATGTGAAAAACTAATAAAACAATTGGTTGAAAAAAAAAATTATTATTACGATGGCAATGGTCTGCTTTAACAGTAAACATTTTGACTAAAAAGTACATCATAAAATTCACATTTACGCAGAAAAGTATTTCCATTAAAAACATTTTTACTTTAACTCAGGAAAGTTATTAAATTCAAAATAAAATGTATTATGTTACCTGTAAGCTGTGTTGTGTCTGTAACTACCTTGTTTTTAAAAGCTGAAAACAAATTATTATTGTCTTTTATTTCAAGTAAAAAATTGAAACTGGAAAACATTTTTATGTCACAAAGTCCTACATAAATGGGCAGTTAAATAAAAAATAAAGTATATTTTGTTTACAAAATAACAAAATCATAAAGATTTTTCTTCCGTTGACAGATCCCAAACAATAATTCTGCCTTTGAATGAAAACATTAATTTGAAAAAAAGCTAGATGAATGACGTATAAAGGTTTTGGCAGTGATATGTTGTTGTATAAAAGCGTTTAAGGCGCGGGCCACATAGAAAAGACTTAAGGCGAGGACGTGTCGCGGACGTGCGAAAATGTATGACATTCGCGCCCGCGCCCGCGCCCGCGCCCCTTTTCGTCTGTGTCTTTTACTTCGCGACGCTTCTCTAAATTTTAGAAACAGACTCCAAAGAGACATTTTGTCTCCGCCCCGTCTGCGTCTTACGTCTTTTCTATGTGGCCCGCGCCTTACAACGCATTTTCGCTCTAGTTAATACAGTAATAACGATCTATTAAGAATTGATGTAAAGATTTACTTCGCGACTGTGTAAAGGCTGGTCACTGAAGTTTTCGTTTATTACATGGTACATCTATGCAAATCTAACACAACAAACTCCACGCGACTGCTAGCTATTTCGAATCTACATAAAATCTGGCATTGTTTACACATTACATTGTTCTAAGGAGTAGTGAAGTAGTTAAGCGCGCCTAGTTGTAAAGTTGAGTGTTGAGTTGAACATCAAAGCGAAGTGCGAGATAAACTGTTGCCGTCAGGACAAGACTAGTTTGTTGCTGTACACTGTACAGTTCCGTACATTATCTTGTTTAGTACACACGGCTACACATCAAGCTATACAAAACCAGTTTGTCTTGGTCTCGCTTCGAACGATTTTTACACACACCGAACGGTCAGCTTATACTGGTTTTGCATAGCTCGATGTGTAGCCGTGTGTACGTTTACGGGTATAATGTTATTATGTTTCTTTTCCACATTTCGAGTCCATTGTTTTGAAATCGTTCATTAATTCAGATAAAGACTGACTTTTCTTTTTAACTTTGAGATGTAAGTCATCTCAAAGTTTATTTACTAAAAATCTTTTTCATCCCCCCAGCTCGGAAAGGGTACTTTTGCTCTTCGATATCTGACCGTAAAAGCCGTTTTTATCCTCAAGTGAGTAAAAGCCGTTTTTATCCTCTAGTGAATAAAGTAAATTTGAATTTAGAACATTTTATGAACAAAAGAGTAGCAGCAGTAATGGCGGCCGGTGACCGCAACAGCTGATCGCTTGCTGTGGTGCCCACTTGACGTTCGAAATTTGATGTTTGTAACTTAATAATACTTAGGTAGTAATTTTCAACTACTACCTAAGTATTATTTGTTTTAATTTAAAAATTATTCTGTTCTATAATAATGTCTTAGTTAATACCTAAACTGAAATAAAAGCCTATCTTGTGTTTGTACAATGTACATCTGTTTTTATTTGTTTTTGCATTTAGTCATTTCCTCGCTGAGGTGGGATGAAAAGTTACGTGTTGCACTCGAGTGCAAAGATTTTTCACCTTGTGCTCTTTTGATTCCCTCGCTATCGCTCATGATTCTAATTTTGAATCACTCGTTGCACTCGTGATTCAATTTTAGAATCATTCGCTTGCTCGGTCATCAAAATTGAGCACGCGGTTAAAAATCAACTTTGCACTCTTGTATAACAAATAACTATTTTTTAAATCAAAATTTTAATGACAGTTTCTCCAATATCATCAGCCTATTATGTTCCCACTGCTGGGACACAGTCCTCCTCTCTGAGAGAGGGAGTGGGCCATGATCCACACCGCGGGCCCAGTGCGGATTGGTAGATGTCACATATCTTCGAAGTTTTGGTTCTAGGACATGCCGGTTTCCTCACGATGTTTTCCTTCATCATTTTGATAGCAGTGGTGATGAAATAAATTACACAAAGTAATGCGCCTGGCGGGGTTTGAACCCACGACCTACAACTCGTAAGTCGGGACCGATACCACTGGGCCACCACTACTTTTCCAATGTGGCTGAAGAAAACTGAATAGTTTGACTCAGAACCAGCTTGCCAGTTTCACCAAGATGAACGAACGAGGAACGATTTTTTTCGATCTTAATAATATAGTCAAAGTTTACTTTACGTCAAATAAAAAACGTGAAATTCCGTAATAAGGCCTTTATGCTGTGCTTGCTTGCCTATGTATCGTACACATAAATTATTATCTAAATACTAAGCACAACGTAAGCTCCTTTGTATCGTGTAACTTGAATAGGATTATGCAAACACAAAAGGAGTACCGACTTAATGTTAGAGCTCTCTCTATTCAAATATTAGGAAACAGTGTGTGTTTTGATTTCAAACCAAATTGGTAAGGGGGGAAATTTAATTCATATAATTATGTCAGTTATGACATCATCATCTGCCTAAGCTTTTTCTAACTATATTGGGGTCGGCTTACAGTCGAACCAGCCCATAACATGAGTTGTCATTACGATACTCGATCATCGATATCGACCGCGTTTGGCGCTCTCATTGGCCCGCTCCAAGGTTGTATGAACTCTCAACCAATGAGAGCGCCAAACGCGGTCGATGCGTATGATCGAGTATCGTAATGACAACTCATGGTAGAGGCTCTGGTGCAGTTGTTTATCAGTATTGCCACACAAAACGTACATACATAGGAAAACTCACACCTCTTTCTCTAACTATCCTTTCAACTTTCATTTGTTTCTTGTCTTTTCAATTTGTATTACACTTTTTTGTATTTATAGAGAAGGTTTTTTTTTCATATCTTCTACGTTTTAGTGGATACAGGCGTAATAATATGCTGTGTGATTGCGTTAACAATGCGTGCATATAGCAATCGCCAGTGATTTGCTGTCATTTTTTGAAGATTTCCCTCAATTTCTACAAGATCTGATCTTCTTCTTCAGATCCTGACCAGATTACTATGAGTCCACCTGTATAGTATACCCTTTCAAACAAACGAATATTAATCCTAATCCGTCCAGGAGTCATTGAGCAATCTGGGAACAAATATAAAAAAAAAGTTTTTGTGAAATTGAGAACCTCCTCCTTTTTTCAAAGTCAGTTACAAATCCTAGTTCAAGTTCAAGACGATTAAAACGAATCATTTATACGAGATAAGTCTAGAGAGATTAGTGTCGCCGCACACGAGCCACTCGCGACAGCCACCAAAGCTGCCACGAGAAGCTAGAACCGGCTACAGAGGTAGCTAAAACGCGCGACAGCCATTTGTGGCCGCTGGTCGACACTTAAGGTCGTTGCCTGCTACTTTTTTAACCAACGACGATATATTACTAGACTCCGCATGCACGACCTAAGGAACAAAAACTATTCTGTCAACTCGCTGAGGTACTACGTAAGCGAGGGGGACGGGGTACTGCGTTGTGATTGGCTAACTCATGGTCTGTTCTGTCTCAAGGTATGTTTATGGCTCAGAGCGGTCGAAACAAGACGGATAAACGACTTTTTTGCCTAATGTGTTGACAAACATCGGTCGCCTGTTATTAGGAGTCTAGTAATATATCGTCGTTGTTTATAACCAATGCAGTACTGAGGTAAGAGAGAGAGGGTTAGTGGCAGCGACGATTGTAGCGTGTGGCGGCCACCGGCGTCAACCGTATGCGGCGAGTCTATATAAAATGTATGCAAGAAATACAGCGACGTTTTGTGGTTGTGGCCGGTGGCTCGTGTGCGTGATCCTTTAGATAATGGAACTTTCTGTTAGCGATAACAATGATCGATATGTGAAAATCGTATTAGATTGGCAAAAGTTATCGAACATCTTAAGCATATCAATCCTTATGAGACTCTGTGAAATTGATTGCTTTTCTTTTCTAGGCTTTAGTAAATCGTATGATTGATATTATTGCGATTGTGTACATATTCTTCATTTTCTATTTTAGTTAGTTACTTGTAGGAATGTGAAAGTTTGTGAGGATATATATACAGATGGATGAATTGTTTGTTGCTCTTGCAATTTTGATCGAAAACGTTACAGCCATTTTCGATAGGTAGTGAGATATTTTTTATATTGTTAAAAGTTGTTTTATCCGAGATATTTTTTATGTTGTTAAAATGTTTTATCCGATTTAAAGGGTTTTTAATCATCATGCCGAACAACTTTGAATATGGGAACAAATAGCAAAAACGATAAAAAAACGCTGTTCAGTACCTACATATAAGTTCGACTAATCCATCAAAATTTAAGAACAGCAGATTTTTTTCAGGTGTCTTTTTAACAATGTAGAATACATGCCTCTCATATTTTAATTGTTATGCTCGTTTAAAATTATGTAATTTAAATCTTGAGAAAATTCCTAATGCACTTAGTTTACCACTCATTTTTAAATTCTCACTGAATCCTAAAAGTGAATCACACATTTTTAACGACCGATTAATAAAAAAAAAACACTTGTACGTGTAGTTTACAGCTTTTTTTGTTTATTTACACTGAAAGAACTTTGATCGAGATTGTTTCAATCGAGGCGTGTAATGATCATTAAACTTTTCGTTGTTTTATTTCTAACTAGGTTTTACTAACGGGTTTGCTCGCGTGTTACTCCAAAATTATCCTACGGGAACGTAGTACCAAAAGAAACGGTATCTTTTGTGATATTCCAAGATAATTATATAGATAGAATATTCTTTATTTAACATCAATATTGTTATGCAATAGACTGTTCTGCAATATTGCAAATTCAATAGTTACAGTGGCGGCCTTATCGCTAACAGCTATATCTATTAGCCTTTCAGCCGTTCTGACGTGATTGAATAAATATTCATCCAACTTTTGCAATTATTACTGCGATATAAATAAAACTAAACTTATAGCGAGAAGAATCGATGATTTTAAGAATGTTGCTGGCTGCGAATACATGCGGACGGCCCAGGACTGGCAGGATTGGCGCTCTTTGGTCCAGCAAAGCATTCAGGAGTGGGCGGCTTTTTGTTAAAGAGAATTTGAAAATATAATTAGGGTAAAGTACCCAATTGCCGACCTCCCACCAACTACTGACCTCTTAACAGTTTTTATCAAAAATAATAATAAATCTTCTTGCAGTGCTGCATAAAGAATACAGAAAATGAAAAATAATTTATCTTGTAATATATCGGCGTCACAGAAAATTTTAATAAAGCGATATTGCGTCCGTAAACCTATGATAATAAAATACCCTGCTAAAATCATCAAGAAATTTAACAATTTGCTAAGCTGAAGGTTGTTTTCAATGTCATTTTAATTCAGTTTTACAGGATAGATTCCTTAGAGTTTGGTATTTTTTCGTTATTTAAGAGAGACAATGCTTTTTCACATGATTTTCAAGTTTTAATGAGCCTTAACTAGTTAAAATGATGGGGTCAATATGTGGTAGACTCAAATGTATGAATAACCATTTATTTGACACGACATGTCAATAGCTGGTAATGAACCATATGTATGAATATACCAGTTACTAACACCACGGTTTATACGTATAGTTCATTTTAATGGTGAAGTAGCTTAACTTTAATGCATCTGTATTATGCCCATGGGTGTTGGCACCCCTAAAGGTGTGTATCTGCATACTCACAAACAAAAAAATACCTTACGTTGTAACCTAAGAACCTAGCTTAATTTGAGCGAGGTACTTAAATTTTCAGTCTATTGTCACATTCTGGATCCTCCTGATTATTTTAAACTTACTACAATTATAGGAAAAGTGAACGGCTGAATGGATTTTGATACAATTTAGCAAGCGGATAATATAAAAAATCTGGTTAGGTGGGTGTACCTGGACGCAGGATACTTTTTATGTCGGTATATGATCCCGTGGGACAATTGCCGAACGTAACACGGGCAATGCCTCAGTCATAAGTTGGTTTAGTGCATAAAATTATGAGAAAAGTTACTCTAACCTGTATATTTGAACAAACTGACTTAAATCATATTCGAGGCAAAGTGTTAGCTAGTTTTTTATTTGTGTCTATGTTCTCTTCATTTCTGAGGATCTTCTACATAAGTTGAAAAAGTTAAAACAGTCTTATGTAATTGGGAAAATATTAATTCAAACTTTTTTAAACTCACTTTGAAGAACTAAAGCCGTATTCTTTCAATTTGTTTTGCCGGCGAGCATTTTTAATCTGCTGCATAATTCAGATAAATTAAATAACTACTAATAAAGAGGAAAAATTGGACAAGAAGTGATAAAACTACAAGAAAACTTCAAAAATAAGTGCAAGAATATTATAGACCGCGTTTGAAGACTGTAGACCAAAAATGTGTGAAAAAAGAAAATGAGAAGGGCAATAAGACTACCTTTGTTTGTTTTTTATCAAATAAAACCTTGTATCACAGTCCTAATAAATAATATTTGAGTTTATTCTTATACTACAGGAGGTCAAAAATTGGTCATTTGCATGATGAAAATTTGGTACAGGCATGTTGATAACTGGTCAAATAGCCTGTTTTTGCTAAACTCGAGAAAAAAAAACACTTTTTACCTTTGTATTACTGTTTATAATGTTTTAGTTACATTCTCCAATGTTTATTTTATTTTCCAAAAACATTCATTTCCACTTGCAACTCATGCATTAGTTTATTTTGCGAAAGAAGCCAGAAAAACCGCTTAAAGGGTCAATAATTGGGTGTTTTACCCTATCTTCTTCTTTTTCTTATATATAAAAATCAATTGCTGTACGCTCTAGTCTCGCTAAAACTCGAGAACGGCTGGACCGATTTGACTGATTTTGGTTTTAATTTATTTGTAGAAGTCCAGGGAAGGTTTAAAAGGTGAGAAAAAGAGGCGGTACGAAGTTTGCCGGGTCAGCTAGTCTTATATATAAGAATCTCTGCTGTCAAGAGAGAGCGCGCCAACGACCGGACCACAGATAACATTTTTGTTCTGATGCAATCGATTCATTTTTTTTAAATGTGACTGCGAGTTAGCAAAAAGTGGAAACTACAAGTACCTACTAAATGATAGGCGAGGAGGCACCAATCCTGAAAGCTCCCTGATCACGGATTCAAATAATTTTAATAAAAAATAAAAGTTAACGTTTAGAGGAACAAGATTTGCTTGGTCGGCGTGGATTTGATATGCCGGAAATATTTTAATTAAATTATTTATTATTAAAGTGACATAATCATTCTTATATAATTTTGTGTGAAATATTATGTTCAAAAAGAAAAAAAACCGGCCGACCAATGATTTTTAGCCGAAAAGGTCACGCATACCTATCGCCTCCTGGGCTATGAGGACGAGATTACGGAGCATTATCAATCAATTTGGCAAAAAAGTTAGAATTAAGCATCATTTGATTCTTAGCTCTCCTCGTATAAATTATAAGAAAAGTAGACTCAGTCGAGTTGCTATAAATCAAATAAAGTATTTAAAGCTGTTTAAATACAAAACTACTAGAAGATTTTATGAAATAGATGGATTTTATAACAGAACTTAACAATAGAAAGATGGAATAGACTTTACTGTACGCCAAAATTGTTGAAATAATTTATTTTTTAAGAATGATTTACGAGAGAAACATTATTTCAATTTTAGACGAAGAAAAGTTTTGACATTAAGATTGCTGATCTGGCAGTCTGTTTTGGCGGGTAAAAATGTACATAGTTGATTACTTACTCCTTTAAATAATTAATGCAAACAACTGAGAATTCATGTTTTATAATAAAAAATCCAAGATGGCAGGTATATCCAATGCTTTCGCATGCCTTCAAATTATATTTTGTTTTACATTGTAATTGTATGAAAAAAACGTTTTTTTTCTGTTTTGCCTTTTTTCTCTGTTTATCGTTTTTGGCTTTTTTTTTTAATTTTGTTTAGATATACTCCATTTCCACTTTTGTTTATGGTGTGCTTCTTATCGCCAATACACTTTGTAGCCATCCAAGGCATCCCGTCATCTTCTCCTTAATCTAGCACAACCTCTATAAATCTAACTGTCACAAGGATTTGAAAACATTATCATCAGTCTATAAGTGTTCCCATTGCTGGGAACACAGGCCTCCTCTCTGTAAGAGGGAGTGAGCCATGACCCACCATACGGACCCAGTGAGGGTTGGTAGATGTCACTTCTTCGAAGTTATGGTTCTAGAACACGTCGGTTTCCTCACGATGATGTCGTCCACCGTTTTTACCACTGCTCCACATAACAAACATAATTCTTAAGAATGTTGCTATCATATCAGATACTTGGAATTTATTAGTTTCGAAGAGAGAGGAGTTGCCCTGTAACTCGTTGAGATGCCCTCAAATGTTTTCCATTTTCAATTGCAGACGTCACAGCATTGTACTATTTGTCTTAAGAGTATTGTTTTCGTCGGCACTAAACCACAATGTCAGTCAATTTGTACAAAATATTTAAATAATTCTAAGTATTGACATACGTAGTACATTAATTTCTATTTCACGGTCCACAGAGGCGTATCATAAAGGAGAATGTACAACTTTTCTCACATTTTGCGATGATATTTTCTGTCTCGGATCACGAGGACTGAGGAGTTCTCTCCTTTATTTCCCGAGGGGTTCGAGTAGCGTTGCCTTCACTGTGACTTGTAGGTGTTCTCATACGAGGCTACTGTCATACAGTTAACTTTGTCGACTCCTTGCATTTGAAATAATAATCTTATGTATATTTTATTGTATTCTGAACGTTGATATACATAATAATAAATAATATTCCACAACTATCACACAACGCCATCTAGTCCCAAGCTAAGCAGAGCTTGTGTTATGGGTACATGACAACTGATAAATATACTTATTTATTTCTAAATACATACATTTATAGGTAAATTACACCCAGACACAGAACAAAAATGATCATGCTTATCACACAAACATTTGTCCTGGGTGGGAATCGAACCCACGACCCCCGGCTTAGCAGTCAGGGTCACTAACCACTAGAATAAACAGACCAGTCAAATATTCATAAAGAACATGATAATCCAAAGCGCTCAGGATGCCTCGATCGCTCGCATGTTAAAGCAGTAGCAGATTTAGCAATCCGAGCAGCTCTAGGCCCACCATGTGCCGCCCCTTTCTCAACAGCCATCGAAAAGACTTATTTTTTAATTAATTTACTTTATTGCCCACTTTAAATTAATTCAGATAATTGTTAACGACGCCGCCGAGGCCGGCCCAAAAAGAGGTGGCAAGACGATCTTGACGCGTACCTTGAGGGCTAGTCCGAAGTTGCACTAGAAAAGAGCACTTGGAAGGACATGGGGGAGGCCTTTGCCCAGCAGTGGGACATAAACGGCCAATAAAAAAATTAAAAAAATGTTAACATTAAGTAAAAGCTGCTAGTTTAAAATATTTTCTGAGGTTTCAGTGATTATTAAACATTTAAAGAAAACATTTTACAAGGTTTTAGGTTTTTTTTTAACTTAAGTAAAAGTATACTTAAGAAACTAATTAAATGTATGATTTTTTTATACTTTAATACGCAATAGTATTTTAGAGAAATAAGGTACGCAACCGAGAGCTTTTAATATATTAGGATACTTTGCATTTGAGTATTTTTTTTTTTTTTCATATTTTCCATCAGTAATTTATTGGCACGATTTGCCGCCCCTAATGTCTGGCAGTCCTAGGCCAGGGCCTACTGGGTATTAGGGCAAATCTGCCAATGCGGGAAAGAATAGACTTAGACGATGTAGTGGCATTCTGGATATTATACAGGAAAATAGGTTTCAAGTGCCAAACATCGTCAGCTCGAGCGAGGCGATGTCGCAAGTGCCAAACATCGTCATCATTTTATAAGTTAGAGGAAGGCGATGTCACCGACAAGCCTCATTGCTTTTAATTAAAAAAAAAATATGGTCCAGAATAAAGATAAACTTTCTAGTTGATTACGTAGTACCGAGTGTTAAAAATCGTCCGATCAAGTAGAGAAGCTAAAAATAATGTGTAAATTACTAGATCACCGACCCCAACTAATATTACAGAGCAGTATAGGTTTCAAAACTTTATCAATAAACTAAAACAAATAGAAAGTTATTAAAGCTCCTAGCTTAGCCTGTCAAACTATTAAAATACAAAACTTGGAAAAACCTTTAAAATATAAATATTGGACAGTTAAAATTAGGTTCCATTTGTTTGATTTTTAGTGCCATTTTTAAATTTCATATAACTCGCCACCACACCATTAACTACAATCGCTGACATCCACATTAATATTTTTGGGAGGTATACATAAGCCACAAAAGTATTTTATTAAAATACTAGTTTTAATATAAAGGTTGTAACTCAAAATAAATGTATCGGATATTGCTTTGTGAGATTGTATAAATATAGATTTTGAGATTGCTCATAGACTTTTGGACGTCACTGTACTAAGTGTGATGAAAAACTACTAAAGCATGATATCATACAGGACGCGGTCGGACTCACCATCAGGCTTAAAACCGATCACTAAATGTATAGAATGCTACGTTGATTTTTTTAAACAGATCAACATTTTCTTCTTCTCTTCTCTCTCTTTCTTTCTTAAAGTCTGCTGCGATGTTGCAGCAGTTGCAGTTGAGTTTTCATATTTCTAGACCCAGATGTTTCGGGGCCATCCTGGTGTTTCCAATTTATTATTCAGCCAGGCGGTTTCTTTCAAGTTCTTTAAAAATAATCGCAACCTAAAATAATGTAAGTCTTAAATACCACTTGTAAATTAATATTCTAATTGGCAATAATGTTTAGTGTGCATGTAAAATATGTAGGTTGTCAAAAAGCCACACTGTTGCTTTAGCATAACATAATATCATGTTGTAAGGTACCTACAATAAATTAATTACCTTAAGAGTTAACGTGACCTAACTCATTTTTAATTACCAAACTGAATAACGGGAGTTACTCAATTAAGTAATTAACAAAAACATGAATTTTCATGTTTTTTGTCACGTAAATTAACAGGTACCTACTTTGACGTTAATTTATCTGCTTCTAACAATTTATTTTCATCTGTTGTTTGATTTCCCTTGACGTCAATCTAGGCCACAAGCAAAAATGAGACCTACTATGGAGCAAGGTCACCCAGAACGTACAGAAACGTTTGCGCATTGACGGAATACAGTAAAAACTGTTGTGTCTGCGACGATAGCATAGCGGTAGCGAGCCAGCCGTTTTTGGCGAGGCCTACCGCCCTTAGGAGGATCGATCAACCATCAGGTAGCCTGCCGTGCCGTTGTCCGGGAAAGACCGCCAGGAGGTGGATCCTATCCACCCCAACAATATAAAGATATTATTGAATTGTAGATCTATCATAGACTAAGTACTATCCAATCGAACAAAAACTAACAAATCAAAAACAGAAGCATCATAACGCTCCTCCCACCGAATAATATCGTAATCGAAAAATTCAAATTTTACAGGAAAAATAAAACAGTGGTTTTTTATGATTATTGTAAAGATTGTCCAACCTAAGAGAATGATTTATATATCAAATGAAAGGTAATTTTTTATAGAATCATTCTGAATAAACGTATTTATTTTTTATTATATCAGGACCAAGTTATTAAAGAAAATATATTTTACTGGATACGTTAGAAAAACATTTTTTCGTAACAAAACATTACGATATTATTCGCGTAAAAACAAAAAGACAGCGTGCACAATAATAGTGTACTACAATGTTATTCGTTGAACAAAGACATCCAAACATAAACGCTAATAGACTGTAACTGGGACTTTAAATACATAATTATGTAGTAACCAGTATTAACCATAGTTTCGAAATAAAATCTCTACTAGGAATAGTATTGTTAAAAAACTTTACTGTAAAACGAGTTTGCTGTTCTTACTCGAATAATATCGCTATCGTAACATACTGAAATTCTTATTAGGAGTGCTATCCGTAATCACTAGAAGCGAGGTTATTCGCGTAAATAAGTACAATAAAACTGTAACGGAATATTAGGGCTATGGTTAATAAAAAAAATACTTATTTGGAATGTACTCATAGGAAAAATGTGAAAAAAATTGACAACGTGTAAGAAGGTACGTACATGATGAATATGCAATAAAACGCAAAGTATCGTTATATCACATTACGATATTATTCGGTGGGAGAAATTCATTGACCTATCAAAACGAAATACGTTTCATTACAAAGGCACTTTTATCAAAATTTCTACAAGTCAAATTCAACACATTCTGTGTGCTCCTTCAATATTAATTGATTAAGTACTAACGAATGTCAGAAGCTTCACTTTTAGCTGTCAAGCGTCTTTTCCTCAAAAATATGCTTTTTGCCTTTTTAAGTGTAATATCATCCTCTCTCAATAACTCCTCTAAAGAGGGGACTGTCAGATTTCACTGACTGAAAACTAAATTGTTGCTTCAATATTGCCCTTTGCCGCCCAAGGACTTAGTAACATCGTAAGACTTTATTTTATCATTTTAGGTCAGCGAGGAAATATGCGTTAATAATCTTATAAAAACATTCGACGAACCGAATTAACTAAAAAAAAAATTAAATGAGATGATAAACGATTTATTTCTATGTATTTTTGTCGCCATCATAATTATTTTAAAAACGTAGAAAGAAATTGAACATTCGCATTAATTCAGGCGAATAGTCTGACATTACCCTTAGTAACGCACTTGATAAATAGGTACGGTCAACAAAAGAAATAACTATGCAGATAGTTTTTAAACGGTTATTCTGTATGATATTTTATTAAAGCGACTTTAAGCCAAATAGTTCTGGTATGCAGATACAAATAAATCCTAAATCATAATATTGGAAAACCGTATAAAACTTACTCTCTGCATACACAAATCTCTTTTGTTGATTGTACAAAACAAACTACATATGTGTCAATATAATTTTATACGATAGAATTACTTATTGCGTGTTTTTCTTTTGTATTCAGCGTACCTTTTTCAGCAAATTTTAGAGGGATTTGAATGAGAAAAACGTTTTAACATTATTAAAAAGTTCGATTTAAATTTTTATACAAAGGTACGCTGTTTTTGCTATTTATTAAAGAAAGAATAAACGTTTATTTGAGTAACCGGTACACACAACATAATCCAATAAAAAAGTAAACATAGTAAAGGATTAAATTACATAGGATAAAAACAACAACGAAATAGCAAATTAATAGCCCCCCCGCCCCCCCCCGGCTACGCCGAATGGGAGTTCAGCAAATTGTCGAGCAGCTAGGTGCTCGACGCTGGTTTTCAGCTGGAAGGGCCAGGTCCAGGACCAGTTGAAAACCATCTTATTATTAGCATCTTATAATAGAATGACTTTTTTATCATGGTAAAATCTTCAAATGAGTCCTCTCTCTACTATCAGACTCGTACTGACTAAAATCAACAGTGTCCTTTAATAGCCCTTTACGTTCCAGGATCATGTAATTCGATAAGTCCCGCGATCTCGGCAGGCTTTGGCCCTCTAAAGGCTGGACCGTTATTTTGGAAATTATATATATAAATTTGTTTTTTAATTTCACAACTATCATTACTATTAGCGAATTATAAGAGCTTATCAGAATCGCCTTACATCAGCAGTTTCAATACTTACACCACAAACTTGTTAATGTAATTACGCACAATTCGTTTAATATTTCCATAAAATTGATATAAAATAATTAATCAAACCACGATCAAAAATGGGTTATTATGCTGTTATACATAATTAAAATATCAGGTCAATGAGCAGTTAGTGTTACTACCTTTGACGTACCTGCCACAGCTTATTAAAATTTTGACACCTAAAATTGGCGAAATAAAATGTTAATTTTGTGCCCAAAGATTTATATTTCTAGATGTGCCGACCGACTTAGCGAGTGAGCGTGTTCAGACTGCTGCAGTGTGTAGAGTGAGCTGACATAATATTGACATCTTGATTTATCTAGGCTTTTTCCAAATAAGTCGGGCCCTATAATTACCTACATAATTTTGTATATCGTGTAAGCTTTCAACTTCGCAAAGCGGTGATAAGATGAGGAACAATTAATTTGCAGAAGATAGAAATAGATTAATTGACAGGATTTTTACTATCTTCCGAATATGACGTAGAAGAAAAAAGTTCACTATTTATTGAAAGGAATAACTTTAGTCCAATATATTTTAGTTTTTGACATGTCATTATTAACTTTTAATTTATTATGATTTGTTTTTCTGACTTAACTTTTTGTTGAATCATCCTATATCTATTAGGACTTATTGATATTTTATTAATAACTTTTAATTCTTGATATTATTTTTTTCTCTCATCGGACTTGACTTGTTTTTTACTTGTAAGTGCTGTGGACTTCGTTAAGTGCCATATTCACAAAATTAAACAGTTTGTGATTTTTGTTTTTATCTGTGTTAATGAGTAAGTCGTTGAAGTGCTTTTTGAAATAAATAAAGGAAAGGGCGTATCCATCCATTTAAATCCGTGTAATTCCCAAATGACTTAGCGGCTTGTTTGATCTTATTCAGCCCAAAACTACCAATTGGCGTCACAATGATAATAATACTAGTTTTTAATGCCATGATATCAGGTCATAAACTTGTAAATAATATGGATAGGAACATAGCAAACCGCTTATAGGTGGTTATGAGCTCAAATGTCATAGACAAAGTGCGAAGGTGTGATGTGGATGTTTTTTGCTTGGCGGTTGCTAGGGCAAAATACCTAAGCATAATAATTATAATTTGAAAACTTTTTTATAATTTTTATTTGAGACTAGCAGTCCCCCACGTTTCCACCTGCAGCTTGGCTTCTTTAGATCGTAGCGTGATGTTATTGCCGATCAATGCCATTTAATTTTTTTTAAATGGCCCCACACTAGGAATTTCTCCTGTATCGTGGGTGCGTTTACAATCATAGAAACCCACATACACAAATATCCAGACCTGGAACAACTATCTGTAGGTTAAGCTAAACTTGAATATGTCTTATTTCTTATGGATGTTTCCTTCAACAGCCAGGAGACGGGGTCAGTTCAGTAGCTCCAAATTCGAAGCAATTTGGATCAGTGCCCCTAGAAAGAATTTTCTTTTACTTTACAGCGTCTTTCCAGTATTTACAACGTTTCTTGTATGAAAAAATGGAACAGCGCCTCTGGTGTGCGAAGAAGAAACTGTCAAAGTTCCAGTTCACTTTACGTCTCAAATACTGAAAGTTCGTGCTAAGGGTACTGACCTTAGACTGAAATACTGTAAATTGATTTAGTTTCAGTAAGTATATATCACTGTCACGTTAGTGTTGACTGTTGAATTTAATATTCCAATATGAAATTAACGCATGAATATTTCAGAGGTGATCCAATTCTCCCGACACTTCCACCAGAGCGGTACTACCGTTACCGCTACCGGTACTAACTCAGTGTAAATTAACCTTTATAATACTACTAGCGTCCTGCCCGGGCTCCGCACGAGTGCAATCTACTATATTGCGTGTGTTATATACATAAAAACCTTCCTCTTGATTCACTCTATCTTTAAAAGAAGCGAATGAAAATCCGCGTATTCCTTCCGCAAAGAAAAGATGTATGCATTATCTAAGGAATGATATAAATTAAAGAAATAGAAGAAGAATAAAAGGAGTAAATGATGCTGTGACGTCTGATAGGGGAGAATCGAAGAATAAAAAGTGTTGCACCGACCGCAGGTAAAGTGGGATAAGGACAGGAAGATGATGATTCTCATATAATAAGCATACATGGAGATAGACAGCGGGAAGCGACTTTGTTTTATACTGTGTAGTGAAAGTGAATTTTCTTCTGTGGATGGGTTTTTATGAAGGACTATTTTAGGTGTTTAAGATGGTCAAAAAGATTTGAGCAGAGCTTTGCATTAGGTTGGAGCCAAAAAACTCTTTTTTTCGTAAAAGCCTCTTACTTACAACGTCAAAAATCACAGCATTCCGAAATCCAATACTCAAAATGGTTCAAAGAGAATTTCGTTCATTAGATCAGGAATTCACTGAGGTGTGATATTTTGGGTTGATATCCGTTCGGATGTGTCTGGCTTTTTACCTGTGATAAATTTTCCGGTCTTCTTTTAGAGCAGGGGTTCCCAAACTGTGCGTCGCGACACCGTGGCGCCGACGTGAGACGCGAGGGTCGACCATTTTCCGGGTTGATATTGCGTGGAACCAAGATTCTTTAATATATAAAATATCCACCAAAAACAAGAGTATAGTCTCATTGATCTCTTTTGCAGCAACAAAACCAGAATTATGTGTTCGGAAGCAGCTATTATTGTTTTATTATTTACCTGGTATCAACTAGCTAGGCCGTCGCGAAAAAATGTAAACCTCTACGTGCGCCGCGAGCTGAAAAAGTTTGGGAACCCCTGTCTTATTCAATACATTATGACGTGATAAAATCTGACGTTTTAATTCAAGGTTTCCGTATTTTACCTGCATACGGACTTGAAGAATTAACAGCGCGTTTTTTTTTTCATTTTTATACTATAAAAGTATGAAAAATTAAAAAAAAACGCGTCTAGTGTACGAACGAGGAAACTATATTTTTTCCATCAAACCAACGTCAAACTTCAAACGTTAAAAGCCATGCTAGGGATCCACAACTATCCCGAACAGGATTGACCATACTTTTCGCTAAACTAAAACAAGTACGTACTACTCTAAAATACTTCGGGAAAATTACTGAAAAATTGTTGAAAAGAATGTTAAGCTGTCAGGAGTTTCGAAATTCAAAATGGTTGCCAAATTCACAGTAAAAACCGGTAGTTCAATAAAGGAATGTCACACATTCTCTGGCACCTCGGGAGTGCCTTCAAAACCGCACCTCTTGTTATGTCAGAGGAAATTCACGTACGAAAATTTTATTATCGATCATCGGACTGACAATTTCCGTTTGACGTGTACGTTGTAATTCGGTTTGGTGTTGATAAATCGTCTTATATTTTGCAATTGTATTTTGTGTTGTATTGTATAATCATGCGAGACTATCTCAGCTGGATACCGGGACCCTGGAACGAAAAAGATAACCGAAAGTACAGGATAGACTGTTGTAAGTAAGAGTCTGATAGTCCCTTCCGCTCCACCTTTAGGTCAGGGGATTAATTTGAAGATTTTACCATCACAAAAAAGTGTAAGGGATATAAACTTCGGTTTGGTAATATTGAAATAAATTAAATTACCTTGCGTCTGATAAGATAAAACTTGATAGCTGAATTAATATTTAATTATTGCTATACTACCTTTATCTGAATCTTCATCGCATTTTTTTTATATTAGTAAGAATTGGTTAACGATGTCCACCATCAAATCAAATCAATGCATTTATTTCAAGTAGGCCAGTTATAGCACTTTTGAAATGTCAAAACGAAAACAGATTAAAAATAGTTACGTTAAATAAATAAATAGAGTTCAAAAATAGTTATGTACAATCCCAGTCACACGACATCACAACATCATGATGTGAACTGTTGAGCCAGAAAATACGGAACCTATTTTTTTTTCTAATAGTCCTCCTGTTCCAGCAAAAGTGTATGTATTTTCCCACACAATTAACCTGTTCAGTCTCATGCAACTATGCATATTATGTTCGCAAACATGAACAGACTGAATAAATCGGCCACACCTTCGCAATACATCCTACCTTCGCATTCAACTCATCGAAAATGTTAAAAAAAAACCGGCAAGGAAAAATCACGTAACATCAAGCTACGGCCTAATTAATGCTGCCTATTACCTGCTCCAACGTTAATTAGAAGATCTTTTAGACACTTGTGGTCTTCCTGATATGGGTCAAGCCGAATTACCGTTTTATTAGGCGTCGTTTTAATTATTCACCTGCGTGAGTAAGCTAAACTCATTCACGGTGATTTTTTTGTGTGAATTTGTTTCACAAGAGCGAAACAAGTTTGAAAAGAGGAAAATTGAATCTGGTGTTTGATGACTTTTAAGGTGATCCTTTGATTTCAGGCCTTGATCTAAAAATGTTTTTTCATGGAAGAGCCAAAACGGAGAGGATGTTGCACCCAAAAAAAAGTGCTTGTCTCTTTTTTTTATTTTTTCTCTAGGAATTTCTCCTGTATCGTGAGTGCAAGTACACACGGCTATAAGTACATCAAACTATACAAATCCAGTTTGTCTTTGTCTCGCTTTGTACGGTTCTTACAAACAATAAACGATCAGCTAATACTGGGTTACATACTGGTTTCCACACTAGGGAATTTCTGTGTTGTTGTTTCTTTGTTTGTAGTTGAATCTGGTTTGCCATCACTGGAAGCATAATTTCAAAAGATTAGGCAAATGATGTATGAGTAGCACAAAACGTTGGCATGCGGTAATTGTACCCTACATGCAGACAACGCCGCGGTTTCAAGATAGCTTCCAATTATTCCATCAGCCGGCTTGTTAGCAAAGCCTTTCAGCTTTGGGTACAAAGTAACTTGTTTGTCGGAATCAAAACTGCGAGTGTTGTTTTGTGGTTCGCAAAGGGATAGTTGTGGAGTGAGCATTTTAGGAAATTAGAAGTGGTGATATCCGTATCGGTCAAAAACTTTATTGCCAAGAGCCTTAACTAACATCTGAGGATCAGCGCGAATGCAGAAGCGGTACCTAATTACTTCATCATAATTGCTCTCAAAACGGTTAGGGAAAACATCGTGAGGAAAGTGGCATGTCAGGACATGCCAGTTTCCTCAACTCAGAACCAAAAATTCAGACAGAACAGACATTATATGACATCAACCGGCACTGTGGCGGGGCGGTATCTCTTTCTTTCCCAGCAGTGATATTATAGGGCTGCCATCTCTAAAATTTGGAAACCAGGATAAAAAGCCTGAAAACCCCGGATTTTAGAGTCCAGAACCCGTACATGTCAACAGGTTTTTTTTTAAACATAGTCACTGTAATGGGAAACAGTTGAACATGTTGAAACCCGGACTACAAATGAAACCTCCCCTCGGACGCTCCCTGGAATCTAAACTAGGACAAATCCGGGGAAACCCTTAGCAGTGGAGGTAAAAGAATAATTTTATAGCTCCTTGTGTCCTATCGTAAGTTTGAGTCCTCTTAATTAAATACGTTTCATTATTGTGTGGAAAGCCCTGTCCATCTATTCCCTGCCACTTCAACAGCAACCAGCAAAAAATCATCCAAGCAATTCGCTCGACAAGTCCCAAGGAAACAGTTCATCCGTCTTCTCTGACTTTAATCCTAAAAGAACACCGAAATAAAATGACTTGACATTTATTTGTGTTCTTTGGATGCCATCAGACTTCCCAGCATTATTTAGGTTGTGACGGTACAACTGTTAGCAATAAAACTGTCGTTTATTTCAGAAATTCTTCGACATAAACAAATAAAATATTGAAAATCAGTGAATCAAAGACATAGAAGTCGAGGTTCGACTTTTATAATGTTTGTCGCGCTTTTCGAAAAGTCCATTGTGAATTTTGACATTGTGACAGGCCTGTTGGTCTAGATTCGATTCCCACTCAAGGACAAATGTTTGTGTTATGAGCACGATCATTTGTTCTCTGTCTGGGTATAATTATCTATAATATTTATGTATTTAGACATATATAAGTAGGTTTATCAGTTGTCTAGTACCCATAACACAAGCTCTCCTTAGCTTGGGATTAGATGGCGTTGTGTGATAGTTAGGAATATTATTTTAAAAGTTTTCTATCTTTGATAAACGTTACAAAAGAAAAAAAATCGGATTACATAATATTTCTTGATAATAACTAAGTAACTGACTAACTAAACCAACTAACTGATTTACTCAAACTTTCAACTGACGAATCAGTTAAATTTTTCGATAGACCTCTTTTCCTCTGAGCTATGTATTTAAGTTAATCATATTGCCAACCTAAAAAATGTCTTCTAAAAAACTCAACAAATTCAAGTTAATTTAGTTCATGTCAACAGTCGTCACAACTTAATTTCCTCGCTTCATTTTGACCTGAATTCGCTGACCGCATTCAGGAAATCCGAGACACTTGTGTGAAACTAGCGATTTCCCGCGGATTCATCCGCTGTTCAGCTTTTATTAAGTCATAACGTGTTCCGGCATGCGGGCGGCGAGTAATGGGCGACTCGTTGTCCGACCATGGACCATGCCTGGATCGACGGCGCGTTGTGTTCCACGCGCGCCTCAAGAGTGTCAGCATTATGACGAGGCCCCTCTAGAGGCCAAAGTCTGCCAGGGTCGCGGGACTTATCTCATTACCGTGACCCCGGAACTTACAGGTCTATTGAAGGACACCGTAGAATTTTAGTCAGTACAAGTCTGATAGTCTCACCCGCTCTGCCCGCAATGGGAGGACCCATTTGATGATTTTACCACGATTAAAAAAAGAGCTTAGAAGTATAGATTACATCATTTATAAAACAGCCTACTAATAAAGCATAAGAGTAAAACTTTGATCTTTTCAACAGGAAAATCTCTGGTAATGGAATTTTGTTAGCCTCGTAAATCTAAATCCCTAACTTTATAATATCATACGAATACCGCGCAGCTCAAACATTTGTCTAAATCTCACTAACGGTTATACCAATATTGGCTTTACCCTTGATTTTCATGAAACGTTTCAATGTAACGATAGCTAGTTATTGCTACATATTAAATGATTAATTAAAAGCTTATTACACGTGGAATTTAGACTCGAGTATTTATATATTTTTACTTTTTAGACACAGTTGAGATATGATAAACCCCCTGAAAGTGGACTCTATGGTCCTATGGTCGCGGGACTAACGAATACCGGGACCCTGAAACGTAAAGGGCTATTGAAAGACACCGTGGATTTTAGTCAGTACAAGTCTAAACGTCCCCCTCGTCCTGGGAGGACTCAGGACTCAGAATTTTACGTTCCGAGGTCACGGTAAAGCGATAATATAAGTTCATATAAGTCCAGCCACCCCGGCAGGCTTTGATCCTCTAGAGCCGTCCTTGAGCTAACCTTAAAGTTCAAAAGACTATTCAGCAGATTTTAAATCCCTGTCATTAAATCCTAAATCAGAAACCGGCTCAAAGATACTAGAATTCAAATTCATAAACTGAAAATGAACCTTCTATTGAGAGTACTAAGTTTAATAGTCAACTAACAATGCGAATGAATAGTGCTCCTCAACTAGTCTGCCGTCCTTGCGAGAAGTGCAGTAACTCGAGTTTTGGCCCAAATTGAGTTAAGTACCTACATATTCGGAATCTGCAGAAGAGATCTATACAACGTGTAACGTTAAAAACTCTCGTGGGGTAATTCAGCACATGTTACTGAACAAAGTTTGTTCTAAGACTTTTGGAAATTCGCAAAAAAAAAAAGGTTTTTCATACTGACAGGCTCGATCTATTTCTCATTTTGTACTTAGAACAAACATTATTCAGTAACATGGGCTGAGTTACCCCACGAGAGGTTTTGCGTTTTTAACGTTATACGTTGTATATTCTCTAAAGACACTTTTTACGTATCTATGACGTAACCGGTTTTAAAACTAAGCATAACTGCAATATCTGGGGGCATACAAAGTCTCAATGGAATAGCTCTAATAGTTTTCTGCTTTATGATTAACATATCGAGACCGAAATAACTATACATAGGACTTAACTTATCTACTGGATTACTAAGTAGAAGTTACAACTTTTTCGTTTTAATCTTGTCTCTTTCTGATGAAAACCGCAATCAATAAAACTTAATGCATCTTTGCTTAGGAAACAGTTGGTTATCCTAATCATTTAGTGGCATAATAGGGTTTTAAGGACTTATTACGGGTTTTAGACTAGTCAACAATAATTTGTAAATAGAGACGCAGTCTAGCTTAAAGTTTTGTGTTTTGTATAATGCCCGTGCCACAGATGTGATCAATTATGTGATCAAATAAGTGTAGCGCCGGCCACACAGCAGTGCGAAATGCGAGCTAGCGTAAGCCGGCTCCAGACATGTGTACTCTTATTTGATCACATAAGTGATCACATGTGTGGCGCGGGCATAACGGGAATAAAGGCTCCCAACAAACATTAGGTATCACGCAATATTCTCCATACTGTTACATATCATTTAATGAAAGTTTCAACTCGAAACCATGTATAGCGATGGAGATACAAACAAAACAAAAAAATCGTTAACCGTGAAATTCTTGAAATCAGTTTTAACCTAGTTATTGCACTTTTCTATAAGACGGCACTAGTAGGACAAAGAGTAAGTTGTAAGTGGCTTAGAGCCAGATGAAACATTGCACTAGATTGTACCAACTTAATTAGATTGTTGGGAAGACTTGTCTTCCAGGCTCTTAGTCTGTAAGCTGACAATGTCAAGGGCTGTCGGAGAATATCGCAAGGCACAGAAGAACAACTCCATTTAAGTTTTCTAGGCAAGCGTGCTTCACCGTCGACCACATCTTCGTTTACAGTCAAATCAAATCAAATCAAAAGCATTTATTTCAAATAGACCAATAGGGCACTTTTGAAATGTCAGACATACAAAATATAATTTAATACTACAAAGTTATGGTGCTACAGTCCCAGTCACAGACATAAAAACTGTGAAAGTACCGTAGATGCCCGTTCCAAGAAGTAGATCTCTAAAGCGTCTCTCTCTAAGTCAGGCGAGTTATTGGTTAAAAGTGAACCTACTATCATTAATAACAAAAGGCAAACGCGCGGTAGGAAGGTAGAATCGCGTTGCACTACGAAAGTTATACAATCTATAGGACACTATTAAAAAAAAAAAGAATATAATGTCAGGTTCCAGAGTTATTCGCCGATATGTAAGTCGAAAACACCTTTTCTGATTTTTTCTCTAGTTTTTTTAGCTACATACATAACACGAAAATTAACACATTAATAAGAGTGTGAGACAAATATACCATACATTATGTAATTACATAAATGTCTTTTGCTTACCTTTATTGAGATAAACGAGAGAAAGAAAAAGTCGAATGATTAGATGGATATAAATTATGTTTGTTAATTTTCGGTACTTCTTTATTTATTAAGCGTTCTTCAGTATAACATCTACAACTGGAATAAAATGAAAATACAAATCTCCAGCTGTTCCATGTTGCCTGTGAAATTAAACTACGTTTTTGTCAAAACTTTTGAAGGAAAGACGTCTTGAAATTACACTTAGCTTCTTCACGTTTTTTCGAAAACAGTTTAATAGATCCTGATACAGCTTCAAATAGCTTCTTCCACGTTTTTCGAAACAGTTAATAATCCTGCTACAGCTTCAAAGATGATCTTGTAGACTTGATTGTATTTTGATGTCATCAGCATCAGCCTGTATTCGTCCACTTCTGGACATAGGCCTTTCCCAATGTGCGTCACTGAGCCCAGTCTTGAGATTTCCTCATCCAGTCTCTGCCGGCTGCCTTTCGTAGGTCGTCGCTCCAACTGGCCGTGGCAGGCGTCCTATACTACGTTTGCTAAGTCACGTGTGGTCACGGTCTCTACTCAAGGACACTTTTACTCCAGCAGTTATTTGCCCTGCGAGAGATGTGGCCAACCTACTGTCACTTCAGGTTACTAATTCTGGGACGTATGTGTATGTCAGCAAACTTTGGTATATTGACGGATTACCTTATTTCGAAAAATCCATCAAAATTCCTAGCATAGCTCTTTCCATAGCTCCTTTGTTGTAAAGATTCTTACAACACAGTTATGCCGTCGATACTTTTTATTCTGATACGACGTTCCAGAGGGATAATTTACCGTACTCATAGGTATGATGATGATTTGCAATTGAAATTGAGTGCATTCCTACAAATGGGTAACACTTTTTTTTTTTTTTTACGTGGTAAAATCATCAAATGAGACCTCCCACCCCGGGCAGGGCGAGAGGTACTGTCAGACTTGTACTGACTAAAATCCACGGTGTCCTTCAATAGCCCTTTATGTTCCGGGGTCACGGTGATGGTATAAGACCCGCGACCCCGGCAGGCTTTAGCCCTCTGAGAGGGGGCCTCGTCATTATGCTGACGCTCTTTGAGGCGCGCGTGGAACACGACGCGCCGTCGACCCGGGCATGGTCCATGGTCGGGCGGCGAGTTGCCCTTTACTCGCCGCCCGCATGCCCGCGCCTACGGTGGCCGGAGATCGTCTTGCGACGTCCGACGCCGTGGGCGTCCACCACCGCGGGTAAATGGGTAACACTAGATCTTATTTGAAACAATGTTGACCCCAAGTGTTGTCGGGGTTATAGTTGTTGTAAATACATTCTAGCCATTCTAGTATCACCCATTTCAAGGATTGTAAATCAGCCTGTATAATACGCGGGCAACGCCACGTGCATTCGCTTGTTAATATTAAGACTTTAAATTCTCTATGCGTAAGCACACTGACAATTGCCGAAAAAGCTAAGTATAATAACAGAACGTTTTTTTACCCGACTGCCCCAGAAAGAGAGTAATGCTTTTCCTCATTCTAAAATATTCACAAAAGATTTACACTTCCACGATTTCTGTCTTTCCATTTCGTAAATTACAGTGTGCCTAAGCATATTTTTAAAACCTTTTTTCAGTAATGGAGCGCTGAAGATAAATTACAAAGTTTAAGGTGCCCTACGTTTCGTATTCTGTAAGTGCTCTGCAAACAACTATGAATGTAAATTAGTATGCGAGTCGCGGGACTGTCTAACTAGGGCAACACGGCCCTGGAACACAAAGGGCAACTGAAGCAACAGGATGGTTTTTAGTCAATCAAATCTGATAGCTTTGCCGTTCCACCGTAGGAGGACTCATTTGATGACATTACCACCTCAAAAAAACCAGTCAATCGCTTAGCCTCTGATCCAAATCATACCGTTAAAATATTATTATGACCAATATAATTACATGTTGTATGAAAAACTGAATAAGCCATTGTCAATAAATAAAAAACTGAATAAGCCATTGTTATCGCGATCAGCTATTGAAATAATCTTTTCTCGATAATGCTAATATAACGTTCCTATATTCGTGAATCATACTATGATTTGCCATACAAAATGGCATCCCTTACAATTCTTATCTTTATTGACCAAAAGGTTGCAACCTCAAACACAATGAAGGTAGTGAAAGAAAAGGGTTTGATCCCGATCCTAAGATAATTCCGGATTTCCGTCACAAATTAAATATGCGTTAGACCAGAAAATGGGTTTCCGGGTACACAATAATAAAAATGTCCCATAATTCCGTGAGGAAATAAGTAAGTAAAGTAAGTTCCGTAAATAGTTCCGCGAAGAAATAAAATTTCCGTAAGTTCCGTAAAAAAATATTCTGTTTCATTTAAGGATCTCTAATACAGGATAAAATTGACGGATCGTCTGACTTTTAAATAAATTGAATTTCCTTCGTGTCGTTATCTTGAGATGCGGGTTTCCATCTTTATTTACATTTTTAGAGAGCGAAAGTATAATTTATGTAAGATGTCATTGTGTTTTGGGAAAGCGATACTTGGTTTAATGACCGTTGAGTTTATCATATTTATGAAACGTAACAGAAAATATTAACAAGAATACCTAAATTAAGTTGTGACTTCTGACAGGGAGAATGGAATAAGAAAACGTGAAATGTCGACCAAAAATGAGAACAATAAGGCATGAAAATATCAATGTTTTGACACGTTTTCATTGCCAGTGGGTAGGCCACAATCTAGAGGTTCGTACGTAGATATATTTTTCCAAGCCAAGTCAAGTTAATGTCGCGGGACCGGGAACAGGTAACAGTGATCCTGAAATGTCCTTGTCCCTACGTCATTTGATTTTAACACAGTAAAGAAAATAAAAAAGCTAATTAGTAAGTAGGTACATTTTAATTTAGTAAAAACAGCGACCTTATCACAAGTTTTCCATATTTTCCAGTACTGTATCATATTCGAAGATGTGTGGCGTTTATTGTGCGCTTTTGTATTGAAAAAAGAGCAGTGGTGGCCCAGTGGTATCGGTCCCGATTTACGAGTTGTAGGTCGTGGGTTCGAACCCAGCTTGGCGCATTACTTTGTGTAATTTATTTCATCACCACTGCTCTCAAAACGGTGAAGGAAAACATCGTGAGGAAACCGGCATGTCCTAGAACCATCAAATTCGAAGACATGTGACATCTGCCAATACGCACTGGGCCCGCGTGGTGGATTATGGCCCACTCCCTCTCACAAGAGAGGAGGCCAGCAGTGGGAACGTTATAGGCTGATGATGATGATGATGTATTGAAAAAGCGACTCTCGCACCTCCGTTTTCACTTTCGATCCTGTCGTATTCCGTCGTCAAATAGTTCTTACTGAGTTCGGACGATGTGCAGGAGTTCTATTTTCTGTTGGGTGAGCTGGCTCCATCTTAGGTCTCATCTTTGATATTGAGCTCTGGGCTCTGAGACCTAGAACAAACCCAGTATAGCTATAAATATTGGGTATATTTACAAAATAACTATTGTTAAACGTGAATCGATAACTGGATTCCCAACCCTACGCATCGTGGTACATCCTTAGTGGAGCAAGCAGAGACAAGTCAGGGTGACGTATATCAGCGCGGTGTGATTTGACATGACCGGCAAATTCAAGTTCCAAGATGATAATTACCTATATTTTATTGAATAAATGGTGGATTCAGTAATGGTGCAGTTTTCCATTTAATACTATTTTAAATCACTTACCCCGGAAATTATTCCGTATCCTACTAAGAATTATTTATAGATAATAATGTACTCTCATTGGAAATTCCCGTTCAGTATAGTCATTTCATGGCTCGTTACATATTGTCGCTCAATACAATGTAATATTTCGTCGAAATGTAATAAAATGTTGCCTTATTGCGAAATATTTGAAACACTATGACGGCTTCCGTTTGTATTTATATGAAGTCTATTATTATTATTTTACAGATACTACAAACTATTGCCAACTTCAGATAAGGCAACTCGCTGTCCGACGATGGACCATGCCCGCGAGCTTCAAATGTCAGTAAAATGACGGGGTCCCCCTTAGCGGGCCAAAGCCTGCCGGGTTCGCGGGACTAAAGAGTTACTGTGGCTCCGGAACGTAAAAGGCTATTGAAGGTCACCGTGGATTTTAGTCAGTACAAGTCTGACAGTCCCTCCCATCCAGCCCTGCGTGAGGTTTGATGATTTTACCACATAAAAAAAGAACCGAAAACCCTGCAGTGGCGGCTGAGTTATCTCACTTACATGTCGGTGATAGCCCTCACATTGTCGAAAGAGATTCGTACTTCGTTCAGGATTGGCCTTCACCTTCAAACGTTTTCAATTTTCTTTATGGTTTACGAACTTTGACCCGCTACTAACTAAATGAACCGTCAGTGCTGTAATAGACAATAACTATTTCAATTTATCAAAATAAAAACACTGGGATCACTGTGTTTTACCAGTTTTTTGGTGGTAATAAATCATCAAATAAGTCCTGAGCCCCGGATGGGGCGGAAGGGAATGTCAGATTCGTACAGACTGAAATCCACTGTGTCAATTACCCTATACGTTTCAAGGTCATGGTTCTCTGTTTAGTCCATTACGGCCCCTTCTGTTTTAGCTTTGTAAAACATTTTTTGATCGATCGCTCCATAAAATTTATGGTACCTACCCGTTATGGAACGTTTAACCGACGGGAAAGATTTTGACAAATGGGGTAGCCGTCGATAAGCTTTAGCGGGCGTGTCACAGCATATAAACCGTAATCGGGGGTATGGGGGACCTTTTTTCCACTATCGCGTGGTTAAGCAAATGCTACTGGCTCGGTTTTCCGTTTCTGATTAAAAAATGAAGGAAATTCTCAACTCGGTTGATAGTTCGGCATCGTCGGGTAAATTGTGACTAGTTATTATAATATTTTTAAGCACTGGTTTGTACATTTTTACTGCCCCTTCGGGGTACATCTGAATGATGGCCTGCCATTCTTTAGGCTGTGGGAAAGAGATAGAGGTATGCAAGTCGTCTAGCGCCATCTCTTTCCCTGAGTAGAACTACTCACGATTTACTCAACATTAAGAAATAAATCTTCATTCCATCTTTATTGTCGTACAAATACCTACGATAAGATTTTTATGATCCTCGAAGTCATAAATATGTATTAGTCAGAGAGCATTGGTGACCCACTTATGGGTCGTAAGATGAACTTTATGCTTTTTATGACTTGAAAACAACTAGGTGTTAGTATAACTGGTTTGCCTTAAAAAATAAAATTGGCACCTAAAGAGACTCGCACATAGATTTAACTCTTTTTACTATCTACTTCAAAAGATTTTTGATGCATTTTTGACCATGAAGGAATAATTGAAAACTGCGTGTAGGTAAACGTAGCCCAAGTAAGATCGACAGATAATCTAAAAAAGTTAGCTGGCAGTGACTGAAAGGCCAATGTCCTGCAGTGGACTGAAATAGGCTGATGTTTATGAAGATCAGTAGTGAAGTTTACATTGAAATGCATAAAACACACACTGGAATAGTATCGATAACGCCAAAGATAGATAAAACAACCCAACTTAAATAAAATTACTCTTTTCTTTGAAAAAGTAAATTTTTCCACCATTATAAGAGTTCTAAATGCTTGAAATAAAAACAAGCTGTTCGCACCCAGCTTATGCTAAGTTTATTGCATACGACATTAAAACTGAATATTCCAGTGTTGCCAATTTGAATAACAAAACTGACTTAATCGTGGCAACACTGGGGGTTTAAAATGCAATCTTTTGGCGCGAACTCTTGCATTTAAAATAGGACAGGACAGGGTTGTATAAAAAACAGAAGTATTACAGAAGGTCAATTTTCTGTCCTTATTAGTTTTCTTTAGAATTAGCAATTTTAATATTATAAAGCTGAAGACGTTTGTTTCTGTGCTTGAACGCTTACCTCGGGAACTGGTTAGAATTTATAAAACTCAGTGTCTCGGAAAGCACGTTATACCGTTTTTGATAGTCATTATTACATAATTATTATTCAGAAGCTCTAAATTCTGGAAACTAAGAGGGATCGTAGGTATAGCAGTTACTACGATTGTGGAGGTCACAAGGCATATCACAATTTACTTTACTTGAAGTATTTAGTGCGTTTATTGCAAGGAATAAAATAAAAACCATCTGTAGTGTAAAAAAAAAACTATGTTTTCATTCAAATTAAAAATAAAGTTCCTAGTAATCAAATCTCGTATTTTTTTCCTATAATATAAAAAATAAAAGAGTTCTGAATGACGTCCCAATTTCGTCTCAGCGTTGTCATTATTTAACTTGTCCAAAACATAGTTTAGTGGGACAACTTAATTGAATTCTTGATAAAAAATAGTGCTAAAACGGTGTTTAATTATTTTTATCGTCAAAAGGTTTTTCTAAACGTTTTTAATTATCTACCTTAACAACGAGGCTGCCATTGTTTTCATACAGCGTATCTGTTTTAAAGACAGACTTGACGTAATAAGGACATCATGATTGCTAGCCATTGCATATTTGCCATACACGATCCATTTTATCATCAACGCTGGAAATGGTGTACAGTGATTATTACCGGTTAACCGATGTTACTTTGGATCACGGAGTTAATTGTATAGAAACTTCATCGACATAAAATTGCAAATTGCATAAAACGGAACAGTTTTTGCTGGATTTTCGGATGACGACAATGGTAAATTGTGACAATGCTTTTTGCGGATGCGTTGTTTCGTGCAAAAAGTTTATATCGATAAGAAACTTATTCTATATTAATAAAAACGAGGAGTTCTAAAGTAACCCCAGAATCCATTTTAACTTTGATCACTTTGTTTTCTTTTTTCTGCAAAACTATTTTTTTTTTGTTTTTCTCTTTTACAGAGTGAACCGTAAAAACCGATTATTTAATTTTTTTAATTATTTTTTAGAACCTCATATTCAAAAGTTACAGTCAATAAAAGTTAAAAAATTATAAAAGTAACCTCAGTTTACGGTACCACAGAACTAGCGTGTGTAGAATTGAAGAAACCGAATTTTGTTTTTTTTTTCTATTTCGTTCTTTCCCTGATTCATTAAATATTCCTTGCATTTTTGCGCACCCCGAAGCTGGTGCTCATGCCCCCCTCCCCTCTTTAGATCCGGCCTTGGTGAGCAGGGATCAAACCTGACACCTGAAGTATTTTTATCCTCAAGGTTCCAATATTGCTCGTAAAAAAAAGCTTAAAGGCATTTGAAAATCTGTAGTAGAACCTATGATTGCTTTTAAAACTAACATCACTAGTCTAGACCCTGAAGGTTCCGGTTCCGGCAAATAATAGGCTATCTTGCCCGAAATGTTAGGAGTCGTAAATGGTAAGTAAAAGATTACGGCAGGAGAATGCGTAGGAGTGTCCTTATTTGAGTTAATAACACTTATATTTGAGTACACTCAGGGACACTTCTAAGGATTCGAGGGTTAATGTGATTATCATGGAAATGTAGCCTGCAAGTTATGAACCTCCGTTTAGTAAATGTTTGTACAGTCAGCGTTACGATATCATTACCCTGTCGAAAGCGAAGGTGCAGTTTTAAGGGGGGTTATAACGTCGTGATATTGCGTGCTGACTGTACGAAGAACATGTTTTAATATCAACTATAGCTTTTGCCAGCGGTTACGCCCGCTATAACTCGAAAATTATCTCATTGAAAATCAAAATTGGGTATAAAAATTATCCAGGTTATGAAGTATCTGTTTACCAATTTTCATACAAATCTGTTCAATTATTTTTGAGTAAAAGGGTTACAAACATCCATCCATTCATCTTCACAAGATGAATGGATGGATGTTTGTATCTTCCCTTTTCTAACTTTCGCATTTATAATATTATTAAGATAAACACCATCTTATCTCACATCATTACTTCTTTCTTCAGTCCAAGGAATATTGCATTTATTACCCAGTTCCTAGGTTATGTAGGTCAAAGAGGCAGTCATTCCATGTAACAAAATATTGACATTCAGCTGCATCTTGTCGACTGAAAACCGACCCATAATTTAATTTAATTTGGAAACAAATCAAACTACTGACCAACCAACTCGTCTGATATTGCAATCAAATTAATGTTGTATTAGATAACAAGAGGCTTCCAGTAGATGGTAACGCAAAGTGATAAATAATAATAATATTCCACAATTATCACACAACGCCCACATCTAGTCCCCAAACAAAGCAGAGCTTGTGTTATGGGTACTAGACAACTGATAAACATACTTATATTTCTCCAAATACATACATATACATAAATTACACCCAGACACAGAACAGATGATCATGCTCATCACAAATAAACATTTGTCCTGGATGGGAATCGAAAACGACCCCCGGCATAGCAGTCAGGGTCACTAACCACTAGACCAACAGGCCAGTCTACAGTCTGCAAATGGTAAAGCGTCTAGAGTACATACCCTGCACGAAGCTGAATTTTTCTTTCCTCAAAATGACTTTGCGAAGACGCGACGCAGTTATTATTACGTATAAAAATACATATAACTTTAACAAACGCTTTATTTACTGAGCGTGGGTGTTAAGTATCGGTTTTTCGGAGATCACCCACTGTTTGATAATTTTACCGCCCATTTACAACTCACAACAACAACTCCTACGCAGTTTATTTAGGTCGCCTTTATTATTGTAATACTAATTCATGAAACTATGTAGTATTACAATAATAAAGACCTAGTTTTTGTAGTCCTATTTTAGGTACTTGTTTTAGAACAAAACAGTTTTTGATGCTTCGGTCATATGCTGACAAAAAAAATTGACCAAATGAATGTCGGACCATGCATAAAAGGGTTTTAGGTTAATAGTAGATTACGCACCAAGGGAGTCAGAGCATCCCGAAGCGACACTAAGGATTCTGGGGGTGAAACTCCGTAGCGCAGCGAGGAGGTTCAAGTGTTAATTCCCGAGTGAAACGAGGGAATTAAGTTAAGAATCCTTTAGTGTAGTGAGGGATTCAAGTTAGCCCAAGACAAGACAGCTTTACTCCCGAGGAGCGTACTCTGCTTTTCAAACCTACTGCGAGGAAATAAATTCGATTTTTGAAATGTGATGTGGTACAACAACCTTCGAACTTGAAGTTGGCACCACTGCAAGCGATCAGCTATTGCGGCCAGCGGCTGCCATTACTGATACAAATCCTTGGTGGAAGTTTTCATACGGTTTTATTGGTGGTTCTAAATTCAAATCACATTATTCCCACGGGAAAAATGAAATTCAGTACAATATTATTGCCGGGCTCGAGCGAGGGGGAACAATGAATTGCTTTACAGTAGGTTTGCCTGACATATAATTTGACATTTTTATAAACAGCTATATCATTATATCAATGATTGCGTTGAATGTTTATTTTTTTCTTTGATACAAGGGTATCTTTTTAGACCAATGTATTTGACATTTAACTTCAGCTTGTTACCTCTACACGTTCTTGAGAAAAAAACGGACAACGAAGTGATGCTAATATAATACCAGTTCCCTTAATAAACGATCACATTATATCAATGATTGCGTTGACACAGATGTTTAAATTTTTCTATGGCACAAGGGTATGTACGTAGACCAAAGTATTTGACATTCATTTCAGCTTGATATGTCCACGCGTTCTTAAGAAACAATAGACAAAGAGGACAACGAAGTAATCCTATAATTGTACCGTTTTCCTTTTAAGATATTCCGTATCTAAATGCATTATAACCTACCTAAGAAAAAAATTAACTAAGTTAATTGAAACCCTGCTTGTGATATCAAATCCGGAAATTGCATCACAAACTATAGGTGCAGTACAAACTTTTTAATTAACACTGTTAGTTAATGAGGATGAGAATCAATTAGATGGGATCGAGTTATAAAAATTTCATACTCGTAATAAACTAGACTACGTACGCAGTTTCGTTTTTCCGCCTTTAAACAAACTCGAAATCTATTGTTAAAATTAATCAAGATATTGTAACAAATATTTGGGTTTAAAACGGGATATTTACTATGTTTATTAATTGTTTTGGGTTTCCGATATTTCGGCACTGTTGCATGATCAAGGAACTACTTTATTCCATCAAATTAACGTCAAAGTCGCCATTTCTTTACGTCACAATAACGTGAGAAGTGAGCTTCAGTGCTATGATTTAATTTGCACAGCAATCTAATGTGCTGTGCCCGCGTAGTGGATTTTATTTTTTTTTTTTTTTTTTTTTTTTTTTTTTTTTTTTTTTTTTTTTTTGAATGGCATCTCGCAGGTCAACCTAGAAGAGGTTGTGTGCTGCTTAACCGGACTTTTCTGTGGATGCCATAGATTTTACTCTAAGGCCTCCAGCCAGAGCTTACAAGCTAGGCAAAAAACTATAAACTAAGTGACCGTTCGCTAAGGGCACCCCCTGTGGGGTACGGACCTCGGCTTAGGACGTCACTGACAGAGGACAGCAAGGGACAGGCTGGATCACAATAATATCTTATTTAGGGACTAATTTAAAACTACTGGCTCAGCATCGCGGGCTGGCTCTTGCAAGGGTCGGGGGGGGCATTGACTTGGGTGTCGCGACGGGCGGCCTCGGCGGCGAGGGCGGAATGACGGAGTCGGTCTGTGTCTGTGTTTCCTAAGAGTACTGGTTTCCCTACTGCTCTCCTGGAGGAGAGTGATGGGGTCGTCGGGCTCTGCGAGGGTGTGCTTAGGGCGTCGGGTGGTACTGATACGCGATGGTTCGTATCGGGCGGCCGATGCGATCAAGGGATTCCAGTAGTCTGCAAAATGGTAATATATTACCATTTGACGTTTACCCGTAGCTTGCAAACATGGTAATATAATACCATTGCGAAGTTCGTGCGCATCCGCGCGAACCACCGGTCACTTTTTGTTTATTCACTTACCTTAGAATTCCGACCGGCCGTCGTGCCGACGCCTTAAGGATATTTTCGTAGTTCTCTACGGACTTATACGCGGAGATGATGACCCGCATGTCTTCATCGTCTACAAGGGCCACGGGGCCGGAGCCTAACGGGGGGGACACCAAAACCGGGGCTGCAAGAGCGGTCTTGCGAGCGGCTGCGGGAGCAGTCACGGGAGCCACGGGCTGGGGAGTGGGGACGTCTGGGAGAGGAGGAGCGGGATTGGAGGGCGCTGGGCCAAGGGCTGGGAAAGCCCTTTGGTGGTTTAGCGCGTTCCAGGGAGATGGGCGTTGGGGACCTAATCTATTGGGTATCTGTGAAGAGGGAATCTTCACAGATGGGGATTCCCTCTGCTGGCGGGCGGCAGCGCGCTTCGCCAGTTTGGGAGAAGAAGATTTGGGGGCTTTGGGGCAGCCGCGGTAGTTGGCCGGGTGGCCGACTTGACCGCAAAGGACACAGCTTGGAGGATCTTGGCAGAGGGCCTTATCCTTGGGACGGGGACAGTTGACCGTGCTATGGTCACCTAAGCATTTAACGCACCTGGGAGGTGCGAAACAGTGGGACTGGCTGTGGCCGTACTGTTGGCAGTTGTGACACTGGCCAACAGTATGTGCTTTATAGGGCTTCTCAATTGAGATGCCCGACAGGGAGCACACAGATCGGATTTTGAAGATGGGATGGGGGCCTGTTTCGACTGGGTCGCAGATCACTAGGACCATGTCGTAAAGGTCGCCGCCCCTTGCCTTGTGAAGGCGGTGGACGGCGGAAACAGGGACATTTTGGGCTTTAAGGTCCTCTAGGACGTCTGAGGTGGGAATCTCCTTGGGGATCCGCCTGATCACCACACGGGTGGGCTTCTCCTCAGGGAGAGAAAAAGAATGGTGTGGGATGTTCCTCGAACGAAGAACACGAGAGAGTTCCCTATAGTCCGAAGACGTAGGGGTCGATACCTTTATACCGGTATTGGTACTGGTGGCCTTTGTAAAGTTGATTTTTAGGTCCACACAGACCCTTGAAATATCAGTCCATTTGGACTTTTCGTGAATGAAGATCGGAGGGGGAAGTTTGGGCTTCTTAGAGGGAGCCGCGGTGGGGGTAGCCCTAGGGCTGGAGGGGCGGCTAGCGGGGGCCGGGGAGGGGGTGGGGGTGTTAACCCGAGTGGTCGGAGGAGAGGGGGTAGGCAAAGCCGCGAGGGACTTTTTGGCCTTTGAGGACAAGGAATGTTTTCCCTTGCGCTTACCTAGGACCACGGTAAAGTCCTCATCAGAGGAACCGGCTGAGTCACTGATCTCACAATCAGACTCGACTGGGCCGGACGTGTCCATACGTTCGGGCAAGGAAGGTTGAGGGACTGAAGGTCCGGGGGTGGCATCGGGTTGGGTCGGGACGCGGATCGCGGGTTCGCGAGTCTTAATAGACTTTGGGGCCTGAGGGGGAATGCCTTGATCGGCTAACGGGGGAGATAATGGGGATTCGCGCCTATCCTGGATGAGTTGCTCAATAGCATTGAGCCTGGCTTCGTATACATCGCCAAGATTGTTATTCTTGACGATGTCCCTGAGTAACCCCACAAGGAGGTCCTCAGTTGAAGGTGCCATCCTAAGTGGATGGCATGGGAGTGAAGCTCCCTTAAAAATTGGGGAAAAGCCTATCAGACTAACTCCCCGGGTGGGTGCGCCCGGGGATGAGTAGCCTCCCCTGCCTAGGGATTGTGTGCGGCAGTGAGGTGAGTACCTAAGGTGTGCCCTAAGCTTGTAAACCTATTGCCAATCTTAATGTGCAACAGGGCCCTATTTGGGTCTGGTGCGAAGGGGTAGACACACCCAACCGACACCAGGTGTGTAGCTGTGAACGAAACCAGAGACTGGGTTTGACTAGGAGATCCCCCAAGGCCAAGGTCCCAGCTCCCGACTCCAATAAATTAACCTCGCCCTGAAGGGGTTTGGCGGGATGGATTGGGGCACCACCCTCTTGGTTTCGTTGACACCGTGAGGTTTCCACCAAGAACCACGAAACTGTGGATTTTCCCTGAAGGGGCAAAAACACGTTTTTGACGATTGTCCTGAAAAGGACAGTTTTGTTTGGTAGTCGAAAGACTACCGAGACGTTGTGCGAGCACAACGAAACGCAGCGGCGAACACAGCACAGGCACGGAGCACACACGGGGAGACGTCCGTACGCGGCGGCGGTCAGGCGGCGAGTGTCCCGCGTAGTGGATTACAGCCCACTCCCTCTTATAGAGAGGGTGCTTTCGTTTTTTATGTGGTATAATCGTCAAATATGTCCCCCCTCCCGCCCTGTGTGGGGCGGAAGAGAACGGAAGAGAAGACTGTATTGACCAAAAATCACGTTTTTCCTTCAGTAACCTTTTACGCTCCAATGTCACCTGCGAGTCTAAACGAGCACTTAGCAATATTCCAAATGATTCATATAGTGAAATTTGACCAAGCCGTTTTAGTCCTGCGACCCCGACAGAGGGGAGACCTGTGTTCCAGCAGAGGGAATATTATACGTTGATACGTTGATCCGATTCCTGACCCCTGGTATGCTTATAATTTTCTTTAAAATACGCAACGGATTTTGATACGGTTTTTTTTAATAGAGTGATTCAAGAGGAAGGTCTTTATGTATACATATAACATGCATAATATAGTAGAGATTACAACCGTGCGGAGCCGTGCGGGTCACTAGTATACCTAACTCACACTTAACTCTGTAAGCAACCAAGTTGCCTTACTAAAATTTCAACCACGACTTCATAATAAATTGTAGAAAATGTTATGCAAATACTAAAGACGACCAAAAAATCTCACACCGTTTACAGCAGACTTTCTAAGACTCATCTCATCACTTTTAATAGGGTACTTAGACCCAGCAAAATAACTTAAAATACATAAATTAAGTTACTTCTTCACTACTTAGTAAGCGAAGACGTGACAGAGTTAAGTAGGGAAATACTTAGAGGTTTGATTTAAGTTCTAAAGTTATGGTTAGTTACTTAGCTTAATGTTTGAAGTAAAGCTTAAGACAGTTTATTAAACTATTCAAGACTTTGTGAATATTTTGAGCTGGAACTATGGCAGTGATAATTCGTTAAACTGCCGCGCATTGCGGTACGCTTTCATAGCCGACTGCAGACATCAGCAGCAGATGACATGTCGCAGCGACACAACTAGTTTTTATGTATTTATACAGAGAGATTTATAATTGATTGTATTTCTTGAAATGGGGTCAAAACCGGCTGGTTTTGGAGATATCGAATTACAAACATTTTTACAAAAAATTGCCATCTCTCACCCTGTATAAAGTTATCTTAAAAAGTCAGTTGACACTTGATTGGCAAATTACAGAAGCAACTTTCATGACTTTCAGAAAAACCGAAGTTTTAAGAAACTTAAAAAGTACGAATTGGAAAAAAAAAAACTCTTTACGCCACCATTTTACTACATGAGGTTAAGGACACACTTATTTTTGGGTCACTAAACCATCAAAACAAGTTATTTTGAATAGACAAACGACAGAACTCTCCCTCAAATTATTCACGAACTTTATTTAGCCTTGAGGGACTTTACTACGCTGTTTATGTGGTTGGCTTCATTTCAGTTGCTTTAACTCTTGAACTGAAACTTTTGTGGTTTATCAATGTGGTTGGCTTCATTTTCCGTTATGCTTTTTAACTCTTGAACTGAAACTTTTGTGGTTATCATGCCAAGTCAAATAATAGGCGAGCCAATACAAACACAGTATAGTCTAATACCAGGAGGTATTCCACGATGGGCACCTGGCACTTTTGAAATGAGTCCCTCCCGCCGGGTGGGGCGGAAAGGGACTGTCAGGACCCTTACTGACTAACAATCCAAACCCGTGTTCCTCGGATGACCTTACGTTCCTCGGGCAGCAAATTCTCCTGGGTAAGAAAAAAAACCCGCGACCCCAGCAGGATTTTGGCGTAAACACGACGCGTCCCGCCCCGGGCTTTTCCTCGGTCGGGACGGCGAACGCCCCCATTACTCACGTCCGCAAGCCCGCTCCGCCGCTGTGCCCTCTTGGCTCCGAGGTGGGGACACGCGTGACACGCGTCCACACTACAGGCTATTCGCATACGGCAAAGGAGACTCTAGGCCCCACAGTGGGGCCTATGGGAGATTTTTGCCGCCTACCAGGGTGCACCGGGCACGAAAAAACTAGGTCTTCCCCAGGAAACGTCTCCCGAGGCTGCGAACTCAGTCACGGGCGCACGTGGAGGTTTTCTCGTTTTAGCCCCGGGCACCTTTCCCTTGCGAACATTTTGACAGGAGCCTTATGTCGAATAGCTCGGGTGCCATTATCAGCGGGAGCCCTTCGTGGAATAGAATACAGTGATCTCATTCGTAATGTTCTTATCTTTGATCCTTCGTCTGTCTCTATTAATTTGATAGCAGTCATTGAACACGACGTAACGGTTAACGCAGTGGCTGAGCAATTCGATTGATGCGCTGCGTATCGCAGGTCCTCTTCCGCTGGATGCAAAATATTTGTATTGATCACAAGTAGTTGTCCGGGTTGGTGTTTTGTTTATGTAGTTTAGATGATCTACAAGTAGTTGTTCCGGGTCTGGGTGTTTGTTTATGTGAGTTTATATGTTTGTAAACGCATACACGGCACAGGGGAAATTCCTAGAGCTTGGCAACGTTGAGTCTATATTTCCTGATATCTACTCGAAAATACAGATCTCGGTAGATTATCATGATCCCAAGGTTGTAGCTACATCTACATGTGGGGTCTTTAAGTGTGAGAAGTAGCCCTAATCAGAAGTGGCCAAAATGAGAATTGGCCATAATGAGAAGTAGTCCATTTTGGAGTCGGTTGCCAAAATGAGAATTAGCCCTAATGCGCCTAAACCGTTATTTCTGGGGAAAGGTACTTCACCGTCGGCCACATCTTTGCATTTATCAGGCAAAATAGTGGTCAAACGCCATCCCATATATTCAAATTAAAATAATAATAGGTACATAGTTACACAATAAACGTTAGTGGATAGGAACATCAGGTCACGTCCTACACTTTATTTTCATACACATCTTTGCTGTCAATTCTGTCTGGAGGTCGTTGTTAGTGATAAGCTCATAAACAGACCTGTTACTTTAACTAATTGATGTGTTGTCGTAGATATTTTTAAACTAAAATAATAATTTCAGTATTTTCTGGATTACCTTCGTCATCTTCCTAAACTTCACCGAACTTATCTAGATTTTTTTAAAGTAAAACTTTGCCTAATACTAGGAATTTCTCCTGTAACTTGAAAATAGGTATCGAAGAATCATCTGAAGGTAATCGATAGCTTGATTTGGAACAAACAGTTGTGCTCCATTTTAGAATTATTTCTGTTTTGTAGGTGGATTATTTTTTTAAACTCAGACCCAGTACAACTATCAGACCATACATAATATATACGTTCCGTGCGAGAATGGAAACCGCGGTACGCAGAGCAAAAGCCTACCTATCGCTTTTTCAATGCGCCGGCAAACGATCTAAAGTTCTAATCAAGACTAGTGAAATGAGCCCAAACACGATAAAGATGCTGTTAACTGTTGGGGACCTCTTGCCCCTCTTTCCGACTCCATCCTCAGACCCTCAATGACTATTATATCCCAGCTAGCACAAAAAATCTTATCAAGACTAGTGAAATGAGCCCAAACACGATTTATGTTGTGTTAACTGTTGAGGACCTCTTGGAACTGTCTTCACAACATACAAGGATATGGAATTGATCCGATGATAGGGACGACATCATTTTATCTTCTCCAGATCTGTGCTATAATTATAGTGATGTCCTCAGAACTACATAATGTTAACTTTATTTAAATATACTTGATTCACAACTGAAAATTCTGCAGGAAAATGAACAATTAATTCCTTTTTTTTAGTCTTAGAGGCTTATTTTACTTTTGAAATTTAAATGGGAGTAGTTGTACTCTTTTAACAAAATATTTTTTCAAATCGGACCACGCTAGGAAATGTAACCCCTCGTTTACACCAAGGTATAATACATGTATTTGACAAGTTTTGACATGTCATAGACTTCAGTGTAAACGCAAATGTGTTTTATACTTGTACTAGCGGCCCGTCCCGGCTTCGCACGGGTGGAGGACCCGGTCTAAAACCCGGTCCCGATAGTTACAAACACAGCAAAAAAATAATTATCCGAATCGGTCAATCCGTTTTCATGTTATGTCGTGACAACGGAAAACGGGTTTCATTTTTATATGTATAGATAGATAAATACTTTTTGGCTACACAGTGTGAACGAAAGAATGTTTGAGATTATGGTTTGAGACACTCTCAATACATGTATAAAACAAACAAATTATGTTTTTATAAGTATTCTACAAGTTTTGTATGAAACTAGTATTTAACCTGTTTCTTTGTGTAAACGAGGGGTTATGCGTGATCATACTTAAAAAAAGCATGTCCAATTGAGAACCTCCTCCTTCTGTGTTTCGCAAAACGTAATGAAATACCCTGCATAAAGACATTCCTCTTTGCTTTTCCCTGTAATTTCACGTTTCAAAATAAAATATATGTTAATTTTCCGTTCCTCTTATCCTCTTTAAAAAGAGCTTTGTAGGTTCTCAATCACACGGCACGTTTCAACCGTCACAATACATTTCATGCTATACGAAACGCGAAACACATGTGTCTGTTTTCAATGAAATACAAACAAAGGCCGCGATTTAATTAATGTTATTTGAAAAGATGATTGTTGTTGACGTTTATTCAGTGGGTCTTTTGATTGTTTGATGTACATTTTAGTTACGTTTTGATATTGTAATAATTATGACTTTGAATCTATAATGTTGTTAGTCATTATAGTTCATTTCAGTTATGTTTGGTTGAATTGCTTGTGATGTCGATTAGGTTGATTATAGCTAACACGTCCTTTAATAAATGATGACGCTTTGAACCTTTTTGGAGAGTGACCAGAAATGTCAGGAAGGACAGCGAACATTTTGAAGTATGAGTAGACGTTTCCTCACTCTGACACAACCCCGGGCTCTTTTGCATGTGGCCCTCGGACGAGACAATCCGCTGTCATCGCACTCAAAGCAAGACGTATTCGGTAGAGTGTCGTCGTATTCCAATTAACCAGGAAGTGCTGATTCTAATTATGTCCGTATTAGCTGAAATACAATAAAAATTATCTTCAGCACGTTATTTGCCGAGCAGTCGTGGGTAGGCGGGCGAGGAGAATTATCTCCTCGCCCGCCTACCCACGATTGCTCGGCAGCCACAATAAACCCAAATTTGAATGATAACGGCCAGGAGCCGTTATAAATAATATCCTTACATTATGTGGAGAGTTTCAAAATCAGTGAGGAGTCAATCTAGTAGAGGTTATTGCCAAAAATGGTGATACAATTACAAGGAATGATTAGCCCTCTCTGTGAGCCATAATCAACCACGCGGGCCCGGTGAGGGTTGTAAGAAATTGCATTTCTTCGAATTTCTAGTTCTAGGACAAGTATTTTAACGATACATCGTGATGTATGAAAACGCCTGTCTGGGTTTGCACCAACGAGCTAAAAAACATGTTGCTTCCACATGACAAAAACAACTTTCTAAATACCGAAAATATAACAGGCGATCAAGATAAAAAAAAATGCACTGCCAGCGGCACTTCAAAGCATTTCTGGATTTTTCCTGCCACTTTCCGAAAATTCGAAATTGACTTTTAAAAACCTCCATCGTATCAAATTTTGCATAGTGGATAAAATAAAAAACTCCGGAACACGACCGAACGGTAATTCCTAAACGATTCGTTCAGTCGACCGTATTTTCAGTTTTGGAGGGAAAAGGCACGTTAGTTGATTCCGCACGTGTGATTTTTCATCGTATTAGGATAGTATTTATAGTTTTCATGCATAAGCAATAAGAAAATAACTTTCCTACTACTCTTGTCTGTGATAGGTTTGAAATAATAAATAAATAAATATTCTACAACTATCACACAACGCCATCTAGTCCCAAGCTAAGCAGAGCTTGTGTTATTGGTGCTAGACAACAGATAAACATACATGTTTCTAAATACATACATATTATAGATATATTACACCCAGACACAGAACAAATGATCATGCTCATCACACAAACATTTGTCCTGGGTGGGAATCGAACCCACGACCCCCGGCATAGCAGTCAGGGTCACTAACCACTAGACCAACAGGCCAGTCAATCACAATCAAGTCATCATTTTTTTATTCATTACCTGTATTAAGAGTTAGGCTAGGTTAACCTATTAGTAGTCGTGAAAGTCTTGCGTAGCGGTTCTCACGGCTAATCCATGAAAGCGAGTGTAGGCTCACGGCGGGGTTTTTTAATGGGTGCAAGCCCCACATAACCCAGCTGTCCCCCCGGACGATTCGGGTATGCGTTAGGCATTTTTCACAGCTTATATAAAAAAAAGGTTAACCTATTAGTACACAAAGACTTCGCTAGTTATGCTTAAAAACCATGAGGAGTAACCTCTTGCCATTATTAGCACAAAACCAAACTCCGAGTCCGCATCTGGGACTTTTATTTTGAACCGGAGACCATTTTGCCCTTGAAATATACTGATATGTGATGTGACATCTTTCAACCCGCACTGCGCCCGTGGAAAACAACACGCCGACGGTGGACATGGTTCAGGATCAGACGGCGACTCTTTAATTTTTTTTAAAGGAATTTATTTCACCGAAAACTTTTGATTGGTCGATGCTCCACGTAACCAAAAGGCTAGTTATTAGGGCATTTTTTTATTGATCTGTAATTATGTTTTCCTTTTGATCCTTCCTTTTTTTTGAGGAAAATAACTAGCATATTATTTTGCATAGCTATAATTATAACTTTCAGCTCAGTGGTAGTTTTAATGAAGCTATTTCTAGTTTATTTGTATCTCTGGTAACTTCGCATCAACTATCCACTGGGGAAATTTTGCGAATGTCATTCGCCATTTTCGAAATGGGTTTTATTTTTGTTTTATATTTGAACAATAGTTTATTTAGCAAAAAAAAAACAACAGCATCCCTGTCAGATATTTTACCCATTAAATATGTATTTAAATATAGGCGCAAACAAAGTTCTAGTTTTAAAATAATTATGGGACAAAAAAAAACGATTCCCAGGTCGAGAATTTGTCACTAGCAGTCTTTCAGTCTTATACCTACATATATTTAAAATACATAATAATAAATAAGCTGAAGATGCTCGTTGTGTAATGTCTGCCTCCCCTTATAGAATTACAGTATCTGTTTAAAACAATAATTTATCTGTTCTCTATAAACCATTTCATTTCATTTATTGATTATTACCATTTGTTTTTTACTCATTTATTAAATTTAATGTAATAATTAGTATCATACTGTTAATTTAATTTACTCTACACTCATTAGAGGTATCGACATTGGAAACGAAGTGAAAACTCAAACTAAATTGAACAAAATATAATATAATAAACACAACCTGATAATAATGTTGACAAACCTAATTGCTTTTGTCAACAAGAGTAATATGGTAATTATTATTTTTCAGATTACGAAACCTTTTCAAATAATCGTAAACGTTTCAAATCGGATTGCGAAGAGTGTTATAAACGGTACATAAACTCGATCGAAGATAGTATAACTCTCAATGCGAAGCACTTCTGGTCATGTATATGCAACCGAAAAGGAAGGACGGGTATTCCCGCAACTATGTACTTCAATAATGTTACTTCCAACAATCCTACCGAAATATGTAATTTTTTTTCAACGTTTTTTAAATCGGTTTATGAGCCATCAGATTTTGTCCCCGAACATTGGCAACCACCTGAAAACTATGCTGATAAATCTGTATCCCTCCCTGGTATTTATCTAAGCAAGGATGACATCCAAAGAGCGCTTAAAGCTTTAGACCAAACCAAAGAACCTGGTCCGGATGGTCTGCCACCCATTTTCTTTAAAAATACTGCCAATACCATCTACTTACCACTACACATAATTTATAATAAATGCTTAACCGATGGCTTTTTCCCTAGTGTATGGAAGAGAGCCTTCATCACACCTGTATATAAGAGTGGCGATAAGACCGACGTTAAAATCTATCGTCCTATTTCGATACTGTCCACTCTGTCTAAACTTTTTGAGGGTCTCGTGCATAACTCGCTATATCCTTGTCTGCGTACTCTTATCATTCCGGAACAGCACGGTTTTGTTAAGTGTCGATCAACCACCACTAATCTTATGATTTTTACAAATTACTTATTCGAGAAGATGGACAACCGCATCCAAGTTGATGCTGTGTACACGGATTTTAAGAAGGCTTTTGACAAGATTGACCTTAAATTGCTTTTGGATAAAATTGCCTTCAACGGCATCAGAGGTAGTTTGCTTAGGTGGTTTGCGTCTTATATAGTTAATAGAACACAAAAAGTTGTAATAAACGGTTATGAGTCAGACTATGTTGTTGTGGAGTCTGGTGTACCCCAGGGATCTGTGTTGGGCCCACTCCTCTTTATTCTATTCATTAATGATATTAAATCTTGTTTTAGTAACTCGGCCTTCCTAATGTATGCCGATGATATAAAAATTTATAAATCTTGTTTGAATATTCACGACTGCCATCTGCTTCAAGAGGATCTCTGTAGACTCTCTTAATATTGTATAAATAACAAGTTACAACTCAGCTTACCTAAATGTAATTTTATAACATTTATCAAAAATAAAAATACAATTAATTTCACTTATAACTTGCATGGAATTGCTTTGAAAAAAGTTGAGTCCACATTAGACCTTGGATTATTGCTCGATTCCAAATTACACTTTGATATTCATATTGATAATGTTATTAGCAAAGCTTTTCGGATGTATGGCTTCGTCATGAGATCTTCCAAGGACTTTAACAAAAAAACAATTTTCTTATTTTTATATAAGACCCTGATTCGCTCTCAGTTGGAATATGCTGTTCCTATTTGGAGTCCTTTCTACGGCAAATACTCGTATAGACTTGAAATAGTTCAAAAAAAATTCCTGCGTAATGTACATTACAAATTTTACCACTCGAGAATTCCTTATTCAGAACTACTCAAACAGTACAATCTCTTAAGGGTACACTAGTCGATCATTCTTCCATACAAACGTAGTTTCGCGATTATTCCAATATTTAAATTCGAATTAAACAATGATCTATATTCATCTCATCATTGTCTAGTCCTGTATGGAATCAAAAAAGTAAAAAAAAACATCTATTATTAGTTATGGGTGTCGAAACTTACTTATTTTAAGCCTAATTTTAACGAATCTTTGGGGGGAAATAAATAACAAAAGAAGACAGTAAATTGTAAAATAATTTCCATACAGGAATAGATAATTTGTTCAAAATTCTAGATAACTTTATTTTGAACAGATACATTCAGTAGTTTTTTCATAATATCCAAATTCCCGAAGGTCTTTTGAAAAGTTGCAGTAGTCCATTATTCAAAGTAATCACGCATTCATGAGTCATTCGAAGGGTGGAGTATGTGTGCATAAGTGCCCTAGCTTCTTACTGCTCATTCATCCTATCGATACGTGATGTTGGATGAAATAACAAGCATTTTAATCCCGCTCGCCAACGAGTTCGTCCCGCCGACTAGCGCATCCTTAAGTTTGGAATCCAGGCGTACGCTCCTCAAAGTCATGATGCTGCATGGTATTTGTAATAATAAGTTTGATTGTAATGAACTTACCAATAAGTTATGTTACTTAGTACCTAGAAGTATTGTACGGCGAGAGGTGCGCGTTCCTCGTCTGTTTCACACTGAGAAGTGCAAAACAAACGCCGGTGAGCGGGCACCTCTCCGCCGCGCCGCCTTGTTGTAACATATAACACACACTTTACCGACACCGATATTTTTGCGTTTTCGCAGGCAAGATTTAAAAAAACAGCCATTACTTTACTCACTAACAACCTCTCATAACTTACTTTCTCTTTATTAGGAAATACGACCGTCCGTCCTTTCCTCTTTTAACCATTTTTTTTTATCCGTGGACAATAGTGTGGGTTATACCACAGTATAATAATAATACAGTAGCGTAACTCGGTCGCCAGACAGACTTAAATACCTACAGCCGCGCGGTACGTAAACATGCGTTAGGGCTACCCGTCTACAACATTTTAATAACATTTGCCTTTGCGTACTTTCTGTTTCTATTTTAGTTTTGTGATTGTAAATATACTTTTTTATATAAATAAATGAAATACTTTGTATAATGAACAGGAAGTGTTCAATAAAAATGCGTGTTGTTTTTTGATTGGTAGATTTCATTTAAAAAATCATGTTTTTGTTTGAAAAACAATTCGGGCTTGTAAAGTCCGATATATTATAGAAGTATTTCAGACCGAAAAATATTTGCGCTACGACTGAGTCGTACGAAATGCTTTATTGTTAAATTTTAAAGTATAATAAATCCGCATTCTAATATAAAGCTTAATTAAACTACTCCTCTTATTAGATATGTACTCGAACTGATTTTTAGAGATAAAAACCAACACACCGCCCGCTCGACACTGCGGTACAGCCGTGACTGTCTGCACCCCGAGCGCGCCCCGACATCGAGGCGCGTAGGTATAGCTCGCTTTTCGTCCGTTTGTATGAAGTTGGAGTACTGTATTATTATATTACCGTGGTTATACGTTTGTTAAATGTACCTAATTAGCTCCGATACATAAATTGTAACGTATAACTGTTTTTTGTCCCTAAATAAATAAAATAAAATAAAAATAAAATTATTTCGGTACTTTTGGTCTCCTGTGCCCTAGTAGCGCGGCGACCGAATCAAAAAATTCCGTAACGAAAATAAACCTAACACCCTGTAGGTATTCCAGGAAGGGCGGGAACCCGCTGACAATGGCACCTGAGCTACTTGCACCTTACATATTCGACATAAGGCTTCCTTCGTGGAATACCTCCACCCCGCATCGTCTAACGTCGTTTCAGTTCAGCAGACTTCGGCACGGGCGGTGTATGTTCTTCTTGACGTTTCACTTGATTGACGTGACTGTGACTTACTTTCCATACAGAAGTATCCAAGATAGTAGTAGGCGATATTTTTTCTTTAAAATAATGCTATGCAACAGCTTTACCGCGGCAGTCTCCGAGTGCCACACGTATTTTTTTTTGTATAAACAGTAACATTTACTTGACGATTTTGTAGTGATCTAGACAACTAAAGGGCTTGAGCGTAAAAAGCCCAATTCGCAAAATGGCAATTTCTACATAATCATCGAATTCTAAGATTTTTTCACTCTGTTCAACTAAGTAAACCAACTTATCTAAGCTCGGCTTTATTTAGGGTGGAAATGCCCCACTCTTGTCAAAGATTTCATTAATAAAAGGGAAAAACGACTTCAGAACGTTTTCGTTCATTGTTTGCTACTTATGTAGAGAGTTATACGAGCCGCGAGCTATCCATTATTGGCCTTCCTTCCAAGAAAATCAACCGTGCTATCAATTTTCTTACACGTGTTCTTTGTAATTTACTTTGTTTTAAGTTCAAAGGTATCCGAAGCTTAAACATCACAAGATTTAAAATTAGAGTAGGTAATTTCATGCCTACATTCATTAAAATCGGAGAAATCTGAAGCATTTTATCTTTAAATTAAATGTTATTTACTTTGTACTTTAACTCGCAAATTAAGTATTTATCTTTCTTAGTCTGTTTATATTAAGAGGAATTACTTTTGCTTTATTGATATTTTAGGTTAAAATTATAAGGGAGGAAGTTCAAAGACGTGTCATTACATCAAATGAAATGAGGAAACATCAGAAAAAGGATGTGTAATACTAATTATTATGCTGATATTCTCTTTTTAACAGACTTCAAAAAAAAAGTAGGTTCTCAGTTCGACCTGTATGTATGTTTGTCCGCGATTATCTCGCGTTTGGCTGTTTTCAGGAACGTGTTCATTATATTCCGGAGAAGGTTTTAGTATTTAACACATATAGATATCCCGTGACGTTGCTCACGTGGAACCGTTTTTGCTTACTTGGATTGTAGATTTTCATAGACGATTGCATGTTTGTCCGTGATTATCTCGCGTTTGGCTGAACCAATTTTGATGCGGTTTTTATAAAAGTGTTCGTTATATTCTGGGGAAGGTTTTAGTATATAACAGTAATGGATACCTCGTAAAGTTGCCTACATAGATCCGTTTTTGTTGCTTACTAGGATTGTAGGTTTTCAAAGACGATTATATTATGAAGATTTTTGTTGATGAAAATCTTAACTAAAAAGGGAAAAATAAAAAAAATATTTTACAGTTTATTTGTGTTTGGTTTTGAAGTCGGTTCCGTTATTTAAAAAAAGTTTTTTATTATTGAAAATCAATTGAACTGTTCTATTGTTTCATATTCTAAATCAATACCGTCGTACCATAAAAAGATAGATATCTGTTGAACACTTGTCTAAAAAACTGTCAACGTCTAAATTAGTGATTAGGTAGTTGATGTTTGAATAAAGAATCTAAACCGGTCACTTCAAGTAATCAAATCAAATCAAAAGCATTTATTTAAAGTAGACCAATAGGGCACTTTCGAAATGTCAAAGACATAAAATTATATTAAATACTACAAAGTTATGTTGCTACAGTCACAGTCACAGACATAAAAACTGTGAAAGTACCGTAGAAACCCGTTCCAAGTAGTACATCTCTATGGAGAAGAACGGGCAAGAAACTCCATGGACGCTCTTTTTAGTTCGCCAAAAATTATTACAAGACCTTTGTTATCATTAATTTTGAGGTAGTACATTATGTGAGAACGATGTAGTATGTATATAATACTTCTAATGATTCATTTCGTCAATTTCCAGCGACGTCATTGGCTCATCATCATCATCATTATCTGCCTAGCCTCTTCCCCAACTATATTAGCTGGTTACACCCAGTAAAAAGAACCAAACAATGGATATGAAAAACAAATCTGGAAAAACAATATCTAATTATTTCAGCACAGCAACAGTAATTTAATAAAAAAATGAATTTCCTGTTATGGGTCGGATAAGGATAATTGGACTGACGTTATTATTTCTAAAATGTTGACCTCGCATATCCGAAATATTGATTACATGTTTTCATTTTCAATCACAAGCCAAGAAAACCTCTTCCAGTTTTTAGACATACTGTGCGTGCCACACGTCGGTGCATTCTTTTTTTTATTTTTACGTGTTAAAATCATCAAATGAGTCCTCCCGACCCGGGCAGATCGGGAGGGACTGTCAGACTTGTACTGACTTAATACCCACAGTGTCCCTCTGTAGCCCTATATGTACCGGAGTCGTGGTATACGTGTATCCCGTATCCCGGTCAGTGCATTGGATAATACTGTCTTGTGCTGTCTACATATAACGCACGTTTTCTATAAAAAATGTATTTATTCTTTACCCCGGTCAAATAAAACATTAAAATAGTGATTTTAATTTTGGTAGCGTGCGCCAGCAGAGATAACATGCCAAAAGTGTGAATATTGCTCGTTATTTCTACTGTTAGTCGCTCCATGTGTAAGAATGGTATTCAGTTGTATTCCGTTATGACCACTACACACCTTACGAAAAATGATTACAATTATACGGTACAGTTAAACTGCAACGAGAAATCAACAAATGTGTATGAAAAAAACTGTACAGTTTGTTTGATTTAGCAGCCATTAGACTGGAAGTTGAGCTCAACAACTCTCTAAATACCTATATAACAAAGGATCTTTGTATTATTTAATTTTGCCAAGTGAAAAAACATACGTTATATAATATACGTTTTAAACTATTTAAAAAATATATCATCGCCGTAAGAAAACTTGCTTGCTTCTTATTAAAACTGATTTAAATTTATAATTTAATGTTATACGTACACCTTTTCATCAAAGGAAGAAAGAACATAACATCATAATTCCCTGCAATATTTCAGTAACTTTTAATTAAACTATGTTGTTGACACTGAATACAATAAGAGTCAGAAGTTCAGCTCTAAAGAGATGAACTTCTCAGAACTGCTCGCAGCGGAATGTGACAAAATTCTCTCTATCTACTTACTTGTTGTTTCTATTTGTATCTGAATTATTTCTCATTTTCTTATGTAACATGTGATAGTACATAATTATTATGACATTATAACACCAAGACAATATACATGTATAAAAAACACATCCGTAAAGCCTGAAAACATATTACCCTTTTTTTGGGCAGTCGTGTAATAAAATACCTAAAATAGTTCTATAAATGTCTTAATTTTACTAAAAATCATCAGATGAAATCTCTCGCCCCGTTAAGGCCGAAATGACTGTCACTCTGTCAGATTTTTAATGACTAAAAACCATTGTTCCTTCACATGCCTGTTGCATTTCAGGGCCGCGGCGTACCTATATCTGCTTTACTGGTTGCACAGATCAGATTTTCTGCCTGAATCTTTACATTGTGCTGCTTACATCCCTTTATATTTTTTAATAACGTAGTAACAACTACGACCCCCGCTGACACGACCATGGTTCCCAAGGTTTCACTTTACTAAACTAATAACAATTTATAACAGAAAGGGTGTTTTATTACATTAACTGCGTTGCTAACAAAATTTATTATCCCTGCTGCCTTATACAACTTAATTAAAAATTAAAAGATAGGTGAGAAAAGATCTTCATTATATAATTTACTAGCGGCCCGTCCCGGCTTTGCACGGGTGGAGGACCCGGTCTAAAACCCGATCCCGATGGTTACAAACACATCAAAAAAATAACTATCCGAATCGGTCAAGCCGTTTACATGCTATGTCGTGACAACGGAAAACGGGTTTCATTTTTATACAGGGTGAATTTTTCAACTGGGCGTGGATGGCTACTTTCGAAACTATGAGGAATATCGAAAAACGTTGAAAGGAGTCTCGAGGCCGATTTTGACGAAAACTAAAACTGCATCATTGGATTTTAGAAAAATCAAAAATCCTGGTCAGGAATCGAACCCGCTGATTTTGAAAAAAAAATCACACCCTGTATTATTGCACCGTTCGATAGTGTTACTAATAAGGATCAAATTCTGGGAAGTAATCATATACGGCAAACTTAAGGAAATGGCTGATTTTTATGAAATTGCTATTTTTCCACGTTACTTTACATCTACTGAGCAATAATTTATTCGAAATTATAAAATTTCATTGTTTTCAATGTCTCACTGGGTTTGACGTTTCAACAATCCCATTGTACTTAGCAATACGATATTATTGAGTTGAACTAAAAATAGCATTATTTTAAAGAAGAAACGGCAACTTATGTTTCAAATACAGTCTTTGCTTTGAAGATTAATCAGTTTTTTTGTAATTATACGTTTTCCTTAAGTTTGCCGTATATGATTACTTCCAAGAATTTGATCCTTTTTAGCAACACTATCGAATGGTATAATAATACAGGGTGTGATTTTTTTTTCAAAATCTGCGGGTTCGATTCCTGACCAGGATTTTAGATTTTTCTAAAATCCAATGATGCAGTTTTAGTTTTCGTCAAAATCGGCCTCGAGACTCCTTTCAACGTTTTTCGATATTCCTCATAGTTTCGAAAGTAGCCATCCACGCCCAGTTGAAAAATTCACCCTGTATATATAGATAGATTACCTTTTTGTAAGTATTTACTGGTGATAAATAAGAACTGTGGATGAACACATGATGTTTTTGTTATCCTGCTAAAATCATCAAATGAGTCCTCACCCCGGCCAGGCGGGAGGGACTGTCATACTTGTACTGACTTAATTCACGGTGTCCTTCAATAGACCTTTATGTTCCGGGATCACGGTAATGAAATACATAAGTCCCGCGACCCCGGCAGGCTTTGGCACTCTGAAAGGAGGCCCCGTCATTTTGCTGACGCTCTTTGAGACGCGCGTGGAACACGACGCGCCGTCGACCCGGGGGATGAATCTCTGAATTTAGGAAATTATTTTCTGTATCGTTTCGTCCTAATAAACGATAGTTGTGCGATTTTGAATGTCGAGTTTATTCGGCGAACTTTAAAACTTCGCTATCGTCGAGTCAACTCTACAAGGCACCTGTTTCTGGTAGCGGGACTGCCTCATCAGGTAAACATGACCCTGGAACGTAAGAGGCTATTGAAGGATCACTGTGGATTTTAGTCAGTACAAGTCTGAAGGTCACCTCACATCCCGATCAAGGTGGGAGGACTTATTTGATAATTTTACAAAGTAAAGAAAAAAACTGTGTTAGGTTTGGTTCAGAGAATTTAATTAACCCGTATGACAGTATAATTGGGATCTTAGAAATCTAATGAAACCCCAGCTACAATTTTTCATTGGAATAAATAACTAAAACTAATTTTCTTTACAGATGCTCTAGAAAATATTGAGAAACATTGACTTTAAGCGTGAAAATTAAAAACTAGTGGCTACTAATACCACCAGTCGTTAGTTTAAATTATATTTTAACTGGAAAAATTGAGTTTTATAGCGCGCACGTTGTAAAACCACGTAAGAGTAACATAGATGTATGGGCGGTAGAAGTTAATTCCTTTTAAGTACTTTTAAAGCTCTTTAACAAAACCATAAAAAACTTTAACACTGCTCAATATTAATTTGTGGTTTTAAAATGAACCTTGATTTTATAATTTAGGATTTATTTTCATGTTTATTGCCTTTAAACTAAGTATACAGGATGAAATCGAAATCATGAGCAATATTTAATCTAAGGCTCTACTCACGATGCTGATTGCATTACGGCTTATAAATCGCAAATCAAAAATATGAGGTATTCCACTTAGGGCACCCGCTGACAATGGCGCCTGAACTACGGGTACCATATCTATTCGACATAAGGCTCCTGTCAAAATGTTTTGCAGGTGCCAGGTACCCTAAGTGGAATACCTCAAAATAGAGGTATTCCACTTAGGGCACCCGCTGACAATGGCACCTGAACGACTGGTACCTTATCTATTCAACATAAGGCTCCTGTCAAAATGTTTTGCAGGTGCCAGGAGCCCTAAGTGGAATACCTCAAAATATTATTACACCTTTAAAACCGTAGTATGTCACGTTGCAAAGATTTATTATATTATTGCAAATAAACACTAAAAGTAATAAAAAAAACATCATAAACCCATCAAAAAAAATAATAATAAGCGAAGATATTTGCATTAATGATGTTTTTGAGTTCCGTAATAAGATTAGTATCGTTAATAAAGCCCGAATTCAAAATATTGTTGGTTAGTAAAATTTCACCCCGTATATAACTAGTCATATTTTATGTACAAAAAATAAAAAGCTGGCAGCATTGCCACCTTGTATGGCAATGCTGATTCGTTGGCCTAGAATTAGGCCAGCCGTCTGGTCACCTGAAGAGTTGACTAATCGACTAATTGCTTGCTTATTTAAGTATTCGTGTATGTTTTAAGATTATTTAATTTATTTCGGATTTCATAGTTACGGTGCTTACTCGACAGATGCAGTACATTGCCTCTTAAAGCCATCTTCATCAAACCGAAAGTTGCATTCTGTTTGAGTCAATGTAAAAGAATTCTAATGTAACTTTAATCGACATAAAGGTAAGATTTTGGCTGTCAACAATTTTAACAATTTCCCTTGTCACAACGAACTACAAGAACTTGTACATATTATGTTGCTTGCTGCTCTTCAAGGGCGAGGTCGACTCGCACTGTTGGTATTTTTCATTCGTACGTACACGACCCTAAAAATGGGTACTGCATGAATCAATGAAAATTGAATATAGCATATAAGTTTTTAGACTGACATGGTCACTATAACTATTATTAAGTTTTAAAACGGGATATTTACCAAAACAATAAATCAAAACAAATAATAAACATGGTAAATATCCCGTTTTAAAACTAAATAACTGAATATAGCATGTTGACGGTACATACTTAAAAAATGGTACATAGGTACTTCTGTCATTGATAACTAGCTGACCCGGTAAACTTCTTAGAATCTATTTCTCACCTTTTAAACTTTCCCTGGACTTCCAAAAATAATCAAAACCAAAATTAGCCAAATCGGTCCAGTCTTTCTCTAGTTTAGCGAGACTAAGGAACAGGAATTGATTTTTAAATTACAGAGATTATTTTTAAGTTTTTGGCATTAATATCTAGGTCAAATGAACGAATTGAAAGAGCCTACCTTCCTGGAATCGAAGTTCTAATAATAGGTATACGTAAAGTTGTGACAGATATTGCCCAAGTTTGAAGGAAAGAGGAAATTGTTGAACAAAGTTTGTTTGAAATCAGAAGTGAAATGAACACGATTAAGATTTTCTGGAAGATTTCGTACCAATATACATAGTAGGGTCAGGAAATCTTTGACGGAAGGCAAGTCTGCTAACCTTGATAGAAGTTGAGACGATATTTTCCCATTTATCAGGTTTATCAGCCTAAGAATAATAGAAGACTACTTATTCGAATAGCAGTAATAGTTTTTACGACCGCACAGGCTACAAAGGCAATTAATAAATAATTGGATTTTAATCTGTTAGAGCCAGACAGTCTCTTTTACTCCACCCATAACGGGAAGACTCATTTTATTATTGTACCACATTTTTTTACTGATTTAATGACTGAAAATATTGCAATTATCAACAACATAGTCGTTCGAAGTCTGTTTTTGTTGATGTGACTTTAAATGTTTCTAAAAACTCATGGCATGGCACCCTTAAGTGGGGCAAAGTTACAAAACCAAAATTTTGACTGAATCAAAGACTCCCGAAAGAAAGATTGCTCTGAAATATGAAAACCGCTTGCATCCATCGGTTGTTCATAATTGAATTTTGCATCGTCAGTCCACCTAATGTGAGGCCTGTCTACTGTTATGTACGTCTTCCGCGTTTGTGGTTGCCACTTCTGCCCCTTCTTTCGTCAGATTTTTGGATAAATTAAAAACCTCATAATTTTAAAAATATGAGTAATCGACAAATAATCCATCTCGCAATAACACAAAGAGCAAATTATGATTAGCTTTTTCTATCAAACATCGTCATAAAAAAGTTTTAACCATAACACCGCACCAAACCAGTCTCAATCGTAAAAATAAAATGAGTTCGCAATCACAAAGTACCATTTCGAAGAGACGTTTAGTAACGAGCAGCGAATTCGGCCATTTTAACCGAAATTAGAGCAATTTCGGCGAATCGTAAAATGTGAGGGAGATATTTCAAGTTGTTGTGCAAAATAGCTACGTTTTGAATTGAGAGCACAATTTCATAATAATTATGAGCCGTCCGGCTAACTCATTTGTAACTAAGGTATTCAGATTTGCATACCGTACATTTTGTGGTTTGTGTATTATTTGAAATTACCTGTGAAACATAATACCTAAAAAAGAAATAATGAAATATTTTAATTAGGTACATATAATTAATATTTAATTAATATTTAAATATAATTTTTATATTGGTGAATGCCAAGCTCCATAGCTTAACTCATCGCCGTAAAGTCACCTGCCTGTCGGTATTCTACAGACTGTACTTCGGAGAGTGTGCCCAAGAACTCCACGACCTCATCCCACCAGCCCCCTCTTATCATCGCACATCCAGACGCACGGCAAACTACCATCCTTTCGTTATTGCTATACCACCAATTCGCACTAAGCGTTTCCAAACGTATTTTATAATGAGGACAGCGAAGGAGTGGAACTCTCTGCCTGCGTCTGTGTTTCCGAACGCATACAACCCTAACATCTTCAAAGTTAGAGTGAACAGGCTTCTTCTGGGTAAGCTCGCTCCATCTTCGACCTTTTCTTAGTCATTCCTGACCTAGACTAAGGTCAAGAGCAAACCCATATCACATAAAAAAAAACAATCAATCACTAATAAGTTTAGATTTTTTGCCACTGCAATCTGTTTAAAACATTATCCCTATCACCTACATAGCGTGGATAATGAAAAAAAGGGGCAAGGGACATTATCGTGTAGCGGGGCCGCTACGCAGGAATTTGAGGTTCCACAGAACCTTATATAAGTATTTCTGCGAATCAGACATAGGTTGGCAAAAATAGTTTTAGTTTTTTTTCAACAGAGTTTTTGGTCACCAAGAGTCTTAGAGTCTTACAGTCCCTTCCACTTCAATCAAGGTTAAAATAACTTCAAAAAAAATGTTTCATGTTTATAAATTGCATCCTTAAATTGTTTTAACAAGATGTGTGTTCAAATTGATAACTCGCATGAATTAGCCAAATGCCAATTTTTCGCTCAATTCGCATCCCTTGCTTATCGCCGAAATTCACACGAAATACGGCTATAAATAGTTGTTGAGGGAATATTTCTGTATTTATTTTGATTCGTTGATGTTATTGCTTGATTTTTTTTCTATTTTTTGTGATCTGGTTTCTTTAAAACAATGTTTTGGTTAAATTGCGGGCTGAAAATCACCAGTTTACATATTTTTTTACCAGATTGGTAATAAAAAATAAACTTTATTACTTTGTACTACGAAATATATTATACTGACTAAAATCCACGGTGTCCTTCAAGAGCCCTTTATGTTCCGGGGTCCCGGTAATGGAAATAAGTCCCGCAACCCCGGCTGGCTTTGGCCCTCTGTGAGGGGGCCCCGTCATTTTCTGACAGCTCTTTGAGGCGCGCGTGGAACACGACGCGCCTTATATTTACCTACCTAATCAAAATCCAAAAAGAGAACTATGTATTTCAAATAAACCCTGCTCTAACGAGATAAGTTCAATAAAAATGTTAAAAAGAAAATTCACATATCCGAAGCGGAATAAATAACACCCATCTGAATTCATTCATCCGAAGCGGAATAAAAAATATATGATGGAATATCAGAATTTGATAAGAAATAAGCCGTAAGCAAGTGTGATTTAGAAAACGACAGGGTAACATAACGAGGATAATTTCGTATTACCTCGGGCTGTTGACATCTTGAAGGTCGTGTTTCCGTCGTGATCTTTCATGGGTAAGACGTAAGACGGTAGCTTATATGAAATACACACACACACACAGACACACTCCAACTTGGAGGATTATTAAGGCGCTCCCTCACCGCGAGCAGTCACCTGTACCGTCAGCACGAGTTTTCAGTATTTGAGACGTAAAGTAAACTGGAACTTTGACGACTTCAAATTGACAATTTTCAACGGAAAAATTGGTTCCTTCTTCGCACACCAGAGGCGCTGTACCATATTTTCATACAATAAACGCTGTAAATACTGGAAAAACTCTGTAAAGTAAAATAGAGAAAACTCGTGCTAGGGGTACTGTAATGTGACGTTACAGATTCGAGCATTTCATTGGTGAGATAAAACAATCGAGCATCACAATGCGCACCTTGTATCAAATCTTTACTAAATGTACGCGAATGCTCGTCAGTCAAGAAGGTAGTACTGTAATGTAATGCTCAAATCTTCCCCAATCTATAATGTTAAATTACACGCGAATGCTACCGGTGAGGAAGCGCCTTTATGCTCGAGGCAACAAAAGAAATACGAGTATCGACAACAAGAAGTTTTGAACGTATTTTAACAAAAAAGGCTTATTTAGCCGTTGTCTTTCACGCACCTTAAGGAGCTGTCAGCATAAGTGACAGGCAGTTAAGGGCGAAATGGCCAGGGGGTTTACTCTCTTTAGTCCGTCAACAAAGATACGTATGACCGTACGAAAGCATATCAAACTTTTTGATGACAACTAAGGGGAAGTCGGGATAACTGTTCATGTTGCTACCGATTTTCATTTAATACCACTAACTAATATTATGTCCGTAGGCCGTGAGTGATAAAAAGTAGGAAACGCCCGAAACTTTGGCCAAATCTACGGGTTTGCCCCGGCAAGCTTGAATGTCTAAAATGGCTATTAAAAAAAAAAACAAAAAAAATTGATCGTTGAAAATTTTGTATTGATGCTCGTTATTTTATCCGGAATCCATATCAGGCTCATGATTTTCGTTGAAAAATATTTATGTAATTGGATATTTTACACGTGTAAAAGCCTTTTCATTTTATACACGAGACTGATATCGGCAATTTGCTTTTAATTATGATTGTTTTATGAAACAATAAATATATTTTTATTCTATTCTATGTTATAGGTGCAATAAATGTTGAAAGTACTTTTTGATTCTTTTTTAAAAAAATTGTCTGATTGCAGTCACAGCAGTAACTAGACACTTTTTTATGATAAAGATAAGAAATCAACTAAGTACAGTAAGTACCAATTTAGTTAACCATTTATTTTGATCAACAACTGAGCCAAATCCTCTTTCAAGTCCTCTCCCAGGTTGCGCCAGATCTCCGCATCCTCTGCCTTCCACATCCAGTCTGACCCAAGCTCCTTCTCAAAGTTCTCCATTCAGCTTTGGGACGTCCAACTACGCCGTCACCACTACAGGACTCGTCTTCTCCACCGTAAAGTATATCAGTCCATCGACAAACATGGCCAGCCTACTACCACTTCAGTGTGCTTACCTTTTTTTTTTTTTTTTAGCGTGGTAAAATCATCAAATGAGACCTCCAACCCCGGGCAGGGCGGGAGGTACTGTCAGACTTGTACTGACTAAAATCCACGGTGTCCTTCAGTAGCCCTTTATGTTCCGGGGTCACGGTAATAGAAATAAGTCCCGCGACCCCGGCAGGCTTTGGCCCTCTGAGAGGGGGCCCCGTCATTTTGCTGACAGCTCTTTGAGGCGCGCGTGGAAAACGACGCGCCGTCGACCCGGGCATGGTCCATGGTCGGACAGCGAGTTGCCCTTTACTCGCTGTCCGCATGCCCGCAGTGTGCTTACCTTGCAGGCTATGTACTGTGTGTACTCTGATTTCATCCCGGATAATTTCATTCCTGAATTTATACTACAAAGAAACTCCAAGCTTAGCTGGGGTTGCCATCCGTCCGGGTTTCCCCGGATTTGTCCTAGTTTAATGGGCGTCCGAGGAGCGTCTGGGTTTTCAGTTGTAGTCCGGGTTTTTAGTCCGGGGTTTTCACGCGTCGTATCCTGGTTTCCAAATTTTAGAGATGGCAACTCTAGCTCCCTCAATATCGCACTAAGCAACCTTGAATATGACGTTGACTGTTTGATACTTAAAGACTGCTGAAACCAAAATGAAACCTTTGTTTCCACTATAACAATTTTTTTTGAAAAAATCTGTTTGTCAGGACTTCAGAACCAAAGAGATACTTTTACTTTGTATGTTCTTGTGCGACAGGTAATTTCAACCTAGGCTTTGTAAAATCAATGTATTGAATCAAGTACACGCTTTGAAATTGTTCCTTTTAATACTGTTACCCTCAAAAACAATATGTTTAAACAACAATTCAAAAAACACAAAACTTTGGCTCAAAGGAGTAAAATCAAAAGGAGATTGCCCAACCAACCAACCCTCGTTACACTACACACATTGTTTCACAACTACTGTAACAACATCAGAATCAAATGCCAAAACATCAAAGCCTTGTGCTCCACTGATTTTAATGTAAACCCTGCCACAGTACCGTTACTAATAAGAGAAGCGGAACCCGCATACATTATAATTAATCAAAGTCTATCGCAACGTCTCGTCGCTCGACGTAGCTCCGAAGTGGGTCACATACTTTAAGCTTGTCTGATTTATAATGTGGATGCTTTTACAGTTTGTGATAAATTGTTTTGATGTTTCATTTGCTTATGATACTAGTGGCCCGTCCCGGTTGAGCTCTGGTTCTTCACCGTACCCGGTACCAACCTACTCCTTAGCTGTGCGCAAATTAAAAGTATTGTCAAAACGTACTCTCTGAAGCCAATTACCGTCCACTATTGGGCGTAAGCCTCCCCAAAGAACGCTAACCATCCCAGTCCTGGATAATCCGCAACAATTTACCGCTAGAGGCATCTTCTTCAAATTATCCATCCATCGCGCTGCTCGGCGTCCGGCACAAATCCTTCTTCAGAATGTAACGAACACTTTTCTGAAAATCGAGTCATAATCGATTCAGCCAAACGCGAGATAATCGCGGACAAACATTAAACACAAACGGTCGCACCCTATTTTTTTAAGTCAGTCAAAAAGGATTTAAATACATAAATGGATGTTTTTACTAAATTACGTCAGAAATGCTGATCGAATCTTAATGAAATTTGGCTCAAATTGTTTGGTATAACACATAGGATACCGCTAAAATTGCGGTATAAAGTTCTTATGGAATTATATTCGAGTAACGCGCGGGCAAAACCCCTGGTAAAACTTCTTAGTAACTTAAGCAAAGCTCCCGAGTCTCAAAGTTTGTCTAAAATAATGAACAAACACCAAACTACAGAAATACAAAGTCCTGAATATTGGGACTAAAATACACCAAAGAAAAAGTCCACAGTTTCTGTGGACTTAAATAACTTTGTCTTAAGCCACAATTAATTGTTAATTATCTGCTTTCTACTTTTTGTATAGTTTATAAATAGGGGTTATCTATCTGTTGAAAAAAACGTTATCCCACACTAGGAATTTCTCCTATGTCGTGGGTGCGTTTACAAACATATGAAGTCACATACACAAACGCCCAGACCCGAAACATCTACTTGTAGATCATACAAATATTTGCCCCATGCGGGAATCGAACCCGCGACACGCAGCGCAGCAGTCCAATCGCTCAGCCACTGCGCTAACCGTGCTGTCTAATCTATAAATTAGCTACGTGATTCCGATCTCATCATTTTAGTCTCCCCCTCCGTTCTTGTCATATTTGTGAGGCCCCATTGTGTGATTTAACAATCTCACACCAGTCTTCATCATCATCATCTCAGCCATAGGACGTCCACTGCTGAACATAGGCCTCCCCTTTTGATCTCCACATATACCGGTTGGAAGCGACCTGCATCCAGCGTTTTGCAGCGACTTTCATAAGGTCCTCTGTTCACCTTTTTGGTGGACGTCCGACGCTGCGCTTGTTAGTCCGTGGTCTCCACTCTAGTACTTTTCGACCCCATCGGCTTTCTGCTCTGCGAGCAATATGGCTTGCCCATTGCCACTTCAGCTTGCTAATCCGGTGGGATATATCGATGACTTTAGTTTGTCTACGGATCTCCTCATTTCGGATTCGATTACGCAAAGGAACACCGAGCATAGCCCTCTCCATAGCTCGCTGAGCGACTTTGAGCTTTGAGATGAGGCCGATAGTGAAAGACCACACCAGTCTTATAAATGAGGAAATTAAAACATCACTTAAAAAAAACATTCTCAAATGTGTTTCAATAATTACTGTGACGTCTCAAGCCTAACTTATACTCCTTTCCTCTTGTCACACAATGTCACATGTTGGTTGATCCCCTAGATTCCCTTTCTTTTCTTTTTTTCTAGCAGTATTACCTACAATAACTAGCTGTTGCCAACGGTTTCACCCGCTACAACTCGACAATTATCCCACGGGGACATAAAATCGGGATAAAAACTATCCTATGAGTTAATCCTGGTTATAAACTATCTGTGTTCCAAATTTCATCCAAATCCATTCAGTAGTTTTTGCGTGAAAGAGTAACAAACATCCATCCACACATACAAACTTTCACGTTTATAATATTAGTAGGAGTAGGATTTAAGGATCACCCCTGATTCAACTTATAAATTGTAACTTTTTTAATATTGTTATAACAACAAAGTTGTTAGCCTCCCACCTAACATCCACAAATCAATGAACACTAAATTAATACAGAAAATACTCTATATTGATCCATAAACAATAGACAAAAGTTTATCTCTATGTCAACAAAATTGTAAGCAAACAAGTCCTACACACAAAGTTTTGCCTCAGTGGAAGAGTAACTTGTTTTACTCGCCGAACTTGACTATATTATTTACTAGCTTCTGCCCGCTCTCCGCACTCCAAGAGCCCGGGTAAAAAAATCATGGGAGTTTGGCCAGTAGAATAAAAATTGTATTAATATATTATTATTAATCGTCATCGAAAATCAGTCGATGATAGTTTCGAAGGTAGCCATCCACGCCCAGTTGAAAAAATCATGTTATAGTGTAGCTGGGCTCTTTTTTTTCGTAGTAAATCATCAAATGAGTCCTCCCACCCTTACTCTCAGACTTGTACTGACTAAAATCCACGGTGTCCTTCAATAACCCTTTATGTTCCGGGGTAACGGTGATGATATAAGTCCCGCGACCCCGGCAGGCTTTAGCCCTCTGAGAGTTGGCCCCGTCATTATGCTGACGCTCTTTAAGGCGCGCGTGGAACACGACGCGCCGTCCATGGTCGGACGGCGAGTTGCCCTTTACTCGCCGCCCGCATGCCCGCGCCTACGGTGGCCGGTGATCGTCTTGTGACATCCGACGCCGTGGGCGTCCACCACCGCGGGGTAGCTGGGCTTTTGGAGTTCCACAGTAGGTGTTCTAGATCTTCAATTTTTATACGTCAACAGAGAGTGCTCATCACGCTGAACAACTCTTGCTAAGACGTCATTCCTGTATATGTTATAGTGTAGCTGGGCTCTTGGAGTTCCACATCAGGTGTTCCAGATCTTCAATTTTTATATGTCCACAGAGAGTGTTCATCAGGCCGAACAACTTTGCTGAGACGTTATTCCTGTATATGTTATAGTGTAGCTGGGCTCTTGGAGTTCCACATCAGGTGTTCCAGATCTTCAAACTAATTCTCTCAGCAGAAAATGCTCATCACGTGGAACAATTTTTGCTATGGCACCATTTTTGTATTTCTTATAGTTTAGCTGGTCTGTTGCGGTTCTGCGCCAGTTGTTCAAGTTTTGAAAATAAATTATAGCCTATGTTTTGACCAGACTTAATACGTATACAACAAAAAAAGAATCATTCAAATCCGTCCAGTACTTTTTGAGTTTATCCCGGACATACATACAGACAAACAGATAAACAGACAAACAGACAAACAGACAAAAATTCTAAAAATTATATTTTTGGCTTCGGTATCGTATGTAGATCACATCCCAAGTATTCTTTTAAAAAAATATTCAATGTACAGTTTTGACTTTCCTACTATTTTATTATATGTATAGATTTTTGGATTTCGTTCCCAAATATCACTTTATTGGCTTCTATTTATTAGCCAAGAGTTTTCTGTCGGTGTGTTCATAAGACAATCATGGCACATAACACTCTACGCAGCGTGTCACGGGTTCAATTCCCGCACGGAATAGTTATTTGTTATACAAGAGTGCAAAGTTGATTTTTAACCGCGTGCTCATGTTTGATGACCGAGCAAGCGAATGATTCTAAATTTGAATCACGAGTGCAACGAGTGATTCATAAATTAGAATCATGAGTGATAGCGAGGGAATCAAAAGAGCACAAGGTGAAAAATCTTTGCACTCGAGTGCAACACGTAACTTTTCATCCCACCTCAGCGAGGAAATTACTAAATTCAAAAACAAAAAAAAAAAACAGATGTACAATCGTATAAACACAAGATAGGCTTTTATTTCAGTTTAGGTATTAACTAACACATTATTATAGAACAGAATAATTTCTAAATTAAAACAAATAATACTTAGGTAGATGTAGTTGAAAACTACTACCTAAGTAGGTATTAAGTTACTTATTTTTATCTTGGTTTGTCATAACACAACAATAAGAGTTACTTATTTTTATCTTGGTTTGTCATAACACAACAATAAGACGTGAAATGAAAACCGTACAACGCAAATAAAAAAAGGTATAGCAAAGTACTGAGCCAAGAATGTTCCGGGTCTGAGATTTTAACAAAATAATTGTAGATTACGCTCCAAGGGAGGCGTATTGAATTCCGAAGCGATACTGAGGATTCTGGGGTGAACCTCCGTCCGTAGCGTAGCGAGGAGGTTCAAGTGTTAATACCCGAAATAAACGAGGGAATAAAGTTAAAAATCCTTAGTGTAGCGAGGGATTCAAGTTAGCCCAAGGCAACGCAGCCTTACACCCGAGGAGCGTTCTCTGCTTTTCACATCTATGGCGAGGAAACAAATTCTATTTTTGAAATTTGATGTGGTACGACAACCTTCGAACGTCAAGTGGGCACCACAGCAAACGATCAGCTGTTGCGGTCACCGGCCGCCATTACTGCTGCAACTCTTTAGTGCATAAGATGTTCTAAATTCAAATTTACTTTATTCACTAGAGGATAAAAACGGCTTTTACTCACTTGAGGATAAAAACGGCTTTTACGGTCAGATATCGATGAGCAAAAGTACCCTTTCCGAGATGGGGGGATGAAAAAAATATTTGTATGACCTACAAGTAGTTGTTACGGGTCTGGGTGCCCGTGTACATGAGTTTCTGTTTCTAAAAGCACCCACGACACAGGAGACATTCCTACTTTGGGGAAAAGTTCGAAGGCTTTATAATGAAAAATTATAATAATTACTATTCACACTATCCATGTAATTTAAGCCGTCTTTCCACAATAAATATAAACATTGAACACTTGTCTAAAAAAGTGTAATTGCAAAACTACCCTTATATCACCCTTATCACACTTCGCTTATGATTTTTCAAAATTCCCCAACATACCAAACTATGGTCGCGGGACTTATAAAATTACCGTGACCGTAGAACGTAAAGGGCTATTGAAAGGCACTGTCGATTTTAGTCAGTACGAGTCTAACATCCCGCCCTGCCCTGGGTGGGAGGACTCATTTGATATATTTTTTCGCGTAAAAAAAACATACCTAACCATATCGGTTTGGACTAGATACGAAAATTAATGTATACCGATTGAGTGTATTTGACATCAACCGCAAAACATCAATCTTGAGGCATAATATATCATGTACGTATCATTGTTTGTGGTCAAACTAGACCATAGACTCAGGTCATCGACAATGATCTATTATCATGAACCTATTGATTCGGAGGTATGCACACGACTGACGCTTCCGGCCATAGATAAGACAGTTTAGATGATTTGCTAGTTAGGTAGATAACACTACTAGTTGTTGTGGTTAAACACGAGTCCTGATTACTCCTAATCGTAATCTTGAGTAGTAGTGCGAAAGTGAGTTAGTTTGTTACCTTTATATGCCTAACCACAGAACTGATCATCATCAAAGTTGTTGGTTGTGCAAAAACAGACTTTGTTATAACATGGTAGTCATCAAAGGAGTCCTCCCACCCCGGGAAGCGCCGGAGAGACTGTCAGACTTGTACTGACTAAAATCCACGGTGTCCTTCATTAGCCTTTTACGTTCCAGGATCTCGATAATTGGATAAGTCCACGACCACAGAAACGGACTTTGGGTAACTTTTATGGAGGAGGGACGGGTGGAGGAGAGGACAGTTCCCGCCTCACAACCCAACCGCCACGAGAAGCTCACGGCATCCGACGTCGCGGTTTTCGGCCAACCTTAGGCGCACGGTGACTCGCTGTCCGATCATGGACCAAATCCGGGTTGAGGACGCGTCGAGCCTCAAAGAGTTGTCAGCAAAATGACGGGGCAAAATGCAGGGCTAAAGCCTCCCGAGGTCGCGGGACCAATGATTAACCGTGGCTCCTACCCTACCCTGGGTGGCAGGACTCAAAAAAGGAAAAATAAAATATCATTTAAAAAAAAGTTCTCTCTAGTCTAATGAGTGATAAAACCTGAAACACCTCCTCCGCAGGATCACTAAAAGTTTGAAAACCCAAAACCACTAGACATCGGGCGAATGTCACAGTTAAAACTTTTTATAACACATTTGCTCGTAAAAGGTCTTTTACTGCACCACTATCAGTATTGTAATGTGCCTCATTACGCACTAGTGCGGTAATGTAAAACGTTCCGTCTAAAACGAACGGTACTTTTTTAAATCTTAGCAAAGAGTTTTTATGTCAGAAAAGTGGTCAACATTTTATATATAACTTTGAGAGATAAAATATTATAAAACAATTTAATTCTTTAATTTAATTAATTTTGACATTTAATTACAACCATTTATCCGTAACAAAAAACAAAAGTATTAATTTACTTTAGTAGTAATACTGGCTGTTTTTGTGCCTTTGCCATAAACAAAAGACGTTGATGCGCGAACTTCTCAACTTGGTAACCGATGTCAAAAATGGCGGCTGCGATCTGTCTTGTAAGAAAACCATTACAATTTTACAAAATTCTCCTCAACCCGAATTTTGCGGATATAATGTTGTCGACTCGAAATCTCTATTTTTTAATGTTTTATTATTCAGGTTAGCTTTCGATCGAGTCTACCGTAGACCTACACGAAATTATTACTAAAGAGTTCAAGTAATAATGAATTTATTCGTTTAATAAAGTCCGAGTTTTATTTATTTCCTCACAAATGTGTTATAAAACGTCGTATGACATACGTGCGGTTTGATAATTACAGCCTCTGCTTTCTAATAGCACTCGCCCTACGGGCTCGTGCGAGCAATATCGCCTCGGCTGTAATGATCAACTTACCGCACTTGTATCATAATGTACTATTTCAACACATTTGCTCGTAAAATGCATTTACAAAGCCTGTATACAGTGTTCGAAAGTTAAAAATTACGGACCATACAACGCAGCGTGCGGTAAAATAGGTACTCTCACCTAAGTACCTATTTTACCGCACGCCCCCTTGTAGAGCAGCGTGCGTTTTCTTTACGGTTTTTTTTTAATTTCCAAAAAAAAAAAAAAAGAATTCCACCAAAGAGTTTCACATTATGAAAATAAACAACCTGACTGATCGAACCTCCTTGGAAGAGCTTTTGCTCAATTCGTTGTCTCACTTTAATACTAAAGAGTAAATGAGATGAAAGATGTAGTTCTAATTTTCACCACGTGCATGTGGCGCCATTTTCAAAGTCGCGCCATTTTCATATTAGGAACTTCTTAAATTGTTGCGACTAATCTGAGTTCAAGGGAGCAATCTGATATTAATATGGATAAATGTGTTGAAAAACATTGTATGACACACGTGCAGAAATTGGTATTTACAAACTCGTGACTACGGTACGCCCTCGGGCGCCTTCGGCGCCTCGGGCGTACGTTGTCTACTCGTTTGTAAAAACCAACTTTCCGCACTAGTATCATAAATAACTATTACAGACCAGTACCCCTAGCACGAGTTTTCTCTATTTTACTTTACAGAGTTTTTCCAGTATTTACAGCGTTTATTGTATGGAAATATGGTACAGCGCCTCTGGTGTGCGAAGAAGGAACCAATTTTTCCCTTGAAAATTGTCAATTTGAAGTCGTCAAAGTTCCAGTTTACTTTACGTCTCAAATACTGAAAACTCGTGCTGACGGTACAGGTGTAACCTTTAAAAGGTTTTTAAAGTAAATAAATAAAAGTTTCAGATAAAATACGCATTTCCAAATTAATTGAACGAGTAACATAATCCTTTTAACATTTCTACGACACACTGAAAAAAATGCGAGCTAACTAAGATACATTTTCTCTTAGTTGGCATCAAAATGTTTAGAATAATTATTAATTTTGTTACTTTATACAATATAGCTTAGTTGCCATAACAAATTCATTTTATTTAATTCGACAATTTTGCACATGAACAGTATATTCAACTGGCTTTGTTAAAACATACATGCTTTGTTAGATTTTACTTCTCCACTTTATTATATCAAATAATAATTTGAGTTCATGGTAACAAGCAACTTGGTAGTTTTTAACAACAAACTTTGTTGACTAGATAACCTGCTTAGTTAAATCAAACAAGAGAAGTGGTCGCATCTAATAACGCTTTGCTAAGTCAACAAAACGCGGCGGCCGGCCTCCGCCGAAATTGTGAATATTGTCATTGTTATCGTAAACGAGTAACAAGTAACAACCGTGAGCTGCATGCTGTTGTGTGATAATTTTCGTGTAATTCTTGGTGAATCTTCTTATGAACAATTCATACGATCTAGTTTAGTAGTAGGCTAAAAAGAAATAAACCTTTTGAATAAGTGTAGTGTGTAAAGTAAGTGAATTAATGTAAAGTAACAGTGTTGTGCTATACGTATAACACACGAACATAGTGTTTTTATGAAATGATAGAGACTCTTAAGAAAGTGCTATGGACTTGTGTTAAAGTGCTAATGGATACTATTCTTAGTTTTAAAATAATATATAACGAAGCATAATAAATAAGAATTAAAATACTTATTAGTCTTTAAGGCTAGATCGTAATTAATTTTATTATGAAGTCTGTTCTTAATAACGCAAGGAAAAAAAAAAGTTTAGTAAGTAATATGTCAAAGGAAGTCACTTGTACAAGTTACATAAGCCACCGTATCTACTTTACGCTATGCCAAAGGTACTATTTTACTTTATACCACCTGCCCTGATGATTTACTGCCTGTTTTTTTCAAAGTGTAAAATGTATTTTTTTTATTATTCCAATAGTTTGATTCTAATAGGACAATTATTGCAAACATTAGAATTTGTTAAACATTTTTTCGCTTATGTCGTTCAAGAACCCGAAGCTAAACAAAAAGTTGTCAAATTAAATATTCTAAGTAATACAAAAAAATATGTAACTCTTAGATGCGCCTTCTAATAAGTGTTTTGTGTTATGTAAGTGATTAATAAAGTTATACTTAATAAAATATGGTTGTTTGATTTCTATACTTACTATTTGTACCTATTTGCTAAGTCTAAGCCGTTGTACTCAGCCGTTGTCATATGAACTACCTGTATTTGTCAATCCAAGTCGGTGTCTTTTCACATCCACAGAGTACCTAACTAACTTATTGTAATTTTTGTTAATTACTCTAAGTTACTTTGTGGATGTGCAACATACTGTGACTTGCATTGACGAATACAGGTAGTTCATATACAAGGGCTCATATCTATGACGAATATGAAGTTAGTTGAATTAATTAGTTTATCACGGTTACTTCATTCAAGAACTTAGTTGAAACAACTTATGAACTTCGTTGATTTTATAATGTTGCACAGACGTATCGTGCAAGATCTTAGTTGAATCTACAAGTTAAGTGTATTGATGTGACAATGTCTCATCCTTAAACTGGCCAACATTAGAGCTAAATTAAATAACTATCCATAATTATAGCAATTCGTTACTTAGTTGACGGAACTATGATAATTTAACAAAGTTCTCATAGTTGGAGAAGGCAAGATCTTCGTAGGCTCGTATGGAGTCATGATGCGTGATCACATTAAACAAGATGTTGTTTGAAGCAAACAAATATTTTTTTCAGTGCACAAAAGTGCCATTTCCTGAGGCGGAGGTCACAATGGCGAGGGTAATGGGTGTGGTGTTGTTGCTAATTCCACCTTTATTGATACCAGTTTTGAACATTTTCATTAGGTAGGTAGCAAGTTCATTCTTAACCATTGCCAGGACACCATTTGGCCACAATTTTGTGATTCATACTTTGTTGGAAATGATTAAATGAATGCTCCGGCTCATGGATATGGATAATGCGACAGTAAAAATAGGGCTGCTACACTCGGCTACACATCAAGCTATGCAAAACCAGTATTAGCTGACCATTCATTGTGTGTAAAAATCGAACGAAGCGAGACCAAGACAAACTAGTTTTGTATAGCTTGATACACGTCAAGCACACACGGCTACACAGCCGTGCACTATCTCTGTTCCTTCAATTGCCCTTTTTAGAGGCTAAAGGCTGACTGCTCCTTCACCCGTTATCTTCTTCCTTATCGGACGTAAGGAGCAAAGTATTCGTGATCCTGCGCTGACAATTAACTAAACTCATATTGTAGCAAATAACAAGTGAACATTGTGTGACATTTAATTATTACTGTTATATCAAACACATTTTTTTTAATTTTGACGATACAGTTTTAATGAAACCCATTTCACACTTCACCGTTGATTAGATAGAAGCTAAACGCTACAGGGGAAATTCCTAAATTGGGGAAACTTACAAAAAAAAAACAACCGCTTGTATGTACGCGGTCTTAGTGACCTTTTTACCTCACTATTTATTGTTACGGTATAACGGATACTAATTTTATTCGAACGCAAAGGCAATGAGCCGTGAAAATACGATATTGTTTAGGAAATTTTTTTCAAAACTATTTTTTGTTTTATTAATAATATGTTGCTGTTCAATGGGTACGCTTCTACTTATTTTGTCGAAAACCTGAATTTGTTTTTTTTTTTTATTGCTAGGCATATGCCTAACCCCCGACCGAACAACCCATAGCAATGCACGTCGAGATCATTTATCACCCTTTCTCGGCAGATTTTCAGTAGAATCATTTGCTCTTCGGTCATTATGCATACAGCTTACGTTACCCAATTAGTATCATTTTATCCTGGGGTCTAGTTTCAAAGTCTGTGAACGAAGACACGGGTACGGATACGGATTTACGAACGTAACTAGCGTCAAAAACAAATTGGCGAACGGATAATACCGTCACGACTTGACTCACGGCGTATGCGACGCAATGCGACGCGATTCGAACAAATTCCAACTACAAGTGAAAATCAACCTTACCACTATGACATAATATGACATAAAACAAATTGTAATATATGGGTAGATGAAAAACAAAACACGATGGCTATGACGACGTAAAGTCAATCAAATTGCATCATTATTTCTTAGTGATAAGTTGATTTTCACTTGTAGTTTGAATCGCGTCGCATCGCACCTTTAGTAAAGTCCCTAAGAAACGAAGAAACAACAACAACGAAGTCCTTTGACGTGGCGCCAGTGTCTATATCATTACATCCAATTGCATAAAAAAAAGTTTTTACCACAAATTTTCCGCAGGTTATGAGTGGCGGCACGGACTCTAAAGAGCTATCCTGTCAAATCGTAATCTCATTCATTCTTAGTTCGTAACTAAGGCCGAAAGCACGAGTTTCGTGATCAGAGATTAGACTCCCAGGTTCACTTAATTCAATAATTCGTAATATTGCAACATTTTAATTCGAAACTAAAAATACCGCAGCGTATTATTCTCATCTTAAATTGCCAACTACATAGAAAAGTCTTTATTCTGAATCGTCTGCAACTTCGCACCCAATACAGAAACTATTTATTTGCCAGAAACATTTTCAATTTATTTCCTGTAGTTGCGCCAAGATTCGATACTAATACATAGACGTAATACCCGTGTAATTTCTTTCTTTCTTTCTTTTAGCGCAAGTAATTCCTTTTTGGGCTTCAATAAGGAAAGAAAATAATGTAATGTAAATTGTATGAGGATTATTCCTTATTTGTGAGTGGTGTGATTAGCAGACGGATATTCGTTTTGTTTCGAGGTTTTATTTTACTTGTAATTCGGGTTGTTTTTTATTGGTTCCTGCTGAATTCAATTCTTTTTTTGTTCTTTTTTTTTTGGAGTTCTTTCCTGAGTAGTGCGTTTAAAAACATACACAAATAGCTAGATCCAAAACAACTACTTCTAGATTTAGGTACATTTATCGCATCATACATATAAAAAATCAACATAATATAATTATTATTACACACTTTAATATTAAAATATTAATTGTCGCAAGTTCATTTCAATACCCTTAGTACGAGTTTTCATTTGGAACAATTTTCAAGGAAAAAAATTAGTTCCTTCTTCGCAAACCAGAGACGCTGTTCAATTTTTTCATTGAAGAATTTGGCTGTAAATACTGGAAAGACGCTGTAAAGTAAAAGAGTGAAAACTCGTGCTAAGAGTACTGTAATGGTAGTTTAAGCAGTGCTTGAACGTAATCCGCCTTCTTTAAAACTTTGCTCACACCCCGTGTGAATGATCGTCGTTAATATTATCATAAGTAGGAATTTCAACAACTAATTGCGTGTAAGCGGCTTGATTAATTACTCCCAAACGATTTAATGAGACTCTATAAGGAACAACAACGGCTGTTTGCATAATCTTATTTTTTAACAAGGCATTAAAAATGGCGCTAACGGCTCGTCAATTTTTCATGCAAAACAAAAGGTCGTTTAAGCCGTGGTTAAATGACCGAGAGAGAAATACGTGTTGACAGGCGTTTCCTGAAAAAAATTGGTTCACTTGATATGAATCTAACGAAGGTCCGAAAAACAGTGACGTAATCAATAAAAAAGGGTATTTTTTACGAAGGTATAGTTATTAGGTATACCTATATTTACATAATTTATACATCGTATTTGTTACCTTTTCTCGGCTTAAAGGATTTGGGCAACGTTTGGCATATGGGTAAAAGGAAGTGTTAAAGCTATGTTACTTAGGTAGTGCGAGGAATAGCGAATAAATAGAGGAATAGAAGTTTCTTGGTACTTCATTCAATAGATAGTGTTGTGGGTGTTTGATAGCACCCTTAGTTACTGTCGGGTTTTCTAATATACTTAACTCGCGAAGAAGTCTTCAAAGCAGGAAAATTCAGGGAGTTTTTGCTTGATATCAGATATAACAGATCATACTTATGCGATCACTGAAAGCGCGAGTCTCACTCATATTTCGTGCATGAAAAATGGAGTAAGCGTATTTTTTACGGTAAACTGTTACTATTTTAACTCATATTGTCATGTTCTGAATTAAAATAAAGAACATTGTAAATTGAACACTTTAAAACACCTATATGTTAAACCCCGCTTAAAATCTAATCGTTCATAAGTTAACCTAAGATTAAAGCTTGTTACACATCGTTGTCAAGTTTTAACGAAATGTTTAAAGGTGTGGTACAACTCGCCCGAGGTGGAAAGTTCCCGAAGTGCTTAAGTGGGTCTCATTACGTGGTATTAGCGTTTATTGTACAACGTATGTTTGTATGACATAATGGATTAATATGATAAGGGCTAGGAAGGGGTGAAGGGAAAGATAATAAGGAAAACGTCTTGTAACTTAGGACTAATGTTCAAAGATACACGACAAGAGACATTCACCAAAAAGTAATAAGCCGGTATAAGATGATCAAATCAAATCAAATCAAAACGTTTATTTCAACTAGGCCATAACCGGCACTTTTGAATTGTCAAAAGACAAAATAAAACTAGTACAAAAATAGTTATGGTGCTACAGTCCCAGTCACAGACATAAAAACTGTGAAAGTACCGTAGGTGGTACCGTAGGTGATGTGTCCTTAACTACTGTTGTATGGGGGCTACTTTTTGTTTTTGTGTGGCAAAATCATCAAATGAGTCCTCCCGCCCCGGGCAGGGCGGGAGAGACTGTCAGACTTGACTGACTAAAATCCACGGTGTTCTTCGGTAGCCTTTTGTGTACCGGAGTCGCGGTATACATATGTTCCGCAACCCCGACAAGGCTATGGCCCTTTATGGGGGAGCCCCGTCAATGGGGTCTACTTAGAAGGAAACTCACAGACACAAAGCCTGTGACCTGCTAGAAACCATTTTTTTTTCTTTTGTGGTTGTTAATTCTTGTTCTAATTTCGGTAGTGGCAGTGGGCTAGCCAACGTGTTGAACAGCCACTGGTTACCTTAGTAGACCTAAGGCCCTTCTTTGGTTTAGGTGCGAGCATGTCACCTATTAGTCGCCGTCCGATCATGGACCATGGACGGCGAGTCGTGTCCAATGAGCGCCTCTCAGAGCTGTGAGCATTCAAACATCTATTGCCGTCGCGGGATTGTCAAAACAGTTAATCGTTATCCTTGAACGTAAAAAGCTTTTGAAGGAACGTCATGGAATTTAGGCAGTTCCGAGTCCAATAGTCTCCGCTCCACCTAGGGCTGGGAGGACTCATAATGGGTTTCGCCCAGCAAAAAAGATTTTTTGACAAAGGTCAGCGCAAACACTGTATTAAAAAGTAAAAAATGATTTTTTAAGCTCTTTACAATATGTTTATATTACTTTTACCAACAAAATCGCATCCCAACAAACAGACGAACCGCAACGCATTTGGAGCCTTTATGCGGTAACGCGAATTATAACCGCTCAGAGAAGTGGTTTATCAAAGCTTTGATTTTATTTTGATTATACTATACATTGATACCGCATCAAATTACAACTGTAATACCATAGTGGTTAAACCGATTTGCAACATTTAGAACATCAACATTTGAAAAATAAACTTATTAAACGTAAAATATAACACTCAAAGAATGTGAGAATCGTCCTGTGGTAGTTATTTCTCGAATTTAAAGAAATAGCTATTATTCTAGCAAAAGATTATCAAAATCTATGAATTCATATTGGAGTTACAAGGTTACAGAAAGACGCTGAGACACGACAATTGCGTCAGTGGTTAATTAACTATGTAGGTACCGGAACTGTCAAAACAATTAACTGCTGATCCTGTAACATAAGGGCTATTGAATGATCAGCGTGGAATTTAGTCAGTAAGAGTCTGAAAGTCCTTTCAGCTTCACCTAGGGCGGGGTGACGCATTTGATAATTTGAGGTATTCCACTTAGGGCACCCGCTGACACCTGAGCTACTGGTACCTTATCTATTCGACATAAGGCTCTAGTCAAAATTTTTCATAGGTGCCAGGTGCCCTAAGTGGATTGCCTATGTCTGTTATGGTAAACAATAGAATCGCGCCATCGAGTCATGTCCCACCTATTTGTACTCATTAGTACGAAAGTCATACTAATTACCAAGAAATCTAGCAGCTTAACAAATAGGGCAATTAAAGGTGAACGCACATAAAGCTCAACTGTGATAGTACTCTATAAGATATCTCATCGCTGAACTCTGCGATGTGCTCTTCGACGAGACGGGGGCGGAACCTAGTGTCGCTGGCAGTACCTTAGTGAATAAGAAACTTCAGTCACAGCGTGGGTGTGTTTATAGAGAATAAGGCTATGCGTTATGCTGAGACGCAGGCAATGCAGCACAGCGCAGTACAGCATTGCACAGGGCAGGGCAGTTGAGGCAGACATGTGCCCCCTCCGCATGCTGCGACGCAACTGACATTCGCATCCTAACTAGTACAAATAGACGCTTAACAACAAAATGAGTTCAGAGTCAGAGTCTGATTATGAAATTAACGACTTTTCAGTTTGTCAAAGCGTAGAAAAAGTATTTGGCAAAGTGATTATCTAAAAAAAAATCGCTCTATTATTGTATTATTGTTAAAAAATACGTCTCGACGTGCACGCGCCGCGCAGAATTCTGTGCCGGCACTACAACGAGAGGCAGAGCAGGACAGACACATGTCTGCGTGGAATGTGCCTACGCCGCAGCGTACGTAGTTTAATGATGTTCCATGCTTTACAAAATCTACTCTGCTCTGCGCTGTGTGGGCCTGCGTAACCTGCGTCTCAGCATACGCCTAGCCTAATACATCACCTCACGAAACGGAGCATGGTAGGTATCAGCGTTGAACTGTGAAAATTTGCGGGTGTTGTGCTCGTTTTATTTCGGGTATCTGCGCGAAAACCTGTCATAACCATGCAGTCATAACATAAGGGATTTATTTTAAAGTAGAGAAGCACAGGGAAGAACTTCTTTTTGCGCCATGTTGTGCAGTTACTCTTGTGTGCGTCAGCGTTTATCTTCCAAGTTTCAGCGTCAAAATAAACGAATAGCGCAACCTTAATACAACAAGGGGTTGCCTAAAAAGTTACACAAATATCCCACACCCCTCCATTAAGTGACGGCAAACATTTATAAGGTCGAGCATTGAAATTCTTTTCAGTTCACAGAAATGAGTTTTTTTTTATGTGTTTTATAAAATGTTTGTAATTTGAAGTGACAGTGCTAGCTAGCGAATTTGGGGAAGGATTGATGGTTGAATTTTATTAAGAAATTCCTTCTAGAAAGACAACGTCTAAATTAGTGTGGAGCTCTGCCCCAGGGATGGCCAAAACTTAGATCTATTTCAGACATTAACTATTTAAAAGTGCTTAAAGATTTAATATTGGCGATTGCCGCAATAGCTCAAATTGTACGGCAATCGAACTAGCGTCAAGTCAGTCCAACGCTCAGCCTCTACGCCAACCGCTCTTGTGTGTTTATATATATTTAAAATTACTTTAAAACTAAATTAACTAGGTATAGAAATAAAATAATGCTAAACTAAACTATTTATAGCATCGTAAAATTCATCCTCATAGTTTCCAGCCGATAATGTGCCCAAGAGACTTTTACCTCATTGAATGGCAATAGTTACCCTCTGACTGAGGTAAAAACCAGCTCTTGGGTCACGGGAAGCGTCAACAACTCTTTCAAAAATGTCTCTGTAGAAGCTGTGAGAACTCGGACCCCACTCCTCCATATTTTCAACCCCAAACAATATTAATTTTAATACGTGTATATGCTGTAGATGGTCACAACTACGTACCTAACATAAATTTTCATTAAGGCGCTCTCTCAACGCGAGCATTCACATGTAATGTTACGTTACAGAATCGAGCATTTCATCGGTGAGGGAGAACAATCGAGCATCACAATGCGCAACTTGTATCAAATCGCGAGTTCTCGTCAGTCAGGGAAGAGTACCTACTGTAATGTAATGCTCAAAGTTGAATCTATAGTGTTACATTACACGAGAATGCTCCCTATGAGGGAGCGGCTTTGAGTATATGATATTCCTTACAGACTAAACAACATCATACCTAATCATATATCTGTCAAAGTTCAATGTCAACTGTCAGTTTGCAGTCTATCTGTTAGAATAATTGAAGATTAATTTAACAAATGCTTTCGCTGACATTAATAAACAGGATGACATTGACTTTCTTCAATGTCATATTTCATTCCTAAATTGGAGGGACGTTAATTGCATGGGCCATTACTTGCCGCTTTACTTATACAGGGTGGCAGAGGAATTAACGGCAGGAAGACGTACCTAGTTTGTGAAATTATATTAGTTTAATTATAAAACTTCGTTAGCGAGGATTATGATTTACCCCTTTGGGGATAGGAATTTCCAAAATCTTGAAAAAGATGTATTGTAAAAATTTTTGTTCACGAATTACTGTGACCCCGAAAAGTAAAGGGCCATTGAAGGATACAGTGGATTTTAGTCACTACGAGTCTGACAGTCCATCCCTGTCTGTTCTGCGTGGGAGGACTCATTTAATGAAAAAACTTTAAAATAAATAGGTGCCAATTTTATTATTCTTTCAACCTGTATAATTTCCGGTAACATGACAACACAACTTCCTGTTTACATCCCGTGACGTCACAATATATGCAAAGACAAAAGATAAAGCGTATTAACTTTAACACGGGTTTAAACTTGTACAATCTTATATTTGCGGTTCAGAAAGAAAATTACACATAGCAAAAGGACGATAAAAATATTTTTTGAACTGCAAAATAAGTATGTCTACCGAGTTTTTCTTAAAAGAATTAAGGAATTTGTATATGTCGCAGTGAAATGAGTAAATCAGGGATTTCAGGAAATCCCTAGGGACTTCACGAATTTCCGGCAGATGTGCAATGTTCTTATATTATAATTATTAAGTCTTCTTGCTAAAATAATTGAGTGTTTACAAGTTTAGACAAGACAATAAACTAAATTTTGTAAAATGTCAGAAAACGTGGGCAGGTCGTACTTCTGGGTGGTTTAAAAAAATGTTATGGAATAATGATTTCATGATATAGGATTCCTAGGGATTTCGTGAAATCCCTGATTTTCTCATTTCACTGCTACATGTACAAAAGGGATTTCAAACAAGGAAAATTAAAAAAGAGGATTTTGTTGTGATTCAATTTATTTATTAAGCTATGTTTAAGATTTTGATTTAGATAAATAATAACGACTGTAAATAACATTGAGCAGCGATAATTAAGACGAATTGAAGAAAACTATGATAAACTAATGCGCTTTTTTTAATTTCAGGGTCGGTTTCAGGTTAAAACTTGATCAAAATATGATTTCTGATAATAACAAGAATATTGTATTGAAAAGTTTGTAACAAGTATGTATTTTCATAATTATAATTCATATTTCATATTATAAATGTGAATTTGTTTGGACGGATGAATGGATGTTTGTTACACTTTAACGCAAAAACCATCGAACGGATTTGGACGAATTTTGGTATACTTAATAGGTTCGATATGTAGCAGGCGGAGCCGCTGGCAACTTGCTAGTACAAGAATTATCAATACATAGGTAGGTCTAACTTAGATTTGTACAATAACCACAATTTTTTTTTTTAATCTAGCTAGTAGCACAAATTAAATATGAATTTGCGACACTATAAAGAGTGTAGTGTTGCAAATCATATTTAGAAAAACCTGGAAATAGCAAAGAACACAAGAAAGTTTAGCAACCACGATGCAATCACCTTTTTTACATTTTTCATCGTGCAATTGTAAGTCAGTATATTTCAGTACAACTCTGACAGTCCCGTTCAGGGTGGGGCAGGATGATAATCTTGCTCTGGGTGGGGGACGCATTAATTTGATGATTTTACCACATTCAAAGTTCATAACATGGTCCCTTTTTACTCTTTGAGTAAGGAACCCTAAAATACTTCAAAACCAAAAAAAAATATGTTGAAAACAATATCACATTGTTTTCAATGTTTTACATATATTTTACCCCAGCCTTTTGCATACAATACACATATTTGTAGACCAATATTTGCTGTTTGATACAAAATTCAATTTCTCTTGACAATGCAAAAATATTTTATAATATTTCTGTTACAGAAAATATTTGTGTAGTTGGCAACTCAACCTAAACTAACAGATAAAATACATTTTGACAGCGAATGAAATAAAATAATATTCCAATGGTACATAAATTATACCACAGTAAAAGTAATAAGCATTTTTAACTCACTGATTTTATTCACTCTTATAATATAAGCGTGAATAAAATGAAAAAAATATTTACTTATTGTCAAATTTTAAAACATAACCTGCTACGTTTCAACAACAGACTGTACAAATCTGAAGTACATAGTACTGAAATAAAATAAAGCAAGACACCAACCGCAGTTCTTAAGCGGTTTTGCGTTGTCAGCTTTTCCTTTATCGTTTGTGTTTAATCATAGTGTGTGCGCAGCCTTACACAATAAATTCATGGACTCTTAAATCATAATTTAAACTCAGGTTTACGTAATTTACAGCATACATAGTTGATTAAATTCAATATTCTCGAGCTTTCTGTGTTGAAATTAATTTTATAAGTAGATGAAGATTTAATGCTAATTAAGTCTTACTAGAAATTCTATCAATTGTTAAATTCAAATAATCAATAAAAAAACCCAATTCTTGCTATTATTACAGGTAATGCGAACGTAACACCTTCACTTTGTAAGAATATAGGGTTCAGTCACAAAATGTCCCTTTCTCAAAATGTTCACAGGTAGCAAAAAATATTTTTCTCAGAATTTCCCTTTTTAAAATGTCACTTTCTCAAAATGTCCCTTTAGCAGAATATTCCTTTTAAAGTGGTTTAGTATGTTCATACTAAATCGCGGGGAACAGAAATATAGATAAATCAACTACGAAATATTAAGACCGCATGCACGATCTAAAGAACAAAAACTATTCTGTCAACTCGCTGAAGTACTACGTAAGCGAGGGGGACGGGGTATTGCGTTGTGATTGGCTAACTCAAGGTCTGTTCTGGCTCAAGGTATGGATACGGCTCACAGGAGTGGTCGAAATAAGACGGATATAAGACTTTTTTTCCTACAGACATCGGTCGCCTGTTATTAGGAGTCTAGTAATATATCGTCGTTGAGGTAAATGATGCGATCCGACCGATTTCGGCCAGGGCGATTGCTTCAGCTCCGTTGTAGTTTCCGTTCATGTACTCGCATGTGGCTTATGTATCCGAATATAGGTAGTACATAGACTAAACTGAGAGAGAATGAAATATTCATAATAATGTCCACAAACAAAAAGAGAAAAGAACAAACAAAAACTACCCTCAAATAAAATTTAAAACATCTTGCAAACGAAACAAAATATTTTTGTCTCTTGAAACTTTTTCGTCGACGAAAAAAACTGCTTTATCATTCGATTGTAATACGCGATGAAAAATGATGTTTTTGAACTGAGATCTTTTTAGACTGAAATAACTATTTTTATAATCTGTATTTCTTTAAGCCCATCGTTCAAGATGCAACTCAAAAGTAACAAGTTACAAACAAACCGCCAATGAGTCAGAAAAAACATCTGTATCAGTCGTATCAACGATGCGGCGCCCCCGTGTATCTTACGTGCAATGGAAAATATAGCAAAAATAAACAAATAATTGCTGACAGAAATAGGAGCTCTGCAGCGGGGCTCCGCCGACTTCGCCGTATTGTAATATTTAGACTACATTTACATTTCGGTGATTAATCATTTTTTTCAGACCATCGCTTTTCTTTCCTTATTTTTTTTAATAAAAAGCATGCATCAATAATTAAAATTGTTTCTAAAATAATAATATTTTGAGGCACTTATATATTGCTATAAAATCAATTGCTGTTCGTTAGTCTCGCTAAAACTCGAGAACGGCTGGACCGATTTCGCTGATTTTGGTTTTGAATTATTTTTGAAAGTCTAGGGAAGGTTTAAAACGTTATCCTGAGGCGGTACGAAGTTTGCCGGGTCAGCTAGTGTATTATATAAAAATCAATTGCTGTTCGTTAGTCTCGCTTAAACTCGAGAACGGCTGGACCGATTTGGTTAATTTTGGTTTTAAATTATTTCTGGAATTCCAGGGAAGGTATAAAAGGATTGATTTTGAGGCGGTACGAAGTTTGCCCGGACAGCTAGTTAAAAATAAATATACTACCCATTGGTAATTTTTGTTTTTAATTTACTTATGATATTTCAGAGTACTACCGTCGACAATGAGCTTAAATTTCATAGATGAATATAATGTAGGTACCTATCTAGAGAAAGCATTGTCGTGTATGAGTAATAGCTATGGAACAGTCTAGTCATGCAAGTGAACTTAAGGCTCGGTTTGGTACTGTGACTTGCGGAATTATTAATAGTACAATGTTTGTTTTGTATATCATTCATAAGGTGAATAGGTCGACCTTTATAAATGTATTCCTGTGTTCGATATACAGTCCTGTATTATACACGATTCATCCAAAGATATTTAGCAAAGTAAATAAATGTTTCTTTTTATATTACTTTGAAAGACTCGCGTCACTATTTCGCTTGATGGTAAGCAATGATTTGGTCGATGGTAAAGCACGCTTAGCTTCTTTTTTTTACGTGGTAAAATCATCAAATAAGTCCTCCCACCCATGGCAGGGCGGGAGGTGTTGTCAGTCTCGTACGGACTAAAATCCACGGTGTTCTTCAATAGCCCTTTATGTTCCGGGGGACTTTCTTATTAAGATAAGAAAGTCCCACGACCCTGATGGCGAGACATCGGTATTTTATTGGACTTACGAGTATGTTCAAAGCGTTTTGCCAATACGTTTATGGTCCGCACAGCAAAAGATCCTAGACCTTTACAATCCGGTGTCAATTTAATTCGATAAATCCCGCGACCCCGGCAGACTTTGGCTCTCTAGAGGGGGGCCCCCGTCATCATGCTGACACTCTTGCAAAGCAAAGCACGCTTGCGTTGAAGTAACTTATTCACTTTGTCGAAGTCCGACACCCTACACTTTTTACAGAATTATTTTGATGCCGATCCCATCCGTTCCCATAACTGACTGACCCAGATTGATTTTCAGCAGCGAAAACATTACAGGGAAATTATGCTAATTAATTAAAACTTTTTTTCTTCAAAATTTATGTCCGTCATTACTTAAAAGTTTTTTGACCAAGATTGATATTCTAACGATAAAATAAATTTCCATTTCGTATTTTTGATCGAGTTCTTAATTACTTTTGAGGTCGATTAACGCATTGGACGCATGACAGGAAGAGCCGAACCAATTAACTTTTTACCTTGAAAATCAAGGAAGGAAAAATTGATAGGAGGAAAAAAATTAGATACTATGTCGTAGGATATTGTGAAAATGTAATCTTTGCAAAATTCGGAGGACTTAAGAAACTAGGAAATCGAGGATTTTCTTTATTCTTTGATTGGAAACTTAAACGATTAGCGTCCAACGTCCTACTCTGGGTGGGTCCTCCATTGGATGACTTTACCATACAAAAAAAGGATAATTAGAAGTAAAGTGTAACGAAATAAATAAAAGATTTCTTGAATGTAGGTTCGATCAGCAGACGGAACATCTGTGAGTGACTAACTTTTAATAACTGTCAATCCAAATTACTCGCAATTATCACAAGAAAGCAATTTTCTTTCTACGTAAATAAAGTATTTTCATGAAATTGCTGAAAACAGCAGCAATACAACGGATTTCTTTCTTTTATAGTGAAAATATTTTCACTTTTTTTCGAAAAAATATAATAGAACTTTATGTTTTCTCTGCAACATAATTATTATAAGATTGCTTGCACAGCAAAATGAAAATATAAGCAGTGGCGGCGGCGCAGTGGTCAAACGATCGACTCCCGCGCAACGTGTCGCGGTTTTGGTTCCTACACGGTACAAATTATATTGCTGTTTGTATTTGTGAGTTTAAAAAAATGAAAAGCGAGTACTTTTAAAATCTTTAAAAACGAAGCAGGAAAAATTAAAAATTCCCTGTGTGGGGACAGCATTTGAAATAAACAACGCTGAAATAGGTTTTCATCAAAAACGACGTTGAAAATTGTGAAAAATAAATACATTCCAACTTACTCTCTTCGACTTCTCTTCTCTTTACGATGCGCATCGCATGCGTTAATGCGTTTAAAAAAAAAAAACTCTCTTCGGTTAGAGCACGTCGTTCCGTTATCTGCTAATAATTATGGAAGCCACTTAATTAACTATTGCGTTCAAGAATATGCAACAGTTAAGTATGCGAGCTTGCTAAACTAACTAGTAGTTCGGAGTTTAGTTAACTAATAGTGGCGTGTGCTGAAATTAACTACGGCATATACTTCCTTAATTTCCATAACATCTTGGAAATATTACGGAGTGTTTCCGTAACTAACGCTAATATCCGTTATGAGCGATAAGATCGGAGTTGTACCCATATAATTAAATAAAACATATTGTTCAAAAATGTGTAGGAAATAAATGTTTTATAATACACTCAAGTCTAGCTAGACAAACTGGCTGGCTGACTGACTGATTGATCAACGTACAGCAGAACCCAATGGGCCTAGAGGTATGGTTTTCACAAATGTTCCTAAAAATTTCATTACTGTGACTTCTGAACGTAAAGGGCTATTGAAGGACACCATGGATTTTAGTCAGTATGAATCTGATAGTCCTTCCCGCCCTGTCTTGGGTGGTAGGACTCATTTGATGATTTTACCACGTTAAAAAATAAAATGACGTACCTAAGTACACAACTAAGAACGAAGTTTAACAAAATCGACACATAAGGGGGGTTAAAATTGGAATGAATGTCTTTGTTTAATTAAATCTCATCCAACTTACTTTAAACTTCGAATTAAGATTTATCATCTCAATGAAAATAAGACTTGTTTATTTTTTTTGCAAATTCCAACCTCAGAGATGGTAAATGAAAAAATTGAAAACCTCGCAATCAAAGTTGCGGAAGAGAGTGCTAGTATATTATACTGTTCTTATTTTATAGATTCCCCCTTTGAGGGGTGCTAAACATTAATGTTGGGGTTGCTGAATCACGTTCAGATTGTTTCGGCAGAAACCCCGAATGTATTAGCATATTCGATTAGGCCGCCCGTCTTAGCCAAATCATGGCGATAAGAACATAATAATTTATGTTATATGAGTGCTCCCCTTTAGAGGGCCAAGGCTTGCCGGGGTCGCGAACTACCGCGAGCCCGGAATGTAAAGGGCTATTGAAGGACAGCGTGGATTTTAGTCAGTACGAGCCTGACAGTCCCTCCCGCCCTGCCCGGGGTGGGATGACACATTTGATGATCTATTTTACCACGTAAAAAAAAAAGAGGCTTGCCGGGGTCGCGGGACTCATGAAGTACCGTGATCCCGGAACATAAAGAGCTATTGAAGGACACCGTGGATTTTAGTCATTACGAGTCTGACAGTCCTTTCTGCTCTGCCCTGGGTGGGAGGACTCATTTGATGAGTTTACCACGATATGACAAGAAAGGGTGCTCCCCTGATACAATATCATCGTCTGCCTAGTCTTTTTCGTTTTGGGGATGTTGCTGTGTATGGCTCAAAATGGCCAAGTTTTGGTGTTATTGAGAAGATGAAAACCACAGACTTCACGATCCGAAGTAGTTTAATATAAAGTTACAGTTTTAAGTTACAGTATTGAATGCTAATCCGTGGTCGTGTCGCTAAAGTAGATGTTCAACTAACGTTTAGTATATTGAAAGTCACTATATTTACTAGTATAAAGGTGTATTGATCATGAGGTGTAGTTTTCCGGCGATTCCGAGGCCGAATACCTGACACTGCGTGACACACGACACCGAATCTTCGTGTGAATTAGCTTTATTTTTTAATTAACCTTAAGGTTTCTAGTTCGACCTGTATGTATGTATGTTTGTCCGCGATTATATCGCGTTTGGCTGGACGGATTTGGATGCAGTTTTCAGGAAAGTGTTCATTGTATTCCGGAGAAGGTTTAAGTATATAACAATAATAGATACCCCGTGAAGTTGCACACATAGATTCATTTTTGTTGCTTACTAGGATTATAGATTTTCAAAGGCGCCGATTATATTATGAAGATTTTTGTGGAAGTCGGTGGCCATAGTCAATGAAATAAAAAAACAAAGCCACCGACTTCCGAAAGAAAAGTTATTTTATGGTTTTTTGCGTTTGGTTTTGAAGTCGGTTCCCTTTTTATTAAAAAAAGTTTTTGTATTGTTTATGTTTTGTATTATTATATCAGTTAAAACTTATTGTATTGTATTTTATGTGGGCCTTGAAGCCTGAGGTAAATAAATAAATAAAATGAATTAACGAAAGTAGGTCGCGTAAACCGTACATGCTGAATACATAATATGTATAGAACAGAATAGAATATCATTATTTCATCATTCTCGTGTGTTGAGCTACATCCCCAAAACGTTATATACTCGTCAAAACAAAATAGGGGCCACTTATTAAATTGCACTTTAATCAAGTATCACTCTTATTCTGTGTACATTATAGATGGTAAATACCTTGTTATGGTTTCTTTCAAGTATTAATATTGTTTCTACTCCTTATTTGGAAATTTATAACTTTTTTTAAATTAGATATTTGAGATTTCTTCGAATGTACGGTTTGGTGTTTTTTATTTTTCAAACTTCTAACGGAGTTTTTTTCGACTTATACAGCAAGTAGGCTATAACGATTGTTTAATCTCATAATGCCATTTATTCGGAAACATATGGATGCAAAAACAGCCACTTGGGGTGTTGCCTTAATCCAGGGGGGGCGTAGCCAGAACAGGTAGGTCTTATGGTGGAATATTCCCAACCAGTGGTTCTAAAAGTTTGAAACTGGTCTCAAAAGACGGGTTATATCACCAGACGCCGTGATCCAGGAAGAAAGTAAGTAAGTAAAGCCTAAGAAGACCAATAAGTTTGATTAACCGTGCAAATAGAGCGAAAATCTACCGCGCGGACCGTACAAACTTCATTGCGTTGAGCTACAGGCACCCCTATAATTGACTAGACTATTCCGAATCGACTCCATGAAGACTAACAATACTCAAGAAGATGCTTGGTTCTTCTCCAGTTAACTGGAGCGTATGGTGCAAATCGTGAAACATTTGCAAAGAGAAAAATTATTTAACTGTTTTGAATGGGCTTCATTGCTTTTTATTTATGACTGCAGGCTTATTTTTTTTAATAAAGACTGATTCATTAGAGTGTAGAGAAGATCTAAACAACAGGTTTCAGATCCTTGCACTCTTGAAACAGACTGATCCGATAACATCTGAACTATGCTCTGGGGCGGTTTTCTCTATCACGCAAAACTGAGCTCGCACTTCGTAATAACGTTGCTGTAAGTGCTCTAAATTGCGTAGCGAATGTGGTGCAACTCCACATTATCCCATTCGCACAGCGTCGAGTACCTGAGTTCATCTTCAAGCAGGATAATGTTCGAGCGGACACGCTGCGACTAACAGTGCATACATTCGCTGACGTTCGAATTACAATGTTACAGTGGCTACTCAAGATTTTTACCTAAGTTTTATTCAGCATTTTAGAGATTAGTTAAAGAGGAGTGCAAAAGAAAGTCAAATTCCCATCAACACCCAGCTAGATCTCATAAATTGTCTGAAAACTTGCTGGTAGAGAATTCCAAAGAAAATGTTTGGTATTTAATCCTGAACATTCCACATCCATTAAAATGAGTAGCACAGAGAGAATAGAGTTAAAAGTGAAGCTTTAAAGAACCCTTTGGAACATCAAAGACGTTATTTTTTCGAGTTTTTTGATGTTTTGTGTAAGTTGATACATTCCTGCAATTCCCCACTTTTCATTCAATTTCGTTTAATTTAACGATTGATTGGAATACAAACTTAATTTTTGTGTATTTTCAAGTAAAATCGTTAATATTAATCAGATTCAGTCATTATAACCAGTAATATTTAAATATTATTTAATAAATCGACAAAAATCAGTTGGCCCTTATTTTCTTTTGAGTAGTATATATTTGTATTACATCACGCTTGTAATCTTCGAAGGATTTGGCAGTGTAGGTACCTCATATAGTTTATGCAAGCTTCGCCAGCTACCTATAAATAGACTAGCGATCCGCCCCGGCTCTGCACGGGTGCAATCTCTACTATCTTACCTATGTATGTTATATACATAAAAACCTCCCTCTTGAATCCCTATATCTATTAAAAAAAAACCGTATCAAAATCCGTTGCGCAGTTTTAAAGATATAAGCATAGAAGGGGCAGGAAGCGGGAAGCGATTTTGTTTTATAATATGTAGTGAAAATAAGGGCCTATTTCCATGAACAGGGTCTAAATCCAGACGGAAGCATTCCTGATGGAAAAAAAAAATACAGGATACAGAACAGAACAGTTAAATTCGTTCTTCGGGAACCTGTCAAGCTTCATTGTATCCGCGCTATTCTGTTGGTCACCACTGTTTATTTTGACTTTCAGGAGTTGCAGTAGTTTGGGAATAGTGCTATGGGATTGTTCAAACTGGTAATCGAAGCCAGGATTTCTCATTCAGCAGTTTGGTTGGTTGAGAGCCTCACAGGCTAATCTTCCGGGTTAAGCCGGGCTTGCTCCGGTTGGTCCATGGATGAGTGACCATCTGACATAGCGAGTTTCCTCCGTGCCTCGGAAAGCACGTAAACCCGTTGGACCCGGCTGTCATTTGTTGATCTTTGACAGTCGTTACTGTTAGTAAGAAGCTCTAAAGTCTGACAACCAGTCTTACTTTTGGGTTATCGTATTGCCCAGTTACTGGGTTGTGGAGGTCCGATAGGCAGTCGCTCTATGTAAAATACTGACTATTCAGCTGGTCTGGTTCGACTGGAAGCCGACCCCAATGTAGTTACGAAAAGGCTAGGCAGATGATGAGTTACATTGGCAGCAATGGCAACCTTTAGTAATTCTATAAGTTTAATGAGTTAAAACTCAAGCTTTTACAATCTTCACCTTCCATTTTTCTCTTAGCTTCGCCATCGCTCAAACGCCGAGTCACGTCATCGCTATCCATCATCGTAACATTAAAAACTTGTCGCTAAAATGTCAACGTTAAATTAAAACCTAAACGGCCGTCAATCACAGCGAGTACTGGCTTTTCATAATATTGTTGTTTTTTCTGTTTCAGGGCAGCAGTCGTGTTTCATTCTGTGACAACTGATTGAATTATTGCGACTAAATGATAAATGTGTTTTGATTTTGAAATAGTTTCTTTTTTGTTTTATTGTAGACTAGCGGCCCGTCCCGGCTTCGCACGGGTGGAGGACTCGGTCTAAAACCCGGTCCCGATGGTTACAAACACAACAATAAAATAATTATCCGAATCGGTCAAGCCGTTTTCATGTTATGTCGTGACAACGGAAAACGGCTTTCATTTTTATATATATAGAAGATTGGACACAATTGAAATACGAGATAGATAAAAACACTAGTTTAGGTAAAGAAAACAAGTCGCGTAACTGAAGGCATTTCCATCGGCAAAAAAGCTAACGATTTCCCCTGGTTTCGCACAAGTGCCATGATAAAACAAAGTAACTTTACGGCGGTCATTTGTGAAACATTAACAAACTTTTATGGGATGAAGGACAACATAGTTATTCTATAAACTATGAAACCAACCCAAAAAAATCTGGTGTTTCAAAAATTGACAACGAAATATCCACCAATTTGTAAAATAAAAATACCTGATTCTTCTTTATGTTTCAGGGTTGATTTCTTATTCATAAACAAAATAATACACTACAAAGCGCTGACCTTAAATTGAAAAATATGCAAGATCTATCCATACTCCTACCCATATTTGCAAAAATAAATGATTTGATTTGAAAGAAACGGTTAACTTATGTTTCGGATACAGTAATTGCCTTGAAAAAAAAACTAGGCGTAACTTTAAGATAATTTCTTCAAGCTCAAATTATCTATTTTCTTTTATCTAACCCTGATTTGAGCCTATCCCGAACTTGTCTGATGTAACATTATTTCCAAACATTGGATCCACAATTTCACCCACACGTGAGGTCATTGAATATCCTTACCCTGTAATATAATAAATGTAGGTAGACCGTCTAAGGAATTTAATTTGCATAAGTCCGGTCGAGTGTACCTTTGACCTTATTAGGATAAGGTAGATTCTTGAAGAGATTGTGATTACTTTTATGTATAAAGCTGACTATCTGTTTACTGAACTTCTATGTATAGATAAGAAGGTGTATTAATTTATCGTCATTAGCAGCTTTGTTCGTCGTAATGAGTATAGATTAAGGGTACGTTCATATTTGACGGAATATCTGTCGAGCGGATCATCGAATGTTCTTCGAGGCACTAACGGATCATCCGTTCAGTGAACAGTCATTTGTTTTTCTATACATTTGTCTGTTCTGGCGTTCCGCAACCGATGATCCGCGACGGATGTTCCGTCAGATATGAACCCACCCTAAGATCAATTAAGTGCTTTGACCAAAAGTTAATTTCTAGCAGAACGTTACAACTGTGTTACAAAAGGTTGTGTGGAAGATATCGCTGTTAGCGATAAGATCGCCTTTGTAACCAAAGCATTAGAAATATTGTTAAACCATTAGTTGTAACAATTTTGGTGTACATTAAAGTGTCTTCTATCTATCTAACTGTTTTGGTAAAATTTTGGCGTTTGCTGAAATAGAGACTGCACATTTTTGGTACCAAAAAGTTTTTCCGAAATTATGCGACGTTTTCTGAGTATGGAATTTATTTTTAAGTTTATAATTTTGGGTTTTCTTTATTGTGCACAAAAAAAAAAAGAGAAGTAACTTCTACACTTTTAATATTAAGTACTTTAGAAATCCTTGCCAGCAGAACCTCTAAAGGAGAAATGAAAAATGTCTTTCACATTTAGAAGACAGTGATATTGCTTAATAAGCATCTGTGTTAAGAATAGAAACACCGATGACATCTATTCGTATTGACAATCGAAAATTGCGGGTAGCTAGCAATAATATATCGAGCTCCAATCTCCCGACTAGCATCGGAGAGTTAGTTATCTCTGCATCTATCTATGGTGCATCTGATTAATGTTAAATTGTACTGGAGATTTGTTTACGCTAGCAAAATACGATCGTTACATTATTAACTGTTGAGATGTGTGGAACTTGTTTTGTGTTTTGTGAACTTTTATTTGTGTGTAGTGTATTTATTTGTGCGAATGTGTTGAATCGACGGATTGATTACGCGTCAGTCACATAAAATAAACGCTGTTGTATCTATTGTTCATTTTTGATACCCGGAAACCTAGCAAGCAGCAAGCAAGTTTTAACTCAAATTATTGGTAAGCGGATCTTATTTTACTTTTTTATTAAACATACGCATTTTTTTTTTAATTTTTTTACTATTCAAACTGATTTTCATCCGTGCACTCACCACGTAGGCTTAGTTGAAAAACACGGGCACTAGTTGTTCGGTATGCTGAATGGTGGCCTATAATAACGCGTGAGTATTTAGGCCGTGGGAAAGAGACAGAGTTATATAAGTCGCTTAGCGGGTCAAAGCCGGTAACCGTGATCCTGAAACGTAAAAAGGGTTATTGAAGGAACACCGTGGATTTTAGTCGAGACGGGTCTGACAGTCGCTTCCACTTTATGTTGGACTCATTTTTGATGAATATACCAAGAAAAAGAAATGGCTGGTGGCTGTCTGCCAATATTAGCTTCTTTATTTTCTACAGCAATAAATATAATGCATTACGTTTATCAAAAGTCGGCGATGCAAAGTTAAATGAAAAAAGTTTACAAGTTAATAAGTAATTTAAAATGAACGATGGATGAAGATAATGAGATAACTTTACGGCACAGACAGGGATGTAAATTGCTTCAGAGGAATCAAAAGAGATTGTAAAATTGAAATTCCTTGCATTTAAGTGCTACTTGTTTGATTTCTTTACAGACTTGTGGATCTTATTTTTTCTAGTTTTTACCGGGCTGCACATGAAAGAACATTTTTTATAAACATTGCCCCGCAATTATTAGTATATAACCGCCTCTAGCCTAAATCCATCTGTAGACTAAAATGCATCAACAATCAGTCCAGCCTATTTTAGTAGAATGAAAAGCCTTTTTGGCGCAGCCGTGAGACACACGAAATTTATCTTTTTATTTTTTCTTGTATTTGATAAATTTTCTTTTTTTGTTTATTTTATTTTAAATGTGCGTACCTATCGTGGTCCCTTTGCGCCAAATAAATGTTTTTTTTCTTTCTTTCTTTAAAAAGTTAACTTCGAGGTAAATAAATTATCTTGTAAGTATCATTACCTATTCAACACAAAAAAAAAAAAAAGCAAATGTATTGTGTTTTCTCAAGTCACAAAACTTACAAGTCATTGTACTTTCGAACTTACAGGTCAAAGGTATTTTTTGCGGTTAGACTTTGAATAAAATATAAATTTTAATGTAGATACACAAAAGACAAAATGTTTTAGCTATTTATTATTATTCTGAAAAAGATGAGAAAATGTAAACATCACACACGCATGAAAAAGATGAGTAGTAAGAGCTTCGAATAAGCATAGACGATATTTTTATTATGTATCACAAAAGAAGTCTTAAAGAAACTTGGAGAAAATTTTTGTAACACGAAATAACAAGTGTCACCTTTTTAGGTCGCGGACAAACATACAGGTTGAACTGAAAAACTACTTTTTTTTATAGTTGGGCCTCCCTTTAGAGTGCCAAAGAAGTCTGGTGGGGTCGCGGGACTATCGAATTACTGTGACTCCGGAACGTAAAGGGCTATAACAAAAAATAACTACTCATTTTTCTAGTCTTTTGTGGGAATTTCAGATAAGTTTCCTGATTAGTTAAGGCATCAGTTCATGCGATGTTTGCAAAGAACAAAACACGGTTTTGTTCTTCATAAAACGTTTAAGTTTTGGCGAAAAGCACGGTAAATATTCATAAAATTTTAAAATATTGAAGAAATATCTTACAGGAAGCGAGTATAGGTACTCGCATATTTCTCGATATTTCTTCAATTCTATAAACGAGGTTTTATTATTTGACTACGGCATAATCATAAAATCAGAGGTTTCAACACAAGTTTACGAGGACGGAGGAACTGTTTTTTTTTTCATAAAAATAACGTTAAAGATTCCGTTTACGTCACGTGCAAAACGTGCAAACTCGTGCTAGAGCTTTAATACTTCAACGATATCCCCAAATTGCTGACGATATCCAAAATATCTGGTACATAAATTCAGTAATTTCTATAATTTATTGTTGTTCTTGTAATTAATTGCTTTTGCAAGCGATACCCTATCACTGATTAATTGTCCCCTTGAGGCTTGAATATCAGTTTTGTAATGTAAAGCATTAATTTTGTTAGTTAGGGTTGAATTTGTTTCACTATGTGATGGCACTTGTCGTAGTGGCTGAGCAATTGGACTGCTGTGCTGTGTGTCGCTGGTTCGATCCCGGCACGGATAAACATTTGTATGATGTGCAATTAGCTGTTCCAGGTCTGGGTGTTTGTGTATGTGAGTTTATATGTTTGTAAACGCACCCACGATACAGGAGAAATTCCTAGTGTGGAGCAAAAAAAATGTCACAATATCATTTACTCCTTTTTCATTCATATAATTCCTTACACAACCCATCCATCTTTTCTTTGACCTTCCTCTTCCTCTCCATCCATCAACATTCATACTCATGACTCTTTTAGTCACATGATTATTATCCCTTCTCATCACAATATGTCCATACCAACACCAAGACAGACGGTTAAAGCGGCTCCCAAAACTGAAAATAATGCACTTGTTTTTCCAGCCATTGCAATCATTTTCTCAAACATCACTTTTATGCGTTACTTGGCTAATTAATCAATTAATAAACGGCCTTCAGACATTGAGCTATTATTACTACGTAGTAATAATAGTTCAATGCCTTCAGATGGTTAATTTTCTAATTAGTTCTAAATAACAGAATCACAAATGATGTACAGATAGCGCGCGAGTTAAATGCAGTCGGGGTCTGAGGTGAAGAGCCCCCCACTACCCGCACGCCCCACCTCACGCGCCTGCAGTGTAGTACTTTGCCATCCTTGTCAACAGCACTACCGCATTCCTAAGCTCTGCATTCAACTCGCGCGCTTAGTGTACCTACTCGTAGGTGTCAAAATGTCAATGTCAGAGTCATTATTATGATTTTAATACATAAATAAACAATCGTAATTAATTGCATGACAGCTCACTGGTGTCAAATCAATAAACATAATTACAATTTCATTCCATTTCTGACAATCACTTGAAGTATACAGACGTGGCATGACGTTTTGATTTGTATGATAAAAGAAAAAACGAAAATACAAAACATCGTTAGATGCAAAATGATGTGAAAAGGTTTTATGCAATCTTTGAACAATCAATTTGAGAGTCTCAAATAATTGTTTCCAATAATAATTGTTTAATAATGTTTTTTTTCTGTAAAAATAATTGTTTAATAATGTTCTTTTCGGTTCAAGGATGGCTGGAATAGGCACACAAGAGATTTGGTAAGAAAAACAAATAGCCTTTGTCCAGCTATCGATACAACACTGGCTAAAAGAAACGAAACATATCCGTCAAGTTGATAAAGACATTCTCGCCATATCATTTCAGAACGCAAACACTGAACACACAATTTACACTTCAGTGAAGCCGTCTTACTCATCCCCCCACTCCACATGATCCACATCCGCATTGTCATCCGATCTTGTCCTATTCCTCGTCTACATAAGTAGATAATCGCTTACCTTCCCTATATTTACCAGCACATCCAGGGCCGAACTGGACGTATAGTCGAGAGGGCCTTTGCCAGCTGGGCCCCAGGGCTTGCAACAGGCCTTGTAGTAAAAAGGGCCTCCGTATGTTAGGTGTTCTTGCGACCAAAATGTACAGAAATGCATATAGTTCGTTCACAAAATTAAAGAGAATGAAATAGAAAAAAAAAAATGGTTACGCCTAAACAGGCCGTCTCTCTTACTTTTTTTGAGATGGTAAAACAATCAAATGAGTACTCCCGGCCTGGGTATCAAACTCTTGCTGACTTTAAATCCACCCTGTTCTTTTTATTGCCTTTTTGCGTTCAAGGCCTACATTATGTTGACCCCGTAAGAAGGGCATACTTGATACTTGAAACTAGTTTTCCCCAAACCAGCACGGGTAAGGAGGCACCCGGGCTACACTGCCCTAGTCCGGCCCTGATCACATCTCAATATTTACCCAACTGAATAAATCTATCGGCTTGTCGACGTCTCTATTTATTTATCTATTCCAGTTTCTGATGATATTATAGCTTGCCTGCGGGAATGAATAAATAAAAGAATTATGTATTTTGTGAAAATGTGTATAGATAGTGTAAAGAAAATCTGAGGAAGGGAACAACTTTTCAGCTGCGGGTTTGTTAAAATTGTGAAAAAAAATATTAGGCTTTTAGCAAACAAAAGCGGAATTTTAAAAAAATGGCTAGTGCGTGTTGTGCTCGTCGTGCCTCGCAATGTCACGCGTCGTGAGAAGTTAGCTTAACTTTTTTTAAACGCTCCTATAGTTTTTGGCTTTACTTATTCAGTGTAACAACAATGAATAATGAGATAAGATTTTCGATACTATTTGCTTTCAGCATTTTCTAAGAATTAGGAACAAACGAGTATCTTTGTATTTATCCTCATATGTCTCTTGTATCTTTATTTTCTGATCTATTATCTATGATTTCTGAATGTCAAAACATCAAAAGAAGAAATCGCTGCAGGCTGATTTTATGATCTGTCAGTTTTTATGGTAGTTTCATAGGCTTCCACTTAGGTAACGGCTTTCCCATATATCCAAAATTATCCAAATGCTGTTTTTGAGAGTCATCTCGGTCCAGCCAATGCTTTTCAATAAGGACATAATGCGGACCCGGAGTTTTCTGGATTTTTAACTTTATGCTCTGATCATAAAGTTGAAAACTTATTAGAGACAGACTTGATTTTGACGCTGCTGGGCTGTGTCCTTAAGGTGGGTTGCTAGACGACGTGTGCACGAGCCGAGCGAAAATTCGCGTAGTGTGGATCGACTTACAAGCCATACATATAACAAGCGCGCTTTGATTGTTTGGTACGTGCTCATCAGCGCTCCGTCTATCGTCGGTTTTATTACTAAAATGCAAAGAGATTTGCAAAGAGTTCGAACAGAGTAATGATTGTCGGTTTCAGTAGAACGGCTTGGCTAGAGCTCAGCTCGTGCTCGACTCCTTAGGGTTAGTGTGCATTTAAAGAATACCTATCATTGCTGGTCATGGTGATATGACATATACACATGTGAGTTTTTTTTCCGTCGCCTGGATGATATTTTGAATTACAGAGGAGAAACACTATCATTAGAAGTTTTTCTAAATTCTGTATTCTGTTTTCCCTGTTGTCCCTGTTTAAAAGATAAAGTTTCTTAAGATTCAAACTTAAGAATAATCCCATTTATTTTATAGAACAAAATATTTTTTGCAAAAATTTTCTAATGAAAAACGTTAATTTTCACTTTAATGGAAAGAAGTTGTTTTTAAAAAGTTTTAACAATAATTTGTACGATTTAGGAGTAGGTGTGAGACTAAGTTGATTCAAATGTTTTGGATAGCAATTGCCACTTCAATTTGAGCACTTAGAGTGTTATAGATTAAACTTTGACTTTTTTTTAAACAGTAAAATTCACTTAAAATAATAATTTATATAATATATCTGATTGAAATCAAAGCGTGGGTGTTTCTAAAATATTTTTGAGTAGTTCATCATTTTATTTCAGAATAATAAATGACTACAAAGCATCTTTCTTTAAACATATCAATAAATAAAAATGCTTATTTCGATACAGCTGATAAAATAATACTTTACAGACAGTCTAAAAAAAAATTGTATTCTCTCGTCAGTCACATTTGACTGGCTGACTAAAAATTAACGCGTTGTTTCACTTGCGAAAAAAAAAAGTTGATTATTTGATAGAATATAAAAACAATTTATGCATGCATTCTAACTCCTGAGTTTATTCAAATTATATCTCCCAATTTAGCATCAGACAGAAGCAATTTAAGCAGCCATTGGCCCTCCATCTTTATAAATTCATCAACGTGAAATTTCAGAAGTTTTCAGTGAAATAATTTATTATCTTAACTAACTTTTCCTAGAACTTTCCGCTTTATTATTTGTTTTGACATAATAATATTACACGTAACGTAATTGTAAATTATTTATGCTTTAGCGGATTAAAATGTGGATGAAAAATCAAAATGAAGATTTTTTTCGTTTTCACTAAGTAACTCTTATTTTATTCCGTATTAATTATAGCGACACGCCACGACTGCGTAGGAGTGCAATCTCTTCAATATTATGAATATTATATTGTTCTACATAAAAACCTCTTAAATCTCCTTATCTATTAAAAAAAATCCGCATCAAAATCCATTGCGTAGTTTTAAAGATGTAAGCATACATAGGGACAGACAGAAAGCGGCGAGCGGCTTTGTTTTATTCTATGTAGTGATACATAATTATTAATTATTTGTCAAGATGGAGCGAAGATCTTCGTAATTGTTTGACCGGTGGACGGTAACAGCTGGATGAGAGTACCCGGTGAATAAGGCAGATGGTGAAAATTGCCAATCTCATTGTTTTCTAACCCTTTTTCTCGCAAGACTCTTCGGCCACCATAGGCTCGGGCAAGCGGGCGCGAGTAATGGGCAACTACCGACCATGGACCATGCCCGTGTCGACAGTGTGCGTCGTGATTCACGCGCGCTTCAAAGAGCGTCAGCAAGACGACGCACGGTGGGCCGAAAATCGGCTTTCATAGACTTAGGCATTTTATTTTGCAAGTGCCATTTTTTATGCCGGATATCACTTCTATTAGTTATAACAATATACAAAAATGACACCAGAATTGATTCTGCACAAAAACGAAGGAATTATAATTTTTTTACGAAAATTTTGTATGGAGCTAGTATGAAAAATCGAAATATCTCGAAAACGGCAGGGATAACCCTAATATCCTTATAGGGGGTTATAGTACTAATTATTTGTGATTTTTTGACATAAGTTACATAATGGTTGTGAATGCCGTTTTTTTTTTAAAAATCGTCAAAATATTTTCATTTATTTTTACATATGAAACGTTCCTTTTAGTGTTTAAGTTGAAGATTTCAGAGCTTTAACAACTCTTAACATAAAATAGCATGACATCTATAGACCTGAAGGACTAGACAGAAGTGTGTAGTATCTTGTAAGATTTCCAACAATACCAAATAGTTGAATATCAGTGTCAAAGTGCCCATGCAGTCGCTTCTTTTTGAAAGATAGGGGAATGAAATTGTTAATTGATCATACCCTAAAAGTATGATTATAACATAACCGGACACATAATAATATCGACACAAAAGGAATTTTAAGACCTTGCAGAAGATCAAAATACAAAATAACATCTTGTGTAGTCATCTAATGAGTCTGCTGACAAGTAATTAAGTAATTAGAATGATGGTTGTAGTTTTCTGATTCTAATGAGCCTAATATGTGATTAAATGATTTGAAATTTCTCGTAACAATATCTACTAAGAACTGCAGTCACTTTTTTTGTAATTAGTGAGCTAATGTGATTTGCTAATGTTGATTAGTTGTACTATGAGTTCTACGAAATGTTTTTACGATTATAAATTTTCAATGTCATATCTTTTATAACTTTAACGAGGGTAGTTTACTAATTATTGACTTTATAGGTACCTACAATAAAAGGGCTACAATTTTGTTCCATAATTTAGATTGTTCACAACTGTGTAACTGCTAACACTAAAACTAAGTATTTGCTTTGCGACTATAAAATCTTAGAATGGAAAGTTTAATCACCAACTTAGACTTGTTTGTTCTTCTAAAAAGTGAGTGTCCTTCATTTAATCATGAAGTATTGTTTAGTGCAATTGTGTCTCGCATAGGCGATTGTCTTTCTGCCGAAGATCAAGTAACTCTCAAAGAATTTTGCCGTAGATTCACGCGATCTGCTTTAAACAGGTGGCAGAAATCTAAACGATTCTTTGATAATTTTAGAAATACGTACGGAGAGTGGCTGCAAGCAAATATTGATTGGCCGAGTTGCGTGCTTACTTTAATAAATCAAGAACCAACTGTTGATGAGATACCAAGAGCACGTTCAGTCTCTCCAGAACCTTCGACATCATCGACTGTTGGAACAATGACAAAAAGGTCCCGAAAACCATTCAAAGATCTGGGAAGCAAACAGAAAAAGAGAAGATCTAGTGAGCACATAGGCGAGGATTCCTGTGAATTGGCATATGCAGCTGCAGCGCGTTTAAAAGAAGAAGGGTATGAAGATATCGCATCTGTAATCGAATATATGATCAAAAATCCAGAAGCTGCCGTTAAAATCAATGAAAGCATTAAGAAACCAGTGAAAACAGTAATATTTACACCAGAGAAAGCACTTGGATTACTTCTTTCACTTAAGCTTTCAAAGTGGCAATATATTACGTTGCGAGAGACTGCCATTCGGGAAGGTGCTAAGGATATTTACCCATCCTACTATAAACTGCAACAAACTAAGCTTGCATGCTACCCTCCTAATCTATCAGTGTCAGTTACTGATTCATCAGCTAGAATTACACTTCAAGCTTTACTTGACATCACGGTGAAGCGGATTCTTCAAAGTCTTTCTGATAATGTGGAAAATAAGCAGTTAAAGCTGATATCGAAGTGGGGATTTGATGGTGCTTCCAATCAAAGCCGATACAAGCAGAAAATGGACGGCGAGCATGATGATTCAAGCATTTTTATGACCTCCTTGGTGCCACTGAAACTTACAGATGGAGATAATACTATATGGACAAACCCGAAACCATGCTCAACTTTTTATTGTCGTCCGGTTCAGTTCACTTTTGTAAAAGAAAGCGATGCAGTTGTCATTGATAACAAAAGAAAAATGGATGAGGAAATTGAGGCCCTTAACCCCACAGAGTGCATTAATAGTAACAGGGTGACTCATAAACTAATGATGACAATGATCGACGCAAAAGTCTGCACGTACCTTTCTGAAGCTAGATCAAATGCATCATGCTACCTGTGCTTAGCAAAACCAACAGAAATGAACCACTTAGATGCTGTAACATCAAAAACTGTGTGTTCTGACATATACGAATTTGGCCTATCATCCCTACATGCCCGTATAAATTGCATGGAATGTCTGTTACACATTGCGTACAGACTTGACTTCAAACAGTGGGCAGCAAGAAGTAATGAGCATAAAGAAATGTTACAAAACAGAAAAAAAAACATTCAAAATAAATTTAAAGAGGAGCTCAATCTGTTGATTGATATAGTGAAACAAGGCTCGGGAACTACCAATGACGGGAATACCGCAAGGAAGTTTTTCGAGTTTCCCAATAAAACTGCAGCTATTACTGGGTTGGATCAAGACCTGATAAAAAGATTTTCTGTTATTTTGCAAGCAATAACATCTGGTGAGAAGATAGATGTCATCAAATTTAAAGATTTTGCTCGCAAAACAGCAGAAAAGTACGTGGAATTATACGACTGGTACTACATGTCATCAACCGTACATAAACTATTAATACACGGTGCTGACATAATCGAAAAAAATGATATTGTCCCGATTGGGACTCTGTCGGAAGAAGCCTCAGAGTCTCGAAACAAAGATTTTAGGAGGTTTCGGGAACATCATTCGCGGAAAAGAAGCAGGCAAGATTCTAATCAAGATATCCTAAATATGCTTGTTGTTTCTTCGGATCCTTTCCTAAGTGCACAAAGGCCGAAGTTAGATGCCAAAAGGAAGACAACCTTTTTTGCTGAAACTCTCGACCTAATACAGTTTCCGGAAACTGAGTTCGCGTTTGTAGGTGTATCCAATCTGGATTCTGACTCGGAATTGGAGTCCGACAACGAAAGTTGTAAAGAAAATTTGTAAAATTCAATTATTTTTCTTTATGTTCTTTTGTAATTCATGTTAGTTTATTGTATCATATGTTTAGTTAATATTTTCATAAATTATTATGCACTTTGATATTATTTTTGTTACTTCTGTTTTATTTAAATTACCTTTCAATAAAAAGTATATATACAGTCCATTTTATTTATTAACCGACTTCAAAAAAAGGAGGAGGTTCTCCATTCGGTCGGTCGGTATTTTTTTTTATGTATGTACATCGATTACACCGAGTTTTCAAAAAAAATATAACCGCCTTCAAAAACAACCACAAAAAAGGGTACAATAACCTACAAAATAACTTTTCTTTCACCTCTGTCTAGTCCTTCAGGTCTATAGAGGTCATGCTATTTTATGTTAAGAGTTGTTAAAGCTCTGAAATCTTCAACTTAAACACTAAAAGGAACGTTTCATATGTAAAAATAAATGAAAATATTTTGACGATTTTTAAAAAAAAACGGCATTCACAACCATTATGTAACTTATGTCAAAAAATCACAAATAATTAGTACTATAACCCCCTATAAGGATATTAGGGTTATCCCTGCCGTTTTCGAGATATTTCGATTTTTCATACTAGCTCCATACAAAATTTTCGTAAAAAAATTATAATTCCTTCGTTTTTGTGCAGAATCAATTCTGGTGTCATTTTTGTATATTGTTATAACTAATAGAAGTGATATCCGGCATAAAAAATGGCACTTGCAAAATAAAATGCCTAAGTCTATGAAAGCCGATTTTCGGCCCACCGTGCGACGGGGCCTTCCCTCTAAGGGGCCAAAGCCTGTCGGGGTCGCGAGACTTATCTCATTACCGTAACCCTGGAATATAAAGGGCTATTGAAGAACACCGTGGATTTTAGTCAGTACAAGTCTGACAGTCCCTCCCGCCCTGCCCAGGGGTAAGAGGACTCTCAGACACACTTTGATGATTTTACCACGATAAAAAAGGCTTTGTTCACCTATGTTGGTGTCAACTTCAAGTCTAAGTGGTTCAGCTGTCAATACCAATAATAGTTCTACCTAGATTACACCTCTACTTAAATCCTAATCTTGGACCAAAATAGAAGATTTGTGGGTTGTCTAAATAAGATTAGTATTCCACAAGAACCTCTGGCATCTCAAGCCGTTTTTGTTGATATTACGGATCTGGGTTCAAAGGGATTGTGAAAGGGCAAAATACCAAACAAGAGCCTTACCTAAGCAAAACATTTTCTGTATACTTATCATTTCATGGAGGGATGTTTAATATAAAAATATGTGAAGAGTATCTTGAGTAACTTGGAAAAATATTTGCTAAAGATAAATTAAAATAACATTGACCGACGCGACGTAGCGGCAGTGGTTTAAAAGTTTGAAGGTTTTCTTTTCAAGAACTTACCATGCATCTGTAAGGGTTTGAAAAACAGGGTAAAAAGTTCTTATTACTAAGTTCCTTTCATTGTTCCGTTCAAAATGAGCCTGACAGTCATTGTCGGATTTTATACAGTTTATTTGATTATTTTTAATCTTCCCTTATTTTTCTTCTAATTCGACGTTGTCATTTTTTTATCGTCATGTCAAATCATCGAATGAGTCCTCTCACCCCGGCCAGGGTGGGGGACTGTCAGACTTGCACTGACTAAGATCCACGTCACTTGGACTTCACGTCACTTTTTTTATTGTGTCACTTGGACACAATACTAAAGAAAATTCTTCCCCAAATTCTATCGCCACTGTAAGCTACATTAGAGAAATGTTCAATTATTAACCTATTTTTTTTAAATTGCACCAATTCGAAGAATTGGCAAAAACATCCACACACGGAGAGTTTTCAAGGAAAAGGAGTTTTCAAAGAAGGTCAAATCGCGACAACAGATCAAGTCTTGATCCGTTGCCGCCTTGCCCGGGCGACGAAGTTTAGTTGAGCTGAGCAAATGACTTAAGTCTAGTCTTAGAATACGAGTTTAATCCCAATAGATCCTTGATTGAAGAAAGTGTCACAGGAATTAAGAAGCCTTTTCATACTAGGATTTATTTACTGTTTTTGAAAGGTAGGTATCTAAGCAATATAATAGTCAGAACTAAAACCTTTCAATTAAGAACAAATTCTTATTAAGCCATCTCAATTAATTGATTACAATCGTATTCTGAACGCGTTTGCACTTGACATTTCTAGGATAAGGGTTCGATTGTGTCTATGATAGCACTGTCAAGAAAACTAGGCGAATATTTGAAAAGGCGACCTAGCTCTTTTAAAATAGAGCTCATTGTTGGTTAGGAGACTGAATCACTTAGTAAAGTAGATGATTGAAGTTCGAGTAGCTAGTTAGAAAATTGTGTAGGTAATGAAATACTTAAGATTAAATTGTTTAATTGGAATCGTTAGCTTCAATTTAATGGTTAAACCTGTACTTACTATTAAAATCTTTTTTTCTTTTTCATGTGTGAATAAGGCCATCTTATTATAAGAACGTTGCAGAGTTAATTAACTTTTGTCAGAAAACTTGCAGGGTTGACAATGCGCACCCGATATCTTTGGTGTTGCAAGCGTCCATAGTCTGCCTTCCCGGCGTATACGATCTGGCGAAACGATGTGATCTCTGTAACTTATAGAAGTCCATATTATGTGCTTTCTCACTTTTGGCGTCAGATCGCATTGCGTTAAACCAGATATCGCATCGTCAGATCGTGTCGCTGGGACGGATCTCACTCTAAGGATAAAAGACAGGCTGTATACTTAATTGCGGTAAAATAAAACGCTTTAAAAGTAAATCATGAGAGTCTGGGACCTTATATACACAACGCGAGAGCAAATCGAGAAAACAACGTACAAAAACGTTATTACGGATCAGTGTTATGAAATACGTGATAGCGCAGTGCGAGAGTGAAAAAGTAGTTATATTGATACATGATACACAGTAGCGCTGAGCCAACTAGGTGCTGCATTCGAATAAAATTAATTAAACAATGGATAAAGTAGAAAAATTGAAACGAATATTAACTCAAATTATTGACGTTTATTTATTATGATTATCTACTTTAATTTACAAACTATAAAAAAAACCTACTAGTAATATGTACAGGAAAAATAAAAAAATAAATAAAAGAGAAAACATTCACAGGGCGTCAAAGAATACGTCCACATCGCTGTCAAAGGGAACAGTGCCCAGAACGCTGGCAGCATTGCCACGTTGTATGGCAATGCTAATTCGTTGGCCAAGGAATAGGCCAGCCCTCTGGTCACCTGAAGAGTCGACTAAACGCCTAGCGATATCTTTAAAGACGTTGTGGGCACTCGGACCCCATGGCCCCAGAGTTTCAACCCCAAACGGCTCAAATACATAGCTACTAGCTAGGCCAATGTATTTGCGCCGCTTGGAGTTTTCAGCACATGCAGCAGCAGCGCCAGCACAACACGCTGAACTAGGAAGATGGGATGGCGCAAGGGTGTCGACACATGTTGCATCCCACACCAAAGGCCTACCCAGCTTCCATGGCATAATGGACATACCATCGGGTCTCTTCCCATCGTCGCGTGCCAAACGAATATTTGTATTACAAACGGGTGCGTGTTTTCAATTCGTTTATTCGCAAAACACGCATGAAGCAATGGAGAAAATGGAATGAAAACAACAGACACGTCACTAATTTTATTATTTTTTCATTTCTAGAGCTGGGAACAGACTAAAGCTCAGCACACACTGGCGGTACGGCATGGAACAGCATGTCTTTCGGTATCTCTACATGCAAGCGTACACTAAGAGTAACTTTGCCGCGATATCCTTGGGATGTCTTGGGGTCTTTGCCATGTCCTTGCGGATACTTTCGGGTACCCCGAAGATTGCCAATATAGTCCAGAAAGATGCCCACAGAGACGCCAACGCCTTTGTTTCCGACAACGTGTTCCAAAGTTCCTAATCTTTGAAAAATCGCCCGGCATGCCGTGTCGTCAGTACGTGCCGGGCCTAAAAGTACATTTCAACTCTTCCATTAAATCCTTATGTTAATTGAAATTGGGGGAGTCCTAATGAACAGCGTTTCTGAGAAGGTACGAAATACGAATACTTTAATCAAGTCCATTTTTTTTTCATTCCTTTTTTCCTGTCGAAATTGGGTGTCTTATTTCTCACAAAGGGATTAGTATTTTTCGGAGTTTTGTAAAATTAAGGTGTAGAGTTTAATTACTCAATTATTTTTCGTCTAAGAGCTTTTTACACTTTTTTATTACCTGCAGAATTAATGTTTAGGAGCTGAAGTATTCTTGAGTGGAAAAGATATTGTTGTATAAGTGGTTGGCCGACATAAAGGCAAACGCAATACGTCCGGCACTTCATGATGTGTTGTTTCCAGAAAAATACGGGCAGGTCGACGGAGCTTCGATCGCGAAGGGCTCTTTTTTGTTGCTGGCTTAAAATAAATAATTTAAAAAAGTATCATCGTGGTGATTTCAGCCTATTGCAAGGTAGTGAAAAAAATCTCTCTCAGGAAATGATCAGCTGCTTTTTTTATGCACCCACTGCTAACTACTTTCTTCAGGTCATCGGGCCATATTGCTGGGAGGCGCCCCACACTACGTTTACCTATATGCGGTCTCCATTTAAGAACCGACCCACTCCACCTTTCGTCGGTTCAAAGGAAGACATGATAACCAGCCCACTTTAATAGCATCAACTCAATCAATATTGATTATGTTGATACTATTAAACTTAGCCTAGACCTGCTGTCTCATACACTTAACCTAACCTGTCTTATCGGATTGTCCTAAGTCGTTAATGTTGTCGTCGATCTTACTCTGGTCCTCCCTACTTACTGGGAACGTCATGAAGTGCGTATCTCGATGTAGCCAACTGAACAATCAGCCACTATTACATTTCTTTGAATTCCCTCTATTTCGACGCTGTTGCAAGCGCCATGATCGCGGGTTGACTGGCGTAAGTGACATTTTTTTTTAGACAAACCGTGATAGCTACGTGATACCTAAGAGACATTACAAAATGATCAAAAGCGTGACCATGGATTGACTGACATCAATTCATCTGATCATAGAATTCTCAGATGTCATACGAAGACGAAGTGGAAGTAATACCTAAGCGTTTTAACTAACAATATATTGTACGTTTAGTAAAATTAATTTTAAAAACCTATCTATTATCGTGTTAATGTTAAACAAATGTTAAACAAATGGTTATTTTAAGAGCATGAAAAGCATAAAGTCACAATATGGGCGGTAAGACCGTCCTATTTTTAGTTGAAACGCATAATGCCTTTGGTCTGCGCGCGGCCCGGAGTTGCGGTAAGCGCAGCTTGGACGTGCGGTCGGGAGACGTTCGTGTGTTCGGCATCAACTCAAATTGGTACAAATCCATTCAATTAAATTTGTTCAACGCCCAACATCTACAAGCATAGAAATGCGGTGTCGTGTAATAAATCATCTAATTAAACACACACAACAAACACCCTTATGAATAAACGTGAACTAAAATTACAACCAGTATAATCTTCAAGCTAACTTTTCATTTTCAAGGAATAACTGTGGCATAACTTTATTTTTATTATTAGGGAAGATTTTCTATTCATTTCCTCGCCCGTGTTGATGAACATGTGTTTGATGAAAATGGATACACCACTACAAGATGATCTTTATCATCATCTTCCTACTTTTTTTGAAACGACTTCAAAAAAATGGAGATGCTTCTCAATTTTTGACTTTGCATTTTTTTGTTACCTTTTTCTACACAAGTTATGCCTGGGTGAACCACAGACTTAGTAGAGGGGTGAACCGATTTCGATGACTGTTTTTTCGATGTGGTACCAATATCTACCACTTTTAAAAAATTTTCTTTTTGGTTCAATAGTTTTATTCTATGAGCATTTTTGTTGTGTACTTGGACGATGTTATTACCGGTACTACAGATTACTTATTTAACAAGAGGTGAACTATTAATTTTTTTTTTTTAAATTACTCGGTGGCAAAAAAAATATTTATAAAAAAGAAACAAGAGAAAAGTGGAATTTTTGAAGGCGTGGAAATGTGGAATCTTTAATCGGTCGCAAGTCTAAGGAAAACTTGTTCAATTTAATATACTCAAACGGTGTTTCTATCTTATGCCAAACATGCAAGATATAACCTCAGAAGCTAAAATAATCTCGTAACCTCCATTTTAATATGCAGTCATGTAAACAAGAAAGTTTAGATGTCTTCGCTAAGTCACACAGGAAAGTTTTAGTACCCAAATAATATTTGGAGCAAAGTTGAATATTACAACTGCAAAATGAGATGTTTCGGGAAGAGAAACTTGTAAACTTCCAATATTATTAATCTCATTAAGAATAATTTGACTTTCTGTTTGCAGTAAAAGTTAGTACAGACAAAATTAAGAAAAGAGCTAAGGTATTTTTTCTCATTCCGAAAAAATTAAAAGATCTTTTAAAAAAATCTGAGGCACTAGTAAGGGTCTCGGGTCTCTCTCAACAGGGTACCAGAATACTGGAACGCAAAGGACAATCGAAGGAATAGATAGGCTCTAGCACGAGTTTTCACGCTTTTGAGACGAAAAGTGAACGTATTTTTTTCCTATCTATTTGCCAGGGTAATATGTTTAAACATGAAACATTCATATCCGTATCCGGACCAACGGACTTAGAAAGTAGACCTCCATGGCCAGCGCGGTGTACGAAACAAACCCACAACGAATTAGAAAACAACGGCCTCTTATCACGCAGTAATCTTATGCAGACTGATGAAAATGGATTGCTTTCGTGATAATGTAGAAGCGCTAATTACAGTTACTAGTAAAACTGCACTAGTTTTGCAAAGAGGGCTTTGTTTTTATACGGTAACCATGGAGATTTCTTGCAAATTCTGCTAGTAGTTATTAACTTTTTTAAACTCTCCTTTAATCTATATATCTCCCCTAAAGGTAGAGTAGAACGGACCGAACGAAAACACTCTGTAATCATTAATTGATTTTATCAATTTTATGCGCTGCAATATATGCAATATGTATATATTTAATATATATAAAGTTGAAAATAATATATTGAAGATTACTCAGCATTATTGCTGTATCACTTGCCACTTGTCTAAAGAGGCTGATGATAAGCTATAATGTAGTCGACGTTAAAGCACGACTTTGCCAAGAAGTAACCTATTCACTCTTGACTTAAAGACTCAAAGTTGTGGCTAACAGGAAACAAAGCCCAAGCTCAATTTATTTCTTTTCACCACGTGATATTTAAATCTTTTAATTGAATTTATTCATTATGCTTTTACACCTAAATTACTAAAGCCCTGGAAATTACTACATGCTAATTGTTTGCAAAAACTTTGACGAGGTGGAAATGGGAGGGTTGCTAGCTATACCACGAACAAAAGCTGTTCGAAGCCTTGGAACACTAAGAGTAATCGCATTAATAGGGTAGTTTATAGCCTACAACAGCTGTACCTACCTTCAACCTCACTCCAGGTGGGGACTATAATGATGATTATTCACACCAAAGAAAAAGGTCCAAGAATATAAAGAGGTGCAATTTAAAATTCAGTCATTATACTGAGGTCCAACGTTCATTATCCCTTTACCCAACTATTTTTCCACCGGCCAGACGTGACTAAAATGTAAGGTAGTCTTGAAAAATGTGACAACGCGTAATAAAGTTGCAAAAATAAGATGAAAATTCGTATGACCCTTTTCTACTATCCACCAGATGAGATGAGTCTTATAAATTAAGGTTAAAAATTGCCAATTTTCGACCAGAACTTGAGTACGTTTTTTTGTATTTTTTTTTAATAATCAAAAAAATAAGTACCCAAAATAATATTACATTGTATAGGATGTGACATTTTCAAAAATAAAATAATCAGTGTTGTGATATTATGTATTAGTGGGTATTTGTACATTAAGGGTAGTATATAAGAAAGAACACTGGATTAGAGAGTCAGTCAGAACTGGAACTTGTAGTTTTATTGTACCTCCACACAATAACATAACATGGCGCAGCCGGTAATTAATAAAATAAAATAGTAGTGCGGGAACAAACCAAAAGACATAGAAAATAAATATCAAAATAATGAACAAATAAGTAAGTGAAAAAGACCAATAAATGTAATAAAATAAAGAAGGCGCATAAATGAAGAATAAAATAGTCACGAAGAAATAAATGAATAAATAAGACGGATAAACTGTGGATTAATGAAGTAAAAATAATTTGAAAAATGGAAACAGTGTTATCACCGCCGTTGCCGTTCCAATTTGATGAGAACTCGATAGATGTGGCATCAGGCAAGCTGAATGATAGTTGGGAAAAATGGAAGAAGGGCTTTATGATATATTTCAACGCGTGTGAATTGACCACAAAAACACCAGCAATACAATTCAACATTTTTCTGCATATAGTAGGTGAGCAATTCCGCGAAATATTAGAACAAAGCAAAGAAACAACTTTAGACGGTGCGTGTAAAAAATTAGATGAACATTTCAAAACGAAGAAAAATATAACGGTTGAACGGCACAAATTCTTTACCCGAGATCAACTGCAAAATGAATCTATAGATCAATATGTGTTTGATTTGCGGAAATTGTCCAAGACATGTGAGTTTGGAAGTTTAAATGACGATCTCATAAAAGACCGACTTGTTTGTGGGGTGACAAGCTCGGCAATTAGAGAAAGGCTCTTACGCGAAGGCGATCTAACATTGAGCAAAGCGTTGGAGATATGTCGAGCAGCGGTAGTATCACGAATGTATGCAGAAAACATAAAGCAAGAGAATGAAACAGTTCATAATATAAAACAGACACCCGAAGAAACCAATGAAATATGGGCATTACGACGTAATAATAAAGTATCATATTATGGAGCCATAAGATCACGCGGTGGACATGAGCGGGGAGGTACAGCCTGGCGCGGAGGGCGTGGGGTCGCTGCAGACGCCACTCGTCCGAGGCATGCGCCGGCAAACAGACCACGTGCGACGTCGCAGTGTGGCAGATGTGGTGGTATGCACGGAAGGAATGCTTGTCCGGCGTATGGTAAGAAGTGTCTACGCTGCTCAAAAATGAACCATTTTGCAAAAGTGTGTGGTTTGTACTTTGTGGAAGCCTCAGATGAAAAGGTAATTTATGCATTAAATAAAGATTTGAGTGATTGGACTATAGATTTAAAAAATAATGAATGTAGCATATATTTTAAATTAGATACGGGTGCCGATGTCAATGTGCTACCGATGCGATTTTTGTCCAGATTAGGTATATCAGTAAATCAATTATTGCAAACTAATACTAAATTGAGTGGTTACTCAGGTGATTTAATTACAGTTTTAGGTAAAACACACTTAAAAGTGTACTATAAGAATAAATTGTATCTATTAGAGTTTAAAATTGCAGACGTAAATAGTACTCCTATATTGGGACGTCATGCATGTGTGGAAATGAACTTAATTAAGAGGGTAATGTCTGTGCAGCGAACTGATATTGCATCAAAGATAACTAAAGATTATAAAGATGTTTTTGAAGGCATAGGGTGTTTACCGGGTGAATACAACATACAAGTGAGGGACGACGCCGTTCCCGTAGTGCACGCGCCTCGGAAATTGCCATTCGCGATTAGTGATGACGTTAAGAAAAAATTGTTTGAAATGGAGTCACAAGGCATTATAGCAAAGGTAGAGGGCCCATCTGATTGGGTTAGTAGTATAACAGTGGTCAAAAAACCGAACGGTGATTTATGAATTTGCTTGGATCCGAAAGAATTAAATCAGGCCATTAAACGAGAGCATTTCAAGTTACCCACTATAGATGAAATTGTATCGAAATTAGCTGGGGCACGGTATTTTAGTACGTTAGATGCTTCTTTTGGGTTTTGGAACGTAAAATTAGGAGAAAGTAGTAAATTTTGTACATTTAATACACCTTTTGGAAGGTATAAATTCTTACGAATGCCATATGGCATATGTTCGGCTTCAGAAGTCTTTCATAAGAAAATATATGAACACTTTGATGATATTGAGGGTGTGTGTATGTATATTGATGATTTATTAATTTATGCCTCAGATCAAAACAAACATGACGAAATTTTAAAGAAAGTACTAGAAAGATGTAGAAAAGTTAATTTAAAACTTAATTTAAATAAATGCAAGTTTGGGTTACAAGACATAAAATATTTAGGTCATCGTATAACAAAAGATGGATTGAGCCCTGATGACTCACATTTATCAGCAATAAAAAACATGCAAGTACCAAAGAATAGGAAAGATGTAGAACGATTTTTAGGATTAATTACTTACGTAGGCTCGTTTATTCAAAATCTTTCAGACAAAACATTGCCACTACGAGAATTACTTAAAAAAGAAATAGAATGGCATTGGGATAACCGACATGAGCAGTGCTTCTCTTATTTAAAAACATGTTTAACAAAACGACCTATTCTACAATATTATAGCCTGGAAAAGCCAATAGTCATATCTGTGGATGCCAGTTCTACAGGGTTGGGTGCGTGCTTAATGCAAAACGGGTTACCTGTATGTTATGCTTCTAAAGCATTAACGAAAACAGAGCAACGGTATGCACAAATTGAAAAAGAATTGTATGCTTCTGTCTTTGCCTGTGAGCGATTTTATGCATATGCATACAATAGAAACAGATCATAAACCATTAATAAGTATTATTAAAAAACCAATAGTAGATGCTCCGTCCCGTTTGCAAAGAATGCTGCTGAGGTTACAGCGTTATTCATTTACGTTAGTCTATAGGCCGGGTAAACACTTATACATTGCAGACGCGTTATCTCGAGCTTATGAAACGACGCCACATTTGAATGAAGAAACGTTACAAACCGGTTTAGGTAGCGGCAAAGACGAGGTATGTGTATTGACCGATAGTGTGAAAAATAAGTGTGAATATTTAACGGATGCACAATTCATCGATATTCAGAAGCAAATAGGAGTAGATGAAGAAATGATTGAATTAAATAAATTTGTTTTGCAAGGTTGGCCTGAAAATAAAGATAGGGTAAAAGACAATATAAAATCATACTGGAAATTTAGGGAGGACATAACTGTTGCCAATGGGTTAATTTGGAAATCAGATAAAATTATTATACCTAAAGTGATGAGAAAAGAAATGTTAAAAAAAATTCATAGTGGACACATGGGGATTGAAAAATGCAAGTTACGTGCTAGAGAAATAATGTTTTGGCCTGGTATTAATAACGATATAGAAAATATGGTGAGAAGTTGTAATATTTGTCTAAGGTATAGAAAAAATAATCAGAAAGAAGATCTTAACTGTCACGATATTCCTGACAGACCATGGGCCAAAGTAGGTATAGATTTATTTCAATATAAAGATACGAACTATTTGTTGCTAGTGGATTATTTTAGTAAATTTTTTGAGTTAATCAAGTTACATAGTACAACATCAGGAAGCGTAATCAATCATTTAAAAAACATATTTAGTCGTCAAGGAATACCTAATATTATAATGTCAGACTGTGGTCCACAATTTTCATCATTTGAATTTCGGAAATTTGCTCTAGACTGGAGATTTATTCATATTACGTCATCCCCTTACTACCCTCAGTCAAATGGCCAAATTGAAAGAACGGTTCAAACAGTAAAAAATATTATTAAAAAATCAACAGAAGACAATATAGATTACCGTCTGGCTTTGTTAGAATGCCTAAATACACCGCTGAGTAGTGATCTAGCATCACCCGCTGAAATATTACAAAGTCGGAAGTTCAGAAGTATTGTTCCAACACCTATAAAATTATTGACACCGAAGGTACATAATAACATAAAAGAAAAATTAATAACCCGCCAAAATAAACAAAAAGACATTTATGATAGGAATAGTAAAAACTTAACCCCGTTGGAAGTTCATCAGAATGTTAGATATTTCGATAAAATTAAAAAATATTGGGTACCCGGCATTGTTGAGCAAATTCTGGGAAATAGGTCATATGCTATTCGTTTACAAAATGGTAAAATAGTTATACGGAATAGAAGATACATGATAACAGATCGCTCGCACGGGCATTGCCCCCTTAGAGACTATGAATTTGATGATGATGATGATAATAACTCATCTTGTCGTAGAAATGAACACTGTGAGCCGGTATCTAATAATAACTATGTAACTCGTTCTGGCAGGACGGTGCGGCCGCCGATTAGATGGGGGTACACGTGAAATAGTCAAGTCAAGCCTTCACCTTCATATGTGATATTGAGTTTAATTAGACATTTGAAATAATCATAAAACTAACTTATGCTATGAATTGTAAATTAAATTAAATTGTCAATATTTTACAGTCATATAATGGTCCTACGGGAGAATAAAATTGAAATATGTAAAAAATATAATTGTAACCTGTTATAAACTATAAAACATAATTATGTGTACCAAACATCCAAAATATTTCAGAGATCTTTGTGTGAAAAAGTAACAAACATTTATTCTTCCTGACAAACTTTGTAACATTAATAAGAAGTAAGATAAGAAACTAAATGGAACATCTATAGATAAGGTTTTATAAAAATGACATATATGTGAACACATGAATTAATTTCAATATTACAAATATTAATAATTAAATTAAATATTGTTATCGTATAAATAAAGTTACTAGTTAATAAATATAATAATTGTAAAAACATTTGTTACCAAATTAAGGATTATGAGATTGTTTATGTTGATAATGATGATATACTATACATATATAATTATATATATTTAATTATTTTGATTTATATTATAAAAGTAATATTTATAGAAAAAAACAGGTGCCTATGTAAAGTGGCATAAGCATTATGATTTTTTTTTTTCTCTCTATTGTTATATTTAATTAGTATCTCGTTTCGTGTAGTACTAGTGCTATTACTATCAATGTAAACGGTGAACGATGAAATTAAATTATCAAATTACCCTTCAAATATATTGTGCATGCTTATTATATTTAGATCGTACTTGTTGAACAATTTTACTTGAATACGTTTGTCATGTACCCACGTTTAAATTATATATATATTTTGTTTTTTTTTGAGAGAGGAAGATGTGATATTATGTATTAGTGGGTATTTGTACATTAAGGGTAGTATATAAGAAAGAACACTGGATTAGAGAGTCAGTCAGAACTGGAACTTGTAGTTTTATTGTACCTCCACACAATAACATAACAAGTGTTACGTGTTTAAAAAAAAAATTATCTATCTATACATATAATAAAATAGTAGGAAAGTCAAAACTGTACATTGAATTTTTTTTTTAAAGAATACTTGGGCTGTGATCTACAATCGATACCGAAGCCAAAAATATAGTTTTTAGAATTTTTGTCTGTTTGTCTGTATGTATGTCCGGGATAAACTCAAAAAGTACTGGACGTATAGGTATTAAGTCTGGTCAAAACATAGGCTATAATTTATTTTGGAAACTTGAACAACTGGCGCAGAACCGCAACAGACCAGCTAAACTATAAGAGATAAAAAATGGTGCAATAGCAAAAATTAATCCACGTGATGAGCATTTTCTGCTGAGAGAATTAGTTTGAAGATCTGGAACACCTGTTGTGGAACTCCAAGAGCCCAGCTACACTATAACATATACAGGAATGACGTCTCAGCAAAGTTGTTCGGCCTGATGAGCACTCTCTGTGGACATATAAAAATTGAAGATCTGGAACACCTGATGTGGAACTCCAAGAGCCCAGCTACACTATAACATATACAGGAATGACGTCTTAGCAAGAGTTGTTCAGCCTGATGAGCACTCTCTGTTGACGTATAAAAATTAAAGATCTAGAACACCTAATGTGGAACTCCAAGAGCCCAGCTACCCCGCGGTGGTAGACGCCCACGGCGTCGGACGTCGCAAGACGATCTCCGGCCACCGTAGGCGCGGGCATGCGGGCGGCGAGTAAAGGGCAACTCGCCGTCCGATCATGGACCATGCCTGGGTCGACGGCGCGTCGTGTTCCACGCGCGCCTTAAAGAGCGTCAGCATAATGACGGGGCCCCCGGGGTCTCAGAGTGCTGCCTCTCAGAAACCTGCCGGGACGCGGGACTTATACCATCACCGCGATCCCGGAACATAAAGGGCTATTGAAGGACACCGTGGATTTTAGTCAGTACAACTCTGACAGTAGGGGTGGGAGGACTCATTTGAGACTCATCCCACGAAAAAAAAAGAGCCGAGCTACACTATAACATGTTTTTTTTCAACTGGGCGTGGACGGCTATCTTCGAAACTATGAGGAATATCGAAAAATGTTGAAGACCCCTTTCAATATTTCTGGGAAGTAATCATATACGGCAAACTCAAGAAAAACGTATAATTGAAAAAAAACTGATCAATCTTCAAGGCGATGACTGTATTCGAAACTTAAGTTAACCTTTTCCTCTTTTAAATCCTGCTTATTTTTGATCAACTCAACGCCCAGTTCAATAATTCACCCTGTATAGGAATGACGTCTTAGAAAGAGCTGTTCAGCCTGATGAGCATTATCTTTTGATGTATTAAAATGTATGTAAGATTTGGAACACCTGATGTGGAAATCAAAGCTATCACTAATTTCACTGATTTTCGATGACGATTAATACAATTTTTATTCTACGGGCCAAACTCCCATGAATTTTTTAGATATTTATTATTTTTGTCATATTAGCATACCGAAGTATCAGACTTTTCAGATCTTCGATTTTGCCGACCTCATTGTCGCTGGCATAGATCCGCGTACGAAGTCGCGGGCAGAAGCTAGTATAAAATATAAACCTAATAAGGACTTTGGTAGATTTTAGTTAAAAATATAAACACAGAATACTTAATAAGAACTTGGTAGATTTCAGTTTCAGTATTGCCACTATTAAATAATACATTTCTCCCAAATTAAAAAAAACGTCGAGTTCAATTCTAAATCTTTATTTTTTGTTTTAACCACGTTGAATTTATGAAAGAAAAATGCTAGCTGCTCGTTGTTATTTTGCACAAAAATAAAACAAACGAATGCAGCTGTAATGTACTTTAAGCTTTAAGGTCTAATTAACAAAGCATGAAATCTTTTCAAGAACAAAATAGAGAATACCGAAACAACATTTTCCGACAGAACCGCATTCAATTTTATCCCTATTATGTTCTGTTGGAAACAAGCATCCTATTCATTATATAGTCATTGGCGAACCCAAAGACTTTGTTTGAACTAATTTAATGGCTGGTCCTTTTAACCCTTCCTGCTTTCTGATGAAATAAACATGTTTGGAAGGGAAATACTGCAATGTAACTTACAAATTGTGATGAAATTCTGTTATGGCTGCTGTGAATTGTGTTGCCCTAGGCTATTTTCCTCAAAAAATCAATTACTCCGAAAAAATAATTAATAAAAAATTTGCGCCAATTTTTATTTTTTTACGTAACTCGGTTGGTATAATTTTACAGGCGTTATGACGTCACAAGCACACACCCGAAATTCGACTAACCAAAAAAAAAGTGTTCAATATTAATTTTTAAATACTCTGACTGGCGGACTAAACATATTTTCAATTTATTTGTGCCGTAAACAACCCTAACCCCTTAAGCACGAGTTTTCAGTATTTGAGACGTAAAGTAAATTGGAACTTTGACAATTTCAAATTGACAATTTTCAAGGAAAAACATAGTTCCTTCTTCGCACACCAGAGGCGCTGTTCCATTTTTTCATTTATGAAACGCTGTAAATAGGTACTGGAAGGAAATTCTGTAAAGTAAAATAGTGGAAACTCGTACTAGGGGCCCGACGTATTTGTTTCTGCCATTGGCTTATTTGCGAAGAGCCGTGACCAAAACCTGAACCTTTAAAAAAATAATGGTGGGTCTTTGCAATCTGTGGCAACCCCTTTAATTAAGTGAGCAAACTTTTTTCAATTAATATTTTTTATCTAACAAAATAACGATTTTTCAAGTTCCGCATCAATTAGGAAAATTCTTTATAACTTCCTGGAATTTGATCCTTATTAGCGAAGCTATCGAATGGTGTTAAATTATAGGAAGTGATTTTTTTTCCAAAGTCAACAGGTTCAATTCCTTGTCAGGATTATTGATTTTTATATACTCCAATGATGCAGATTTAATTCGTCGAAATCTGTCTCGATACAGGTAGGAGTATTTCAGTTCAGTATTTTTTAATTCCGCATAATTTTGATTAGAGCCCTCCACACCTAGTTGGAAAATTCACCCTGTATAGCTATAACAGCCAAGTGCGAGTCGGTAACAGCTGAACGACCATCCATTCCATCCATCCTCACAAACTTTTGCATATAAATATTAGTTTTTTTAATAAAATTTTTAATTAGAGTTTTCATTTAGTCTATTCTGTTAATATTTACTTTGTAATATATATTTTTTTAGTTTTAGTAAAATTATTAGCAATGTCCTATCCTTTTTTGGCGTGGTTATCATCAACTGAGTCCTCTTGCCCTGGGTGGAAGCGGGAGGGACCGTCAGACTGACAGCTTCAGTTCCTACAATAGCCCTTTACGTTTCAAGGGCACGGTTGCCTGTTTAGACCCCGCCCGACCCCCGACCCCGGCCGTGATGACACCCAGGCGCTACTTACCGACCAATCCGACACAGGAACCTTTCGAAATACCCGTGTCCAGTGAAGGCGGAAGGTGAGGACACCGTACACCTTAGCTACTATTCTGGCTCATTATGTATCTATCTATAATATAAAAATGGATCGCAAAATGTGTTGCTAAGCTCATAACTCGACAACGGCTGGACCGATTCGGATAATTCTTTTTTGTTGTGTTTGTAACCATCGGGACCAGGTTTTAAAGGTCTTCCACCCGTGCACAGCCGGGCGGGGCCGCGAGTTTTAAATAAAACTGTGAAATCCTTTAATTTTGTTTGTTTTATTAATAATGTTTTTTCATTAGGTACCTCTTAAATAATTTGTGACTAATAAATATCCTTATAATAGAAGGGACTCAATATTTTTTGACCTTTATGTCCGTTCCTTGTACGTTATTCAATGTTTGATTAAGGGGCCCCGAAACAAGTGATTCAAACTGAGAGAAAGAACAAGGGTGATTAATTATTATGTTTCAAACTTCTTGAGGATATTATTAATTATGATCCTACGAAAATTTGAGTTTTATTAATATCTGCTATCAGTGTCAGCCTGTATTGATCCACTGTATGGCATAGGCCTGCTGAGGGAGACGCAGGCGAATTCCGGCAACGCGGGTATACGGATGACGGCGAGTAATGGATGACTCACCGGCTGATCATGAACCATGCTCGGGTCAACGACACGTCGTGTTCCACGCGCGTCCTTAAAGAACTGTCAGCAATCTAACACGACCCGTCCTAGAGAGCCAAAGCCTGTCGCATTCGCGGGATTGTCTAATCAGGTAACCTGGAATGTAAAGGGCTATTGAAGAATCACCGTAAATTTTAGTCAATAAAAGTCTTACAGTAACTCTCACCCCGCCATGTGGAGGAGGACTCATTTAGTGTTTTTAATTTGGGCCTCTTTGTACGCCACTGCGCCCTGTGCTGAGTTTTCCTGATTCAGTTTGTGCCGGCTGCTTTTCCCAGGTCGTCGCTTCACTGCTATGCTATTTTCTAAAAGTCAAAAGACAACGTCTAGCTAGGCTGGCTGTACGCTACGACAAGACAGAACCTTGAGATAGTGCCAGCAACACGTCGTAAGCTTATCGAATTTCACACACACACACCACACAAGACTGTAAGAGGATACTTAGTACTACTAGTCGTAGTCGACGTAGTCTGTTCCAATTAGAGTAATATTGGTTGCAATTAGTTTAATCTTTACATTGTTATTCCATTTGTTAGCGGTCATTATCTTCTCGTTAGGAGAGAGTAGGTTTTTATCGAAAATACGTGCCCACTGCGATTTTGAGGATGCATTTTTTTAAAATAGGATGTGTATTTCTGGTTTTATTGACATTAATATCGACTTTATTTTCAAGTTTTGGATGCCAGGATGGTTACTGCTGTTGATTTACTAAATGTAAAGTATCTCTAAAGGACTTTTATGTAAAGGAATAGGTTTATAATGGAACACAAAATCAAGACTAGGTATTTACTACCAAGATACCTCCGTTCGCAAACCCTAGGTCTTCGTGGAGAAGAACGGAGAATGAAACTCCACGGCAACATATTACACATAGTTATAACATACAATATCAGACAAATAGAAATCGATTTCACCAACATGTCTACCTTGCACTGCTTTATTTTCTTTTTATTTAAGCAATTTTTTTTATCGACTAAGTATTCTTCTAGTGATAAATGATATTTATTTTGCAAATAGGTTTTCGCAAACACTTTTACAAGATAAAACACTTTTTTGTTGACTAGATGAGGCCGGTGTTTCGTACCTGACTACTCTGAGAAGAAACATCCGAAACAAACTCAGAGGTCGTCGTCTCTTAATTCTCGTCTCATCTCGTCTGGTTGTCTTAAAAAAATCGCTTTTAGCGATAAGACCGCCCATTGTGTCACCCTATGTATAAGATATACTAAGATATACTTACTCTGTACCAGTAATTTGTATGGTGTGCATAATAAAGTGTATTCTATTCTATTCTCGTCTAGTGTCAAGAGACGCATCAATTTTCGTGGCCATACAATTTTGTCAATCGTCAGCGTGCTTTAATGATTTAATTTTAACTTTGTTGTTTGGTAATAAATCACAGAATACACAGCAAAGGTACAAACTGATCCTAAATAAATATAATACACCGATTTAGTTTACCAAGCATTAATTTTAAGGCTAAGTAAAGTTGCCAGACTCAACTGGGTTTATTTTATTCCAAGCAAATATTCCAAGTAAACAAGTAGTTATTGTTGTCATGATAAATTGTTTTATTTGCCTTTGAAATATATTAGATTGGGGCCAAAACCGTCTAAGTTAGTAAAATCATTAACTATTTTGAGTAGATGAAAGAGAATGGGACCTCTTCGGTGGATTATAGCGGTGTGACCTCTTGAAAACTTTGCCGAACTATGTTTTTAGTACTATTCTGTGAAGAGCTGGCTATTTTTGAATGACTTTGAAAAGTAAGCCTCCATTCACTCGAGCGCTTTTTAATGGGCGTTAAAAAAGCGCTGAAATAGAACAAAGCAATGCAACTTTTTACAATCATGTGGTAGTGTTTTTTGATTGAAATAAATCCTGTATTTTTTTTGTTTTTCCTTTACCACTAATATATAGAAACTAAATACAAATTTGTAAAAAGTGAAAGTTTGTGAAAATTACAGGACACAATATTTCTTTTTTTTCAATTATTTTACACAGTTAATGAATAGGACAACATTATTATTTATCTTCTTTCACTCATCAAATTGGATATCGAATAAACAAACAACAAAAAAAAGCCATAACAAATAAAATGGCAGCATTGTTTTTCTTTGGCGCATTCCATTTCGCGCCAAAGATTGATGGTGGCAGGCCCAAGTGAAACAAGTTGTGGACAATCATTGTTTATTCTGTGGCTCGTTTTCTATTACTCCATTCATCTATATTCCTTAACCTTGAACTGTGACGTCATGGATGAAAGGGACAGAAATAAGATTTTGGGTAAGAAAGAGCAGGATAAAATTTTCTTGCTATTTTAAGTGCTTTTGTAGGATCTTGTGGGGTTAGCTCCAAATACTTGGGGTCTTACAATAAAAATTGCTAGATTTTGCCTGCGGCTCTGTTACCGCCGAGCTGCGATATTATTCCAAGAGATTGTGCTATAATACCTACGATAAAAAGAGTTACCTTGGTCTTAGCTCGATATTCTGACAACCAGTGTTACCAAGCACTATCGTAAATCGTAATGTTGTGTAGGTCAAAGAAGCAGTCGCTCCATGTAAAATACTGATATTCAAGGCAACCTCAATATAGTTCGGTTTGGATGTCTTACAAACCTACCTACTCACATGTCCCTCAATTCATTCAAATACATTCAACCAACACACAAGATGCCTATTATTAATCAGTGGGACAGAGTGACAGATAAAAGGAGTTTTTCACATTTAAACATTCATGAACTCACAACATTTCATTTAGAAGTAAACAGAAGCTACAGAGATCTGGTACAATTCCTATAATATATTATTTTCAAAACCTCCGCGTTCAAACATCTGGTCATACAAGCATGGTTCCGAGTAATACGCACCCGACCTTTCTGAAGCACTTCACCAATAAGGTCAGTAAGTATAGGTCAACGACGATATATTACTAGACTCCTGATAATAGGCGACCAATGTCTGTCAACACATTAGGCAAAAAAGTCTTATATCCGTCTTATTTCGACCACTCCTGTGAGCCATAAACATACCTTGAGACAGAACAGACCTTGAGTTAGCCAATCACAACGCAGTATCCCGTCCCCCTCGCTTACGTAGTACCTCAGCGAGTTGACAGACTAGTTTTTGTTTCTTAGATCATGCATGCGGAGTCTAGTAATATATCGTCGTTGGTATAGGTGAAGGCAACATTGGTTGAAGAAGTTAGGTCGTTCTGCGTCGTCAGCTTATGATGCTGCTGACAGTGTCACTGATATAGCTCTTAAAATTTGCAAGTTGAAGTGGCAATGAGCAGGCTACATTGCTCGTAGAACTGACAACCGATGGGGAAGCCGACAACATCATGAGAGTCGCGGACAACCGATGGATGCAAGTGGCGAATTGTCGTCGGCGTGGTGGTCTAAGGGGGAGGCCTATGTTCAGCAGTGGACTTCTTCCGGCTGATGATGATGATGCTGTTGCAAGGGTTGGACCGCTAAGAGGTGGATACCAAATAAACCAAAAAGATGATGAAGTATACAACAAAATTTTATCGTCATTATATGACGAGAAATAAAAATGTAATACATATTTTCATTTAATAATACATTTGAACGGTTGTATTCGAAGCTTTTCATGCAAAACGGATCATTATCCTTTCTCTTCCAAAACAATACGGTCCGGGTTTTCCTGTAAATGTGTCAGATCAGAGAATAATATTATAAATGAAACGGCACATTTATAACCATTTTTATTCATGTCGGATCCAATTAGGGACGACTGGGTATTAAATAAAATGTTGGTATGCTTATTCGTATTTTTTGCTGAAAACAAAAGTTGGGAATGTGTTCCGCATTATCACGTTCAGGGGGGTATTACGACGTCTTAAAACCAGTCTTATTCTGGCGAGTGAAAGTGACAGAGCTATACTAGTCATCTAGCGCCATCTCGTTCACTCACTGGAACAAGCCTGGTTTTAAGACGTTGTAATACCCCCCCCCCAGCGAGCCTACCATGACGTCTTAAACCGTGAGTGTTTCAGCTGTGGGAACGAGATGGTGCTAGACGACTTATATATCTGTCGCTTTCCCTCAGATGAACTACTCCAGCTTTATGACGTCATAATAAGCCACTAGTACCGGGAACCTAAACTAGTTTGAAAGTGGCTTGGAATGACGGCTAACGGGCATGAATGCTGCTAGAGGCGCTAGTGTAGCGTCAGGTCTCAGAAATGTCAAATATCATTGTTTGCGGCAGGACGTGCTGTTTTTTAACCGACCTCTAAAAATGGAGGAGGTTCGCAATTCGTCGGAATCTTTTCTTTCTTTATACATAAACTTTCTGAATATGCTCCTTTTCTTATAATGATACCTAATTCTTTATTTATACTATGACCCTGCAAGATGGACACTAAATTGAAGGAACACGATAAACTTTAGTCAGTACGAGAGTAACTGTCTCTTCCGATCAACACAAAGGAATCATTCCATGATATTCCACTACAAAAAAAAGATGCAAACGTGACGTGCAATATCGTAATCATTACCATCTAATATAATAAGTAACTCACATATCGCATTTCTCAAAATGCGATTTTCCGTAATAAGTTACTAATTCCGGTCGCGGGATTTATTTCCATCACCGTGACCCCGGAACATAAAGGGCTATTGAAGAACACCGTGGATTTTAGTCAGTAAAAATCTGACAGTCCCTCCCGCCCTGCCCGGGGTGGGAGGCCTCATTTGATGATTATACCAGGATAAAAAAAAAAAATTACTAATTCCACAAAGCAAACAATTAGCATAAACTCGAAATGTATCGAAATCAGAAAAGATTTCTTCGAAATATGAACCAGTTTCGTCGAAATATGAAACAGTTTCGGCAAAATTCGAGACGTTATGGAACACCTATGTGTAAACCACATACACACTTGACTAAGTTTAGTCGGAAGTCAATATTTGACTTACATACCTGCTGGGTACTTCTATTTACCTGGTTTTCGCTTGCTCAGTACCTTTGTGAACCGGCTTAAATGCTTTGAAGTGTGAAGTAGGTACCAAATAGTATTAGCTTGAGGTTATTCCTTGAATTGCGAATCTACTCGTAGAATTGGTGTAATATTTTATAGGTGCAGCTACTAAGGTATTAGAGATAGCTAGGTTTGTGTTCTATTATGAATTAAGGTTTGCTTCAACTGGGCGCTTTCACAATAGAGGAGATCGGTAGGGACTAAGGACGCGATATCGGCGGCATTGGTAGTTTCATTTGTATGAAAAATGAGTGACACAGGACGATATGCCAGTGCGTGTCGTTGCCGCTATCGTAGATAAAAAAAAAACTTCATGGTTTATAACTCCAAGTTCGGTGATACTGCTGCGCAAAAGTTTTAGTGGCATTGCTGCCAAGCTCGGTTTGTTTCCTTGGGACTCATACCCGTACACGGGGCGACGCAAAGTCTCCGACCTTAGGGCGTTATCACACTTAGCGGTTGGAAGCGGTTTTTTGCGGAGCGGAGCGGCCCCCGCACAGCGAATACGTGCGAAAACACGCCGCGGCCTCCGCAGCGAATTCGTTGCGGACGCGCGACGAAAATCGGAACGCATTTTGCCACGACGTCATCGTCGTCCCGCAGCGCAGCCGGCGGAGTGTTCGCCGACGCACGCATGCGCTGAGGTCTGCTTCGCCCCGCAGCGTTCCCAACCCGCTAGTATGATAACGGCCTTACGGCTTTCGTATCTATTCTAGGGATTTGTATGTTGACAGTCAACTGGATACTAAAGTTAAAAGGCATCGGAGACTTGATTTGTACATAGTCAAGTTAGTTTTTGACGGTTGCCGCAGTGGCTGATCTGACATGTCGACTTCTGCGCAGCGTGTCACGGTGTTTCTGTGAAGTTACCACTATAATACAGGGGAAAATTCCCAGAGTGGAGCGAAATTTTCTTCTAATAAAGAACAAACAAATAACATTTATAATTTCTTTAGGTACTTATATTAGTTAGGATTACGTAGACCTTATCTACGCCTTCGTGGGATAATTTGAAACCCACAGGAAGGCGAACTGTTTGGCAAGAAATAAATTCAACTAGACAGTGCTCATCAAAATACCATTTGGTTTTTTACTACAAAGTAGAACTGTTCTTCAGTATTTACCTACTTCTATTCCGTAAATGATCCTTCAAAATAGATATCCTTAATGGTTCCATCAGCTTTTGTTAGTCTATTTACTAAAATAATTGAAAGCCTTGAATAATTTTGGATTGTCGCCAATAATGGGCTGATATTCGCAATGTCTTTTTAGTATCTTGTATCTTTAATGGTTTCTCGTTTATGATAATCTTTTACGTTATTTGTCGAAGCGAAAATTATTATATTACAATGCCTAGGCAATTTATGCTACCTAAAACGTTATAATATTTATTTCATACTTTACCTAAGTATTTTAAACCTAGAGTATAAAATGCGCAGCAGGCAACGTGTGACAAAAAAAGAGAAACGACGATGCAGAAGACATGCAAGGCAACAGTTATCTGGAGGAGGGTCAACGAAGCCCCGCTTTGCGTGACTTCTAAGTATATTCAACATCTAAAGAATACCAACTAGAAGGGAACACCACTTTCACGCCTAACCTATCCGTGTCAGGGTGTCCCAATTTTCCGAGCTCGCTGCGCTCGGCCTCGTGGATAGATCTACCAAGCTGCATAACGCCCATAAGGTGGATCACATCCCACTCTCTCTCACAGAAAGGAGACCTGTCTCCCAGCAGTGGGAAGATTACAAGCTGATATTGTTAACCTTTATATAAAATTTGTAAAGCTAAGTAGTTAATCCTCTTCAAAGCCAACAAGTTTCTTCAAAATAAATGCGAAAACAAGATAAAGGTTTACAAAGAAAGAATCCAAAAAGAATTTTATTAAAAGGTCTAGATCACTTACATAGCTTTTTCATATGTCAGTTCAGTGATAATGGTTCTACACATTACAATTCTGACTTTGTGACGATGACACTAAGTAGTTTTTTCTTTGAGCTGAACTTGAATGATGGATTTTGCACATTAATTCGTACGCTTTATAATAATAATCCATGTTTTTTTTCGAGAAGAAAAAGTGAAATCATTAGTTTCGTGAGCTATGTAAGTCGAATTACAAATAATCGATAAAATCTGTCATAAAAAATCCCAAACTTATAACAAAAGAGCTGATGATCTTGAAACTGTTGAACCCATTTTGATGAAACATGTTTAAAAATCATCAATAGTACTTCAACCCTGCATCAAAATGAAATACTATTTGAAATCGGTTCTCCCGTTTATGAGCTATCAGTGCCACAAACAGATGCATTTATTGGCCAAACTTACAACACTTCTTTTTATGGTAGGAGGGGGTGAAAAGGCGTGTCATACACTGTTTTATTTAAAAAGTAATTGTTCTCAATCGATGTGTAATTTTCAAAACCTACTTACTTTCCTAAGTACTCCCATTGTAAGTGAGATTGTGTGCAAAAAACCCTCAAGTAAATGAGAATAAAATAAAATGGGTATTATCGCCTTACGTTTTATATGAAAAACAGTTTAACAAATACACAAAGATAAGTGTGGGTGAAACAAACCCCTCTTTCTCAAGTTGATTGATAACTTTTAGTATTAACAGCACTTAACAAAATCTTTTAAGTCACGTTTTCAGACAAGTTTTTCTCGTAAGCCGACGGCGACGCTTAAAATACGTTTTATCATTTTCTTTTCAACTATTAATGTATTTTTAAACCTAGTTTAACTATTCACGTTTTCGCCCTCGTTTTGTGTCACATGTTTAATCATGCTTTCATTCTATTTTCTTTTATGTTACTGTGAATGGACTTTTTATTCAAAATCAAAGTATTTAGTTTTGTAAAATAAATATAGGCATTTCCAATTTGTTGAAATTAAAGCTAGTAAAATTCATGACACTGTTACCGATTGGGAAAAATACCCGATAAATAAAGGTCAGTTCACACCGACACGCGACGCTAAGCGAAGTGCGACGATACTGAAAATGTGAATATTTTCGCGGAGTAAATAAAGTTCGATTTTGAGTCTTTTTATGGAAAGATTTGCGCAGCATTGCGTCTCGGTGTGCGAATGGACCCCACCACTGTTACTTAATGCAACGTTTTTTTCCCATTAGTTAACACAGCAAAAAACTAATGGAATACCTACCGAAAGAGAGTCTCAAAACACTGATTTCCGTTACAAATAGAAAATCGTTCTTCATTCAGTAACCATCTTGAAAACAGTTTAAAAATCGTCAACGATGTTGCATAAATCAATTTGGCAACGACTCCAGGAAAATCGAATGCCAGAATGGGATAAGAACACTTTTGTATTTTTTTGTGTTTCGCCAAGAGTGATTGTCGCTGGCTCTATTGTTTTGTTTATTGCTTTATTTGTGTTCCCTTGCGTTATTTTCTTTCGATCTGCTTGAGTAATAGATACTCAGGGAAATTAGCATTCGGCGATAGGCGGAGACCTCTCGCGCCCAGCACTGGTCGCGGCCATGCTGCGGGGCGAGATGGAGTGGGATGCGGTCGCCTCCTTCTGCGAAGCAGTCATGCTCGCGAAGGAGGAGGCGGGCCGCGTGAGAGAGAGGACAAGGTCCTCCCTCCGCCCCACCCGCGGTGGTGGACGCCCACGGCGTCGGACGTCGCAAGACGATCTCCGGCCACCGTAGGCGCGGGCATGCGGGCGGCGAGTAAAGGGCAACTCGCCGCCCGACCATGGACCATGCCCGGGTCGACGGCGCGTCGTGTTCCACGCGCGCCTCAAAGAGCGTCAGCATAATGACGAGGCCCCCTCTCAGAGGGCTAAAGCCTGCCGGGGTCGCGGGTCTTATACCATCACCGTGACCCCGGAACATAAAGGGCTATTGAAGGACACCGTGAATTTTAGTCAGTACAAGTCTGACAGTACCTCTTGCCCTGCCCGGGGTGGGAGGTCTCATTTGATGATTTTACCACGTAATAAAAAGTGCTTCGAGCCGGAAAGCTTTTAATGGCGCAATTTCATTAATTGTCAGGGCTCGCATGCGGCGAGAGATTTCTGTAACGCATGCCACAGTTCCCGCATTCAGGGAACCGTTTTCATTAGTCGATAGCCCGCATGCGGGGTATAGGAACACCTCTATGTTCGTCGCCATTTATTGACAAGAGTGGTAGACCCGCATGCTGTATATCGACCGATGAATTTCATTGGCCGATATCACTGGTGTTATAAAGCAAGCCGGGAATCACTGCAGACAGTGTAAGGAACACGTTCCGACTTAAAACTTGCATTGGTTGTTATCTCGCCTGCGAGAGCTACCCGTATGCTGTCTACCGAACGAGTTAACGATCAATGAAAATAGGCCATAAGCGAATATGTGCGTCCACACAGAGCGTGCAGCCTCGCGGGGCATTTTCCGCACGAAGAAACTGCGTGGCGTTCACCCTGTGTGGACGCGTCTATGTTTCTCGACCGAGGCACGAAACAATATACGCGAGGTAAACAAAAGCCGACAATGGATGGCTAGGGCGCTCGGTTACACGGCCGCGGCAGCGCGCTCGCTTGCCTCGGCTGAGACACGTCTATACTAACCTAGCTGCTTCGCGCAGAAAATGCCTCGCGAGGCTGCTCGCTCTTTGTGGACGCACCTAATGACAATTCTGTATGGATAGATAGGAGTAGGTACCTATTCAATTATTATTTCAGAATAAAGGCCTTCGAAAACCGACTGGACAAAACAAAAACATAAAACTCAATAGAATGAGCAGTGCTAAGTTAAAGCCTTGTGTGCACCGCTGCTCCAGCGTTGAAACAACAATTTTGTATTCACTAAGCCGCAAGACATGTGTCGCGTCTTATGACACTATTCAAGGCTCTCGACGACGAGCTCGTTATAGCTTGAAGTAGCTTTTTAGAGAATAAAATAGCAGTACCTCTTACTCCTAAGTTGCCTGGTCAAAATTATTACTGATAGTTGCAACCTTGGGAACTATAAGTGAATTCTAGGCAAGCGTGCTTCACCGTCGACCACGTCATTGCTTACCATCAGGCCAGATAGTGGCCAAACGCTAGGTCTACGGCCACGGCAGACGGTCTCCGGCCACCGCAGGCGCGGGCAAGTAAAGGGCAACTCGCCGCCCGACCATTGACCATGCCCGGGTCGACGGCGCGTTGTGTTCCACGAGCGCTTCAAAGAGCGTCAGCATAATGACGGGGCCCCCCTCTAGTGGGCCAAAGCCTGCCGGGGTCGCGGGCCTAATTCCATTACCGTGACCCCGGAACATAAAGGGCTTTTGAAGGACACCGTGGATTTTAGTCAGTAAAGGGGTAGGACTCATTTCATTTTACCACATAAAAAAAAAAAAACAATCCAGCCTGTGCCATTTTTTTTTAATATTGCTTTAATTAATAAAATATAATTATGTATAATGCCTTATTTTATTGCCTTTAAATATTAAAGTGTAAATTGACACGAGGTTATTAATGAATTGTGTCACAATACGAGTAAAAACGAAGGAAAAAGGAAACCGAAGGGTTGACTTTAGTTTTGAAATGAGGAAATTAACTACAACAGACAGATGGGAAATAACGTTTTCCTGCACCGAAAATGGAACGGCAAAACAAACTTTGATACGTCGTACATGCGTATAACTGACTGCAATTTTGAACAACTTTTATTTTTTTAGCTATCTGAACGATAATTCGTACCGCCCCAGATTCTGATTATCTATTTCTAACGACTTTTAAATTTAGGTAATTTCTGAACGACTAGCGAATAACAAACATATGTAAATAAGACAGGTAAGAGTAGTTGTTTAAGGAAAACGAAATTGTTGCTTTTACTACATTCCTAATATTTTTATCATTATTTACTCACCTTTTAAACCTTTCCTGGACTTTTAAGAATAATTTAGAGTTTCAGCAAGACTGACGAGCAGCAAGATTAGATACCTACTTACCTACCTTTTTCCTCTCAAGTGATAATTACTATACTACATGAAAGAGTTGTGTAATAACGCTTTATATTCGATGAAAAACTGACAGACGATCGGTTAAACCGCGTCTGACTTTGTAGGTAGGTCCTTCTCAATTTAGGTGAGGACTAGAACATGAGACGGAATGGGATTGGCAAGCGGTCGCCTCCTTCTGCGAAGCAGTCATGCTAGCATAGCGGAGGAGTAGCAGTGTCCACCTCAGGACGGTAAGCGCTCCTCCCACCGAATAATATCGTAATCGAAAAATTCAAATTTTACAGGAAAAATAAAACAGTGGTTTTTTATGATTATTGTAAAGATTGTCCAACCTAAGAGAATGATTTATATATCAAATGAAAGGTAATTTTTTATAGAATCATTCTGAATAATCGTATTTATTTTTTATTATATCAGTACCAAGTTATTAAAGAAAATATATTTTACTGGATACGTTAGAAAAACATTTTTTCGTAACAAAACATTACGATATTATTCGCGTAAAAACAAAAAGACAGCGTGCACAATAATAGTGTACTACAATGTTATTCGTTGAACAAAGACATCCAAACATAAACGCTAATAGACTGTAACTGGGACTTTAAATACATAATTATGTAGTAACCAGTATTAACCATAGTTTCGAAATAAAATCTCTACTAGGAATAGTATTGTTAAAAAACTTTACTATAAAACGAGTTTGCTGTTCTTACTCGAATAATATCGCTATCGTAACATACTGAAATTCTTATTAAGAGTGCTATCCGTAATCACTAGAAGCGAGGTTATTCGCGTAAATAAGTACAATAAAACTGTAACGGAATATTAGGGCTATGGTTAATAAAAAAAATAATATAAATAATAATTTGGAATGTACTCATAGGAAAAATGTGAAAAAAATTGACAACGTGTAAGAGGGTACGTACATGATGAATATGCAATAAAACGCAAAGTATCGTTATATCACATTACAATATTATTCGGTGGGAGGAGCGAGCTGAACGCAGTTGAGTTTTTGGGTAGGAAACTTCATGGTTCACATGACCAAATAAATCTGAAATTACACAAATCATAAAACCAAATTACCAACATGCGATAACATCATCAAAACGATGGAAATTACAGACGAATAAATACGAAAATTATTTTCAAATCTCGCTTACGGAAATAAGGTAGGAGTGGAGAAAATATAATTATTTTCAAGCGAACGAGGCAATGGGTAACATGTTTTGCTGATAAATTACCTACGAAAATAATAGGTACCGATGAGAGCTAAAATTTAAAAAAAAATTTAATTAAGGTGCTAATTCGGCACCTAGTAGGTGGTAAAAGCAGGTAGGCGGCAGGATTAAATAAATAAAAACGGTCAAACGGCGGCACGCTGCGGGTTCTGAGTTTCCGAGGTTCAATTTCCACTCGCAGAAAATCTTTGTATGTTCTACAAATAAGTGGTTGTGGTCTCGGTGTTCGCTTAGCTATGTGATTCCAAAATGTTTCTAAACGCACCCACGATACATGAGAAAATCCTAATTTGGCGCAACGTTTAGAACGCTTAAAAAAAAAACGTCTTTTATCTATGGCCAAGCAAAACAGTTGACAACTACACAACAACACAGACATGCATGTATTTTTTCCTTAACATAAATTAATAAAATACAAAATATCCTCAAGACTATTTAAATAAAAAAGAAAATTAAACTCTTACAATTTTCTACTACACATCAAACATTCGTGACTGTCATGAGGCTGTATGGTCGTTGGTCATGGCCACAGTTATTGCGACGTAAGTGTTCATGCGCTATTCTCATTTCATCTCTAGGCGCACATTTCAATAATTACTTCGATAGTTGGGTGTCCTTTATTCAAACTAAAATATTTATTACAAATCGACATTTTTTTGCGAAACGGAAAGCATCTTCACAAAAAGTTTTTCTTTCACACATAAATTGTTTTGTCACTTCCGGCCCGAACGAACTTCTAACCGTCTTATTGATACTTGATTATAAATAGTCAATAGAAAATAAATAATTAAATATAGGGAACATTATAAAAAAAAAAATTATTTAGTTGCATTGACCTAATTTATTAATTCTACTAGACTTCAAACGTTCATGACTGTCTTGAGGCTGTATGGTCGTCAGTCTTGGCCATAGATATTGTGTCGTCAGTGGTCAAACTCTTTCTCATTTAATTTCTCGCCGCTCATTTTAATAAACTACTTAGCTATTTTCGTGACCTTTATTCAAACAAAAGTATTTATAGCAAATACAACAAAATATTTTGCCAAACAGAAAGTTTTTTTCTAAAAAGTTTTTCTTTGAAACATAAATTGTTTCGTCACTACTTGCAATGTCGTGACCGAACGAACATTTAACCGTCTTATTGATACTTGAATGAATACGGATAGTCAATAGAAAATAAATAATTAAATACAGGGAATATTATAAAAAAATATTATTATTATTTAGTTGCATTGACCTTATTTATTAACAATTTCTACTAGACTTCAAACTTTCATGACTGCCATGAGGCTGTATGGTAGTTGGTGTTGGCCATAGATATTGTGACGTCAGTGCTCAAGCTCTGTCTCATTTAATCTATTGGCGCTCATTTGAATGAATTACTTAGCTATTTTTGTGTCCTTTATTGAAACAAAAATATTTATTACAAATATAACAAAATATTTTGCGAAACAGAAAGTTTTTTTCTAAAAGGTTTTTCTTTGAAACATAAATATTGTTTCGTCACTGCCGGCAATGTCGTGACCGAAAGAACTTTTAAACGTCTTATTTAATACTTCAATACAGTTACTCAATAGAAAATAAGTGAATAAATATCGGGAATATTGTTTTTTATAGTTATTATTTAGTTGCAATGACCGCATTTGTATTATTAACAATATTTAAAAAAAAACTGCTCAGTTGAGCAACCTCTGTAAGTCACTTCCCTCGCGCGCGCTTTGTGAGGCAGAGATTTATTTCGCTCCTGTTTTTAATTACGATTATCGTGTTCCTAAATTCAAATACTGACTCGTGAGTTGCTTCAAATTGTATGTTACATTGTGTTAAGTGCTGGTTTCTAAGTTATTAAAAGTGTTAACGTTCGTTTTTAGTTCTAATTAGTTAATTTCTTCAGATAACGGTGAGTACTTTTATTTTCTTGACTTGAGGGTGTATTGATGTAATTTTGATGTCCATTAATCTTTCACTTTTCTAAGACGTTTATTATGTACCTATACCTTTGAGTACTTAAATGATAAGTTAATGACGACGAAGTAAAATAATCATTTTAACCAAATAATTACAGACTCCAGCAGGTCAACCTAATCGAATCTTTCAAATTTTATCATTCAAACATTAACCTACCACCATTGTGGTATGATTGAAATTCGAATTTTACATATTGAGGTAGGTTGATGTGCTGGCGTTTGCACAATATTAAAAAATAAAACTGCGCAGCTTAGCAACATGTCAATTCTACGTCACTTCCCAAAGCCCGCGCACTTGGTGGCAGTGATTTACTTCTCTATTTGTCTTTAGTTACGATTATCGTGTTCTTAATTCAAAATCTGACTCAAGAGTTGCTTTCAATTATTGTGTTATGTGCTGGTTCGTTTTTTAGTTCTAATTAGTTAATTTCTTCAGATATCGGTGAGTACTTTTATTTTTCTTGACTTGGGGGTATAACGACATACCTAATTTTGTCATCCGTTAATCTTTTCCCATCTGTTACTTATCGGTAAGTCTGCTTTACCACCAGAGCATGTGCTATGTTGCGTTGCTGCGGATGGGTTTGATATCCACCAATCATTTCATTGACTTGAATAGCACAGCACTGGTGGAAATGGATTCAATATAAAATGTGTTTTTTATTATATGGAAAGATGCGTGCTTTGGGGGCGTGCTATGGATGCGTGCTTTTTTGTCTTCCCCTATCGATACATCGCATATCTCGCGCAGGCATCTTCGTAGCGCAGATTACCTTGTGGCGGCGCATCTTCATAGCACATCTTACTCGCACAGCTACATGCATAGCGTAGTATCAGTGGAAACGGTCACACAATTTCGTAGCTCAGCTTTTACATCCTCGCAGCGCAGCTACATAGCACGTTTCTGGTGGAAGTGCACCCTTAGTGTTATTCTGTACCTGTAAAGTGTTCACGAGCTCGCTTCACCCAAGTGAGACCACAGGTATCTAATGTCTTTTTATATTAAAACACCGCGGGTCGTCAATGAGACACTGTTTGAATTTCGAACGTGTTGTTTACAGAATTTCCTAAACATTTTGCTGCTTATCAAGCCGCAATCGTCTCGTTTAGAATCTTCGATGATTTATTTTCAATTAGGTTATTAAGCTAAGTCATCATCAGCTGGAACACAGGCCTCCTCTCTGTGAGAGGGAGTGGATCATAATCAACCACGCCGGGCCCAGTGCGGGTTGGTGGTTGTAACATGTCTTCGGCTTTTTGGTTCTAGGACATCCTTCACCGTTTTGAGAGTAGTGGTGATGAAATAAATTACACAAAAAATGCGCCTGGCTGGGTTCGAACCCACGACCTACAAAACGTAAAACGGGGCCCATACCAGTTACCATTGGCAATTGGACTGCTGCCTTGTGTGTCGCGGTTTCGATTCCCGCATGGAACAAACATTTGTATGATCTGCAAGTAGTTGTTCCGGGTGTGTTTGTGTGTGTGAGTTTTTGTTTACATCAAACTTAACACAAAAATTCGTGGTAATGAAATGATGAAATGATGAAATGATGAAATGATGAAATGAAATGAAATGAAATGAAATGAAATGAAATGAAATGATGATGAAATGATGTTTATTTATGCAAGTAGGTTATATAAACACTTTTACACGTCTTTTTATAAAACTAGAAGGGGCCGGTGTTTCGTACCTGACTACTCTGAGAAGAAACAGCCGAAACAAACTCAGAGGTCACAGTCTCTTTTAAAGTCCAGACAATAAAAATGTAGAAAAGATTATACGAGGACCATGAAGGTCGATGTCTGAAATGGTCTTTTGAAGAAAGAACCACACAAATTTGAGTGGACCTGTCCAGTCAGTGTAAGCATTTGTCAATTACCGTGGAGCTCAACTCATAACTCAAGGAGCTCAACGACACGACGAACAGTACCAAAGAAGGGACTTGTGTAGGCCGTTAATGTTACTCAAATTGTCAGACAACACTAAAGTTATAAAAAAAAAAAAACAACAGGTTGACCCACATGGATCCTCGTATTCACAAAAAAAAATAAAAAATTGTGTATAAAACAAAAATATCAGTAGTTTGTATAAAAAAATAAAATAATCATACATGTCAGATTGTATATAAAAAAAAGCAGAAAATAATAAATAAAATGCATGTCAGATTGTATAAAAAATCGAAAATGTCAGATGGTATAAAAAAATAAAATAAAAAAAAAACATATAATTGTCAGATTGTATAAATAAAAGAACAAAAATGAGTTAACAATCGGAAATTGCTTCGTCAATAAATAAATAAATAAATGCGAGGATCATGTAGGTTCTCGTCTGAGATGGTCTCTTTAAGAAAGGACTACAAAGAAAAGACTTTAAGTTCAGACAGTGTATGATATATATGACAGAGCATGGAAGCTCAACTCACTATGTAAGGAGCTTAACCACCTCTGAAACTACATATTCCTCACATTATAAAAGAATTTAAAAAAGACATACATCACAAAATATTGGATGCTTGAGGGTGCATCGGAGCAGCCAACTCCCAGGCCATCTTGTCATCAAGGTATTCTTTGACTTTATAGTAACTTTTTTTACAAAGTTGTTGTTTAATAATTGATTTAAATTTGTTTAGACTTAGTTCTTTGACGTGGTTTGGGAGTTTGTTGTAGAAACGTACACTTTGGCATTTGAATGAATTACTAATTTTATGGAGCCTACTCGCGGGCACTTTTAGCATATCCTTGTTTCTTGTATTAATGCTATGAATGTCGCTATATTTTGTGTAAAGATTAATATTCTTTTTAACAAAAATCAAATTTTCATACACGTATTGAGATGCAACTGTCATTATATTTATTTCCTTGAATTTATCCCTCAGTGAATGGTAAAATCATCAAATGAGTCCTTCCACCCTAGGTGGAGCGGGAGGGTCTGACAGACTCGCACAAACCTTGCACGATGCACGATGTTCCTTCAATAGCCCTGGCATTCCAGGGATACGGTTACCATAATAAGACAGTCCTACGAGTTACACACTATAGTTGAGATCAAAACAATGAAATCTATTGCTTTGTGCGATTTGTCGTTTCATTGGTGAAGCTGACATAATATTTACATTTTCAATATTCCAAACAGTTTGGTCAATTTAAGAAATGCTGCACAATTATACCTATTACTTAGCTGTGCTAATTGTTTGGAAGTGAATGAGAAAAATAACTGCCCTGCATAATGGTAAAATAATATTAATGACAATTACCAAGAAACAACACGAGTTAGATAAGGGTTTCAGTTTTCATTATAGAACACTTAGTGAGCCCAAGCTTAGACATACAACAACCATGTTTGTATAACCACGTCGGAAACAAAAACGCTGTTGAACAACTCGCTGAAACAAACGTTGGCAGTAATACGTGGGAAAACAAAGCGACTGCCCTTCGTATTAGAAGTGTAAATCATTTGCATCGTAAGATCATGTTTCTTGGTACGTAGGGCGTCGACTGGGAACAAACTTTGCCAGAAAACGTGGGAAACGTAAGCGATGGAAACGTAGCGATGGGAACGCAAAATGTGAGTGGCAAACATGGTGGAAGTCTTGAAGAGTTTTGGAGATCACAAAGTTCTTTATGTGCTGTCGTTCAACTCTCGTGCTGATTTCTTGGTTATTTAGTCATGAAATATTTAGGATCCAGATCAACAGTAATTGTAGAATTTATTTATTTAGTTTAAATTCTTAAACTGTCATTACAGGCTTAGAAACCTAATGCGATAACTTAGACTAAAAGATTAAAATAATGACTATAATTCACTCATTAATTCTTAGGGATTCGCGGGTTGCGGGACTGTCTAAACAGGTAAACGTGGAATGTAAAGGGCTATTCCAGGAACATCATGATTTTATTCAGACCCAAGCTTACGACTTACAACACCCATGTTTGTATAACCCACGTGGAACAAAAACCGCGTTGACCAATCGCTGAAAAACAAACGTTGGCCGCAATACGTGGGAAAAACAAAGCCGACTGCCCTTCGTATTAAGAGTGTAAATCATTTGCATCGTATAAGGATCCTGTCTTGGTACGTAGGGCCGTCGACTGGGAAACAAACGTTGCCAGTAGAACAAACGTGGGGACACTAAGACGATGGAAAAGCGTTAGCGATGGGAACGCAAGGACCGTGAGTGGAAACATGTGTGAGTCGTGAAGAGTTCTGGAGACTCACCAAAGTTCTTTATGGGCTTGTCATTAAACTCTCGTGCTTTTCTTGGTTACTTAGTATGAAATATGTTGTGAAATTCTTAAACTGTCAATTACAGGCTTAGAAAACCTAATTGCGATACACCTTGACTACAAGATTAAAATACTGACTAATAATTCACTCATTAATTTTCTTAGGGATTCGCGGGGGCATCATGATTTATTCAGTAGTAGTTATTATAGTCTTCCGCTCCACCCTGGGCTCAGGACTCATTTGATGATTGTACCACGTATCTAACAAGCGCGTGAGGGCTTTGGCGGAGGCAGCAGTCTCACGGTACGACGGTGTTTTTGCGGTGTTCTCGCGTTGAGCAGGGTGTTGAAGGCCAATGCTACCTGGATTGGAACTGCCCAGGAATTGCATCAGGTAGGTTCTTTCGGGGTGTGCCTGACTAACAAGTCAGTCATTTACCCGCGTCGGGAAGAATGGCGTCGCCGATAGACGTCGTGTAGGTAGTGTTCCACAGGGCTCGGACCTGCAATGAGGCGGCTCCTGGAGTGCTGCACGGCACGTTCCTCCATAGCGTCGGGGTTACGCCGACGACTCGTTGGTAATGGGCACGAAGATGTAGCGCGACGCTTCGCTACTGGTAACTGCGAGGGTGGCGCAGGTTTGGTAAGGTGGCGCTCCGAGGCTCTGTTTCCAAGGGGCCCGGCGCGCATCACATACGGGTTCTTACTTAGGACTCGTCCTTGACTACCGACGAGACTTCGGGCCATGCTTCCTTCAGCTGTGCCCCGAATTGCCGTGTCCTTCGAAAGCTCTTTACGTTCCAGAGCCACGGTTACATGTCAAGACAGTCCCGCGACCCCGGCAGGTTTCCAGGGTTTAGGTCCCCTTAGAGCCCGTCATTAGCTGACAGCTCTTTAAGGCGCGCGTGGACGCGCCGTCGACCCCCATGGTCGATGATCGGACGTCGAGTCGCCCATTACTCGCCGTCCACTTGACCATGGCTTCGGTGGCTGCAATCCGCCACGCGACGTACGATGCCGTAAGCGTCTCCCGCGGCGGCTGAATTTTGAGGAGGCTGTCCTCTCCCTCACGGCGTTCGCCTCCTACTTCGCATAAGGGGGCGGCTGCTTTCCATTTACAATTTCAAACTTATTATTGCTCTCCTGAACTCTCTATAATAATATTTGAATGCAAAGTCAATAAAAAGGAACATTATAAAAAATACAATCGTTTTATTTAGGTACATGTCATGACTTCATTTATTTACAATATTTACAGAAGACTGTGGCAAGCTCTCGTGTGGAAACAGCAAAGGTAACTTTATAAAATTCAGCATTTTTTTTGTAATTTTTATGCAGCAATGACATTTTAAAGGTACAGTTAGAATTATAATACAACCAGAAGATAAAATGACAAATATTAAAATTAGTATAGCACCAATGAAATCCCAACTGGTTTTGAATTTCCAACTGGTAATTGTATTTAACATAATTATAGGTCGTTTCACATACTAACGTAAAAATAACATAAATATTTAAATGTGACAAAACTGATTATGAATTGGCAAATAAAGTTGAGTAAACAGTTTCTTTATATTGCTTCATAATGGAGGGCTACAGTGCTACATTATTTTTGTGCCTGGCCATACCAGCGTGGCACTAACGCTAACATCTTTAAAATTTTCATAGGTAAGTACAGACGTCAGCACATCAACCTACCTCAATCTGTCAAATTTCTTTAATAGATTTTCAACCTTATCACAATCGTAGAAAATAAAACTTGACAGATTCGGGTAGATTGACCTGCACTCGTTTTTTTTTTACGTGGTTAAATCATCAAATGAGTCCTCCCAGCCCGGGCAGGGCGGGAGGGACTGTCAGACCTGTACTGACTAAAATCCACGGTGTCCTTCAATAGCCCTTTATGTTCCGGGGTCACGGTGATGGAATAAGTCCCACGACCCTGGCAGGCTTGGGCCCTCTGAGAGGGGGCCCCCGTCATTATGCTGACGCTCTTTGTGGCGCGCTTGGAACACGATGCGCCGTCGACCCGGGCATGGTCCATGGTCGGACAGCGAGTTGCCCTTTGGTCGCCGCCCGCATGCCCGCGCCTACGGTGGCCGGAGATCGTTTTGCGACGTCCGTCGCCGTGGGCGTCTTTCACCGCGGGTGGGGAGGGAGGACATTGTCCTCTCTCTCACGTGGACCGCCTCCTCCTTCGCGAGCATGACTGCTTCGCAGAAGGAAGCGACCGCTTCCCACTCCGTTGGTTGACCTGCACCTGGCGTCAATGATCACCAGCGCCATCCTGATTGCTATTCAAGTGCCAAAACTGCACTATACATAATTATATCATTAATATTGACAGAATAACGGCTGTTATGCTATAACAATTCAATATCCAGTAAATATACAATTCATTTATGTAAAATACAGTTTGAATACATACATTTTCAATAACCCTTAAGATTGCATCATTTTAGCCAGCAATTTTATCAAACTATATTATTTTTATATTACACAGACAGCATACCTACGAATATGAATAGTAATCTAGCAGACCCCAAGAAAGTTGGGAGAAAGCTAATCAGATGATGATAATAATTTATAGATATACTCCTTTACAAGACCGGAAGAGAATTATTACAATCATAATTACAGATCCACAGACTGATATACAAACTGGTATTAGCGAGCAAGCAGGATACAAATAGAAATAATCTGAAACTGATTTGACTCAATTCATAATTTTCATTTTTGAATTGTAGCCATAGAAAATAATTATTGCATGACTTTCTATTCAAAAACAATAAAGACATGCCGTTGCTTACAACATCATTCTTTTTTACTTTTTTCAGTTAAGACAAAACTTGATTTTCATTGTAATGATTCCAGACTAGGTTTCCTATATAGACCAGCATTCACAGATCTTTCGTACATATTTTGGAAGACATACAAATTAAAATAAATAAGTATTCAATCATTAAGAACTGCCATAGCCATTTCCTTAGAAATACTATCGGACATACTGTTCCGTTTCTCAACATCTGGCTCATCACTAGACCACCAACTCTCATCATCGTCTTGAATAAAACATAAGAATAAATCATCTTCATATGTTGGAAAATAGTACTCTGGTTGATCCCACTTTTCCTTACACAAGACCCAATGTTTGGTTTCCTTTAAATGTTTCTCTAGATTTTTTGAGTCATCAAACTTTGTTTCACAAGACAAGCACTGCTTCATATGTATTTGTCGACGTATGTAATTTACAATCTTGACTTTACGGTAAAAGTCCATCCCTTCCGTTGCTTTTACAAATGAGAATTCATGTTGCCGTTCCATATGTTCTATAATTTTGTCATAATCTTTTTCTGTATGTTCACATAAGAGGCAAGTAATTAAAGGACTGTTTTCCTCTGTCCAGTCAGACCATTCCGGATCACTTTCTACATTGGAGTCATTTTCAAAATCTACATTTTTCTTTGTATGTTGATTTTTATTTAGTCTGTAGTGTTGTGTGTGCGGTTGCTTGTCACCAACATAATTGACTAGGAAATATTTGTCATACTCTTTGTTCTCCGGGTTTATCCTTTTGTGACCTTTCTTTCGCATATGCTCTTTTAGTATTGTGCGATCTTTGAAGTTTCCTTCACAAAAAATGCATTGTAATTTCTCTAATTTAGTTGCAATGGTGTCAATTAATTCATCGATGAATATTAAGTTATCTGGTTTTGCAATGTGAAAGTTGTGTTTTTCATACAAGTGATTGAGGTAGTTTGCTCTGGTGGTAGTTGATATGTTCCGACAGAAAAGACATTCCCTCACGTAATTTTTATCTTCCCGTTCAAACTGATGCCTTTCTAGAAGTTTCTCTAGTCTAGTTTGCTGCAGATTAGTCCGGAGTTCTTTGTCTTCTGGAAGAACATCACTGAGTAAATAATATTCCTCATTTTTGGATTTTGTGCCATCTGGTTTGCTGTCAAGCAGCATTGTGGTGCAGAAGAATCCCAGGGTTTGATCTGTAATTTAGCAAATTAAATGGATAAATATAAATGAAGATAGCAGGTTATTTTATAGTTTCTACATAGCAGGTTGAACTTTACTCAATGGCCATAAAAATTGATAAGGGAGAATTTTAAAGTTATTATTTTGTAATGACACTGTGCACTGTTTATTATTATTTGCTTAAGTAATAAAAAACAGTGCACAGGGTTTTTTAGAATCTACCAGGAAACAAGATTCATTAAAAAATCATTTAAATTATGTTACATTACAGCTAAACAGTTTTCAGTAAAGAATTTAGGTATATTTGGACACCAGTCTACATTATTATTGAGTAAATGATATAAAAAAGAATTTGCTTCATTAAAATAAATAATAGCAGTGCATCAACATGTAACCCTAAAATATTCACACCGCTGGAGTACCAGTCTCCTCTATTAAGAGAGAATTTGAGCTACTTAATTCACAATGGAGACATTGTAAGTAATGATGTTGAATATTATTATACATAATGTAACAATTATACGTATTTTTCTACGTCTCATTCACTTCCAAACATCATGAATGGTTTTAAAAGTAGAACATCTTTTGAAAAACTAACCTTTAAACCTTAGTCGCCAATACCGCAAGTATTCCTTCAAATCAGCTATTTGGTTCACATCAGCAATCACAAGACGGTGTTCCATAAACAAATGGGTCAGCAACTTCTTTTCTTCCTTGGGAAAATTAAAGTTTTCTTCGCACAAAACACAGGCACATTCGAACAACTCCTCGCTTTTGAATATAGAAGGATTTTCAGTCTTTTGGTGTAGTGTTAATGGCCCAAAGAACTCTTTTTCTTTCACTGACATTATGGTAACTGTTTTGACTCGTATTATTTTCTTTTGTAACAGTAATTTTTAGAATAGTTACACACAAAATCATAAAACCTTAGGTTATGACGTATGAGTGACCGATGTTGCCATTTATTGATTATATATTTCCCAGAGAACTCTGCCAAAATAACGCATTTTAAAAGTGTAGAGAGCTATAAACAGATCACTATTAATTTGTCACATTATTATTTAAGTCGAATAATCAATTACAAAGCATTAATCTTTGTCTCGTTAATGTAGTATAAAGTGACAATGACATACAACGTTAGAGTCCAAAAGTTAAGTATTTGTTTTTCATCACACAAAAATAAAAGTTGTCTGATTATGCAGTTTCAGTTTTCTACTCAAGATTTATTTGATGCCATTTCAATTTTCCCTTGAAACAATTCATTGCTTGATCAATATTGTTTATACGTAATTTATGGGAAAATACTTTATAGTGGTAACACTGGTTTGACAGTTGTCGAGAGTCAAGCTGTCACTGTCAGGCATTGTCAGAAAGTATAGGGTGCGTTCACAGAGTGCTTTTCTATTATTTACTGAGGATGCGTTCAGCGAATAATCGCTGTTTTCGCAGCATTTTTTAAAGTTTAGGATCTGCCGACCCATGTCGTTTAGTTAAAAAATTACTTTGTTAAAGTTGATTACAGCAGTTCTCCTTGTCTCAGTGTAAAGTATGTGTATAAGTAAAATAAACAATGGTTTCATTTCTTTTATTTATTTATTTATATTATAGATCCAGACAATATTATTATTTTATACCAGTTACTCTATTTACATACAAAATAATAGGAACTTAAAGATTTCTCGTAAATTTATTTAATTTTATGCTAATAATAATTACTGTAACGCAATGAATAGTTTCTAAATGTTGTCATAAAATGTTGTGAACTCAATATTTATGTGTTTTATGTTTTAACTGTTATGACACCAAAAACCATCATTTATCTATCTATAGTCGTCTTTTTCGTTAGGTAAATAAAATTATTATAAAAACTATAGAATACCTAAATCTTATTTTCGGTCAAACAATAAACGCTTTAAGTACATAATTCAAGTACCTACACTGTATGGTAAAATACAGAAAACTTCAGACAGACCTCTAGATAGGATTCTTTATCAATATCTACATTGAAATAAAATATAAATGCCACAATGAACAATATTACTTAAACTTACCTATATCATAAGAAATCTACCCTTATAGTACAACACGTTGACTTATTTGATCTAGTTATAGTACTAAGTACTCTATTATTATTATTTCATAAGTACTATTATAATATTTACAGTTTTTTTTTATGTATAAAAGTTGTTTGCCTTAAAAGGCACGTTTGCTTGGGGATCATAGCACAAACTACCTATCTAATTCTGGGCGCTAACCAACACTTCTGATAAAAGTTTGATTTAAATCTGACTTCAGTACATGTTAGAAAGAGATGAAGCAGACGTCCTTTCTATCTCATTTCCAAAAATAAAGTGAAAATAAATGAGAGAGATGGTGAAGACCAGTATAAGCTGACCGTTTGTTGTTTAGAAACATCATTATAAATTGAGGTCAAAATAAACTGGATAAAACCATTATGTACAGGGCTTTTTAAAACGCATGGCTTTTCGTCGTAATATGCTTTTCGGTTCTAACAAAAGATTCCTACGTAAAGCATTTAGACCAAGCGAACATAATTATAAATATTAATTTTAAAAAGATTAAAGTAAAACACTCATTCTTTTAATCTACTAATACTGTTACCAAATGTGTTTTTTTGCTACGCAAGAAGAATGCAAAAGCTTCTTATTTTTACCTGTTTTTAACTTCTGGTATTAATTTAGACCAATACAAATTTCATCATAACTGGAAAGCTATTAACCCTCGTTACCAATATATATTTTTTTAAATAAAGTGTTCATAAGTCGCTTGTAGCTTCTGACTGGCCATAACCACTCGGGCTCTGAACACTGATCCTGCTACAACCAGGCAGCCTGCTCATCTGAGCAGGCTGCCTGGTTGTAGCTATCTAGTCTTTGTTAAAAATTTGCCAGATTTTACGTTTAGATACCCTTCTTTTTACGCCAGACCTTACGTTGTCGATTTGCCGTCACGACTCGAATACACGTCTCCTTCAATGTTCATCGGTTCATCGGCTAGAGTCGGGGTAGCGTTCGCCTTTTGAACCCTAACTTGCGCAAGTCCTCGCTACGGGTGGTAAGTGGCAAGGTGACCGTTGAAAGGGTAGGTCCGTGCAGCTCTTACCACCTACATGTAAACTAGATCAGATAGTTCTATCATATAATTTCAAGAGAAAACCTTTAGAAAATGAACTTGCGCGGACCATCCCTAAAAGTACCGAGAATTTTGTGTCTACTTCGACTCTGGTGTCATTGTACTAATTGACACGCATTTTTAAACCTTATACTTATAATATATCTCATTTGAACTTTTTTTCTCCTTGAACTTTAACTGTAAATTTAAAAAACTGAAGATTCTGATTATTTTAATTTTTTGAACAGAAGCTTAGGAAGAAATCTAGCATATTCTTGCGCAACAAAAAATAACATCACAATCAATCCTCCTTACAAGAAACCTTCGTGTCCACGTACAAAGTGTTGTAGGGCACTGAATAGCCTTTATTCGAAGCAATAACTTGAATGGCGTACTTTCTTCCAGCCTTTAGTCCGCTAATTTTCTGCATAATTACACTGGACCTGAAAAAAAGATCAGCAAATTAATCCTTCTGTGAGATTGACTATTTTGGAGCTAAGACGACCTTAATAAATTATAATTATTATATTTTCTTTTCTATGGAGCGACTGCATAACTGAGATTCACAACCCAGTAACTGGTAATATTGGTACCTCTTAGTGAGATTGGCAAACTTTCGTGATTTTGATTAACAGTAACAACTGTCCAAGATCTACAAATTGACAGCCGAGTCCAACAGGTTTAGGTACGTTCTTTCCGAGGCACGGAGGAAACTCGCCAAGACAGATAGTAAGCCATCCATAGATCAGCCACAGCAAGCAAAGCTTTACCTGGAAGATTGACCTGTGCGACTCTTAAAATAAAATAGTGCTTCCTAATTTGAATTCCTTAATCCTCTAATACTACCCAGAAGAATCCACTTACGTCTTTTGTGCATGGTTAACGCATTGGCCTTTGGCAGCTTTTCTAGCAGACCAGCAACCATATGCTTCTCCACTCACAGTTTCACGAGCCAGGATACAGTATCTGAAGGAATAAAAGCTATTTTAATATGAACCGTTGATGAAGCGAAATTAATCCATTTTCTTATAGTTGGTAATGAGTCCGCTTTGACTGAAGTGGAAGGGACTGCCAAACTCGTAGGTACGCACTAATACCATAGAATCTTTTCTATACAACGTGTAATGTTAAAAGCGCAAAACCTCTCGTGGGGTAACTCAGCCCATGCTACTGAACAATGTTTGTTCTAAAACTTTTGGAAATTCGCAAAAAAAAAATTGGTTTTTCATACAAAATGAGAAATTGTTCGAGCCCAGTTGTGACTTTTTTTTAAATGTAACAAGCACATGCTGAAAAAGTCTTTTGGTCTCGTAAAGTTCTTAGTTTTTATTACAATACATAATTATGATTTTCCTGTGTGAGTCCATTATAACTTTTTTTTTTTACCCTGGTTACAAAGTCCCACGACCCAAACGACACCAACAAATTTTTTGAACATGTGGAAATTTATTTGCCGGGGGTCTGACAGTTTGGAAGATGAAAGAATACTTTTGTGGGCAATTATTAGCATTCAGCAGGGTTGAATAAATTCTTACCTGATGACATCAGTGGCATTATGAGAGGCCGGCAGGAATGCTACGTCGACAGACCTGCAGGATCTTATTGGTCGGAGCTCCCTAACAAAGGCACCATCTTCAGTCAGCTCTGGAGTGTTCACACCCCATCTTGTCGTCGATGCTGTCAACTGAAATATACGTTTTTTGGTTGAATAAAAGGTTTTTTTGCCAAAAGTTAAAAATGTTGTGTTGCCGACTCCTGATACAAAATTATTAAAGGCAAAGTGGAGAAGTCCAGTCTGTAGTGCAAGGCATTTTATAAGTTCTACTTTTTGACGTAAAACATACTTTAACACACATTGAACGGCATTTTTACCTGTGTAATAAAATATGGCAGGTTAACGGCTTTCCTTCGGAATTTATGCCACCATTTTTAATGCAATTTTCTCAAATCATAACATTAATTTTTGGAGCGTCAACAGAATCAAGCCACACCTCACAAACTACCTATCTCGAAATCGGCTTTTTATAAGGCGTTACATTACTCACTTCTATGCCAACGGATCCATCTCTATCCCATCTGCTCGGCACAACTTTGATGACATATCTCATTCTCGTTTCTTCAGAACTAGAGTCAAACTGCACTGACCCCTCGTCACTCGTCTCTTGGATGGAAGATGTTGAAATTGGTGCTGGCACGAAGAATTTGGAATGAGGATCTGAAACATTTTTAGATCATCTCAATAATATAATTTTTGGAGACAATTTATTTTTTTGATGTCGGCAAATCTAATGCATTACTGAATCAACGCAACCTTTCAAAGACTGCTGCTACAAATAGATCCTCTTAAACTATTGAATTTTGTATTAATTCTGATTAATTCAGTTGTGCAATGTAATCTCCGAGATTCCCTCGAGCTTCATTGTCTCGGCACTTTTCTGGTGTTCCACCACTGTTGATTCTGTTGTTTGCGGAGTTGTTGTCAGGAATTAGCGTAGGCGGGACTGCTCAGCTGTACGTACTCGTGTAGACCTCTCCCAAGTGGCATCATGACATCTAATTCACTGCAGACTACATATTAAATGCTATATGTTGTTGGGTACAACATTCTAACATGGTTCCTACGGCAACAGGTAATAATTGACTCTTTTCAACTGAAACGTACGCTTAATTTTAGTTTTAGTACTTACCAATATTTCTAGCCATGTGAAGCCTCTTCCCCCTCACCAGAACTTCAACATCGACTGCACCTCCACATGTGGATAAAGTAAGCCAGAGACCACCTCCAGCGCCTACTTTTGCCTGCAAGGGGATAAATATTTATGTAAAACTTTGGACACATAAAACGAAGAACAGTACCGTCAGCACGAGTTTTCAGTATTTGAGACGTAAACTGGAACTTTGACGACTTCAAATTGACAATTTTCAAGGGAAAAATTGGTTCCTTCTTCGCACACCAGAGGCGCTGTTCCAATTTTTCATACAAGAAACGCTGCACGCGCTGTAAATACTGGAAAGTTTCTGTAAAGTAAAATAGTGAAAACTCGTGCTAGAGGTACAGAACACAACTTTCACAAGAAATTATACCATGATACACAAATAATGAAAGGGCCTGCCTTTTTGTAGTTTTACAGGCAGTGAGCTCGTGTGTTATCTTGACTTTGCGGCTAGATTGAGCCCCATAAACAAAGAGTTTGTTTTTTCAGATAGAAGCAATACTGTACCAACCTTAAAATAAAATACGTTTCTTCCCCGTATATCCGCCTTGGTAGGAATATTCTCCCGAAGTCGCTTGGCAGTGGATGTGCGTGGACGCACACTGCCGGTAGCCAATAGGGACCCAGAACGACGGTCCTTAGCTACGCCGAAGACGCTGACGAAGTACGTCTGTAAATAAAAGAAAAATTATGGTAAAGTTACGAAATAGATTTCAAGTCAAATCTTGATGAAGCCTATCAAATAGAAGGTAATGACACCATGTAAGAAGGGAGGAGACTATTGCCTTCAACTGGACATAATATCAGCCAATTTCAACTCTATATCCTCTTTGGAATGCATCTTAGTGATCTAGTTTGCAAGGCAGGTTATGGTATCTTGTGTTTTACTTACCGTACTTGGATCTAAATTCTCGATCAAATGGTGTGTTCTCCCTCCTACACAGGCAATTACTGGATCTTCATCTGTCACCTTTGTACTACGACCTAGAAAAAAAATATTTAAAATTGTTAGAAAAAAAAAAAGGTCTCAAACTCCAATTTGAACATTTTAATACTTATTTCGCACCCTTCCTGGAAGAAAGCGGTAAGTGAAATCGGACAACTTTTCAGGAGCTTAAAAAAACGTGTTCAACATTGTAAAAAAAATCCCAGGAAAACCTTTTATAGATCAAAAGATGGCATTTAGCAGCGGCCAAATGATAGTTTCCGATTTTTCATTATATTATGTATACTGCGAGATAAGGTTGAATTATACGGTTACTCAAATAATCACCGAAACTATTACAAAAGATGGATGTGTAACAATGGATATCGCTTTGTTATCATCTTTGGTGTACCGCATTGGCTGCGTTAAGTGTAGTTATTCCATTATGCATGCTCCAATTTTAGGCTAGTCCGAAAGTATAAGTATCACTTACGTAGTTTTTACACGAAGAATTCGTTTAAGTAAACATAAATACATACTTTATGCATGCGAAAGTATCTATGTTTTGCTGGAGTATCTGAATAAACTTGATATTTATTGGAAAAAATATTCAAATAATGAAGTGTATCATCGTAAACATCTATTTTACTGGGCAAGGTTTGTCATGTATAAAAATTGTATGTCAATACTATGTAGATCTATAATAATTAAAGAAAAGGTTTAGTTGCTGCGTTTTAATCTTATTAATCGATTTATATTATGTTTATATGTGTGCGAAGAAAAAATGTGCTGTAGAAGCCTATGGTATGTAAAATAAAGTGCCTAAAAGCTAAACAAACGTAAATCTTCTATCAATTACTGAAACACAGAAAAAATACCTTTTGTCTCTATCTGTTAACGAACATTAATGAAGTAACAATATTTCTTGGCTTCTTGACTTCCAAGCTTTATTCAAAATCGACACCAGGTTTCTGCGGCGTAGGTGAGTATTGGTAAAACTAAGGCCTTATAAACTCATATTTTCGTGAGCAGTTTCAGGTCATGAGAGGACCACACACGCTTGTGAAGCTTCCCAAAGGCGGCGGCTGCTTTAGCAATCCGAGCTGGAATTGCAGACGCCAGCCGATTGTCGTTGGAGATTTGAATTCCGAGATATTTAAAATGCGGTACCTCTTCCAATTATACAAAATTCAACTTAAACGTTGAGCTGACATCGTCACGTCCCCTTGGTGGTTGTTTTAGAACTTGGGTTTTCTTTACGCTTATTACTAGCCAAATCTAGAACAGGAAGCCTGAAGGTTATTAAGATAGTCTTGGACAGTTTCCAAACAGTCAACTGACAGGCATACATCATCAGCATAGATAGATAGATAGATAGAATATAATTATTTTATTGTACACCAAAATTATAAACATTACTAATTCTATGGTTGCAATGGCGGTCTTATTGCTAATATCTTCCAGACAACCAGAGTGCGTCAAGCACGGGAACCCTAGTGGTCTTAGTCTTCTCCAGTTCGCACTGAAGCGTAATATGTCGAAGACATATTTATCATTTTATGCTGTTAAGTTTTTAGCCTCAGAGACGAGGTCTGAGGCTAAAAAGTGCATCATTTAGCAGAGCCGTGAAATAGAGTGAAAATAACGTGGGAACCATGACACAGTCTCGTTTCATATCGCTTGTTATATTAATTAGGTCTGAGAAATCGTTTTAATGTTGAACACGCGCCGTCTTACCTTCGTGAAACTGACGAATCATGTTGACAAATTACTCAGGACATCCAGCCTTTTTCAACACTACCCAAAGAAGAGCGCGCGGCACGTGGTTAACGAAACACATATACAGAGGACGGTTTCATTCAAGGCTTTTCTCTTGAATTTGTTTCACTATGAAAATTCCGTTACAGTTCCTCTGCTAGGTCTAAAACCGCACCGCGTCTCTGGAAGTATCTGTTCCACAAGGTTTGATAAGCGGCTATCGATGATATGAGCTACTACTTTTTCAGTAGAAGACAGGAGATAGATGCCTCTGTAAGAACCACGGTCCAATAATTCAACTTTACCCTCGTACATTTTGCAAATGGAGGCATTTTTCCAGTCTTGGGGTACAATTTCGGCTTCCTATACCTTGAGCCCTAAGTTGAAGAGCCTACCTTGTATTTGTGGACCAGCACATATGTAAACCTCTGAGAGTAGACAGTCGGCTCCTGGTGTTTTACGGTCTTCAATCTTTTGACATGCGTCATGACTTGAATTCACCAAAGGTTGGTGGATCAGTTTAGTCCTCCTTGTTCCTTCTTGTCCATACATCGGAAATCAGGAATGCGGTCCCGCATTCAAAATCAGTTTTCTGAGAGCAGAAATTCAGAGCGTCATTGAAATGTTCAGCCCACCTATCTAGGATTTGCTTATGATCTGTCAGTTTACAGTCCCTGTCACGAGTATATATTTATATTGGTGCCGTTTTTCTCGATTTGCGTCGGGAAATTGTTTTCAAGCCTTCGAAAAATCTGCCCGTATGGTTTGAGTCAGCACAGAGTTCGTGTCTTTTGCTCTACCATTGATTGTTTAAGTCACGGATCTTAATTTTAAGTTCGCGTTTAATGGTTTTTGTCTATCGGTGTTTGATAGAGATCTCAGTTCTAGTCTGACTAGGCTAGGCTGTTCTAGGCTTTCAAGAAATGCTCTGATTTCCTTGTCTATGTAAGTCATCGAATCAGTTCTGGTTTTTCTTTAGTGGTTTTGGTATGTACATGACACGCTATCATGAAGATGTTTGGCATATAAACGCCACGCCACCTTTTATTTACATACGCATCTTCGATCGAATAAGTCGATGGTCAGACCAGCACTCCACAACCCACCTAGCTCTTGTTATCAAGACGTGGTTCAGGTCTTTTTACATACCATTGCTTGGATGTAGGCCGCATCGACGAGGTCTTATATTTTTGTGCTGGGGGAAAGAAGGTTAATTATTTGTCAGGTCAGACATCATAGGTCAAACTCTGTGCACAGAGTGAGAAGCATTGCAGTTCCCAACTCCATGCCGACCAAGGACACCACGCAATGCTTCGTAATCAGTACCAACACGTGCATTGAAGTCACCCAGCAGGGCAATTTAGTCTTGAGGTGGAATTCCTGTAAGAACGCAGGGCAGGTTCCGATAGAATTTTGCTTTATATCATCATTAGCTGTGAAGGTTGGTGCGTTGATACTGATGAAGTGGATATATTAAGTATCATTAACTGGCAAGCGCGTGGTCATTATGCGATCACTAATTCCTTTCGGAAGTTGTGTTAAGAATACCGTAATTTTGTTACGTACGCCAATACCGCTAGTTGCTTGCTCTTCTGCTTGTTTTCCAATTCAATAATATGTACTCACCTGCTCGCAAAGATTTCCGCTACCACTAAGAAGGGTTCCACTTATAGCTGCGACATCCATGTTGTATCTTGAGAGTTCCCTTGCCACGATGGCAGTCTTCCTCTCGGGACACAGGTTAGAGTCTACATCCAAGAGTGTACGTATATTCCATGCTCCTATTATAAAGTTTTTTGAGGTATTCTTATTATGTCTCTTACGAGCTTAAGGAAGTAATTGCATCTACGTGTCAGGTATTTATAACAACTCCTTGGAGAAACTAAGTAACGATATATAACGCAAAACAGTCCCACAACAAGTTTCGTGCAATAAGCACAGACGTATAAAGAGAAGCAGACCAAACATTAGCTAAAATTTGTGAAGCCAGTACACACACATATGAAAAAATTGTCTAAACAGGGCCGAACTAAGGCCAGTATTAGTATTGTATGACGTTATAAGTATAAGTACCTACATGTGTTCAAACTTTTGTCATTTGCAATATACGTTAACATTCTCTGTGATCTGTAATGGTCACCAATTTCAATAGTGTTGCGACGACACAGTAACACAGGCGACTGACAGACGTAGTAGCACCTTAAAGGCGGCAACAGTATTCAGAATTTCAGACACGCCACACCACGCTTTGTCAATAAAGCGAGTGGGGTGGCGTCGGGTCTTTAAAGTGTGCTGCGACTTTAAGAGTTATTAGCAGTGTTCGGAATACCTAGTGCCATTTGTGGTTAACGATCTGGGGTGTTATTCTCTTTATGATTCAGCCTCGCGCCAGCGCTGAAACTACGGTTATTCACACGGCCTATAAACCTCGAATATCATGCATGCATGTCCATAATAATAATAAAATCCCGCAAAATGGCACGAACTAATTCGACAAATGTTTATTAAGCTAAATGACTGGAAATTAGTGGGTTAAACAAATATAAACATGCAATCAAAAGTATTTTATTAGACCATAGGCAATGATATTCTAATATACAGATATGTTATACTCTTACAAAACAACAGAAACTGAGATGAAAACAACAGATGTGAGGACAACGTAGACCATCAACGAAAATAGAACCAACAAGTACAATAAAATAATATAGGTATGTAATAAAAGTGTATCGAAATAGAAAATAATCTACGAGTCTGCGGAGTCTACAGTGTTCTCACATTCACATTATAATAAAGGCTAAATAAAAAATAAACTTTTTAATAAATAGCATGATTGTACAACAAAAATAAATCACTAATGAAGTTAGTGAGTGGTCTAGATTAGTTTATATACATTGCAAAGACAATGTCGTCAATAATATAATTATAAATATATATGTATTTATATTACCTTTATGAAAACATACAAAGATGGAGCAGTTAATAGACGTATACACGAGAATGCAGTTAAACATTAATATTTATCTTTTACTTGTTTTGAAATAAAACCACTTTTTTAAGGAAGTTTCTTTGAGAGATGTTTGTACCTTTGGATGCCTGTTTACATCTTAAATCAATGTAAAACTTAACAATAACTTTTACAATTAAATGTACATGACTTCTATCATGTTCGGGATTGTTTGAATCAAAAATTGACAAATCGACATAATCAGACACAAATTTAATTAAACTATTAAAATCATTACTTTTGTTGATCTTAAAACACTTTTCACAGATTTGCACAACTCTGATAAGAGCTTGTGATGGATATATTAACCCGCCTCGGTCTTTAGCAGATATTAATGAGGACAATAAGTTTTCTTTTTCGCCTATCATTAACAATTGACATGTTGAACAGTTAATTTTCTTATGAACTTTCCGTGCGATAAAGCCCGCTACATATATAGTAATTTCTTGTGTGTATTCATCTAAAGGTGTATTAATTACGTCATCCAGAAAAAAATCAATAATTTCTTCGTCAATATCATGAATCTTCATAATATTTTGCTCAAAGGTGGGAGTACTATCGTTAATAACTTTTATTGGCTCTGCGGTTGAGGTCACAGTAAGGATGGGCAAATCTGATAAGCTTCCTTCAGAATGTAATTTTAATTGGTAGCGAGTAATATTTTTTTTATAAGCTGTACGAAATTGCACAACATTTGGATTGTCATTAAATCCTCCTTTTGCTCTCATAAGACCAAAAAACATCTCTAAATGATCTTGACTAACTTTATACAGGGGCAAAAATCTTAATTTTTCTTTTGTAATTAAATCATTAAACATGTTAATGGCACTTCGGAGACCAATAATAAATCCGATAAATCCAGTTTTGCGACCAGACTGTACTACCAAATCTCCATTTGACAGTTTTAAATTACAAAAGTATTCTTCTAATTCTTTGGAGAATACAATACACTTTTGAATATTAGCAGCACATAGAGCTTTTTTAAATCCTGGTGCATACGTACATCGGCTGTTTAAAATATCAAAAGCGTCATTGACCATACTTATAAATTTAATAGTGGCAGAGCAATCACGAAATTTATATAATTTTAAATTGTCTTTGCAAAATTGAAGTGCATCTGCGACAGATCTACTCAACAACTGTGTGGCTAACTTTACCTTCATTTTCTGTTTGCTGTAATAAATATGAGCTTCTTTAATTTTGTTACCAAGATGTAAACCCTTTTGCTGTTGGATGTCATTTAATAATTGTAAGTAATCAAACCTAATTGTACTACCATCTTTGTCAATTAAAATGTTATAATCACCTAAAGTATTTCTCACAAGCTTAATCATATGACATGGATCATAAAATACATTAATTCTCGTATTATTTAATGTAAAATATGGCTTTAATGATATTAAATTCAAATCACACCCCAAACTAGTTGCCATGCTAATATTACTAGCAGCCCCATCAAAAGTTAAACCACAAACAAAAATTTTGATGTTGTAAAGCATTTCTACTGCTATTTTTACAAGACTAGCTCGTTGTTCACCAGTCATAGACGTAATAAAAAAATATGCTATGGGGAACTTCCATGAAGCGTTTATTGCAGTTACTAACATTACCAAGGCTTGTGTCGCAAGCGGTAGACTATCGTCTGATACCTCAGTGCCTGTATCAATATACCCTTTGTACTTATTTATAGAACCATCCCATACCAATCCTTTCCTGATGGCCATTTCGTCTATACACAGATTGACATAAATAGGATATGAACTACTTCTAGACAACTTTTCTAATGTGTCAAATGATTCAGATGTGAATCCTGGTTCCGCATTGACTTTCTTATACCAGCGTGTAATTGTAATTGGATGAGGCAAAATTGTGTTGAATGTTTCTCTTACAAAATTATATGCCCTAGGCGAATAAAAATGAAGTTGTAAGGCGAATGACCTTAATTGTGGTGAATATGCTTTTTCAAATGTTAAACCCTTTGCTTTTTTTAGATATCGGACAAGAAAGTCTTTGTTATTACCTGGAATATTAGTTAATATATGAATATCATCATGATTTAATTTATTCTTCAATTCTGCAACTATATCCGAGAACTGTGATACTTTTCTTCTCAATCGTCTACGTTGTTGTTGTAATAACTTAATTTTTTTATTTTTAATAATCAATTTTCTTCTTAAACCTTGCACTTCATGTTTGGTTGGAAGTATTAATTCTGTAGAAGGCATAACTGGAGGTGTTGAAGGCGGCTTACTAATGTAATTTGAAGGGCCAGGTAAATTTTCTTCATCCTAAAATAAAAATATTTTATAAAACAACAATAAATAAGCTGCTGAGCTTATTTAAAAATTTGCTCTCTTTAGCTGTAAAGAGAGCAAATCTTTAATAGATTCCAATGCTTTTTTGCCCACTTTTCTTACTATCTTTTATACACTTTAGCTAAATTAGCCATGAATAAAGTTCCAATTGGTGACACTTTGTAGAAATAACCACAGATGTATTCAAAATTACGTCCATACAAAGCAGGAACTATATGCCCACTACAATAGTAAACCCCACTGTCAACAAATGTCTGCAAATTTTGTCATTGAATTGTGATTGTTTATCTTTAATTTATTTGTATCACCTACAGATACAAACTCTACTTACTACCTACAATGTTAAAATATAATACTTACTTACTATTACAGCAGTTATATTTGATGCAGAAACAGCAGGTATTATTTTATGTTGTACTTCTTTGAGTACAGGAACAATTGTCCCGGCAGCAGTTCGTTTTATTGGCAAAGTTTTTTGGAGGTTTATAATATTTTCCTTATCCTGTAAACAAAAGACCAACAAAATTATTATCAAGACAAATATAATATAAATTAATTTGTAACTAGTAGCATACAGTTACATACATGCATAACCGGAGGCAATTCATTAAACAGTGTAGGAATTGATCCAGGACGTAATCTTGTTCGAAAGACGCTGGCATCTATCAAGTGTTCCTCAAAATGCTTCGAACAGAGTACACCAGTAGGATTGGGTTGGAGCTGCATGTTATCAATCCAGGCTTTCTTTAAATTTTCATCTTTTGGAAACCTGGAACAGAAATATTACTATAATTTTTATTATGCACAAGCAAAATATCAAAGAAATATGAGTAGCATTAGTAGCATATAATATGTGTATGACCTAAGCCTATTTCATATCAACATTTAATTGTGATAAATTGATACATGGTATATGTTACATATTAAGCCAAGTTAATGGATTATAGATTATTCAACTTTGTAATAATTATTAACCATTTGCACTTACAATAAATGCATTTACCCAATATGTAAACAATGATAATTAATATTTATTAATTTAACATTTTCCTAAATCCGTCCCCGGTTAATTCCACAAGTACTTGAGCTGTCATTAATTGAAAATAGAAGACAATTTTTTTTGTTTATTAGTGTTGTTCAATTTATTCTAAATAAGCATATGGGTAAATTGCATGACAGTAATTAGGGCTACGAAAAAAATCGATTAAACTTCATTGAAACAGTTGATTCATTTCCAAAAATCGACAAATTGTTTCAGTTTACAACTTGAATAAAAACTTACCGATGAAAGGATAATCCAGGTATTTTGTTAGAGCTATCACTGTCACACCGGTACGCACTGCACTTCACCATTTTATTTTACTTTTTTCAAGTCTTTAATGCTACAAACAGTTAATATTTTTACACGTAGCGTGATTGACACCGTAGAGTGTTGTTGTAGGTTATGAGCTTATCAATATGGCGTCGCAGAATAACAAGCTTCATGTCAAAATTTGTCTATGTGTGGGGCAGTGTTGCTACAGATAAAAGAACGAGACGCTATTATTATGTTATTGCTTGATAGAACAAGGATAAAGAATGATAGATATCTATATAAGTATAACTAGGAATTAATGTTTGGTCTGCTTCTCTTTATACGTCTGTGGCAATAAGTAAGTAAGTGGACTTGCAAGACACGCCTTCACAATAGTATCCAAGAACAAATGCGTATGTTTATTTACTTTTATAAAGTTATTTTAATTCTTCGTGTTAGTTATGGGTATGTGTGTTTATGGCTTTATACCCAGGGAAATTTGCAAAATAAATAAATGTATGAATAAATACATCTTTATAAGCATGGAAAACTATATTATTTTTTGTCGCAAAAATACACATTTTTTGTGACAGTACCCTTATTTTTGGCGCTAGCTTCATGAAAATTTGTGAGAAGGTGTATTAGAGAACGCTCGATTTTTTGCATTAATAAAAAATATTTGACGCAAGTTGAGTTACGCGTTTCCTCCAGGAAGGGTGCGATTTATATTTGTCCTGAGAAGTCTTACAGAGGGATCTCCTTTTCTCCTTAATGTTTCCGTCTTACAGAATCAGCAAGAAATCGAGGCACAGGGTTCCAGTATGTGAACGACCCAATAAGTGGTTAGCAAATCTCACTATCTCCGCTTTTTTTCAATAAATGCCTGTTTTTCCTGTGCTAATAACTCTACTGGAATTTTCGGTGTACTAGTAATTTCTTGTAAACAGCACGCGCTAAACTATTGGCGAAAGAAAATTGGTACGTGTACCCAAATAGCCAAGCCCTTATAAACAAGCAATATCTTACCAAATTTCTTCCTCCTAAAAATGTTGTTAAAGTTCCCTTCATACATGTTAAAGGTGTCTGAATCCACGTTGATTTTATTATCAACGTCTGTCAAAATTTCCAGCCGGGTTGTATTGTCCAACCGTTCGTTAGTTTTCAACCGGTCCGTTTCTTGGCTCAGACGATTGGATTTGTTTTCAATTCGGTTGGTTTTTATGTCATGCTGAGCTGCACAGAGTGATGTGTAGTTCTTTCTGTGGGATGCTACTACGCAGTATGTTGTTTCTTGTGGATCGATGGGACTGTAACAAAAGAGGAAGAAAGAAAGTTAAAATGTATTTCTCGTTTGAATTTAATTCAAGCTTATGGGTATTATTCCGTGTTTACGCTGCTTTTTGGAAAGTGCCTACTCTTATAAAAGTGTCAAACCAATTTTCACTTAAATTAACAATAGCTTTATACCGTCGTGTTACCAAAAGTTAAACTTGTCTAAAAAAATTGTAACTGCAAAATGACACTCGTATTAACGTCAACTGTCGTTTTGAAGTTGGCAGTTTTTTTTGATCAACAGTTGTATATTTTTTTTGCGATACGATACGACGCCTTATTTGCAAGAGAGACTATTAATACTTTTATTATAATACAATAATATAACCAAGAAAGAATTTTGAAAAGTTTGCTTAGAAACTTATAACATTAGACATTTTTTACTAAATTATCAACTGATTTATCTAATGCCGATATTTTAAGTTCTTCGGTTAACAAAAATGCTGCCTAGAAATGCTTTTTCGACTCTTTCTTAAATTAGAGAATCGAAGTTAAGAGGCACAAATCTCAAACTACTTATCTAAACCATTTCTCAAAGAAAACCTATCAGAAAAGTAACCATTACAGACAGAACTAGAAAATGCAACTTTCCACCCAAGCTTTATAAGGAGTCAATTATCGAAGTTAAATTGACGAGTCGCGATGTAACGTTGAAAAATCCTATTGAATTACTTTAATGGTAGGATGGCTAGCATCAATACGTGTTTAGTATATAAAAAGTTGTTTGTTCATTACACGAGGTTGATCCCAAACGTACGCGAGATTTGAAATAATCGTTCGATATTTTTTGTTATCACGCACAACCAACTAATTAAAGGAGTAATAATTGCGAAGTTATTATGATTTTTCATCTAGATTTATATCTGGCTCGGCTGGATCGGTGTCATATAGGACGTGTTTGATTAAATTAATTGACATTTCTTTTAAATTCATTTTATTATAAGTTTACTATACTTCACTAAAACGTGAAAACTGATGGTTGGAAATAACTTGAACTCATGAAAAGAAAGCTTCATTCAGCTTTCTCATATCACATGAAGACTAACAGTTACAGCTGAAATAAGATAACGAATAAGTAGATAATCATTTCATCTCAAGCGATATCGATTACTTTAAGAATACGACCCAGTTTAAAGAAATGGTTAAGTTATCACTGTACCGGTGTGGCATCCATACAATTAAATAGGTAAAAACTACGGCATGTGCCGACATTTTTAATCAAGACTTTATGCATAGCAGTACGCGGTCTTAATTAAAATGTTGTTGGTTGTCATATTGATTAAGTATTTATTATACTAGGAATAGTGGGAATAAAAGGTAACTTCTAAGAAAAAAGATTTTTATGGGAAATGCAGCTTGAACACCGTGAATTTCTAAGTTAACGGTTTTTTTTTGTGTTTGTTTAGCTAAATTAAGTATTGATGAGTTTATCACTGGTCCAAGTAGATCGATCTTAAAAAGTTATTGTAGGTACGACGTAAACTGTTATACTCGTTATTTACTATTTAATAAAAAGGGTGTTAAAATAATTATTAGTCACAAACTTAAACCTACTAAAGCTTTTCATGGAAGGAAAAAAACAATTGAGAAGAAGGTGAGTATAAACCTTCAGATTCAACAGATGCTCTTAAAAATCGAGCTAAACAGAGTTCAAAAACTACTATAAGAAACTTTAAAATAATTGTTGTTTCCGAAGTTGGTGGCAAAAAGTCAAGTATTAATTAAATAAAAAAACCAAGGCCACCGACTTCCGAAAGAAGAAAAAAAGAAAAATTGGCTGCTTTAAAAAAAATATAGTCACAAATAATGAAGTAAAATCAATGGAATGCGGCAGTACGACTTAAGACTCAGCCACTTAAAATTAGCTTCACAAATAAACGGATTTACGAGTTCAAGAATGAGGATAGGGATACTGTTTGTATGTCAATATATACTTTGGCAAATAATTTTCCCAAGCCGCACTGAGCAACGAACAAGAGAATATCCAAACTTTTTTTTTAACTTCATGGAATAATTTGCTTTTTTTACAGGCGTGGGATATGACAGATAATGTTGTTAATTTTCTCAAGTTTCTCAATAAGAATATTTCTCGGCAGGATTGCAGTTTCATTCTTTTTATAATTCATCATCCAATCCATTCCCCAACTACGTTGGGGGTTGCCTTGCAGTCGGAACCAGAACCACACCTCTAATGATTATTGGGCGTTTTTAATAAATAAGTAAGTAAATTCAGGGAAATAGTTTGTATTGTTGGAAAAAATTACTTCTTTTTATTTTTTCATTCATGTACACACCGAGGCACCTATTTTTCCTACTAAACGACAATTTAAAAGTTGACAATATCCAACTCATTACCTCTAATATGCACACTACGTTTTTTAAACGCGCGTTTCCAAAGCGCGCGTCAACGGCCTGTTTTTGTCAAACAGAGCAGTTTGTTTTCGCGATACAAAGTGTCAAACGCGCGTATTGCTACAAAAACGAGTCAACGGCGCGTTAATAAACGTGGTGTGCACTGTGCATTGGCTCTAACGTGCAAAAACGCACTCAAAAACTATTCAACCTAAAAATCAATTTCGGAAAAGCCTTGACAGCCCTGTCACCACAGCCTTCAATAACGGGATCCAAGGCATTGACATCTTCAATAGACACTGGTCCATAGATCTTACACAATTAAAACCTATGGAATTCCAATATACAATGTTGTTCAACAACTTTAGTGATTTATAGGCTACGTGTGTCGCAAAAGAAAACTTCGATCATAAAAACATATCAGGAAATGTTTGTAACTGTGATCTGATAGGAGGAATTCCTTTTCTGTTATTATTTTCTTATTGTTGTATGAAATAGGTTTGTTATTATTAACCGACTTCAAAAAAAGGAGGAAGTTCTCAATTCGATTTATTTTTTGTTACCTGGAACCGATTTTGACGATACAATTTTTATGGTATGTGTACAGTGTGTTTTTTCCTAACGTGTATAATTTGTCGAACATAAATGGTACAAAAATTGTCAAAAAGAAAAAAAAAATGGTAACGATTGCTTTTCTTTTCATGATGACATTTATATTTTCATCAATTAGAGAGGTAAAGAAAAATGGACTTTTGTATTAGAACAGTACGATCGACTTTGGTATAAAACCAATTAGTAATAACATTTGCTATACATTTTTGTGCGCAACCAAAGTGTTGTTTTCTCTAAATACTACTCACAGCCTTACTAAAAAAAACTCCAACTTAAACTTTAAAACTTGTCAAAAAAGTGTAAGTGCAAAACGACAAACCTCAAACGCCTCTTTCAGTTGACCCTTTTTTAGACAAGTGTTCAACAGATGTTTTAACTTTTTGTGGTCAACGGTTAATGTTTGTGAGTTCGAAAAGAGGAGAAATCTTCTAGTAAAAGTACTCTGATTCCTATAATACTCTTTTTCCGATGATGACACTTTAGCGGAATCTTCATCATGAATCGCATTAAGATTATTCTTCTATTGCTTGAACAACAGGATAGAATATTCCATTTTAATATTTTCCCAATTTTTCTTCTATAGTAGTCTTTTAAACACCCTGGAGTTTGAGAGACAGTAGATAAATATTTAAAATGTTCCCGTGGGATAGTTCCCGATCATAACGCAAATGAAGTCGTGGGCAAATGCTAGCAGTAATAAATAAAATGACGATATAAAGTGTGGATAAGCATTGTTTTTGTTTTAGAAACGATTATTTATGAATCAGCCGAACTAATCATAAAATTTTCATTACCCGTTGCAAAGTGCATGCTTTAAAAGGCATACTTGTATACTGAAAATGTGAACGATTTTGGCGATGTATAGATGATTGTTTGTTAGTCTTTCACACGAAAACTGCTAAATTGATTTAGATGAAATTTGAACAAACGCATAGGATATCTTGTATCCCACTCTTACGTTCTCGTGGGATAGTTTTCGACATAAACATGAGCCAGCTCGCTAACAACTGCTAGTACCTTATAAATTCGAAAGTTTGTGATGAAAGGATACATGTTAGGTACTCTTTCATGAAAAAAACTACAAAACGGATGTAGATGAAATCTTGCGCATTGGCTCTTAGATAGATAGATAGATAAAATATTTATCAAATGCAATATAGTCACAATAACAAATAGGTACTTATAAGGAAACACAGAAATAAAAAGATAATAACGAAGAGAAAAGACAGATAAATAAAAAAAGAAAAGATATACAGGGTGAATTTTTCAACTGGGCGTGGATGGCTACTTTCGAAACTATGAGGAATATCGAAAAACATTGAAAGGAGTCTCGAGGCCGATTTTGACGGAAACTAAAACTGCATCATTCGATTTTAGAAAAAACAAAAATCCTGGTCAGAAACCGAACCCGCAGATTTTGAAAAAAAAATCACACCCTGTATTATTATACCGTTCGATAGTATTGCTAATAAGGATCAAATTCTGGGAAGTACTCATATACGGCAAACTTAAGGAACACGTATAATTACAAAAAAACTGATTAATCTTCAAGGCAAAGACTGTATTTGAAACATAAGTTACCGTTTCTTCGTTAAAATAATGCTATTTTTAGTTCAACTCAATAATGCCGAATTGCTAAGTACAATGGGATTGTTGAAACGTCAAATCTAGTGAGACATTGAAAACAATGAAATTTTATAATTTCGAATAAATTGTGGCTCAGTAGATGTAAAGTACCATGGAAATATAGCAATTTCATAAAAATCAGCCATTTCCTTAAGTTTGCCGTATGTGGCAGGAAGACGTTACCTGCCCATTTGGGGGCAGCCTAGTAATCTATCGAAGGGCTGCAACGCTCAAGAAGTCCGCCACCAAAGAAAGAAACTCTTACCTTTAGCCACGAACGTCTTGTCCAGAGGGTACTCTGCGGTGTACCTAGCTGGGAGCTCCCACGTTGTGCCTCGTTTGCTAAGTCGCGCGTTAGGTTTTGTAATAGTTCTTGTCCTGGGCTTCAAGGGTCACACAGGTTGTACAAAACACTTTCACACACCCAAAATATTGAGATAGTTCCTTTTATTAGAATTTTATATCGATCGCACGTTCTACGTGCGCCGGTGAATCTTGCACACACGACGCGCCATTAGAGGGCGCGGAGAGCGCGGCCGAAAGGCCTGTGATTGGACGGGACGTTTGAACGTTGTCATAACGCTCTGCCATTGGTTCAAGTTCCCACTTCGGAAACGGAAGACTCGAACGTTGCATTATTCGATCTTTTATGGCTAGAGATTTGAATGAAAATGGAATACGATGTTTTTTCTAAACTTTAATACGAATTCGAATTTATGATTACGAAACATACCGCCCACCAAAATACACTTGTGTATTTTCTAACTTAATAGGAAAATGGAAATTAGTATCTAGAAACTTGAATGCACACGAATAGAAGAGCTATGTACTAAATTTATGATAAAACTAACTTGCTAAAACTAAAGTTAACGAATAACGCATTAATCAATGAGGTTCGGTAAAGGACACAGCTTTGCCAACGGTCTCGTTAGTTGAGCACCATCAGCTGAGCGAACGGTTGCAACGCGCACCACTCCATCCGGGCCAGGGTGAAGTTTCTCAACACGCGCAAGAGGCCAGTGTAATGGAGTAGCGTTATCAGTTTTAAGAATGACAACCGATCCTACGTCTAAGGGTTTGGAGTGTTTGGTCCATTTTGCCCGCTGAGTTAAAGTTTGGAGGTATTCGCGTCTCCAACGATTCCAAAAATCTTGTTGGAAACGCTGTATTAGCTGCCAACGACCGAGACGGTTTATATTGATGGAAGTTAAGTCCTCATCAGGAACGGACGTCAACGGTTCCAGCGTTAAGAAATGACCCGGAGTAAGTACATTTAAATCATTGGGGTCAGAACTCAATGGACAGAGCGGCCCGCGAATTAAGCATAGACTCGATTTGAACGAAAACAGTATCTAATTCCTCGAAGGTAAGTGCTTGTTCGCCTATGATACGATACAAGTGAGATTTAACAGATTTGATCTGGATTTCCCACACTCCACCGAAGTGAGGACTTGAAGGTGGATTGAAACGGAATTCAATATTCTCAATATGAGCAGCAGATTGCATGAGCGAATGAAGTTGATTACTCGCGCCTACAAAATTGGTGCCACAATCGGAATGGATAATGCTAACCCTACCGCGGCGACCGACAAACCGACGAAGTGCGGCGAGAAAAGCGTTAGTTGAGAGGTCCGAAACTGTTTCGAGGTGAAGTGCTTTTGTGCTAAGGCAAACGAATAGACACAGATAGGCCTTGCCGATTTTGGCACCACGATGCTTACCTAATTTAATACGGAATGGACCCCCGTAGTCCGTACCCACAATAGAGAATGGCTTAACTTGATTTACACGAACAGCAGGTAGATCGCTCATAAACGGTTCGAGCGGTGTGGGATGAGTTTTGTAACACTGTAAACATTTTGACAAGCAATGTCGAATAGCGCGTTTTGGGGAAAGAATCCAGAATAGCTGAGTTAAAAGATACTGCATGGTATTAACGCCGGCGTGGCAGTTTTCACGATGAAGCGCTTCGATTATCATGTAGGTGAATTTTGACTTACGAGGGAGAAGAGCGGGATGTTTATGTTCAAACTCCAACCCTGATCTCGCCAGCCTGCCGCCCACCCTAAGTACTCCCTGTACATCCAGGAATGGGTTTAGCTTACGCATCTGCTTCGACACGAGAGTTCCAGCCTGCAGCTGTTGAATCTCGTTAGGGAAGTAACGAGACTGAATGTGTTTCACAATAATCATAAGCGCGTTATGAAGTTCTGTACGATTTGATGCGGGATTACAGCTGCGTGTACGTTTGCTACGAAGGAAATCGATGAATTTTGTCCATACGCACAAAAGGCGTTGGATTTTGCGAATTGACGAATAACGTTCCAGTAAGATATCTATGAATGAAGCCGGAGAATCATCATGGGTGAGTAAAGAATGCGGACCCCTTTCTTCCATTTCGAGTGCGGTTTGATCAAGCCTCTCGATAGATCTAGGCCAAGAGAAAACAGGTTGAGAAAGCCACGAAGGACCCGCCCACCATAAACGGTTGTTGACTAGAGCTGACGGAAGTTGACCACGCGAAACTACGTCCGCCGGATTGTCTTCGGAAGCCACATGATTCCATCGAGCACCTGGAATGACATCGAGAATATGACCTACACGGTTCGCGACGAAAGCCTTCCAACGGGAAGGGTGAGAGCGAATCCATGCAAGCACGACGGTGGAGTCAGACCAAGCGAAGACACCGGTGCAAGGAAAAACTGGTAAGTATAATTCCTTAACGAATTTCAACAGATCAGCGAGAAGGACTGCAGCACAAAGTTCAAGACGAGGCAACGACGTAGATTTAACGGGGGCTACTCGTCCCTTTGAGCAGACGAAGAAGACTTGAATGTGATTGTCTACATCAATAGTTCGTAAGTATACTACAGCCCCGTAACCAGTCTCCGAACTATCTGAAAACCCATGTATTTCACACGAGACAATGTTTTTTACAGATACACAGCGAGGAATACGCAGCGACTTTAAGAGGGGAAGCTGTTCTAGATAACGGTTCCAGAAATTAATGATATCCTCAGGAGCATCCTCGTCCCATCCTACATTGAGAACCCAAAGACGCTGTACTAACACTTTGGCGACGATTGTCAAGGGCGAAAGAAAACCCAAGGGATCAAATACGCGCGCAAGTTCACTGAGAATGTTCCTCTTCGTACATTTCTTGTCCTGTGGAACAACGGAAAAGAAGAAGCAGTCACTGAGTGGATCCCACCTTAGACCCAGAACCTTGAGGGTAGGATTTTCTTTATCGTCTAGAGTGACTGAAGCGGATAAAACAGTGATCGAGAGGTAAATCAGCAAGGAGCTCAGGAGTATTAGTTGCCCATTTCCGCAACTCAAAATTTCCTTTCCTGAGCAACTTGATAACCTCATCCCGAGCTTGCAGAGCGGTATCAAAGCTGTCAAAACCGGTCACAATATCGTCGATATACACGTCTGAGGATAAAACCTTACTAGCGACTGGCAGATCACGACCTTCATCGGAAATCAACTGTTTAATGGTACGGCATGCGAGAAAAGGAGCGGAGGACACGCCGTAGGTTACGGTGTTAAGCTGATATTCCTGAACGGGTTGATCAGTATCAAAGCGCCAAAAAATGCGCTGGTAATCGCGGTCAGATCTGGCCATCATGATCATACGATACATCTGCCGCATGTCTGCGGTGAACACAACGAAATGTGTTCGAAATTTGAGGAGAATCTCAACGATATTTGTTTGTAGTTTAGGACCGATTAAAAGGGTGTCGTTGAGAGACACGCCGGTGGCATCCTTCGCCGAAGCATTAAACACCACACGTAATTTAGTAGTAGTGGAATCCGGACGAAGGACACAATGGTGAGGGATATAATACTTTGCTGTTGTTAGCTCGTCGATCGAAACAACACTCATATGACCACGGTCTAAATAATCCTTCATAAATTCGTTATATTGTTTATATAAATCCGGGTCCTTAAGAATTTTTCGTTCTATTGAATGAAAGCAACGCAAAGCGATGTCGCGAGACCCTGGAAACGATCGATCTTCGCTTTCTTCCTTGAACGGTAAAGTAACGATGTACCTACCCGTGGAATCGCGAGTGTGTTGAGTTGCAAATATTTCTTCACAGCGTTCTTCATTGGAAGTAAGGCGTCGAGTGGTCTCGAATGATTCGAGCTCCCATAACCGTTTGACTTCTTCATGAAGAGAGTCATCTTCATTCACGAAAAACGACTGTACCTGATCCTGGCTACCGGCACCGCCGAGCAAGATCCAACCAAATACAGAATTAAGCGCCGCTGGCTGCTTTGATCCTCCACCTACACTACCAGGACGCAATAATGAGGCGAAGATCTCAGCGCCAAGAAGAAGGTCGATGGGCGCAGGCTTGCAACAATCTGGATCAGCCAGTGTAAGACCCTGCAAATGATGCCATGAGGAGTTATCAATGCGAGTAGATGGCATTTTGCCACAGATGTTTGGTAATGTAAGCGCGTTGACCTTAAAGAGACACTGGCCGTTGACACCAATTTCAATCCGGACTGTTCCTGAAACAGCAGCAGATGATTGGGCTATACCAATGACACGTCGTGAAGTTTCACAACGAATCGCACCAAGTCGGGCCACTGCACGTTCCGTGATGAAATGAGCCTGGCTTCCCGAATCTATGAGGGCGCGAAACGATTGAAAGTTGCCAGAAGAGTCACGAACTTGAACCTTGGCTGTAGAAAGAAGCACCATAGGTTGATCTCGGAGACTTGTAAGTACTTGGACTTGATTGTCGCTTGAAGCACTAGAAACATGCTGAGTTAGTGAAGAAGTAGGTTGAGTTGACGAAGCAATAGGTTGAGTTGACGACGAGGTTGCGCTATCAGATTGTTCTAGGTGAAGAAGAGTGTGATGACGCTGACGACATTTTTGACACCTGAAAATAGATTTGCATTCTGTGATACGATGAGAAGGCCTAAGACAGTTGAAACACCAACGATTACTTTTCGCGTGCTCAATGCGCTTAGCGACGGGAATCTGTTCAAACCGCTTACAATGGCTAACAGAGTGATTTTCTGAACAGAACGAACACTTAACGATTGAGCTCGCAGATGACGAAGGAGGTGATGAAGATTTCGAGCTGGCAGATTGAGGCGTCTGAGGAGAAGACTTTGACTTATCTTCTGTATTGGAAAGAAATACGGTGGTTTTGGGTTTTGACGAGTTTGATTTTGTCTGAATATGAGGCTTCTCTTGACCACGACTACCAGGGGTCTTTGAGCGATCCTGAAGGGAGAAGTGTGTGTCTCGAACGAGCGCCTCACACTTAGTGTGCAAAAATGCCAACAACTCCTTGAAGTCTGGTAGCTCAGTATTGACATGTTTTCGTTCATATGCGCACCGCGTTTGCGAATCTAATTTGGATAAAAAATGATATGAAAGAACGAAATTCCATTCGTTCGTGGGTAATCCAAGGCCTCTTAAAATATTTAAGTTCTCTGTTGTATAATCAAGAACACGACGAAGTTCGTCAGGCGATGTCGATTTTAAGTTTATATCGAGTATTTCTTTCCAGCAAGTAAAAGCTAATTCACGCTTATCTTGGTATCTTTGAGTCAATGTTTGGTATGCCTCAAGATACAATGTGCCTTCTGGAGGATATGTGCGAATAAGAGAAAGAGCGTCCCCAGAGAGACTTGAAAAAAGGTAGTGCATGCGTTCAGCGTCTGAAAGCGATTTGTTGTTATGAATTAACGAATTATAAAGACTATAGAATCTCGGCCAATCTTTTATTTTTCCACTAAATGTGGGAATATTGATTTTAGGCAGCTTCACGTTAGAAATGCAAGAGTGGTCGATTGCGATTGTATTTGATTTAGATTCTCCTGCATCGATGGGAACTAACTGCCTGTGAATGGTCATGATGTCGAAATATATCTGATCGAAGTCTACTCGAATATTATCTTCCTGTTCTTCGGAATCGCTATCCACAACGCAGAGAATATCTGAATGTGCCTCTTCAAAGCTCTTACTTAATTTCTGCATGACGGAATAATGAGCAAGAAACGCATTCAATTGAGAAGGTTTCTCCTGAGCCAACTCAGCTACTTCCAGCGTCTTCCTTAAACGATTTAATGCGAGCGTACGCTTACGTCGCAAAACAGGTAGGTCTCGAACGGTAAGTGCAGGTTCATCATCAACCACGGTCAAAGATTTACGTTTCTTTGATGCAAGGTCTATTTTTGACTTGCGTCGAGTAGGGTAAGACATTTTGTTAAGATTTAACAACTAACGATAAAGGAAAATAAAGTTAAGCTTACTTAATTTACCTATCACAATAGTAGGTAAACAACGGATGAGAACGAAAGCGAACAACAAACGAAAAGTGTAGGCAGCAACTTAATCGAGCAACGAATAAATGCCACAATACACTAAAGACACAGAAGGTAAGTGCAGCGCGAGAACCTACGTTTAAATTATTAAATCGGGAACGAAAAGGCACCATACAAGAGATAGAAAACAAATTGTTGTATAGTACAAGAAGTCCGAGTCTAATAAATAACGTAGAACGAATAGGCACTGTACCCACCCACTATCGCGTTGTAATAAACACAAGATAAAACGTAAATAGTTATAGTAGGTTAATTACTTCGAATGAGCCTTCTGCAATACCACTTTACTATGGACGGTTTGCAGAAAGTGAGAATAACACAAAAGATCGTTATAAGTACCTACGGGAATTGGTATAATAACCTACGTATGGGTAGGTACCCACACGGATATAGTTATTCTGCGTGACCGGGTTAGATCAATAACCTTTAAGGTTGAAATAATAAAATCTAAATTAAAGGAACAAACAAACAGAGAGATTTGCACTTCGGGGAAAATTGCTAAAAACGAGTAGCCGATGCGAAGCGCAAGCGAATGTGAGTCTTAGGTAAATGACGTATGGTCGATGTGATCGAGTGAATGTTACCTAAGCACGACACGATAACCGTTTTGTTCGGTATATTTTAAATTTTGGCGTGTGAGAAGTCGTAATACGAATCCGAAAAGACGTCAAAAAACACTAGCCCGGACGGAATGTGAAATTATCGACAACAATAAAATGAAATATTCCGAGTTCGGACTAATGATACGCGACTAAATTATATAGTGCTTCTGCGCAAACGTGGAAGTACGGTATACGGAGCGAATCGTATGTAACGTGTATAACCAACCTTTTTTTGTCGGGTTACACTTAATGCGTTTTTCGTTATTTTGCGAGATGAATGAATTTCTACACGAGGAACACTAACGAAATTCAAAGAATTAATTTAATATTATGGAAATATTCGTTTGCATTCGAGTACTGATGACGGATTTTACTTTTAACACAATAAATGTAACTTTTACGTAATGGCGGTTGATTGAAGTTTCTAAGAAACTGCCAAGGTACCTCCTACTGAGAAAAGTTGAAAGAATGTTGATGAAAGTTACAATTTATTAGTCTAGATCGTAAAATATATCTAAAATCTGTAAAAATAACGATGTGAGGGGAAATTAGACTGATTTGAATGAGTTGTAGTCTAAAGTTCCCGGGTTTCGGCACCAATAAAATGTGGCAGGAAGACGTTACCTGCCCATTTGGGGGCAGCCTAGTAATCTATCGAAGGGCTGCAACGCTCAAGAAGTCCGCCACCAAAGAAAGAAACTCTTACCTTTAGCCACGAACGTCTTGTCCAGAGGGTACTCTGCGGTGTACCTAGCTGGGAGCTCCCACGTTGTGCCTCGTTTGCTAAGTCGCGCGTTAGGTTTTGTAATAGTTCTTGTCCTGGGCTTCAAGGGTCACACAGGTTGTACAAAACACTTTCACACACCCAAAATATTGAGATAGTTCCCTTTATTAGAATTTTATATCGATCGCACGTTCTACGTGCGCCGGTGAATCTTGCACACACGACGCGCCATTAGAGGGCGCGGAGAGCGCGGCCGAAAGGCCTGTGATTGGACGGGACGTTTGAACGTTGTCATAACGCTCTGCCATTGGTTCAAGTTCCCACTTCGGAAACGGAAGACTCGAACGTTGCATTATTCGATCTTTTATGGCTAGAGATTTGAATGAAAATGGAATACGATGTTTTTTCTAAACTTTAATACGAATTCGAATTTATGATTACGAAACACCGTATATGATTACTTCCCTGAATTTGATCCTTATTAGTAACACTATCGAACAGTGTAATAATACAGGGAGTGATTTTTTTTCCAAAATCAGCGGGTTCGATTCCTGGCCAGGATTTTGATTTTTCTAAAATCCAATGATGCAGTTTTAGTTTTCGTCAAAATCGGCCTCGAGACTCCTTTCAATGTTTTTCGATATTCCTCATAGTTTCGAAAGTAGCCATCCACGCCCAGTTGAAAAATTCACCCTGTATATTGAAATAAAAGTAATTAAGACGTAACCCCCTCATCGCGATCATTCACCTGTAATGTGACGTTACTGATTCAGACATTTCATCAGTGACGGAAGACAATGAGCATGAGTATCAAATCTATAATAAATGTACGCGAACGCTCGGCTCTCGTCAGTAAGGGCCTTATCACACTAGCGGTTTGGAAGCGGTTGCGGGGCGGAGCGGCCGCACAGCGAATGCGTTGCGAACACGCCGCGGTTGCGCAGCGAATTCGTTGCGGATGCGCAACGGAATCGCCGCGAACAGCAAAGTGGACGCCATTTTGTACTGCCTCGAACAAACGCCAAAACGTCCGCCCCACCTCAGATCAACGAGGAATTTTTTGTATGAAAAATTCCTCCAGCGCTGAAATTTGGCATAATATGATAAGAGAAGGTGATACAGATTATAGATGCATAATTATCCAATTGTTTTTTTAGCTGAAAAGTTTTTTTTTACCAAAACATGAATATTGCTTATAACTCTCTGCGAAAACTTCCTCAGCCTAATCTAATAATGGATCTTCCCAAATTCGTCCGGCGTTTTCGAAGTAATAACGTCAACAGCAATGTTTCCTCGCCGGAATCAATTTTGTTACTGAGTATACAAACACGCGACGAAAACGTAAGGCCGTTATCATACTAGCGGTTTGGAAGCGGCTGCGGGGCGGAGCGGACGCGCAGCGCATCCGTCGCGAACACGCCGCGCATCCGTCGCGAACACGTCGCGGACGCGTGGCAAATGCGTTACGTTGTCGTCGCGTGTTTGTACACTCAGTAACAAAATGGATTCCGACGAGGAAACATTGCTGTTGACGTTATTACTTCGAAGACGTCGAAAACGAAAACGAAAGCATCGACGAATTTGGGAAGATCCATTATTAGATTAGGCTGAGGAATTTTTCGCAGAGAGTTATAAACAATATTCATGTTTTGGTAAAAAATTTGGATGATTATGCATCTATAATCTGTATCACCTACTCTTATCATATTATGCCAAATTTCAGCGCTGGAGGAATTTTTCGAAAGTCTTCATACAAAAAATTCCTCGTTGATCTGAAGTGGGGCGGACGTTTTGGCGTTTGTTCGAGGCAGTACAAAATGGCGTCCACTTTGCTGTTCGCGGCGATCCCGTTGCGCGTCCGCAACGAATTCGCTGCGCAACCGCGGCGTGTTCGCAACGCATTCGCTGTGCGGCCGCTCCGCCCCGCAACCGCTTCCAAACCGCTAGTGTGATAAGGCCCTAACACATATGCCACGCGTCCGCGACGTGTTCGCGACGGATGCGCGGCGTGTTCGCGACGGATGCGTTGCGCGTCCGTTCCGCCCCGCAACCGCTTCCAAACCGCTAGTATGATAACGGCCTAAGGGAGGTAGTATTGTAATGTAATGCTCGAAGTCGAATCTATAATGTTATATTACACGTGAATGCTCCCGGTAAGTGAGCACCTTTTGACGTAATGTGAAAAATGTGCGGTGTGTGTCTCAGGATTGCACTAAATGGGTATCCAGTTCAGCATGTGTCAGGATGATACCTGATGCTGATATTCTGCTGGATCCTCCTGGATCTCTCTGATCTGGAATAACACAGGATAACGTTTGTCCTGGTATTTTGTTCCCGTGGGAGAAAAGCGGGCCCGGACTAAGTCAGTGGCAACAGCTAGTAGTGTTATAAATTCATTGGTTTTCTTGTGAGAACACATGTACGACATTTATTTCTAACGGTGCCTTGGAACAACTTGTTTTTATTGAGATATTTCTAAGTGTCAACTGACGATGTGATTTACGAGCTTGTTCGATTGATTCTGAGGTATGTTTGGTGTACTAAAAGCTGGATTTGAGTTAGAAGTCACTATTTTAAAATCTGTCAAAAATATAAACACTAACACACTAACAGCAGCTATGTGACGCCTGTAAATGTCGAAAAGTAGAAATAAATAACAAATAGGTATAAATATTTGAGTAGTGTTGTCAAAAAATAACATAAGTAATATTTTGCAAAATTAGGTACGTTAGCCCCTTCGTACATTAGGCGACGCAAGTCTCCGATACCTTACGACTTTGGTATGGACCATGGTTGGACCTGGATACCAAAGTTGTAAGGTATCGGACACTTGCGTCGCCTAGAGTACGAAGGGGCTTACCGTCATGGAAACTGGGTAGGCCTTTGGATGCAACATGTGTCGACACCCTTCAGCGTGTTATGCTGGCGCTGCTGCTTCATATTCTGAAGAGATTTATGTATGTTTGTTGCTCAATCACGTCAAAACGGCTGAACAGATTTTAATTAAATTCGCCGGAGAAATAGATAATTATCTGGATGGATTATATACGAACTCCACGAGTGGGTAACATCGTTGGAAACAGCTATTTTAACATGTTTAAAGAAGCTTCGATCTCGTGTCCAACTGTAACCAGTTATAAACGGTACAGTCCAAGATTAACCAATACTTAATTCACTTAACGGCCACATAGTTACTTTATTACAAGTTACAGATAGCAAACTAGATAACACATGACTTGTGTAACGACGTGTCGGTAAGTTACAAGGACCAAGCCTTGCTTGGAATTTAATGAATTTATATTAAGATGGTCAGGATAACGTTGTAATTTGGTGTATACTTAACTTTTTAGTTGAAAGAATATTATTATAAGTCTTTTAAAGTTTCATACGTCACGCTTTTATATAGTTTTCATCGAGTTTTGATGGTACGAAACTCCCAAGTTTTGTTGTGTTGTGATTTGCTAATATTGATTTAAAATTCGACATTCTAACAGACGAAGTAAATATTATATTTGCAATTTATTCTACAATCATCTAATTATTTATCTTAGAAAGAATCTTTTGCTTTATGCTTTGGGGGTATTGATCCGAGTTCCGCCTCCTTACTCGCTCGGACTGCTTCGCAGAAGGAGCTGACTGCTTGAAGGACTCTAGGACAACTTTTCACCTAAACTTATGAAGTTATCTTAATCCTTAAAGTCACTTTATATAGTATAATATTAAACAACTTACCTGGGCTCCCAGTTAGCGGCTAGCCTTCTTCGTGAACGCACCCTTAGTCGCATGCGCACTTGTCTCGTGGCTTCTCCTCGGACACTGACAACGGCAGCGCCACCTCGCGTTGATGACAGCTGTCAAATAATCAATATTTTTTATTGCACACTGACTTTGTCTTTGTCACCTAGATTTGTATTGCTCGTGACTCTAATCTAGATTACAGTCAAGCGCAAACCCATGTCAAATAAGATAGTTAAAAATAACATTGATATAAAATAAATATGGTGGTGTTACTCAGTGGCCCAGTATTATCGGCCCCGACTTGAGAGTTGTAACTTTTCACACTACTTGCTCGTAAATGTCAAATTATATGTCAATTAAACCTACTGTAAAGTAAGTCATTGTTCCCTCTCGCTCGAGCCGGGCAATAATATATGTACTGAATTTCATTATTCCCGTGGGAATAATGTGATTTCAATTTGGAACCTCAAAGAAAACCGTATGAAAACGTTCACCAAGGAGTTGTATCAATAATGGCGGCCGCCGGCCGCAACAGCTGATCGGTTGCAGTGGTGCCAACTTCACGTTCAAAGGTTGTCGTACCACATCAAATTTCAAAAATCGAATTGATTTCCTCGCAGTAGGTGTGAAAAGCAGAGTACGCTCCTCGGGAGTAAAGCTGCCTTGTCTTGGGCTAACTTGAATCCCTCGCTACACTAAGGATTCTTAACTTGTTAATTCCCTCGTTTCACTCGGGAATTAACACTTGAACCTCCTCGCTGCGCTATGGAGGTTCACCCCCAGAATCCTTAGTGTCGCTTCGGGATTCAATACGCCCGTGACGTAAGGCAGTGCTTTACTCCCTTGTTGCGTAATCTACTATTATCACCACTGCTCTCAAAACCGGCACGTCCTAGAACCATCAAAATCGAAGACATGTGACATCGGCAAACCCACACTGGGCTCGCGTGGTAGATTATGGCCCACTCGATTTCACAAAAGAGGAGGCCTGTGTCCCAGCAGTGGGAACGTTATCGCGGTCCATTCACTGGGGTGTAAAAAAAAAAACAAAAGAATGTCAAGCAGTCTTGGTTACACAACCACAAAAAACCGCGACACGAGGTAGAGATAGAGTACTTAAATCAATATATAAAATAAAATACTTACGACCATCACATATTTGTCGTGCTGGGATATGTTTAATGCGAATGTTCTCATTTCTCCGCTTTCGCTTTCTTTATGCAGTAAAAGTTGACCTGTAACACAAATAATTTTACTTTTAAAATAAATATAGAACCATCGTATCCTGAACTATGTTTTGATCATTTCAAGTCACCGACACAGGAGAAACTCCTAGTGTGGGGCAACTGCAAGGGCAAACGCTATTTGATTTAACCGATGAGCGTGCGCGGTGGTTATAGTGTGTAGAGACCTTTTGACTACGACGTCGAACGACAATCCGCCACGTGCATTCATCGGTTGCTTGCTACTTTCACGATATCGTCGGTCCACCTAGTGGTAAGTTTACCTATATTCCGATTCATGGTCGCCACTAGTGACCATTCTTTATGTAACATGCCTTTTGCCTAATACCTTCTTATGAAATGAGAGTAAGGCTGACTTACCATTAGTACTTCCAGTCTTCCCGTAATACAACGCCCAATGGAAGTCTCTGGAACAGGGACTGATCGTGATGAAGACCACCGACTGGGATATGGAAGTGGTGTTCAGCTCCAAACTGCAATAATAATAATATTATTAAAGGTTGGCCATCCAAATAATATACGAAGAAGTAGTGATTGAAAGCCCACTCCTTTTCTCAGAGAGGAGGCCTGTGTCCCAGCTGTGGGAACATTATAGGCTGGTTAAGCTAATGCTGGAGTTTTGGGGTGGTGGGTGGCATTTGCCTATTTAGCAACGGCTCCACAGGCCATCTGTACCCTGTGGTGATGGTTGAGTGATCCAGATCGGGGTGGTAGGCCTCACCGGGGCCGCTTGAATCGCGACTACCAGTTTTTAACCGACTTCAAAAAGAAGGAGGTTATCAATTTGACTGGCCTGTTGGTCTAGTAGTTAGTGACCCTGACTGCTATGCCGGGGGTTGTGGGTTCGATTCCCACCCAGGACAAATGTTTGTGTGATGAGCATGATCATTTGTTCTGTGTCTGGGTGTAATTTATCTATAATATGTATGTATTTAGATATAATATATAAGTATGTTTATCAGTTGTCTAGTACCCATAACACAAGCTCTGCTTAGCTTGGGACTAGATGGCGTTGTGTGATAGTTGTGGAATACAAAAAAAAAAAAAAAAAAAAAAAAAAAAAAAAAAAAAAAAAAAAAAAAAAAATTCGACTGTATGTTTTTTTTTTTTTTTTTTGTGTGTTTGTTACGCGATTTCTCCGGCGATTGTGGACCGATTTTCAAAATTCTTTTTTTGTTCGAAAGGAGATGCTTTCGGAGTGGTCCCATATTCACCAAGTCATGATCTGATGATTGGATCCTGGAGAAATCGAGGGCAACCCTCAAATTTTATAGGCCCACATATAGTTTTTCGCAAATATTATGAAGTAATTTAAGTATTTGCGTGTGGTAATCATAATCTCATGTAGCTGAGCTGATGATGGAAGGTACAACTCCTTAACAGTAAGGAGTAGGCATCGACTGATTTAGTTTGTGTTCGCTTATCTCCGGAAGTACAAGTCCGATTTAGGTCATTCTTTTTTTGTTATACTAGGTATCGTTCAACTGAGGGAACACTGCAAGTTTCATTAAAATCGGTTCAGTCGTTTTTGAGATAGGGAATTTTATTAGCTAATTTGGTACATGAGCGATGTTATTACCGGTGCTACGGATTACAAAATTCTAGTGCACATGTAAGAAAATGATGTACCTATTTGACAAGAATTTGGGTTGAATATTTAAACTAAAAAGAGTAAAATAAAAGCTTTTTAAAAAAAAAATATAACCGCCTTCAAAACCAACCACTAAAAAAGGGTAAAATAACCTACAAAATAACTTTTCTTTCGGAAGTCGGTGGCAAAAAAGACAATTAAAAAAAAAAACACCGACTTCCGAAAGAAAAGTTATTTTGTAGGTTATTTTACCCTTTTTTAGTGGTTGGTTTTGAAGGCGGTTACATTTTTTTTTAAAAAGCTTTTATTTTATGTCGCTTAGCTGATTTTACTGTGTTCTGTCGGTGCGCAGGAGTTATAGTTAGCTCTGGGAAAATCGCTCTTTTGAGGGCCTTATCTTTGCGTCTAGGCTAGATTTAGGCCAGAAGTCAATGTCAATGCCAAATCATTTGCTTCAATTAGGCCATTGAATAGACTCATTACCACTCATTTGCAAAGTTCGTATGGAGAAGAATGGGCAAGAAACTTCTTACTCTTTTAAAAAAGTTTTTTGCTAAACTATTTCAAAATAACCGAAAAAGAAACTAAAATAAATATTCAAGCTGTTGTCTGCTTTATTTATATTTCGCTAAGTTTTCTTTTTTCTTAATCAAAAGTATGTATTAAGTTTTATCTAAATGACACCTTACTAATAGTAGGTACCTAGTAGGTTTCCAGTAATTAATGTAAATGGTGAATGAATATACACATTAAGAGTAATTCATGTTACTGAGATAACTGCATACTTCTGTAAACTGATAATAAGCACCTATGAAGTGTTTCGTGATTGGTTAACACCTGCCGCATGTCTCCCATATGTGTTAATAGCGTATGTGCAAGATACGTACTTCAGATAACTTGATTTTGTTATTTTTGCTTGTTTATATACTATTTAAGTTAAAGAATGTGGAATAAAGCTTCATAATTCTTATATTACTTTTTCTCTTTACAACACTAGAAAGTGTTGAAGAGCGGGCACTTTGGCGGACCTTTTTTTTTGTTTTGGTTAGAAGGTCCCTCTTCTTATCGTGCTTACGATGTTCTCTCATGTCTATGTATAACTGTCACAATAACATTGTAAAATAAATTATTTTAAAAGAGTAACCATGGAGTTTCTTGCCGGTTCTTCACCATGGACACGACCAACCCGAACCGTGCCATTTTTTTTTCTTCTCGACTTTTTATAAGTGCCCATTGAGGCCCATGTAAAATCAAATATTTTGATTTTGACCGTTTCATCTATAGACTTCCAAAAAGGTGCTCATTTTATCAGCTCATAATATTGAATACATGACTGGTTTTTTTTACTTTTGAATACTTTAATACCCTCTCACGCATTGGACCAAAAAATCCAAATTACTTAACAATATCTACAAAAACTTAAAGTTTTTTACGAAAGATTTTCTGTATCTCTTACCGTGACCCCGGAACATTGAGGGCTATTGAAGGACACCGTGGATTTTTAGTCAGTACAAGTCTGACAGTGTTAATGTAGGTATGGAAAGTTAAAGCACCTCTACGGCACGACAGAGGAATTTTTTTTTTTCCATAAAATTTACGTCAAACTTCCCGTTTACTTTACGTCACAAAAAGGTGAAAACTCGTGCTTTTCTTATTAATCGATGAGTTTGCTCTTGACTTTAGTCTAGCTCAAGGGTGACAGAAAAGGTCGACGATGTAGCAACCTTACCCAGAAAAGCCTGTTCACTATAACTTTGAAGAGATTAGATACCTACGTGACTTTTTAGTGCTAGAGTCTCCTAATGGACTTCTATTGTCTAACTTATAATAACGACTATTTACAACGTGTATCGTTAATAGCGCAAAACCTCTCGTGGGGTAACTTTTTTCACGTGAGGTTTAACGTTACACGTTGTATATTGGACCGCAATTAATTTTCAATCCTCACCTTCTACTCTCTCCTTCAGCCAGCCGGTACACCGTTTGGTTGTCAATGGGCAACCATTCCACGGGGACCTGGGAGACTGGCCTGGTGACCAGGACTGTGGGTGACGCGAGGCCTGCCCCCGCTGCGTGCAGGACTAGCAGACTTGCTAGCCTCATTGTGAAGATGCTGAGTTTTCTGGAACAAAGGAGTTGAAGGTTTTACTTCAGTTTTTAGAGTTCTGTTCTTGAGTGGAGACCAACGATCGCGACCTAGTGCGCCTGCCGTCCAGATGGAGCTACGAAATGCGGAATGCGGCTGCCTTTACTCCATATGCTGGCTAGCATAGACTGGATGACGAAAACTCAAGAAAGGGTCTAGTGGCGTACCTTGGGGCCCTGCCCACTGAGCCCTGTCTAGAGTTATGTCCAGCAGTGGACGTATACAGGCTGATGATGACAAAGCGGCATTTAAGATCTAAATGGTCGTTTTGCTTAGTTAAACTTTTCTTTAGAAAAGTGTTCAACAGATATTTAACTTTTATAGTAAGACGGATAATATTTTTGTTCATTGTGCAATTGAACACAATTATAGCATAACTAGCAGTCAGGCGTAGAAAACTCTAAAAGTGATTTATTTTATACTTTACATAAACATGAATGTAAAAAATACATCCGGTCCGGAAAAATCAGTAAGCATTGTCCTTGGATTATAGATATTTATACGATTAAAAATTACCATGTTTTCCAGAAATAGGTATCACCAATCCAGTATCATAGCGCTGTTTCCCAGGCAATTACCATCACTAGGTTAAAATTCAGTACCGTTTTTCAAATTTCTGCCATTTTATAAAAAAAAACGACGTACATGAACCCTTAGGCCAGTTACACCAAACCAGTATAAAATGACATGTCGGTGAACTTGGCAGATCATTTCTCAGCAGAGCATGAAAAAATGTGAGTTCTATTGGCATGCGGCTGAGTTCTAGAGTTCCCTATACTTGTCAGACATAGTTCCGGCGTTTTGACTGAAAAAAATGAAAATGAAAATATGCTCTGCTAACTTCCGTCGGCAGATCATTTTTTCCAAAATCGAAATTTAAAAACTGATTTAGATTCCTTACGATTATATCTACAGTTCCTCATACTTTTTCGAAAGAGTTCTGTCGATCTAAATAAACAAACAAAAAAAAAAGAAATGTGATCCAAACACGATACAAAAAAAATAATTTATTATTTAAAAAATGCGTACATAAAAATTTAAGGATTTAAGAATATTCTAGGTTCGATAACTATTAGAGCAGATAACACAAAAATATAAAAAAATATAAATAAGGACATAACTATCCCGATGGAATGAGCAGGACAGGGGGTTGAAGCTTCATAAAGAGAAAAAAAAACGTTTTATTAAGCGTTTCAGTTAGTGCTCGTTTAAAATTACAAAAGAGGGCTGAGGGACAGGAACTCCTCGTGTTTAGATAAAAATATAAGTGTGCTACACTGAAATATAAAAGACTATTCCAGAACTCCTAACAAAGTATCAGCAGAGCAGGGTTGAAGCTCCACATAGAGAAAAAAAAAATAGCATTATTAAGTGTTTCAGTAATTAATGGTTTAAAAATATTCAGGAGGGCTCAGGACCGAGAACTCCTCGGTTTTAGATAAACCTATAACTGTTCTATAATTTAATAAAACAGACCAGCCCAGAACTCTTAACAAAGTATCAGCAGAGCAGGGATGAAGCTTCACATAGAGAAAAAAAAATGTTTTATTAAGCGATTCAGTTAGTGCTCGTTAAAAATTACTAAAGAGGGCTGAGAGACGGGAACTCCTCGGTTTAAGATAGACATATAACTGTGCTACAATAAAATATATCAAAACAGCCCAGAACTCCTAACAAAGTATCAGCAGAGCAGGGTTGAAGCTCCACATAGAGAAAAAAAAAATAGCATTATTAAGTGTTTCAGTAATTAATGGTTTAAAAATATTCAGGAGGGCTCAGGACCGGGAACTCCTCGGTTTTAGATAAACCTATAACTGTTCTATAATTTAATAAAACAGAACAGCCCAGAACTCTTAACAAAGTATCAGCAGAGCAGGGTTGAAGCTTCACATAGAGAAAAATAAATAGCATTATTAGGTTTTTTAGTAAGTAATGGTTTGAAATTATTCAGGAGGGCTCAGGAACGGGAACTCCTCGGTTTTAGATAGATCTATAATTGTGCTACAATAAAATATATCAGAACAGCCCGGAACTCCTAAGAAAGTACCAGCAGAGCAGGGTTGAAGCTTCACATAGAGAAAAATAACTAGCTTAATTAGGCGTTTTAGTAAGTAACAGTTCAAAATTATTCACGAGGGCTCAGGAACGGGAACTCCTCGGTTTTAGATAGAACTATAACTGTGCTACAATAAAATATATCAGAACAGCCCGGAACTTCTAAGAAAGTATCAGCAGAGCAGACTTGAAACATAACAAAGAGAAAAAAAAATGTTTTATTAAGCGTTTCAGTTAGTGCTCGTTTAAAATTACAAAAGAGTGCTGAGGCACGAGAACTCCACGGTTTTAGATAGAACTATAAATGTGCTACAATAAAATATAAAAGACTATACCAGAACTCCTAACAAAGTATCAGCAGAGCAGGGTTGAAGCTCCACATAGAGAAAAAAAAAATAGCATTATTAAGAGTTTCAGTAATTAATGGTTTAAAAATATTCAGGAGGGCTCAGGACCGGGAACTCCTCGGTTTTAGCTAGAACTATAACTGTGCTACAATAAAATATATCAGAACAGCCGGAACTTCTATGAAAGTATCAGCAGAGCAGGCTTGAAACATAACAAAGATAAAAAAAATGTTTTATTAAGCGTTTCAGTTAGTGCTCGTTTAAATTACAAAAGAGGGCTGAGGCACGAGAACTCCACGGTTTAAGATAGAACTATAACTGTGCTACAATAAAATATAAAAGACTATACCAGAACTCCTAACAAAGTATCAGCAGAGCAGGGTTGAAGCTCCACATAGAGAAAAAAAAAATAGCATTATTAAGTGTTTCAGTAATTAATGGTTTAAAAATATTCAGGAAGGCTCAGGACCGGGAACTCCTCGGTTTTAGATAAACCTATAACTGTTCTATAATTTGATAAAACAGACCAGCCCAGAACTCTTAACAAAGTATCAGCAGAGCAGGGATGAAGCTTCACATAGAGAAAAAAAAATGTTTTATTAAGCGATTCAGTTAGTGCTCGTTAAAAATTACTAAAGGGGGCTGAGGGACGGGAACTACTTGGTTTTAGGTATAACTATTAATATGCTACTACAAATTATTAAAGATTAGCCCAGAACTCTTAAAGAAGTATCAGCAGAGCAGGGTTGAAGCTTCACATAGAGAAAAAAAAATGTTTTATGAAGCGATTCAGTTAGTGCTCGTTAAAAATTACTAAAGGGGGCTGAGGGACGGGAACTCCTCGGTTTAAGATAGACATATAACTGTACTACAATAAAATATATCAGAACAGCCCAGAACTCCTAACAAAGTATCAGCAGAGCAGGGTTGAAGCTCCACATAGAGAAAAAAAAAATAGCATTATTAAGTGTTTCAGTAATTAATGGTTTAAAAATATTCAGTAGGGCTCAGGACCGGGAACTCCTCGGTTTTAGATAAACCTATAACTGTTCTATAATTAAATAAAACAGACCAGCCCAGAACTTTTAACAAAGTATCAGCAGAGCAGGGTTGAAGCTTCACATAGAGAAAAATAAATAGCATTATTAAGTTTTTTAGTAAGTAATGGTTCAAAATTATTCAGGAGGGCTCAGGAACGGGAACTCCTCGGTTTTAGATAGATCTATAATTGTGCTACAATAAAATATATCAGAACAGCCCGGAACTCCTAAGAAAGTACCAGCAGAGCAGGGTTGAAGCTCCACATAGAGAAAAATAACTAGCTGAATTAGGCGTTTCAGTAAATAACAGTTCAAAATTATTCATCAGGGCTCAGGAACGGGAACTCCTCGGTTTTAGATAAAAATATAACTGTGCTACAATAAAATATATCAGAACAGTCCGGAACTTCTAAGAAAGTATCAGCAGAGCAGACTTGAAACATAACAAAGAGAAAAAAAAATGTTTTATTAAGCGTTTCAGTTAGTGCTCGTTTAAAATTACAAAAGAGGGCTGAGGCACGAGAACTCCACGGTTTTAGGTAGAACTATAAATGTGCTACAATAAAATATAAAAGACTATACCAGAACTCCTAACAAAGTATCAGCAGAGCAGGGTTGAAGCTCCACATAGAGAAAAAAAAAAATAGCATTATTAAGTGTTTCAGTAATTAATGGTTTAAAAATATTCAGGAGGGCTCAGGACCGGGAACTCCTCGGTTTTGGATAAACCTATAACTTTTCTATAATTTATTAAAACAGACCAGCCCAGAACTCTTAACAAAGTATCAGCAGAGCAGGGATGAAGCTTCACATAGAGAAAAAAAAATGTTTTAGTAAGCGATTCAGTTAGTAATGGTTTAAAAATATTCAGGAGGGCTCAGGAACGGAAACTCCTCGGTTTTAGCTAGAACTATAACTGTGCTACAATAAAATATATCAGAACAGCCGGAACTTCCAAGAAAGTATCAGCAGAGCAGGCTTGAAACATAACAAAGAGAAAAAAAAATGTTTTATTAAGCGTTTCAGTTAGTGCTCGTTTAAAATTACAAAAGAGGGCTGAGGGACGAGAACTCCTCGTGTTTAGATAAAAATATAAGTGTGCTACACTAAAATATAAAAGACTATACCAGAACTCCTAACAAAGTATCAGCAGAGCAGGGTTGAAGCTCCACATAGAGAAAAAAAAAAATAGCATTATTAAGTGTTTCAGTAATTAATAGTTTAAAAATATTCAGGAAGGCTCAGGACCGGGAACTCCTCGGTTTTAGATAAACCTTTAACTGTTCTATAATTTGATAAAACAGACCAGCCCAGAACTCTTAACAAAGTATCAGCAGAGCAGGGTTGAAACTACACATTGAGAAAAAAAAATGTTTTATTAAGCGCTTCAGTCAGAGCTGGTATAAAATTATTCAAGAGGGCTGAGGGACGGGAACTCCTCGGTTTTAGATAAACCTATAACTTTTCTATAATTTATTAAAACAGACCAGCCCAGAACTCTTAACAAAGTATCAGCAGAGCAGGGATGAAGCTTCACATAGAGAAAAAAAAAAAATGTTTTATTAAGCGATTCAGTTAGTAATGGTTTAAAAATATTCAGGAGGGCTCAGGAACGGGAACTCCTCGGTTTTAGCTAGAACTATAACTGTGCTACAATAAAATATATCAGAACAGCCGGAACTTCTAAGAAAGTATCAGCAGAGCAGGCTTGAAACATAACAATGAGAAAAAAATGTTTTATTAAGCGTTTCAGTTAGTGCTCGTTTAAAATTACAAAAGAGGGCTGAGGGACGGGAACTCCTTGTGTTTAGATAAAAATATAAGTGTGCTACACTAAAATATAAAAGACTATACCAGAACTTCTAACAAAGTATCAGCAGAGCAGGGTTGAAGCTCCACATAGAGAAAAAAAAAATAGCATTATTAAGTGTTTCAGTAATTAATAGTTTAAAAATATTCAGGAAGGCTCAGGACCGGGAACTCCTCGGTTTTAGATAAACCTATAACTGTTCTATAATTTGATAAAACAGACCAGCCCAGAACTCTTAACAAAGTATCAGCAGAGCAGGGTTGAAACTACACATTGAGAAAAAAAAATGTTTTATTAAGCGCTTCAGTCGGAGCTGGTATAAAATTATTCAAGAGGGCTGAGGGACGGGAACTCCTCGGTTTTAGATAAACCTATAACTTTTCTATAATTTATTAAAACAGACCAGCCCAGAACTCTTAACAAAGTATCAGCAGAGCAGGGATGAAGCTTCACATAGAGAAAAAAAAAATGTTTTATTAAGCGATTCAGTTAGTAATGGTTTAAAAATATTCAGGAGGGCTCAGGAACGGGAACTCCTCGGTTTTAGCTAGAACTATAACTGTGCTACAAAAAAATATATCAGAACAGCCGGAACTTCTAAGAAAGTATCAGCAGAGCAGGCTTGAAACATAACAAAGAGAAAAAAAATGTTTTATTAAGCGTTTCAGTTAGTGCTCGTTTAAAATTACAAAAGAGGGCTGAGGGACGGGAACTCCTGGTGTTTAGATAAAAATATAAGTGTGCTACACTAAAATATAAAAGACTATACCAGAACTCCTAACAAAGTATCAGCAGAGCAGGGTTGAAGCTCCACATAGAGAAAAAAAAAAGCATTATTAAGTGTTTCAGTAATTAATAGTTTAAAAATATTCAGGAAGGCTCAGGACCGGGAACTCCTCGGTTTTAGATAAACCTATAACTGTTCTATAATTTGATAAAACAGACCAGCCCAGAACTCTTAACAAAGTATCAGCAGAGCAGGGTTGAAACTACACATTGAGAAAAAAAAATGTTTTATTAAGCGCTTCAGTCAGAGCTGGTATAAAATTATTCAAGAGGGCTGAGGGACGGGAACTCCTCGGTTTTGAATAAATCTTTACATGTACTACAATTAAATAAAACAAACCAGCCCAGAATTCCTAAGAAAGTATCAGCAGAGCAGGGTTGAAGCTTCACAAAGAGAAAAATAAATAGCATTATTAAGTTTTTTAGTAAGGAATGGTTGATATTTCGATTCCCGGTTTAATCATGTAAAATCTATGAATACAGTTTAAATCGTTTTTAAAATTAAAATAATGTCTTCTTTCAGTAAAATATTCTACTTACATTTTTAAGTTACTTTCCCTCCAGGTGGCATCGCCGTGGGACGCCCTGTATACATAATATATGAATAATGTCTAAGCAAAAGTTGTTCAGCCTGATGAACACTCTCTGTTGATTTATAAAAATAGAGAATCTGGAACACCTAATGTAGAACTCCAAGAGCCCAGCTACACTATAACATATATGGAAATGTCGTCTTAGCAAGGGTTGTTTAGCCTGATGGACACTCTCTTATGATGTACAAAAATTGAAGATCTGGAACACCTGAAGTAGAACTCTAAGAACCCAGCTACACTATAACACAAAAAAATGTTTTCTTAGCGGTTTATTCCACTTTGTTCACCTGGGTGATATCACCTGGGTGTACAAAGTGGAAAACATTGGTGACCTCAATTCACCTCGGAAAAATATCACCTGAGTGATGATATTTTTTTTTGAGGTGAACAAAGCGGACAACTTTGGTTTCTTCAATTCATTTGTGTATTGTGATATTTTTCCGAGGTGAATTGAGGACACCAATGTTGTCCACTTTGTTCACCAAGGTGATATCACCCAGGTGAAAAAAGTGAAATAAACCGTCTTAGCAAAAGTTGTTTTGATGGGCATTTCTTGTTGACTTATACAAATGAAAGATCTGCAAGACTCGAAACGTCTCGCGTATACCATTGTTTTATCGTCCCCGGGCTCTAATGAGTTTGATAAGGCTGCTCTGCTGATACTTTTTTAGGAGTTCTGAGCTAGTCTGAACCATTACTTACTCAAACACTTAATTAAGCTAGTTATTTTTCTCTATGTGGAGCTTCAACCCTGCTCTGCTGGTACTTTCTTAGGAGTTCCGGGCTGTTCTGATATATTTTATTGTAGCACAATTATAGATCTATCTAAAACCGAGGAGTTCCCGTTCCTGAGCCCTCCTGAATAATTTTGAACCATTCCTTACTAAAAAACTTAATAATGCTATTTATTTTTCTCTTTGTGAAGCTTCAACCCTGCTCTACTGATACTTTCTTAGGAATTCTGGGCTGGTTTGTTTTATTTAATTGTAGTAGATGTATAGATTTATTCAAAACCGAGGAGTTCCCGTCCCTCAGCCCTCTTGAATAATTTTATACCAGCTCTGACTGAAGCGCTTAATAAAACATTTTTTTTTCTCATTGTGTAGTTTCAACCCTGCTCTGCTGATACATTGATAGGAGTTCTGGGCTGGTATTTTATATAATGCTATAGCACAGTTATAGTTTCGTCAAAAACCGAGGAGATCCCGGTCCTGAGCCCTCCTGAATATTTTTAAATCATTAATTACTGAAACACTTAATAATGCTATTTTCTTTTTCTCTATGTGGAGCTTCAACCCTGCTCTGCTGATACTTTGTTAGAAGTTCTGGGCTATTCTGATATATTTTATTATAGCACAGTTATATGTCTATCTTAAACCGAGGAGTTCCCGTCCCTCAGCCCTCTTAAGTAATTTTTAACGAGCACTAACTGAATCGCTTAATAAAACATTTTTTTTCTCTATGTGAAGCTTCAACCCTGCTCTGCTGATACTTCTTTGAGAGTTCTGGGCTAATCTTTAATATTTTGTAGTAGCATAGTAATAGTTTTACCTAAAACCAAGTAGTTCCCGTCCCTCAGCCTTCCTGAATAATTTAAAAACCAGTACTGACTGAAACGCTTAATAATGCTATTTTTTTTTCTCTTTGTGGAGCTTCAATCCTGCTCTGCTGATACTTTGTTAGGAGTTCTGGTATAGTCTTTTATACTTTATTGTAGCACAGTTATAGTTCTATCTAAAACCGTGGAGTTCTCGTGCCTCAGAACTCTTTTGTAATTTTAAACGAGCACTAACTGAAACGCTTAATAAAACATTTTTTTTTCTCTTTGTTATGTTTCAAGCCTGCTCTGCTGATACTTTCTTAGAAGTTCCGGGCTGTTCTGATATATTTTATTGTAGCACAGTTATAGTTCTATCTAAAACCGAGGAGTTCCCGTTCCTGAGCCCTCGTGAATAATTTTGAACTGTTACTTACTGAAACGCCTAATTAAGCTAGTTATTTTTCTCTATGTGGAGCTTCAACCCTGCTCTGCTGGTACTTTCTTAGGAGTTCCGGGCTGTTCTGATATATTTTATTGTAGCACAATTATAGATCTATCTAAAACCGAGGAGTTCCCGTTCCTGAGCCCTCCTGAATAATTTCGAACCATTACTTACTAAAAAACCTAATAATGCTATTTATTTTTCTCTATGTGAAGCTTCAACCCTGCTCTGCTGATACTTTGTTAAGAGTTCTGGGCTGGTCTGTTTTATTAAATTATAGAACAGTTATAGGTTTATCTAAAACCGAGGAGTTCCCGGTCCTGAGCCCTACTGAATATTTTTAAACCATTAATTACTGAAACACTTAATAATGCTATTTTTTTTTTCTCTATGTGGAGCTTCAACCCTGCTCTGCTGATACTTTGTTAGGAGTTCTGGGCTGTTCTGATATATTTTATTGTAGCACAGTTATATGTCTATCTTAAACCGAGGAGTTCCCGTCTCTCAGCCTTCTTAAGTAATTTTTAACGAGCACTAACTGAATCGCTTAATAAAACATTTTTTTTTCTCTATGTGAAGCTTCAACCCTGCTCTGCTGATACTTTGTTAAGAGTTCTGCGCTATTCTGATATATTTTATTATAGCACAGTTATATGTCTATCTTAAACCGAGGAGTTCCCGTCCCTCAGCCCCCTTTAGTAATTTTTAACGAGCACTAACTGAATCGCTTCATAAAACATTTTTTTTTCTCTATGTGAAGCTTCATCCCTGCTCTGCTGATACTTTGTTAAGAGTTCTGGGCTGGTCTATTTTATCAAATTATAGAACAGTTATAGGTTTATCTAAAACCGAGGAGTTCCCGGTCCTGAGCCTTCCTGAATATTTTTAAACTATTAATTACTGAAACACTTAATAATGCTATTTTTTTTTTCTCTATGTGGAGCTTCAACCCTGCTCTGCTGATACTTTGTTAGGAGTTCTGGTATAGTCTTTTATATTTTAGTGTAGCACACTTATATTTTTATCTAAACACGAGAAGTTCTCGTGCCTCAGCCCTCTTTTGTAATTTTAAACGAGCACTAACTGAAACGCTTAATAAAACATTTTTTTTTCTCTTTGTTATGTTTCAAGTCTGCTCTGCTGATACTTTCTTAGAAGTTCCGGGCTGTTCTGATATATTTTATTGTAGCACAGTTATAGTTCTATCTAAAACCGAGGAGTTCCCGTTCCTGAGCCCTCGTGAATAATTTTGAACTGTTACTTACTGAAACGCCTAATTAAGCTAGTTATTTTTCTCTATGTGAAGCTTCAACCCTGCTCTGCTGGTACTTTCTTAGGAGTTCCGGGCTGTTCTGATATATTTTATTGTAGCACAATTATAGATCTATCTAAAACCGAGGAGTTCCCGTTCCTGAGCCCTCCTGAATAATTTCGAACCATTACTTACTAAAAAACCTAATAATGCTATTTTTTTTTCTCTATGTGGAGCTTCAACCCTGCTCTGCTGATACTTTGTTAGGAGTTCTGGGCTGTTCTGATATATTTTATTGTAGCACAGTTATATGTCTATCTTAAACCGAGGAGTTCCCGTCTCTCAGCCCTCTTTAGTAATTTTTAACGAGCACTAACTGAATCGCTTAATCAAACATTTTTTTTTCTCTATGTGAAGCTTCATCCCTGCTCTGCTGATACTTTGTTAAGAGTTCTGGGCTGGTCTGTTTTATTAAATTATAGAACAGTTATAGGTTTATCTAAAACCGAGGAGTTCTCGGTCCTGAGCCCTCCTGAATATTTTTAAACCATTAATTACTGAAACACTTAATAATGCTATTTTTTTTTCTCTATGTGGAGCTTCAACCCTGCTCTGCTGATACTTTGTTAGGAGTTCTGGAATAGTCTTTTATATTTCAGTGTAGCACACTTATATTTTTATCTAAACACGAGGAGTTCCTGTCCCTCAGCCCTCTTTTGTAATTTTTAACGAGCACTAACTGAAACGCTTAATAAAACGTTTTTTTTTCTCTTTATGAAGCTTCAACCCCCTGTCCTGCTCATTCCATCGGGATAGTTATGTCCTTATTTATATTTTTTTATATTTCTGTGTTATCTGCTCTAATAGTTATCGAACCTAGAATATTCTTAAATCCTTAAATTTTTATGTACGCATTTTTTAAATAATAAATTATTTTTTTTGTATCGTGTTTGGATCACATTTCTTTTTTTTTTTTTGTTTATTTAGATCGACAGAACTCTTTCGAAAAAGTATGAGGAACTGTAGATATAATCGTAAGGAATCTAAATCAGTTTTTAAATTTCGATTTTGGAAAAAATGATCTGCCGACGGAAGTTAGCAGAGCATATTTTCATTTTCATTTTTTTCAGTCAAAACGCCGGAACTATGTCTGAAAAGTATAGGGAACTCTAGAACTCAGCCGCATGCCAATAGAACTCACATTTTTTCATGCTCTGCTGAGAAATGATCTGCCAGGTTCACGCACATTAAAATGACCTAGTATTCCATTGAAATTTTGAACTACGCAAGACCAGCTCCAATTCAAAGTGGACTATATGCAATTTGATGAGATGTTGATTAGCTAATACCCCCCACACATTTCTATTCGTAGCACATTCTAAAAAGAAACAAAATAATCTAGCGGTACATTAGAATAATTAAATCACAAAAGCAATAAATCAAAATGACAGCCACAATTGTTTTGAACAAAGAAAAAAAAACTAAGAAAAATCAAAGAAGTTTCCAAAATAGATATCATGTCACTTGTTATAAATCGATTATTCAATGAGTGTACCAATTATACAACAGGGATCGATTTAAATCGGATCCATTCGGTGTGGTTCGTTGCAACGAGGTCAGTGGTCTTGGCAATTATTTTTGACACGTGTTACTAAAACGTCGGTAGGTGTAAATGTTAGAACTTGTATTCGCTATGTGTGAACTCGATGGTAGGGACTGAAAAGATCGCAGCGCGCGATGTGATGATGACACGGGTCTCTCGTGGGCGATGTGTCCACTTTAATATGGACATTATGTACCACAAGGTTTCATTTCATATTTAAAGAAAAGCAAGCCGAAAACGTTTATAAGAATCTTAATTGCTAAGAATTGAAAGATTGAACTGACAGAGACTGGAGCTCAAAAATAAGTGACAGATAAACTTTATTTGTTGGTTGAACTCTGAACTTTGAAGCGTTTTGCCTTTGTTAATATACAGTGAATTAAAAAAAAATTGTTCATTACTTTTCAATACTTCGAGGGACTAAACAGATTTTCAACTTATTATTATGCAGTAAAGTGAGCTGACTTGTAGCTCCTCACTCAATGAAAACTTATCCCCTTCGTACACAAGGCGACACAAGTCTGCAATACCTTGCGACTTTTATCCAGGTGACTATCGCAATACAAATCCATAGGGGTTCATAGTTCACACACAGGCACGCGTCAATTCATACCAAAGTCGTAAGTTATCGGACACTTACATCGCCTTTTTTTGTGTGGTTAAATCATCAAATGAGTCCTCCCAACCCGGGCAGGGCGGGATGGACTGTTCTCCGCCTATCGCCTGCGTGAGGACACGGTAGGGCAGTCCTGCACCGTATGCTCCACCGTGTCCTCCGGACGGTCCTCGCAATGGTGACACCCGGGCGTTTCCTCCTTCTTTATCAGACACAGGTACCTCCAAAAGCATCCATGTCCAGTGAGGACCTGCGTCAAGCGGTAGGTGAGGACGCCCCGTGGGACCTATTCAGCCACTTCTCAAAGAGGAGTCTTACAGCTGCGATTGCGGCGTGCCCGGACACTTACATCGCCTAGTGTAGATACGAAGGGGCTTAGTGAAAACAAAATTTTGCTTTCAGAGTAGCTTCTCTAAAAATAACTATGTAAAGATTATAATAAAATTATATATAGGCCTTGTTCCGAATACTTTTGGCCTATCATGTTTAAAACATAGGTACGAGCGTATGTTTTAAATGTTATATTATTAAAATATGTTTAAATTTTATGTAAATAAATGTAAAACACAAATAAAATATGCTTGTTATTTTTTGTAGTTCCGGTGTTTTTGCGAAATAGTAACAATGGCTCTAAATAAATTCATCAAATCTTTTGTTTTAATGTAATTATTTACATTAAAATAAATTATACCTATGCCTTTTGGGGTTTTGCTTGCAACTTAAATTGAACCATATATAACTCTATTTCGTAAATCTAGTAACTATTCTATGGACTATGACACCCTACATAAAAACTAATTTTGTCTGAGTGAGTTTTTTATTGTCTTAAACAATTTTATAATTATTTTGAAGAACACTACCTTTTTTATTGGCCTTCTCATCGGTAATTTTAAAATCAGCTGGAAGACGTCCACTGGTGAACAAAGTCCTCCTTAGACCACCATGCCAAATGACTATTCACCTCTTGCAATCCTTTTATTTCTTCTGTCCAATTAATAGATTTATTTTCAAGAAGATCAATAAATTATGAATCTCAAGGCCACATCTCTTATTCGTACAAAGCCATAAGCATATGTTATTAAATACCAGCAGGATTTTAACTATCAGAAAACAATGAATTATTAATCTCTACAAAGTAGTTCCAATTCCAATTAGCCAAGGCCGCATCCCATATCGGTACAAAGCCAAAGGTTGTTAAACTTCATTATAACATATAATATCACAAACAACTGGTATGGCCATTTATAGGATCTAGTAAAAACTACACAAGTTCCTGTTCAGAAATGTAACGCCATAATAGAAGTTATTATGCCATTTTTCTTGTGGAATCCCTTTGAGGAGGCCACTATCCTCTTTAGTTCTTTAGTGCTTATTTAGTATTGTTCTTGGTCGTTATTATTTAATTGGTATATTTGTAATTTCTTAGAGGCACGTGGTTCACTGTAATTTTCTTTTGAATGGTGTTAAAATCATCTAATGAGTCCTCCCACTTACACTGTCAGAGTCGTACTGACTAAATTCCACGGTGATCTTTCAATAGCCCTTTATGTTAGAGAGTCACGGTTACCTAATCAGACAGTCCAACAACCCCAGACAGTACCGCGACCCTAGAGACAGTCAAAAACAAAAATGTTTTCCATTCAGGAGATGTTGGTTTCAAACCCCACGCGTGCTTTAATTTTCTTTTTGATTATGCTACCTCCCCTTTATGTTTGTACAAATCGAAACCGGACTTTACTTACGTCAACAAGGGGTCAGTTCAATAAGCTTATGAAACTCTGAACGGTCAGTCTCAACCACAAAAAGGCTTTGTTTGAGTTTGCGAAGGAAAATCCAAGAGTCTGGTAATTTGTACTCGTAAATCTTTGCATAGTTATTGTGTTGACATTTTAAAAGGTAATTCTGATTGTATTTATTGGCTCTACAAATGAAAGTGGAACCACATTAAAATTAAATGGCAATTCTTACTTCATTACTAATAATAAAAATTACTCGCTGTCTGATCTTGAATCTTGCCATGGTCGACGGCGCGTTGTTTTCCACGCGTGCCTCATAAAGTTACAAACAAACACTTGAAACAAACTGATGGGCCTCTTAGAAGGCCAAAGTCTGCTGGGGTCACGGAACTGTCACACCAGGGAACCGTGACCCAGGAACTTAAAGGGCAATTAATTGAAGATCACCGTGGATTTTAATCAGTACGAGTCTGATAGTCTGTCTCTCTGTCCCTTCCCGCTCTGGATATGAGGACTCATTTGACGATTTTAACACGTTAAAAAGGACCCTAAACGAAATCCGACGCTTCGCATGTATTTCACATAGCATTCCATAAAGAAAACGGTATTTTCCTTTAGAAAGCAAGAACACAATAACTCGTAAAACTTGATTATTCATAATAGATAAATGCAAGTAAAAGTTACGAAATAAAACAGCATAAATTCTTAACATAAATGAAAATCAAATTCCCAATAACAGTATTCAGCGGCGCGGTGGTTAATTTGTTATAAACATTAAATTATTTATATTATTCAATTTTATCATCATCAGCCTGTAATGTTTCCACTGCTGGGATTCAAGCCTCCTCTCTGTGAGAGAGAGTGAGCCCTAATCCACTACGGAGACCAACTGCGAGTTGGTAAATGTAAGATGTTTTCAAAGTTTTGGTTCTAGGCTACATGCCAGTAGCTCGTTCACAATGAGCCTACTTGAAGAATTTACTGCGATTATTGTATTTTTTTTACTTGGTAAAATCATCAGATGAGGCCTCCCACCCCTACTGTCAGACTTTTACTGACTAAAATCCACAGTACCCTTTATGTTCCGGGGTCATGGTGATGGTATAAGACCCGCGACCACTGCGATTATTGTATGGGAAAATGGAACAGCGCCTCTAGTGTACAAAGAAGGTACTAATTTATTCCTTAAAATTAACGCCCAGTTCCAGTTTATGATACGTCACAAAACTGGAAAATCATGATAAGGTCAATTTCTTCACGATATTTTCCTGTGGTGATGAAATAATTCACACGAATATAATCTCCTGCCTGGGTTGGACCCTACAACATTATAAGTCGGCGCCGACATCACAGGACCACCACTGCTCTAACCCAGTATCGGTTTCTTTTTAAAAAGGCGTTTCTGCGTAAGTATAGAAACTATCGCCTTAAAAGTCCATAATTATGAAAGGCAGTATTTTATAAAAATACTGTGCAAGTTTTCACGTACCCTCCATATCATTTAAGTGTGTGAACGTGTGAGAAGGTAATAACAACGTAAAAACCACTTAGGTGGTCGATCTTTATGGGTATTTTATAGTTCACATATATTTTCCCTTTTAAGGATAATTACACAATAAAAATAATTAGTGCACATTTAAAAATTTGTATTAATAGTTTTAATTGCTGTTTAAGTGTAATCAGAGTGCAATGTGAATTTTTATACCTATTTCTTTAGAGATAGGCGAGGCGCCATTTTTCATGTCGAGAAAATTTCATTTTCGAGTGGAATTGGCTCAATTTAAAGGCCCTAGCAGATTTACTACGTTTAGCGTACTTGAACCATTATGATTATGACGTAAACTGTAAGTAAAATGAAAAAGCGCCTCTAGTGCACGAACGAGGTTTTACTATCAAAATAATGAACGCCAAAAAACTCAGTATAGCAGGAGTATAATATGATTCGTAAAAAGAAAAGAGTAGACAGCTAGTGAGAAATATTTTTTATAGATAAATTATGAAAAAAATATTATAGTTAAAATATTAGTTTTAAAAATTATTTATATTATAATCTGCTGTGGACTTCTTAGACTCCCTGGCCCGCGTGGTGGATTATATAGCCCACTCCATATTACAGAGAGGAGGTCTCTGTGCTAGTTATGGGACATCTCACCCACGGAAAAACTGGCCCACAGGCCAGATGTCCCCTTTTTAAAATGTGTATGGGTAGATTCACCCGGAACAGTTTATTAGAACGGGTCAAATGTCTCATAAAAAGTGAAGGATATTTCGGCAAAATCGTATATTTTTAATTAAATACCTGTTCATTACTAATCAGCAAAAGTACCAGGCAAGCATAAGTTTAAAGTGGTATGTACTTAAATAATACTAGGCAGGAGGATTAGGCCGACGATAAAGATGATGATAGGCCTGCGTATGACTAACAACACGAAAGCGACTTACTGCTCAAGTAAAAAATGAGTTTGTTGTCATTATTTGTTGCTGTATACTTACTACAAAACAATGACTCATACTAAAGTCTTGGAAGTACATTCCACATACTCCAGAGAACACATAAATCGTGTACTCGTAAAAAAAATATTTTTCAATAATAATGGTCAACTGAAATGAGCCTGTCACTTCCACACTTACAAGTATTTGTTCAGAAGAAAATATAGGCAATAATGTTTATTTTAAACGGCCAACACTGATAAGGTTTACCAGTAGGTACCCTGTAGTGTAGCCAGCTTTTCTTCTTTGCTTGGGATAATCTACATAGGCCATGAAAAAAACTCGCTCTGCCATTGCGCTAATCGCCTAAGAGCTGTTTGAAATTTTGGAATAGTGCTGGAGCACGCTGAAAAGTTGCACAATACTGCTTGAATATATCTTTATACATAGGTGACAATATGGTTGACCAATAGTGGTTTTGAATGAAGCTAGAAATATTTTAAGATGCATTAAATTGTCAGCGTGACTCAAGAAGTGTCGCAAAAATTCACCGAGCTCTCCTGGTATAACCGTGTCGAAAAATTACAGTGCGACCTAACTTTTAATTTTTTGAGTGACCGCTTTTTTTTTTAAACAAGCTGTTCATTCATGATCGACGAACAAATCATTTTAAGACCTATGTTTAGAGTTCCCAATCCGGAGTATACAACCGAACCTTATTTCGACTCGTTGTCGGTCTGTCTATCCATGGCCACCTGACACTCACACGGGTACCATCGGGCTACATCTCATGAATCGTGGTAGTTAGACACCAGATGATGTATTTCTGTTGCCACCATAACAACAATTAAGGGGCATATAAAAAACGTGATATTTACGTTTTTAATACGTAATGGTACGGAACCCTTCGTGCGCGGGTTTGAGTCGCACTTGGCTGGTTTTTTTTAACAGATATGTGTCAAGAATAATCCTTCAAAACCGTAAAATCCTGGCCACTCAAGTAAAGAGATTGAAGTACCTATTACGTATGGGCAGTTTCGTTCGCCGAAATGGAGGAATAAAATAAATGTGCCTGCTACAGTCTGTTCCTTATTCTGTTTTTATGTTTGACGGTAAGGTGTAAACCACATTTCACAATTATCGAGAATCCAATTTGCTACTCTCGAAGTGAGGAGAGGAATTTCAATTTAAATAAGATGGTTACGAACAGAGAATGTCTATTTTAAATTAAGTTCTTTTAAGTGGCTTGTTAGTCTTGTGGAAACAAGTGCTAAGTATTGCGAAGCATGCGGTTCTAGGTTTATTTCCCAAGTGAGGCAAAGCTTTTTTTTTCTTCGTAAAATCATCAAAAGTGTGCTCCTAAATGTAAGTGAATACTTCTACGACACAAATTGCAGTTTCTTCAGAATGACAATGCTAGATAATTATCAATCTTATCCAGACTACAATAAAGCTTAAATCCTTGCATATCAACATACATAAGCATGTAGTCATTTCTAGGAAAATCGCTGAGATAAAGAAGTTTATTCATCTCCCACTTTTAGACAAGGAGTCACCACTAGGCGGTCGCTAACCCACGGAAGGGTCAGCCATTTCCGACCGGTGACTCGCCCAAAAACTCCTTTTATCTTCCAGACATTGACACCCAGACATGTAGACACAATATTACAACAAGAAAACGTTACAAAAATAGCTCATAATACAAAGAGACTAAGAACTAAGCTGTAACAAACCTTGAAGTTTATTTATAAAAGAGACGTTTCTGAATCTGCTTGCATGAAGTAAAATACATCAAAACTCAGACAGACAGAAATACAAAAGTGTAGCAGACAGACGGACGGGCAGACTGTATGTATTTATAGATGTGATTGGTTTTACACTCTGGTTTGCTTGCTATTGGCGTTTTTCGAGGAAGAAAGGGATTAGTAAGATTTGCGTTTCCTGTGTTTGGCGGCTATGAGGCCTATTTGTAATTAAGATTGTTTTAAATGAAGATTTTGAAGGAAAAATGAAGCTAATGGTACTTCAGCACGCGTAGCATGACCAATTCTTTCTCTATTCTACCACGAAGTTTTATTGTACAAGTATGACATAATTGGTAGGTATTGAAGAAGAGTCACATTTCTTTTCTATATTTTAAACATTTCCATGCTGGCAACGGTAAAAATCTTTCTACGTTCTGTCATTTTGTCTTTTCTTCTGTCGACAAAATCTGTTTCTATGTCACCATGCTACACGTGCTGGATCGTAAAAGGACTAGTACTTCTTAGTTACTAATATAGAAATTACCTAGTTATCATAACAATGCTGGTTCGTAATGAAATTATGAGGAACCTAGCTACATGCACAACAGTGTCAATTGCATGGCTCCAACTATTTATAATAAATTACCGAGTGGTTGGAAAGATATAAATCTGCTACAATTTAGAAGTACACTCCGTAAATTCCTAACAAACAAAACCTACTACAGTGTGACTGAGTTCTTAACAGATAAGAATAAAATGTGAATATGTTGTTGTTTATTAGTTTATTACAAATATTTTTTTTTATTACTATTATTTTTTTTAATTTTATATTTTTATTTATCTAGTTTGTAAAGTGCTTCGTTAATTACTATTGTAAATATTTGCATACCGTATGGTAAAATATGGCAGAACTATGTATAATACTTTTTAACACCTTATTGTACCACCCATGTTTGCAAAATAAATATATTTTGCAAACATGGGTGAAAATATAAATATACTATTCTATTCTGTTCTACAACTTTGGGGTATTTAAGTCAAGAGTGAATAGATTAGTTCTAGGCAAGCGTGTTTCATCGTTGACCACATCTCTTACCATTATCAGGCTTGTGTTCAAATGTGTGTCGTTAAAAAAATAAAAGAAAAACATTATAAATGCTCAAATAGATAAATTGGAGATTTTGACCCATGTAGCGAATCAATCGAAAAACGTTAAAATTCTGGGAAAATTTAAGGTGAATGTGAAATTTTTTAACTAAGTCATGTGATAAAATATGTCACATACATACCTGTATGTGTATTAGAATCAATATCCAGAACGGGCAAATGAAAGATATAAAAAATAAAATAAATGTGTTACATTTATGTGGGGGCTGTGCAATACGCATGTGCGTGTGACCCGTTCATTTTTTAAATAAATATAGATTAAAGATTTAAATCTCTCGATTGTTTTTGATTTCCGGTTTAAAATTGAAAAGAGGGATAAAGATTGCAAAATGGAACGGGGAAAAAGAATTGAATTAGTGTGATATTGACTTCCTGATTGAGCAACGCTGACCCAATGATTGATGACTGACGACTCAATATTTTCAAAATATAATTGTACTAGCTGCGGCTTCACCCGCTGCAACTCGAAAATCATCCCGTGGGAACATAAAATCGGGATAAAAACTATCCTGTGTGTTAATCTAGGTTATAAACTATCTGTGTACCAAATTTAAACAAAATCCGTTCAGTAGTTTTTGCGTGAAAGAGTAACAAACATTCATCCACACATACAAACTTTCATGTTTATAATATTAGTAGGATAGTAGGATAAACATGCTTACCAATATAAAAACATATAATTATAAATTTTAAAATCCCTAATTCTTTTCAAATTTGTAAGCACTACATATAGAATGTAAATCAGGTTTATTGACGACCTTTCGGTTTTATAATTTTATGCCTTTTATGAGGAATGCATTAATAATAAATAATTATGATTCAATGTTTATCACTAGACGTGACTACGAATAAGTTCAAATTTCTTCCAGAGATAGTTATTTGTGAGAAACGATAAGCGGATATGCAAAATTTTGTATTAATTATGGAAGTCTTTATGGCAACACAACGGAAGGAACAATAAAAAATGCCTAGAAATAAAATATATTATTGCCAGAATCAAAATTGTGTATAATTTTAGCTCTTTTTAAGATCTATTTAGCCAAGTAATTAACAAGGCATTTTAAATAAAATGTCATTCAAGAATTGTGGATTTTAGAGGAGGAAGGGTTTTAGGTAGAACCAATCATAATATTACGAATTCCAAAAAAATCGCCATTTTTTTCCTATTCTATAATATTTGATATAATATGAAAAAGGAAAGACAAATTATATTGCAGCTCAAATTATAATTCAGCTAAAATAAGCTAGCCTAACGTTACCATTATAAATCCTTGTAATTTGACAATCAAAGAAACGACTAAAGTAGCCATTTTTGAACCCCTGATCTAAACAAAAGACAATCAATAAAGTACAAAAAAAGTTCGACAAACAACTTAAGAATGACGTAGAAAATAATTAGAAAACTTGGCAGGGTGAAGAGGTGATGATAGATTTACGGAGCAGGTCGTGTCGAAGACCGGTAGCTATGTGAATGAGGAAGCAATTAAGTTTCTCTTGTTAAATTACTGTATAGAAAAGTGGCCTTTATTTTAGTGTCGACACAAATGTTTTTTGCGTGTGAAACTTTGTATGAAGTATGTTGGTTGTTTTTTGCAGAAAAATTTTTGAAAGTCTTTAATATAAATTATTTGTAGAAATTTTGTCAAAGCAGTATCTTTTGTCGTTGTTTCTAGTATTAATTAAATATTGACATATCGTGCATTAGTATTAAAAAAATAAGGCATAGCAGTCATGTAAATTAGTGATCATTAGTGTCCAAAGGAACCTCACAAATTAGAAAATTTTCAAAGAATAGGTAATTCACTGAATTATCAGAATTGGTACGCAAGTTGTAATTGTATGCAAATTTTGCTTAAAGTGATAAGCAATATTACTCTGATCTTTAAACATCAGAGTTAGCGTTCAAAATCAAAATCAAAATCAAATAATTTATTTCAAGTAGGCCTGCTAGAGGCACTTTTGAATTGTCAAAAGACAAAAAATAATTAGGTAACATAAAATAGTTATGGTGCTACAGTCCCAGTCACAAGACATAAAAACGAGTGAAAGTGCGTAGGTTCAATCGGGAAGATCTGATTTTTGCATAAGTATTTGCTAAATTAATTAATAAATTGCAGAGAGAAGAGGTAAAAATTAATAGATTCAAAAGCACAGATATTTGTTGGAAAAAAGGTAAGAAAAATGTCCATAAAAAAACGACGAAACACTTTGGGAAAAGGTAGGTAGTGCCCTTACGCCTTGGCCGGCACTACCGTGCCCCCAGATAAACCAAAAAAAAAACATAAAGTACAGTCACACAAAACAGTTGCTATAAACATTTTAGTGAATAACTGTCTCACAGTCCACAAAAGTGACACGATTTATACACGTTGTGTTTGGGAGTGTCTCCCCTGTGATCGGTTAGTGATTTATGTCTCCGAAACATGCGATTTTTCCTTTATTTATGTTTGGCAATGAAATTAATGGTGTTAAGTGCAAGTTTATGTGACGTGGTCGGATGAAAATAGGCTGCAGATTTTTCTGTTGCTATGAGACAATTAATTGAATTATAACAATGCAATCTGTCTAGTGTCTAGGCAGATTTTTTGCTTAGTATCAGCAACAAGGTAGCATACATTAGTGTTATTTAGATGCTCACAGCATTTTCCGCTATGAATTTTCCAATTTCATAAATGCGATAAGATCTGCTTTCTCACTGTTTAATGTTTCCACTGCTGCGACACAAGGCTCCTCTTTGTGACTGGGAGTGGGATAGAATACAACATGTGGTAGATCCTGTCATATATCTAAATTGTTACGTAGTTGGGGCATTAAACAGTAGATGTAACTGGCAATACTATAAAATTTGGTAAAGTCCAACGACACAACGGTATATGTAGCTTTTCCACATTTCGCCTGTCCATTTATATGAACTATTCGAACCTCCATGTCATTGTTTAAAGAAACTCCAGGATCTCAATAAAAACATCCGTAGTCATTTCCGGTGTAACTTATTCCGTGCTCGATAGTACTTATACCCCGATCTAGGTTACCCCGTAAATAAGGGGTGCCACTAATCACCCCTCGTAACTCAGTAGTGACAGCTACATGGTGTAAATATGACAGGACAAATTGGCTACCTACGGGGCTTCTGGTATCATGTTACGAAGGGGTAGTTATATTGATTAGGTACCTTGCGTAATGTTGATTGATTTGAGCTGATTAAATTAGGAGAAATAAAGAGATGATCATTTTGCTTGAATAGCTTTGAGCTTCACTATACTGCTGACATGAAACTGGTTGCCAGGGTTCAAAGCTGTAGTTGAAGTTTAATGTCACTCGTTTGAGCTGGAGCTTACTCCATTGGCACGTGTGATTTTTTTCGGGCGTCAAAAAAGCGCTGAATCGTAACATTACATTTTAAAAAAAACAGGTTTAATCAATCCGTTAGGAACAGAAAAGAAAATGTGCAAGGAAATCTTAATTTACTTAAATTAAAAATAGTTTTTTTTTTACATTATTAAATAGATTTAAATGATTATTTTGCAAAAATCGTAATTTCCAAAAAAGACACCAAAGTGTCGAAAACTGTTTAGAAAAAAAACCGTTGTAATTTCACGAAAATAAAATCTAAATCCTTTTCAAACATTTCACCTAACATCACAAATTCACAATTCTCAATACAGCCATGAATCCGCTTCAATACAAATAAATTGAACAAAATATCAACACTTGAAACTACAATGCCAACATTAATACAGAACCGAGTGAAACAATATTAAACGTTATTTATTTGCGGAGTATTCCAACTTGTAGCACGTTCGAGCCCCGTTTAGCTCAAATAACATGAGAATGAACTCAAAACAATGGCTATTATATTTGTAAAGGAGTTGAACTAAAATCTATGCTATGTTATATTTTCGATTTGAAATGTCAATCTCATTTATCAGAACTTAAGTTGTATCGGGAGCGAATTGTGTGTTCTTGAATCTAGATGACTGGTCTGAAAATTGGTCAATTTTGTGAAAAATTAGGAATTGAAATACTATACAAAAAATATAATATTATAATCAATTACTAGCAAAGATCTCCACCCAATGGAAGCCGGGAGATGGACGGCGCAGCCGAGGCCGGCCCAGAAAAAGATGGAGAGACGACCTAGACGCTCACCATGAGAGCTGGTTCGAAGCGGCCCAGGAAAAGAATTCTTGGAAGGAATTGGGGGAGGCCTTTGCTCATCAGTGGGACAGTATAGGCTATTAAAAAAAAAAAAAAAATACTGCTATGCTAAAAGTCGAGAACGGCTAGACCGATTTGGCTAATTCTGGTTTTAAATTATTTTTATTAATCCAGGGAAAGTTAATAAGTTGAATCAGAGCCGGTACGAAGTTTGCCGAGTCAGCTAGTTACTAAATAAACCTTTTTCATCAATTCTGAAAATGGGAAAGGTGTAGGTTTGGTTTATTCCACTTTGTTCACTTGGATGATATAACTCAGATGAACAAAGTAAATAGGTACTTTTGTGGCCTCATTGCACATCGCAACAATTTCATCCAGATAAATTAATAGGCGTTTCAGGTGCACATTTCAGACCGTGTAAATCCATAATCGTAAATTGATGAAGTGATTGCTGGTGAGAGTCTCTTAAGTTCCTATAGGATTTTTTTAGGGTGGCACAGTTGTTAAATGAGTCCTCCAAGCCCTCGGTGTAGTAAAGGGACTATCAGACTCTTGTTGACTAAACTCTTTCTGGTGGACCTGTAATGAAAAGGGTATCATTTCAGGTCCACCAGTGTTTCATAAAACAGTTTTGCAAACCCTATTCTTATAGAGGCCCCGTGAATGTGCTATACCAACGAACTAATAAACTGTCGAACAAATGAGCAATCGCTGTAAAGTTCTTCGCAAAAAGATTTTTCGCACAAACGTTACATCGCACCAATAAAGCATCGATATAATAAAACATCGTACAACTGAATATTCGACATAACGCGTTCGATAATATAAAAATCGAACCAATAACTTTCGCACAGGCGTAGGTATTCCGTGCTGACAGTTCTATAATGGGCCTACCACACGCACAAGCTTCAGCACAGTTTTGCCTGCGCAAGTTTCTCACATGAAAAAACAATACACGATCGGCAACACTGAACGCCCAACCACACACGCACAGGCAAGTACAGATAGCGCGCGAGTTGAATACAGAGCGAAATGCAGTAGTGATGTTGACAAGGATGGCAAAGTACTACACTGCAGGCGCGTGAGGTGGGGCGTGCGGGTAGCGGGGCGCTCTTTACCTCAGACCCCGACTGCATTCAACTCGCGCGTTATCTGTACACGCAGCCGGGCTTGCTTGCGCAGGCAAAACTGTGTAGTACTGTAAAGTTTGTGCGTATGGTAGGCCGTTGTCGGGTCTGGGCCTTGATCGAACGGTAAGCTGACTTCTATATGCTGAGATGAATTTAATTCATCAAAACATTGGGTAATAAGCTTTGTATAAGGCTGTGAAGCTAAAAATATCCAACCAAAATATTTTGCAGAATCTCTTCTGTTATTTTTCTCGTGAATTACATAAAAGAAAGCTGAATAGATAGATTATCGCAACGTGGGTGATCATGATCACAGATTGAAAGACACAAACAAACCATCTTTCTAAAGACTGCAACATTTTCCAAGTATTGGATTAAAACGAACGCTTTAATCACAAATGTATAAATATTAGCACAGGCGTCCTGTTTGTATAGTATTGTTGATTCAACACGAATGATCAATGAATTTACGTTTTTAGTTTTTTAGGGTTCTGTTTATGTCTGAATGGAAAAACCAATCGTTTAAAAGACCACTCGTGTGTCCGTTTGTCTTCCAATTTTTCTTTCTCAGTTATTTTTATTGATAGACTTTTTTTTATCGTGGTAAAATCATCAAATGAGTCTTCCCAGCCAGGGCAGGAAGGACTGTCAGACTCGCACTGACTAAAATCCACGGTGTCCTTCAATAGCCTTTTACGTTCCAGGGTCACGGTAATTGGATAAGTCCCGCGACCCCGGCAGAATTGGCCCTCTAAAGGGGTCTCGTCATTATGCTGACACTACGCTACTACGCGCCGCGCGCCGTCGACCCGGGCATGGTCCATGGTCGGACAGCGAGTCCCCCATTTCTCGCCGCCCGCATACCCTTTATTGATAAACTAGCAATTTAAATTTTCTCGTAGTTTGTTACAGATACTGCAAGCTAGCATCATCCTATAGCGGAGCATGATTTCATCCCATTAAATACAGAAATATATTTGAAAAGAAAATCAGTGTAGAAACTGAATATTTATACAGAAAAATCACCGATGACCTGATGTTGATGAAAACCAGCTATTACAACTATTCAATTAAATACAACAAACCAACGGCGATTGCTGCTATCGCATATTTTTGTATTGTTTACGTAATCACTTACAAAATATTACACCTATTTTTTTGGGTACAAAAATAAAAACGATTTAAAAAAAAAACAAAAAAGAGTTACTTGAATGAAAAATTATTATTGGAAGTCGGTGGCCATAAATTAAAGGAAGTAAGATTTTTTTTTATCTTAACACCAATGAATAAAATCTCCTGGACAGATTTGAAAGAGGCATTTGCCCAGCAGTGGTGTAAATAAAAACTGCAAAAAAAAAAGAAAAAAGAAAACATTGCATTACATTTTCTTGCTTCCGTTACTACAGTGCCATGCTTGCCAATACCTTATCAGTTTCATAATTTTATGGAATTCAGTGGGTTTTAATAGCCTACAAGTACACAGACTTGAAACATAATAATGTATCACTAATTTGACGTTTGTGTACATTTATAGACTTTATGATTATGTTCGATCTTACCGATTATAGTTAAATTATTCCCGTGTAACTGGTTACATAAGCTAGGCGATGACCTAACTTGCAAGCAGCTGTCAACGTTTGCCTTCATATTCTATCTTTGACACACATACAAACACGCACACAAATCTATAACTTTCTAGATATTTCAATTATAGACAGCCTTTTTTATGTTAATAAGAAAAAGTTTTGGACTGCAACTCGGGTTTGTTACCACAGGGCTCATAGAAAAGTCAAGATAGTCCAACGAGCTATGGAAGCTATGCTCGGAGTCTCTCTGCGCGATCGACTCAGAAATGAGGAGATTCGTAGACGAACCAAAGTTGTCGACATAGCCTGACGAATCAGCAAGATGAATTGGCAGCGGGCAGGCCATATGGCAGGCAGATGCGATGGCCGATGGAGCCGCAGGTAAGGTTCATGAATGGAGACCACGCACCGGCAAGCGCAGTTTGGGACGTCCATCCACAAGATCAATTAAAAAGAGCATAAGGTCGTTTGGACCCGCGGGCCCACCTGAGCTGGGTCAAACGACCAAAGAGCCAAGATCGACAAAAGATCTTATGAATACCACACCCACACTGGATGCAAGCGGCTTCCAATCGGTGCTATTGGAAGTCTATAGGGGATGCCTATGTTCAGCATTGGGCGGCTAATATGGTGATGATGATGCGCAACTCCTACTATCGTGGGAATGTCTAAAGAGGTTACAGAAGTCTTGGAATGCAAAGGCCAATTGAAGGTTCCGCGAACCCGGCAACCCGGTCTTCTACTCTTAGGGCGCAAAAGCACTGCAAGGAATTTTATCGTCCGGCAGTCCGATTTCTTACAATTGTCAATGAATTTCAATGAATTCGCAATGAAAGTTGATGTTAATCTTACTGCCGGACAGTAACATTCCGTGTAGTGCACAAACGCCCTTAGGAGAGCCCGGTCAGAAGTAACGTGCATAATGTCTAAAATTTATCAGAACACATCAAAATATTTAGTTAATAAAAAATACTTAAACTGAAGCACATTTTTGTACCTTTGTACAAGATAGTAATGTTTTGTCATATCTTTGCATTGTGTACCGCAATATTGATACAACCGTATTTAAAGAAACCAGTAATGGTGGCAGTGAGCTGCCACAGGTAGTAACTTGTCACTACTTGAAACATTCCGTAGCTTTTTAACGGACCCGAGTAAGCAACTATTATGAGCTACTGAGTATACTCTTTGAACTTTATGACACCCTGGTACCAAGTTTCGAATAGCTTCATTTTTTTCCTCAATTTAATCTTTTATCAGATATTCCTTATTTAGGGGTAATATTAGTAAATTGAATTTGAGGATGATTTGCTGTAGATAACGCAACATTAACTCGTTTTTATACTTTTCACTTTTTATTACCTTTTATTTTATTTTTTAAATAAAAGGGAATATTTATTCTATAGTAACTTCAGTCTAATTGAAACATTCCATGGGGAAACCTGAGTTAACGAGTTACAGTCAGCTCTTTGAACTTTATATGACCCTAGTACTTCGAATTCTTCTTTTTTATCCTGACTCGAAATAAAGGCAATATCGTAGAAGGTAGTGAGTCACTTGTAGTGACCACTACTTTTAGCGTTCCATAAGTTTTAATTTCCTACGAGATAAAGACAATTCTTTTAACTACATGTGAGCCTGGTAGGTATTACCAAATGGGTTAATATTTTTCTCTACTTCTTTCAAATAAAGATTTCTTCTAATAGAGTTCAATACTGCTAAACTTTAGCAGTATCTACTCGATCTACATTTCGTGGCCTTTTATATTAGACCCGAGGAATTAATATTTAGTTAATCTTATAATCACATCTAGGTGCTTTCTGTGATCCTGGTACTTTTGGATATTTACAAGGATAAACTACTATGGTATGAATTTAACGTAGAACTTATTTTATACATTTGAACAGACGCTAGCAGGTCAACCTACCCGAATCTTTAAATTTTTACCAATCGTACATTTACCTTCCACTACTTTTTTTTTGTGATAAGGATGAAAATGTATTTACAAAATTGACAGTTTGTGAAATATTGAATATGTATCTGTACCTAGATTTCTTATTGGCTTGGTCAAATAGTAAAATTTTGTCACTGGATAATAGTATAGTATTTCAGAGACGATGGTTCTCGTTCTTTGATGGGTAAATAAATTTCCTAGGTAAGAATATTATGACTTATTTAGTTTTTGAATCTTGTTGCTAAGGGTACGATTTTGAAGTTAAGTTCTGATTTATTCAGATTTCATTCGCTATGAGCAGAGAAGGGTTGCAAAAAGATATTCACGTTTCTAGATAAAATCTTGCCTAAACTAAATTTTAATGATGATAGTAACATTGGTCAGATTAAAAATACACAAATAATCCAAAACATAAGTTTGCATAATTATATTGTAAAACTAATTAAAAACATTATTAGACACGTTTTAAATTATTAATTAGAAACCAAAAAGCTCAAAAGAAAAACTTTCTGAAAAAAATAAAAAAGTCTTAGATTGTAAAATACATATTATATCTGAGGTGGAAAAATGAATTACTAGTAAATAATTTTCATCAACGGTTATTCTTTCAAATAACTTCAATTCCATGATATTCATTATCCTAAATGGCCAAACATTTTAAATAAAATTTTGAAAGAAAAAGAATTTAGGAATAACTTCGATAAGCCATAGACCAGATGAAAACATAAAACTATTTTTTTTTAATAAAAAGGTGTGAATTCACTTACCCCATTTCCGGGTATTTCTAGATGCAGCTCAAAGACAGGACCGTACCAAACACAACACCCTCCGGAGACACACAACGGGAAATAGTCCACAAAAATAAAAACATTCACCGTTTATAAAGACATATTTGAAATTCAATGCGATCGTGAAAAATAGGATTGAATATAAAACCAAAATCAAAAACCATGAATTATGCACTGCGCCTAGCAAGTGGAAGGTTGCATTTTTATTACGTGAAAAAAAAACCCGATGAATTCAATTTCGCAATATCCTGTTCTAGGCTTTATTTTTATCGATGTTTCATTTTTATATTTATTTTATTGTAATTTATTTTGTCCTTCACATAAAAATCTAAATAAATACTGAAACATCAAATCACATAAAAACTTTCTTATTTATTTATAAAAAAATAGGGTGCACTCCACATTCTAGTCCGAACATAAAAACAAAAATATCTGTGACATTTAATTTAGTTCGTTAAGGCGAGGTCACACAATATCGATACCGATTCCGATTCCGAGACCGATTGTTATCTAGTGAGCTTTCGGTGCTCATGTCGTACGGCCTGCATGGCGACTGCAACGAATGCGCGTGCAGCGCAAAGCTAGCGATGCATCGCTATCAAATAAACAAAAACTGCAAACTCAAGCCTGGCGCGAGCTTCGAACGAAATGTTAATTTTATTAGCAATTTCATTAAAGTAATAATGTGTTGGATGCGGTTTCGGTATCGATTCGGGTGCGGATGTGTTTATTAGTTTAATGGTGGTTATGCTTTTATGATGCTTTTATTTTTAATGTTTGTTTTCTTTGGATTATGACTGGTTTGTTGGTTTGTGGTTTTTTTAAGTTACGATGATTGAATAAGTTAACATTGAAATAATTCAGTACATTATATAAAGTTCTGTTTTAAATCATAAACAGATACTTACTTCTTTTTATTTTTCTATAATGATATCTAGTCTGTTTTAAAAACAAAGACTGACCAAATAAATTGATCGATATTTTTTCGATAAAAAATTGTTAATAAAAACAGAAAACTGTGATGTATCTACATCCTAAAATTCCAAAGGATCATTGAAATTCCACCACCCAGTAAATAGACAAAATAGACGACACATCTTAACTACTCTTAATTACCCACACATAAATAACATTTGAGCAGCTACAGCCCTAACTACTTAGCGTTATCAGTTTTCCAATCGTCCTCTTTATGTGCCATTTAATTATCGAACTCTAGAAGAAGAAAAAAGAAATGGAGCGCGCGCGCAGTATGCACGGAGCGCGTTCAATTTTAAATATAGAAGAAGCGTGCGGTGACAATGGACAGTTCGTCATTCGATCTAAATCAAGGATACAGATCACACGTGTCTGCGTCCACTAATCGTTATACAAATTGGCTTTTGAAAGCATGTGTGCGTGTTAAAGAGATGATTCTTATCTTGATGTGAAATTGATTTCTGTTTTCTTTTCTTGAGACAAGTTTTGGCGGGGTGTGCCGTTTGATTTATTTACCGCGATTGAAGAAGTTTGGCATTAGTATTTTTCTTTTGTCAGCTTAAACAAAGAAACAACAGTTAAACGTAACATGACAGGAATAATGTTTGGGAAAGTTCTTCTTTTCTTTTGTGCCGACTTTTCAGTTGCAAAAATGTTCTTATTGCAAGAACCAGATCCATTCTTACTAATATTATTATTGTGAAAGTGTAGATTTTTGGATAGATGATGTTAATTACTATATTACATAAAAACTACAGGACGGATTTGAATGAAATCTAGTAAACAGATAAATATATAGGTACCTAAATTATAACAAAGGATATTTTTTATATCGATGTTATGTTCCATTGTGATAATTTTCAAGTTAAAACCAAGTGAAGCCGCTGCCAACAGCAATTAGATATTATAAATTTCTAGAAACAATACCATCAATTTGTTTAAACGTTCCATTTGATGGCTATTCAACAATTTCCCCGACTTCCTTTGATCGGACATTTTCAAATATCAATAATAAGTCTCATGAAACCAGTAAAATAGTGTCGCTAAGACTAAAATAACGAATACGGTATATTCATAAAATATATGCACAGAGGACATTAATAGACCAACACTTGGATATAAATGGTCCAGGAATTTCAGAGCATCGACATTCAGATATAAGAAAAAGATTAGTTTGATGTATGTTGATTTAACACGCAACTTTTAACTGGAGTTTAAATGAAATGGTTCGGATTGCGGGGATTGTTAGATTTATAATTTTTTATTGAAATTGAAATCTTAAATCTAAAGTTATATTGTAAAGCAGAAGAAGAGTTTGTTTGGTTGAACGCGCTAATCTCAGGAATTTGAACCAGTAGTCGAATTAAAAAAAAATGTATTGGTTAGTCCGTTTATCGAGGAAGGCTGTTAGATATGAAACATCACGCTCCGATTAATAGGAGCTGAACAGCAGCGGGTGAAACCGCGGAAACAGCTTAAATTAATAATAATGTAGACATAAAGCTAAGTCGGTAAAGTCTGTCTGCCTGTAGGTGCATTATTTCCAAACGACTGCACCAAATCGGATAATTCTGTCTTTGTTGAGTTTATAAATGTTAGGACAATAATTATATTTGTATAGAAAAAAGTTTTTGAAAAATCCACAGAGTTCGTCGACAATTTTAGCCAGTACGAAGCCAGGGCGGCCCACTAGTTAGATTATTCAATTATAATTCTTTGGAACAATTTCAACTCATTTACAAACCATTCATACAAATCTTTATGTCCGTCCATATGCAATTTATATTAGATAATGTTTTTGTGATTATAAGTAATTACCAGTACGTTTTTGACATTTAATATTATAATTACTTGTTAGCAAAACATGTGTTATTTATTTATAGTAATTAAGTAAAATTAATATTAATTTAATATTTTCGGAGTTAAGATGTGTGGAGTGTAATATATTTAACGCGGTTAAGATGCTCCTCCATTTTGAATTTTTTTGAAAATATATTGGACTTTAATGTTGTCTAAATAAAATTCTAGTGCGAGAAGTAAAGCTTTAGAATTTACGACGCAGGCGTTAAAAAGTATGATAAAATTACAGCTTTTCTCCTATCTTACAAGAAAAGCTTAAATAGAATTTCATTATTTTTAATATTTTTTGGGTACTTTGTAAGATTGAGGCCAGGCTCTATTCGTTGTTCAGTTTGACAAAATTCAAAACGACAAATGCTGGATGCGTTCTGTAAGGTGGCGGTTTGTGCCGGACACCGCGACAGGAGACCGCGACAGGAGACCGCGACAGGAAACCACGACAAAAGACCGAGACAGGAGACCGTACTTATCATTAGGCAATGTATGAGCAGCTGTTCGAGAGCGAGACACAGACAGGAGACAGATTCGGTCGAGATCTGCGGTCGCGGTCTCCTGTTTCGGTCTCCAGTTGCTGTCTCGCGCTGGACTTTAGCAGTCGTGTAAAGGTGGCGCGGACCGCCACCTAAAGGTGTAAAAACACCTTTAAGTCCAGCACCGAGACATCAAGAACAGTCGAAAAATCTGGAATACACTTAACACATAGCACAACTTGCATTTGTTTCTGATTCACGCTTTGAAAAAGATTTCTAGGATTTCCTGTCCACACTTCAAAAAATAGTTTATGATCACTTTGGAAAATCGATATCTATTTTGTTGTAGAGATATTGGTTTCTGCTTCTATTTATAATGATTTCTTCTTCTTTTTAAAATATATACATTTAGAATATACAATACAATATAAAAAATATATAAAAAAACAGCTAGTGAACAACTTCAAAGCAACTGCCGGAAGTCTTATTCTTGTATAAACGTTACTAATATTGTGAAATTCAATGTTCCCTGTACTAGTAGTTACTGTTCTGTTGTAGAGATAGACGCATCGATTCCTAGAATATGACTGTCTGGTTATTCCGAAACTAGACGGCTATCCCAGCTTTATTTATCTGTCAGTGAAATGAATTGATTTTCCAAAATATCTACGTACGAAACTATGTACGTCAATACCAAAATATGTACGTCATCATCTGCCTGCCTTTTCCCAACTATATTGAGGTCGGCTTCCAGTTGTACCAGATGCACCTGGATTGTATTGGTATATTTTTATACATATTTTTTTTTGTATTGCATTTTTTTTTTTTAAATTTTTTTTTTCATTGTATTTTACATGGAGCGACTGCCTGTCGGGCCTCCACAACCCAGTAACTAGGTGATACTGTAAGGTAAGGTAAGGCTGTATTTCTTGTAATTAAAGGCTAAAATAAATACATAAGTAGGCACACATGGCTACACATTAAGCCATGCAAAACCCGTAAAAGCTGACCGTGCATTGTGCGGAAAGGAAAGACAAGGCCAACACAAGATTTGAGACAAACTACATTTTGGCAGTTATAGGTATTCACATTTTTTAGGTTGTAACCATAAATCATGGTAATGTGTGATCATGGTTTAGCGGCAGGTTTATTTCGAAATAGAAGTCCCGCTCAGCAGGACTTCATTGACATAGCGGCATTTGAGCAAATTACAATTTGGTGAGTATTTATCCAATCTCGTAGTTATTTCGAGTTGATTGGTAGTTAAATCATTTATATCACGCACAGCATCCACCGAGACCTTAGGACCAGTGGGAGTTCTCTGGTGAGACCTCCCCTCAGACTTAGCACCCTCTAGTCTGGTCTGTGATTCCCTCATAATCATCTGTAAAATGAATTCCAAAGCAGCAACTACTCCTCCTCAATAACAACGAGGGGTCTGAAAATGCCACCAGATCAGAATCGTAATATGAATTGCGATCAATTTAGCAAAATGGAATAATCTATCTATTGCTCAAGCACTAGAGCTAATTATAATAGTTTTATCGCAATTGCAACTTACGATTATAAATTATGATAGTTTACTGCCTAAATAAATAATTGAAAATCTGTTTAGTCCCTCAGTTAGTTTCCTTTTATTAATCAATGAATATTAGCAAAGATAAAATGATTCGAAATTCGGAACGGGATAATTTAACAGGCATTATGACTCGGTACCCTAGAGAGGGCAAAAGGAAAAGAGGACGTCCAGCAAAGAGATAGGACGACGACATAAGAGCGGCTGCAGGTTCAATGTGGAGAAAAAAACACAAGATCGGGACCTGTGGAAATATTTGGGGGAGGCCTATTAATGCTAAGGCAAGACAATCTTAACCGATGTCAAAAATGTCAACAACTCTTTGTAACATTTTTCATAGATTGTTCAATAAAGGCTTTTATTATTATGACTCGATTGCTGTCATAACGCCTGTTAAATTATACTACCGACCGAGTGACGTTTTGTGATTTTTAGAAGCGTGTATCTTCGTCAATTTTGGTATAAGTAACAAAAGAAAAAATACGTGTTTTTCTTTTTTTCGAAATATTGAAAAAAAAATAGCCTGTTAAGATGATTTTGCTAAAGTGGCCTTTTAAGTCCCTAGTACTTAAAATTAAATTCTACCTAATACGACACGGGGAACTATAAATTAATAAAGTGTCAACTTAAGTGGTTGTTTGTCTCTGTCAATGTTCATTGGACGTCAGTTGGCTAGAGTTAACAAATAAATACAAGTGTATACAAGTGATTTATTAGACTTTTATTTTAGTGCAGCGTTTAGCACCGGTTCTAAAAATATGTACTCTTGGTTTATGAATTATATTTATATTTTAGAGGACAATTATATTTTTGTTTTCCAGTTTTGCGTTACTATGTAACAACATTTTGCAGAGGGAGCCTTATTGGCTGAGTAGCCCTATGCTATGCTATTTGATGATAATTATTTGTAGCGAAACCAATACATATATTAATATCTAATACCAAAACATAGGAGAAATTAGAAAAGCATAATTGTTACCACACCTACATGATTGTTACCAATTTAGTTTAAGACTAATCTTGTCGAGCCAAGTTTGTCGGCTATTAAACTCGTGTTACTAGAATAGTCACTTAGCAAAATTCTAAAGCAATTCGGCATTATATTTTAATGATGATAATAATACGTGAATAATACGTGACAGTGAATACTGAAAAAAAACTGCTTTGCTCTGTGCTCCACCATAATGTGCGCCGGCCTTTACACTAGTGTGTCTCAATAAATCCTTGATTTGATATTTTTACGCAAACTCAAAAAAGGGAAAGTCATCTAAAATTAGGTATAACATAACAAAGAAATTAATAAATATTGTATCGATCATATAGATACTGAAAATCGCGTAGGTGTAAATACTTTAAATTCAGTAAGGGCACATCTTAATATTTAAATCGTTGGTTAACACTCTCCGTATCACTCCATCAATAATTTTCACACTAACCTCGCCAAAAAAGGTTTAAAAGAGACCGCCTCCTTCAAAATTCATTTACTTCAACCGTGGTCACTTACACGCCTTCACAGAAACGATTAATTTATTATTTTAAAACATCCCTTCTCCTCCATCCAATTTAAAATTTGACGTCTTAAACAGTCTTAAATTACATGTGAAATTATTTCATTAGCACTCAAGTACCTCGGGCTAACCATGATATAATCGGGACGAAGTTTTTCGGTACCAAAACTTGTAATCAACACGTCAGTGTGACCACGCCCTAAGCTCTTCGCGTTAATAGGCAGATCTCGATATCGACTCATTCTGCAAATCGGGCAAAGTTATTTATTCCCCTCTGGTTTCAAATCCCATTCAATTTTGACCTTTATTCCTTTTTCACAAGATACTTAAATCCTTTTCTTGTCTGCAAAATATCGTGGTAAAAGTTTATAAGTCAGCATTTACGGCGTGGTTCGAACTGTGTTTGTTTATACATTACGTTTAGATGAGGTGCCGGTATGTTCGCGGCCTTATGTGTAGGATAGTAATAGTATAATGACAGACAAACTATTAATATATTTATTACTCAATGCGTGTTACGACTACGTCTGAAGCTATGATTTTAGCTCTGAAGATTTATATTGTTAGACTTGCTCTACCGTGTCCAGAAATTGGTCGTGGTTCTGTATCGTTTCAGCATTTTATTATGCTGTTATGGAAATGTCATAATATGGGACGTGTTGTCTCTCGGCTATAGTATAGCATAGCCAGCACATCAACATACCCGAATCTGTCAAAGTTCTTTAATAGTTTTCCAACTTTATTTCTGAAGAAAATTGTTCATATTCAATTGGGAAATATTAACAGATTGAGGTAGGTTAATGTGATGGTCGCGGGACTTATTTCTATTACCGTGACCCCGGAACATAAATGGGTAATGAAGGACACCGTGGATTTTAGTCAGTAAAGTCTGACAGTACCTCCCGCCCTGCCCGGGGTTGGAGGTCTCATTTGATGATTTTACCACGCTAAAAAAAAAAGGTTGATGTGATGACTTCGGCACAAACTACAATCACACCGCACCATTCTCATATCATTTGAAAGCCAGAACCAACGATCGGACAACCACCAGAACAGCTATGTGACCAAGACCCGGAAAATTAATTTGGATTCACAGAGTCTTCGTCGAGCTGTCTGGTTATATAAATATCTTGGATTCTGTAAATAAATTAATCAGAAAAGAATATTGGAGGAGCAGGAACACTTTAGTTTCCACTCCCCTCGATATACAGCAGAAGATAGAACAAAACAAAGCCAATATGAACAAAAGGATGTTTAGGCACTCTCGCAGTTGCCTGAATAGCTTGTGACTAAATAATTACACCCGCACAGGCCGATCTACTGGGTTAAGCCGCGCTTTCTTAGTTTGGTATGTGGATGGGTGACCATCTTAGCGAGTTTCCTTCCGTTCCTCGGAAAGAATGTAAAGCCGTTTCCTTTGTAGATCTTTGACAGTCGTTATTAATAGTCAGAGTCTGACAATAACACTGGTAGTCAGACTTTAGGGCCTGATTTGACCATGGGATATTATATTACCCAGTAACTGGGCTGTGGAGGTCCGATAGGCAGTCGAATCCATGAACAATACTGGTTGGTTCGACTCGAAGCCGACCCCAACATAGTTGGGAGATGATGTGCAACACAGTTGCAGCACAGATGATTGAATGCTAGAAGACTAATGTAAGTCATGTATCTCAGCTTTATCCCTGTCAACTGTAAAGTGTTGCCAATAAAATAAAGATTGATAATATGTTACACAATAAATTATGAGCGGAGGAAACATCTATCTAGTTTTTGTCGGTAAATCTGTGTATTTTATGTATGTGCTTATTTTTAAGAGGTTCCGAGCTTGTTTTTACACTGTATACTTGTTATCTTGTTACCTTTAAAGTGATGAAGATCAAACATCATTTTCTATGTGTGCAAAAAGTTTACGTGGATATTTTTCCTTTTTCATGGACGGTATGAAGTTTCTGCTGAAGTAGTTTACTTTTTATGTGTGGTAAATCACAATACCCGGGCGGGGCGGAGGCTGTCAACTGTTCTGATTAGAATCACGAATAACCTTATGTTCGGGGTCTGTTTGGAATAACTAAATATTCTTATACGTAGACATCGGGAGGAATGATGACATTTTTTTATGCCCAAGCATAAAATTGTTCATCATGCTGAACAGATTTAATGTGTATGAAATATGTGAGCTTAGCTAAACTACCCCAGAGATATTTATGCTGATTCCCATTGTTGGGACACAGTTCTCTTGTCGAAACCATCACTTCACCACTTCTCCTGCTGATCAGTTTGCAACTTTAGGTCTTTTATAACAAAACAGTAATTTTGCGACCAACTTAGATGCTCACATTATAACTACATAGCTCCTATCAAAGTAGACAGATGTCTCTAGGCATAATTTTACCTAAAGTCAATAGACGACATTGACATTATGATATTCCAAAATGTCACCACAACCTCATTAAATTTAATTAACAATCCTAATTAATTAAAGATCAATCATGCTCTCCTAGTACCCAGTAACCTAAATCACCAGCGTCAATTTCAATACAAAATGTCAAAGTTAGCGAAAACAATTTGACATAATCAACGGCTGACACGTTTAGCGCGATCCTTTACCTTTTCAGATGCGCAGGCGCCGTTCAATTTGTAGCTTTGTGAGACGCCGCCACTTACGACGTGACAAACGTAAATTGGTCTGTGCTCAACACTAGAATGTTTGGTGTATTTGAAGCTTCAGGGGTCAGTGTTAAATGGTGGGTTGTAATAGGGGTTTCTAAAGGTGAAATAATGCATGGTCAAATTAGGATCTTGAGTTTGCGTGTAAACCAGGCACCTATTCTCGGCTAAGTGGATATTTTTATGTTTCATTCAATTGGCTAGGCTTAGATAGAATGATTGGAGATAATTGCTTTTTATATTAATTAGCCGTGTGTTTGGTTCAAAGTGTGAATTAAGGTACGGTTCTGGTGCACACGACAGGGATTTTAACTTTTAATAATGAATGGAAAAAAAATTACTTTTCTACGTGATTGAAGTGTCAATGATTTCAGCATTTAAATAGAATATTATTCGTAAAAAGGAAATAGAAATTTTGATTGACATCAAGTTCCTAATTTGCAATATAGTATTTTACAGTTTCATGGAACTTTTCATGGAAGAAATTTAGTGAGACCTTTGCCCAGTGGAAGCTTGAAAAAAAATCTGTCATTGTTGATACTTGTTAACAACATTTAACATGCACATTAACCTAAAAGTCGCCTAAATCCTACTCGACTGCCCAAAAGAAAGGTTGGTGCAGTAGTTGAACAGTCGGACTGTTGTGCTGCGTGTTGCTGGTACGATTTTCGCACGGAGCAAATATTTGCTTGTTCTAAAAGTAGTTGTTAGCTCGAAGCGTTAGTATTATGTGAGTTTATATCTTTGCCAACCCACCAACGACACAGGAAAAAATCCTAGTGTGGGGCAAAGTTAAAAAAATACCTATGGGTAGCAATGCAAGTATAGACAAGGCCATTATTAGGACGAGCCTAGTAATTTTCTACTTACCATCAGCCATTAAACGTCCATATAACATTAGCCTCCCGTTTAGACCACCATTGGAGGTTCCTAGAAGTACGTGCTGTAAGTAGAGGAGCTAGCACTAATGCGCGACTTAAATTAAAACGGCTTTTAAACAGACATCAACATTATCCTATTGGTAAGCGACTTCAAAAAAGGTAGGTTCTCAGTTCGATTTGTATGTTTGTCCCCGATTCGCGTTCGGCTGAGCAAATTTTGATGCGGTTTTAGAAAAGTTTTTGTTTGTTACATTCTGGAAAAGGTTTAAGCATAAAACAATAATGGATATTCCGTGACGTTACCCGTATGAATCCGATTCGGTTTATTTGGATTGTACATTTTTCAAACATCGATTATACGAAGATTTTTGTTTAAAATGTGAGCTAAAAAGCCTTAAATGAAAAATAAATTATCAACAAATAATGTTAAGAGCGCGTAACCCGAAAGTTGGTGACGTCACTAATAGCAGCTGTCAAATATTTACAAGTTTTCATTAATTTGGTTTTACTGTATGAAAATAAGAAATACGGCTCTGTATTGTACTAACAAATTGATATAGTATGCAATTAAAACACTGAATTCAATGTTATGACTATTTCAGGTGTAAAAAAGGCATTTGGAAGATCCTAATACTTTTTTTACGTCTAAAACTATATAAGTATTCGGTGTTACGATATTTATTATCGCATTTATTTCTTCCATTCCTTTATCAAAATATTAGTGCACTGATACCATATTTCTTATTTCCGTACATTGCCAAATTAATTAAAACTTGTTAATATTTGACAATTATTTGCGACGTTGCCAACTTTCAGAATATGCGCTCTTAAATCCGCTTGTTTGTGCTAGGCTTACCAGGTAGTAGGAGATATGTAACGACAGGGTCGATAAGGTCACTATAGTGGCAGGAGAAAGCCTTTGTTGGTGAAGTGTGTTGAGACACCGTACGGAAGGTTTTTAAAGACGTCGTTATCTTGAAATTAAGGGGTTTTCAGTAAGACTGATTAGCTGTTTTGAATTTGGTGATATTATTTTTATAAAATATAACAGGATGATAAATAAATAAAAATAGGAATTTATTAAAGGGAGACCAAGACCTAAAAGTGATGGTAATCTCCCAGTTTCGAATAAATTAAAAATTACTTGATTAAAAAATCTTGAAAGTTCACAAAAACCTTCCTTGACTATTTCAAAGTCTTTTAAATGGGAACAAGGAGTGGAACAAACTCGTCGTAAAATAAAAGTTTGTAAGTTATTCAACTGGTGATGAAATCAAAATATCCGTTAATTATTTCAAAAAAATAAAATATGTGCTACGGCCAGCACCCAGTAATACTAAAACTACGACTTAAAGACACTACGAAGTAGTAAGCCAGGTAAAAAAAGCTGTTACCAAGCACGTAATATCCACAGTTACTATACTGGCATGTACGTATTACCTTCCTTTTGCTTTCAACACGCAAATTCAACCTTTATTTATGAAAAAGAAAGCAAAAAGTTTTTATTCTTGTCCAATTATAGTAAAATCTCAATAATAACACATTATCGATAAAATTATGGAAACGTCTTCATAAATACATGATTATTTTTGCATTAAAATCGACACAGATGTGTATCGGACTCGTTTTTGTAAGATTGTGTTTGTGGCCTGACTTTGGTTGCGATTTTTATTCTTTAATGATTTTTTTTTCTAAAGAAGAACAAGCAAAATATTATAATTTATGGAAGTAATTGAAATTACAACGTAGATACTTAATAAATACTTAAATAATTATTTTAGATAATTTTTTTAACGATTTAAAAATTATGGATTTGTAAATAATTTATTACTAAAATATATTTAAATATTCCGGCGTTGATTTAGTGAAAATATTTTTCAAACTTTTCATAATTTTTTCAACTTTTCATAATTTTTTCAACAGGTAATAAACACATACTCTTCGGTAATTTAAGGTATTCAAAAATATTTTGAGTTTTCTATCACCACTGATTTAAATTTAATCATATAATGCCCCTGTTCGCTTAATCTCATTACATAATGACCAACAAATGGCCGTTAAGTCTTACACCTTTGAGTAAAGCTCTATTATTTTATAATTCACCTGGTGTAACGATAAAAATATGCATCCACTGGTTCGCCTTAAATATTAAGTTAAAGCGTTTAAAATAATTACGGGACAATTTAGTTAAAGTGCCGTTCCATTGTTACGACTTTACGGCAAATTAAAAGTATTGTAGCACAGATTTTTTAATTTCAATTTTCATTAATATCCATTCTGGCTTTGGCAGAGTGAGAAAAAGATTATTATGAATATTATTATATTATAATTATTATGTTAAAAGAACATAAAACAATGAGCACTAATTGGGTTCAGTACAATTATGCTATCCATTTCTTTAACATTTATTCATATCCAAGTAAAATACAAAACGAATACTGAAACCTCTGCTATCACTCTACCATCTCCCACTCCTTTTACCACAACATAAACTATTAGGGTAAATATCATGTATCCCAAGCTACACTACAATAAAAAAAGAACACAGGACAAATAATAGTAACTTTGTAAAAAGAAATCGCATTAAAGAAACAAGCCCTTAACTTATAAAGAGTTGATCGGAGGTATCGCAAAAATTGCGTTTCTCGCGACCGGAGCGGCTTGTTGGAATGTCATTAAATTTTACGACCTACTTGTGAAGCGGCCGAGCTACAGTCGCGTTAGCTCCTACATACTTTGAGTGTGAGTACGCAAATATATGCTCTACTTTACAAAGGTATTAAGGGAGATTTGGTGAAGAAAAAATCTAAGTAGAGCAGTTCACTATCGTTTTGGATGTCCATCGATGTGTGAATGCTGAGCTTTGGGTCTCATCTGTCAGTTGAACTCGACCAATGTCAAAACTGTACAGAAATTCCGATTCGTTCAAATTCTTCGATGTTAATCAAGCATTGGTTGGTAGTCCACTTCCCAATCAATGCTAGATCCGTGGACAGGATTATTTTCTGAAGCCTGATCGTTCAAAATTGGTGAAGGGTCTCGATTTTTTAATTGTAAGCCCTTGGTTGGACAGTTAAACGTCCCTCTCATAGCATAGTTTAAATTGAAGCGATAAAAACTGCCAAGGTCTTAATCGGCACAAATCATATGTTATGTCTACCTTAGCAGTACAGCATACTTATATAAATTTAAATACTCCAATTAAAACGTTTACAAAAAACGACTAAATTAATCGTAAATTAGAATTTACTGGGTATCAAGAAATTCATCCACATCGCTGTCAATGGGGAAAGTGCCCAGAACGCTGGCAGCATTGTCACGTAGATGGCAAAGCTGATACTCTGATCAAGACATAGGCCTATCCTCTGATCACATGAATTGTCTGATAAACGCCTAGAGATTTGTCTAATCTTGGTGGGCACTCGGACCCCATGACCTTAGTAGAAGAGTAGCTTTAAGAAATGTTAACAACAAAGTTACAGATATTGTCCAAATCTGTAGCAAGCAGAAGTGGCAGTGGGCTGGTGATGTCTGCCGCAGTATCGCTGATAGGTGGAGTAGGAAGGTTCTCGAACGAAGACCGCGAGTAGGTAAGCGTAGGGTGGGACGCCCCCCGGCAAGATGGACCGATGACCTGAAGAAGGTGGCTGGCAGTGGCTGGATGAAAAAAGCAGGAGATCGTGCGCTGTGACGCTCCCTGGGAGAGGCCTATGTCCAGCAGTTGACTGCCATAAGCCGAAATGAAGACAACTCTTATACATTGTGACAATACGTAATCGGCTAAACCAGATTGCCGTTGTTGTGGAATTTGTGTCGTATTTACGTCTTTGCCAGATTCAAAATAAAGAAAAACCACGCTTATATTCTAAGGACGTAAAACTATTTTCTGAACGGACCTAGCCTTTTTTTCATCTATGTGCGCTCACTCCTTAAAGCATGCCAACCATTAAAAGCTATTACACATAAATGTGTCGCATATATTAGTTTTAAAAGTTAATGTTCGCAGTGCGCCCTCTATATTTAAAAAGTGATTATTCAAGAAAATCCTTTAAAACTAATGATACGCAATAAAGTAAATATTTATCATTTACAAGGTACGCCCGGTTGTTTAACACAATTTATTAAACATTACTTGCCTGTGCCTACTTTACTCGGCTGACTTATGGCGCATTAAAAAAAATGTTGTGTTTGGATTCTCGTGATCTGTCAGGCAGTCGATATGGGACTTTATAAGTTGGTATTCGATGTTATTTGTGCAGATTTCTTACGTTAATAACTTTGTTGATAAATTAAGTAGTGTGAGTGTTATATCTCACTTTATATTATTTATTTGAATAATAAGCACAAGTTAATTAATTTCGTTTTTATTGAATTCCATAGAATCGTTACCATAGCAACTAACTAACTAACCACAGAGCATCATCTATATATAAATAAAAAGAGTTCCTACAGTGAGGGAATTGTAGTTGATAATATTATAATGGAACAGTTAAAAATAAGCTTACAACTATTGATAACAACTGACTGTTTCAGTTTTAATGTCCTATTATTCCCTGCATCTGTATTTCCCGACAGCTATAACCTTGAGGTCTTCAACTCAAGAGTGAACAGTTTACTTCTAGGCAAGCGTGCTTCACCGTCGACCACATCTTCGTTTACCATCAGGTGACATAGTGGTCAATCGCGAACATATATATGTATCAAAAAACAGGCTTTGATCAGTGGATCATCTTAGAAGCATTTCCCTTTTTCTAACAACCACATAGACGGAATATTAACCAGTGATTAATATGATAATAGTTTAATTTGTCTGCGTCTGAGCGATCCTAATGGATGGCGGTGATAGGTCTCACCGCGACCACCAGGCTGTTGGACTCTGGTGTCGAACAGTTTTTACTGTTTTCCGTTGGTGCGCAGGAGTTCTAGTTACTTCTGTCCATCTTAGTATTCACCTTTGCCTCTGGGCTAGATTGATACCAAGAGAAACAAACATTTAAAAAAAATTAAAAAAAAGTTCAACTCACTTGGTCTTGGTTGAAGATGTTTCTTCATATTAACTGCTATTTTTTAAGTTTATGTCCTTGGTTGCACCGGGGTACACAAATTCACCAACCAACCACCAACTCGTAGCTATAGCTGCTCCCACTACACTAATCAACAGCGGCACTTAAAACTCACTAGATATTCTATTTTCAAAAAAATACTATTCTAAACGATCTTCGAAACTCAAATCGTCCTTTTATGTATCGAACACATTAAGACCTTCGTACACAACGCGACGCAAGTCTCCGATACCTTACGACTTTGTATTATCGCAAATACAAATCCATATAAAAGTACCAACCAAAGACAGATACCAAACTGGTAAGGTCGGAGCCTAATCCTACCGACCGTTTTATTTACTTTTTTTTGCTAGCACATACAAGCAAATGACACTTTACACAATAGTTTATCATCGTCATCACTGAAGAATTCTTGGGGTACTCGAATTAATAACACGTAGCAACGTTGAGGCACAAAATTATAATGTCTGACTGAATCAATTGACATGCAAAACTAAGTACCTACAATATTTGTTCTTAACAATTTCAATGTACCCACTATAACTCTCCTATATCTATATCTGTGCATATGTTACCGGCCAAACCCGATTTTCAGGACAAACTAGTTTGGCCTAGGCTAAACTAGTTTTTTGCAAGCTAGGGACTTGCTGGCACCCCGACTCGGACAATTTAGGTTAGAAGAGGATGGCGGGGTCTGAAAGACCCCGCCATCCTCTTCGTGGTTCTTTTTTTTAAAAACACCCAGTAGTAGGAAATCCGCAAAGCGGGACTCTGTCGAAACTAGTTTAGCCTAGGCCAAACTAGTTTGTCCTGAAATCGGGTTTGGCCGGTAACACATACACCATACTACAAAGGTGACGAATTTTCATCGCTTGAAGCCGGTAATCTCAGGAACGAATGGTTCTTGTTGAAAAAGTATTCATACATTTTAGTTAGTCCATGATCATTCTGTCATGGCAAGTTTCCTCCGTGCTTCGGAAATTACGTAAAGTCGATGGTCCGGTGGCTTGGGCTGTCATTTGTAGATCTTTGACAGTAGTTAATCACAGTCAGAAGCACGAAAGTCTGCCAACCAGTCTTACCATGGGGGATAGGCAGTCACTCCATGTAAAATACTGATCTACTGACACCCAAACTGAAATACTGACCCAGCTGCATCTGGTTCGACTGGAAGGCGAATTCACGGAACCCAATATGGTTGGGAAGAGGCTAGGCAGATGATAGTCCATATAACAAAGAAGGTGATAACATCAGAAGGTGGTCAGAAGGTGGTCACTACACACTACAACTAAAAATCCCGGGAAACAGTGCTTTATATATATAATTCTAATTAACCGTTATTTCATATTACTGAAAATACTTACAGAATAATGAGTTGATGAACGTTTACAAATTAAGGACACGAACATTATCGTTAAGAGTTCAGCTTCAAGATATAATTGGGTGTCAACCTTGGGTGAAATTGTTCGCCTTGACTTCATTGTTTTCAATTGAATGATTGTGATTGCGTTTTCTCGTCTTTTTGTGTTCGTTATGAATGATTAGTGAGTCTTTATTAATGTTGATGTACCAATCTTGTTCTTCGTGGCATTTGGCATTAGAATACGTGCTTCAAATTTTAATGGCCCTAAATACAACTTTAATTATTTTGTCTTTTGCAGCCCGAAGCTGCATTTTTCAGCTGCATTTTTTGAACAGGCAGGCAGAAAAGGATGTAAATAATTAAAAATACAAATAAACCTAAGAAACTAAGCAATCTTATAAAGAGACAAAATTTGTGATTTTGTTAGCAGGAAGTATTTTAGGAACTACTGAAGTTTAGTCATTTTGAAAATTCTTTCAACAGTAGTCATCTACATTATTTTTGAGAGCTAAAGGCTATATTTCATTTTAAAATTGCAAATGTGCGAAACCAGGCGGCTATTTTGATAAGACTGTTTATGACAAATAAATTGGTTCAGAAGCTCCACGTGGAACATCTAATATGGATCGACGCCGACGACGCAGTGTGTTCCAAAGGGCTGTCGGCAAACTGATGGGGCCTCCCTTGGAGGGCCAAAGCCTGCCGGGGTAACGGCACTGTCTCATCAGGTAACGGTTGACTCTGGAACGTAAAGGGCTATTGAAGGATCACTGCGGATTTTAGTCAGTACAAGTCTGTCAGTGCAGTGGTGGCCCAGGTATCGGTCCCGACTTACGAGTTGTAGGTCGTGGTTTCGAACCCAGCTTGGCGCATTACTTTGTGTAATTTATTTCATCACCACTGCTCTCAAAACGGTGAAGGAAAACATCGTGAGGAAACCGGCATGTCCTAGAACCATCAAATTCGAAGACATATGACATCTGCCAATCCGCACTGGGCCCGCTTGGTGGATTATGGCCCACTTCCTCTCACAAGAGAGGAGGTCTGTGTCCCAGCAGTGGGAACGTTATAGGCTGATGATGATGATGATAACAAGTCTGTCAGTCCCACCCGACCCACTCTGGGTGTAACTGTTAAAAAAAACAACCATGATTAGCAGGATCCTTTCAAAAGGTGGTTACTTCCAGCTAACGAATATTTATGACAAAGTAAGCCCAAAGTTAAAATAATAAAAAGAATTAAAGCTCCTACAGTTTTCGCGAACGCAATGCTGCTTAGCGGCAAACAGATGCAGATGCAGAGACTAATCGAAGACAAACCTTGAAAAAATGTTTCTTTTTTCACTAGAAACACGTTCAGTAACTATCCAAAAATAGATGCAGACCTTGATGAATCTTTAATACGCATACAATAGTTTTCACACCCCACTCAATTTTACCGGTTTTTTCAAAAAAAAAGGTACCTATGCTTCTAAACCCGTTTAATGTATGTACTTCTATGACATCAATCGCATCTATAAATGTAGATTTTGTATACATTTACAAGCATTATACTGTACGTCTGTGAATTCAGATTGCAGAATGACATGACACGATTAATATTGGCAGTTTTTAAAGCTGTTTTTCAACTCTGGCAACATTAATTATTATTTACCATCATCAATTTGAATAGTTACAATTCAGTTCTTAATCTGCTGATTTTAGGCTTTCTCCTTTATTTTTCATGCCATGCCAACATTTCTTACGTGCATAATTATGGCCCAAATAGGTACCAATTTTTTAACTTCTTTCTTGTATAGGTACTTTAATAAAACCCATTCCAAAAAGAAAAGGAACCGACTATAAAATTAAACGCAAAATAAATTTTATTATTTAATTCTAAACTTGCAATAAGTAAAATATTTTTCGTTTTTGTCATATTATTTTGAAAAGTACAGGAATTTCAGTGCTGGACAAGCAAATAAAAATAATATCTTACTGTCAGGGATGAAGAATAATAAAAGCAAACTGTGGTTCGATGTCAATTATAACATCGAACACAGTTTAAAACTTGAGGGGCCGAATTTGGTACTTTAAATACAAAATGTATCAAATTATGATATTATATTTTAAACAAAATAATTATAATAATCGTAATACACATGAATACAATAAATCCAAACCCGTGGAGTGAACAAGCTCAACAAATGAACGTACAACATCAAAAATCCTTATGAATACAGCTTCTGTAACACACCTTAATACAGGAACACACACGTTCGGCATATTACAAACGCAGTGCCGCTACTTTAAAACGATTCCGAAATCTGTACCTAATATAAAATACAGGATTCACCTGCCAATAACATTTCTTTGTCCAGTAGACGCTGCAGAAGAAAAAGTACAATTTACATCAGTTCATCGAATCGAAGCTATAAGAATACCAAGATAAGAATGAAATCCGAAAACAGAAGCCAATGAAAATGCAACCTAATCACAAGGAGATGAGGTTGAAGCAAATCTTGATGATGGCAAAACAGATATGCAGAAGCATAACATTGATGAATCTCCAACCGTTTTAGGAACAGTCGAAACTGACATAAACATGAAGCAAAATTAACATTTCAAATAGCAAGACATTGTCGTCAAGCAAACACAAGAAAAACGTCGGAATAACATCAACCTGCTCTCTGACAAAAGTTGCATTTCGTATTCTCCAACAAAAAAATATTAGCCTTGTTTCGCATGAAAAACCGTTCAAAAATCAAAAAGTGATACGACGTTTCCTTTTTGTTGAGTTTTGTGAATCCAATTGGTTTGATTTGTGGTAGGTTTGTTGGCTAAAGGCTCATTTACACGCTTTCAATATTTTTCATCAACATTCTTCGGCATCTTTAATACGGCATTTCTACCGTTGCCACCCACAACAGGTAGATTTATTGTGAACTTTATAATCTTCCTATTTGTGAAAAAAGATCAAAGCCTTATTTAAATTATATCATTAACAAGTATAGATAAAAGGAATATAGGTATGGTATATCCTTTTCTGTGTGCCTTTCGTTGAATACGTTACTGCCATGTTCAGGGAAAAAAGGCGTGAGTTTATATTAGTGGCGTGAACCTACGAGAAGATGAAAAAAAGCGTTAGCATTATTTGATAGAAGAAATCTAGCAAAACTTTTCAATAGGTCCAGTACCGTCAGCACGAGTTTTCAGTGTTTGAGACGTAAAGTAAACTGGAACTTTGACGACTTCAAATTGACAATTTTCAAGGGAAAAATTGGTTCCTTCTTCGCACACCAGAGGCGCTGTTCCATATTTTCATACAAGATACGCTGTAAATACTGGAAAAACTCTGTAAAGTAAAATAGTGAAAACTCGTGCTAGGGGTACTGATCAAGAGTCTTACGGCAACGATGCATTGGTCGAGTCAAAGCTTGATCTGATCTATTCAATATTATAGTGCCTTGATCTACGGCGAGCTTCCAGCCTGTCAGTTTTTTAACTGTTCATTTTGGGGAGCGCTCGACGGAACTGCTGAATTCAATTCTGCCTTGACCGTTCTATCATCGAACTACAAGACGTATCTACGACAATGCGTCATCGCTACATGGCAGAAATCTCACCTTAACATATAAAGCATTTTCCCAAAACACTTACAGTATGCGCACAACTAAGGAGTGAAATTTCCTTGCCGGAGTCTGTAGTTCCTGATGGTTACAACCTTAGGGTCTTCAAACCAAGAGTGAATAAGTCGGTGGTCAATCGCTAACCAACTGCTAAATAAAAACAAATTCCAGTTTAGCCAATACTGTCTTTAAACACGGGCCCTTATGACATCCAATTGCTCGATAAGAAATCATTGTAATGCCACAAAGGTTTTAACAATAAACTGAGGAAAAGTACTCTGGCCCTTACCTTCATCGATGAAGGGCTATCGACACGTGACTATGTATACTCGTCAAAAGAAAATAGGGGCCACTTATTAAATTGCACTTTAATCAAGTATCACTCTTATTCTGTGTACATAATACATGGTAAATACCTTGTTATAGTTTCTTTCAAGTATTAATATTGTTTCTACTGCAGAATTGGAAATTCATAACTTTTTTTAATTAGATATTTGAGATTTCTTAGAATTTACGGTTTGGTGCATTTTATTTTTCAAACTTCTAACGGAGTTTTCTTCGACTTATACAGCAAGTAGGTTATAACGATTGTTTAATCTCATAATGCCATTTATTCAGAGACATATAGATGCAAAAACAGCCACTTGGGGTGTTACCCTAATCCAGGGGGGACATAGCCAGAACAGGTAGGTCTTATGGTGGAATATTCGCAACCAGTGGTTCAAAAAGTTTGAAAGTGGTCTCAAAAGACGGGTAATATCACCAGACGCCGTGATCCAGGAAGAAAGTAAGTAAGCAAAGCCTAAGAAGACCAATAAGTTTGATTAACCGCGCAAATAGAGCGAAAATCTACCGCGCGGACCATACAAACTCCATTGCGTTGAGCTACAGGCACCCCTATAATTGACTGGACTGTTCCGAATCGACTCCATGAAGACTAACAATACTCAAGAAGATGATTGGTTCTCCTCCAGTTAACTGGAGCGTATGGTGCAAATCGTGAAACCTTTGCAAAGAGAAAAATTATTGAAGTGTTTTGAATGGGCTTCATTGCTTTTTATTTATGACTGCAGGCTTATTTTTTTTAATAAAGACTGATTCATTAGAGTGTAGAGAAGATCTAAACAACAGGTTTCAGATCTTTGCACTCTTAAAACAGACTGTTCCGATGAGATCTGAATTATGCTCTGGGGCGGTTGTCTCTAACACGCAAAACTGACCTCGCACTTCGTAATAACGTTGCTGTAACTGCTCAAAATTGCGTTGCGAATGTGTTGCAACTCCACATTATCCCATTCGCACAGCAACGAGTACCTGAGTTCATCTTCAAGCAGGATAGTGGTCGAGCGAACACGACGCGACTGACAGTGCACACATTCGCTGACGTTCGAATTACGATGTTACAGTGGCTACTCAGGATTTTTACCTAAGTTTTATTCAGCAGTTAAAAGATGAGTTAAAGAGGAGTGCAAAAAAAAGTAAAATTCCCATCAACACCCAGCTGGATCTCATAAATTGTCTGAAAACTTGCTGGTAGAGAATCCCAAAGAAAATGTATGGTAATTAATCCTGAACATTCCACATCCATTAAAATGAGTAGCACAGAGAGAACAGAGTTAAAAGAGAAGCTTTAAAGAACACTTTGGAACATTGAAGACGTTATTTTTTCGAGTTTTTTGATGTTTTGTGTAAGTTGATACATTCCTGCAATTCCCCACTTTTCATTCAATTTCGTTTAATTTAACGATTTATTGGAATACAAACTTAATTTTTGTGTATTTCCAAGTAAAATCGTTAATATTAATCAGATTCAGTCATTATAACTACTAATATTTAAATATTAATTAATAAATCGACAAATATCAGTTGGCCCTTATTTTCTTTTGAGTAGTATATATAATTATTTATGCGTTGTTGTTATTTGTGACACGTAAAGCGATTGCTAAGAATTGTAGAATTGTAAAGATATCGTCAAAGCCAGAGGTTCCGAATATTCTTCAATTCGCGGCGCACTTACCCACAGGTATTTTGTGTATGTGTGCAGTGCTTTGTCGCCAATATAATAGGATATTTTACTCATAAAAATATTAGTCCGAAATATAGATTATTAGAAAATATTAGACTCGTATTTTTTCTTTTGCTACGTAAACCAAAATTGACAAAGATACAGAGCCTTTAAAAATCACAAAACGTCACTCAGTCGGTACAATTTTATAAGCGTAATGACGTCACAAGCCCCCAATTTGAAAGCGTTTTATCTTTGTCAATATTTATTGATTTGAAGAAAAAAGACGTGTCCATTATTTTTCAATATTATTACTGATGGACCAAATAGATTTTCAATTTATTTATGCAGTAAAATACCCTATTGATCTTCATAATAGTGGTAAGATTTTGGACGAGCGCCTTCGCACAAATCTCTTGTCCACCATCCACCTGTGTATTTTATAATTTGTATAAAATTGCAGTGTTTTCATTTGATTTGCTAATCCTATTGCTTCACACCTGTATTCAGATTTTCGTTCCCGTCTTTACTAGAACGATGACGTTCTTGTTGTATTCTTTACATAAGAATCCAATTTTGTACTTCCTCTGGCTTCTCAACGGGATTCATTTACAAAAATTCTTTTTTTTTTGTCTTATTGGTACAGGCTAATGATTTTGCCTTGGACAGCACTGACATTGATGGAAGAAAAATGATTGCGAAGAATCTGGGACTTATAAGTACTAACAAACACAGCAAAGGCCTAAACAGGATCTAGGGGCCACTTAATTAACTCTAAAACCAGAGCGTTTGACACAATAAATTATTTTTTGTTGTCGGGGTAAACCTTCAAAATAGCGCCTGGTCTTCAAAGATATGACCGGGTAATGTAGGACTGTTTGTGTGGACAGGCTTAAACCATCTATAGGTAACAGCAATTTTTTTTTTTTGATTTGTTAAATCATCAAATGAGTCTTCCCACCCGGGCAGAGCAGACTCGTACTGACTAAAATCCACGGTGTCCTTCAATAGCCCTTTACGTTCTATAAATAGCTTGGGATGTGAATCTAATCAGCTCATGTCACGATGCTCGTCTGACATTGTCCTGATTGTGCAGCCTCATCACTGACATTGTAACACATTTGTAAGTAGCTGCCGGTAACTACTCATCTTCATTCTTATCAATAAAGGTTGATAGATACTTACTATTGTGTTTGACCCACATCTACGTTCGTAGGTTCGATGGAAAATATATTCCGATTCTATTGAATCAAAACCTATTGGTGATGAGAGTAAATCGATTTAAGTCCGTCTGTTATTTTAATTAAAAAAAAAAATGATCCGTGTGACGTCATGCATCTACAAAGAGTTCCCTTATTAAATATACGTAGTGGCTCGAATAAAGAGAAACTTAGATTTCAAGAACCATAATCAACCATGTACACTATCCATGACCACGACCACTCTGACAGGAGTGTACGACAAATAAGAATCATTTGTTACTTAAACTAAATAAATGCAGATTCGACGCGTTTAAAATTGACGATACAACACAACGTCTCTCAAATTTTTAATAAAACAATCTTTGTAAATATTAATTTCGTCAACAAAAGAAAAAATATTAGTTTCCCTTATCTTTCAAAATAATTAATAAAATTTACATTTTTTAGCTGATGTCACCAAACTTTTTAACAATTACCTATTTATTTCATCATAATCTTAACAATACACACCGTAACAAAGTGCTTTCTAAATCAGGTGCTTGATCCAAGTGCCTAACTTCAAGAGCTTCCTGAGGTTTTAGTTGAAGCTCCCTCGGCCAACACGACTGGCGCAATGAGCGCTGAATCCACATCCCACATGTCAACAACCTCGGGAGGTAAATTAAGATAATAAATCTGCTTATAATAAAAACATTTATTATTTTCGAAAAACCATACATAGAACGACAGGAAAGTTACCAAAAACTCCTAATCAGATACACCTAGTAGTCTTTTCTTCTTAAAAACAATGAATCATCTCATTAATCTCACATAAATGCACAAATCTAAACAAAGCGCGGCCACGATGCACATTTGACATTGTCCCAATTGTTGAGTCTCTTACCTTGACATTGTAACACATTCTGTAAGAGCAAGCGACGTAAATTATGCACAACGCGCAACGCCTTGGCGCATCGGCGCTGTTATGTAACTAGTTTTGCATCCTGGGTTTGTGCGGATGCAGATTTGTGAGATAGCAAGGGGTTGGGAAAAAAATCTTTTCACTTTTTACCCACGATGGTACCTACTTACGGAGACGGTATATGCGTTTGGGGCGCCCGGGTTGTATTTCCTGGTAAATTAATTTCAGCGTAGAAATAAGATTTGAAAGAGGATTAGAGACCAGGATTTTTGCCATGGCATAAACCGGTAAAAATACCTCAAAGTAATTAATTTCTTGTAATCCAAAACAGATCAGAATTAATTTTACTAATTAAAGAAATAAATTACATCCCTCTGTAATGAGTATAACAGTTTCTGAGTTGGGTAATCCGTGGATTGGCAGATCTGTTAAAACTATAAGTTTCATATATTTTACTATTGAAAACTACGATGGACATCATAGTAAGATGCGTAAAGATTACAAATTCAACAGGTCACCATGCATCAATTACGAGCACTGGTGCACTACGACCTTTTAACTCTACTGACCTACTGCTGCAAGTACGTGACATGAAGAGAATTTACATCAATTTCAAAGAATATGGCAAAGTTACAGACTTCAAACAAAAGTTATCGTACAAGTGCTTCTCAAGCAAAACAACAAAAAAGTAACACGTCTTAACTGACCATACTTCTAATTAAAAACTTGGTCAGTTGCAGTCTACTACTGGACATAAGCCTCCCTTAGGCTACGCCACATCACCCTGTCTTCTGCCTTTTGAATCAAGGCTGTCGCAGTCCCCTTTCTTAAGGTTGTCGGTCATCCACCTTTGAGGCGCCGCACACTAAGCTTACCGATACGCGGTCTCTACTCCAGGACCCATCTGCTCCTCCTGCCATCGTTCCTTCGACAAACATGGCCAGTCCACTGCCACTTCCGTTTGCTAGCTTTGCTAGCTATGACGGTTAATTTGAATAATTATTTTCTAAATAATTTCGTTCCTGATTTTATCCTTCAAAGAAATTTCAAGCATAGCCTGCTCTATACTTCCATACTACCTTAAAACATTATAAATGCGAAAGTGTCGTATGTCTGTTCCATTTTCATGTCAAAACCACTCAACCGATATTTGATGACCCCCGTAACCTAAGGGCTGGCTTTTTTGAGACGTCTCTTGTGCTAATTTAATAATTTTTTGCTTATATTTTTACATCAAAGTAAACAGTACCTATTTATGAAAAGGGTAAACCGTCGTTCATCACTTCCGCTATCTAAAACTTTTGAGGAGTTCCACGTAATTTCTGTTTTAGGTAACTCTGCCATTAATTTAATTTAATATTAATTTATTGGAACGAACATAATTATACGGATGGAGATTATAACTTTGTAATTGGGTTATAAAACTCATTAGTTTAGCGATTACAAGAAATGCAGCTGAACAAGATATTTTTTGGCTTCAACTCACAATGGCTAGGAATCTGAAAATTTTATAATCTAAAGGGTTTGATCAAGTTGCAGGGCTGTCACATCAGGTAACCGTGACCCTAGAACGTAAAGGGCTATTAAAGGATCACCGTAGATTTTAGTCAGTGCAAGTCTTACAGTCCTTCCCCCTTCGCTCTGAATAGGAGGACTCATTTAATAATTTATCTACAATAAAAAATACGTGTGGCACTCGGGGGACTGCAGCGGTAAAGCTATTGCATAGCATTGAAAGAAAATTGCCTACACCGAATATTATTTTAACGAACATAATATCATCCCATCGTTGCTCTATGGGAAGTTACGCTAGTAATTAGGCTATGATCAGCCACGTCAATCAAGTGAAACGTCAAGAAAAACAAACACCGTGCCGTAGTCTTTGCCGAATTGAAAAGTTACACGATGCGGGGTGTTAGGTTTATTTTCGTTACGGAATTTCTTGATTCGGTCATTTCGATCTGAACCCGCTATAAAAGCTATGAAATAGCTTAAAAAAGTTTGATTATCGCTTGACTATACTAAAATTCACAAGCTCACACACTAACATGAAAAGTCTTAAAATTACAAAACGTTTAATTTTAGTGCCAAAAATTTCAAGGTTTTTTTTAAATTTCCTTGATCAGAGGATTAACCTAAATATTTGTGCCTGCATAAAGGCGCTGATATGACATATAAAATTTATGAGTTTGCGAACTAAAAATGGATGATAAGGTTATTTATTTACTCTGTTGTTTAGTATATAACCTTACTTCAAGTACATGTGTATTGTGTTTCTTTGAATTTGGATACTTCATGATCGTGGTCATTTTATAATGATTTATTATTTTGTACTCAGAAAACATTCATATATTTTTTGTTGTTGTAGCGATGATGGAACTTGATTACTATAATGCTTTGGAAAACAGTGAAGTACAAGAAAATGCACACACATAAATTCACAAATTTTCTTGTAGGTAGACAGATGCGATCCTTAGACCTACTATGCGACTTCGATTATGAACTTAAAAAAATCTCTGATTTTCGTGTACGCTGATCTAACAATTGCACGCTCTTAAATAAGAATTAATAATAATATAAAAATAACACAATTAAGATGATACCAAAAAAAATATGAATGAAAATTAATTTTTCACAAAGTATGATTTTGCTAAAAGTAATTTCAAATTAAAACAAAAACAATATTTCAAAAATATTAAGTGACAGTTGAAAGATCGAGGTCATTAACTAAATAATATGTGTATACTTTGAATTAAAAACACAAAAATATCGAAAAAATTACGATATCCGATGAAAAAAAAACTTAAAACACGATTGAAAAAAAACATTCGAGTGTCAACGGTCTGTGACTCAGTTGAATTAATTGATAAGAACGAAAGCATTATTGATGAATATCCTTTCATTGAAATGTACTAATTAGTAAATACTTACAATGAATGTGAAATGAATGACTGAAGTTGACAGGTCAGCGGCTTTGTAATTGAATTATCCCATGTTTTTAGCGTTTCGTAGGTACCCGAAGGGTAACCAACGGGTCCCTATTAAAATGCCTCTGTTGTAAATCTGTATCAGCGGACTGTAAAAAATATTTCATGCATGAATTCCATTAGCACTTGGTTTTTATTTCTTGGAGAAAATAAGCTGTCAAACACAGCGAGCATTTTTATTTGACATTTACTAAAAAAAAAAAAATTAAAAAAATCATGTAGTAATAAGAATAGAACCCAATTCCAATGCAATATACGAGTATTATTACGAGGCCTATGTTCAGCAGTGGTCATCTTACGGTTGATATGATGATGATACAAGTACATGCGACACAATGCACAGATATGGTATGGTCAAGCTATCGCGGTTCATTTGCAGATCTTATTGAAGAGTTCAGAGGCCCTAGCACAAGTTTTCACGTGTACTTAATGTAAAGTAAACGTGAACTTTGACGATAATTAATTTGATGAATAAAATTAGTTAATCCAACTACTATTATACATGGCACGGAATAACTAAAATAAACATTCGAACGATAGCCTTTTTTTTAAATTAAATTAATTAAATTAAATTCGTTTATTTCAGACCACAAAATCCATATAGTGTTAGTACTTAACATTAAAACAACTTATTTTCTAGTTTTAGTAAAAAAACTTTTACATTTAATCGGTTACATAGTTTATCTATCTATCGACGTGTGTGTATGACCAGATGTATTAACGTGGACATTCATAGTATGTGAGGATCGTAGCAGGTGGCACTCTGTAGTTCTGCCTATCCCCATGGCAAGAAGGTGTGAGTCTATGTGTATGTAATTTATCAATTCAACAACATAGCAAACAAACAAGCTATGACAAATTTCTATAGAAACCAAAAAGTAACTCCCTTAAAAATTCACGGTCAGATAAAAAATCAAAGTTACCATGACTTTAGCTACTTCCACATATACAAGTTGGTTCACAGTTGCACCTATACTCATGCCATCGTCATGCGGGTGTGCCCAGACTGCCAACTAGACGCCTTGCCTTCGACCAACCTTGCCTTATCACCCACATGACAAACAGCCGTCTTTTCCGCAAATGCAGTTCCGACTTTGACGATACTATTTTTAGTGGAAGGACAAGCAGATAAAATCCTTTTTTTGGTAAAATAGATAATAATAATTTGTCGTGATTTGTTTAGAATGGTGGGAACTTGAATAATAATAATGTTTATGCATTTTATGGATAGTCAAGGTCTAGGCTACGTGTCAGAGTGCCATTTTTGGCGTCTTTTTCATCTTTGACGGGCAGATTTTTTTTTTTATCGACGAGAAGAAATGAGGAGCTTTTCAATTCGACATGTATATTTGTTTTGTTTTTTGTTATTAAATATCAGTAACAGTAGGTACTTACTTATATTTAAAATTAGTTTAGGGGTGGCGAAAAGGGGTTAGGGGTTATTTAAAAAAAATTAAGTGTAGCTAAATTATACATTTATTATACCTTAAAAAATATTAAGGTTCTTTTAACATTTCTTCCTACTTACGGTCATGCTATGCCAGAAAAATAATGGAGATAATAGAGGGAATAATTAACAAGGCCAGGCAAGGGTAGATTTATATTTATAAAAATTATACCGACATCACTTTAAAAAAAAAAAGATAAAAATTACAAAAAAGGTAGTATTAAATCTCCCACGCCCCGACCTTCGTGGTAACGGTTAGCGGAGGCCAACGATCTATAATGGTAGTTTACTGGCTGATAACGAAAATACCTACTAAATATAGATACGTAATTAATGGTCTTCTCACTTCCTATGTTTTTAGTTGGCCTAGAACTTCACGACTTCTACGGTGACAAAAGTGACCTGTACGCTGCCCAGGCGTAGAGGTCACTATGGGTATTTATTTAGTTCGGTTCCATTGACCCCGTTGACCCTGTCCCGTCAATGGGGAATATGGGAAAGAAGTTTCATCGACCCCGTTTCAGTCAGCGTCGACATTTAATGAAGTACACAGTATATGTATAAAAGTCTTGGTCCCATCCACGCCGCAGCCGATGTTAACGGTAAAAAATGTTAACTAATGACTATTTTAATTATTTTTTTGACTTTTTCGAGTGAAGACCAGGACGTCTTTACTTGAGTTTGAGTCGGCGTATAACAGGGTGGTTGGCACAGGATAAAGGACTAAGTTCCATCCACCCCGCTGCCGTCAACGTGGTAAATGGGAAAATAGTTGCATCGACCCTTTTCGGGCATAAAAATCGTTAAATGAGAACTCATCTTCGGTCAGCCTATTAGACGTTTGGTGACTAATAACCCACCTTGTTCCCTAACATGGCTTTGAGATCCAAGGCAGCGGTTCCCTTTTAAGACAGTCCCGCTACCCCGGTAGGCGTTTGGCTCTATAAAGGCCTCGTCTGTATTCTGACACTTTTATCTGGCTCGCATGGAACACGCCCCACTATCGAATCAGGCCTGGTCATTGATCAGACGGCGAGCTGCTTTCATGCCTGCTTTTCTTTCCTTTTTCTTCTTCGCTTTCTTTCCTCCTTTGACCAAAACTCTTTAAAAGAGAAGAAGTTCCAGTATCAGGAAAGGACCGTTTTTATTTCCAAACCGTGGCATTCGACTACGTAGGTATAAAATATGGGTTGGGTTTAGAAATTCGTAACCTGAATTTGAAGATACTGGAGGTTTAGGGGGCTCAAGGAACATCGTCCCTAACCCTCCAAAGTAATTTTGGCTGCCGGAGTTGCGTCTAGATATTTCGAGGTCGTACAGACCTCGGCGTACTTACTGGACACTGATTGCACGCTATTAGAGCCTGTTATGGCGTCTGAAAGTAGTGGAAGTGGCGCGACCTAGAAACTGGGCCGTCTACCAGCTCGGGACTTAGTGGAGGTCCGGCAATTCTGGAGGATGTCAATATTAATAGAGCGAGCGGAGTGAACTCGGGACTCGGGGCATCCCGACTCGGACAGGTTAGGTTAGGTTAGGTTAGGTTAGGTTATTTTTTTGTAAACCACCCAGAAGTACGAGCCCCGCGTAGCGGGGCTCCGTCTACTGGGCTTCAAAAGAGGTGAGTGGCATAGGGGAGGGAGTTTACTACCCTCCCGCACTCTGTTCCCTTATAGATAAGTTCATTTTAACCAAAAAATGATAAAAACATGACCTCAAAATGCGATTTTAAATAATTAATTTAAAAAAAACTATGCTTTTCCGGCAGGCGAAAGTGGTGGGGGGTGCATGCACCTGCCCCCGCCGCCAACCCCCACCCTCTCCCAACCCCCTATTAAGGTTACGAATTTCTAAACCTTAACCTAAAATATTTCAGGCCATCAGTATTGTGTCGATCTAGTGATGGAATTTTACAAGTACCTGATATGATAAATCAAATGCACTACTTATCATAAAATATGGGGCAAGATGTTTTCCACTTAGCGTTTGCACTTGACCAACTGTAAATGACAACTGTTTAATGTTAATGATTTTAGGGTGACCATACTTAATAACTTATTTCTAATTTTTAAATAGATGGGCCTGAAACTCGTAAACTGGTAGGTCCGAATATTGCAAGAAAGGAACAGGAGAGAAAATCGCAGGACGCCTTTAATGGCGTTTTTGTGTATTGGAAAAAGAAGTAGGTATATAAGAGATCGATCCCCGCACGGGACAAATATTTGTATGATCTGCAATTAATTGTTCCGGTTCTGGGTGTTTGTGTCATGTGAGTTTCTTTGTTTGTGAACGCACCCACGATACAGGAGAAATTCCTAGTGTGGAACAACGTTCTTTAAAAAAAAGGGGGGGCTTTGCCCAGGAGTTAGACAATCTGAAAGAGAGAGAATGAGATGTTTCTTTTAATTTATGATATCCAGCTCTTAAATGGATCGGGTGACAAACTGACAATGTAAACGAGATTTTCTAGGACTGTAAATACTTCAATTTTTTTTACAATTAATAATTAAGTGAAGCTTTTTAACTTCCATCGTAAATAAAGTAAAAACAGATTTTTAGTTAATTACTTAACTTTTGTCGCTCTCAGATGGATCTTATGGAAAACGGAACGAGGAAATCAGGAAGTAGGTAACAAACAAAATAAAATTCTGACCTTTAAAACCAGTGACATAAAAACAATAGGCAATTTATTTCACATGATATAACGTACTAAAAGGAAATAACATACACGTAACATTAAATAATCGGAACATGTTCGCGACGAAGCGTCACCATCAAAAAACCTAAGTGTTTCATTAGTGATTATAGTGAGAAAAAAGACTAAATAAAGTTATATATAGTTATGTGATAAATAGTGTATATAAAGTGTTTAAATAGAACCTAACAGTTAAGAATTCGTTGTAAAAACCGTAAGTACAGTGCATTTTGTAGCATCGAGTAGGTGGGCTTATAGTCATAATATAGTTTCGTTTTTTTGTGTATCCAGGTAACCTAGAATGAGACCTAGGCCTGGACCTAACTTGTAGACACGTAATCCTCTCGAAAGCCCACTTATTTGACGTTGTAAAATGTCTTGTACACAATTTGTTCCTAAAATAAAGATAATTTTTTTTCGTGTTTCATTATTCAGGCCCTAGACTCCTGAAATATAAAGATACATCGTTGTCAATGCTAGATCATGTTAGGTCGTTACCCAGGCTACCTAACGTGACCTAAGTCCATGAAATCACCATAAATCTCCTGAAGTAATGACCTTTGAAAATAGAAGTTAATTATAATTTTGCCAATTTTCCTTTTAAAACTCGCTTTAACTTTACAGTCGTTTCAGTTATAGTCAAGGCAATTATTTCAGGAGATAGGTAATTTCATGAGGATTATAGTGATACCAAACATCACATACTCCAGTATTAGTATAATAAGAAATCCCATTGTTAAATAGTTTTAAGATAATAAAAATAAACAATAAAACAGGGCAGCGATTTGCGGGTCTCGTTAAGGTAAAGTTCGGTAGTACAATAGTAATTCGTAATTTCGCTATAATCGTAGTCAACGGTACGGCAAATTATCTTCTCTCTCTCTCCCTCCTGAAGACTCAAGCAACTCGCTCCCTGAAAAATCTGAAGACTTATCAAGTGTTTTATTTACTCCACACCTTCAACCTCGTTCTACAAGACGCTGCTCCTCAAGACTTCAGGTCATAGTGCAAACTACGAGTAACCATCGGTGCAGGGCGTCAGCGCCGCCCCGGACTCCATCGTATACCTTCGTGTCCGGGCGATCACGTCCGTCCGGCACAGAACACGTAAAGTACAAGGAATACATTTAAATTGTAAATCCTTTATATCATTGATTTCATTGTTTTGAGTTCTTTATTTACATTTTCTATGCTTTTAAACTGTCAGTGACGTTAATTTTTAACAAATAACGAAATAACAAAAACAAAAGAAGATTGTCTTACCGGAAATGATCGTTTTTGTAGGAAGATAGGTACCTATATATTGTCCGCGTTAATACTAGTTGATACTGTAGAAATAGATTTTTGTTTTGACGAAAGAATAGACAAAATGGTAGAATTCAGAAAGATTTCTATCGTCCGAAACATGTTAAATAGGTATTAAAAACAATTGTTTCTTCTCTATACCAAATTCAAATTTTACGTAGAATAAAGATAATATTGTTGGTTATGCTTAGTGATTTACTCATACTAAAAAAAAATATTATTTTTACCGAAAGAAATTCTCATGAAAAACTACCAGGAACAATAAAAGACGCGATTGGAAGCGCAAAACTGGTTCGGTTCGGAACTGAAAAATAAGAATAAAAATATTTTGATTCCAGGAACCCTACTAATATACTTAAAGATTACGAAATATTTCCTTAATAAAATTTAATTTACAATTACATTACCTTTGGACATGGCTTTCCCCGAAAAAAGTTCACTTACATAATTGTACCTACTTATTTGCAACTTGAATGAGAATCATAATATTTTGTGTGGTTTTTTTAGCCTAATCCAGTATATATTTTTATCTGATATTATTATTTGCAAATATAATATATACGTATATGTATCACGAAGATAGAAAGCTGAAAAAAAAATAAATTAAAAAATAAATAAAATTAAAAAAAAATCATTGTCACCTTATCGCAATGAATACAACAGATGACATTGCATAGAAATATTTCGATAATGCCATGTTTATCGTAACGACATAAGTTCCGCGACTCTAATCGGTATACGTCGAGGTTGCCGCGAACCTGACAATGAATTTGTAATAGTGTTGCGCGTCGTGATGAGTGCTTATGTTATCGATAGACATATTTATGGGTAGATATAATGGCACATTTATGGACTTTTTGGTATGTCATAACATGTTAGAGATTTAGACAGACACACACCGTTGATTTTAGTCAATACGAGTCCCTTCCGTTCTACCCTGGGTGGAAGGACTTAATTTTGATGATTTTACAACGTTAAAAAAAATTATAACGTGTTCGTAAAATTATGAACTAAAAAGAAAATGACTTCTACCAATTTTTGAAAAAGTTTGTTTCGTATCGATTATAACTTTAGTTATGAAATGAAATAATAACATAATTATTATGATAAAGAACCTTCTCTTTTTTGTGGGTGGTTTTTGTGTGATATAAAATTCAAACATTTATTTTTTTGAAAAAAAAATAAACAAAAGGTTAATGCCTACATAACTCAACAAATATTATCGACATCAACAAAATCGGGCGCATCACTACACTACATAGGGGTCAGGCCTTCAAACACGCGAAGGAGGGCCAATACAAATCATAGAGCACTTAAATATCCTTATGTTAATCGAAAACGATGTAGTGAGTGCACGCACTTTGACACGTGCATATATAGACATTTTATCGATATATATTTATTTTTAGTGATGCCCTAGACCTATATTTGTCGGATATATACCACTGTATTACCTAACAATCTTCAGATAATTGTTTGTTTTTGACAAAATGTGTCGTGTGATTTTTGTGTTTTGTATTTTTTGTGTCAGTTATGGATTTTGTTTCATTAATTGTGAGTATTTTTTAATTTAATGAAATAATTCAAATTAGTTAATTATATTTTAATGTCATTATAATTAAACTTGAAAACTTCCGGAAAATTAACTAGAAGCCTTCTTTTATTGCATATTTAAAATGTAGTAAATAAACTTACCGTCGTAAATTTTCAAGATCCTTTCAAGATAATTATATTATCTATTAACATAAAAACGTTAAAAATATAATTACTATCTTCATTCAAAATGGCAGATCTTGCATTCCAGACTTTGATAAATTATTTGTCTGTAAAAAAAACTGAACAAAGCTTTTTCTCCAATTTGCATAGACCTTTGTAAACTTTCCTGAGCGTCAAATATTATTAGCATCTGAGAAACAAGAAAAAAGAATAAAATACAAAAATATGTACCAAACAGTAGTATTTAATAGCAATTTGTTTACTAATAAATAGCCAGAGTTGAGAAGTAAATATTTTCGTACCATTTCATTAAAAGATGAGAAAGAAAGTACCTAATTAAAAACTCGCATGACCTATCAAAAATACAACAAAAGAATTTAAAAATAAAACCAACATTCCAATACGGTCGCGAAAAACAAAATAGGTACTCCAGAGAACTGTTTCAGGAGTGTTTTCAATTATTTAATTATTTGCTCCTTTTTACGTAAATAATGCTACAGATACTATTTTAGTAACTGCCGAAAATCTGAAACATATATTTTACTTTCAATTTACCAAATACGGCAAAAAGTTACAAAATTGAAACCAATCTGACACAAAAACATACTGGCTAAAAATAAAAAACATAAATTATACGTATGTCACTTGCTTATTACATTTTAATCGCTGAAACCTACGCAAAACAAAGTTTTATTATTACGACCCAACCTTGACTGACATAAATAATAACAAATGTTGACCATGACCGACGCTGTGACCCACAGACCTGCAATCTATATATAGCCATTTTCAATAAACATAGCCTATTACGAAACAATTGCCTATATTTAGCCAGAACAATAAAATCATGAAGGAAACCAATGAATCAACTTATCTGATCGTGAAGCTGTGGTTATTTCAATAAGTTTTGTTTTACATAATTACATCCATTTTAAGGTTTTCCGTTTATTTTAACCTTAAAGAAATCGGAAGTAACAATAATTCCGTCATATTGATCAATTTTACAATAATAAATGAGTTTTGGTAGTGACTTTTTCAGAACTGCAACTGGTGCAACCAAATACGAATTTATATTTACACTTGCTTATTCCAGTGATTCTACTAGCTTGGAGAGTACGAAAACAGCGATAAAATTAGTTTTTTTTTTGCTTGGTAAAATCATCAAATGAGTCCTCCCACCCCGGGCAGGGCGGGAGGGACTGTCAGACTTGTACTGACTAAAATCCACGGTCTCCTTCAATAGCCCTTTATGTTCCGGGGTCTCGGTGATGGAAATAAGTCCCGCGACCCCGGCAGGAAATTAGTGAACACTTAATCCAGATTGTGAACTATTATTGTGCTTATTTCCAAAATTGTATGCTAGAAAGAGTAACAAAACAACTCTTAATCCATCCTTCCACTCTCACTCAACTATCGCATTTCAGTCGGTGCGCAGGAGTTTCAGTTCCTTCTGAGTGAGCTCGCTCTATTTTTCGTCTTTGCTTCTGTACTAGATTCAGGCCAAAAATAAATAAAGAAAAGTAAACTACTCTGACGCCTCTGGTTATCTTACCATCACAATCCAGTTTCAAAACTTATTTTACAATTTCAGTGGCGGACATAGAATGCGGTATAGACAGGGCTCGCAGTGCCCGTATAGTTGGAGGTGAAAACAGTCTTCCCGGGGAGTTTCCCTGGGCAGCTAGCGTGTGGAGGCAAGGGGCACACCAGTGTGGGGCCACCGTGCTGAGTGATCGATGGTTGCTGACTGCTGGTCACTGTGTTTGTAGGTAAGAAAGGAAGAGAAGAAATAATTTAAGTAGCGCCGTATATTCGGTGGTGGTGATAGTCGTCCTGGGGAGTTTCCCTGGGCAGCTAGCGTGTGGAGGCAGGGGGCACACCAGTGTGGGGCCACCGTGCTGAGTGATCGATGGTTGCTGACTGCTGGTCACTGCGTTTGCAGGTAAGAAAGGAAGAGAGAAGAATTAAAGTAGTGCCGTATGTTGGGAGTTGATGACAGTCTTCCTGGGAATTTTCTTCAGCCATCGTGTGGAGACACACACAGTAAACCCCACACTGGTGTGGATCCACCAGTGTCATCATCATCATCATCATCAGCCTATAACGTTCCCACTGCTGGGACACAGGCCTCCTCTCTTGTGAGAGGGAATGGGCCATAATCCACCACGCGGGCCCAGTGCGGATTGGCAGATGTCACATGTCTTCGAATTTGGTGGTTCTAGGACATGCCGGTTTCCTCACGATGTTTTCCTTCACCGTTTTGAGAGCAGTGGTGATGAAAATAAATTACACAAAGTAATGCGCCAAGCTGGGTTCGAACCCACGATCTACAACTCGTAAGTCGGGACCGATACCACTGGGCCACCACTGCTCCACCAGTGTGGGGGGGTGTTTTCTTGAGCTATCATACACACCCACACACAGTAACCCAACAATAGTGTGGAACCACCAGTGTGGGGTTACTGTGCTTATGATGAGGAAAGCCTACCTTCTTCATCATCATCAGTCTATAATGTTCCCACTGCTGGGACACAGGCCTCCTCTCTGTGAGAGGGTCTACATTCTTACCTTCTAAGAAATTCAGCTGATTGATATTGATTTTCAACTTGCTATAATAATATATAGCGAAAAACAGTGGAAAAGCCTAATTTACTGTGCATAACTTAGAAGTTTGGAAACTCAACAATCGTGGCGTATGATAAAATAGCCTTTTTCTTTGTAAATCAAATCAGCATCTTCTTTTAATTAAATTCGATCAGCATCAAATCTAAATAAAAATTAAAAATAAACGATTTGCAGATCACTGAAAAGTACATACGTCCAAGTTATTCTAAAATTCATTTTTTTGTGCATGGATTGTATAAAGAACAGCTCTAGGAAGTCATCAAAAATAATCAAGAGATTAAGACCCAACCTCACCTGCCTCTTAATTAACGCCATAATTATACTGTTTCAGTGTATTTGATGAGTTCTACAAATCAAGACAACTGTCAGTGGTCGTGGGATACACGGACATCTCAAGCAAAGATGAAAATGAAGCAGTGGCTAGAATTATACCTCATCCAGAATACAAGTAAGTAACCTTTTAGATCAATGTGTAAAATACCCTAAGTGACAGAATATTAAAGCTCAAAATTATATACCTAATAGAAAAGTTCGTAATGCTCAAGCAGCAAGTCTGAAAAGACTAGTACAAACTCAAAATACTCAATTCTTTTATCGGATCCCACATATTATTTATTCTTAGGTAGTTACAATTTGAACATAAAATGGGCACAGTAAAATAAGTTTAGGAGAGAGAAAACGACGATTCTCATTTACTCGGGGCGTTTTTTCCTTTACTTTGAATCTGCCGAAATATTAGTTTTCAATCAACTGTTTAATATAATTATAATAGTTGTGATACATTACTTACGGTCATCCCGGACGCAACGCATGGACATATTTTGTTTTTTCTCGTGTGTCTTCCATGGATTGGTACTTTATAACGCCTTCTTGACGCGTTATTTAAAGTACTTTTAACAAAGAATGTTACTTGAATTTCGGAATGTAAAGTTGTCCTAGGAAAAAAGTCTATACAATAGATGGGAAAGATGAAAAAAAACATATTCTTCTTTTATACTAAAATTCTCTTGATGTCTTCTGAAGCATTAATCTTCTCTAATTTCTTTAAATCCATTAGCTTTAAAACACTTATCTTGTTTTGACTCAATTTATTCTTTTTTCTTATATCTAATTCAAGCTAATTTTTTTAAACACTAATCTTTTGAAGTTTTAATACGTTGATTATTTCGTTTTATCGCGTACTACGTAATCGTCACACTTGTCATTGTTTATCTATGAACATTTCTAAGTGTCAACGCATTTACATATTTTAGTTTTGAGATTTTTCTTCTTTGTGACAGTATTGTGAATAGAAATGAAAAACGAAAAACTCGACTGCAATAGAAAGACAATTTAAACGGTTAAGAAAAACTAAACTTTATATAAAACTAGCTGTTGCCAACGACATCGCCCACTATATTTCAAAAAATATCTCACGGACACATTAAAACTTTCTATTTCTTAATCCGGATTATATACTATCTGTGAGCCAAATTCCATCCTAATCCGTTCTGTAGTTTTTCCGTGAAATCATCAGAATCATAATGGATTTCAGTCAAATCCCGGTTTCTTTTACCCACACCGACAGGTCGGTATGGAACAGTACATCGTTACCGATTCATATCGACCTCTAACTCTATACTTGTCAAATCTTTTACCACAATTACAATTCCTGCATAATTATAATGGAATGAACTACTGCGCTCTTCTCTATAAACACAACCTTATGACTGCACGGCCAAAGCGTTGAAAGAGACGCTGAGACTAAAGTTTGCTCTTACTATAGTACAGTACCACTCGCGCTGCACGATCTAACAATCTCAAAGCCGTCTCGTCGGAGAGCACATCGTAAAGTCCAGCGATGTGTTATATAGTGAATAGCATAGACGATCTAAATATGTTCATGTTCTTTAACTCAATATATATACTTACAATATCCGTAACTGATAATCAATTTAAATAAAATCACTATCCTTACCAGATGCAACAGGAAATCCAATGATGTAGCGCTTTTGAAGACAGCACGGCAACTGAGGTGGTCAAATGGACTGCAACCAGCCTGTCTGCCGAACTCACCGACCCAAGACTTTAGTGGTACATCAGCTACTGTTGCTGGATGGGGCTTCACAGATGAGGATAGACAGAAAGGTGAGAAAACAAAACTATAAGGCATTTTATTCATCATCATCATCGTCATCAACCAGAAAATGTTCACTGCTGGACGTGGAATGATAATCCGCCATCGGTTGCCCGCGACTATCACGATATCATCCACCTACCGAAAGGCCTGCCTAAGCTGCGTCTTCCGGTTCGTGGTTGTGAAACAAGAACTTTGCAATACATTGAATACTATAGTACTACAGAACTGTTGCTGCTTCGCGCCTTTTAGCCTCGTACAGGACAAAAATTGGTTACATTATTTTATTTTAATTTATTTGTAATTTTAGTTTCTTTTATTTAATTTTTACATCTTTGTTTTGTTGTGTTGTTGATGTTGTTGTTCTGCCCTGATGTGTAATAAGAGGAGGTACACACGGCTACACATCAATCTATACAAAACCAGTTTGTCTTGGTATCGCTTCGTACGATTTTACACACAATCAACGGTCAGCTAATACTGGTTTTGCATAGCTTGATGTGTAGCCGTGCGTACCTACGTTCCACTATTTTTCTCTGTAGAAGCTAAAGAATCTTTATTGCATGTTCTCGGAGGCCTTAGCAGTTATCTTGGTGGTTACATCTGTAACCACCAAGATAACTGCTAAGGGTTAATCAAACTCAACCTATCCCATTGATGATTTAAAGTTTCTCCTATAACCATCCACTCTTTAATTTATATAGTTCTCTTCAACCAATTAGGCCATTTACAAGGCCCAAAAAAATCATTTCCAATCTGATAGACCTTAAAATATCGATGTAAATGAAGTAGAAGAACCAACAGATTTCTATTTTTTAATAGATGGTAAAAATGTCTTTTATTTCAACCAAAAGTCATTTTAATAACTGAATTTAATCGTAGGAGCAAGACCCAACGTCCTGCAGAAGACAGAAGTGACAGTTGTAACCAATGACGAGTGTAACAGCTGGTACAGATCTCAGGGCAGTAAGGTCAAGGTCATCCCTACCCAAATGTGTGCTGGCCACGAAATTGGCGGGAGAGATTCTTGCTGGGTAAGTATTGCTGTATCATGATAACACAATAACTTGCTTATACTAAATTACCATTAATAGCAATCGAAAAACCAATCCGATTCTTAATAAACTGTAGGCAAATGCAAATCTGTAGGCAGTGTTATTTTATAATTTGAAATAGATTTGCTCTTTGCCTCAGTCCAGCTCATAAACAAAGATGAGCCCTGTAGGCCAAACTCACATGGAAGAAACTCCTACCCACCCACGGAACACGTTAAAAGCTGTTTGGCGCCGGACTTTGATAAGTGCAGGCAAGCCAGGTGGTCCTGGTGAGGCTTAGGGATTTTTGTTTTAGTTCATAAACTCATAAAGGTAATGGTCATCAAGCTGGGACCAAGAAACTAAAAAAAAGACAATGAACTGATTTTATTTCACAAACTAAATACGAATTCAATCCACAGGCTGACAGCGGCGGTCCCCTCATGGTCAGAGATGACAGACGTCACGTCATGGTTGTAGGAGTTGTCTCCACCGGCAGCGGATGCGCCAGACCCAAGATGCCTGGAGTATACACCAGAATATCCAGATACACTGACTGGATAGTCCAAAGTATCAACGGTGATAAAGCAAGAGGTGGTCTGAACTGGTATCCAAGTTTCAGTAGCTTTTTTGGTTGATGATGGTGAAGTGAATTTTATTCGTGATGTAAATGAAACAGCTGTAGCTGATGATGGTAATTTGTTGATGTGAAAGCAGATCAAAGAATCGTTAGAGATCATTTAATGGTTCAGCCAGTTGAGATATCTAGTATTACAATTTTGATTCTGATGATTGCGTTGATTAGTTAAATTGTACTTAATGGAACGTTGAAGGATAATTTTATAATCCATACAATTTTGGGTCCAGCCAGTAACGGCGTTATGATGAGGGGGACCATGTTAGGATTATAATGATTGGATTATTTTATTAATTTTAAGTTAATTTAGTTATAAGTCGTTTGGCTGTGTAAATGAATTAGGTTTGTAGTAAATAAGTAGTTCAGTTAAAAATTGTTAAAATAAGAATTGACAACAACATTTTCGTATTTTTATTAAGGATATAAAAAATAACATTAATATAATAAATTAACTTCAAATTAAAACTGTGATATTACAATTTAAGATAATAATTATAACATAAAAATAACTGTTACAAATAAATGACAATCAAATATACAAATTCTTTTGTCTGCAATACCTTTCGAAATCCCTCTTATTGTCTTCTATTACTGATAACAATTTCTTACCAGACACTTCATCCATATCATCTTTAAGAGATTTCATTGCATCTTCTAGAGCAAGCTTAGCTTCAGTAAGCAACGATTTAACATCGTCAACCTTCCTAATCTCCCTATGTCTGGACTTCATAACCAAAGCCGAATGTAATTCGTTCTGCAAAACCGTATTATACATACTAAGTCTTGCATTTCCTGGATCTAACGTCTTTGTTATACCTATTAATTCTTTACACATTGTTATTTTCTTTTCAATAACATCGATTGTTGTGTATCCTCTCTCCCTTCCATAGAGCTGCACCAAAGAATGCTTCAACGAGTACATATAATAATGGTTAGGATGCAAAAAAGTTGACAGTCTACAAAGCATGTTCTCCAAAACTATTACAGAACCATCCATCATAAGAACGTTCTCCACATCTTCTCCCATTTGAGTCATTACCATATTGACTTGAGCGTTATGGACTTTAATTGAGCATTTGTTGCACGTCCATACCGTTTCATCATCTAAAGGATCATCCGGTAGGTGGATTCCATCGCAAGGGTTGTTCTCATCACCTAAACATTTCATTGCACTGAGGTAAGTACCAAGTTCGGTAGGGTCACTACATCTTGTGCATTTACATGCGAAGTACTTTGAATCTTTCAAGTGTTGCCTTCTTGCTTGTGTGCCCCATAAAGCATGGCTATACATCGTTGCTATGTGGTTGTTTTTCATTATTGGTAGTACAGCTTTGATAGTAATTTCATACAAATCATTCCTGTCTTTAGGTGAGAAAGCAAATGAAGTATGCTTCGTGTTAGGAGTACAGCTGTGTTCCATCTTGCAAGTCACAGCGTATAGGGCACTGAGTTCAGTTCCCTGTGGCAGACGGATCTCCAAAGCGTTCGTGTCTATAATTCCGCAGATCCTATGAAGTAATTCCGAAGTAATATCGTAGGATTTTTTCATGTTTTCATCCATCTTGTTGAGAAAGTTGTTAATTAAATATTCGACGATGAATTCATTGGCCTCACTGGAATTACAAAAAGGGAATTAGTTGTGAGGGGTTATAAAGAATTAATTTCTAATTGAAATCTTCTATCCGAGGCTTAATTACTTACAAACTTTGGAGTTCAATATTAAGTTTGGGAACTGAAGTTTTGTTTACCTACGTAATGTTTGTTATTTTATACTGTTTCTGTTAAGTGTTGTTTGCTATATTTAATTTAGGTCCTTAACTACCTACTCTTAATGCAAACAAAAGATAATTTTAGATAGCTTTCGAAAAGAGTACAATAAGCTGTTTCTGGAAATTCTGATCACTTCAATGTTAAACGAAAAAGGATTTAATAAAACTCTAAGCTCACTTTATCAATTTATTCCCAAAAAGCACGTCCTTCTTTCTGATTAAATAGTTTCCGTTTGAATTGAATTGAAATTAAGATCAAGATTCAATTTCCTGTTAAAAAGTTAAGTGTTACCTAGCTGAAATATTTTGAGGCACTTAAGTACTCGTATTTTATGAAAAGACTTGACCTCAATAAGTATATTGAGGTCCAGGAACTAACGAATTACCGTGACCCCGGAACGTAAAGGGCTATTGAAGGACACTGTGGATTTTAGTCAGTACGAGTCTGACAGTCACGATAAAAAAAGCTAACTCATGTAGGAATTTAGGCGTCGTAGATTTGGGAGTTCGAGATATTTAGAATATATTATGGGTTTCCAAGGTAAGTTCGTTGCATGAACGCACCCTAAATGAAAAGCAATTTGACACTCAAAGAAAGATGCGTAGTGTCTAGACTTTACTTTGTTTGAGGGTCAAACATGAGCCAGTTCGCTCAGTATGAAGGATATAGAAGAGAAGGGATGCTGGCCGGGTGAATACGATACTGAAGAAATTATGACGTTGGACACTACTTTATTATGTAGAAAAGGAAGATCGAGATGGAGATCTCAAATGACTTGGAATAATAGGGCAGTGGGTACAAAGCCGCGGGTGCAAAAAGACTGCCAATGAAGTAGATGATACTGATAAATGCCAGCTGAAGAGTTCATGAGATTTGTGCCAAGTTAGTGGTACGTATGGTATTTTTTTATTGAGACGGTTTTGGGGTGTGGTGAGTGGTGTTGCGTACGACAGGAAAAGTGTGTGTTATTGAATTATATGTTAATATATTAGATGAGATTTAAATACCAACGTACTCATAAGCTTCAGTGCCAGGTTTCCGGCATTCCATGTGTGATTGTAAGTCCAGCAACTGTTTAAATCCTTCAGGATCTGTCTTCTGAAGCAGCGCGCATCTCAGTGGCATGAGTGCATCATGCCTGAAAACAAACAACTTTTTATATAACATTCGTTCCATTTAACAAATTGGTATTCAGCTCTAGAATATTTTTTATTTATCTACTTTCAAAGAATTTACTCGGTTTTTTTTTCAGGGAACATTTTTTGTGTGGATATAATGTTAGAAGTAACTGCTGTGGAATTTTCAAAGACGCTGCTGACAGTAATTTTAAACTAAACTGAATTTTAATTTAGAGCTGATTTTTCAACAGTCAGATAACTTTTATCTGAGGAATACAAAATAGCGGTTTGACAGCTTATCTATAGAAAATAATTATGTTAAATCGTTATTTTTATTCCTCAGATAAAAATTATCTGACTGTTTAAAAAATCAGCCCTTAGTAAAGCAAGATAAAAATAATTCGGGGTCCTCCTAATAAAAACCACCTTAAGAAAATGACTGAAAGAACTAGATATCATGACTTTTCTCGTTTTTGTGATGTAAACAATGAAATTACCTGTAGTAATTAGCCATGTCTTTCAGAACACATTCTGGTCTCAAACTGAGGATCTCACATTCTGCAGCATGATGCCTCGGATCCTTTAGTCCTGGACAGTTACCTGAACAGACTGGCCAGCCGCATCTATAATTGATATAGAAGAACAATTTAGAATATGTGCGATTGGATAAAATATGTTTTTTGTAGGTAGTCAAAGAAATTTTATCAAAAAAAACGTCTAGAAATTACCACAAAGAATATTGAGAAAGTTTTTTATTTTAATTCTAAAGATAACTAGATACACAACAGTAAGTCATGAAAAACTTCCAGGCTAAAAAATAATGACTTAACTGAATAAAAACGCCAAAAAATAGTTTAGTTAGGTACACACATGTGTACGTCTTGGTCTCGGGACTTATCAAATTACCGTGACTCTGGTACTTAGAGGGCTATTGAAGGACACCGTGGATTTTAGTCAGTACGAATCTGACAGTCCGTCTCGCCCTGCTCTCACCCAGGTGAGAGGACACAATTTGATGATTTTACCACGACAAAAAAGGTAGGTAACTCGTTTGTCGTTTTTAGTAATTACAGGACGGTATGTCTACTATGATTGCAATCAAAAACTCACTTCGTACATCTTTCACCAGTTTCAGTGAAGACCGGTTTGTAGCACCCAACGCAAGGCATGGCCGCTTCAGGATCCAGCATAGCCTTGGGTCCGAATACCAGAGGTCTTTCCTTCAGAACTATATCGCCTGGTTTAAGGTCTCTAGAGGCAACCAAGTGCCTGCCCACGTCATCAGAAGTTTCGACCTGGAATTAGGAAACATTACATACATTTAAGTATTTATAGACATCTGATAGAATAGGGAAGTTATGAAGGATAATTGTTGTTCCATTTGATGTAGAACTTTTTTTTTGTCTTGTTTCGTTTCTTTTTCATCCAAATTAGCTTTTGGTCATGTACTCAAAAACGAGGACAAAATTCAGCACGACCGATTATTAGGGTCACTGCACATCGAGACGCGACGCGACGATACGATACTGGATATGTGACCTTTGCGTGTGGTAAATAAAGTTAGATATTGATTCTCCCTATTGAAATCTTTGCTCGTTGTGAATTGATTCTTTATCAAGATTTTGACTTCAGTAACGCCATCTAGTAGCATTTGTGACACATTTAATGACATAGCGCCATCTATCATGAACGATGGTAACTAAAACTGAAACGCGAAGACACAGGGCACTTCATGTTGCTGAAAGTATACAAACAAACCGAATGATGTCGTTCCTGTAATGTTTTTTATGTTCTATCAATTCGAATTCTCTCTCTGTAGATAGGTGTTTAGACAGATAAATAGCAATTTTATAAAACTTACCAAACGATAGGCCAGTTCACTGTTACCATTCTCTTGAGTCATGTTTCTGAAAATTTGAAAATATGCTGTCAATACAAGTTAAGTATCTACTCGTAATTATACCAAAGATTTTCTCCATCACAATTCTACATTGTACAAGAATAAAAAATACAGAGCCATCGGCAGTTGTTAAAAAAAAAGCTTTACGGAAATTCCTACACGATATGAGAATGCCTAAGATCCATTACAAACGTTAAAAAGGTGTTTTTTATGTTTTCATTTAAAATATGAAATTGCAATTTCACTATATTATTGCTAACGGGCTCAAATAGTAGGGATGACTTAGGTACCAGTCATTTAAATATGTCCTGTCTAAATGATTTTCAAAAAGTTATACATTTGCAGCATTTAGCCCACTCTGTTTCAGCACTACTCTGAGACCACTTGACATAATTCTAAACCAATCAAATTGCGTAATCCCAATACAATCAAACTCTATTCAAACCGTTGTTTCTGGCAATCGGCCAGACAGAACCGCATCAGTCAACATGTCTTCTTAGCTATCTGAATAATGTACTATTGTGCTCTTTCGCGTTAGCAATTCAGTGAGGCGGTAACTGTCACCTAAATCTATTTTGATAGTGCAAATGACATCAAATGGGCGTTTGAGAGAGGTGTCGAAATGTCCAAGCTATATTTTGTGCTACTTTGTCTAGGGTACTGTTTGAAATGTTTGCTTTTGTCTTGAAAACTATCACTTACCTACCAGAATTTTCAAGTACTGGGAACTGCTTATATTGAACGTAAACTAGAACGCCGAATTTTGGGGAAACTAGAGCCGGAACAACTACTTTTTCCATAAAAATATTTATGTCATGCGTTTTTGTTTCTTTTTTTATCGTGGTAAAATCATCAAATGGAGGACCCATTATGCTGTTGGTCTGTTAGGACCTGATGCTGTGCGTGGCCGTGGGTTCGACCCACCTGACAATGTTTTGTGATGAGCATGTTTTGTGTGTCTGATGAATTATCTATAACGTATGTATTGCAAACTACCAGTAGTTTACAGTTGTCTAGTACCTAAAACAAGCTTGCTAGCTGGACTAGCGTTTGTTGTTGTGGATATTATTATTTATTTGATGATTTTACATACACAACTACCTGTTCAGGCGGGTTGGGAGGGACTGCCAGAGATGTACTGAAAAATTTCCACCATTATCCTTCAATAGCCGTTCTTGGGTCACGGTTGCCTGATGAGACCGTCCCTGCCTGCCTGAGACAGTCCAGCCTGCCGGGGTCGCCCCGGCAGGCTTTGGCCCTCTATTCCATGCGTGAATCGAATCTTCGACACGCTGCAGAAGTCTATTGTCAGTCACTGCGCCTACCATGCCAGTTTGATATTTTGACGTGAACCAAATTACTTTTTGCACTTTAAATTTAATTTAACATTGGAGAGTAAGAGAATAAAAAAAACAAAGCTGTTAAAGCTGGCCACACGACAAGATCCAAAAAATATTTGCTTTACAACAACAACAGTTTCAAAACAAGACAACGGCAACACACATAAAGACAAGACATTTATTTACTTGAAGTTACAGTGCATCACAACACTCTCCTGAAAACTAGTGATTTTTTAGATAGCCGTTTGTTTTTTGCTGCCGTCGAAAAGCTCGCAGCTTCTATTCTGGTGGCTAATTAGCCTCATTTGTTGATTAATGACAGATTGGCAGCTAATGATAGACTCACACTACGTCAACTACTACGGTTAGAAACACTAACGAGCAAAAGTATGTAATCACTTACTTAAAAATGATCCTTGATAACTCCATAAATAATGGCGTGATTTCAATGAATTTGGTATCATTTTAAAGTTCAAAATTAAACCTATATCCAAAATAATAAATGGTGCCATTTTTAATATTCTTAACTAATTATTAAGCACTCAAGATCGTGTGGAATCGGAATAAGTGATTTCATACGTTTACTCGCGAATGCTTAAAACATTTATTAGAAAAAACAAAAGGAAAACTTACTCTGATTCATAAAATGATGTGTTTATGAAAGTCCTCAAATCTAATAGTTGTACTAATGTAGTTAAAATATTTAACTTGATATTTTGTCTCCACACAATTCGTTAATTACTTTCTATCAGTTGTAATTCAAAGCCAATGCGCACGAGCAACTGTCACTGGTTCTTCGAAGGACTGAGTATAGCTTTCTGTTGTGCAACATTCAATTAATCGATTTGTTAGAGGGGTGAACCCGCACTATTTTGACTCTTTAAATCTTTTCTTAGGAACTTGTGGATTTTTATAACATGAATATGAATAGAATATTAATATTGATACATGGACTTCCACCAACAAGATGGACACACGACCTTATAAAGGTCGCTGGAACACGCTGGATGCAGGTCGCTTTCCGACCGGTATATGTAGAGATCTAAAGGAGAGGTTCAGCAGTAGACGTCCTATGGCTGAGATGATGATGATGACATAGACAACCCGTAATGTTTCCACTGCTGGGACCTGAGGCTTCCTGTCTATGGACTTTTATGCACAACACAGGCTCAGTACACTTATTGTAAGATATCACGAACAAGTCTTTGATTTTTTTGGTTACCTAAGAGAACATGTATATGTTCCTTCACTAATAGCAACTAATGATCAAAATTAAAATGGATCATAATTTTCTTCATAAATCAGAAATAAAAGACCTTGGTTAAACAATAAATAAACAATTTACTATTCATAAATTAGACAACCAATTTTTTCGCCTTACAAAACTTTTCAAATTCTCGTTTACTCATTTCAATGACAGATTGCAGTTTCTTGCCAGAAACTTCTTCCGTGTCATCTTTTAAAGAATTTAAGGCATCTTCTATTGCTAGTTTTGCTTCTGTAAGCAAAGGTTTGAAATCCTCTCCTTTCTTGGCACTTCTAAATTTCATTATCAAAGCAGAATGTAATTCGTGCTGCAAGACACTGTTATACAAGCTAAGTCTAGCATTTCCTGGATCTAGAATCTTCGTTACGGCTATCAGTTCCCTACACATATTAATTTTCTTATCCAAAATCGCTCTTGAGTTATAGCCTTGCTGTCTTCCATACAATTGTACTAGGGAATGCTTTATTGTATACATGTGGTAATGGTTTGGATGAAGGAACATTGATAATTTGCTGAGTAGATTCTCCAGTACTGTCACAGATCCTCCCATCATTAGTGTATTTTCCACATCTTCTCCCATTTGGGATATAACCATGGTTATTTGTGAATTACTCACTTTGGCTGGACATTTGCTGCAAGCCCAATCAGTTTCATCATCTAGAGGATCCTCTGGTAGATGAATTCCATCACAAGGTTTTGTTCCATCACCTAAACACTTCATTGCACTAAGGTAAGTTCCTAGTTCAGTTGGATCACTACATCTTAGACATTTGCAAGAGAAAAACTTTGTATCTTTCAAATGCTGTCTTCTGGCTTGAGTTCCCCATAAAGCGTGGCTATACATCGTCGAAATGTGATGGTCTTTGACTATTGGAACTACTGCCTTTAATGATATTTTACAAAAATCTTTTCTATCTTTTGGGTTCAAAGTGAAAGTATGCTTAGTGTTTGGTATACAACTGTGTTCCATTTTGCAAGTTTCAGTATACAAGGCGTTTAGTTCAGCTCCTTCTGGTAATCTAATCTCTAAGGCGTTCGTGTCAATGATTCCACAGATTCTGTGAAGTATATCTGGAGTTACTTCGTATGCTTTCTTTTGTTTCTCTTCTAGTTTGCTGATGAAGTTGTTCATGAGGTATTGGACGATGAATTCGTTCGCCTCACTGTAAAGACAAAATAGTCATGTAAAGTCTTTGTTTTTATTGTCTAGTTCTATATTTGAGTGTTCTTGTTATGGTTCTTGTAGTCGACATCTTGTTTTCGATAGAAGTAAGAGCAATTGAAACCTAATTGTAGGTTTTGTGAACATTTGGGTTTCTAGTTGATTGCTATTATTTTTAATTTAAATATTAGTTTAAGTATCGATGTATAGATTATACGTACTCGTAAGCCTCAGTGCCAGGTGTCCGACTTTCCATATGTGACTGCATTTCCAGCAATTTCTTCCAGCCCTCAGGATCTGTCTTCTGCAGGAGTACACACCTCAATGGGAGCAGAGCATCATGTCTGAAAATTTAAATAACAAATCATGTCAGTCTTGGATTTTTTGTGCAATTTTTGGCAACCAACTATTATCTTTTTTAAAATCTTCGATCACTTTTTGGTCGCTATGGTATCAGATCTTCAAGAAAGAATGTTCAGAGCATCAAAATTAGTAAAATAGTTATTCAATTATTAATTTGGTGAAGGCCATCAGTGACAGGTATTTTTGAAAAAATAAAAAAAATATTGTGTCTATTAAAATTAGTAGATAATGGTGTAAAAGACATAATAACTGAAAGTAGGTGCTCCAGAAATCCATTCCAAATACCTGTAGAAATCGGCCATATCATTGACTGCGCATTCTGGCCTCAGACTGAGGATCTCACACTCTGCAGCATGATGCCTCGGATCCTTTAGTCCTGTACAGTTGCCTGAGCAGACTGGCCAGCCACATCTGAGGATTAAAAAGATACATTATTAATAAAAACTTCATATTCGATATAATATTCGCTTGTATGTAGTAGTAGGTAAGTAGACTTCCAATAGGACCGGCTGGAAGCGGCTTGCAACCAGCGTGATCCTGTGGTCTTCATAAGATCGTCTGCCTACCTTATAAGTGGACGTCCTACGCTGCGCTTGCCAGTGCGTGATCTACATTCGAGAACGTTACTGCCCCATCGGCAATCATTTTTGCGTGCTATATAGCCTGCCTACTACCATTTCGAGGTAGGTATATTATTCTAGGTAGTGTAAATTATATCACATTTTCAGCATGATCGAGAACGTTTGGTCCCTATAATGGTTATCTATCTTTTTTATGCTACTGTTTATTTTGTTTTCGTTACGAAATTAATTTACACAACACTTCAGTTTAGGATTCGTGGGATATTGTTCATCATTTAAAACTTACTTAGCGCATCTTTCACCAGCCTCTGTTAGGACCGGTTTATAGCATCCAACGCAGGGCATGATCGCTTCAGGATCCAGCATACCCTTGGGGCCGAAGACCAGAGGTCTTTCAGTCAAGACTTGGTCTCCTGGATTCAGGTCTCGGGATGCGACAAGGTATCTGCCCAGTTCTTCCGACGTGTGAGCCTGGAAAATGTTTGATTAAAACTTAGTTTAGATAATTATTATCTTTTGATTTTCTTTTATTTATGGACATGTATCACAATATATGTTTTGTCCTCCATTGACAAGTTTAGGTAAGTTATTTTATTTGGATTGATAGTTATAGTATTATTCTTTCGTTCTATGAAATTTAAATTAAACATTTGAGTAATAATGTTTTTTTAAAAAAAAAACGTCAGTACTGCTCTTAGTACTTTCTAAAACGTTATTAACAAAAAAAAAATATCAAAATTATTTGGGTTTGTAACGAAAATAGGAAGGTTTTTTTTATTCTAAACGGTGTCAAATGTTATTTTACTGAAACTGAAAGTAGATTTCATATTTCTTACTTTCCAATTAGTCTAGTTGCCTGTTGTCTAGCATCTAGTTGGTGGTAGGAACTTTACCCACTTATACAACAGGGAGGCACATACTTCCATGTATGATTGGAATTACATTTAGGTACAAAACAAACAGAAAAAAAGATAATTTCTGTACCAATATGATTGAGTCCTCCGAAGAATGACCGGAGATATAAAAATGATGTACGTATTTATTTCTATTAAAGTAATGTCATCTTCCCTGTCGATAACACCACTTAGTGATTACTTAAAACTGGGTGTTAACTGGCCATTAAATCGGTGTCGCATTATTCAATAGCCCAAGAGCTGCTGAACCTTCGACTAACGGTCGTCCTGTAAGGTTAAAAATTTGTACACTTATAGTTTATAACATGCTAAGGGTAATAGCGACGACCTGGCAGGCCTCAGCCGTGCACGTCATCAAACCATCAATTTTTGCCTATTTTAATTTTTTTTTTCACTTTCAAAATTAAATGGTTTGATGACGTGCACGGCTGAGGCCTGCCAGGTCGTCGCTATTACCCTTAGCATGCTATAAAGTATACCTAAGTGTACAATTTTTTAACCTTACAGGACGACCGTTAGTCGAAGGTTCAGCAGCTCTCCAGCTATTATTTTACTGGACGGTGGACTACTGGAGTTCATAAATCAGAAGTGACATGAAAATTGATGAATGATGAAAACCGCCATCTAGTAACAAAGCAAGTAAAGCATTATTCTGGGATGGGATTGAAAAATTGTGGTTTGAACCGGGCAGTAGCTCCCGACATAGCTCACGGTAAAAGGTTTAGAGATGATCCGACAGATGTCGTGTATCTAAATTAATTTTTAATACAATAAAATAATCATGATAAAAGGGCCTTGTTGGCCTTTTTTTAATCGCGAGTTTTTCTTTTAGTAACTAATTGTATATTGGTTAATGCTAATGATAAATATTAAAATATAATAAATAAATAACTTACAATGTATGCCAAATCTGTGGCTCCATTTTCGTGTCCCATGTTTCTGTGAAATAAATAAAATGCTTTAATTTATTTTATGAAAGTTTATTTACTGTTTTTATCATTGTGATTGATAAAAAACAATCATTAAACTTTCATTTATTTTCATTCAAAATAAGAGTTTGTGTTTATTTATTTTTTTGTGCATGAAATGAAAATAACGGATTAATAATGAGAAATAATGTAACTGCCAGCTTAGAAGTAAGTACTCAACAAAAAATAATGACAATTTTTTTTCACAATTATTTTTCTGATAGCTCAGAACAAATTCCTAAGTCAAGACATAAAGCCAAAAAAGTCGATCAAATATTAGTTTAAGTATTAACGCAAACCAAACACACAGTTCAATGATCTAGAATTCTAGACAATGTCAAACATCTTAAAAGTGAACGATACAGTAGAAGATATACTGTATCTAATTAGCAAAAGAATGATCTAAATAAATCACCAGTAATCGACACATTCGTCAGTTGAGACAAGTTGGCAATCTCCACTCTATTACATCGATGTCAAGGTTTAAATTATGAGAGCAATGATCTAGTACATTGCCAGCCGTATTTATTTTATAGAAATTAAATTAATTTATTCAATCTATGTGAACGATTCAAGTATTTACACTTTCTTGACAGTAAATTAATTTAATATGAAATAACGACTTCCAAAAATAAAATCTTAAAAAAAAAATGAAATAAAGTTGCTTAGAAAAAAAAACAACATAGCTGTAAGTTATATTTAAATGATGAGATAGGAACTCAAATATTTAATTTTATTCTCTTGTATAGTCGTACGTTATTTGTACGTTTATCGTTCAACGAAACGTTATCACAACGACGGCGACGTGGTTGCAATGTGCTTTCAACGTGTTTGCAACGTGTCTTCAACGTGGTTGCGATGTGGTCAATAGGTATCCCACGAGATCGTAAATAACAACAAAAATATGGTACGTGAAAATGAAGACTTTTCTTTGAAAATCACCTAAATATTTCACTTTCAGAGATTATATAACATAATTTCCTAAAATAAAATTAGTTAAATGACCAATAATAAACATATTCTTTCAAGACGAGTGTGCAACGTTTAATCGTAAAACACGACATGCATTACAGCATATAAATTATGTCAGACACTCGGTCTGTCCAAACATAAATTATATTTGGCAAATGCTGCAGTTTTCCATGGAGCGAACATTGAAATGGGTTAACTGATCTATTTTAAGACGAATCTGATAAACTGTGTTTCGTAGAAAACGTGTTTAGAATTCTTTTGAGATTTCTTAGCACAGATTTTACAAGTTTAACTGAAGTTTAAACTGAGATTAAAGAGTTCTTTATTATAGAACGCTCAGCTCTTAAACGCCGATAAGATGTATTGATCGAGTGAAAAATCATCAAATGAAAGACTCATTTGATGATTTTTCACTCACACTGTGTGGAGTGGAAGGGACCGTTACGCCTACGGCTTCATCAAAGTTGAGATTGTGTGCTGTGTACTGTTCAAGAAGAGATGTTTTTCAGCTCGGGTGACTCCACCTCCACCAAATCTGTGTTCTGTTGCGGTGTGCTGTGTGCTGCGCAGGCACGCGAGTTGCTCTGCGGGTTGCTGGCAGGGGCAGGGTGACCTCGCTCACTGCACGCCGCTGACAGCACGCCGCTCACATCTCACTTCTCTACTGGGCGTCGTCATCGCACCATAAAAATATAGCACATCTCAGCACAGCGGTCTCCACTGAAGCTGAGCGGAGTGCAGACGTGTCAATAACACAATTCTGTTCAAAACATGTGTCTCCACTCCGCAAAGCTCGACACAGCTTTAGTGGAGGCCCGAACTTACCCTGTCCTGTCTGTTCCATCAGTTCAGTTACTCTTAAATTCTCGCGACGAAATTGACCCATAATGACTTTAATTCCAGTAGAGCAGAATTCGTAGGCGGAGCTCGTGGCTAAATAATTACAACCTTCCAGTCCTTAAAGTCTTCCGGGTTAAGCCGCGCTTGTCGAGTTTGGTCTGTGGATTGGTGATCATTTGATAATGCGAGTTAACTCCGTGCCCCGGAAAGCACGTAAAGCTGTTGGTCCCGGCTGTCATTTGCAGTTGTTGCTGTTGGTCAGAAGCTCATAAGTCTGACCACCAGTCTTACCATGGGGCCTATCGTATTACCCAGTTACTGGGCTGTGCAGGTCCAATAGGCAGTCGCTCCATCTGATTATCATGTCTGATATTTCAAAGAAATGTTTCAGAACGTTTGTGCTGATTTGTGTTCAAATCTGGGTCACCATTTGTTATTCGATTTGTTTGGGATTTACGATGTGTTTGCTATTGGATTGGTACTTATGCATGTATTCGATAGGTGTCTACATCTGGTTAACTGCAGCAATTGCATAGTACTCTAAAATTGGGTTTTAGTAAGACATCTAACTAGGCTAATTATTCGGACCAACCAAATCACGTTATATATAAATTACTTCCACAGAAAAAGAAAAAGAAAATCTTCCTCTGAGACAATTCAGTAAGCAGTAGTGCAGTAAAGACATTGTGAAGTGAGATAGTACAGGCAAAGCTAAAACTTCCTTCGAAGTTTGTATGAAACGGAATGGGTAGTTCCAAAGTTTTTTCTTCCAGTTCTTGTAAATTATTTAGTTTTTTAACCAATTTATCAATGATCTGAACCACTGTTTTGAATCTGTAGAAACGTGATTGCTTATAGTTTCTATTTCGGTACAAGTCCTATTATAGCTGACGTCACTTTGGCAGTAAGTCGAGAAGACCTAGACACGAATTTGATCTCAATCAGATGTAATTCCTAATGATTAAGATAAGGTTCATCATTAGAATGGTATCTACAATGTGTTTTTTTAAATAGCAATTTGAACAGTTTAAAAATAACACAGTTTATTGCCAGTTTTCTCTTTAATAGCTTTTTTTATAATACTTTTACTGCTTTTCACACAAACGTTTATGCTAAACACAGTTTTTGTTTATTTTTTTCAATTAGAATTTTTATTTGAGGCTAAAAAAACATACCAACGTAAAAAATTTTTTTTTCGAGTGTTCTCCAAAAATTTTTAATACAAAAAAAAATAAAGGCACTCACATAATTTCTGTCATATTTCGAGTATCCAAATTTTTACAAGCACAAAAATTTCACAAAATTTTCACACTTTTTCTCATAAAACTGGAAATTCGGAACAACTGCGCACGGGCAACTGACGCTCGCTCTATGTATGACTGAGTATAGGTTTCCATTGCGTAACACTCGGATATGTGAATGAACTAAAAAAAAACATTCAACGATTAATGAAAAAAACCATTCTGTAACGTTTTGTTTTGAAAGGTTTATTGAAGATTACGAATACGCATTGCGCATTCCTTTTGGATATTATAAGAGACAATATCTTATTAAGTAAATAATTGATAATTTTGATTGGAAAATTGAATGCTACCTTTTGTATTTCGATTCAAAATTAAAGTTGGATTTCGTTTTTGAACTTCAAAACACTTGTTCTTGAAAACGAATCCATCTATTTATTTATTTGTCAACAAAACTTTCTGCCTTGTTTGATTTTTGAAAATGAAAAATTCGGAAATTGTCAAAAATAATTTAAAAATTTTTACTCAGTAAATGAAATGAAGGTGAAGAGTTAATTATAACAAAAGAATACATAACAATAACTATCCCATGTTTAGTTACACCAACATTTATAAAGGTTACTTACAGTACCGTATCGGTTGAATAGCCTGCATGCTATGAAGCCAAGGAGCTCTTCATTGCCAAATTTTCTATCACACACAACACAACATAATAGCAACAGATGTTTCATATAAGAGGCAGTTTAAGACCTGTTACACACGTTCGCTTCTTTATTCTTTTCAAGTTTTTTTTTAAATAAATGTTAGAAAATTCATTAAGAAAATATCAAAAATTTATGTAGGTTGGCAGACTGAAAACTACAAATCGCATCCTGCTACAATCTTTGCTCACTCCAATAGAAAATGATATTTATATGAAAGTTCGGTAAGACTGAGTTTTTCAGGGCACTTATTGGTATGCAAAGGTCCGATAGGCAGTCGCTTCATGTAAAATGCTGATATCCAGCTGTGTTTGGTTCTACTGGAAGCCGACCCCAGTTTAGTTGAGAAAAGGCTAGGCAGATGATGAATAGTTACGCAAATTAAAATCGTTAATGTAATGTTGTTTGCTTCGGTTTTTGCTTGTATAATATTAAGTATTAAGTACTCCATAATTACAGTTTCCATTCAGTTCCCCACTCTTACAGCCTTCTAAAAAGTATTATTATACAACGACAGTAACACGTTAAAGTTTGTCTTTAACGTGTTACCATCGTTGTTGCCTAACTTGCCAAGATCCATCAATGGTGATTGATCAAGTTGACCGTCAATAAGTTTAAATCTAAAGCGTTAATAAGTTGGCCTTGGTATCATAAGTAGATCTTGGACTGTCATTACAAATAATCAGTGCCTCACCAAGGGATACCTACCATTTAACTACCCACTGCTAGATGGGTTTTTAAATTAAGATTTAAAGCAGTCGTTCCATAAAAACGCTTCATCGAGTTAGACTGGAACTCGAACCCAGTATAGTTTGGAAAGCTGGGCTATCACCGCTTCTGTTTCACAACAACAAGTGACGTATCAATATAGAAACAGAGTTAATTTAGCAAAAGTATGTTTTTAAATAAAACACCTGTATGTCAAAAAAAGTAAATGACAGGGCTTCTTCTCTTCCAAACCACCTTCAGCTGTCAAACTCAGTGGTAAAATGAGCTTTTCTGACACACGGCACAACAAAAATTCTTACAATGGAATTGTCTACCCAAAGTGTAGGGAAGAGATTTACAAGAAAACTGTAAGGAAGCTAATTTACGGACTGTTGATGAATCAAAATACAACTAAGATAGGATTTTTTCAGTCATGCTAAAAAAGAAAGACACATTCAAACCATGCAATTATGCATGTATGAGAGGAAAAGCCAAATGCTTGCATTCAACAGTAAAATTTATATACAAAACAATATTATTTATCTTTCCCTAACGTCAATGCTTTTAAATTCATGGAAATTATTACGAGTACTGTCAGACATTGCAGCCGTATGTTGTACAAAGGGTACCTACAACATTAATACTCAATGCTGTTGGCACTGTTCCCGAATCTTTACTGTCTTGTTAATTATGCATGTCTATTTAGAACGAGTATTGTGTTTGATACCAAGCGGAGCGGGCGTGCACAGCAGCCTCGTACCTAGTGCCTTAGAATTCGCGAAATGCCAACCTGCGAGGTCTGCCAACAGCCCGCAAACCAAATCTGTGGGGGCTGTAAACTCGTCTATTACTGCTCCAGACCTCATCAGAAACTAGGATGGAGAGAAGGTCACAAGTTCAAATGCTGTGCCTTCAAAATAGAATACTCAGATACGCTTGGACGACACATGGTCGCCACAAGAGACATACAACAAGGTGAAATGATCCTCAAGGAGAAACCAGCTGTCATAGGCCCAAGGATCACATGCCCAACCGTCTGCTTGACATGCGGTAAAAACCTGGACCCCAGAGATTTCGGAGACTATTACAAATGTTCGAAGTGCAATTGGCCGATGTGTGGCCCGGAGTGTGAAAGTGCCGATGTCCACAAACCGGAATGCAAAGCTATGACGGATAGGAAATACAAATGTGATATTAAATACCAAGGTCCCAACAAAATTCAAGCAGCTTACTGTGTTATATCTCCTTTAAGAGTACTATTGATGAGCCACTCCAACCCACTCCAGTATGAAAACATAATGAATTTGGAGTCCCATTTAGAGGATAGGATAAACACCCCTCTATACACAGTTTTAAGGGCTAATTTAGTGACGTTCATAGTTCAAGTGCTTGGATTACCATTCGATGAAGAAACTATATTGAAGGTCGCGTCTATATTTGACACGAACTCCTTTGATGTACGGTCGCCAGATGGGTGTACGCGATTGCGGGCTATTTATTTGACAGCCTCGATGATGGACCATAGCTGTAAAGCTAATACGAGGCATATATTCATAGGTGATGATTTTCACTTGGCCGTAATAGCAACAGTACCGATATCCAAGGGTGACTTGATAACTGCTACTTACACTCAAACTTTGTGGGGAACCTTGGATAGGAGAAAGCATTTACAGACGAATAAATTCTTCGATTGCGAATGCGATAGATGTAAAGACCCAACAGAGCTGGGGACTTATCTGGGTAACATATACTGTTCTGTTTGTAACAGTGCTTTTGGTCAGAATACCGATAATCGTGGAGCAATGTTGGTGTCGACAAATCCATTAGACGAAGAGGCGCCATGGAAGTGCATGAAATGTGAGCACAGTATTTTAAGCAAGCAGATGGTTTGGGGCAACAATGCGTTGAAACAAGATCTCCAAAAGCTGAATAAGACACATCCAAATGGCTTCGAAGATTTCATTGAGAAGTATAGCCAGACGTTACATCCTAGCAACCATTTAGTCGTGCAAGCCAAGTTGGCATTGGTACAAATATACGGGAACTATAAAGGATATAGTTTGACAGGTACTTATATCTGGTTGATTTTAAAATAGACCTGTGATTGACGGCATTTACAGTGTGCATGTGTTTTTAACCTCGATTTGAGCTAAGTGGTATTTAACTCATAGATTTGCAGAAAACAGATACAACATCTTCTTTGCACTTCATAAATCAATTTGTAAACATTTCAAGGAGAAAAAAGATTTGAAATATCTGCTAAAACCGCTCTTAGATAATACTGCTCGCCCACAGTATTTCAGTGTCAGTTGGCCCACATTTTCTCATATTTCCTGGGGCTTAGATAAGAGGCAATTTTTTCAAAACATTTTACAAGAACTTCCTTTAAAGTAAAGATTCATACAGTAAAAGTTTTCGGTAGCCAATGTCAATCAATATAAACGAATTTCCACTATCGATATCATTGATACAATGTCATTTTATCATAGCACTCTGTTTCGTAATTAATCAGGCTTGAAATAGCCTTACGTTGATAACTCCCATATTTGATTAAAATATCAAGGATTCATCACTAAACAAAATACAAAAAAAAAAGATAACGTAAATAAAACGAAAACGGCCCATTGCTATAATGAACGAACATTTATTTATAAACCTCCTGATCTTATGTAAAAGCAGTAGAAACCTTTGCCGCGATTGATTTTTTAACACTAACCAAAAACACTTACGTCCGTGAGAACAAGCTGAAATCCGTAGTAAATAGCTTGTTTTATTGACATTCCATCCCCGAACTAATTTTCCTTTCAGTAAAATCATTGGAACGCTGACAAATGAAGAATGCTATTTCAAGAAGTCCTTAGATGATACTAAAACACGTGTGCGTAGAAAACTTAAGTTAATGTACTTTTATTCGGTCTCCACTTACAGTTGGCTATAGAAAACTTGCGTACCAATTTGAAACTAATTCACGCAAATGTTTTAAATCATGATAACGTTTGTGAAGTATAGTTAAGAGACATTTTTAATAATATGCACTACACAAAATTAAGGCTCTCTCACTTTTTGCCATCGAAATCAAGTTCACGATATAATTGTTGTGGCTTATGACCGTTCCACGGCAAATAATGAACCTTTTTTTATAGTGGTAAAATCATCAAGTGAGTCCTGATATCCAGGACGGGGCGAGAGAGACTTTCTAAAATCTGATTAAATGACTTGTATTGACTAAAATCCATGGTGATCCTTCAAAAGTCCTATAGGTTACAGCGTCACGGTTACCTGAAAAGACAGTCCCGTGACCGCGCAAATGAATTCAAATTTCTGGAAGTTGTTTCTCTAACTTTATCTAGATTTAGGCAGTTATAACACACTTTTGAAATCACACAATATCAAATTACAAAAGAATTCCATTCACTTACAGAACTGCCAAACGCACTAATCAGAAGGAAGATAGACCTGTGCCATGAGTTGCTGGAGATAGCTGATAAGCTGGAACCTGGCTGGTCGAAGTTCAGAGGAACATTACTTCTGGAACTGCAGGCTGCTATGACTATGAAGACTAAGAGAGAGTATGAAACTGGGAAGATGACTAAGGCTGGTGCTCAGGTGAGGAGTTTTATTTATTCTTTTGTTGTGTGCTAAATATCACTATGCTGGCCTATTACTAACTTCATAATTTATTGTAAAACAAAGTCCTCCAATGAGTCTGTCCGTTCAAAGTAAAAGGTAGGTACTTTGAAGTTAATTTATGCTGTTGAAAAAATAATCCTCTTCGTCTTATGGTAAGCTTCATAGAAAACCCTTTGGTTGTGAAGTGACTACTAAAAGCGTTGAGTTTTCTCTGTAGCTGACTGTCCACTAGAGGCGCTTTTTCATTTTACATACAAACGCTGCACATACTTCAAGTGTGCTATGATGCAGAAAACTTGTGCTAAGGTCTTTTTATTCAATTTTATTCAAAAACCTCTAGTCTGAATAATTTGTAATAATTATATTAAAAAAAAAAGAAATTCACAAAACACAACAGCTTAAAAAACAGCTAACTCTACGACATTAGTGTTCTTCTGCAATATGCTCACAATTGACATTATAATTTACTCAAGTGCTCAATGTAAATTTTTATTGTCACTGAAAATAAAAACTTTTAAGCTCAACTGGATAGACTTCCAAGAAAAAAAAAACACAGTGAGTTGCCAAAACGGATTACTTTCTCTTAAATTTTATGTAACAGAATTATAAAGATAAAATTTTTAACTAATTCAATTGTTATCGCAAAATACATTCAGCATTCCTATTATATATTTAACAGTTAGTACTGTCCTATAAGTAACATTTTCAATCTATAATAATCATAGGCGCGCATTCTGTTTTATACAACTTGGATGATTGCCAGATTGAATGTATGTTCATCTGATGACATCGCGGCCTATATATTATAATAGTGATGATAAATGGTATTTTATAAAATAAAACAGCTTTATAATACTTTCAATCTTCTTGCATATCGTAATCCTAAATTGTAAATGCAACAAACGTAACGTACGTGTGGCGTGTGCTAGTAAACGTTTTTTTTCTATATTTCTTTCTATCCTGAAGTAATTATGGTAACTGACATTCTATTCTCCCAGATTCTGGGAGAAGGCTAAGACCTTCGCGCAAGATTTTTTTATTTTATTTACACCGTAGTTGAAGTATTTGCCTGCGGCGATAATTGTAATGAAAAAAAAGCGCACTATTATACTATTTTTTTTTTCATCAAATTAACGGAGAAAACACCACAATTTTACTTGAACAAAGCCCTGCGCAAAAGCTAGTTTCGAAAAAGAGTAATTCAGGTTTTGTGGGTGTTGAGATAGTGTTAAGTTATTCGTTAATTTAATTAATAAATATATTTTCTAATAACTACAATAATGTTGGAAGTGTGTCAAACACTTGTGTCGTAAAAATAAAAAGCTTTTGTTGCAATTTGTCACATTGAATGACTCCCAAAGTATGCGAAAGTGCAAAGAATAAACATTCTTTTCTTTTGCCATTTTTTATTCTAGATACAACAATAGAAAAAGAAAATTTAGATGCAATTCACGTGAATATCTCGTTTGTCAAGCGATACTATTGTGAACTGCGAATATACTTTTATTATTTGAAAACTATATAGATTCACATCTAATTCTCCCTATTTTACGACAGCTAGTCTACCAATAGTAGTACTAGTCTGTCAATTAGATTATTAAAAAATATTTGAACCGATACAACTATTAAGCCCGCCTTAAGACACCGCTCATAGTGGTAAGGTTGAGAACGGGCTGTTCCACGACAGACATTACCAGTTAGTGTGGGGGTCACAGTAGGGGCATTACTGAACAATAAAGCAATAATAGGATATTTTACTAAAAAAAAGATATTAGTCCGATATATAGATTATTAAAAAATATTAGAGCCGTATTTTTTCTGTTGTCACGTAAACCAAAATTGACGAAGATACAAAGCTTCTAAAAATCACAAAACGTCACTCGGTCGTTACATTTTTACAAACGCAATGACGTCACAAGCCCCCACTCCCGAATTAGGAACCCTTTTATATTTGTCAATATTCATTGATTAAAAAAAAACAATAAATACGTGATTACTGACGGACTAAATATATTTTCAATTTATTTATGCCGTAAAATACCGTATTGATAGTATCCTCTTTTGTTTTCAGGATGAGTTGATGGAAAGCTTGGTGCTGCTTCAAGAAGCCACAAATATACTAAGAATAGAACCGCACATGAAAGACACACTAGAAGCTAAAATCAACGAACTTACCTACCTTCTAGATGAAACTGCAGAAGAACCTACATTTGAGACGTAAATGACAGATGTATTTTTTGTTGAGCAATGGCGGTTTAGTGGTAAAGGCCCCAACTTACGAGTCGTCGTTCAGCTCAAAGTTCAAAATCATGTGTTGGTAGATAGCTACCAAGCCGCACTGGGTCCGGATGATGGACAAACACACTCAAACATATGAAATCGCCTTTGAGGACGGATGCGGAAATCTCAAAGGCGATTTCATATTTGATATTTCCGCACCCGCCGCCGCCTATTAGTCTCGCAGTGTGTTTGAGCACAAAGAGAGGAAGCCTGTGTCTCAGCAGTGCAATTATTTAAAATTGAACTGTTATTATTTGTTTTTTTTTTATGTTGTACAAGCAAGTTAATTGGTATTCATAATAAAGGAACTGTTGACTAAATACAATATTTCTAACATATTTACGTAAGTTTCCAAATAAACAAAAATTGTTATGATAATACATAATTATACATTAAAATATTTAAAATTGTTTTTATTTTAAAGTTGTTTTAACATAAAATAAAATAAACGTAGGTATGTAAACTTTTCTGTATAGCGACCCCGCCTTCGCTCTGCGCTCACATAGACGAAAACACCTAATGAAAAAGGTAACAATGTAAAATACGTTTACAATAATAATGAATTAATTATAGACTATTAATCAAGTACATATTTATTTACATCATAATCTAGTTACCCAATTGACAACAAAGTAATTTGTTTAAAATTAAAATTAACTTCGATGTCCAAGTACTTAGTTATAAAATCCGAATCGAATAACGCCTAGCGAGAGTCGGGTTAGCTGCTTAAAATGCTCTTTCTTCTACTGCATCTTACGGCTATTAGATTATATCCTATCACCTCTGTGTTCATTATTCTTTTCCTCAATATTTAATCTCAATAATAAAAATCTCTGACTATCTCAGACTGATACAAATTATGATTTGTGAACGATATCAGAAAAACTAAGACGTCAACTATAAAGGTGTGTCTGAAAGAGTTGACCATACGATTGTATCAAAACCCTCAATTTTGTCCTTATTTTCCTGATTATTTTTCTACAGGCAACTAATAATAATCAATTCGTTTATTGACACAAGTAGTTATAAATGCATAAAGAGTCAAAATTGTATGATATATTGGAACATCATCGAAACTCTTATTATGCGGATAATTAGTCGGTTTTTTCTAACTCTATTTTAAATTTGTTCAGTTTTGACAGGAGTAATTTTAGTAGGTTTAGTAGTTGCTTCATCTGCTTTTATGCTGAAGTCTAGACAATCTCTATTAATGTGTAGAATGTTCTTGATCGTCTTTGAGAGTCTCTTGTTCGGTTTTGGAGAGTTTCCTATCACGAAGACCTTCTCTGTATTCTTGTCCGCTACTTGGATTTGTTTTTTGTTGATCTGGAATAAAGAGACAATTATATATTGGGGCGTATCTGAAACTCCAATTAGAGCAGTGGTGGCCCAGTGGTATCGGCCCCGACTTACGAGTTGTAGATCGTGGGTTCAAATCTAGCTAGGCATATTACTTTGTGTAATTTATTTCATCACCACTGCTCTCAAAACGGTGAAGGAAAACATCGTGAGGAAAACAGGCATGTCCTAGAATCAAAAATTCGAAGAAATGTGACATCCACCAATCCGCACTGTGCCCGAGTGGCGAATTGTGGCCTTTACTGATTTGTAGAAGTTGTGAAGTTAGGGTTGGTAGAGTTAGGCCGTGTTGATTCAGAAGCTTGGTTCTACATGAGATCCTGATATCTTTTTCGTAGGAAAATCCTTATGTGGTCGTTTTGGCAACATTTTACATGAAATATTTTGGTGGGATGTTGTTTTCTAAACTCTATTCCAGGAATAGTTGAGCTTCAGCTATAAAACATAGCCAGGTATTTGACACTGCTGCTTGCTTCTCTACAAACTATATACAGACAACGTTCATCATCATTGACCAGTAATCACCGTACTAAATTCCTAACATAGACATTAATTTACAATACAGAAACTTAAAAAATACTTGTTTTATCTGGTTATAGATATCCAAAACATCTAGATACCAAAACCAGACATGTTAATCACAGTTATCGTGCAAAAGATTAATAAATCGATAGCCAACCATTTTTATTTTTCTTAATTTAACCCATGTTGCCTCTGATACGCTGTCTGTTTCAATCAAAAGCCAGATAACGTGGATGTAACAAGATAAGAGGGACTAGTCATCGTCTGTCTAGGCTTTTGTCAAATAATAGCTTTTGATCGATGTTTCCATCCCCTTAATTTTTTCATTTGTTCCCAAAGTTCGAACCTCACCTTCGTTTCCAGAGTCCCATGTCTGTATATTATCATCTGCAAACTACAGTCTTTCCCAAATATAATGTTGATTTAGAACTTCAGTCTTTGAACTGAAGTCTAAAATGAGTTAGCTGATCATCAACATCACTAAGCCTCACTAACTTTCTGACTATATTGGAGTCACCTTTCAATCCAACCAGATGTTGCTGAACACCAGTATTTTTAACCCCCGACGGAAAAAGAGGGGTGTTATAAGTTTGACGTGTCTGTCTGTCTGTCTGTCGGTCTGTCTGTGTGTCTGTCTGTCTGTCTGTCTGTCTGTCTGTGGCATCATAGAGCCCGAACGGATGAAGCGATTTCAATTTAGTTTTTTTTGTATGAAAGGTGACTTACCTGCGAGTGTTCTTAGACATGTTTGATGAAAATCGGTTGAGCCGTTTAGAAGTTATGGGCGTGAAAGTGGGGAAAGGTAACCGAGGGTCTGCAAATATACTCGAGTTGGGTATCAAATGAAAGCGTACTGAAAGGGAATATTGATGACTTAATCGGGAGTACTCTTAGCAACAATAAAATTATATAAGTATGTACCTATAAAAAGTATAAAATAAAAAATAAATTAAAAATTTAAAAACCCCCGACACAAAAACCAAGTTCCCTTTAAAAAGTAAAAATAATAAAAATACGTCGCGTTGGGGGACTGCAAATAAACAGGAGATGATGAATAATTTGGAGCAGTCCCCCAACGCGACGTATTTTTATTATTTTTACTTTTTAAAGGGAACTTGGTTTTTGTGTCGGGGGTTTTTAAATTTTTAATTTATTTTTTATTCATAGCTACCTCTATCTAACCCTAAGTACTCAGTTATTGATGGGTAACACAATATTTTTTAGTTTGACTGAGAGTCAGACTTTCAGTTCTGACTAATCAAAATAACTATTAGAGACCTGCAAATGATAGCTGAATCCTACAGCTTTTTTTATCGTGGTAAAATAATAAAACAAGTTCTCCCACCCAGGGAAGGACGGGAAGAACTGTCAGAATTGTACTGACTAAAATCCACGGTTATCCTTCAATAACCCTTTACATTCCAGGATCACACTACAGCTTAATGTGCATTCTGAGGTTCAGAAGGATCTTGGTTTGCAATGAAAAGTGAAAAATCCAAGAATGAACCTTAACAGTGTAGATAAAAAGAATAAAAAGACTAACCATAGTACACATGCAACACCAGCTTCCGAACTTAAAGCAAGCAATGCCAGGAGTCCTGTCCATAGCTTTCCTGAACCTTGCATTGGTGAAACCGTAGATGAGAGGGTTGATAGCGCAGTTCAAGTACATGAGATAGTTGGCAGCGAACCACATTATTTGGAAACTACCGTCAACCTGGAATAAGAAACCATTTTCTTGTTAGACAAAGATTTGAAAATTAAGAATGTGGTAAAGGAAAATGAGGCTTTGATAATTTCTGAGTAGTATTTTTATAAGCATAAAGACGTTGGACATAGGCCTTCCCGTTCGGTCATGGCCGTCTGTGGAAATGTCATTAGAAAAATGTTATGTGTCATAGAGCCTATTTCTGAAGTGTGCAAAATTCTAAATGTACTCAATAAACAGAACAAATTCCTAATGCGTTTATTTCTTCACCACTGCTCTCAAAACGGTGAAAGGAAACATCATGAGGAAACTGGAAAATCTTAGAACCAGAAATCCGAAGACCAATCCGCACATTCACAGAGAGAAGACCTGTGTGACCCACAGTGGATACAATACATTCTCTCTAGATAAATTCGTAAAAATCTTATTCAAATCAGGAATCACAATTTATGAACGTAATTCCCATACTTACAGCATTAATTTGCATACGCATCCGATTCCTCCAGTAAATCAGTGCAGTGTAAGGCAGCCTGCAGGCAATGCCAGCCAGCAAAACGCAGGCAGTGATCCTCAATGCCCGACTTCGAGCCCTCGCGATGGACTGGCCACCTCCTCGTGCTGATAGTTCCCGGACACTGGTTTCTAGACGCCACATTATTGTTCCGTACTGTGTGATTTTAGAGAAAATGAAAAAAAACAAGAATAGAGGTATATCCAAAAGTGTTTCTGAAATCTATAAGTTCAAAACAATTCGTTGTCGTACCTTGTAGATAAGTTCTGATATTGTATTGATTGTTATTATTGTTATTAGGTAATAGGAACCCAATCTATAATTTGTTTTGTCGGCGAGTTATGGGTAATTCGCAGTCCGATCAAGGACTTGGCCTGAGGCAAAGCGCCTCAGGGACCTGCCAGCAAACTGATGAAGTTAGCCTCATTAGGTGGTTAGCCGCCTGCCAGGGTAATGTGAATGTCTTCATAATAGTAAACAATTACATTCAATATTTGACCTAATTGATCTTTTAAAGTGATGATTCATGAAAACTAAGTTTTCATATTTTCCTTCGGCGATATTGGCGATTTTGGACAATATCTCGCCTAATGGGGAACAATTATTATGAAGTTGGATAGTAACTTTACAAAATACATATGAATAAAAATATCCAGAAGAGAGAATACTTACAGTCAGAAGCATCAAACCCAGAGGCACCCATACTAAGAGCATTAATAAGAAGTGCCAGTAAATGCCAAGAACTGGATTTTCCACACAATAGGACTCCAAGTAGTCGATCCACGGTCTTTCCTGTAAAGATAGGATTTGCATTATCAAAGCGTTGTAAATTCAAGAAGAACTAACGTGTTGTAATCGAAAAACGAAGACAGATGTAGACCATTTTGACAATAATGTTTAAGAAAATGGGGTGGGTGAGTTCCATTTTCTAGTTCTGAAAGATCTACAAATGACAGCCGATACCAATGGCTTTAAGTGTTTTATGAGGAAAAATAAAATCAATGTCACTCACCACGTACTCTCTCTTCAATGTCCATGGCAAGGATAACAAACAGGAAGTAATCCAGGTAGCTACAATTAACCTGGGAGCAGCCTTCATGGTGACCCTGGCTTCTGCTGTTAGTGCTGCAGCGGCCAGACGATCGTAAGACACAAGCAGGATCGCACAAACGCTTGATAGTAGGAAAGATGCTGAAAATGAAGAAGAAGAAATTCAGTAGATATTTATCATCTACAAAAACAGATTACTGGCTTATAATGTTCCCACAGTGGGCTCTGTGAGAGGCAGTGGCCTGTAACTCAAACACGTAGGCCTAGTGCCGGTTGGTAGATGTCACATATCTTCGAATTTTTGGTTCTAAGACATGCCATTGCAGTTTTGTTACGATATTTTCCTTCTGTTTTGACAAAATAAGTTAGTAGTGGTCTGCTTGTCCAAACTCACGACCTTCATAAGCCAAGGCCTTTGCTAAAGATATGTTTGAATACCATTTCTTTAAAAGTGTGTTTAGGGTATTTTATTTCATGTTCATTACAACTTTGACATTCTTTGTTGAAACTCTCAACAACACAAAAGCTTACCTTGCAAAAACCCTTCAAATCGGCAACCAAAGTTCTTCAAAACAAACGCTTGGAAGAAGTCCCTGACCAACATGAACCAGGGGCACAAGACCAGCGTCAGTAGATCAGTCAACGCCAAGTTTCCGATCAAGTAGTTACTGGCAGACCAGAGCCATTTATTCTTTATCAAAACGATCAGTATGATTGAATTTAGGAAGATTCCTGTTAAGCCGATAACCAGCATTGCTGAGGTCTTCAAAATAATTTCTTGAGCTGGTTTCACGTGCCATAGTGTATTTGGGAAAGGATGCTGTGACGTGTCTAACTGCAAATAGAAAGTGTTTGATAAAGCACTTGATTTAATCAGAGTGTATTGATTTATGGTGTTATCTTATCTCGTATTTAGGGTTTTGTTGTCAACAATGAGCTTTTATAGTTTTTCCAGACAAACAGACATGTCTGTTTGTCTAGGAGTCATAGTAGTTGAGAGCTGTAACTGCGTGGGTTCAAATATAAGTCATGCTTCCCAAAACCCTTCAATATTGCAATGCATGGTAGAGTTTATCTAGATTTTGCCGCAGTGGCTACAGTAATTGACTGCTGGTTCGAATCCTGCACCGTTTTTGGTGTCTGATTGTTTGGGTATGTAAGTTTAAATGTTTGTGAACATACCCACGACACAAGAGAAAATCCTGGTATGGGGGCAACGTTTTTTATCATTAAATAGGTCTTTATAACTCATATACAGTCAGTGTTTTGCTGCCACTGTGATATCAAAAACTGTTTTTCAAGAAATTCTTAAAATGAGGATGTTGTCAGTTCATCCGGATTTTATTTTATAATGTTAAGCCACTCCAAAAAAACTGGGTTCAAAATAGTAAAAAAAACAAGTATGCAACATACATTTTCATAGTCTATTGTTGTGGAGACTACATCTTCCTCTGTAGTTGTCATTTTTATTATTGTAAAAGCTTCATTAACTTTATTATTTGTTTCATCATTCAATGTTTCAATAAAATATCTGTAACAAATAGTTAATTATGTAAAAAAAATCTAAAATGGCGCACCTTCTTTACTAGCAAAACTATAATTATGAACACTGAAAAAAAACTTTAATTGTCTTAAAATTAATAACAATTAATGATAGGTAATAATATAATATCTGATGTAAATTATAAATTCACTGCTTGCATGTAAATATTATTAAAAATATATAATTGAAAACATATATACTTAGACGTAAACACAAGAAATGCACGACATGGGGCCTGGCAAAGCCACTTATCCAAGATTTTTAAGAATTTACGTGTTTAATAAAATAATTGTTGCTGCAAAAAATAATTGTCAATATTACAAACTACCAAAGTTGTAACTATTTTTCAAACTGCAACTAGATTCATAATGATTATCCTCTCATTGTTTTGTATCTAAAAGTGGACTGTTTTTTACAGACATAATGAAAAAATTGTGTCCTTACTTACTCGTTTCTGCCAATTCTTCACTATATAAATCTTCTGTTTCCTTTCAGAATTCACCAAAAATACCAAAAACATGTCCGTCGAACTTGAAATATGATGTCTGAATATTCATTTTCATCGGGAGTGGACAGTCCATATCCTAGATAACATTGGTTTAAGGTATTCCATTACTGTAAAAGCTTTGTTATCTGAAAGATGATTGATAGCACTGGAATAACGAACTATGATGATCAAGGTTGCTTTTAACTGATTTGTGATATCGGGTGTCAATTCGGGGTTTTTATCTTTGTGAATGAAGCCTACTAAATATTTTTAGGCATGTGACAGAAGCGTCAATAAATTGCAAATAATAATTAGTACGTCAGTTAGAGTTAAAAAATTATGGTCACGTAGGTATTTTAATTATGTTAAATCAATGCATTTTTTTTATTGCCTGGTAAAACCTTCACATGAGTGCTCTCCGGGCAGGGCGGGAGGGACTGTCAGACTTGTACTATTAATCTTTGCTTGTACTGACTAAAATCCACGGTGTCCTGCAATAGCCCTTTATGAGGCTTTGGCCCTCTCTGTTTGAGGCGCGCGTGGAACACGACGTTCCCTCGACCCGGGCATGGTCCATGGTCAGACAGCGAGTTGCCCTTTACTCGCTGTCCGCATGCCCGCGCCTACGGTGGCCGGAGGTCATCTGCCGACGTCCGACGCCCTAGTCATGTACCACTGCGGTTGGGGCGGAGGGAGGACGCTGTCCTCTCTCTCTCGCGGCATCAATGCATTTTTATAAAGATATCATATTTATCATAATTTTATACATATAGACGTTACGAACCCCCCGCTCTAATAATGTCGCATCTTCGACAATTTCGGTTTACGTAATTAGAATAAGAAAAATAGGTACGTGTCAAATATCTTCTGACGGTCTTATTGGCGAGACTCATGTGACTGAAGAGAGTGGTGAGTATGAACGTTGATGTATGGAGAGGAAGAGGAACGCCAAGCAAAAGACGGAAGGATTGTCTAAGGAATGTTAAGAATGAAAAAGGAGTAAATGATAGTGTGTCGTTTGATAGGGGAGAATGGAAGAAAATAACGTGTTGCGCCGACGTTAAGTAAAATGGGATAAGGGCAGGAAGATGATGATGATTTTAATGACGAACTAATTTTTTCGGTGCAATAGACTATTATTTGTAACTATTTTATTTTGGAGTGTTAATTAATCGTTAGGTAATAATTTTTTTTTTTTCGTTTTGGATAGATTTGGACCTTTTTGAGAAAGCGACTTTTCAAAATGACCGCTTTTGGATAATTACATTTTTAGCAGGAGACATTTACGGAAGGGGGGGACTAATTGTTTGATATTTTGGACTGTTCTTGAAATCATGCAAAAAGATGATGGTGAATACATTGTATTGATTAACAAAATAAAACATGGATGTTCTCGTGTTGGGATAAACTGTGGTTCTGATCCTAAAGTACCCTCACCTCTGCCTTTAACGACCTGTCGGGTAATCACAGACATAATGTCATGTATGACTCATTTATCGAGTACAAGAGAATTAAAACACAAAACATTTCTGTAATGAAATTCACTGTCTGATACTACTGAAGAGTGGTAGATAAGCATTACATTATTTTTGCACATACACAATAAATTATTCATATAGAGAACATACCCACCTACATACAGAAGTTTTATAAAAAAAGTGTGTCCTGAGAATTTTAATCTTTTTTTTAAAAAAAATCTATTTTGTTTTCATTAGCACCTCTAAAAAACCGACCTCTTTGTAGGGGGCTTGTCCACCATGCAGAATCAGAGTGGGTTGGCAGAGATTCATCATTTTAGTATCTATTCGAATTTTTGGTTTTCGGACGTGCCGGACTGCCGGTTTCTTCGTGTGTCTTTCACTGTTTTGAGAGAAGTGGTGATGAGTAAATTACACAAAGTTTGCTTTTCGTTGTAAGTTCGTTTGTCTGGATTCGACTTCGAACCTACGACCTACAAGACCTGTAAGTCGCCGCTTCTACTCCTGGGCTATAGCGCTCTCTTTCTATTGCATTAGGTAATTAAAAAAAGTAGTTTTTTTTTTAAAAGCAAAAAGTTTTTCTCATCGCAGTGATATTGCAGTTAGCGCCATCTACCAACTCATACTTGAACCGTATAGACTCGGTTCAACTTCACAAAAATCGTTTCAACAGTTTTCTTTGTTCGAGCTGTTAAGGAGCACAAATAGTTTTACTACGTGCTGCTAGATGTCGCTTAAACCAATAAAAGGAAAAGAGAAAAACTTAACAGTCCCGACAATGTGTTTGTAGGTGGTGGGTTCAAACTCAGCCAGGCGTTTGTGAATCTGCCTAATTTAATTAATCATCACCACTTGAACGGTGAAACGGTGGACGGAAAAAAATCTTGAAGAAACCGATATGTACTAAACCCAAAATCGTACCAACTCGCACTGGGCCCGGCGTGGTTATCACAGCCAGCGCACTTCCTTTCCATTCTCACAAAGATGAGCCCTGTGTCCCAGCAGTGGGAACATTATATTTTGTTACTTATTATGTGTGCTAAAGAGCTGTAAAAATAATATTTTTAGCTTTTCTATTAAGCGTCGCTGTGCGTGAACGAAAAAACTATAAAACCTTATTTATATTCACACTGCTAGGACATAGCTTAATTAAAACAACGTAAATAAATAGAAATAAAAGGAAATTCCTTACACACACCAACACACATTTTAGTGTAGACAATAATATTATTTATCTACTTATTTCGAAATTCTCAAATCATAAGTACCTACCTATATGAAGAACTTATCACGGAACGGTAAGCGTATTATAATGAAGTCTAAAAATTCATTGTTTTAAAGTTTCACATGGACAAATGCGATTTTGATGTGTGGCATTGAGATCCACAAGATAGGTGTGAGTGTCACTAATGTTAGATTTATCTCGTTATATGATTGTTTTTGACGAAAATACCTGATGATTGCAGCTTGTAACTGCATCTACTTAAATTGTATGTGATTTGGAATGTGTGTCATGAAGAAATAGGCAGTGACGGATTAACCCTTAATGAAATTAAGCAATTGCCTAGGGCATCACGTCTGGGGGGGCACCAGAAGAAGCACAACAAAATCCTAAGGACGGATTTTATTGTACTTCTTCTGGTGCCCCCCATGGGCATCACGTCTCACTCTCACGTCACCAAAAACTTACTGAAACTGCTTAAATTTTCTAGCTCGCTTCGCTCGCTATTCCATAGGCCTGGTTACTTAATTTATTGCACATACAAGAAAGGTGTAAAAATCGAGCTCGCTTCGCTCGCTCCCATCCCTCCCATCGCGTACCGTTGCCGGGTCGACGGCGTGTCGTGTTCCACGCGTTCCCCAAAGAACTGACTGTGCCCCTCTTTAGAGGGCCAAAGACTGCCGTGGTTGCGGGACTATCTCATCAACTAATCCTGGAACGTAAAGGGCAATTCAAGGATCACCGTAGGTTTTAGTCAGTACAAGTCTAGCTGACAGTGACAGTCTCTTCCATCCCGGCCTGGGCGGGACGACCCATTTGATGTAATTAATCACGGAAAAAAACCTGTGGATAGGGGGGGCACCGAAGGCATCAATTGCTAAGGGCATCAAGTAGTATTAATCCGTCACTGGAAATAGGGTATTCTTGCCTTAGAACGCAAAGGGCAAGAGAAGGAATATGGTTGTTTGTTACCAATAAGACCTTGACAGACTAAATAATGTACCTAACAAGTCCCCAATTGTGGACTAAATGTGTCTATATGTCCACACATTTCACATCTTTTGATAGACATGGCCGGTCTCACAGCACAGACATTAAAGCGAGCCTAAAATACGAGTATGTTTCCTGCTAATTTACCAAGGACGGTAAAGTTTCGTCTGTTGAATTTTCTTTGTTCATAAAAAAAAACACTAAAAAACCCTTGAATTATTACATTTAAAGCAAACACCTCATATAACAGTTTACCAAGCCTAATCGACAAAACATTTAACAAAATTGTTTAGCACATCAACTCAAGATAATCAAATACTAACATATCAAGTCATAATCGCTATAAACGGTTTGTCCTCGTCTGAGCACAAAATGAGACAATATTACGGCAATTTTGTATGTGTAATGTATCCTTATATCATTGTTTTGTGATCTAAATGACTGCCAACTAAATTGTGGTTGAAATAGTGAGAATATTCCATTGTTTTTGTTTGTCATGTTACTGAGAACTTAGGAAATGAACTGTCGAAATAAGGAGTAACCCTACCCACTTAATCTCGCATCAATTTTGCAATAGAAAGAGTGCTTCAGAACATTGAGTCCGATATCATATAGATTAACATCAACTCATACTTATTGTTTTAGACATGTTCCCGTTTTTATGACTGTTTGTAACTGTCAGCCTATTGGCTGCCTCAAGCTGCGCCAGCATAGCAAAAAACAGTTTTCTATGCACACACATACACCGAACCGCTCAAGCAATTGATGCTGTTGGAGCAGTAAGTCAGGTAATGACAGCTTCAAGTTATTGAATTTGACAGCTCAAGCAGTCCGTGTATATTGTTTGCTGGGTAATGCTGGAGCAGTCTGTGTATTGGCGGCCTAACTTACACTTTTTAGTTGATATTTTGACGATATACAGTGATTGGCATATCGCTTAGCAAATAGTCAAGCTAAGGATCGATTAAAAATCTAAAGCCTATCAATGAACGATTATATATAAGCTCAATCAACAGAAGCATGTTTCTATTAGTAATCCATAGTAGCATTCGGTGTAACACAAAGGTGATAAGTTAATCTTTACTACAAAAGTAAGTTGAATATTTCATCATTGAAATTAAAAACAGTAAAACGATTAAGAACAATATGAAAATCTTTCCAGAAAAAGTCCATATTCAGCAAAACATCCTCAACTTTGCAATCAAAGCTTCACCTCTGTCTGCACCACAACCTCATAATGACACAGCTCCTCTATAATCCAGAGACAACGCAGAGCCGTGTAAATTCAACCACAACGTACAGAACCCTCCCCGAACATTAACACACAACTAATGACTTAAATAAAGTCGCCATGATGGAAACATGAAGAAAGAAACGTCAACTGAGCAATTATGTGTCTGGCAGGATGTAGGAAGATTTTGAAATCGGAGACGAAAATGTGTTTTGAGTTTAGGATAGTAAAGTTTAAAACTGTATTATTAGTGTGCTAGTTTATAATCCAGATGATGGAATAGACACCACACACCGCTAAGTGCAGCGTATGACGTTCACCTACAAACTGAATAGACGACCTGATCACAGGATTGCGCTGGATGCACTGCATCCAACCGCTCCTATTGGAAATGGAGGCCTATGCTCACAGTGGACGTCCTATGGCTGATTTGATGATGATGATGTTGAATAAAGGACAAAAGAGATAAAATGTCGTTCTATAAACAATAACAATTATGGAAAGCTCAAAGATTATTCGATTGACTGAATGTTGAGTTCAAAAATGTATTGTCTTCTGTATCATTATCGAAAATATTGTGTCTAAGCCATTAAAAAGCTTGTAAATTCTTGTAGAAAGATGAAAGAATTATATAGTAGTATTATTTTTGAAGTCTCTAAGATAACATTCACACAGATTCTAAAATAAACGCTGAAAATAATCCTCACCAAGAAAGACTCAATCAAGTATAAACAAAACAACCACACATGATATTAAAAACGATAGTTTGCATACGAAACCGACAACTTATAAGGAAACAACGTAATGAACGTTTACCGGTCATGCCATGTCACGAGTGATCGAGTGACCTTTGTCTGTACTAGTGTATGATATCAAATAGGACAGTCTTTATTCTGGTTGAAAAAATATGGCTGACGTAATAAATGGAGTTGAGCAGGGACATCTAGGAGTACTTGGTGATGGTAGGTGGAGTAAAGTTGGCATCGATATCGTGTGGCGTCTAAGAACTGAAAAAGAAGTGCTGGTTCGATCCGTTCTACAGACGATATTATTACTGCCATCGAGAGTAAATCCAGAATGAGCGATAAAGACAATGAAAGAGGAAGACCAGTTGTAAGTTATCATAATGAAGGTGACATAGTAATAAGAAAGTAGAAGGATAGAACAGAAATATATACAACTCTTCACAAAGATAAGAAACTGTTGAAGAAAAAATTAGAAAAAAAGGAATTCAGAGAATAAGTTTCTTGTAGTAACTTCTAGACCAAGAAAAAGGCGATCGACTCATAAAGCTACTGCTTTAATAGTATAATATAATAAAGTAGAAAAGAAGAAGAAATCAATCAATCCAAGCTTGTATTTGGTGAAAGCAACCTATTTTAGATTTTTATTTTTAGCTATAGTGTCTTTGGCGAGCTTAAATAAACTAAATTTAGAACCCAAACAAAACATAAACACATACACAAACAGCAAAAAAAAAAAAACCATTCAGAATACACCCGCATCAGAAAACCACAACTGTCGACAGCAATTTCGTACGAATGAGGTTGGCATACACGTCTCAATCCTTGCAAACCTCTTTTAAAATGAACCTTATTGCCTGTACTTAGGAGCTAAGGGTTGGAAGGTAATTTTGCATATAATGGAAATCGTGAGGACATGTATACGTCTAGCACTTTGCAGTACTTTGCGACATTATGATTGTTGTTTGAGTTCATAATTGAGGCATATGGCGCTATTAGCTTGATTGTAAGCGTTAAGAACGAGGGATTATTTTGAAGATTGTCGTGTTAATTGGAATTTGTAAGTAGGATGTGTTGCTACTCTTACGTCATAATGTTAAAATTGTTTTGTTATTGATAGGTTCGTTGAGAACCAAAAATAAATCTTCTGCCTTGTCATGGGCGCGACAAGTTGGACAGAAACTTTGGGCATGGATCGAAGAAACTGGAAATCATGGGGAGAAGCAGTGGGATGATGGAGACTAGCACTATAAAGTAGGTATATACATAGGCTCGCATGAGAAGCAACGATGTAAACCAATAGTTTCGTTTATCTAAAAGATTCCTACGCTAACTGATTTCAATGGTTGGTTTGCAATTTGTGTGTCCACTTTTTCTGCCTTCTGTTCTCCAAAAGCAGAACTGAAATCGATGTCTGCGTTGCCATCGATAATGGCTTAAAAAATGCTCGATTCTCAGGTCGTGACAAGTGCTTGTAGCTGTTTGGAGTTTGGATAGGATGTCAATAAGCTGGTTCTAATTACATAGGTCTTCAACTTTACTGGCGAAGTAGACAGTATAGATTTAGGTCAACCAAATACTTCAAATCGGGCGTTCCACTATATTTCGATTGAGTATGTCAATGTTAAAAAGTCTAAGGATAAGCAATTACGGTTCAAACTTATTTCTAAAATTACATTCAAATGCTGAGAAATAATTAACAAAACACTATTCGAGACACACTAGTAAAAAAATAACTAAATTCTCAATCAGACAAAACACAAGTCCCAATACTAACCTAGAAACATGTATAAAATCCATTTAAATCAATATTCAAGAGAATCGCAGACAATTTTCAAATCTCCAGACTGAATGAAATCTAATAAAGTCAGTGGTGGCTGATAAAAATTCACTGAGACATGCGGTATGAGAAATTAAACGTAATGATATGAAATGACGTGGAAGGGGAGCCAATGTGTGGTTTCGTCTGTCTGGGGAGTTATTTTTTATTTTTAGGATTCTTTAGTTGAAATGTTGTTTCAAGTACAATAAATTGTTTCACGTTGACATTATAATGGACTGCAAATTGATTTGTTGTTAAATTAATTTCGGAATGGAGTTTGGGTATCCTAGTTTGAATTCCTAACTCCCACAAAAGTTTGTGTCTCCAGTGTCCATAGTATTAATATTTAATGTGAGCAAGAAAATAATGTATCATTTTTATTTCAATTGCATATTTTGTGTGAACGTGAAATTACTGTTGTAGTTTTATTTTTGTGTGTGTCAAAAACAACTGCAAGTTCAATTGTTTGCGTTACCTTTAGGAAGAGAATTCACCTGGCAGGATTAACACCCGTGCGAAGCCAGGAGGGCGCTAGTATCATAAAGATTTGAAGCAACGTATGTAGAGCCGATGTGTGTCTATTGTGTAAATTAGTTCAATCTGCCTAGCCTTTTCCCAACTATATTGGGGTCGGCTTCCAGTCAAACAAATGCAGTTGAAAATCAGTATTTTGGATTGAGCGACCTGCATGTAAGGTAGTGACACCAATCCTCTAAACCGAGATCGGACCCTGCCGAGTGAATAATAAGTTTAGTATTTGCCCGGAATTGAAAACGTGAAAAAGCCAAAGATATCTCTTTAAAATTACCATAGAAACTGACACAAAACATATCCAGTTAAACTATTAATTCAAATTCATTGCCTAATAAGAACGAAGATAGGATAATTATTTTCTCAGTGTACGGAACCGCTATTCCACTCTGACCTTTTGTAAGAGTCTGTTCGGTTGGACTAACGTAGAGACAGAATATTCCAGAAGGTTAACTTTTAGAACGAACTAACGTTACATAATTTGTTGAGTAAGCTACATAGATTATTATACTATTATATATCTTTTAAATCGTTATCCCACATCAGGTATTATTTCTGCATAATTGAATATTTCAAATCACCTCAGATACGCATACAGTTAACTCGGTTAATAACTACCATACAAATATTAGTAAATAAAAAAAAATAGTACCGTAAGGCAATCAAACCCGCTAGGTGTAGCGGTTGGCAGCAGGGTTGCCCTCACAAAATAAGAATGGATGACAGGATCCGATTCTGTCGCTTAGTACAAATTCCCGATATCGCCATTTTGTGATCGTAAATGTAAGTCGTTTAGAACATACCATTTACGGTGTGTGATTTAAAGTAGCCACATTTATGACGCGACTAGTGTCTTTCAAATTATCTACAGAATAGATCTTCTGTCATTTTCTGTGGTGGAACTGAAGCAGAGATCTAAGACGGTATAATGTGTGCACCGCTTATCGGAAGGCGACATGCAGTCTGCTGGCCGGAGGGTCGGAAGAAAAATTTATAAAAAAAAATATTATTGAAGATTTTTCTTTCAATTCTTCCTTCAAGATCGGTGAGGAAACGGATGAAGGTTGTGCTACTTCCTTCCTATTGTAGTGTATGCCAATGATATTGTATGCTAAGCAGTTTGCTTAATGTGTAATGATTACTGTGCTAAGAAATAGAGAAAACCAAAGAGCAATTTCTCAATATTTTTCCGCAAAACCAATAACTATAAAATAGAAAAATACTAGTCTGATTTATTAAAGTGTACTAGTGTACACTAGTACTACTAGTGTACTTTATTTAAGTGGTGGCCCAGTGGTATCGGTCCCGACTTACGAGTTGTAGGTCGTGGGTTCGAACCCAGCTTGGCGCATTACTTGTGTGTCATTTATTTATCACCACTGCTCTCAAAAACGGTGAAGGGAAAACATCTTGAGGAGGAAACCCGGGCATGTCCTATAACCATCAAATTCGAAGACATGTTACATCTGCCATTCCGCACTGGGCCCGCCGTGGTGGATTATGTCCCACTCCCTCTCACAAGAGCGGAGGCCTGTTGTCCAGCAGTGGGAAACGTTATAGGCATGATGATGATGATGATGAATTTATTAAAAAGGACTTATAATAAAATTGCACCTTATTTTTGTATCCACAAAAGTCAAGAAATTCTCAAGGTTTGATCAAAAGCAGTCACTTGGACACGGCATGGATTCTTGAAGATTATTGCTTAAAGTGCCTTGAATACCGACAGCTTAGATCTTGCGTCCTGATCCTGATGATCGACTGGTTTATCAAACTCTCAATATTATAAACGGTTTATAACTAAAACTTGTTTATGAGTTTTGAATGATCAACAAAGTAAATAAAAAAAAAAATAACCTTTAACAATGAAAAAACAATAATACTGGTGGTCAAAAAAAAAAACACACTAAAAAATTTTTGAGGTTATTTTACCTTTTAGGGTTGGTTTGAAGGCGTTACATTTTTTTTTTCCAGTGAGTTACGAGATGGCGCTAGACTGCTCTGTCATTTCCCCCTGGGAACCTGGTTTAAGTCGTTGTAATACCTTGTAGCCTACCATGACGTCTTGAATCGAGAATTGCACTGTGGGAAAGAGCCAGATACGAGTCGTCTAGCGCCATCTCGTTTCCACACTGGAATTATTCTCGCATGAAGACGTTATAGTTGGAGACGCCGAGAGAGAGAAGAAAAAATGGTAGAAAAAAAAACAGCTGGAATAAAATAATATCCCACATTATGCTGACCCTACAAAAAGCAAATATTCGTTCACATTATCGGTGCATCGGGTACATTTGAAATATTCATATGTAACAAGAAAGCATTAATGTTCAATGAAGGTTTTATCATACGAGCTTCACTGGCTCTCGCGTTCCATGCCAATTTACAAATTGTGATAACATTCATTTACTGTATTTATGGAGCAAATTCGTTTTAATGGCGGCTTTGTTCTAGGTTTTGTTTTTACTATGTTTCTTAGTTGTATGTATGAATGTTAAGGATTATTTATTATTATTATGTATTTACCAAAAGGCTTTTAAAATATTTTCTATTTTACAGACGCCAGCACCTACCTCAAACTGTCAAATTTCTTTAATAGATTTTCAACTTTATCACAATAGAGGAAGGTTAATGTCCGATTGGTAAAATTTGGCAGATTCGGGTAGGTTGACCTACTGGCGTCTGTATAAGATAAGATGATAAGTTAAATAACGTTTGTGTTGGAGTCCAGTTTGTTCTTGTACAATTTGTTCAACCACTGTTCAGCATTTTGATAAAAATTGTAAATGTGATCCACCACTTCAAAGAACCACCGAAGGCCAACCATTTCAAAGTCAACCAAGTCAAAGTGTACCGATAATTGTCTTTGATGTGGTTGATCTTCGGTAGATCAACTAACTACTTAACATATGAAGTTAAAGTCAGACTGATGATGGTAGTGTAGTGGCTACAAGCGCGACTGCTGTGCATGACGTCCTCAGTTCACTTCCAGGTAAAGCAACAATTTAAAAAAACTTTGCCCAGTATGAATTCCTCCTATATCGTGGTGCCTTTACAACACAAGAACTCATATACACAAACAACCAGATAAGCAAAAAACTACTTGTTAACCTTAAACAAATATTTATTCCGAGCTGGGATCGAACCCGAACACGCCCTGCGCAAGCAGAATTAGCACCATATTGGCCAACAAAAACAATCATAAATTAAGTAGTAATTCTTTTTATGATTTGCTACTGAGCCTCTTCAATTTCACTTCATTGTTTCCAAATACTTTAACACATTAAAACACAAGAGCTTCTTAAAACTTTTACTTCCAAAACACCGACACTTAGTTATCAGTAATCAATCGTAAAGATGCTTTTACATCGCACACTCAACTCGAATACATCACCGAATAAAATCACTTTACATCACATTATGAAACAATTGAAAATGATTTCAGCATCCTCTAAGTAACACATTGTATGGTACCCTTATGAAGTGGGAGCTTGAGCTTTAATAAATAAATTAACGGAATAAGCTTAGTCATTCGTTCGTATTCATTAATTAAGATCACACGCGAGGCTTATACCAATCTTGAGAACAATTGGCTTCGTATTTGGGGTAGGGTGACCATATTAGACAGTAATGGATGGAAATTATTTCTAAAAATATTCTCTCGTGTGATTAGCTCTTCTATTCTACACTTATGTGTATGAACATTTATTGACGGTAAACCTGTGGTGCAGATTCAACATATCCGTCATTCGCTTTGAAAAGGATTTGAAATTCTCAGTGTTGATCACTAAAAAAGCTTACTTACTCCAAAACATTGTGATGGGAATCGGAACCCTAAACTGCGTTTGGGTGGCCTGACATGCAATTGGCCGCCTGTTAATAATGTACTTGTCTCGCCACTTTCCTTAGACAAGAGGAAAATAAAAGGGTTAAAAACATTGCGGCTTTCCCCGGTACCAGTACTTACTATGTTTCTAATCTACTGATAAAATGAGATTTCTATCCTCTTCAAAATTTCTTACCACTTTACATTCCTACAAGGCGTTAAAGTTTTATTTGTGTAGAAACAAAAATATCCCAAAATTGCCAAAAGCAGCATGGTCACCCGACAGCCAAAACAACAAGACGTGAGTATTACTCTTACTCAAACTTTTGTATAGAATTTGTGGAAAGAAAGGAGACGGGCCCAAGTGGGAGGGGGGACGTATGGCTCAAGAGGAAGAGGGGGGAGGATGCTAATGATAACACACTCACACACAATTTCTTTTGTTTCCTAAACCACAGTTGCAAGAAACTGGAGTGTTATTTATCTTTCACTTGAGTATTCAAGAAAGATTTGAATTGTCGTGGTATGGTAATGAGAGAAAACCATGCTGTTTTATGTGGATAACTTTCTTCTATTGGACAAAAAATATTAGGCAACTTGTTTGAAGAATTTTCTGTCTAGTTTGTCTTTCGGTCGCAAGTTTGGGGTCTATAGTGTCGTAGGTTAATATCACCATTTCTAGTAGCAGTTCGATACCCCGAGTAGGGCATAAGCGTTTTTTTTTTACCTTGTGAAATCATCAAATGAGTCCTCCCACCCATACTGTCAGACTCTTACTGATCCACAGAGTCCTTCAGTAGCCCTTTACGTTCTAGGGTCACGGTAATTCGGTAACGCCGACGACATACGCTGTCTTAAAAAAATATCAATCACATTTGACGTCACGGATGGTGTACTGACTGCTGCCCTGCGTGTCGCGGATTCGATATTCCCACGCGGAAATAAACATGGCGAAACTATAAGGGTTCCTTGTTGACTACGGAACCCTAAAAATCATTTACAACACAAACACGAAGAACAGCAATTCTTAGTGCTATTTCAATGTTTTTTTTTAAATAAAACCTTTGCTACAAAACAATAGAGCACTATCCCCAAAAAATAACCATCCTTATCATAACACCTTACCCGAAAAACTTGCCGAAAAAAGAGGAAAACTCGGTAAACAAGCCCCCATTCCCCCGCCGTCGTCGTAGTCAGCAACAATGCCTTAATAATGGTTTTCGCGAATTTTGCAATACATTCATTAGGCCCTTTTGTTCATATATTTGGGGGTAGACAAAAATTATAACATACAGTGTATTGTGCGCCCGGCGACGCGGAATAAGTGGCGAATTGGGATAGGGCTGGCAAATGTACGGGTATGAATTTTCTTTTGAAAATTTTGCTGGATTTTTGGTAACATTCAAATGACATGACAATAGGGAAAAGGATTCATATCCATACACAAAAAAAACTACAGTTATGACTATAAATGGTTAATCATTATTATTACAGTATTTATTGTCAATTCAATAATAGTACCCGAGTCTGTTGTAAAATCGTGTGATATAAAATTAAATAAAAACTATTAGAAACCTATAAGCTATTAAAATCAAAGTTTAGTAGTGAAAGTTTTCATTTGGCTCTTCACGTCATTATTTTTTTAAAGTACGAAGGAGAATAGGTACAGGTATACTTAATTTTATACAGTCTTATTAGATAACCTACGTTTGTAATTTTTGAATAGGTTTAAATTTTGGGGAAACTTTTAATTTATTTACACTTTTCGCAGAAACAGGTTTTTTTGTTAAAAATGCGAACTTTCCAACTCGACAACCCTAGCATACGTCGCCTAAGATTTAAATGCGCCGAGGCGTCTCACGTTAATGCTAAGAAAACATCAGCCTACAGGGTGCTCTCAATTCATTCACGAACAGATAAACAAAATTGTTTCTGTGCTGCCTACTCTAGACAGTCATATGTTTCGGAAAATTTGGCGAGAACAAAACAAATGAAGATCGAGATGTTTGTGATTTTCTTATTGAACCTTTGTTGTGTTTTTTCTTCTGTTTCTATCTTATTCAGCCTATGCCAGCCGCTTACTGGAAACTTATTTAAAAACAAGAAAAGTAAGTATATAAAAACGTGGTAAAATAGCCCGTATTAATGAAATGTACCGTGACCTTGGAACGTAAAAGACTTTTGAAGGACCTCGTAGATTTTAGTCAATACAAGTCTGACAGTCCTTCCCATCCCGCCCTGAGAAGAAGGACTCATTTGTTGATTTTACCACGTATAAAGCAAAAAATAAAATAGTAGCACGTACAAACCTCATAATGGACTGTCACCCATCAATGGACTATCCTCGGCAAGCACATATTGACCTGTGCATTTTACACCTGTTATAATTTGTCCACAAATTCTTTTTATGTTCTGTCCAATGGCAATAAATAAAAACCTTGAATGGTTCAAGGAAGAATGTAGGTTACTGTTACTGTGTTAAATCACATAATTTAATGCGGTTAAAGGAAAAACCAATATTTACCGGTTGATGAGCAATTATTGACATGCCATGGTACGTAACAAGATATTGGTCAAATTAGGTAGGTAGCAATTAATTAATTAAGGCTTAAACGGTTACCACAATCAAATCTTGAGGAAAACACGGTGGTATAGACGTACTTTGTTGTGGTGATTTAGTATATTTAATAATAATATTTCACAACTATCACACAACGCCATCTAGTCCCAAGCTAAGCAGAGCTTGTGTTATGGGTACTAGACAACTAATAAACATACCTACTTATATATTTCTAAATACATACATTATAGATAAATTACACCCAGACACAGAACAAATGATCGTGCTCATCACACAAACATTTGTTCTGGGTGGGAATCGAACCCACGACCTCTGGCATAGCAGTCAGGGTCTCTAACCACTAGACTAACAGGCCAGTCAAATCATGAATCAACTCGAATGACTAAATTAAAATGTATCATTTCATTAAAATTAACATATTTTGCGATCGAAAGTCTAAGTAAACGAAAAAGCATAAAATTATTTACTTAATATAAAAAAAATGACTCCACTAGATACCTACTTAAAAAAAACACAAGTGTTAAATAACTTTTCTTTCGGAAGTCGGTGACTTTGTTTGTCTTTTTTGACACCGACTTCTGAAACAAACAAAAAAATAGGTTTTACGACTTACACTAATTGTCAATCGACTTCGAAAGAGAGGAGATTGTCAATTCGACGACATATTAATGGAAAAAAGCGTGATGTTACGAGTATATTGTGCTTGGTAGGATAAATAAAACTCAATCTATTGAGACCCTGGAGTTCTAGTAGACACTTAATAAAATGTATAGGGTACCAGCTCTTGCCCGAGAAGGTCGGATACTTTTCCACAGTAACCTCATACCGGGATAAAATGTAGGTATTCTATGTTAGTTATAAACTATATCTGTACCAATTTTCATCCAGATCCGTTTAGTAATTTTTTAGTGAGAGAAGAAACAGAGTGACACACGTCCAGCCTCAGACACTTTCGAATTTGTAAAAATGTTAAATTTTAATCACAGTAACAATATTTTAATGAAGAAATGTAAAGAAATCTTATTTACTTTAATTTATTTTAAATTAATTCGATGTTTCCCAACTCTTGAAGAGTTGCTACAAAATACAAAGAGCTTGCTTCCGCTACTCGTCGCTAGATGGCGTTACAATGCACGTTCTGAAGTTATAAACGTAGTCGAGTGATACACTGCAGTCGGTGGTAATTTGTGGGTTAGTTAAATCTATGTTATTATGAAGATATTATGATTATGTGTCAAAATTAATTGTATTTTATATAATGAACATAAATTATAAATAGGTATTTTTAATATCTAACCCTCGTCTTTATTCTGACATTCTTATTTAATAATTACAATATCATTCGGTAGACCAGTTACTGCATAATGTATCTTTACAGCAGCAAGTACATTTTAGATAGTGTTGAAAATACAAATCACCATAAATGCATTTAATTTACTATTTCAAACTTCAACTTTCTTTTATATTCAATTTGGATAAGGAAGGCTCTGTCCAATCCCTATGTCTATGGATTTAACCAAATATAGTCCACGCCACCACTCATGGCTTTTTGAAGCGCCACCAGTGTCTATTAATTACTACTATTTAAAAATTATGTCATCTCGGATTTTCCGCGGGTCATACTGTTAGTAATTACTTACTTACTAAAAATTATGTCATCTCGGATTTTCCGCGGGTCATGACTGTGGCGCGGACTTAAACTGTTCAATTACATCAAACTGATACTTCGAAAATCGATCATTTCTTTTACTAAACATCCAAATTCAAAATCAGAACACAAACAACCATTAAAACAAAAGAAAGCAAAGAAGAAAAAAAAAGGCATTCCACAATCAAAAGATGCCCAATTAACAAATCTATAGTCAGCCAGTCAGTTGTGATGACAACGCCGATTATAGAACAATAGTGTTATGATATCTGTTGACGTCTTATTAAACTTTGATATGTATGATCAGGTGATTAGGAGAGCAAAACATGCCGCTGGTCTGATGAAGAGATAAGTGGAAGAGTTCTTTGTAAAGGAGATTGCCTGGGGAAGTACCTAGAGAACTGGTAACATTAGGTTTCTTTTTGATAAGAGCCTGGCTATTCAAAATCTATACTAATATTATAAAACTAAAGAGTCTGTTTGGTTGAACGTGCTAATCTCAGGAACTGCTGATGGTTAGAATTTAAAAAATCATTTTCATGTTTGACAGCCCAATTTTTGAAGGAGGCCATTTAATTTAACGCTTTTTCATGTGTGATCAAATGAGTCCTTCCCATCCAGAAAGGCGCGGGAGTGACTGTCAGACTCGTACTGACTAAAATCCACGGTGATCCTACTCTAGCTCTAAACTTTTTAGGGTCACAGTTACTTGATAAGACAGTCCCGCAACTCCGTCTGGACTTCTAAGGGGGGCCCGTACGTCAAATTGGAGCCGAGCAGCGGATGAAACCGCGGGAAACGGCTAGTATTTTATTATATTAAGAAATTCGAAGCTGTGAAGCATAGTTACAGTGGCAGGGCTGGATTCGCGGGATTGTTTTCAGCCCTGACCCCGGAACACAAAGGACAACTGAAGGAACATGATTGTTTTAAGTCATTACGTCACTGACTATTCCCGTACTCCACTGCGAATTAGTCATTTAATGATCAGTTTTTTTTAATATGGTAATGACCATATTAAAAAAAAACTGTAACTGTTGTTTTCCTTGGATGCTATTTTTTTATTATTCATTATATTAAATAATTATATGCATTTCAGGATGTCGGTTTGGTTGAGGTTTAGAAGTTAAAAGGTCTCAATAAAGAAAGTAATTTATAAAAGTTACGTTCTAGAAGAACTAGCAATAAATCGACTCATACCATGATATGACTAAGTAGGTATCTACTTAAAACAGAACAAAAAAGCTCTCGATTTCGTAGAAGCACACATTAAAAAAAAGAAGTGAATCAAATTCAATCATTTGTCACAACACTAAAGTTAAGTCATTCATCCCAGGACTTGAAAAAAACTACACGCGTTTAGTAAAGACACGTCAAGCAAAAAGTATCGATTCTCGAACGAGTTCTCGATTTAAAATCGGATAATAGACAGGATGTGGTCGTCCCGTCCGAACGCACATGCATTTCGAAAAACAAATGAATCACAGAAACGGTACCACATCCTTATCTTAAAGACACACGGTTTATTTTTAAATGGTAGTTCGTTTTGTAACGGTAAACATAATATTGTAAGGTCGCGTGCGTGCAAATCGATTATCGAAAGGATTAACGATTAACGTGATTGGAGATCACGGGGTCAGTCTCAAGATACATCTGCTCATATGAAGGAAGGGTAATGAAATGAGGTAGTGGCAATTAATGGCTTTATCGAGAAATTAATTACCTAACTAATGTTGTAGTTTAATTAAGCAATTAGGATGTTGTGAATTAGCTTTAAAAACTTGTTGAAGCATTTGAAAGCTGTTCGTGGAAATGATGTTATTTAATAAGCATAAGTAAGCATTTTATAGTGCTTTTAGCTTGCTTGTAATGTAAAAATGAGTTTTAGTGCTTCTTGAATTAACAGAGCAGTAATGCCCTAGTGGTAACAAGTGCAACTTACGATTATGGAGGCCGCGAAATCAATACCCGTGAGGCGCATTACTTAGTGTAGGTACTTTATTTCATCACCAGTGCTCTCAAAAAGAAGGAAAATGTCGTGAAAGACGGGATATCCTAGAACTAAAAAATTCGGAACATGTGGACATTACGGAGAATAATATACTAATATAATATAATATTCGACAACCACACAACGGCAGTTTAAGCTAAGCCGCTTTGTTATGAGGTAACTAGACACTGATAAACTCTTTATATTAATTGTAACAGTTTATGGCATTGGGCATTGGGCCCTATAGAGGGAAGGCACTGTTCCAGCAGTCGGAACATTTTAGGCTGATAATGCTATGCTTATGATATTTAGACCAACTATGTTCGCAAAATAACCTTTCTAGTATAAAACATGCAAATTCAGTTCTAGCGGAGCATTGTTCTCATAAAAACGTACGTAAATCTTCGATAGTGTTTATTACGTTCCAATATAAGTAAATAGCATGTTGTAGAGTCTTATCTCCGGACCGATCGCCAGTTCTTGCTCTCGTTCAAGCACTAACATTACCCAAACTGAATCGTTCCCACGGCGTCTGCACATCACTCTTCTTCAACTATCGTTCGAATTTATCGCAAAGAATAAACAGCTTTATGTCAGGTAAACAAAGTGTAATTTTGTTTACCAAAGATTCTTATTAAAGATACGTTAAGCATAACAGTGTTCGAATTTTGAGATCCGTTGTTTTAGATTTTGCTTTGTGAATTTAAACTTTAGAAAGTAGTACTTTAGGTTGATTTTTAGGTGTTGTGAAAGTGACAGCTGAGTCCGTTTCAGCATAGCGAATGTATGTAATACAGTATTCAAATATTTCGTGAATCATGCGCATCCGTGTGTATAATTACGTTTTTAAGATCAGTTCTTTTCCAGGGGTTCTAAATGTTGAATCTTTACTAGCCTAGACCATTATTGTTTTTTTTTTTTTTTCGATTTTATTTCCTAACAATGACAGAAACACTTCATGTCCTATACAGTTATAGGACATGAAGTTTTTCTGTCATGAGTGAGGTCAGTACCTCACTTGCGTAAATTTATAACCCCGACCTACCACCGTGGCCCCTCGTCGTTAATTTTTCCGACTTTTTGAACAAAAACTGTGACAGCTCACTTAGTTCAAATAGTTTTATATCAGATTTTACGGGCGTAGTCCTTGATCGGACGGCGAGCTGTACCATTTCAGTGATAAAGAACCGGCCACCTTGCGAAGATCGTCATTTGACCTAGCCTGAGGGGCACATCAGCGCCGCGAACAGAACGCAGCGGGCAACAGGGTGCATTTTTAGTCAGAATCTGATTCTTTTTCTTTTTTTTCTGATCAAGTACAAAGTTGACGACCTCTGTTCAGTAACGGGTCTTGCGTAGCTCGGTAGCGGGTTCGAATCCAGCGTCACGCCGCAACTGATCTGTGACCTCTTAATGAGACATCTGCCTTATTGCTGTGAATCTGACGGGATTTTTGAATTGTTTCAAATTATGTGCTTTACTGGTTTTTTGTTAAGGTTGAAATTTGAATGAAGGATATTTGATTGGATGATAATTTAGTGTGGACAGATAAAAGGTACCAAAACTTACCTGTTCTGAAATAAAAGTAAGTATTAGTAAGGTTAAAGACTCGTATTTTCAAAATTGCTCGTATTTAATCGTAAAACCTAAAATCATTGAGAATAGTATGACTTTAGTCTAGTTAAAACGTGCCTTTAAAGCCACAAATTACTGTACTCGAACCCAAAACCACACATTCAGCTGCCACTCTAACAACCATTAAACCAATCGGCTACAAAACCAGGTGTGACCATAACCACCTTGATACGTTAACAATTATCATTCCAAATACAAAATAATCGATTCTAAATTCAAATCTATCGAAGGGTCAGCCATGATTGGTATTTGAGAACGCGTACCAGCAAGCGTGCCGTTCTCTCATGCATATTTAGTGCGTGTGTGTGTTGTTTGTGTGTGTGTGTGTGTGTGTGTGTGTGTTAATTATTGTCATTGAGTAGGCGTGGTCAAAGGTACGGTATGGGATACTGGCCCTTTATGATGGCTGTGATTGTGAAGTCGTGACGTGTTGCGGGTAGTGCGAAAATGTGAATTAAATGTATGTCTGTACAGTTATTATTAATTTCGTACTATTACAAACGGAAAGTCTGCTTTACCGTGTGGGTTGAAATCATCTACACTCGTTACTGGGGTACCTACAGCGATTGCTGAAACCCACTGTGCATAACTTTTAGATTTTAGAAGCTTGTAATAAAGCTTTGCTTATAATAAAGACTTCTTTTATATAAAAAAGTGTCTTTATGAAAAAAGGATGATGATGGGAAATTTTCCGATAGCTAACTTTGGGGTCTTCAAGTTATCAGTGAACTGCTTGAAACCGTCGACCACATCTACGCGTACAATCAGGCTAGATAGTGGTCAAAACGCGAATCTATCGTTAAATAAAAAAAAACATATACATATATACTAATTGATACTCAAATACTATTTTTATTCAAATTTGCATCTAAGAGTAACCTGCGGGTTCTCTTGAAGGGCTGATATGAAATATAGCAAGATGGAGCTAAGGACAGTTTAGCAGTTAAGACATCAGACAGACGAGCAAGAAATCTTAATTTGAAAACACAAAAAACAAACCTCGCATGATAACGAAAAAAAGTGGGAATATATTCCTCTTATCTTCACGATATCTCTTTAACCAAACTCACATTACCCCATCCCTAACAAAACGAATTACCCACAACATTGTCCGGCCATTTACCGAAATGCCCCATAGTTATTATTGTCAGCAACCGATACATGCATTGATTTATAACAGTCTCAGCCCCCACACGATGGCTGACCGATTTAGATAAAACACGCTGTATATACCGAACTAACTTATCTTTTGCTGTCCTCAAACTGCAAAACAGACGATATTCAACTTTATCCTCTGAAGAATATAGTTGATACGTGTGTGTGTCAAGTGCAGAGTTATCGTGGTATATTGTATGCAAAATGGACGCCATAAGAAATGCCGATACAACAAATAGTACGTTGGAATACTGATTTATTTGAAGACTGTATCTGGGACAAATGTATTTGATACTGATTTTGGTGCTTTACTTTGTTTTAAAGTGCGTCATGCCCAGTGGTATCGGTCCCGATTTACGAGTTGTAGGTCGTGGGTTCGATTCCCTCCACGGGCATTATTTTGTGTAATTTATTTCATCACCACTGCTCTCAAAATGGTGAAGGAAAACATCGTGAGGGAACCGGCATGTGCTAGAACCAAAAATTCGGAGATGTGAGACATCCACCAATCCGCACTGGGCCCGCGTCGTGTATTATGGCTCACTCCCTCTCTCAGAGAGGAGGCCTGTGTCCAAGCAGTGAGAACATTATAGGATGATGATGATGTGTTGGAAAGAGACGTAGGATATCTGTGAAAATTATTGTGGTTGTACGTGGGTGTGGTGCAGTCTTAACATTAACAAAGTAGAAGTTTTTTTTATCGTAGTAAAATTATCCAGTAAGTCCCCCTAAGCAGGACGAGACGGGACGAGATCCCGACTGTGAGACTTGTACACACTAAAATTCACGGTGATCCTTCAATAGCCCTTTACGTTCCAGGGCCACAGTTACCTGATGAGACTGCCCCTCGACGCCAGAAGGCTCTGACTCACTATTGATTGCTGACAGCTCTTTGAGGCGGCCGTGGAACACAACGCGCCGTCAACCCAAGCATGCTCCATGGTCGGATGGCGAGTCACAAACTACTCGCCGTCCGCATACCCGACAGTTGCACCCAAGACCTCATATTTTGTAGATAGACTGTTAGACCAACGAGGTAACACCACAATGGGTCACCCTAGTAACTTCATTCAAGCGCCAAAATAACCTTGTACAGCTGTATAATTGCATTCGCAACAATTTGAACCTGTTTTTGTTTTAATTTTAGATTTAAGGTACATTGTCTTATTACTTGCGAATCTTGTAAATGGCAAATGTCAGTGCAATTGTTCTTAATAATATATGTATTAGTCTGTAAGCTTTCCAAACATTAAATGAATGAATTTTATTGTTATCATAAAACTAAAAGAAAGATTATATCATTTAATCTCAGTATCTCCTTCTGCCAATTAAATGCTACACTAGCTAACTACAACTTCCAAAGCGTTAAAACCAGTATAAACAGACTGTTGAATGTGTGGAAAGATCATACAAAGTGAGGCCAAGATAAACTGTTTTTTTATAACTTGATGAGTAGCCGTGTGTACACCGTAGGGCATTTCATACAATTTTTAAGTATTTAAAATGACTGAACTAGTTTTAATGAATCTTCACAAATATAAAAAGGAAACATAGGTTTAAAAAGTTAATAGAAAACATTTATGACATTATATCTTATTTAAAAAGAAGTGACTAATAGTTTAGTTTTATTATATTCTGCCGTGCAGGCCATAAAACGCAGTAACAGCATTTTTGTCATTTTTTTGTTGAATATTGAACCTTAATGGTCATGTTATAAGGAACATGAATATCTAATCAGGTATTTGTTAGCATGCTTTAAACGGTTAAAAAATCAAATTAATGTAAGCAGTAAAAGTTTTTCAGTGCCTGAAAATATTACAATACCAACTAAAATACAGTTATAGCAGTTACGTCTACCACGACCCCTCACTTTACCAAGTTAAACGCAGTAAATATCAATATTACCACAAAAAATCTGTATTCTACACCCAAAAAAATATTAAGGAATATAAATTAAAACGCAGTGAGTAGTTTTTGTGCCAAAAAAGTTAATACTGCATGATTGGTCACTAGTTTATTTCACATGAACTACATATTAATATGCAGCAAAGTAATAAAATGTGGTATTTTATTTAGTGCTATTGAAGTAATTTTATATCGTGAAAACCAACTTAAGTGCAGTATGTTCATTATTTACTGCAGTATACTCGGTATTATCAAAAGATTAAAATAACTTAAATACTAATTAAAACACAGTATGACACTCTGTTACTGTATTTTAATTGACAACTTGAACGATTTTACTAATTTCACTGGAGGTACAGGTCATATTTTACTGCGTTCTAGTCAGAATTTGTCGCTAAATCTCTCTCTCAATCAGTCGAATTCTTCTTATTTACCACAAAAACCCAAGAAAAAATCAGGGGAAATTTTCGAGCTAGAGTGAATTTGTGAAAACAATCAGTAACTTTTGTGTACAATTTAGTGTATTCCCATGTTTTTTGTATCTTTTTTTTTATTTTCTAGAAAACTTTGGTAAGAAAGAAGGTAAAACGTTTATCTTCACAATAAAGTTATTTGCATGTATATAGATCTCTTGGTTTCAAAGATATTTGGATTTTATTGTACTACTGAAAATGTACATTTTCAGTTCGGCCGATTAAAAAACAAAAAGGCCGCCATTTGCGAAGTGTTTTTTTATAAGCAGATTTGTCGATATAAATGGGTCTAAATACCCCCTTAAAGTATCTATAGTCGGAAACCAAATACTGTCGGTATATAAATCAATGTGCCATTTAATTGAAAAATCCCATGTTTCTGTGTCAGTCATATAGAAACAAAGTTAAAAGAGGAAGAACACTCAACAATGATAAGTAATCATCTACGCATTTGTATTTTGCCCACGATTTTATTGACTTTTGTACATTGGAAAGTTTTAAGTAAATCCAGTCAGATTAAATTATTTTCATAGAAACTTTAATCCCATTTTTAAACCTCATAGGGGATGAATTTTCAAAAATCCGCATTTTTAAACCTCATAGGGGATGAATTTTCAAAAATCCGCCCTTGGTACTTCATTTATGGAATGGAATTGAAAAAAAGAATTTGGAATACTTGTGCAAAATTTTATACTTCTACACCTAGCGGTTTTGGCTGGGCGTTGATCCATCAGTCAGTCAGCCAGTTAGTTTTTTCTTTTATACAGGGATTTTTTGTATGTATTGCGGATATTTGTTTTCTGTTGTTATAATGAATAAAATACATTTTCATATTAATTTTTTTTCTTCTTAATTTAGGAAGATAAAGACAATAACACTGAATCGAGTGGAAAGAACTTGATGTGATCATAAATTAACTTGTTTTTTCAGTTGTCCTTTACTTTAGACACCTTAGCGTCTAATACGCATTCGGTAAAACAAGTTTCATGAGTCTAAATAAACGAAATATACGTAACGTATAAATATCATTTGTTGTTGGATTTCATTGTCTTTAAACTTCTCTTAGACATTGTCATAAAGTCAGCTGTTGAAGCATTATGTGAAAAAGAACGACCAGACCCCTTCAATCTTAGATAGTAGCTAACGCAGACACTCCTTGAGATCGAAAATATAATTTTTTCATGAGCAGCATATAGTTAAGAAATATAAAAAAAAATTACACCACCTTTTGTAGGGCAAAACTCGGCGTTGACTGGACTTAAAACATCAATTTTATATGCAACGTATAACGTTAATAGCGCACAATCTCTCGTGGAATAACTCAGCCCATATTACCGAAACAATGTTTGTTTTAAGATTTTTGGAATTTCGCAATAAAAATTATTTTTAATACTGAGAAGCCCGATCAATTTCTCATTTTGTATGAAAAAGCAAAATTTTGTTTTGAGAGTTTCCATAAGTCTTAGAACAAATATTGTTCAGTAACATGGGCTGATTTACCACACGAGAGGTTGTGCGCTATTAAAGTTACACGTTGTATAAATAAATGTATTTTTTTTCTGTAAATTCCTACCTTAAACATACTAATATAATACTAAGAAAGAAATTGTTATATTTATACTTATACTACATGTGCATTAGTTCAAGACACAAATTAAAATGCAGACAAGAATGCAGTATCGAGTATTTTTACCGCATTTTAATCTGCATATGAGTAACTTTTTGCGTGCAGTAACTGCTATGATTTTAAAAAATCCGATTTTAATTAAAATCTAATAAATTAAATTAACATTTGTTTTTGTAAATACCATCTTTGGTGTCACTTAGTCCTCCTAGCAATAAAAGTAGGCACCATAAACATTAATAATACTAAAAGAAACAGTGTTAAAAAGTTTTTCGCGGTTTTCTCGAAACTGCTTTTTTCCTCTTACTGCACTTTAGGGCCTGCACGGCAGTATTGTAGGCATTTATAACCCCATTGTTAATTTTGTTTTAAGTTGTAGATTAAGTATTTAATGTAAAAACCCATAAAAAATAATGTAAGACATAAAATTGGTATAATCTCACTGAAACTCTATCGATAAAAAGATTTTAGACGTATGCGACCTGCAGGGCTATCGGCTAACTTGATAGTCTCTGAACAGCGCGCAGCGGTTGTCCACTGAACTTGGATGGCTTGATACCTGTTACGAGGCTAAGTTGAGGAGTGGAGTGCCTCAAGAGCGTTAGAATACTTGATTTTAGGGCACATCTACATTTATCAGTTTCATTGCAAATGCAAAAGCAAATACGAAATTTACCTTTTGACAGCTATTTGATAATCACCACCGAGATACGCAATTTGTATGAAGTTTCATTTAAATCAATCAAGTCATTCTGAAAAAATAAAGACTTCAAAGTTTGTATGGAACATCGTTCACTCCTAACTATACACTGAGGAATCTATTATCAATTAAGCAAATGGGCAATAAGGGAGCGTGTGAGGTGCAATCGCCGGTTAAAGTAACGCCAGTTTAATGTAACGGAAGGTTAATTAAGACCGTTAAACTCGATTATCGTTAACATAGTCGGGATTTTCTTTCCCATAATGAGGCGAGGTCTGTATGTGATAGTAAGGATGTGTTAGAAGGACAAAAGGTCAGAGTTTTACTTGAATTTAAATGACAGGATATAGTAGCTTTTCAAAGTGCTCGCAAAATCTATTTTATTTTGCACTTTCTATGGAATTAAATGGATTTGGATTGCGAGAGCATCAAATGTGTAGTTCAAACTAAAAAAAATGCATATTAACTATCCTAGTAACGTTTCAAGTAAAATTAAGATTAGATTGAAGGTAGATTTCCAACAAAAATCGATAAAATGTTTCGCACATTTTCCAACTTTAAATGCATCCGCCGCGGGACTTTATTTTTGGGATGGTAAAATTGTCAGATGTGTCACACTGGGTTGAGCGAAAGGGTCTATCAGACTCTTATTTACTCAAAATCAGGCCTGTTTCTTTAATTGGTCGTATAGCCTTCCTCGACATAATGGGCTATCGACCCAGAAATATTTTTTTAATTCGACGAAACAATCTTTTCAGTTTTATAATACTTAATTAGTATCATAGATAGCTTTGCCATTCTTAGTGAAACCTTCCATACTTTCTATTCCCATTATCTTAGTAAACCTTCCTCACAATATTGACCAAATACATAACAGGCAGAAGTAAACTTCAACTAAAATATTAATCCAATAAAATAAAAAAACACAAATACAATCCTTTAGACTCTAATCCAAAACACCAAAGACAAACTTCTACATCCATCTTCAAACATACAAATCCATCGAACGAGCTACGGAAACTCGATAATCGCTCGCTAACGATACATCGGTAGGTGTCTAGCGAATTATCGAGTCGAATCGAATCGAATAGAATATAATTATTAATACGTGAGAATGGGCCGACTTAGTTTGGAGATGTCTGCCGTTCTAAATCAGTGCAACAATGCGACTCTGGGTTGCTCTGATTTGCTTGTAGGTGTGCGTTGGAATTGTGTGGATAAGGCGTTGATATAATAATATTGTTTTGTTAAGGGACACCTTCGCTGTTGAACGTAACGACAGAAAATCACTAATGTGATGGAACTTTTGCCTTTTTTTACTAAAAGCTATGGGTCCACATTGGTTCTGCTCAGTAGTGCGGTGAAGAAGGCTAAACAGTAACAGTGATATTTTCGTCACGAAGACTACCTATTTACCATAAATATTGTTTGTTTGCCCAAAACACATGACAAGTTGGGATTTCGCAGCATTCAAGGCTGGAGGGACTGTCAGACTTGTATTGTGTTTCACAGCAGTAATACGATTTTAGCACAATGAAGCACTTTATGGACACCACTGTTGACCCAAACCCCATAAGAACTTAGAATTCGAAGAAGTGACCAAACCGATCACTTCTTAGAATTCTAAGTTTCGAAGAAGCTATCATTTGAACGTTAGAAGTCTACTCTTTCTCATCCTGCAACAATTATGACTTATTTGTCTTATCATTTTAAAAAAGCAATCAAATAGCAGAAACCTATAGACTGGCACTATTGAAATCATGATGTAGCAACATATTAAATATCGGCACGGTTGGTGCTATGGCTGATCAATTCAACTGCTGTACTGAGTGTTGCTGGACCGATTCCCGCACGTAGCAAATATTTGCATGATCTACAAGTAGTTGTTTCGGGTCTGGGCGTTTGTGTATATGATTTTATTTGTCTGTTAAAGAACCCACGACACAGGGGTAAAACCTAGTGTGGGTTGCTAAAAAAAACAAATCTAAAGCCTAGTCCACACAAATCTATCCCCAAGCGGAGACGCGCGGACAGTAGACTAGACATCACAAAGTCCGTTCGGATCGGCTTATCTCTCACTGCGCATTTCCCGCTCCGCCTGAGCCAAGTATGCGTCATTCTGCACACAGCAGACATCGTTGTATCTCATCTTAATATCTGTGATTTGTATGTTATTGGTGACAGAGATTATGTTGTGACGAAAATTTTGATCATGAGTGTGGATGACTCTTATTTGTTGCAGGGAAAGGCATGATCAATAAGCTAAATAGTTACTACCGCACAGGCTGGTCTACGAGGTAAAGCCGCGCTTGCCGAGGTTGGTCTGTGGATAGGTGACCATATTCTGTCATAGCGAATTTCCCCTATAGCACGAAAAGCACGTAAAGCCGTTGGTCCTGGGGGCCGATTCTCCGTTTCAGAGATGGTGTCGAACTCGACAGAAATTTCTAATGACGTCATTTTTTCGACAAATTTTACTGAACTCTAACGTTAGCCTTCGACAAATGGCCAATTTGACGTATCAACTTTTAAAATTTGTCGAAAAAATGACGTCATTAGAATTTTTTGTCGAGTTCGACACCATCTCTAAAACCGAGAATCGGCCCCCTGGTTGTCATTTGTAGATCTTTGACAGTCGTTACTATTAGTCAGAAGCTCTAGAGCCTGACAAGTTATCGTACCATAGGGTATCGTATTACTGATCTACTGAGTTGTGGAGGTCCGTTATACTGAAAAGGCCTAGGCAGATGATGATGATTATCAATAATTCCTTCCGCCCTGTGAGGAGGGAAGGTACTGTCGGACTAATACTGACTATTTACCCACCGTGATCCTTCAGTAGCTCTTTATGTACCTACCGGAGTCGCGTTATACGTGTATCCCGCGACATAAACGTGTGCCTACGATGCGATAGTGTACCTATTATACTGTAAAAAATCGAATAAGTCCGTCATTTAGTACTACATTTATTCGGTTTTTTTTTAACAATCACCTGCCAGTCTAAAATGATCAAATTTACGAATACCAACTTTCAAAAATTCAAAAGCTGAAAATCCTCTAATATTTATTTGACCTAACCCACAACAAATTTGAATCACGTTTAATGCCCTTAATCCCCGATCCCGATCCAGATCCAATTCGCTCATCCCGTCGGCCGGCGCACGCGCATTGGCTCAACCGCTCGTGACTTTCACAGACATTTTATTACCATAATTTAAAACAAATATCTGATTGTGTGTACCGGGCATTAAAGTGTTAAACTGAACAGTAGGGGTGGGTATATCCTTGTTTTGCAAGGAGCTGGAAATTAAAAATATTCAGGATCGAGTTTTTTTTTGGGTTTTCACCAACTCGATACAATAGAGACCGGACACACGTGTGGTGGGGGGACCGTATTTTCGAATAGTCACCATCATGTGTCCCTTTTGAAATGATGATGTGGTAGGTTTGTAGATCACCGAGTGCCATTCATTAGAATATTCAGATAATCGTGGAACCAGGATGTGTGATAGAAGATAGGCAAGACTTTTGCCCAAAAGTGGGGGTTCAAGGGTGAAGGGTTGAAACTTTCCCGGATGACGCAACGTAGGCAGGCTTCTCACTATGTGGTCAGATAACTTGAGAGTCGTGAGTAAACCGCTTTATGCAACTGGCATTGTCGGCGCGGTGGTCTATGGGGAGGATTATGTTCAGCAGTGGTCTTCTTCCGGCAGATAATGATGATGGTACTTTTAATTGCAGAGTTTTCTTTCAAACGCAGTTCATATGCAATACTACATTTTCATTTTCCAAAACCACAGACAATCTCACTCCATTTCTCTCCAAAAATAAAACCGATACCAAAATGTCTTTATTAACAACGTTGTCAGTTTAGATTCCCCGTTCTTGCTAACCCTGGCAGCGGCAATAAACATTCCTCGCGCGAGTCACGGCGCCCAGACCATCACGGCACACACATGGGGGCCGAAGGCGCGGTGCACACCGACGCTAGCCCCGTGTGTGTACAACGCCTTATAGTACGGGAGATGGGTTGTAAAAGAAGAGTGATCGAATTCGTCAGGGAAAACACTTCGTGACCTGGGTGGGTACTATCAAAGATTTAAACACCAATCAGGCATCAGTCTACTCATTGGTTCTAATCATTTGGATCCGCAAGTCATAATTTTTAAGCTTCTACAGACTGATTTGACACATGAAAATGTTCCTAATAACTGGAAGGTGCAACTGATAGTCATAATGTTAAGTGTGAAGCGTAGGCTACTCAAATAAAGGGGAAAACATAGATTATACACAAAACTACATAAAATGCTTTATAAGCCAGATTTTCCAGAAATAGACACAAGAGGCAACACATCGTCAAAAAACAGGGAATTACTTAACGTGGAGGGAATACTGAGGAGAGAAGAAATTGAAGTAAGTCATGAATCTTTCTTTTTAACTTAAATAAACAGTCATGAAAACGGACTATAAACTTAATGCGAAAACAAAGTCAATCAATAACAAAGCATAGAACAGCTCCTTAGCAAGAAATACCTGCAACAAAATCCCAGGCTCCTTGCCTACAAAAGCGCTAAGAACTGTCGTAGGCGATACAAGTGCTTCGTGCCGCATGCCCCGGGCACGGATCTTGGACGCAATCTTTATAAGGTGGTAAAACATATATTTAATGCTAAATGTCCGACACGAACGGCCATTTTGTGAGAAACGGCTCTAGTGTGATCTTTACACTTGCTTAGCTATTAACTTTGTTAGAATATTTGGATAGTAAAGTGTAGATCGTGTGGGGAAGTAGTATGAGTCTTTGTATGGAAATTACTGGGTTCGTGTGTGATAGTTTTATGGGTTTTGAGAATTTATGTCGGCTTTAGGGTCTAACCAGAGGTCTATTTGTTAAGACTAGCAGGTGATTCGGACAGACATTACGACAGTTCTCGACATTTTATCTGTCAAATTAAAACTTCAAAGATTATCATAATTTTACCTAATTGTATAGTCAGTTACAGTTCAGTTACTAAAAGCAATTTTGAGACATAACATGAAAAAGTAAGTTCACATTTCGAGTTAATAATTGGCACCTATTCATCGCAGCCTGAGGACTGTATGTGGTGACTTTTTGTTTATTAATTGTAATAAAAACAGGACAAGTACAAGTCAATTAATTATATCCGTATGACATGTACTGAGGACGTAACAGTTTATTGGGTGTTAAAAAACACCAAATGATTGTTCCTATCCAGTACGGATTAGATTGTCAGACTTGTAACGACCCTTTTCGTTCCAGGGTTGTTTATGTAAGTTAAATTATTCGTTTGAGAGTCGAACAGTTAATTAAAAAAAAGTCTTGTTTTAATGTTTAAAAAGATCCTCAAATTCAAGCCAAAAACAATCCATCCCAAATCGGTATTGCAACAATTTCCAATCATCCACCTTCACGAATTCCAAGGCCATTCCCGCCCAATCCAGGGTGAAATTAAGGACAAAACAATCGTTTATATCCAAAGGAAATAGGGCAGTGCGAAGTCCAAGACAATAAATCTACCGATCTCTAGCCATCCAGTCCAGATAATGTATTTCAGTTCGGACCTTACACTTACTTCGGCAATTTGCGGGAACCTTTGTGCCCTTAAGATATCTCGACAGACAATTGTACGGGGGTATACCGTTTTGATAGGCTAGAGTTGGGTGGAGTATGATTTGTATCAATTTAGTGTGTTCAAGGCAGGTTTTTGATGGTGTGTTGAAGAGTTACTTTTCTTTTCTTTACTTTAGTTTTTAAATCAATGAAATACAATATGACACGAGTGTGGATTTTTAACATCACCATATCTTTTTTGTTGATCACAATGGGAACAAAGTACATTAAAAGACCTATTTTTTAATATGTACGTCCTCTATGGATTGCCCACTGCACCACATGGAGAGACTTTTTTTAGTTTTGTTCAGCCTACACTGTCCCACTGCTGTGCAAAGGCCTCCCACAAGTCTTTCCAAGTGTTCCTTGTCCAGCGCCACTTCAACCCATCCCACACGGTATGAGTCCAGCTCGTCTCGCCGTCTATCTCCAGGCAACTTTATTGCTTGGAATGTGCTTTTATAAGTATTGTGAAACTAAACTAATGGTAAACTTCATAGCTAAATTTTTGCAAACATCTTTAAAGAGTCACTTCCTTTCGAAAAATCGTACTATTCTAAATCAGCTGCTGGTCACTCCAACGAAACAAACAGCTCTATACGAATCCCCAACCAAACTTATCGCCGCCTACGTGATATATCCCCGTCTCTAGGAAGGGCTAAGGTCTGAGCCCATTTACAAATCACAAACACTGACCACCCCCTGCCACCCCTTTCACCCCCCTCACAATTATATACAACCCTTAGTTCACCTTGCGTAACGTTGAAATATCTGTTGGATTTGTATTACGTAGTAATTGTGTTAACTGGGTGTTTAATATTAATGTGTTGTTCAGATGTTTACGGAATATGGACCGGCTAAAGGTCTTTTAAATTTTGATATTTTATTTCTTTGGACATGGGGATAAAAATCAGCAGCGTTTTTTTTTTGGTTGTTGTAGAAAATACAAAAAGCCTTGAAAGAAATTGTCGCTTTTCTAAGTCACTAGGATGAAGGACTATGATCTCGAGGATCGCGCACGCAACAGTGCAAGTGGTATCGCAGCACTGCTAATCCACATTTATTATTTATTTATTTATTTAAACTTTATGCACAGTTACAAAAAACATGTACAAAGGCGGACTTAATGCCTTGGGCATTATCTACCAGTCTACCTTAGGGTGATGCAGAGACAAAGACAAAGTAGGTGCAACATACAAGACAATTACTTAATAATGAGATCAATATAAATTAGTACATATATACAATACATATATACATAGAATACATACATACATACAATACATACATACATACACAATTTAGAGAAATGAATATTATCTATAGAAACAGTAATTTAAGGTGATGAATAAAAAACTATCCATACTGTAATAATAACGATGGTTTACTATAGTAGCTTAGTATTCAACCCCAACTTTTTATGAGATTTATATTCATGAAATGAGTCCTCCCCATCCTGAGTGAAGCGGAAAGTGTCAGTTAAACTTAACTTACTGACAAAAATCCATCCTGTTCCTTTAACTGCCCTTTACGTTCCAGAGCTGCAGTAATATTCCGAAACAGTCTAACCTCTTTATGTTCAACATTTAAATTGCCTTCACTCCAAGAATCATTCCAATATATTCAGTAGCACCTTATCACCCACCCTTTCCTTGACCAACGCATTTGAATAACTATCACAACTTAATTCTTCAGATAAAGACATCCGCCATGTTGGGTGCGGCCGCTTCCGCCGGATGTCCAACTTGGACGGATATTCAAACTCGGCCGGAACTAGACGGTATTGCGACATACATTTCGAATTTCGAATGGCTATTGTTTGAATGGGGTGTAGTTGGTGTGTGACTTTAATGTATGGATTTTGAGGGTAGTTGTGGTTATGTGTGCGGATTGAGTTGTTCTTATCCGGTGATGTATGGATCTGGATTGATGTTTAGTAATGGTTTTCTTCTGTAAGCGTATTGGTATATCAAAATCCGGATCAGAAACCTTAATAGTACCACGTCTTAAGTGTCACATAAAAAATTCAAAGAAATTATTTCATCATACATACATTGTACTTTCCATGCATAAATAGAGGGAGCCCAGTAAGTTGTTGTGGATAAAACTTGCAGAAAAAATAAAACGTCATAATAAGATTCCGGCATTTATTATAAATGGCCTTTTTATGGTGTTTAAATCACGACATCAAATGAGTCCTCCTAGTCCCGCGGCGGGACGGGAGGGACAGTCAGACTTGTGTACTGACTAAACTCCACAGTTATCCTTCGAAAGCCCGTTACGTTACAGGTCCACGGTTAACTAATCAGAAAAACCGCGACCCATACTACATGGCTTGAACCACAAATCAGAAGTGGACGTTTCAAAATAAACTAAAAGTCATCAACAAACGACTTCAGTCGAGATGAAAACTCTCTTATAACTCACTCAGTAATATCCTAGATTAGTTGAAGTATACAAACAATTACAGTACCTAGAGAACTTTGCTTCTGTAGATACCTGTTATAAATGACAATGTAACCGCTTATAAAGTGCACAGTGGAATTTAGTGCAGTTTTTATTAACTTTTGAAACATTTGGAATGTGAACGGACGACGCAGGGCGATTTCCGGCCACAGTAGGCGCGGACGGCGAGTAATGGGCGACTCGCTGTTCGATTATGGACCAGGCCAGGTCGACGGCGGCGGCGTGTCGTTTTCCACGCGCGCCTCAAAATCAGCAAATGCCGGCGGGCCTCCCTTAGAGGGCCAAAGCCTGCCGGGATCGCAGTACTAATGGGTAACCGTGGCCCCGGAGAGAAAAAGTTGAAGGACACCTTGGATTTTAATCAGTACAAGCTGACATGCCCTCCCGTCCTGCCCTGGGTGGCAGGAATCACACAATCTTGCAATCCCAGCAGGAAATCTTATGTATGATGCGTGTTTTTTTTAAGAGTATCTTCACCCTATATTAGAAATAGATATAGGGGTGTTTCCCTTAATACGATATAATTATGTTTTGTATTTTCATTTAATAAAATAAGAATCAATAATCTCTTACCTATTCCAAGGTATTTGACCGTATTTTATGTTCCCCGGAGCTTGAAACAACGCGCAACGGCTACTTACTCTCTACTACAATGACCAAACAAATAAACAAAAGATGTAACGGGTGATGGGGTGGCATTATGTGTTACCTACGTAGTAAGCTTACTGCCTTTTAAACTTAACAAGTATAATATTCTCACACGGACGTCAGATCAAACAAGGTACTTGAAACTATCTCCCAATTAAGATATTTCACTAATTAGAAGTGCTCACTTGACCGAGAGCGGATCGGGGTATAAGGATTAAGGTTCACTGGCGAAGAAGCATACTGTAGTGGGGGGATATTGATATGTGGGTTGTAGATTGTGGTTTTTGATTTTGAAGGTTCATGTCGTAATTGTCGTTTTTTGAATTCAGTAGACAAAACTTGATATTATAAAAGAAAAACAAAAAAATATGATTACGACGGAAAATTTAAGAAATTGGGGTGCTTGGAGCAGTTTAACACGATCTACCCATAAAAGAAATGTTATGTTTTTAGGATCCATGTATGTCAGACAACAGTTTAGTAGAGCATTTCTTTATTGGTCCCTCGATTGCAATAGAAAATGGTGGTTTTCCTTTTCAATTCATTGAACGTGTAATTAATTAGTTGTTTTGACTTTTTATGGAAATCGTTTGACCAGTGGTGTTTGACTATTAGGCTAAGTTGATTAATGAAAATAAACTATTAAGGAACAGAGTCCTCGAAGGTTAATACCAAATTAGTAAATCACCGTATATAATCAATAAACAAAAAAAACTTACAGTTATATTTAATTAATTAGTATAAGTAAAGGAATGAAGATTTTAACACCCTTTCGCATTTAAGATACTGGACTATTTTCCATTTACTTTTTAATACATCTACCTACATAATAATAACACCCCCAAGACGTCACGATATAGTCCGTTGTCCACTATGCCTAACAATGAGCAAGGGCTAATCAATTGAAACAATATTTGTGTGGGGTGCGATGGTGGGTACTGATAGATAATATTTGGCCTACGGGGTGATTACGTTGAAGTACTTGTGTCTAAGAAAATGACCTATTTTGAGGAAAATTTGAACGACAGAAGGCTGGGTCTTTCTTTGGCAGAAGAATTAGCATTGCCATCCAACGTGGCAATGCTGACAGTCTTCTGAAAACGTTACCGAATGACAGCGATGCGGAGGAGTACTTTGACGAAGTATCTTAGTGCCTTTTTGTGTTTTTTTATACCTAGTTTCTTCTATATTAGTTCTATATTAAATTTTAGTTACACTTCAAAATATTTTGTAAATATGTAGTTTGTAATATTTGTAATTTTTTAGTTTTAGTTCTGTATAATAATATTTTAAACACTTAATAAAATCTCGTAACCAGAAAAAACACAAAACATTTTCCCAAAAAACCAAGAGTCTTCAACCAGAAAAAGCACTTTCATCATCAACATTATCAGGCTATGGCAGTCCCCTGCTGATCACAGGCGTCTCCAATCGCACTACGTTGCTGTCGAGCACCGGTTACTTTAAATCCAGCTGTTACCAACACTTTGCGAAGATCATCGCTCAACTTAGGCTTAGGGCGTCCCACAACATCTGCCTCAAAAGTCACCATTTCTACGACTAATATGGCCGTCCTATTTTTTTTCTCCTGTATTGTGTATTTAGGGGTAGGAGGAACAGAGTGGAAAGTTCCTCGCTACCCGATGAAAAGGAAGGTGCCTTCCGACCAGACGGGTGTTGTGTCTGGTGGGCTTTCTGCCCGACATTCATATTCGGATTTTTCTTTGTATACTTCGATCGCTGTAAACTTTGATTGTAGATGTAGATATTTTTGCATCTTAGTTTGTCCGTCTCTGCATAGATGGCGCGAGTGTACTTTTTGTAGATGTTAAGTACGCTACATGTGTTTGCGGGCATAGAAACTCACATACACAAACACCCAGACCCGTAACAACTACTTGCAGATCATCCAAGTGTTTGTTCCATCAGTCTATCGCTTAGCCACTACGCCAACCATGCTGTATTGCTACTCCAGTCAAAATACAAACAAAAATAATTGCCTGCCAAACCACTTAATCGTCTTGCAAAAACAACTCCAACTTGGTACCTCATCTATTACTAAAGATATTCATACGTCAAGGTTTCTTACTGTCGGACAGGGGTCAAGATATGGTCGAATTAATATTCATACGACAGGCCCAGGTGGTCGTCACTGACTGAGAAGGGTGGCCTTAAGGACTGGTCAATGTTTTGAGAGTTAGGGGCGCAGATGGGAGAAAGGGCGGCGGGGTTTTGTGCCTACGTGGAGGTGGGCTTTGTGAGGGCAATGTGTGGTTTAAACTGTTGGTAAAGAAAAATCGAATGAAAAAGGATGATTCTGTGACGTCCGATAAACATGCTAAAGTAAGTTACTGTTACTGTGAGCCTGTATCATCCCACTGCTGAGCAAAGGGCTAATGTGAGTGAGTCACTGGTTGTTAATTTTGTCCAGCTTATCCCGCCATCTTCTGAAGTAAGTGAAAGTCGTTTCTTTATAAAGTGTTTTAATGTAGTTTACATTTTAAATCTAAATAATATGGTGAAGGTCGCGGGACTTATACCATCACCGTGACCTCGAAACGTAAAGGGCTATTGAAGGACACCGTGGATTTTAGTCAGTACAAGTCTGACAGTCCCTCCCGCCCTGCCCGGGGTGGGGGGAGGCCTCATTTGATGATTTTACCACGATAAAAAAAAATATGGTGAAAGTATTATTTTCCGACTGGAATTGATATTATAATACTACATTTGATACAACAGTTTACTACAGTAACACACCACTGCACTGTCCCAGTTCTGGCCCATACCTTCCATAAGATTTCTTTTGCGTCCATGAACATTTTGAATTACAGAACTTTAAAAACATTTTTTATGTTTATTTTACAACAATTTCATTCTATACCTACCAGCCACCAACTCGCCATAGACACACATACCTAATCCTTTCTTTCAAAAACGTCCCCATTCGATTTGACCTATCTATCTCATTTCCCTACTCACTCCCGGGGTAGGTGCCCAAGACAGCCGGGGTGCGGCCACCGTCCCTCTTCTTATCTCTGCCCACGCCCGAGGACCTGCCTGATGGATTAACTTCATTGTTCCACCGTTACCAAGTGACGAGGAATTTATAATTATAACGGCCCCTGTTTTATTTAGATTTACAGCGATTTAGTATGTATTGTTTGTGGGAGATGGAATTGGTGTTTTTTTTCTTTTTTAATTGCAGTGTTGTTCTTGATTGGGCAATTGTCAGATCAAGTGGCCAGAGTTTTTTTTTTTGTTTTTGCTTTGCCAGATAATAAAACCTTTTTGTTTCCCAAAAATAATGTTAAGACACGTGAGTTTTAGCGCCGGTCACGACAAGGGAATAGTGAATATCAAGAAAAATTATAATCTTTTTCACGTAGAATAAGTGTTTTCTAATTGCCAACGTAGGTACTTACTTGAAAAACTGAGAAATCCCTTACTACGAAGATATCATCCCAAAACTTTAAGGAGAGACACACAATAACCCATAAATCTCAACACAGTAAGCAATAATTAATAATATCCTCGGCACTACTTATACAAACTCAATAGTTTCAATATTTGTCCTAGTCGGACTGACCGTCTACCTGAGTACCTCCTTCAAAGGTTTGACCCTTATCAAAGCAAACTAAATTAACTGCTTCTAACATCTTGGCCGACTTATTGTTCGGCCAGCTTCGGGATCGTTCGGCTGTTCCGAATTTGAATTTGAAAAACAAACAGTACGTATGCAAATAATAACGGTAAACTAATTAGGGGGTGGCGGGAGGGTTCGGACATCTTCGGTTAAGTTCGGACGTTGTATATGATCACGTCAGCTGTGAAGATTTGAAATCAGTTTTAGGAAGGTATTGAATATTTTATTGGGAACGTGATCAAGTAGATTTGATGGAAAAATTAAGACTGAAAGTTAGTAAAGGGATTTCTTTGGATTAAAAGCATTCTAGGCTGTATTTTTCCTTTGGCCAGAATCAATATACACACACACCGGTAAAATTAGGGGAAAACTAAAAAAAGGTCGCATTTTTGTCAAAGCCTTCGTTGGTTTAACTTCGTCGTGAGAAAGATTACTTGAAGAACTTTATTGCTGTAACTTTAGTTCAACATACCTCCACAATTATTATACAAAACAAAAAAAAATCTATCGTCTGCCTAGTTTTTGCTATTGCTGTCCCAGCAGTATTTTACACGAAGCGACTGCTTATGTGACCTTACAACCCAATTAGTACAAAATAACACTATACCGCTGGGTTACACTGGTAAACTAATAGAAAAGCCATTTAAGAAGTACCAAAACATTCCAGAGTTCTTTAAAAAACCACATAAGAGCAACTGCTCACACTAATTATTTTCAAGAACCCGTCGACGCGACTCGAGACATACAAAAAAACAAACAAAAATCGACCCTATTCGTTGACTCGTAAAAACGCGTTGTCATTGTATATCCACAAACGAGTGTCCGCAATTTCCTTAGGAAAGCACTAAGTCATCCCTTAACCACACATGGCATTCGAAAAACGCCTTTAACCTGATAGGAATAGGGGTGGATCTGAAGAATGTCTACGATAGGGATACACGGGCGGTTATTTGGCACAGCATGTCAGGAAAATCGGCTATAGACTTCGCTTGCAACGCTTTATTCGCTTTTGCTTGTAGCCTATAACTGTCTTTAAGGTCCGATTTCTGTACTAAAGTGCAAGTAAGTAAAGTAAGTAAGTTTCTGTACTAATAGAAGCTAAAATTTTGATGTGAAAACGTTACATACAGACTTTCACTGTTTAATGATTTTGTTACATTTTTACGAAGAAGAACCTGAAACAATTTTTGATAAATTCAACGGAAATGGTATTCAAGGTTCCCTGCGAAAATAAACATCTACAAAGAGAACTTAATAATGTTGCCATTACTGTTGTTAAAGTTAAAAGAAACTAGACGTAAGCTCCTTTCATCTTTTTACAAACTTTAGATTGTTAACTGAAGGGTGAAAATGTCAAATCTGGCCCTTGTCGTTCTTCAGTTATTACCTCCATGGATAAAAAAAAACCTGATCCAGTATTTTTTTGTTGATAATTTTTTGACTAGGTCAAGCGATCCGGCTCCACGCAACAATCCCCCTTATATTTCCATCGAAAGGGTAGGGTGTGCTGTGGCATAAATGATCACCGGCCAACACTGACGAAGACAAATGACACCCGATGCCGAAGTTACACCGAGATAAGGTAGGCTTCTTAAATTAGCCACGCTCACTTCAAACGTCTGTGTATTTTTCACTGTCTTCAGGCGAAAGGGTTCGTCCATTAGTTTCAGGGATAGTGAAAGTTTTATTGAGTTCTGTTCTGTATGTTTGGACGTAGTGTTGTTTCAAGTTCATTTTGGGAGTTAATTAAAAATAGTGACTTTGAGAAAGTGTTTTGAAATTACCTACTGTCAATATAGGCACTATTTTTTTTTTAAGAACGTAGTTTTTACATGCCAATAGTTTTATAGCAATTACAATTAAAACGGAGTAGTCTTAGTTAGTTAGTTCCATAGATTTTCAACATAATTTTATTTTAGCATTCAAGAATTTCTAAGTTCTGTCGTCATCGATATCATAATTATAGGTAAGCCGTAGGACATCCACTGGCATGTACTCTGTGGATTTCCAATTTCATGGAAATATGGATTATGAACCTTGATCGGCTAAGTGCGTTGTCAGCATCTGTATCATTTTAAGAAAGATATTTTTGAATTAAATATTTTTAGCACTTCTTTGGATGATTCTTGTCATAACAAAATCAGAGAAAATATTTTTTTTTCCGGACCGTTTCCGCTTTTGAGCAAAAGTCTGGCAGCTCTCTGTCAATGGTTTTCCGTCATTAGATTTGAGTTGGTGAATAAAAGAGTAGAGAAGATTCTCTTCATTAGATCAGATGTCTATCAGGGTAAGAAAATGATCTTTTAAACCAAACGATGTGGCTACTATTTGTTCGTAGAATCGATGTCGTTGTTCAAGAAAAAGACCATTTAATCATAAGTCCTGTAACTGAACATGAAAAATTCACGGTGCTGTAAAAGAAAAATATCTGCAATTCTTCAATCTAAAAGCCAATATAGTCACTGCAACGATTATAAATAAACGCAATTCTGTAAACCAGTGTGAACATTAGCAATTCTGTAAATCAGAGCAAACATTAGCAAAATCGTAAGATAACAGAGAACAAACATGCTGTGTTTATCTTACACCACATTATGTCTTAGGCAAAGTTTACACAAATCACCTCGCTGACCACATAAGGCACGGTGCAAACAGGCCCCGCTCTGTAATTGTCCGAAAATTAGCTACGACCGCATATAAATACGTTAAGATAATCTAGTTAAATGTTTGGTGTAAGTGATAAGATGTCAGCGAGAGTCAGTTGTATGATTGAGAAAAGTTTAATATATTGCGTTTGCTACGTTTCCACTGGAAAGCCACGGCACACATTTAAACCTAAGCCCTTACTTGATAAATATGTTACCTGCAACAATAAAATAATTTATTTTATTAGTAGATGGAATCGATTACTTTTGACTCCGACTGTTCTTTAAATATAAACTTTCAAGTCATCGGTATAAAATCTGCTTATAAAAAGAGGTTTGATTCTGTTGCCGTACACAATTTTGTGTGATTTCAATATTGTCTGACAGAAAGCAATAGATAACACTTCAAATAAAACAATACCATCACTATCAGTGGCTACAGAGTTTATTTTTCTTTAAACGCTTCCGCTAATAACTTGTACCACAAGACAATCACACAGAGCGGGCGGCAACTCAAATAGCAAGTAGGATCGAGGTGGAGGTACGACTGTACAAGGATAAGTCGTGGGGCAGTGTTTTCCAATTTGAAATGGGTAAGTTGAGTGTCCAGTAGCCGGGTTTAAAAAGGGATAGAAGTGGCTAGTTTGTATAGTATTTTGAAGTCGCTGGTAGGTTCTTTAACCGACATGTCGTAGCTATAGAAACCTTTTTGTGTAAGGGCTTACTGTGTTTCCAGATTTTGAGAAAGTTGTTCAGGCAGTTTAGATTTATCAGGCTTTAGATTCGGTATTAGGAAGAAATACTAAATGAGTAACGCTGAAGTGTTTGGTATTCATGTTGTGTTGTTTAGATTATTATTGTTGAGACTTTTTAAAACTAATTCAACTGTTTTGAAAGGAATGTTATCCAAATGACAACCAATAATGATATTCTGAATTTCAAAATATTTGAATATAATTTTAAGATATTTTTAACATTCAGTAGTTAAATTATTTATTAACCTAATGTTTATTTGCCAGTAAGGATCACGATCATGACCAGTTGTTATTTTACGAGTATTACATTATTGGTAATTTGAGATATAACTCCTTTCTGGAGCTGGGCTTCTTTTGAGCACCATCCTATACCTATACTATTTTGCAGTCATTCAAATACCTTTAAGAACTCATTTTCTTTCAAATTGTCCTTAATTCCTCATTAAGGCCAGTCTAAAAACTCATAGGTCTACGTGAAGAGGCCATGTTCCTTAAATCTTAGTGCCCGCACCTCGGGGTACCTCGCTTGAAGACGACTCACACTCCCCAGTGATAAGGGGGCAACTGAAACTGTTACGGTGGTTCTGTAAAGGCATTTTTGAAGCCTATTGAACATAATATCTATGATTTTTGCAACAAAAGTAAAAAGGGGCTGATTTCAGTTTTTTTTAAATTAATAATATCTTGTTTAACTCGTGTACAAATTTTGTTTTGTAACTGTAGAAGATAAAAATAATTGCGGAAGTGTTCCAGTTGTCTGTTGTCTGGGACTGTTTATATGAGATACTCAGCTCCAGAATGCAAAGGGCAACTGAAGGGACAATGTGGTTTTTTTAGTCAGTACAAGCCTGACAGTCTCTTTTGCTTTACCCAAGGAGGAAGCACTTATTTAGTGAGTTTCCATTCAAAAAGACAATCCAACTGTCTTCTAAGTAAGTGGCACCAACTTTTAAAGCTTTTCAATATGATTTAATTAAACCAATCTAAAGTTTTTGACCTCTCCATTCCCTCTGGGCAAACGAATATGACACACTTAAAATCTTCAAAATTTTCCTCTTATCAAGTAAAACATGCGTTTGTCTTGAGTTGAGTCATAATGAAGGATGAGGAAATCTTTCAGTTAATCACTAGAATATTTTTTTATTAATGTACAATTCAAAAATGTTTGAGAAATCCACCTAACGTTTATAAAATTAAACTACATCCCAAAATAACTAACACACTTACCCCACTATCCTTACTCCCCGACTACAACCCCACTGACCACCACCCGAGGTCAAGGGGTGAAGGGGGCGTAGGGGGTGATGGTCAAGGAGTTGCCGGCTCATCCCGAGTTCCAATACATTTCATATTCCGTTGACAGTGGCACAATAATAATGCGGTCCGCCAGTGTAAAAGCAGGACATAGTTGATGTACGAGGATTAAGTAGTTTACTGGAATGGATTAGAAATGGTAAAAAGTCGTAAAATAGGTACAGAAAATTCTTTGAACAGTTTTGGAATTATGATTGGGAAGGTTTCTTAATTATTCATAGCTATTTAAAAGAGGTATTAATTTCTTACTAAAGGAATTAATTTTGTTACTTTTAACTTAGTTATGACACAGGGCCATAACTAAGTTAGAAGTAACAAAATTAATTAAAAAATGCACTCTTAATGTATGTTTTTTTAAGTGGATCTGCTTTCCAAAATTTTTTTTGGGTGTGCGTGTCTTTTTTTTTTACTGACTACACCAGAAATTTCTCCTGCATCGTGGTTATAAAATAACCTTTTCATTCCGTTTCAGGTGCTATAGTGATTTGCATTATCCTGCTGCATGAATCTTTGATAACTTCAGGCGCTGGTCATTACTCTTTATTACCTCTCACACTATTTGAATACAAAAGGGCTACATACAAGCAACCGCTTTTAAAAACTCAGGATGTGCAGTTTATCCGAAATCAATACCGCTATCAACACTTCCAAAATATCAGAAACTCAACAATATTGGGGTCGGCTTTCAGTCGAAACAAATGCAGCTGAATTTCAGTATTTTTTTATGGAGCGCCTACCTATCGGACCTCCATAAACCAGTAACTGGGCAACATGATACCCCATGGTAAAATAAGTTGTAAGACTTATGACCTTTTGACTAACAGTAACCACTGTCATAGATATAAATGACAGCCGGGAACAACGGCTTTCCGAAACAGAAACATATAGAAACTCAAAAGGAATAATAAACTAAACAGATACCTATCCCGTTTCGAATTCAAATGGAATTTAAACGCGGTAAATATCCCATGTTAAGTGTCAAAACCTCACCTTAAAAAACAGCTACTCCCATTTGACTTTTTGACTGGCCTGTTGGTCTATCGATTAGTGACCCTGACTGCTATGCCAGGGGTCGTGGGTTCGATTCCCACCCAGGACAAATGTTTCTGTGATGAGCATGTTCATTTGTTCTGTATCTGGGTGTAATTTATCTATTTAAAAAAATATATAAGTATGTTTATCACTTATCTAGTACCCATAACAAAAGCTCTGCTTAGCTTGGGACTAGATGGCGTTGTGTGATAGTTGTGGCATATTATTATTTACATTTACATTTAAGCAACTATTCATTCCAGCAATTCTACATCCCCAAACAGTCAATACTTGGACACAGTTGAATTTGAAGACGTCCAGAATTTACGAGAGCCTCCCACCTTATGGGTGTCCGGCTTTAGAATGTTCTAAATTCACAAGACGATTGCCTAGCAACGAATGTCTTACATAACTTTGCTACCTGGCAGTCGGAGTAATTTCACTACAATGTATCGATGAATCCGTTGGGTCTATTTGACTAGAATGCTTGGGAATCATTGATAATGGACAGGAGTCTGGGGATTGATTGATGGCTTGAATTTTAATGTTATCGGTGATTTCTTGGGTCGCGGGACTGTCTCATCGGGTAGCCGTGACCCTGGAAAATAAAGGGCTAATTGAAGTATCAATGAGTAGTTAGTATTCAGTACAAGTCTTATAGTCCCTCCCGCCCCGATCTTGGTACAAGGGCTCATTCGATGATTTTACTACGATAAAAAAATGTGTGATTTAATAAAAAAATATTTGTGTAAGCAGTTGTTCCGTGTTGGTGTTTGTGTATGTGAGTTTCTATGTTTGTAAACGTACCCAAGAGAAATTCCTAGTGTAAGCGTTGGTTATTACAAAAAAAGAGTGAAATATTTTTATTTAGCTGTATCAGGTTTGACTGAAAGCAGACCTAACTTATTTAAGAAAAGACATTTATTTTGCATTTGTTACACACCACAATTTCAGGTTTTCATTTTGGAGGGACACAATAATATTTTAATACATAGGTAGATTACCGTTTAAAAGCATTCTTTTATTGAAGATTATTATTATTTATCATTAATTTTCAAAAGTTACGTAATGTTTTACCATTCCTAAGACAACCATCATCAAAGTATCAAATTCAATAAATAGTGTTTCTTCAGAAACTAATACTTTTTGAAGAAAACCCTACATATTTCCACCTCAATTTTCTTCTTAAACACGGCAAAGCCATTTTCCTCCAACCTGCATAGTTGAACAATCAAAATTTAAAATCCGGACACCCTAAATCGAATCCTTAGTGCTATTGTCCGTGTCTACGTCGACTGTCCGGACCGAGCGTCCGGCGTCCGGGCGTCCGGGAATCTTAGCCGTGTGATTGAGTTATACAAGTGTGTGATGAATTTTGATTTCAATTTACATTTAGCTGCAAGTTTCGTATTCTGTTTGGTTGGGTTTCTAAGGTTCTGAGTTTTGTCAGGTGAAGAACATTATATATGTATGTTCTGGCTATGTTATGTAGTTGCCTTATGTAATGATCCAAAATCGAACTATAACTGCCGACGTTCGATGACTTTTACAGTCGCGGGCCTGTCTTAGGGCGTTTGTGCACTACACGGAATTTTACTGTCCGGCGGTACGATTTACATCAACTTTCATTGAAATTCACACAAACAGATTGTAAGAAATTGGACTGCCAGACGGTAAAATTTCTTATAGTGCACAAACGCCCTTAAAAGCACACCGTGGACCTCGAAAGCAAAGGGCTTTTGAAGACACCGGGTAATTTTTAGTCAATATGTACCTGACAGTTCCTTCCGCTTCAACAAGTGTGGGAGGACTCGTTTGATGGTGTGTACAACCCCAAAAACAGTTATGACTTGTATTCTATGACAAAATGTAGTCTTTAATATAGCCGAAGAATTTGCAAGTATTTTATTATCTGTCCCTTCTCTGAAGTCAGGGAAGGAAATGCTTCCCGTTTACTCTTTTTTCCGTTTCAACAGTTTTTTAAAATTCTTGATTTTATTTCTACAAATTGTGCGATACTTATACCCCTTGAAACTACACTCTAAAAATATAAAATAAGCAATAAAATAACAATTCCAAACCAAAAGTTACCAAACCTATACCTAGGACATCGACACAAACAACACTATCCACGTCACAACTTCATCCACCATCACACTACCAACCACACGGCACTAGTCTACCAACCTAACAAAACAAAATCATTGTCACCGATAACGTCGACCAAAACTAAAAGCTGGCATTTGAATACCTCTGTCTTTAACTCCAAATATACAGATAGATTTATTAATAACCAAAAGGGGTAGCAGGGAGGCACCCAACTATGCCTTAGGGGACTTTAGGGGGGCAAAACTTGGCTTACGTTGGTCCTGCACCGGACAGGAGTGGTCATAACTAAGATATTTTGACCGTCAAGCAATTTCTTGGCTGTGTAACATTACAGGTTGCTCCAAAATTGTTGTTAGAGATTTTGTTATAATTTAATACAGTAATAATATGATTAGTTTGGTTAGGTCGACGGATTTTGTTGTTTATTTGTTTTCGTGTGCTGTTTTAAGTATTTGGAAGGTTATTAAGTTTGGTAACTGAAGTGTGTGAAGGTTCAATAACTTTCTTTGAATTTTGGACGGTTTTAGCGTTACATTCCTTGACAAGGAAAAGATAATATTGGCTTTGTTTAGTCTCTTCCCTCGATTGCCAATATAAAGCCTCAAATGTATTTATAACAAAATTATAATTACACCGATCTCTCTACAATCTATTTCCTGAGCGATCGACTGTTGTGCTGAAGTCGTAGCCTTGCGGGTACGACTACCAGACGGAAAGAATAAATGTGTGTATGGCTTATAAGTAGTTGTTCTGGATCTGGCTGTTTCTTTACATTTTTAAAAGCATCCACGATGTAGGAAACATTGCAAATGTTAGGCAAACTTTAAATAAAATAATAATGAATTAAGGTCAGTGTAGGTACTTATATAATTTTACATCGTATTGTAATGCATGTCACCTGCAGCTATTTTATCATGTATTTATTTTTCTTCTAATGGAATAAACTTATCACAATATAATATCAGCAATCATCCAGAATAAAAAACCTAAAAAAAAAAAAACTTAAATTATACTGTCCATTTTACAAACAGCCTGTATAACATCACAGGCCACCAAAGCCCGTTGAATACGATTGTAACTACAAACGTCTGTGTATGGGATGATATTAAATTCCATCTGACCAAGCTTGGGCGCTAATTTATATAATATGCTAATTCGGTACAGTTTGTCTTAATGTTGGTACCTCTGGAGTAAGGAGGTTATGTGAGTTTAGGGCCGTTAGGTTGGTAGCTTAATTACCTTTATGATTTAAATTGTGGAGTTGAAGTGGATTTTATGTGTAACTTCTGATAGTTATTTGAAGGTTTTACCTTATTACAAAGTGTAAGGATTTGTCCATTGTGAACGGTGTGGTTTCAAGTGTGATTTAATCTTACATCCTTACTGATATTATGTTGGCGTACATATATTATAATCTAGTTCTTTAAACGCTCCATAAATTTCGCAGATATTCTACTAACGTGTGAAATTAATGATATATCTCAATCCAAATACGTTCCGATGTTTCTAACGGTTGCCTCTGAACCTTTTAAAACTTTAGCTAAATACGATCGTTGATTCAAAATATCACATTGAACAAACATTGGCACGGCTCAGTATAGTCATTTCCATGGAAAAGAACCGAAAGATTGGATACAACATACAAAGATCGAAATTATGACAGCAACCACAAGCTACTACTTTTAGTTTTTCTTGGCAGCGAATATCGCTATAATGCTTTTCCGATTGATCGTAACTTAAGGTAGTTAGTCAGTTTATAATTTCCAGCGTTAATGATACTGGATGGGTCACGTCGGCCGCATGAATGTTGACTGCTGAGCAAAGCAGCCAAAGAGCGAGTACCTGGAGATGGACAGCGGCGCCCAGGCCGACCCAGAAAGAGATTGCAAGACAATTTAGACATGAGTCTAAATTGTCTTGCAATCTCTTTCTGGGTCGGCCCTCATCGTATGAACGATGAGGGCTGGTTCGAATTAGCGCTGGACAAAAACACTTGGAAAAACATGGGAAGGCCTTTGCCCACCAGTGAGACACAGTGGGACACAGTGGGGTAGGTGCCTGGAGATGGACGGCGTCACCGAGGCCGAACCAGAAAGAGGTTGCAAGACAATTTGGACTCATACCGTGACGGCAGGTTCGAATTGACGCTGAACAATAACCCCAAGGTCTCCGCCAACTTTGAAAAACTTGGCGGAGGCCTTTGCCCAGCAGTGGGACAGTGTGGGCTAAAATGATGCCCGATACAATACTATTAGTTAGATTTAGTTTTATCCAATTTCTCACGTAACAAATACATATAAAGCGGATGATCGGTAACGAGCGATTGGCACCTGAAGCGGGGAAGTGAAAGTCGTTAGCGAGGCCCACTCGAGGCCGGCCTGGCTATCACTCTTGTCCAAATTGACTCTGGATGTAGACTAAGTAAGGCCTGTAGAGGAGACAAGGTCCTCAAGGCTAGGGTATGCTAGACTCCTTGGATTTTTTTACGTAGTAAAATCATCAAATGGGCCATCTCACCTAGGGCAGGGCAGGAGGCATGTACTGACTTGTACTGCCCTTTACGTTCCGTGTACCCGATAGTCCCACGACCCCTTCGGCCCTCTCCATCATTTACTATGTAACCTAGTGACCGAATATAAATTCAAGAAATCGACACGCCCAGGATTTGATGACTATGCTGATTATGCTCTTATTATTTTATTACATAAAATCATGTTTTTGAACGGACACACGCCTTACCTATTACCAACAATGTTGATGTTCATATTGACTTTTTAAATTCAAGAATAATATTTGTCAAGTGCTTTTGCGTAAGACAAATATGACCATCATACAACTGGTGATGCTGATTTTTAAGATACTCGTATACATGTAATTGAATTAATTGGACTAATGTAATGATAGCATTTTTTTCTCCATTACAAAATAGAAAAAACCGTTGGGTTTCACTCTTGTGTCTAGTAAACTATTCGAACCAATCATCCTTCTAACCCACATCTAATCATTCCCAACTCTATGGACAACTTAAACAGTGTAAGTAAGAATCTCCAAACTGTAGTTAAGTGTACAAATTACTTAATTTAAGGTTAAGTTGGTGCCGATCAGTCAAGCGTCCTAAATGCCCTGTTCAAGTTTTAAGTACAGGGATCTTAAGCTGTATGCTTGCGTGTGTCCGGGGAAACTTCGACTGGCTTCTGCTTGTAACTTTATGTTAGATGTGACGGTCGCGAAAGACGTGAATTAAGGAGATATTTGGTTGAGCAGAAAGTTTAAATATTTTACGAATAATTTGTTATCTATAATTATCAAATCGTTTGAAGTGATAAGCGTTGCTCCTTAACTTTTTTTTCAGGATGGCGCTCTGTGAAATTTATTTTAGACGTCGGCCTAGAACTAGGCTTATAGTTTGGCAACTTAGCACCACATTTGAACTCCAGAACTGAGTCATCAGGACTTTCTAAGTAGGATACCGTAGCTCTGGAATGCAAAGAGTACCGTAACTGAAGGAAAAGGAAGAACTTTTGTTGATAAGAACAACCTGGGATTGGAGATATAGCATATCAAATCAAATCAAAGCATTTATTTCAAGTAGGCCAGATATAGCACTTTTGAAATGTCAAAAGAAAAAAACAGTTCAAAAATAGTTATGTTGCTACAGTCCCAGTCACACGACATAAAAACTGTGAAAGTACCGTAGAAGAAGAAGTACCGTTCCAAGAAGTAGATCTCTATGGAGAAGAACGGGCAAGAAACTCCATGGACACTCTTTTTAGATCGCCAAAATATTGCCCTTATTTACTTATTATACCACATATTGTAGTTATTTACTTATTATACTATATTTACCTGGCTTTTAGACAACTGTTTTTTCATCACCTGCTTGTAGATGTCAAATTATGTCATGCAAACGGTAAAGCAAGTCGTTACTACCGCCCGCTCTAGCCGAGCAGTACTTAATATTGTCAGTACTATTTACTACGGAGTTTCACCTCCAGAATCTTTAGTGCCTCTTCGAGCTTCAATATATCCGTGACATAAGGCAATGTTTTATCCGATTACTGCTTAATCTGCTACTATTCATTTCGTGATTTTTAATGTTTTTTTTTTTGATATTACATTAAATTTGTAATTGATTTTTCAAACTGAAAAGTTTTTCCAACCATGTTCTACTTATGACGGGGCCTACATAAGGCCAAAGCCTGCCGGGGTCGCGGGACTTATTTCTTTACCGTGACCCCGGAACATAAAGGGCTATTGAAGGACACCGTGGATTTTAGTCAGTACAAGTCTGACAGTAGGGGTGGGAGGACTCATCTGATGATTTTACCAAGATAAAAAAAAACCATGTTCTACTTCCAGTTCTACTGTCTGACTGTTTCGCTTACTGTTAAAGATAGTTAGCTCCCATACACGATGTTAAATCGGATCGAGTGAGCTTGTCCAGATAATTCGTTTATTGTTATTCTAATTCACACAGAATCGTGGCGTTCCGGATCGTTACTGCGATGTGCTTAGCCCTTATACTGCGGTTGACACACAATGGCGTCGTGTTTATTTTTTTATGTTTATTTGTGACAATTTAACAGATTCAAGTAAATCATTGTACACGATTTATTTTCAAGCAATTATTTATGCTTCTAAACGGGTAATACTGCTGCCAGACTTTCAGGCCTCAAACTACTTGTAACGACACCGCGGCTGGAACCAAAAAGGTTACGGAAGAAATTCGGTGGTTTTTTGTCAGTCAAGTCTTACAGACCTTTTCACGCCATCCAGAGGTGGAGGACTCATTTGATACATGAAAAAACACGTACAAATGACAAAAAAACGATGGTAAAACAATCAAGCTTATGGTAATATACTTCACCTATAGCATTCATCAATAAACCATCATCATTTAGCATTATTGATTCTGAGCACATTGATAATAAGGATCAATTTACTTTAATGCCCATTCTTTCTATAAAATAAGTAACTTTTATAGACGCATTTCAAAAGGTTCAATGTCAGATATATAGAACCCTAATTTAACAATGTTTGAATAAACACCGTGAGGTCTATTTTATACTAATACCCAGGTGTTTACTCGAATCATACTTTAACATTAATGCTGTTATGATTATCTACCACTATTTGTTATGTTTGCTACTTTAAACCCTATATACAGGGTATTTTATAGTTAAGGTAACATTTTTAACGAAGATTTTAAATATTAGAAAATATCTGACGTTAAAAAAAATATGTTTTTGTTATTTTTTTGCTAGGCAGAGGCCGCGGCATGAATTCAACGCATTTCTCCGTTCAGAGAACGAAGTAATATGGTGTAAATTATATGGAAAATGAAAAAGCGGTTCTACTTTACGAAAGAGGAACTATTTTTGTCCGTCAAATTAACGTCAAAGTTATTGTTTACTTTATGCCACAAAAACATGAAAACCCGTGATAAGGCCTCGTATGGGCAATGATGAGAAATTGGATCTAGGCAAGTGGCATTAATACACTCAACTATCTGTTTATGTCCTAAAATCCATGGATGGTCATAAAAATGTCCGTGATGGTTTAAATGAATTGATTTTATATAGAAAAGTTTAATAGTATTTCTAAAGACACTGCCATTTAACTTAAATATTGACAACAAAGAAGTAAAAAGAGGAAATCTGCCATATTTGGCACACACAACAAAAACGACCTCTAACGGTAAACTCAGACACAAAACTCCAATTCAAGCGTCATGCAAAACTGTCCAACACAGCTCGAAAGCTACAATCGAGAACCAAACCCCATACTTAGTCGTATCTCTTAACCAAATCAAAATCATTGTCATAGGTATAAAACAACATCCTCTGTCCGATCATTACGGACAATTTTCTCAAGCTTACATTTCTGCAAACGCCCGCATCACGACGGTACATCGTGCGAATAGGACCTCCATTTCTTGGGCATTGCTCTAAATCACGAGTGGGATGGGCGTATCAAGATCTCTCGGTCGACGGTCCTACGATGTGCGTTGGATTATTCTGGTGAGTAATCGGGGGTATTGTGTGATTTGATTTGGTTAGGTAGGTATTGTTTGACGCATATGGGTGAGAGTTAATTTAATACAGGTAGGGATAGAAGCAGAAGCCTCTGCGTGTAGGCGTTTAAAAGTAATTTAGACTTCTAAAAAATTCTATATTCTAAAGGATGATATTCTTGGCGATCTGTAGATTAAACTGCGTTCATAACTTGTCAGAGAAAAAACGCAGCTTAGATTTGGCTGAGCGCATTTAATTTTATTGGTGAAATAAAATTGCATTTATATTATCAGAAGTACCAATGTTATAGTTATTGCTCTGTATAGTTATAAATTCAATTTATTATTCCCTGATTCAATCCTAAAAAACAGATTACTCGTCAAAAACCTAGTTGTATATCAATTATTACTCAAATAAAAATTGATAATACTATAACATACCAGGCACCTAAAGAAAATTAGCGAAAAAGAAATAGAACTTCAGAGTTTTTAACTTGTCACATTATAAAGCTCACAGAATACGGCTCTAAGTAAGTCATTGTGGATTACCACAATGTATTGCGTTTGGTAAACTGCGCTTTAGCAGTAGTTCCGCGACGTAATAGTCGGGTCATTATGTAAATTAGAGAAAATAAATACTAAAATAAAGTTAACATATTATTTATAAATATATTTATTCAGTTTTTAATCATGCAAATTAAACGACAAACTGTTTGCGCGAAAATAAAATTTTAATAAACCCAGTAGGTAGATTTTATTCTAAAATAATTTTAAGACAAAAATTTAAATCTAACATTAAGTTGCTTATTGCAACTGCAGTTTAATGAACAAACCCACTAATTAAGACCACCATTAACCGAAAACATAACGAGACACAAAACAGAATCAATTTGATCAGAAACAAACAAGACGGACGTATAATCACACGCCGACCCGTAACCTCTTAAACAACCAGAGCCAACATCGGAACGGAATGTAAACAGCGGACCATCTCCTGAGGCGCCATCTATAATTTTCTAACAATGCTTCGAACATGTCCAAATAACGATGACCTATCTAAAATACCCACTCTCCCCTTCTTTCGTCCAGTATTTTGGAGAGCAGGGGAGGGATCCCGGAGCTGGTTATAGTGGTTTCAAAATACACGCTCGATCGATCTAGGATCTATCCGTGGATATTGCATATTTATCAACCTTTGACACGGGTAACAACGTGGAAGTAACATCTTCATGGGCAAAAAGGGTACAAAACAAACATGTTTAGAGGTGTTTGAACTTGTCCGGCGTATGGGAAACGATGTGCACTTTATATGATGCGGCCATTTTTGTGTTATGGGTGAAGTGCAATTTAGTGATGGCCTTAGGAGAAAGCTATGGTAATTGGCTGTATTATGGATCTGTAATGAAGGGAATGTCGTGAAAAAGTTTTTAGGCAAAAAGAGAAAAGAATGGAGTGTGAGGAAGATGGTGTGACTAAAGAAGTGGTGATTGATGAAAGATGAGGAAGACGTGAATGAATGAGTGAGTGAATGAACGAATGAGTCAAGAAGCATGGTGATAGGCATTGTTAAGTAGTAGGCCAGATAATGCGGCGAAATGGTTTCAGTGAGGGATGGTACGGCAGTGTTTGCTTTGCACTCGACTTTGGCGGGGGCACTGCCGTGCCCCCAGATTTGTTACGGCGAAAAGTAATGACAGTTACAGAGTTGTATAAAATTCGAAAGATCCATGGAAAATGAAATTGGTTAAAAGTAATTTCTTAACATTATTATGTATTTCCAAAAGTATTTCCTTATACGTAACAGTCTTTTAATTTCAACCAGATTATAGGCTCTCGTTTTTACGATTGAAAAGACACATTAATCTTTATTAACTTTTTTACCAATACGGAAATCTTTCAACCGATTAGCGTCTTGGGAATCAAACACGTCATAAATATTTTTAAAGTTATTTTTGTATTATTTGAAGCTTATAATTTTGTTAACAGCTAGCTTTTGTCATCGTCTTCGCCCGCTCACCTTGTTGCCTTTGTCACCCAGGACCTAAGCAGCTTTAACTGGTGAAAGAATTTATGAAATTGGTCCAGTAGTTTTGGAGTCTATTCAGTACAAACAAACGATCAAATCTTTCTTCTTTATAATAATAGAGTTTAGAAGAGTTTACATTTCATTATTTGTATTAGATTTCAGCTTTCATGTCTGTCGATGTTGTCGCTAAGTTCTTTTAAGGTGAACCCACATACATCAACACCGCGCCGTATTATTATGACGTCAATGTGGCGTGTGCGGTGTTGACAAATGTGCGAAGCTATGTTTAGATTATTCCATGATCATTCAGGTAGTCTGAATTTGAGTTAATTAATTAAACAATGACTTAAACGTTACCTTCTATATTAGTTAATCTCGTGGTACGTCCAATGGGTTTTTTTTTAAATAAAAATCTTGATGATACGTCCCTAGAAAATCATAGCATCCAGAAAACGTATTTCTGTTGCCTTTGGCGAATGCATTACATGTAAAGCACGAACGTCACAGCTAGACCAAAATGCATTACATGTAATGAACGGACACCCAACGTCTTTTATTAAGTATATGTACGTATAAATAATAGAATACTTTTACCTACAACCGAATTTCGGCGATACAAGAGTGATGCTACTTATGTGATTTGGAGATTTTTTTTACAAAATACTTATGTTTGACATTTCGCCAATTCAGTTACAGAAACAATATTTTCCAGTATGTTTTGATACTATAACAGCAGGTACCAACAACATTCCATAGTTTCGTATGAATAATTTCAGATTGATGATAACACTATAATACGAGTAAGAATTGAATAGGAAACTACTTTTTGGTTAGACAAGGTCCCATAAAGCTTTGTATCGTTCATCGAATTATTGAAGAATTATGCTAATCGTTCGCGGAATATAAACTAGGAGAACTAGTAAACAAGTAATACGACAGATTGGGTGAAACAATCCGACGAGGCATGCAGTGGGCGAATAGGATAAGTATGGAATTTGACATTCTGAAAATTCTATTAGCAGACGTTAGTGTTTAATGTTAGTGTAGGCCTGCTTTTAACATATTATTGTAACGTCAGTGTAGTAACTACATTGCTGCTGCTAAATCTTTCACAAGTCAATCTTAAATCGACTGACTTAAGACTGACCTGAGCAAGACCTATTTACCTGACTATGCAAGTAGTAATTTGTTTTTAAAGGTTTTCTTAATCCATTTCTTCTAAAAATAACTAGTTTAATTAATTATTTATTTCATACTCATCTTAAAAAATCAAATGATATCTAGCCAGTATTCTTTGAGGATCTCGTAGCGTTACGCAGATGTGGATGGAAAATTCATCGCCGTTAAGTCCAATGAATGGCAATAGGTTCACCCTCTTATAGTTTATACTGTTGTAAGCAGATTCACTTGATTTACACTGCACATCCAAGCTAAGATCTTTAAGGACTGATTTCGGAATACTATTTTTTATATTAAATAAAGATTACTTAGAAGTTCTTGGCTTAATATTTAGAATTAGCCATGTTATCCATGAAAAAAGGAAACAAATATTTCCTAAACCAATAAAGTCAAATTACAACTTATGCCACTGCACATCAACTAGTATACTAGGCACATCACGCATTGGCCAGTAAGTGGTATTGCTCAAGCCTGCTTGATATTCGAACGTGACACGGCCGTGCCCACGGACCAATTTGCTGTAATCGTACTACAGCCATTACGGATTAACCATTTTACATTACAATTCTGGGAACCCGCCATTTTTAAGGTTTTTGTATTAATCAGTCGTGTTTGTGATTAAATAGGAATTGGTAGTCAAAATGCGGAGTTTAATTTTTCGGTGAATGGATTAATCGTGCTGGTAGGGAAGCCAAGGTTAAAAAATAAAGGTATTCTGATGAATAAGGTAGAAGATTATGTTGGTGATACATCGCTAAGCAATGTCTATGATGATTTGTAAGATAACTGAGAGACATAACTGGACTTGCCAAAAACATATAATTATCAGCCTATAAAATGGATCGTTGGACACAGTTGGGACACAGGCCTCCTCTCTGAGACCAACAACTCTTAAGTCGGGGCCTATACCACTGGGCCGCCACTGATCTATATTGTACCATAATTTGTTAAGAAGCCTATACAAAAGTTTTTTATCACACAGAGTGAAGCGGAAAGGAATGTCAGACCCTTTCTGACAAAAAAATGTCATCCAGTTCCTTCAGTTTCACGTTTCAGTGTCACGGTAACGGACAGTCCCGCGACCTCGGCAGACTTATCATATGTGTAACTCGATATTCTACAAAACAAGATGCAAAGGAAAAAAAATCGTATCAAAGAAGTTTATTGGACAAGCTCAAATTTTACAACTGTCAAAGGAAAAAATAATTTTAAAAAATCTGGTCAAACTAAAAAAAAAATAGGTTGAATTAAAAAACAATCCATCATAACTGGCCATAAACATTAAACTAAATAGGCCATTAGACTAAACATACGAGTAATAAAAAGAAAACAAATTCAATTTTAACAATGAACTAATAAGCGATGTAATTACATACTATAATGACGTATAATAAAGAAAATGATCTGTATGTGAATACAAAATTAATATTGTTATAAGAACATGTCTAGCCATGGGCAATTGATTCATGTTTTGTAAGACACACACACACAAGGGTCAACAGTTGCTAGCTTGAGATTTTCACACAAGTCTTTTATAATGCGGACAGTGAAGTAGTGGAACTCTGACTGCTTCTGTGTTTCCGAACACATAGGTTGTATGTGTTGAAGAGATTAGGGTACTAATCTCTTCAAAGTTAGAGTGAACACTGAACAGGCTTCTTCTGGGAAAAGTCGCTACATCTGCATCGTCGACATTGTTTTAGTCACTCCTGACCTAGAATGAGGTCATGTCAGTACGAGTCTGACAGTCCATCTCGCCCTGCCTGGGGTGGGAGGACTCATTTGATGATTTTAACAAGTAAGAAAAAAAAGACAAGTCAAGAGCAAACCCTTTGCACATAAATAAACTTCACAAATATTTTTTTCTGTGTGAATGATACGTTTACAAACAAATAAACTCACATACACACTCGAAGCATCTACTTGCAGATCATACAAATATTTGGGGATCGAATCCGCGACAAGCTGCACAGCAGCCGATTGTTCAACCACTGCGCCAACCGTGCCGTCAATTTTGTTGATTGTCGTTTTCGCTCTATCCAGGGCTGGTAAAATCATACAAAGAGTTCATCCACTCTGGGCGGTGAGGCACGGTCTGTGAGACTCTTACTGGCTAAAAATCAACCCTATTCTTGCCCTTTGTGTTCCAGTGCCATAGTATCCTACTGCCTGGGTAGTTTCTATTTTACAATTGTAATTTACTGATTCCACACATACTTAATGGACATACATTAAGAAGCCACTTCAAAGCTTCTTTTCAAATTACAAAGCAACTTAACTGTCTTCAAATCGATAACAACCATTTTATTCTGACCCCTCACTTAGGCACATCCCTCTCTTCTTTGTCCATTTCCACTAACGTTACCAAAGAAATGAGAGGTCTTCAAATACTGGTTTCTTAGTCCTATTGTTTCAAAATCTCTCATTCGTGATTTGTTATTTCATTACCATTATAAGGTAATCATCATCAGGTATCGTTTGTATGTGATATGGGAATGCGTCGTTGGTCACTGATATGGTTTCTGATATCAAATCTAACGTTCTTTAAATTATCTTGTTAATGAAGACAATTTTATTTGGTTGAGTTGGTACAGTTCTTTTTTTGAACTATTACATTTCGTTGTTCAGTTAAGTAGAAGATAAAAATTTAATAAAAAAACGAAAAAAAATTGCAAACGCATGATTCAGTTACCAGCATAATTTATCATCTCGCTGACCGATCATGGACCTTACCCAGTTCGACGGCGCGTCGGGTTCCACGTGCTCCTCAAAGATCTGCCTGCAATATGGCCCCCTTAGAGGGCCAGAGCCTGCCGGGTCGCGGTACTGTCTCATTAGGAAACGGTGACTCCAGAACGTAAAGGGCTGTTGAAGGATCAGAACAGTGCCTCTCGGACTAAAATGATTTGATTTGATTTGATTTGACTGAAAATCGTATTGTGATATTTTACCACGACAAAAAAATAAAGAATATGCATTATTAAAAATGGCATGTAAAATATTTTTATATGCTACTTACTTAGTCTTTGTCATCCATGAAATACAATACACTGCTACAATTTTTTTAAATCCATTCCAAATCATGGAAGTTTGGTCGCGTGACTTATCTCATTACCGTGACCCCGGAACATAAAGGGCTATTGAAGGACACCATGGATTTTAGTCAGTATAAGTCTGACAGTCCCTCCCACCTTGCCCGGGGTGGGAGGATTGATTTGATGATTTTACTACGCTAAAAAAACAAAAATCTTGGTAGTTCCACTTCCCACTCCGCTACCGCCTGACCTAAACAAGTCAAAGTTCAAACGTTTTCTCATTTCGTAAGGCGAAATCGTTCCATACGTTCAACTCCATCATTTACATACTACCGTATTGTATGTACAGTTTTATCGTCTTCAACATCTGTATATTTATCGTTTCAATCGCTATATGATTACTGTGTGGCGTGTGTGCTTGTAATTTTTGGTAATTTACGTAATCAGTTCGGAAGTGGTTCGAATACATTTTATTACAATTAATGATCATGTATTGGGGGTCGGGGAATTTGATTAGAGCTGGCTTATTGGTTAGGGTTTACGTATCTTTTGGCTTGTTGACGTGCGAGAGAAATGTTTTCTATTGTTTCTTGTGACTACGCTATTACATTTTAAAGGAAATTTTTGCTCTCTCTAGGCATGTAAAAGTGATAGTTCAGTGAAAGGCAAAAATCCTTCATCATCATCAGCCTATAATGTTCCCACTGCTGGACACAGACCTCCTCTCGTGAGAGGGAGTCGGCCATAATCCACCACGCGGGCCCAGTGCGTTGGTAGATGAATGTGTTCACTAGCTTCGATTTTTGGTTCTCAAGGCTGCCGGTTTCCTCAAATGTTTTCCTTCACTTCCACCGTTTTGAGAGCAGTGGTGATGAATAAATTACACACAGTAATGCTTCTGGTACGGGTTCGAACCCCGACCTACAACTCGTAATCGGAACCAATAACCATTGGGCTACCACTGCATAAATCTTAAGTAACGTGCTAATAATGTTTATACATCTAGGCCTTTTTAGCTCTGCGTCTACGCGCCGCTCTTGGTTGAATTTATGACACGAAGATATAGGCAATGAGGTTTTCGAAATGGTTAACTTGCTTCGAATGCGTCGCCCCGGGCATGGTCCATGTCGGGCCAGCAAGTTGCCTTTAACTCGCCGCCCTCATGCCCCCGCCCTGCTGTGGCCGAGATCGTCTTGCTACGGTCCGACCCGTGGGCGTCCACCACCGCGGGTGGGGCGGAGGGAGGACCTGTCCCCTCTCTCTCACCGGCCCGCCTCCCCTTCGCGAGCATGAAGCTTGCAGAAGGAGGCGAACGCGCTTTCCCACTCCGTCTCGGCCCCGCAAGCCTTGCCGCGACCATGCTGGGCGCGAGAGGTCTCCGCCTGTCGCCGCCGTGAGGACACGATCCGGTGCCCGCCCAGCGTGGCATCTGCACCGTAGCATCGACTGTGTCTCCGGGCCGGGATCTCGCAGGGTGACACCCATGCTTTTCTCCTTTCTCAAGCGACTCTTCATTAAGGTGACATTAACAGGGTATATTTTTTTTCCAAAATCAGAGAGCTCATTCCTGGCCAGGAAACTGATTTTAATCTAAAATCCAATGAATGCAGTTTTGGTTTTCGTCGAATCGTCGCACGAGACTCGTTTCAATGTTTTTAAAAAAAAAAAAAATCACCTATATGTATGATCCTTTATATGTAATGACGATCTCGATGCAGTATTAGATTTTTATCGTTTAACTAAGCTCCTATGAAAAAACTAGTTTAATTACTACATATCAAAACGTTTCTGCTTATACAAAGCTAAAGCCTTCTAAAACGTCCACATCTACACAATCTGAGACCAGACTTTTCAAGAAACCCAAGAAGGCAGACGTGAGATCTGTTCCTCATGTACTTATAACGTTCTGAGATAGCTGCACAGCACCACCCACACGCTGGTGAGAGTGTGAAACACCAAAAACAATGTTGAGTGCATTTGATTTTAAATGGGACAGTTTAAAAGATAATTTCTCGTGTTCACTAAGCATTCTTGCAAAGACTAGTTTAGGTACTTTTAAAGACACAAAACCTCAATCATTTTCGCTTTACAAAGTAAGCCTTCTAAAAGTCGCATCTACAACAATCTGAGAGCAGTCTTTCAAGAAACCAAGAAGGCATGACGTGGAGATCTGTCCTTAGTAATTATAACGTTCTGAGATAGCTGCCACAGCGCCACCCCTCGTTAGGGGGTTGTTAAGAGGTGGGTGCCTGCATTTTTACAAATTGATACAAATTATTTGAGCGAGCACCCGCTTTGTTCCAACGACGCTTGTTACGACTGTGGAACGGCATTTTATTATTTTCGTACGGTTGACGTGCAGTTGGTTGGGGAAAAGCGCGGGGTTTTTTGCGGTTGGTTATGAGAACATCTTTACTGAACTAAATGTAAGGATGGATGTATGTTTACTGAAACACGTCATAACGGCTGAATGGGTTTTGATGAAAGACACAGGAAGATTAGATTGAATAAATGACCTGCCAACTCATCTACCGAATGAAAATTGACAACTGATTTTATTTTTGTTGCATTTTTTTGCTGTTTGTATCTGTAGCAAAGGCTTTAATCAGATTTATCAAATAATTAGGCTTTAATCAATACTATGCTATATGTTGGACAGTTATATAAACATACCCACATGAAAATAAACCGAATATACCGGTGGATCGGTTAGTTTTAAATTCACAAAGATAGTTCTTCTACTGAGACGTTGAAATCATTTACTATGATAAATTATTTTCAACGTTTTTCTAGACGTTTTCCAAAACCGCTATCGTTTTCCTCGCTCAGTGCACGCCGCTCCCGCGCTCTCATTCCTTAGACCGAGTCCGAAACATCTTATTCGCGCCCTCATAAAAGTAACTGCTTTGGCTCGTTTTTATTTCTACCTCTGTACCTGTACGGCCACAGTATTTTAATAAACCGACCTCCCTAACAAGCGAAATAAAACTCAAACTCACAACAATAGAACACAATTTTGTTTGGCTTCCGCAAAAATCATGTCTTGCCCACTTATATCTAGGACAAGACGATTCTGAAGGACACGGAGAATTTCAATTACTTTATTACGATGTAATGTATTTTTATTTCGTGAAACGTGAAGGAAATCAGTTCAGGTATGCAGTTAATAAATTATGTGTAATTGTAATTTTTCATTTGATTACATTATATTTCAATAAAATGTAATGAAGTCTTTTCGGAACTATTGTCTCTCTTTGATACTAAGGGAGGTTGGGGAATGTTTGTCTACAAAGTTTTTGAAGTTTGATTGTCAAGAAGAACTATTTAATTCTTACTAAAGTTATGGAAATGAGATATAGACATTTCGTTTCTAATCACTATTATACGAAATAATGTTATAGTTCAAATATAGTGTGTATTTTGCTTTTCTTAAATTGTAGTAATAAATAAGTGAACAAATTGTAGTCAAGTAAAATACTGTTTTGTATTTACAACAATGTTTTACCGACCACAACTTGTTTATTACCCTCTGTCATAAAAATCATGTTGTATTGACTAAGAGAAAAAAAAAAAAAGAAAAAAAATACATAGTTATAAACTATGTCATAATTCAATAATTGTTAGCAGTAGGCGACAACTACGCCAAATTTAAATTTGGGATTCCCAAAAATATTACACAAAAACGTCAAAACTTTATGATTCTAAATAGGCTATTAGACATTTTATAAACCAAATAACGATGTCAACGAAAAAAGGTTCCGATACAATTTCCGCGGACCAATCCAAAGAATTACTCCCAGAAATTATTATGGCGGCTCGTTAAGAAATCCGGATTAAAGAGTTGAGAGGGAAAAAAAGGTAAAATGTCGCAGTAAGTCCAAGCCGCAAAATTCTTAAACGCAGTCCTTGGAAATGGGATGATTACTTCATCAAAACACACTTTAAACGTGTTACGTAAATCTAGTACCACTCGCCCCCTGCCTCCCCTTAAAGGGTGTGTTGGCGAGTGAGGAGGCAGGGGGAAAGTCACCCCAGGAAATGGGGGGTAAGACGATATGGGCGAACGTGAGCGCCGTCAAGAAAACCTTGATTGCTTTTTTAATTAGTTTTTTTTTCATTCCCCCTTTTTCGCATCCCAGCGATCGTGCAAAAAATATGTATTCGCGTTTTTTATGTATGTGTATTTTATGTATATTATTTAATAATTATGTGCCTTGCTTGTTGTTGTTTGTTTTCTCTTTTTGCTCTTTATCTATTAGGTAACTCACATTTTGACTGACACGACAACAAATTTTAACATATTTTATGTTCAGTCTCAAGTTTTTTTCGTCGTTACTAATTATTATCAACTTAATAAAGAAACGAAAGGGGTTTGACAACCTCTAAGTAAGAAGGGTAACCCAAACCGCTGTCAAGAAAAAAGAAAAATACTGAAAGTGCAAAATAGCGAGTCGCCCGACCCATAATCAATTTAAAATTATTATCCGTTTTCCCCCATCAACAGTGTAAAATCAAGAGCGTAAAAACGTCGAGGAATGTCCATTAGTCGTTCATAATATCGTCGCCATAATGAGGGGAGAGTGGGCTAAATCAGAACAGTGGTGAGACCATAAACGTTCCGGCACGTACTGCTCAACCGTTTCAGACACATTTAATACGGTTTTGTGCGTACTATGCGAATAATATAATTATTAATTTTAAAAATGTTTTAAGAGAATTTTAGAGCGTAATCTAGAACTTGTCTTTACATCTTTGTTTAACATTTTTCTTTATTAGTGTTTTAAACGTTAACACTTTACAGTTTCAAATTAAGAAAAGTAGGTCATTTTGGTCATATATTTATTTATTGGCTTGAGTCGTAAAAGTCAAAATAATAAACTCATTCTACCATTTTCTTTAACATTAAAATTGTAATAAATACAATTTAAGAGGGTAGAATTAATTTTATTAAACTGCAGTTAAATGTAAAATTACTTTACCTTTTTAAAGGATATTTTTTTTAACGCAATGTATTTCGATGGTCCGAGAGACACCATTTTCTACTTGCTTACAATCCTTGAAATCTCCAAATATGCCTACAGTTATAACACGTCCTACGAAGATAATATAATTCGGAGATTTACATATCCAGCTACGAAAATAGCGTAATCTTTTCAGCGTAAGACGTGACCCAATAAAATTTCGTCCTCGTATTTAGCGGAAAAATAAATTAAGAATTCATTTTGGTCCTGTATATGTTGCACACACAGGCGGCTGTATACAAAACACACGCACACAACCAAAGAGTTTTAAGTCTCGAGGCGTCCCCACTAATTTATACGTTCTTTCGCTTTCATTATAATTATTATTCTTGGCAATTTATTTTCGCACACGAGGGGGCAGTGTCTCCCCGGGGGAGAGTGGGGTGGACTTCTTACAAATTCCCGTTTTTCGGTGGAACTTAACGCACCCTTTTCTTGGCCCTTTTTGTTTTTCATTACATTAACTTTTGAGATGGGGATAATGTGTTGTTAGTGTGTGAGTGTAATTTTTGCGCGTAATGAAAGCTTCTCTTTTATCTTGTATCGTGTTCTCTGCTCATAATACGCTTCGGAATGTACCACGATGCGCAGTGAACTTTAAAAGCGAACATTTTTTTCAAGCGTCGAGCTCTTACTTCTTGAACTTTTAAAGTTAGCAGAAGTTTCCAGTACGCTCGAACTACGAGAAAAAAGTAACTTTCGCCGAAGTAAAAAACATGCATAACACCTCAACTACCCGACGACTCTCCCCAATTCCACTCGAAACTTTAAAGTACACAATTTACGTTCACATGCACGGAAAACGACGAAGAACTTCCACAAAACAAAAGCGATTACTACAGACTTCGACTACTCGAAAACAAAACGCAATTTTCTCTTAAGAAAATGAGGGAACTCTTTCTCCCCATTGAAAAATCATCAACACCCACCGCGTATGTACCCGCCGCCGACCACCCTCATCTGGGGGGGAAGATCTACGCCGCCGACTTGCGTACGCTTTAATTAAAAATAAAACATAAGAACGATGTAACTGGATGAGCCGAGGAGCGAAGGAAAAATGAAAGAGAAAGCCGTCCACCCCCCCTCCTGGAATGAGTGAGGGGAGGGGACGGGAAACCGCGTGGAAGTCAGTCGCAGAGCGACCGCCGGGGGGAGCGGACCTCCCTCCGCATGCTGCTGTGTCACAACGGAATGACATCACTTTTCTTGTCGCTAATGAAGAGAACGTCTTGGATGGTTGCCTTTTTACTCGCTAAAGGCTTTTATTCAGACCATGCGTTTTTAGCCTCCACTAATTTATTTAATTAGCTTTTTGCTCTGTTCCTTTACAGAGGGAAGTTTAAAAATAAAAATTTGTAGAGTCTTTGAGTACGTACGAATTTTAACATGTCTTGAGTAAAGATTGCGATTTATTCTGTAAGGAAATCCTTGTGAGAGTGAATTTGAATAATTCCCGTCTCATAAATAATATCGTGAGTTGCGACATACGACTGCGCGGTGAATCAGTTCGTCTTGACAAAACAAAACGTACAAGTCTTCAGTCTAGACATTTTAATTTTCCTATCTTTACGTTTCGCGGGATCGACGGATCAGACTCTTTCATTAGTCGTTCCCGCACATGTGAAGGAAATCTTTGATGTCGACGTCGTTAGTGACGCGACCGATAAGAGCATTACAGCTCAATGTGCATTCAATATTGTACCAAGTCATTATTTCTTTTGAGATTTTTCTTTAAATAGAAAATGTGGACCCTTTACGTTCTTTGACGTGTTGGGTTTATGATTAAGGTTGTATCATAGCTACTTTTATAAATATACCGTCAGTTTTCTTCATAAAATCTAAGTTACCAACTTCTAGAGTTTCTTAAGTACGAACTTAGTTGTACCTTTACTATGCGATCTTTACACGAGATTGACCTTTTCACAAATTGTGACATTTAAACTGTCAAACTTACTTCAGTTGTCAGGAATAAGTAATACTTTGAAAGATTTCTAGCCCAATTTGCATAGGATTATGACATTTAAGGATCTACATGGATACAACGTTTTTGAGGAAATCGCTTCAATTTTCAAAAACAAAAGAAAATAATGGCGTTCCATAATTTGAATGTATTCCAAATTCGAACAACTTAAACATACGCAAACAAACAATAAGGAATTTGAAAACAAAACAGAATCAGCAAACATCTCAATAAAAACCAGATGTGGGCCCTCTCGGCATACGCTCCCACACTTACTCTAAAGTAACTCGGTTGCGGGTACTCTCATTCAATTTTCTAACCCATTTAAGAGTCAGACGGAATGCTTGCACCAAAAAAAAAAGAATAATTCCTCGACATTCCCAACCGTAGATTTTCCACGATATAATTTCATAAGCAGTCGGCGTATGTTCGTTTTGCCCCATTTTCCCCTTTTGAATTGATTAGGTCGGGTTCATATTGAGCTATGAATGGAGTTCGGATGTTTTAGGTTTTTTTTTCGTGGCATAGAATCGGTTTTCCGATATTCATTGATGAGTATTAGTTGAAAGCGTCTATGTTTTCTATTTTTCCGTATTATGGGTTTGAATACGGACTCACATTAATGTCTAATGAGTTTGCTCGAATAAGGTACCGGAGAAAAGATTTTTCTTTTTGTTTTGTAGTGAAAAATATTGTTGTTTATTCTATTTTCCGAAGTTTCCAATAAAAATTGTAAGTTTTAAACCGTTAAGGTGTTGTGTTGCATTCAAATATTATTTCCTTTGTTGTCAGATAATCTCAAATCGCCTTAATTTTTATGTGACATAAAATTCTATTTAACACCGCTGCCGAAAACCCGAAATCTTACGGCTTAAGAACATTTTAATATTCGCCTCGCACCGCATCATTTAAATATAACTATAACACTTAAAATATATTATTCATAAGATTGTATAAGAAAACCGCGAGGGTGCTGGCATTAAGCTTAGCTAGGCCTGCTTAATGATCCAATTCCTGTCATGTTCAGGAAAGGGTTTACCCCCTAAAAAACTTGAAACAAACGCCGCAAAAACCGAAGACGTTCTCTCTATCGCACCACCCTTAGGGGAGGTTGGGGCAAAGCCACCCACAAGGAGGTACCTACGTTGAATAATTATAAAAGAAATAAGATAGACATTGACTTCGCCACGTCAGTTCGTAGATGAATAATAATGGATTTTTGTTTACGTGTGTATCAGCCTTTATGAGCCGTTATAAGCTTTTATAGACTGAAATATTGTTGCCTGAATAAACAGGTTATTAAAGTAGGCAACAGATTTAACGATTTTACAGCCTTTGATGTTCGCGTTGAGATAAAAATTTATATTGAATTTGGATGTGGGTGGATAGATTTTAATTTTAAAAGAGGTTAATAATGTGTATTGCTTCTTAGTTGCTTGTGAAATGTTTGTGAAAAACTTCTTGGTGTTCATTAAAATGATGTCAATCGTAAAAGTGTTTTATGATCAAAGAGTACGTTACGCTAACTATCCCTTATATATTGTAATGCACCAAATAGTGATTAATCTATCGTGTCACCATGCTACTTCTTCATTGTCAACTTTTAGCCATCGAATGTTGAATGCAGGATTCCAAATTATTCACCTTTTGGCGAAGAAAGAGTTATTTATTTATATATCCATAGTTGAAGTACCTACCAAAACAAAATTATATATCTCTATTTTTTCTCAGAGATGCCTAGATAAGAATTTTTTTTTCTGGTATCCTTTTCTTAAAGACAATTTTTCAAATCCAATGTGATTAAAACCAACGGGATCGCAGGCCTGTCTTATTAGGTAACCGTAGCCCTGGAACGTAAATGGCTGTTGTAGGACACACTGGATTTTAGTCAGTACAAGTCCGACAGTACCTTCCGTCTTGCCCCGGGTGGAAGTGTAGAGAAGTAAAAATATACCAAAAAAAATGTAACTGAAACCAAGTGGTAAAGGCTTATTTTCGAACAAAATACACGATACACAATAAGCAAATCTTATAAAAATAATTGTCCTATCGATTCCCACTCACCTAGTTCTTCAATAATATTGAGGTACAGCTCTGAAGAAAATCTAAAGGAGGATAGCATTGAAGCGAAAGCAATAAACAGTAGCGAGTGCGAACAGTGCAGTGCAGGAAAAGTAATCACGGTTCAACGTAACTTTGTTTGATAGCGAACGAGTGGGCAGTGGGTTGCATACTGGTGAAGTGTGGAAAAAGAACAATTAATGTTTTATTTTTAATGAAATTGAATGTTATCTGAATTATTAGACTCCGCTACTAAAAATATTCTGTGGTTAAAAAGTGTACAAAATCGCATTATTCTAGGGCACACCACCGGAGTTAATCGTAGTCAAATGAGACTTATAAAAGTCCAAGTCAAAGTCAAAGTGTGTAAAATTATTCAAAAATATTATTTTCTATCCTCAAAATACTTAATGTTTCAAAAGTGAGAAAACAATTTATAATGTAAGTATCACAAACATAGAAAAAAAACCGTCCTGAAAAATTTACACTAAACTGACTTAATTTTTTCATTTTTTTCTACAATAACCCACAGTGTAACCACGTTTGTCGTCGAGAAACTGCGGCCGGTGAAGCGCGTCTAGGGGAGGCAGGGGCAAAGCGGAACAGTGTAAATTGATTACGTGTAAAATTGTTAGCCGATGGGTGACGACGACTACTTATATGCACCTAGCTCAGCAAGCGTTTAACGCAATCTAATTTTCACACGTCTGAAGGTGAATGAAGTTTTTGCCTCGTGGAAATGAGGTGGAGCGAGTGTTAATGGTGAGTAAAGATGGTTAGCTTGATCAGATAATGTTGGATTTGAAATATTATTTAGGTTTTTGTGGAATATTAGGGATCTTGTAATGTTTCTTAGTATTGATGGTTATCGTACTTGACTAAAAGTTGACGTTTTTAATAGCGCACATAAACTTCTCATGAACTGATGACCAAATGGGGTCGTAACGTTTTTGAATGGAGACCGCGCACCGGTAAGCGCAGCGTAGGACGTCCACAGACAAGGTGGACAAACGATCTTATGAAAGCCACAGGATCACGCGGGATGCAAGCCGCTTCCAACCGGTCCTATTGGAAGTCTATAGAGGAGGCCTATGGTCAGCAGTGGACGTCTTACGGCTGATATGATGATGTGAACATAAGCTACGATACCGAGAAATACACAATTAGATACGCTGAGCGCTTAGAAAGAAGATCTACATTATTTTTAGTGTCAGATAAGTGGATAACAGTATTTGCCGTATTGCCGTAATTGACCACATTAGCAATAAAAATGTAAATAAACAATAAACCTTAAAGATTTGTGCACCGTAATGCGAATAAAAAACTCCCATTCCAATAGATTTTTATAAGCCGGAAATATATTCAAGCCTCAACCGCATTTAGATTTATTTCATCGCGTCTACTTAGCCGAGGACATACAGACTACTTAAGTCAGCGAAACTCCGCAATCCGTTTTAAATTGAGACAAAGAAATAAAAAAAAAAAAAACAAAGCTCGGCTCACATGCATAAAGTATAATTAAAGAGTAGAAATGAATATTTAAATATGCCGTGGAGAGCTCACTCGGATCGTCACAATGATGTTTGGGGCGCCCAAATCTAAAAAGATACGTATTTTTGGAAGTCAAGTTTCGTCTAAATATACACTGAGCTATTTTAATTTGGGATATTTGAAATAAGAATGTTATTTTTTCCTTGTTAGGCAGGCTTAGTAAGAATTGTTTGTGGTTTACGTTGACTTAATTGTGTTTTTATTGTTTTCAAGTAAGAGAAGTGTAATTGTGTTTTTATTTTAGTTTTAAGAAAATAAATACGTTTATCTATTTTAATCACTTTTGTTATGTTTCAGTTATTTATAACATCACTAGCACCATCATCAGTCGCAAGACGTCCACTGCTGGACACAGGGTTCCCCTTTAGAACAAAAATTTGCCACTTGCATCCATCAGTTGTTGTCTACAACTCTCACATGATGCCTTAGTAAAGGTACTTTAGTGTTATTTTCCAATGAATTTGACATTTAAAAACTGCCAACTTTTGCAGTTAATATGAGAGAAATCACAAAATTTCATCAAAAATAAATTACTCCCAGTGTGCCAACACCGACATCGCCGGCGGGACAAGTCAAAGATACAGATACACACTGAGGGGTAGAAGAGTTTGCCAAAAATTATAATTTTAATTGCGGGCCCCTTTCCCCCCATCTCCCCCAGGAAACTGCAAGTTGAGCTATAAATATGAAACATACTGCGTTTTTTTATGATTTAATTGCTTTTTGATATGTAAAGCGGTATTTTTTTGGTTACCGAAATAATGCCTTGCTTTCAGTATTATTTTCTGCAATTAATTTAAGGTAAGCATATTCGGAGTGGTGTCTGAGTGCAGGAGCACAAGTCCACGATGGTGCAATGTATGCACTACTACCTACTATTTATTTGGATGAAAAATTGCGATGTACAACTGTGTAAATGAAGATGTGGTCGAAGCTGGAGCGCGTTTGCTTACAAGTGACCCATTCACTCTTGACTTAAAGATACCCAAGGTTTTAGGGAATAGTGAATACAGACTCCGTAAGAGAATTCCAGTCCTTAACTCGTCCCCGTAGTTGGAAAATTAAATAAGTCCGATTTTGGCGATATTGACTTTTCCCTATTTTCAAAACACCTAAAACATGCCGCATATTTGAGCCTTACAGGCGTTTTCGTATCTTATTCCGTTCCAAAAATATAGCTATTTTTGTCGGATAGATGGAATAATAAATATCTTCAGACAAACAATATTTTTTTAAAGGAAAAATAAATAACTCAGTAAATAAATCAATAACTGTGGTCAATGATAAGTTGAATGTCAAATAAATTAAATAACATGAGTTCTTGAATTTTTCCTCAACTTCAAAATTCTTTCACAAAACTAACTAAGTTCTAGGAAAACTAATAACTCTATTTATTTAATTCTGCTATGCAGAATTCTGAAATAACGTACTTAATTTATAAATACTTGATGTTATCTGTTTGAATATCAACCATTTTGAGTTGTGGGAGAAGTTGATAACTCTTCTGCTTTCATTGGAATTTTGACTCTTAAATAGAAGAGTTAAGGTTACTTTTAGCTTGTCACACAAATTGTTTTTGTTGGGTATTTTCGTTAAACTTTCTTTTAAGAGTGAAACTACGTAGGGTACCTACGTTTAAATCAATTATCGAATAATTTGCAGCAGAAAAACATTAGTAGGTACCTATAGCACGGGCACGCCGCAATCGCGGCGGTAAGACCCCTCTTTTAGGAGTGACTGGATAGGCGCTACGGCATCCGCATCTTCCGTCTGGCGCTGGTCCTAACCGGACACGATTGTTTCGGGAGGTTCCTGTTTCGGATTCAGCGGGAGGATACACCCGGGTGTCACCAATGTATGGACCGCCCGGAGAACACGGTGGAGCATACGGTGACGGTCTGCCCAGCTTGGAACTGCAATGCTAATGGCTTGGAGCTTCTCACTCTGTGCTCAGAGTTTGACCTGTGCCTGACTAATAACTTCTTTCACCTAGCAGAAAAATATAATACCTCGTGGATGCACCCTAGATCCAAGCAATGGCACCTTATTGATTACATTATTGTATGTAAAAAAAGATCTGAATCACATCTTGGTAACAAGAAGTATTGTGGGGTGTGGAGTGCTGGTCAGACCATCGACTTCTTCGATCGAAGATGCGTTTGTAAATATAAGCTCCTCGACGCGCAGCGCATAAGAAACCAGTGAATGTTTGTGTTGTTTCGGCGCCAAGGCGTTTATATGCCAAAAATCTTCATTATAGCGTGTCATGTACTATACCATAACCACTAAAGAAAAACATAGTCAAGGAAATCAGAGCATTTCTTGGAAGCTACAGACTAGAACTGAAATCTCTATCAAACACCGTTAGACGAAAATCCATTTCGATCCGTGACTTAAAAATCAATAGTGCAGGCTGGATAGAGTAATAGACATGCAACTCTGTGCTGACACAAACCAAACGAGCAGATTTATCGAAGGCTTGAAAACAATTTTCGGACCCAAATTGAGAAATAGGCACCAATATATTATAATATACTCGTGACAGGGACTGTAAACTGACAGATCATAAGCAAATCTTAAATAGGTGGGCTGAACATTTCAATAACGCTCTGAATCTCTGCTCTCAGATAACTGATTTACCATACATTGGAAATCTTGAATGCCGTCCCATCAAGGAGAACTTAGCAGACCTTTGGCAAATTCATGTCAGCCGTCAAAAGATTGAAGAACGGTAAAACACCAGAAGCCGACTGTCTACCATCAGAGGTTTGCGAATATGCTGGTCCACAAATACAAAGTAGGCTCTTCAACTTATTGCTCAAGGTATGGGAAGCCGAAATTGTATCCCAAGACTGGAAGAATGCCTCCATTTGCAAATTTTATAAGGGTAAAGGTGAATTATTGGACCGTGGTTCTTACAGAGGCATCTATCTCCTGTCTTCCACTGGGAAGGTACTGGCTCATATCATAGATAGCCGTTTATCAAACCTTGTAGAACAGATACTTCCAGAGACCCAGTGCAGGTTTACACCCAGCAGATGAACTGTTGACGGCATTTTCATAATGAAACAAATTCAAGAGAAAAGCCTTGAAGAAAACCGTCCTCTGTACATGTGTTTCGTTAACTTAGAAAAGGCCTTCGATCGCGCGCGCTCCACTTTGGGTAGTGTTGAAAAAGGCTGGATGGAAACGATTTCTCAGACCTAATTAATATAACCAGCGATGAAGCAAGGTTGTGTCGTGGCTCCCGCGTTATTTTCACTCTATTTCTCGGCTCTGCTAAATGATGTTCAATTTTCGCACTGATAAAAGTGTCTTCGACATCTCACGCTTCAGGGCGAACTGGCGAAGAGTAAGACGTCTAGGGTTCCCGTGCTTGACACACTCTGGTTTTTTGGAAGATATCGCTATTAGCGATAAGACCACCATTATAATCATAGCATTAGTAACGTTTATAATAGTTGTGTAACAATTTTGGTGTACAATAAAGTAGAATAATTATATCTATCTATCTATGCTGATGATGTATGCCTGTCAGTTGATCGTATGGAAACTCTCCAAGACGCTTTACAAGGGTGTGTAGACCTCTCATGACTTGAAACCTGTCTGATGTTTACTTACCGCTTTTTTACAGGAAGGGTGCGAATCATAAAACAACTTTTATTTTATATGATACCAATAGTTAAGAAAATATCGAAGTAATAGTAACGTACAAAGCCACAAAATTTAACATTTCAAAATATTTCGAGTTTGATAAATTCAATAACTGCATTTATTTCACCAAATTTTACTCTACCAAATGTATTTAGTTCGTAGGAAAACTAAATAAATAGCCGAAATAAGTAGATAATTATAGTACGTTATAAATAACAGTTGTGGCAAAATTAAACAACTTGATTTTTTATGTGTTATTTAGTTATCGTTAAAGATTGAGTTCAGTTTGTTAAAGCATAATGTAAAAGGTAATCAGGTCCACAAAATATCAAATTACCGACAGTAAAATTGTCTCACATTTTTTAACAAATGTACATTAACTGAAAAAAAAACACTAAATCGCGTTTATCTCAGAACTAGAAAAACAGAGTTATTTAATTTTCCAACTACGGGGACGAACTGTACGCTCGTTCTAAACTATTAGCATAAAATAATTGTGTATTGCCATTTTTGCAACACGTCAATTTGTAAATGTTACTTTTCTTCAAATGTCCAATTAGGCCACGTCTCGCCAAGAAATTATAGATTTCCCCTTATTTCGTGTATGTCATGGTCATTCTTTGTTGCAGAACTTTTAATGCCGCCTTCTGGGAAGACCTTTCGACCCTATTTCGATTATTTAAATTCAGATTTCCTATACCAAAGTCAGTGATGTTTAAGATTCAAAGACACATTGAAAGTTGATAACTGTTAAAGTCAGTGTATATTGGTTTAAATTAATAGTTTTATCCGTTTAACCCGAAAAATACAACAGACACTTAAGAAATTTCGAATTTATAAATCAACCCTTAACAGAGTAAATCTCTCATTTCCTATGGAGCTTAAAAAATTAATGACTCCCAAAACACACACGCGTAAAAACAAAGGGGTGGGTAGACAGCCGAAAATACGCAAATAAAACGGTCCGCTAACAATTTCCTTTTACTCATTATATCTGGAAATGCGTTTCGTATGCAAAATTGACGAGGGATTTTTGGTAACGATGTTAGCTTGTTTATGCGGTGGTGTGGATACTGTATAGTGTGTATTATGCCTTACTTGATTGATTCTTGCAACCCGTCAAAATCAAAAGGCTGGACATTAAAAAATAGTCGCTTATAGACACAGTTTTGTTTAATTTGGTGTTTCTGAAGTCTGTTTTAGGCTACTTAATATTTATTTCACAGTATTTTTTTAAGCAATGTTTTTTAAACAACGCCTGTAATTGAATAACATTGAAATTCATGAGTAAACAAGGCATGTCCTATAACCAAAAATTCGAAGATATGTGTCATCTACCAACCGACACAGTGCTCATGTGGTGGATTACAGCCCACTCTCTCTCACAGAGAAACGCCGTATGCCCCAACACTGGCCACGGGACTTATCTCATTACCGTGAACCCGGAACGTAAAGGGCTATTGAAGTACACCGTGGATTTTAGTCAGTACGAGTCTGACAGCCCGCTCTGCCCTGGGTGGACTAAGTTGATGATTTTAAAACGCCAAAAAAAAATGTCCCAATATTGGTAAAGTTACAGGTTGATTAAAATGTAAAGCTGGGTACTCACTTAGCAGCATTGCATATAACGTATCCGATACAGTATCAAGTGAGTACGTAGGTAGGAGGCTCGTGCCTAAATATTCACTTGATACTGTATCTGATACGTCACATGGAACATTGCTAAGTGAGTGGAGCTTAGGAACTTATGTGAACCTACTAAGTTAAACTAACACCTGAAACTCAAAACAAAACCTTAAGACAACTCATTAAAATTCAAGAAGTCAAAGCAAGATATTGTTATTGTTTTCTTAGGTACTTAAAAAATATGAGGTAGAGTTAATCTAAAGCCAGGATTACTGCTCAGTACGTACTCGAGTGAAGTTAAATAGGTTTGGTTCCAGCGGTCGGCATCTCAGCGAGTAATGTGCTCCGAAGACGTTTTATGAGGGCGTAGCAACGGTGTTTTATGTCGATAGATTTTTATCGATGTTTCTCATAAATTTCAGTTTTATCGATGTTTTTTATTAAATGTCATTTTTTATAAATGTTTTTTTTTGAAAATGTCATTTTTATCGATGTTGTTTAGTAAATGTCATTTTTTATCGATGTTTTTTTTATGGTGTGGTGTCATCACTTTTGTGATTGATTGTATTTTTGGTAATGTTTTGAAAGTTAACTATGCAACCAATTTTTAGCAATTTCTAATAAAAGTTCAATTAACTTGTAATATTCTCACTAAAAATGATTTTTGAGAAATCACTTGTACGTGGGATTGAACCAGCGTCTTCTGGATAAGTAATTCAGACACCTTACCAACTAGGCCATCGCCACTCACACTCTGTAGCTGAATCTTCTATCCCTCGTTTCAACGTTTTACGGTAAAGAAAGGAAGAAAGAAACTTGTGTTTATTGGCACAAACTTCAAACTAAACAATACAAAAAAAAAAGTTGTAAAGAGAGAGTAGATAGTAAAAATAGAGGAAATTAAAAACTTAACAATTTAATGCCAAAGTGCCTCAGTGCAGCACATGCCAGGTGGCAACACAAAGTTTGCCACTAGAAACTGATTTTGAGCTGCAGCGTAACGGTAACGTAGCGCCATCTTTTGGACTAGTTTCTAACTACTTCCAAAAATTCTCACTATTTTAATCAACGATGATATATTACTAGACTCCTAATAACAGGCGACCGATGTCTGTCAACACATTAGGCAAAAAAGTCTTATATCCGTCTTATTTCGACCACTCCTGTGAGCCGTAAACATACCTTGAGACAGAACAGACCTTGAGTTAGACAATCACAACGCAGTACCCAGTCTCCCTCACTTACGTAGTACCTCAGCGAGTTGTCAGAATAGTTTTTGTTCCTTAGATCGTGCATGCGGAGTCTAGTAATATGTCTTCGTTGATTTTAATACATATACAGATTTTTTTTGTTTAAGTGCAAACAATGAATCAACCCTGCATTTTCCAATGTAGGTCTGTAAAAATGACAAAACAGGAAAAGGTACTTAATAGGTAGTTTTATCTGTTTAGCTTCGTTTGTCTTTGGTTTTAAAACCATCATAAATAAACTAAGTAGATTTCGTCCTTTTAAGTCACACTAAACTCACAATAAATATTAATAATCGAGATAATTGTTGACAATCTTGTCATTTGATTTGATGGATCGATAATGTCAATCCACAACAAATCATATTCCACTTGATTTGACTGTCAGATTTAATCAATATTTGTATAATCGATCAATAATGGTAATCGTTAGTACTTGTCTGCGTATTTATTAGATTTTCATCGCTAAGTGTACAGACGTTAGCAGGTCAACCTACTCAAATCTGTCAAATTTTACCAATCAAACATTAACCCTCCACTGTTGTCATAAAGTTGAAAATTTATTGAAGAAATTTCACAGTTTGAGGTAGGTTAATTTGCTGGCTTCTGTAGGTACATGGATGTTTTGTCTCTTTGGCTTTAATCGGGAAATAATACTTCCATATCTTTTTTTAAGGCCATTCCGTCTCATTCGTGATCAAAGGCCTGCTACTTCTCTTGATAGTGTGCTTTTTAGCGGCAATTCCTAAGGAAGCCATTCAAGGCTATCCGCCATTTTCTTTTCGACAAATCTAAACCTAAATTTTTCATAGTGTATACTAAAGCCTCTACAAATAAATGAAAAAAAAATATATAAAATATATTTTCAATTGTTTTATCATCAGAGCTTCTGTCACTGTCATTTAAATGTCAAAATAATAACACAGCTGTATAAAATAACTAAAATAACTTTAACTAAAGACATAAAAATCTAAAAAAATATGTAAATAACGTCCAACGTTTATCGATGACATCAAAACACTAGAGGGAGGGTGGGGATGGGAGGCTACTCATGCAAAAATCCCGTCTCAGGTAAAATGAAGTCGCAAGAGCTAAGACAGGACGCGGTAAAATACGAATGTAGCAAAACATAGATATATTATATTGTTTCTTGTATTTCTTTTTGCTGTGTGGTCCGTTTTGGCCGACTTTACCCTAATTGTGTATTGAGTGGTATGTGATTTGAATTTCGTCTTGTATTTTTGCATATTATAGTTGGCTTAATTATCATATTTTACGTGTTCAATTAATTTCTGTTAGCAAATAAAAATTCACTGACAGTGGGACCCTAACAGGAAATGCCGTTGATTATCGCGTTAATGGTCGTTAATATAGACATTTTCGCAACTACTATCGCGAAAGTCAACGGAAAATGTCGTTGTGTGGACCGGTTACAACGACTATTTACCTATTCAAATGAATTAATGTAACAAATAAAAAAACAGAGTTGTTTGTCCAGTAAATATTTATGTGTCTTACATTCAAATTTTCTTAATGAAATGTGATACTAAATAGTTTCATATTTAGTATCACATTAACCTCCAAAATTAAAGACCAAAAACCCCAACATGTAGTCCCACCTAATTATATTTATATTACCTGTCCATTCCCAAGCTCAAAAACAATCGAGCCTGCACTACTTGAGACGAGTCTCTTGTCTTTATGAAATACTTCAGAAGTCAGCTTCCTTCGCGGAATTTTTCTTTTTTTTTCTCTTTTTTTCTGCATTGCATACTTCTGCAGTAAGCAGGTTGATTTGTTTTTTTTTTTAATGTGTGTTATGAGTTTTCATATTTTATTTTCCGCGTTAGGTCTGCATGGTGGAGTATGGCCTCTAGGCTTTCAGAGAGGCTTGAGTCCAAGCTGTGGGAACATTGTAGGCTGATGGATGACTTATGATAATGATGATGAGATTCAATTCTACTACTAACTCTTTGTTAGGTGTAAAAAAAATATCCATTTTGCGTATCTTTGAGAACTAAGTAGAAAACAAAAGTATAAGCAATTGTAAAAGTTATTAAAAACTAAAGATTTTTGTGAACATTTCAAATAAATAATCAAATTAGGCCTCGTTTTAATGAAACACCATACTATTTAGTAATTAGGTACTAAAATAGGTTCCTTAGGCATGTGAACCCAACTTCAGTTAAATAAGGATCATCAGTAAAGTTTATGACCCCTTCAACTGTGTTATCAATATAATCTTACTTAACTTGGTTATTTTTTGAAACAAAAGTTACAAACCAGTTTTTTTTTCTTTTTTCGAAAATTTCGCATTGTCAATAATCCAGCCAGTGTTGTGTAGTGACTGCGCTAAAGCAGGTTCTATGCATTATAGTCCACGCCACGACTCGAGTCCTTTTATGTGACGCAGTGATAGTGTCTATGTCATTGCATTAAAAAATGTAGTTCCCATTGAGCTATTATTACTACGTATAGAGACAACACCAGGTATCACAACTATGTCCCATCCAGGATGAGTGCGCGCGCCCAGAGCTCACCACAGAGCTGTCAAACAACTGAATGAACATAGGCGCGCTCACTCATCCTGGATGGGACATAGTTGTGATACGTGGTGTCGTCTCTATACGTAGTAATAGCTCAATGGTAGTACCACGAATTTTCCGCAGGGGAGTGATGACGTGGACTTTATCAAACATTTCTTCACCTTACCCATAGCATAAATCTGTCAATTACAACCAAAGTAACTTCCTCCATTCGTTGCAAAAGACATTTGCCTAACAATATATGAAACAATCGTGAGCGCGCACCATAAGCTGAGCTGTCGATATCAGTTAAGCTGTAATGGACACCGTGGCCACGCCTTGAGCGTCCTCGTTTGAGGTGTGCTCTTGCTCAGGAGGTTTTCTGTTGGGTAATTTGAAATTAAGGAAAAAATTGAAGAAAAAGGTGTTAAAAGAAATAAAAATTAACTTTTAGATATTGAAAGAGAATGCTTTATGATGTGAGCTTGAGACATGTCAAGATCATTTTGCAGTGACACTATGAAAGCATACCTATATTGCGCAAAATGTTGAGACTATTACATAAAAAAAAAAAATATTTTGTGCAAAGTTTTTTTTGAAGACAGAAAAAATTAACTGCAAGCGGACTTCTGGACCGCGTCTTCTGGACATAAGACGCGACACAGGCGTTATTGCGTATAAATATTTAAAATATATATTTACGGTATTTAAAGATTGTGTTCTCTGATAACTTTTTAAAATTATGTTTCCTGCTTAAGCGTATAAAGTTTCATTAAAATCTTTTCTGTCATTTTGAAAAATAAGGACTTTGAATTTGTCGTACGGCGTACACGCTCATTTTAGTTTTCGATTGTAAACTTATTTCGATTTTTTGCCATATTAAAAACACTTTACATGAATTAGAATTAGCAAGTCATTGTAAATATCAAAATTTGTTAGTGTGTTGTGTTATTTTATAACCAAAAGATAAATGAATTAACCAGAATATTACGAATCAGGAAAGGAACACACCAAAGTCGCGTTGCCACACCCCACTCAGCAACACATCAAACAGACCTTGATACGCAAGATTATTTGGACCCTGAAGCTATGTAGGGCTGTATTAGACGATCTGCTTTTAATAGCGGAATGTAAACAACCCACGAGGGAAGGACGGAAGGGGGAGGAAATTATTTGGCATCCCAATCGATGTAGGTAACCTACTTAACGAAGCTGGTTTTTTGAATTGGCATTGGAACATAGAGAAAAAAAAAGTAAATAATTTAAACTTCGTAGTGATTGTACAACAACCTACCGACCCTTTTTCAGACATCAGGAAGTACATAGATAGTAGAATGGGTTAAAAAAACATAGTAAAGCTATCTGAATATTATTTACTATTAGATAGATTTGTTTCTGTTCGCATGGTGGCTAAATTGACTCCTCGAAATCTGTCACTTATTAGCACTACGACTAGGTTCAAATTCAACGTCGTGATTTTTTGTTGTTATTGTCGCTGATTGACACAGATAAATTCAGTCGAGATGGGTTCCATAACCTACCTATCTAATCTCATTTTGGTTTTTTTTTTACCTTTCAGTACATAGTTTTTGGCGTCTTTAAGTCTTAACTATCTCCCCACCATGACATATTGTGTCGAAATTTACAAAGACCAAAGTATTGATGTTTTAGCAGCCACGCAAAACAACGGTTCCCGGAATTCTAAAGCATTGAATCACTTACTTTCCACACTACCGTTCAATACAGTCACTAACTTCCACATAAAGAGAAAAAAAAATCTAAAACTTTAGCATCTAAAAACCACAACCCTAAAATGATTACATAGTCTCTAAACAAAACGCAACAAATGTTTCAATATTCGAAACAGAAGCAAAAACGGAACGCATTTATTTAAATTAAAAAAAAGTAAAACACACGCTAGCAATACACTTAACAGTATTCACACGACGATGCCCAGAACACACTGTATATTTAGAGATCCGTAGCAAACGAGCGAGCTGTAAAACCACAGGAAAATGCGCGGGAAAATAGAAAAAATGTTGCGTGTTTTGTAGTTTGAAAAAAATAGGGTGACTGTAAGACAACAGTTGTCAATCTTAGCTAATAAGTTAGGTATTCGGACTTGAGTAATTTATTTTCGGTTTGTTTATAACTTACCTAACCTATGCGTATTATAACGATAAAATTTACATTTAACTATAGTTTTGCAATTTTAAGTTTTATCGATGTGGAATTCGGTTTTATTGTTTAGGTAAGTATTTAATGCCATAGAAGACTGCAGTGATTTGAAGGTACACAAACATACCGAATGTTTGAACTTATGTCAGTCTAGGAAACGTCAACATAGTAAAAAACAACAATAAAACAATATTTTAACTCTGAAAACTAATCACAAGTCACAACAAACATAAAACAGGTGACATTTACAACAAACACCATTTAAAACTAAAAGAAAAAATAAACAGAACCACAAACCGCCAACGACACATTTCAAAAACAAAAAAAAGAACGCGTTCTTAAAAAAATTTGTTTCCGCGTGCCGTATAAAGCACCCCATTCACAACACAATAGATGTTTTGTGCCCGTTTTGTGCGCTAGTATCGCATGACCCGTCTGACGTGTGACAATGCCGTGTATGGGTGCACTTACTGAATTGTTTTTTGTTTTGTATCCAACTTTTTTTTATTTTACTCTTTTATTGTACGCGATATTTTCTTGTCGGAGAGCGCAATTTTCAGTTCCTTGAGACATTCTTTATGCTTAACATCCACGTAAAATTGTGGCGAGGAAAAATGTGTAATGTATATCGTGGGATGTAGTTTATTTGAAGAAAATCTTAGGAGACAGTCTGGGGAGGATAGGAAATATAAATAAGGCTTAGGATCTCCTTGAAGATGAGTTCTGAGGAATTCTTAGCTGAGATGTTGTACTTTGTTATAAATAAAGTAATATTTATTGAGAAACAGTATTACTTGTTTCATTAGAGATTGTCCTAGCCTAGTGTCGCTATGAAGACTTATTAAATAATAATAATTACGTAAAAACACAATTATTTTGTTACACAATTTTGTATTTTCATATTTTGTTCATATCGATCTGTATACAACATTAAAATTGCATCAGAACTGCTAAAGTATAGGACTATGAGCTACATTTTCATCCGTAGGTTTTAAAACTAGTAATGCATTCATCGTTGCTTTGTTTTTACCAAAATAAATCAATCGTCTGGTGAGGGCTTTATTAAGTCTAATTTAAAAAAAAAACAGATTTTATATAGTAATCTGAGCATTAGGTATTTAAAGACGAAATCATCAATCTAACAAAATATGGTAAAACAATCACAAAAAGAAAACAATCGCCATTTTGGAAACTGTGTCGGAAATACATCGGAAACTACGCGATGTGTCTGTGACGTACAATTTGGAACACGGTTATTGGGGCGGCCGTGGTGGCGGGAATCGATAATTCTGATTGCCGATGGATTATGATTGATTTGCTTGGTGAGTAGGGTTCTCTAATGCAGTTCTAGTGTGTCTATGCTTCATATTGAGATCACATTGTCTATGCTACAGTAGGTACACCATAGTCTGCAATTTCAAAAATGAAACTTATACCAAAGTTGAGGTTAAATAAATAGCTGGTTTATAATTTACACTGTGTGTCGTCTAAGTATACGTTCAAAAAGATGTAACATGAGACATTGTAGGTATATAGCAAACCATAATATAAATAAAAGTTTTTCGGATCAGTAAATGTTCTGTAAAATTTGACGACACGATTAACGCAGTGGCTAAGCGATTGGACTGCTGCGCTGCGTGTCGCGGGTTCGATTCCCGCACGGAGCAAATATTTGTATGATCTACAAGTAGTTGTTCTGTGTCTGGGCGTTTGTGTACGTGAGTTTATATGTTTGTAAACCCCACCCACAATACAGGAAAAATTCCTACTGTGAGGCAAAGTTTAAAAAAAAAACAATATCAAGTGATTTTATAAGGAAAACCACAGATCATAATATAACTTAATATAAAACAATGACAACAGATTAAATATAACAAGCCTTCAACAACCGGGGCTTATTGGTACAATTCCGAACTTTTCTTACCCAGTAACTTGGGGGTGTTACACACGTAAGGGTAGTTAAGTGATCGACAACTATGGCGAACAATGGGGTTCATGGGAAAAGTTGGGAGGTTATAAAATGATATGGTTTATATTACACGTCGTGGATAAAACTTGAGAGGGATTGTTTTAAAGTTTGTGGAAGTTGTTGCAAAGTTGATGATATGATCTTTTATTGAAATTATGGTTTTATTAAACATGCCTATAATCTCAAGCTGAGGGAGATGTAGTCTATACCTACTATGCGATTACCATAAGGCGCCCATTAGATGGTAAGTTTTGCCATGGCAAAACCATGGCAGAGAATTTGACTGACGGAAAACCTATCGTCTAATGCGATGATTGACGTTTGCATGATGAAAATGATCGGCGATAAAATTTCGTCTAGCATCATTCATGATTGTTGGAAATTATTGAAGCTCGCATGACCGTGTAATGTAGGTACGCCTTAGGATGATGCTGTAACGGTTCAATATTTTGACGTCATGAACGTTTTTTTTCTAACACTTACACCCTCATAAATAAACATTAATCATTTATGAAAATAACTTAAACAATTTACACTCACATTTTACAATTTATAACGATAATAACTATTGATGTTTTTTTTTTCTAGCCTCAAATGTCCCACTCCTGAGCAAAGGCCTCTCCCCATTCCTTCCACTTCTCACGATGTTGTGCCTCTTCTCGCCAATTCGCATGGAAGTCATCCAAAGCGTCCTGCCATCGTCTCCTAGGCCTGCCGCGGCCCCGCCTAGCTGTCTCAGGGCTCCATTCCTGTGCTATACGAGCCCACAGTTGTGACGGTATCCGGCAGACATGACCTGCCCAGTCCGACTTTAGTCTTGCAGCCTTGTGAGCTACGTCGGTTATTTGAGTTCTGGAGCGCAGTATGGTTAATTAATTAAAACTCTAAATATTTTTTGCTACATGTAGGTAATTTTCAAATGGCAATTGACAGATGGAGGTTCGCCCTTATAATAGTCGATACAGTAATTTCCAGTCTTCATTCTCTTACAGAAATCACCCTGCACGATAAACAGCATTAATATGAAAATTAAATAATAGTGAAACACACTCTCCTTTCAACACAACTGACCTCGCACAAACAATAAAGTCAATGCAACTCAATTGGAAGCTACAAATCAATTGGAAGTTGATCAGATCGTAATTACGTAACACCATCAGTGGGACACACATCCCTAATGAACTGGGAATCTGTCACACGAACTATGTGAAAGACATTCACTACGCTTGTGGTTAGGTTAGCGGTAGTCGTGTTAAGGTTGCAGGATTACAAGCTAATTGATATTTCTCAGTAGGAGAAATTCAGATGACCGTAACAGTGAAAAGAAATCATTGATTGATGGCTTTTCCCTATAGAGCACAATCGGTCCCAGCGTTGTGATCTGGTGATAGGTATCTATCATCTGATGCATGCGATCTCTCGAACATATATTATGGATGTTATTGGGATTTTTAATGCTGGCGACAGTCAAGTTTCAAAATTACTTAAATTCAGCAACAAAACGATTGCAATTTTCCTAGAACGATCTCTAAAATACACTAGCGCACTAAAACATGGAATCTCTTACTTGGAATTGGTCCGGGATAGATCCTTAAATAATTGCGTGATTAGAATGAATTTGGTATCAATTTAAAGTTAACAGTTAAAGCTTTAAAATGGTACTATTTTATTTGTCTTAACAAGTTATTAAGTACTTAAAATCGCGTGGAATCAGAGTATGTCATTCCATACTTTTGCTCGCTCGAAGAAACCGTTATTCATTACACCAAGAAGGGTTAATGTGACGTCATCAACGCGTGTGACACTCAACCACGGAGGTGTTAATTGGAGCGCCGCGATTAATGAACGTGTTGCTGTCACGATGTGTGAAGCTTTTGAATTACGAACACATTCTGGAATTCGAATCATTTCAATTTCTTTCTTTTTTTTACTTGTTTAGCTTTTTAACTTTTTTATGTATGTGGTCCATATTGTATTGAACGTTTAATAAAGCACAATATATTAGTGGACGTTTTTCATAAATATGTTTCAAATTATTCTTTCATATTAATTGCAATGAAACTAAAATCTCTGTCTGTCTGATTCAGTCTGCAACAAATAAATAATTCTTATTTGTTTCGGAAACTAAATAACTATGTATGGTTCACTTTTTTCATATCAATTCAATTCAATTTTTTCAATTGCTATATTTAATTAACAGCAGAATTGTGGTTACAAAAATTCAATAAAAATTAAACACACCGAATTTATTAGTCCCAATTGATTGATTCATTCACAGAACATCAAAACGATTACTTTTCTTCGAATCCGTTCGTTCGATATTTAAAATATTGACCTCTAAAGTGTGACTGGCCAGCCATAGGTCAAAGGCGTGGCTGTAAGAGAGCTTACACATTGACTGGGAAGTGGAAAGGTCAGTTTTGAATCAATTTGGCTTTTTCCTTCCTAAAAAATATTTTTTGCATGGAATGATGAATGGATCATATTGCATTGTTTTAAATGTTGCATTAGGTATTTTAGTTTTTCTTTTTTTGTGGAAAACATCATACCCAAGACTTGCTGCTGTAACTCGAAGAGCTAATATAACAGTTAAAGAAGACAGTTCTTCTACTTTTAGTTAATCAATGCTAATTGTTAGGTTTCTTTAATCTTTCAATTTCTAGCAGTTTTGTGTCATGGCTATCCCTTTTCTTTATTCCTGTCATTTTAATGAGATCGCCCACCTAGCCATTTAAATACTTGTTATTACCATAATTAAAATTAAAATAGAAAATACCAAAATCTCAAGCATCTCTATGTAGGTACATATTATATGTACCCCATCCAACTATCTATTCTATCCCCATTCACCATCCGATGTGTGATCCTCTTAACAAATTCATACTGCGTTCGTAATTTGAAACGTGTTCGACAATTGAAACAGCGGGAATCGATGCATCAGCGCCATCTGTAAGGCCATCAGTATGACCCACATTCTCAATTTAAATTAGATATTGCACCTACTTGTATTAAAGAAATTGAATAATAAAATAGTACGCTCATTAAATACTCGCTAAAATATAAATGTGGAGCAAATATTTTCTGAGCTTCTTGTAACCTCGTTTAGGCCGGGGTCGCAGGACCAAACCGCTAGGCACCAAGACCCCGGAAAGTAAAGGGCTACTGAAGAGCACTGTGGATTTTAGTCAGTACAAGTGTAACAAATTCTCCTACTCTGCCCTGGGTGGGAGGAGTCATTTGATGTTTTACCTCGAAAAAAAAGAGTTATCTAGGCATTTTATGTTTCGATTATTGTTGACTTGTAATAGATTTACAACTACATCTACTACAGGAAAAATAATCGTCAAAACGAAGAAAATGTCTACCACATAATCACATAATTTTCACCTCATGTTGATAAAGTCATTGCTAAGCTAGCTGGCGTGAGTAAGACTACATGACTGGAACACGCGGTGACCGATGAAGTGGAAGAATGTGGACTGCATTCTCGAATTTACGTGGACAGTTAACAGAATAGTGCTGTTGAACACCTATTGAGGAAGCGTGAGTAATAAGGAAGAACACTTGCCAAAAGAATTGGGAAAAAAAAAGAAAACACTTTTTTTTTTCGAAGATGTAAAGGCATGCTAGCTTTTCCCCGCGGTTTCACCCGTTGTTCAGCTCTTAATGGTCGTAGCATGATGTGTTATACCCTACTTACCAACACATAAAGATATTTTGCAATTTGAAACACTAGGTGCAGAGATTAGACCGTTCAACCAGAAGTCATAGGCAAATTCAAATAATTTTAAATAAGGAACAATAAGTAAACAACTTTTTTTTTACGTGGTAGAATCATCAAATTCAAAGCGGGAGGGACTGTACTGACTAAAATCCACGGTGTCCTTCAATAGCCTTTTATGTTCCGGAGTCACGGTGATGGAATACGTCCCTCGACACCAGCATGCTAAGGAAAAAAAAACATTAATAATCATAATTGTGTGGGAAAACCAACCAGTGATGCACATTGTTAACAAGAAAAATACTCGTAACAGTTACTTATCGAATTAATAATAATAGTTAAGTATTTAGGGATGCTTCACACTTGATCGTATTCGATTCGTTTTTTTGTTTTTTTTTTTACGTTCGATTGTACTTTACAATATCCCGACCGATTTCGGCCACAAACTTGGATCTGCCTATTGAGAACATCGCTAGTGTAATGATTGTGTGATCAACTGTAACGTCTTACCCATGGGTATATTACCCAGCGCTGGCAATGGCGCTGACTGGGTTGTGGAAGTCAGTTAGGTACTCACCCACGTAGAGTATTTTATTCACCTGGACTCTGTTAGCCCTTGCGCAAATAATTAAAAAACTAGCTTTTTCAAGAATTATCCCAATAAATTATACCAACTCGAAAATATTTGTAGCACCCCTGACATTCCAACAAACATATTTTACAACAAAAGAACAACTCTTTTCAATTGCATTCCATACAATTTAAAATATTATCTAACCGTCTAACGTATAATTTCAAAAATAGAATTATTAATACGCTAATGCTCATGCAATACCGCTCATTAGCGAATGGCAGTAGTCGCCTATATGGCTGTTCTGAATTCAAATGAAGTAACTCGAAAATTTTAAAAATAGTTTTTAAACTGTTATTCTTGAGGTATTGTAGAATTCAAAAGCTAAGCCGAAGCTAAGGCGTGCTCTAGGCGCGCGCACTCATCCTGGATGATGATGGTCTCTATACGTAGTAGCTCAATGCTCCACACAAGAAATTTCTCATGTAACGTGGCTAATCATGGAGACATCCACAAGAAACTACAGAATCAACGACACATACTCCTTTTGTCTTGTCCACGCAACATCAAATCTAGTCATTCATTCAAGCACGCATTTTAAGACTTTTCAAATATAACTTGGAAAAATCGACAAAAATCTTACAAAATGTATAAATATCGAGTTATCAACTTTGTGTAATCGAATTCATGTGGTTACCTCATAACGATGGCACCGCATTGAAAGGGTTAGTTCTGTTAATGGCCGGTAAGTGGAGTCATCGCTTCACATGTCGCACCCTTCCTGTAAGAAAGCGGTAAGTGAATTCGGCCAACTTTTCAGGAGCTTAAAAAAACGTGTTCATTATTGTAAAAAAAATCCCAGGAAAACCTTTTATAGATCAAAAGATGGCATTTAGCAGCGGCGAAATGATAGTGTTTCTGATTTTTCATTGTGTTATGTATACTGCGAGTTATGGTTGAATTATACGGTTACATAAATAATCCCCGAAACTGTTACAAAAGATGCCGGAGTAACAATGGATATCGCTTTGTCTCTATCTTTGGTGTATCGCATTGGCTGCGTTAAGTGTAGTTATTCCATTATTCATGCTCCAATTTTGGGCTAGTCTGAAAGTGTAAGTATCACTTACGTAGTTTTTACATTTAAGTAAACATAAATACATACTTTATGCATGCGAAAGTATCTACGTTTTGCTGGAGTATCTTAATAAACTTGTTTTTTATCGGAAAAAATATTCAAATAATGAAGTGTATCATCGTAAACATCTATTTTACTAGGGACAGTTTTTTATGTATATAAATTGTATGTCAATACTATGTAGATCCATAATAATTAAAGAAAAGGTTTAGTTGCTGCGTTTTAATCTTATTTATCTATTTATATTATGTTTATATGTGTGCGCAGAAAAAATGAGCTGTAGAAGCCTATGGTATCTAAAATAAAGTGCCTAATAGCTATAATAAACGGAAATCTTCTATCAATTACCAAAACACAGAAAAAATATCTTTGTTATGTTAAAACATTTTGGCTCTCATCTACTAACGAATTTTAATGAAGTTACAGTATTTGTTGACTTCCATCAGTACCGTATGACCCCTAACCTAATAGAATTCAGGCTCATTCGAAGGAAAAATAAGTAAAACCTGGTATTATATACTAAAGAAGCTTTATTCTAAATCTACACCAGGTTTCCGCGGCGGAGGTGAGTATTGGTAAAACAAAGGCCTTATCAACTTATGTTTTCGTGTGCAGTTTCAGGTCATGAAAGTCCACACACGCTTGTGAAGCTTCCCAAAGGCGGCGGCTGCTTTAGCAGTTCGTGTTGGAATTTCAGACGCCAGTCGATTGTCATTGGAGACTTGACTTCCGAAATATTTAAAATGCAGTACACAATTATACAGAATTCAACTTAACGGTTGAGCTGACATCGTCACGTACCCTTGGTGGTTGGTTTAGAACTTGGGTTTTCTTTAAACTTATTACTAGACAAATCTAGAACAAGAGGCCTGAAGGTTATTAAGAAAGTCTTGGAGAGTTTTCACACGGACAACTGACAGGCATAAATCATTAGCATAGATAGATAGATAGATTATATTTTTTTGTACGCAATAATTATAAACAAAACTATTTTACAAATTGCTAATTCTATGGTTACAATAGCAGTCTTATCGCTAATAGCGTATCTTCCAGACAACCAGAGTGCGTCAGGCAAGGGAACCCTAGACGTCTTAATCTTCGCCAGTTCGCCCTGAAGCGTAAGATGTCGAAGACACTTTTATCAGTGCGAATATTGAGTTGAATCTGTCAAAGACTATACTGAAGTGCAACATTTAGCAGAGCCGAGAAATAAAGTGAAACTAACGTGGGAGCCATGACACAGCCTTGCTTCATATCGCTTGATAAATTAATTAGGTCTGAGAAATCGTTTTCTTGTTGAACACTCGCTGTCATACCTTCGTGAAACTGACGAATCATGTTAAAATTTATCAGGACATCCAGCTTTTTTCAACACCCCAAAGAGGAGCGCGCGGCACACTGTTAACGAAACACATGTACAGAGGGCGGTTTTATTCAAGGTTTTCTCTTGAATTTGTTTCACTTTGAAAATGCCGTCAGCAGTTCCTCTGCTAGGTCTAAAATCGCTCTGCGTCTCTAGAAGTATCTCTTCCACTAGGTTTGATAAGCGGCCATTGATGTTATGAGCCAGTACCTTCCCAGTAGGAGACAGGAGATAGATGTCTCTGTAAGAACCATGGTCCAATAATTCACCTTTACCCTTGTAATTTTTGCAAATGGAGAAATCGCATTCTTCCAGTCCTGGGGTACAATTTTGTCTTCCCATACCTTGAGCACTAAGTCGAAGAGCCTACTTTGTATTTGTGGACCCCTATATTTGTAAACCTCTTATGGTAAACAGTCGGCTCCTGGTGTTTTACCGTTCTTCAATCTTGTGGCGGCTGACATGAATTCACCAAAGTTTGATGGATCAGCTAAGTCTCTCCTTAATGAGACATTCAAGATTATTTTTCTTGATTTGGGTACGAAAATTGTTTTCAAGCCTTCGAAAAAACTGCCTGTTTGATATGCGTCAGCACAGAGTAGCATGCTTTTGCTCTACCCAGCCACCATTGATTTTTAAGTCACGGTTCTTGATTTTAAATTCGTGTTTCATCTATAGGTGTTTGATAAAGATCTCAGTTTTAGTTTGTGGTTTTCAAGAAATGCTTTGATTTCCTTCTCTATGTAAGTCATCGAACCAGTTCTGGTTTTTCTTCAGTGGTTTTGGTATAGTACATGACACGCTTTCATGAAGATGTTTGGCATATAAACACCACGCTTCATCAACATTGTCTGTAGCATTTTCTACCTTGGCGCCGAAACAACACAAACACTGGTTTCCTATGCGCTATGCGTCGAGGAGCTTTTATTACCAGACGCATCTTTGGTCTAATAAGTCAATGGTCTGACTAGCACTCCGCAACCCACATAGCTCTTGTTATCAAGACGTGGTTCAGGTGTTTTTTACATACAATAATCAATAAGGTGCCATTGTTTGGATCTAGAGTGCATCCACGAGGTCTTATATTTTTGTGCTAGATGAAAGATGGTATTGTCAGGCACAGGTCAAACTCTGTGCACAGAGTGAGAAGCTCCAAGCCATTAGCATTGCAGTTCCCAACTCCATGCCGACCAAGGACACCACGCCATGCTCCGTAATCAGTACCAACACGTGTACGTATACCCCACACAGTAGGGCAATTTTGTCTTGAGGTGGAATTGCCGTAAGAACGCAGGGCTGGTCCTGATAGAATTTTGCTTTATTATCATCATGAACTGTTTAGGTTGGTGCGTAGATGCTGATGAGGTGGGTATATAAATTATCATTAACTGGCAAGCGCAAGCTCACTATGCGATCACTGATTCCTTTCGGAAGTTGTGTTAAGAATGCCGTAATTTTGTTACGCATGCCAATATCGCTAGCTGCTTGCTCTTCTGCTGGTTGTCCAATCCAATAATATGTACCCATCTGCTCCCAAAGATTTCCGCTACCACTAAGTTGGGTTTCACTTATAGCCGTGATATCCATGTTGTATCTTGAGAGTTCCCTTGCAACGATGACAGTCTTCCTCTCGGAACACAGGTTAGAGTCATTATCTAAGAGTGTACGAACATTCCGTGCTCCTGTTAAAAGTTTTTAGAGGTATTCTTATTAGCCTCTTGCAAACGTAAGGAAGTAAGTGCAGCTACGCGTCAGGTATTTCGGACAACTCCTTGTAGAAACTACGTAACGATATATAACGCTAAACAGTCCCGAAACAAGTTTCGTGCAATAAGTAAGTAAGTGGAGTTGAAAGACACGCCTTTGCAATAGTAGCCAAGAACAAATGCGTATGTTTATTTACTTTTATAAAATTATTTTAATTCTTCGTGTTAATTATGGGTATGTGTGTTTATGGTTTTACACCTAGGGAAAATTGCAAAATAAATAAATGTATGTATATATACATCTTTATAAGCATGGAAAACTATTTTATTTTTTGTCGCAAAAATACACATTTCTTGTGACAGTACCCTTATTTTTGGGGCTAGCTTCATGAAAATTTGTGAGAAGGTGTATTAGAGAACGCTTGATTTTTTGCAGTAATAAAAAAAAATTGACGCAAGTTGAGTTACGCGATTCTTCCAGGAGGGGTGCGATGTCTACGAAGGGTTAATAAGGCCGCGCTTTCATTGTGTTTTAAATGTATCATGATAAGGGTTATTCTAAATTCAAATGTTGGTTTTTGGGGGTTTCCTTGAAATAATACATCCAATTCATTTTATTCCTGTGTATGCCATCCACTTATTTGATACTTATTAATTTTACAATTCAAGCAGTAAATGTGTTTTAAAGATTATTTTATTTTTATTTTGCTTCGATTTTATTTTAAAAAATATATTTTAAGTATGGGAAACCATAAATACTGGGGAAACGTATTCCATGAATAATTTCACAAAACTGCTATGGAAAAATAAGAAATGAGACTGGGACTTTACCATAATACTCTTATCTGTATAATGTTTGTAGCCGGTCCAGAAATTACTAACATCATCTGATGATTGAACTGGTGTGCTTCCGGTGGTACTCATCCATGAAATAATCTCTCAGATTCTGTACCACTAGTGACAAAAATAGTTCCTAAAGGCCTGATGGCCCACCATAATTTCTAAAAGCGAGAGTATTTTCAGGGTGAGAACGAGGTGGCGCTAGACGACTTGTATAGCTCTTTCTCCTTCCCACACTTTTCTAAATTAACCTCCACTCTTAAACAATATGAGATCACTCAACAAAATATTCCCTCAAGTAAATACTAAATCAATGCTACCTCTTATAACTAGCACTATATTGTATTCCACGCGGTCACACCCTTGCATTTCAAATTAACATTCGAAATTCAAACGTCTGCGGTAACGACCCTCCGGTCACGTGATCCGATAGTCGTACGTTACACGGGACGAGACGGGATTTAGGCTAAGGGGGTGTTACATTGTAGGATAATGTTTTTCTTCTTTACAGGGTTACTTGTAACACATTAACAACATTTAATGGGCTCAAAGTACATTTCATTATAAACAGTTTTTACTGTGTAATTAACTAGGAAAGATAAAAAAACAGTGTTACATTACATTACAAAATGGAATACACATAATCCATTTTGTAATGCAACACTGTTTTTTAATTGAAATAATTATATAAAATCACAAAAAATGCCGGACACGTTAACTACTGGTGCAAAAGAGGAATTAATATTGAGGTAAATAATTTACTGGCAGATCAGCCTGATCCATATTAGCCCTGTAATTTTCCTAACCGTGAGGTGACGCTCTATAGCAGTAAAAGGTAATAGAATAATTATTCGTTTCTGTGCTTCCCAACCTATATCAGTATCACCCCTACAAAAAAATACTAACATTCACTTTTTATTCAATTACTTGATCTTTAACTCATTATCACTGACTGAACTGCCTTCTAAACAGCCCTTTCCCTTAACGCATATAATATGCACTGCGAGCAAAGTCCTCATTTTTATATGCTTCCACTAAAACCCATTCGTGACTGAATCCAAGGCGTTTATCATTATAATTGTATGCAATTTTGCGATGATTCATTAAGGAGTCTACACATGGGGCTTTCAGTGATACATTATGAAAAGGCTCCTTGCGTGAGGAACGCGGGAACCCTTGAATGTGTTGTTGGTAGGATAGTGTGGATGCGCTCCCTTATTTTTTTTTTGTGCATTTTTTGTCACGTATTTTTCCATAATATTTTCTTATACTATATTCTTGCTTCCTAGTTTAGATGGCTTGATAAAATTGTAGAGCTAGATTTTAAGTGTTTTCGAAGGCGTTAGAACTTGACGAATTATAAATGAACCTGTGGTTAGTTATGGAGATTGACTGACTTGCTACACATTAAAAACATTTTCTAATATTGTTTGCTGTATTAGATGTCTGAATTTGTTATAAATCTAGATTATTAGTTTTGTAGGAAAAGGGCAACCAAATAATGGATTATTCCTGTGTCCAGCTATACACTAAATATTTAAAACCTAAGCTAGAACAGAATAATGTGGCTATATTATAGTCAAACAGGGTGAATAAGGTCATAGGGGTGAATCAGGAAAAACCAAACACTTTGATATTGAATTAATATGATATAGGTTACGAACAACTACTAAATTTTTGAAACCTTGTTGGCAACATACCTTCATAATTTATAGTTTTACCATTTAAAAGTTTTGTCCCGATTCACCCCTGCGGGCGTCTCTATTCACCCCGTTTGACCCTGTAATGCACCTCCAATCTGCAATGCCAGTTTAAGTGTTTCCCTAAATCTGCTCAAATTGTAATTAGCTGAAATATAAAAACCCAAAAGCTATAATACGTCTGCAGATATTGAGTCTAAATTACTTTACATGTAATCTATAGTCTGGCGATCCACATTATGACCAACGCGTATGACGGATAGCACCAACCTGGCCATTCATTTTAGTTTCATTTATGACACTCATAATCCATTCAGGCTTTCATACACTATCTATACAAATATTTGTCGCCGTTTTTCTTGTAATAGGTAGTCTATAAATTGTGGGATTTTGCTCTTTAGTTCTTTCTTTTTTCAAGAGGGAGAATAAATTACTGAATTCAGATTATGTTTGAAGATGTATGTTTGTTGACAGTTATTTCATCATTCAGAATTTTATTTCACTCTTTCAGAGGTTCAATCAACCTTCCAGATATTTTTGGCAACGTCTTTCTTGAAATCCAATTTTAAGAACTTATTACATTATTGTATTACTATTTTTATGTGTTCAAGGTCTTTACGAAAGGTTATCTACTCAATATTTTCTTCTCTCTCTCTCATACAATTACGAATAATTCACAATAATGCATATTAGACAGTACAACATACACTAAAACAATACAACACTACGCATCTAAATCCTAATTTAGCAAACACGCAAATCCTACACATGGACGTGGTGGAACCCTGCTCTAATTTATAAACGGTTTATGCTTAATCTCCTTCTGTGGGGACCGCGACACGCGCGAACGTGTAGGTATAATATACATTTAGTTTAGTGGCCTGTCTACGATATAGTGTTGAAGATGACAAATTATGGTGCTGTGAGAAATCTTACTAATTTTAATGTTATAAACGTTAGAGATTAGGTGGATGTATGTTTGGAACTTAAAAAAGCCAAAATGGCTAAACGCACTTGTATGAAAGAAACAAGATATAGATCACAGTTAGGAATGACATTATGGTTTTATGACAAAAAAGTGCAAGGTGGTATAATTTTCAACTAATAAGCAGGGTCAGCTGTGGACAGCAACAGGCTAACGAAATATGGGTTATGCCACATAAAACGACGAAATAAATATGTATGAAATAACTGAAAGACCATGTAGCTAAGATTTGTGGCAATGGATGTGAATGAGGCTAGCACTAATACTTATTAATTGGTACGTACAAACAAAATAAAGACTAACAGATATTGTGGATACTAAAAAAAACAGAATTTTGTCGAAAAAGACCATTGTCGTGATCTGAAATCATCAATGCTCTGAACAAACATGAAATCAGCAGCATTTCCAATGTATTAACACGTTTAAAAATATGGCTAAATGATAGCCATATTTTTAAGCTTAGCCAAGCTGTTATTCCAAATAAATAATGCTCACCATACTTTTCCAATCCCATTTTCCTTCACAGTGAATCCTCATCCTTCACCAGAACTTCAGAACATAAAAACCATTGGCAAAAATACCATGCTCCACGCAACTGAGAGCTCCAAAAATATAACAACGCTCTCCAAGTTTACAGCGAAACCTAACGAGATGCGCACTAAAATAATAACCCGAAAAAATAAAAACAAATATAATAGAAAAAAAAAAAAACAAAAAATTGGTTAAGCGGCACACAACCGAATCCGAAACGCTCTGGATTGCCCTCGAGAAGATAGGTACGGGCTCTGTTTGGGGCCTTAGAGTAAGAGGGTTGGTGGGAATCAAGGAGAATGATAACACTTTTAGGAAATATGCGAGATTTTAACACCTTCAAGCCTTTGTGAAACTTACAAAAACGAAACAAAAATGCGATCCAAAGCGTTCTTCAGTCGCATTGAAAAACGAAATTCGCATTGAAATTCGAATTCACCTCGCCTGTCTGTTTGACAAAGGTTTTAAGGTTTTAGTTCATTTCGCTTCACCTAGGGCGAGAGTACTCATTTGATCTTGAGATATACTTGAGAAAAATCTTGAGAAATACGAAGGCAAAGACAAAATGAAGTAAACAAAAACGACAACCAAATATGAGAAAATAAAAGACCAATTTTCTCGTAAATAACAAAGAGCTGAATAAGAAGAGTCGCCTACGCAGTATCTGACCTTACCAATGTTAGTCAAACCATTTTGATGAACGCATAAGTCACCAGACATCAAGATAAAATAGCGAAAGTCCTGTACATCCTTCACAAAACGCCAAACGCTTCTAGAATCGCTTCTCTAGCAGCCCGAAGCTAACAAACGCTACGACTGAAGCAATCCTTTTTTTCCCTACTCCTCTCCTTTACCGGGAAATGACTTTCTGACTCTTAATCTCTCTGGCAATCTCATTAAAAATTCATAACTCAAAACTGCGAAAAAATGAAAATTTGTTATAGGTCTCCTTGGTAAGGCTGGGTCGGTTGGCTAGCCTGCCTTTAGTCGGATCGCTACGGAAAGGCTTGCTTTGAAAATAATTATTTCGAAACTATGAATATTTGAGTTGCGGTAGTTGTGTTTTGGGATTGTGGTTTTTAAGTGCAGAGTGTTGTTAAAAATGAATGTAGGATGTTGTTAAGAATAGCATATTTTTAATGCTACTACAAATTACCTCGTTTCGCTTTAATAGACGAATAGAAAATGTGAAAAAAAATGTGGTCAAACAGTAGGCATTACCGAACTTCATGAGAAATAATAATTATTAAACAAGAAAACATGTTCCTAATTATTTTTCTCAGTGGGTAACACATAAAAATATTGCTGGCACAAAAATTTAATAGCGATTAGTTTAAAAATAAAGCAAATAAAAAATAAAACAAAAGTACCAGTTACACGTTTAGCCTTTCAGTTACACGAATTTGATGAAAACTCCTTTTTAGCCACTAGTATTTCACAAAAAAAAAAAGAATAAAAACAATTCCATATTACCAGCCACACTTACTGCCAACCCCCATTGCATATAACTGCATTACAGTAGCATTTTATTGTCACAGGAAGCAGGGTTTCTGCCATTGCGCGCCACATAAAAAGTTGGAAGGAAACTCACAAAAAGACTTGCTTGTGAATGCACATTTGCAGATAATCTATTTCTCTCTAGGTTTATTTATGTTGTGGTTGAATTTGACTTTTTTGGTTTGAGTCATAATAATTGTTTCTGTTATACGTTATAATTACGCAGCTGAATATCAGTATTTTACATGGGGCGACTGCCTGTCGGACCTCCACAACCCAGTAACTGGGCAATACGATACCCTATAACAAGACTGGTTGTCAGACTTTATGAGCTTCTGACTAGCAGTGACGACTGTCAAAGATCTATAAATGACAGAGACCAACGGCTTTACGTGCTTTCCGAGGCACGGAGGAAGCTCGCTATGACCGATGGTCACCCAACCACAGACCAACCTCGGCGAGATCGGCCTGTGCCGCAGCAATTATTAAGCTTCGTGTCGGCTGCTAAACATGGCTGAAATGTGTGTTGGACAGCATCCGAAAAAAAACTTTGACAGAAAAGATAACATAAGCGAAGAACATAGAGTTACTTTTACCAAAACAAAACCTTCGATACATGATACACACGCTCTCATGTTTCCAACTATGTCAGCTCCATTAGAGACTATTAGAAGCCACAGAGGAGCTAATTAACAGAGGCTCAATTACGGCGCGCTGTGATAGGTGGGCGGCGTTAACTGTACGAAACATTAATAAGACAATCGGTTACGCGCCATTGCGCGTGACTTTGCTCTTTAATATGAGCGCTTGCGCATATTATGTACTCGTATGTAGAAAATGTTTTTGGGATGCATTGAGTGAAGTTTTAATAATAGACTGGGTAGAAAATGCATAAGGCATTAAATCCGCCTATGAACTTTGTGCATAGAGTTTTAATAAATAAATAATATAATAATGTAGCAACTCAGTGGCAAGGAAATCTTTTACTTGCACGGGTTTTTAAAATGATGATAGTAATAATTTTACGAATTTCCCAAATTGTTTTAGTTTAGTGACCAAAAACTGCATGGTGTGAGTGTCATCGACACTTAATCTCGTAAGAAAGAAAAACAGAAAGATTTAAATATTATGATGTTATGTTGTTTTTCAACAAAAAAAAAACATATAGAAAAGTAGAAAATGGAAACTATAAATAAGTACTGATTGACATCTACACACAAGCTATATCAAAATCTAGGATCAATTGCACAAGCCAAGTTAAACAAGCATCCTTATATTCGAAACACTTCCACCATTATCCTAATTTATGCAATAAAATTTACTAGTAAAACCACAAAGGAATTACAAAATATCTATAAAGAAATATCAACTAAATAAGATACATAACATAATTTCTCCTGAACGACAGCTGTCAAACAACAATGACAGCTATCAAACACTTGATTACGCGATGTTACAAACATGCTACGAACACGTTTGCAGACAGGTCGCCACTTAATAGCGACGTGTCGTGTGTGCAGCCTAATCTAACTACACCGTGCCGAATTGGAACTCCTGTGTAGTGGATGAGGAAGACTTGATTCAAAGGCAATTAAGATTGTACACATTCTGTAAGACAGCGCTGTAAGATTATTTTTTCGATTCGATTTTTTCGTTCGTTTTTATATAAATGTTAGGGTGGGTCAACATGGTTTGACGGCATGGTTAGCGCAGTGGCGAAGTGATTGGATTTCTGCGCTGCGTGTCGTGGTTTGGATTCCCGCAAGGAGCAAATATTTGTATCCAGGTCTGGGCGTTTGTGAGTTTATATGTTTGTAAACGCACCCACGACACGGGAGAAAATCCTATTGTGGGGCAGTGCTTTTAGAAAAAAAAACATTTTGAAGTTGTCGGTGCCTGTGGTCATGAGTCTTTATAAATATAAATGATATCAAATATTACAAAGAAGGTAGTATAGATTGAGACTGATAACACTACCTTTTTTCTTCTTCATGTTGCTTTATGGTTGTAATTGTAAGCTATTTTATAAGACAAAATCATCATTTTTCGGGTTGGCAATCCATCGATCATATAATTCTTGACTCTTTGTCTGTCGCCTATCAAGTTGACACTTTAGCACTTGTATTGCAGGATAACTGTACTACCCACTACCTGAAAAGTTAGTTCAAAGTTCAAAGAATTAATAACGAAGCATTATATTTAACGGTATTTTTTTTTTAAATTTGACTTGACTTACCAGACTGGTCATCTCAAATAACTATCCTAAACGATGTAAATTCATTGCAATTGGAACTTCCAGCACACATAGAAAACTGTCATCATCTGCCTAGCCTTTTCCCAACTATATTGGGGTCGGCTTCCAGTCGAACCAGATTCAGCTGGATATTAGTATTTTACATGGAGCGACTGCCTGTCGGACCTCCACAACCCAGTAACTGGGTAATACCATACCCCATGGTAAGACTGGTTGTCAGACTTTAGAGCTTCTGACTAACAGTAACGACTGTCAAAGATCTAGAAATGACAGCCGGGACCAACGGCTTTACGTGCTTTCCGAGGCACGGAGGAAACTCGCTATGAAAGATGGTCACCCATCCACAGACCAACCTAGGCAAGCGCGGCTTAACCCGGAAGATCGGCCTGTGCGGCTGTAATTATTTAGCCACGAGCTCCTCACGTAGAAAACTGTATTACACTTAAAATATTAGTTGCATTAGGTTCATTTTCGCACCTCTCCTGCATCGTGCTAGGTCGCGAAAGTACAAATTACAGCTCTGAAATTGAGTAGGTTTAATTGTTATTTATTAGGCTGTATCTTCAAACGTGGGCTGCCTAGCTCTCTGGCTCTTTATGCAGAGAACTGCAGGATAGCGGTACAAGATGCTGCATTTAATACAAAATCTTTGGTAGTTAGTTGACTGTTTGCAACAGATTTATTCTTAGAAGAAAAAAAAACAGGCGTCAACTTTTCTTGGGATGTATCAAATGAATTCTCCCTCTGTAGGTGGACCAGAAGAGACTGTGTCTGACTCTTACTAGCTAAAACTACCCTCTACCTTTCACATTCCCTTTGCATTCCAGGGTTGTGGTGCCCTTTTAAATCCGTCCCGCGAGCCAAAAAGCGTCAACTAAGGTATGTTTTAAATTCTTAAGAAAACACGACATCTGTTTTAATTATTTTTAGAAGATAGATATGTAATACTAAATTATTTTGAGCCAATTGAGATGTTACGGAAGCAGATCGACATTTCGATAAAAAAAAAATATATACATTTTATTAACCTAAAAGAAACAAAAACCGTACACAAAATAAACTCTTAAACAAAACAAAACATATAAATTAAACATATTTATTCGCGCCGCAATATATGCAACAAAAAGATTAAGCTTTAAGTATGTTAGTATATTGCATTAATGCAATTTAATCTGCGCGCACGCATCACGAACTCTCGCCCACGCGTGTTCACTTCACACAAGAGAGAAGGCTTGTGAACCAGTGTGATTTGGAAGCTATATGCAACCATTGCTATAGCTTAAAGTTTTAAAATAAATACCCTTAATACCCTATTAGTCCTGTAATATGATTTATGGGCTGTGTTACTATTCAACAAATTTTTTTCCCTCCATACAGTGTCACAGTGTCATTTGGTAATTTGGTCCCGGCTGTCATTTGTAGATCTTTGACAGTCGTTACTTTAAGTCAGAAGTCCTAAAGTCTGACAACCAGTCTTACCACGGGATATGGTATTTCCCAGTTACTGGGTTGTGAAGGTCCGATAGGCAGTCACTCCATGTAAAATACTGATATCCAGCTGCATCTGGTTTGACTGGAAGTCGACCCCAATATAATTGGGAAAAGGCAGGCAGATGATGATGACAGTGTCACAGTGTACTTTTCATGTTAACGCTTTACGCAATAATGTTTAGGATGGTTTTAATCGATCTGTTTACAGCTGGTTCAACCAGTATTCAAAATGGAGCATCAGACTTACCGAGTTCGACAACTCAGTACTTGAGATTGAGACTGACTGTCTCGAATTCACCGCCAACGTCGAAACTATTTCAAACCAAAGGAATCATTAACACCACGAAGAAGAAGTACTCGTAACATCTGTCAAAGATAAACTGAAAATGGAAATTTTCAGTAACGGCCTGCTACGTCTCTCAAGACATTTAAAACTGCTGATATGTTACAATTGTACAATAACACGATATCTCTATCAAATAAATTATTGTATTCTATTCTACGATTTTTGTTCACTTCACTTCATTCCAGCATTTATAACACATTTCCTCGTAAAAGGCCTTTTACTGCACCACTATCAGTATTGTAATGTGCCTCATTACGCACTAGTGCGGTAATGTAAAACGCATCAAGATGTTCCGTCTAAAACGAACGGTACTTTTTTAAATCTTAGCAAAGAGTTTTTATGTCAGAAAAGTGGTCAACATTTTATGAATATAATTAACTTTGAGAGATAAAATATAATAAAAAAACATTTCATTCTTTAATTTAATTAATTTTGACAGTTAATTACAACCATTTATCCGTAACAAAAATACAAAAGTAATAATTTACTTTATTCGTAATACTGGCTGTTTTTGTGCCTTTGCCATAAACAAAAGACGTTGATGCGCGAACTTCTCAATTTGGTAACCGATGTCAAAAATGGCGGCTGCGATCTGTCTTGTAAGAAAACCATTACAATTTTACAAAATACTCCTCAACCCGAATTTTGCGGATATATGTTGTCGACTCGAAATCTCTATTTTTTTATGTTTTATTATTCAGGTTAGCTTTCGGTCGAGTCTACCGTAGACCTGCACGAAATTATTAATATAGATGTCAAGTAATCATGAATTTATTCGTTTAATAAAGTCCGAGTTTTATTTATTTCCTCACAAATGTGTTATAAAACGTCGTATGATATACGTGCGGTTTGATAATTACAGCCTCTGCTTTCTTATAGCACTCGCCCTACGGGCTCGTGCGAGCAATATCGCCTCGGCTGTAATGATCAACTTACCGCACTTGTATCATAATGTACTATTATCAGTCATAAACATCCAACTTTTTACTACCATACCGAAAAATCATCTAAATCCTCACATCTCCACAGCACTGCAGTGCAACACAACCCTAACCAAAGTATGCACACGCTAATGTAATTTAAACAAATGGCCACGACAGTGTGTGAGAAACCCGAGATAATCGCAGTGACGTTACGTTTAGTTTATAGCACTTGATTTGTTCCTATGTAACGTGGAGGGAAACAATTGTCTTTTGTGTGGATAATAAAAGCTTAGGAGATCGAGCTGAATCTGTTCTTGAGACTAGACTTGGCGTTAGTAACTATTTATATATTTATAAATTGTGTCAACTAGGATTGACACAATTTATAAATACTTATGTAGGAAGATCATATCTTATTTAAGGAGATTTTCTGATATATTTAATGATGATTTTTGATATACTTTTTTTAGGCTAAACATGGTTCACTGTCCCAAAATCTTAGGTTAAAAATGGGATATTTCCATGTTTATTTATTTATTTAATCATTCTGTACACACCAAAAAAATAAAAGAACATACTTAAAAAACAAAATAGTACAAGGTACTGACTTAATTCCAAAAGAAAATTTCTACCAGCAGGACCTGCGATTAGGAAGAGTGAAAAAAGCAATATAGACTGATTAGTGTGTGAGAACAAGAAAAATAATTAAAGAGATAAAAAATGTATGTTTAACTTAATAAAATATTAGTACACATATAAATTATAACTATTATTTGTTTTAAGTTTTCGATATTTCGGCAGTTGCAGTTTCGTCCCATTTTAAAGACTAATATTTTCTGAGTTGGATAAACATTGTTGATTTCTACCAGGATTTTTCATTTGCAGACTAAATTCTGCGATATCTAGTGTTCCTGACGGTATCTGGCAAAAACAAAAAACCACCTGAATGTCGCTAGTACAATACAATTTTGATTATTGGATGCTAAACACACACCAACTCTCACCTTTTTTTTCATAGGGGAATATAGAAACCATAGTGGAGCTATGTTGCTTTTTCCTTACAAACTCCTTTCGCCTCATCCATATTTTTAAAGCTGGTCATACAAGCACGTTCTACGTACCCGTTCTTTCTGACAGACTTCATCAATAAGGTCAATGTAGGTCTTCTTAAGGCGTCTCCTCCCCTTATTTTATACTATGTTGTTTATATTTGGAGTACTATGAGGAACAAAATGTAAGTATCCTCGATACTCCATTGAAAAGGGAGGTATCTCCACCAGACGAGTGTGGTCTGGTGTGCTTACCGTTAAACAAAGATTGTCGGTATTTTCTATATCTTCTATACTCGCAGAGAACTTTATCTACTGTTGCAGTATAATTTTAGTTTTATCCATTACGCCATAGATGTCGGTAGTTGTCTTTTTATTGACAACTGAAGTCCGCTACCCATTTGACTGACCTGACTGCTATGCCGGGGGTCGTCGGGTTCGATTCCCACCCAGGACAAATGTTTGTGCGATGCGCATGATCATTTCTGTGCCTGGGTGTAATTTATCTATAATATGTATGTATTTAGAAATATATAAGTATGTTTATCAGTTATCAAGTACCCATAACACAAGCCCTGCTTATCTTGGGACTAGTTGGCGTTGTGTGATAGTTATGGAATATTATTATATTTTCCGCCTTTTAGACAATTAAATTACACCAGTTTCCCTAACATCAATTTCACGTACCTTAGCGACATGCCTAATGATGCCAACCTAATGGAGTAATAGTATAATGATAGTCTTCTGCATAACAATTTTTGAGATAAAATCTCATATACATTTGAATTATTCATCGTATGAAACATTAAGTTCAGGACTTTAACGGATGCTAACAACTCGCATCGTAATTATTATAATCATCTCTTTAATTTGATCGTGAAGGTAATAGCAAGTGCCGTATTCGTTCCCATACCTAATACAAGCCGATAAATAAAATGTATGCCTAAAAATAGCTGTCTAAAAATAGTGTGTATGTATTTACGCATTAATTTAGGTGTTATTTAGTATCTGCGTATTGTTGTTACCATTTTCAGGGCTGTTTAGTGAATTAAGGCCTTATTAGTTTTGATGTATGTATGATATGATCCGTTTTCACGTCAAAACGTCGAGAGATGAGACCCTTTTATTACATGGTAAAATTATCAATGAGTCCCCCACCCAGAGCAGGACAGGAGGGCTGTCACAGACTTGTAAAATACACGGTTTTCTTCAACAGCCCTTTACGTTTCGGGGCCACATTTACCTGTTAAGGTAATCCCGCAACCCCGGACTATGATGCCCTAGAGACTAGAGACAAGCAAAGCTGTGGGCAACAAATGATTTTGCATGTTATTGTTTAGGTTTTCTTAAACTTGTTAAAAGCTCTAGTCCCGATTTAAAGCACCTAAAAAGTCCATAAATATGAATAAAATGGCCGACAATTTAATTAGCGTTATAGACCCATTTGAAATCATACACCAATCCAATCCTTACAACCAAATACTTCGCCCACATTCACAGTAACATCAAAATACCTTCACCAATTGTCCGACAAACATCCTCGAACCGAATTCAAAGGGTATTCCAAGATGCCTAACGTTTTCTCTTGATACAATGCCGAGGCATAATCCGACCATCTCGCAAGACGCTCAGACAGACAGACAGACGGGCTGTGAGCAAACATCTTGAAATTGTTGATTGGCTACCAAGACGCGGCCTATTTGATTTGTACACATCGCGTGTTTCAGATGGTTTATGGTTATAGAGTTGTTTGTACAGTTTTAATTGGTTAATATTAGTTGGTTTTGGGCCAAAAAAAAGGTGAATGGAAATGGATAAGAATGATTTATGAAAGAAAAAGGAGTAAATAATGACGTGAAGTCTGACAGAATGGAAAGAGAAAACGTGTAGCATAGTTATGGGCAGGAATATGGTGATGATGAGTTGAATGGTGCAATATTATAACTATGATAAAGTAAGTAAAGAGCAGAAGTAGATGTGTTATTTTTTTTTATTGGGACAAACCCACCACACTGTTCCCAAACCACTGCAACTCCTGAGAGCCAGAATCAACAGTGGCAACCACCAGAAAAGCGCCGAGACAATGAAGCTCGACGTGTCCCGGAGAATGAATTTACCTGTCTTGGGTCCTGCAACGAAATTAATCAGAAAAGAATAGTGGAGGAGTAAGAAAAAATATGTTTCCACTTCCCTCCATGCAAGCAGGAGACAGAACAAAACAAGGCCAATAGGCACAAAGGGATATTACAACTGGGAGAAGCCCAGTTGCCTAGCACCACGGGTAAAATGACTAATAATATGAATGGGACCTAAATTGTGAGCTGCTATATTTGATTCCAATAATAGGTATGGCAGAAACGCTTGAACGCACGGTAGTTTGTTCGAGTTTCCACAAGGTCCGAATAATAAATGACTCCGGATGTAGTCTGAACAGTATCCAACATAATATTGCGTTCGTTCTGCCAAAGAATACACTCCCAAAGAATATGATAAGTAGATGTGTTAGCAGAATAAACGCACAGGTGGGTGGAAAGATATTCAGATCACAGGTAAAACCTAGATAAGACTTGACAGGTCAGAAAGTATTGCCCAAGGGACCTTTGTACTCAGTAATGGGTAGAACAGGTTTCCAGTGATGATGATTTAAGTGGATTTGGGAAATGTTTTTTTAGATTTCCTCGGGTTAGATGGAGCTATTGAGAATCCAGTAGAATAACATACGATTGGAGAAGCTTTTGTCAAGATACAAGGTACTGTAGATATCCAGTTCCAATTGTATGGTTTTTTAATTTTTATAATATTTTTTTTTAATATCTAGAGCATCTTTCTTACTGGACGTAAGAGATTACACCAGTGTCCTCAACTTATTTCAAGAATACTATGTCTCATCATTTTGTATAATGTTTTGTTATAATTGTCACTAGTAAAATCAGAATCATATTCCTCATACTGACTTAAAATACAAACTTATTTTCTTATATCCCAAACCACCCCAAACACGATATTAGGGTGGTGTAACAGCTCCGCAGAGATATGCAATCCATATGTAACAATACAAGTATATCAGGCAGCGAGCGATCAAATACGTGAGATTTGCGACGTTCTCCGATCGTCAGCTGATTCTGTAATGCGCAGTGGACGACGGTGGAGTGTGTGTAGAGCCTTATTTAAAAGCCTGTACTTATGTTGAGGGGTTATAAAAGGCTTTTAAAAAAAGAATACTGTCTAGTTATTTCGAGACAGTGTTATTTTTACTACGCAGTTAACGCACAAAATGTCATTATGTAATAGATTGCATTTCTTAGCGATTTAGGAAATGTCCTTTCACTCTCTTCGCTTCAGCTGGCTTGTGCATTATGTTTTTACTAACCTTTATTTTCCCACTGCTGGGCAAAGGTCTCCCCATAACCTTCCACTCTTCCTTTCGTGCGGCTTTCTCTGGCCAATCTCTTATCAATGCGACTAGATCGTCAGACCAGCGTTAAAAAAAAGATGTTGTAGTTACCATGTGATTGTTTAGTCCCTGCCTAATCATGAATCTTTCATTCACCAGTTATCAAATATAATTTTACTTTCACTTTCTTTAACATAAGCCCTTCCTACCGGATCTGACTAAACGTAACCCAGGCCCGTAAAAGGCTATTTTAGGAACACCTTGAATTTTGGTCATCGTGAGTCTGACAGTCACTTCCGCTGCACCCTGGGCATGAAAAACTCATTTAAAGATTTTACCACGCAAAAAAAGCTCTTCCTTACATTTCGTAGACTGCAATTATCTATTCCCAGTTATAAACATAGCATAGCATATCATAACAATAACATTACACAGAATAAGATGTCGGATTACAAGTGCGGCAACAACGTCGGCTGACTAGTCCTCATGTAGTTTGTCCTGTAAAGTTGTTAGTTAGTCGGACGTATTAGTTTCAAGTTGTGCATATGTATGTGTGTATATTGATCTTTGGCATTCTGTGTCTATTGGGTTTAGTTTTCATTTAGCTTTAAGTGTTCTGTGAGAAATTGAGAGAAAAGTTTTGGAAAAGTTTGTCTTGATCATTTTTTTCAGTATCTACATCAATTGTCTTTATTTTCTCTTATAAGGTTGGATGTTTCAAGTGCCTTTGTAAACTTTGTTGTTAATAAAACAACATGTGAATAGTACCAATCTTTTCAAGGCACAGATTTTCAAAGCATTCTTTTGCTCGGCAATAGCAGTACCACTTTTTTTTTTTACAGTTCAATAAAATTTCCATTTTGGAAGGTTTTCGTTTAATGATCCTTTAATTGATGTAAAAAAAGATAAATTAATATTTGAGCGTTTCCAGAAGAAGTAGTTGAAGAATATGAAAACAAAATGTCACAAATAAAAAAAAACAGTCACAGTATCCACCCCACATTTTAATCATAAAAAACCCGAGGCGAGTAAAAAAATCCATCGCTACACTAAAGTAACTCATACACCGAGTTACTCGATATATCGAGAACCGATTCTCGATTACGATAACTCGATGCTTATATCCCGGCGGCTATCGGATTCATATCCGAATTAATAATCTCGATACTGTGAGATGTGGGGACTTGTTACGTGTGACGCCAGCTTTAAGATGTATGAAGATTTTGATGCGTTATAGTGTAGGTAAGTTTTTGATAAGTAATATCGTTTGAAATAATAATATCATGGAAGTGGAACATGATTGGTTAAATCAAATATCACGCGACAAAGTGAACTATCAAATGGTAGTAAGTTTTAAACTTAGATTGAACTTTTAACTTTGGATAGGTCACCGAAGTTAAGCAGATCTGGCGAAGATCTGTGTGAAACGAAGCCATTTTTTTCTCGTTGAATGGCTCCAATGAAAACTATCAAAATTAGAATGTATGCTTGGTATCCCACTGCTAGCCAAACCTTACAAATCTTTCCATCTTTATATTAAACTAGCGGCCCGTCCCGGCTTCGCACGGGTGGAGGACCCGGTCTAAAATTTGAGATTTAAACTATCCTATCTCTCAAGTTGGATCGAACTGCACATGGTGTGCGAATTTTATTATAATCGGTTAAGTGGTTTATGAGTCCATTGAGGACAAACATTGTGACACGAGATTTATATATATTAAGATAGAGTTGGGTCATCAAAATGTTTTTTTTTTACACCGGTTCATCTTATTGTCTTTCTATTTAAATCATGTAACAAGTGAATAAAGATACCGACATTGCCTGTATCGCCGCTATGTTGAACAAAACTGAAATAACAAAAACGTTGTCACTCCTATCGCAGTCGGCAACAAAATACACCGTCTCCAAAGTCATTACCCTCGTACCTCCACGTACAAATATATTAGACGGATTCAATTTCCGCGACACAATATTATTGATATATTATAGCGACGTACTAATGTGTTTTAAATGTGTGTCTGTCGACTTTAATGTTCAGCCGGTTGTAGTTTACTGAGGGTATTATTTTTGCATTTCTATTGGGAGAGTGTGGAACAGTTGTTGCTTTTGCCGATTCATTTTAGACTTTGTACTATATTTAAATTGATATAAAATACGTGTTGTAAGCAAAAATGTAAATTCTTCATTAGAAGAAGATAATTCTAGCTAGCTTGCTGAGATTATGATTTTTCCAGTCAAATTATTGTATTAAGAAAAACAGTCTTGTAGTTTCGATTGATCATGGTTTACCAAGATTTTCGGCAAAAATAATAGTGTTTTTCGGATTGCTGAATTTAGAAAAAAAGTATCTGCCTCTTTGTGTAGTGATTATAAAGTCTTGTTTTATATTTTCAACTGCATATGAATTATCAGTGGCATTGACGGAGCGCCGCGCGGAGAAGCGTCGAACACCGCTCGTCCGCGCGATCTGTCATTGAGCCCCTTCGTACACTAGGCGACGCAAGTCTCCGATACAATCAATAGAGGTTCGTAAGCACGCACTCGTCAATGGATGTCAAAGTCGTAAGGTATCGGAGACTTGCGTCGCCTTGTGTACGAAGGGCCTGACTCTGCCTTGTTGCCTTTTGTTAGTCGCCTTAAAATCACTCATTTTATTTGTTACTATTTGTCTATCTATTATGTACCAGTACCCAATTATATTATCACCTACTTTCACAGATTCAAATCAAACCCCGACCCAATACATTACCCAGAATACATCATGCAAATATCCACATCTCAAACGATAATAGAGTCAAAACATATTAATTTTAGGCCCACATCTGCCTCTGTATAAACACGTTAAACTTATGGGTCCCTAGTTTCAGGACATAGTTCAGGAATGGCGGTACATTATCATATATTTACATATCACACGACGGACACGACTTTGGTTTGAGACTTTTGGCTCTAAAGGTACGAGTAGTGTGGGTTTCTGTTAGTTGTTTTGGTAATCGAATTACTTAATGTCCATTACAGATATGTAGAATGTAATGTTTATGTGTTCTTGCATAGTTTATGAAAAGCAATATAATATATAATATAATATTCCACAACTGTCACACAACGCCATCTAGTCCCAAGCAAAGCAGAGCTTGTGTTATGGGTACTAGACAACTGATAAACATACTTATATATTTCTAAATACATACATATTATAGATAAATTATACGCAGACACAGAACAAATGCTGGTGCTCATCACACAAACATTTGTCCTGGGTAGGAATCGAACCCCCGGCATAGCAGTCAGAGTCACTAACCACTAGACCAACAGGCCAGTCAAAATGTCGCAATGTCGTAGTTCAGATTTAAAATTGATGGCTGAATCGGTTCCTTCTGCGTCCATTTCTCTTTGGCTTGCCCTCTATTCTCTTTTATCCATTTTTGGGAAACCGTGACCCTGAAACGTAAAGGGCTATTGAAGTAACACGGTGTATTTTAGTCAGTCCGAGTCTAACAGTCTACTCAGGGTGGGAGTACTCATTCGATGACTTCACCACTTGAAAGAAGAAAAAAATGCCTACCTTAATCATGAGATAGCAGATATCTCGAGAAAAATTTAAAAAACGAGGAAACTTAATTCATAGTGTCAAGTTTTACAACCTTTTATGTAATTTTTCGCAAGTCAGGCAAATGACATGAAGTTCCCCAAACCGATGGCACTTTACCTTTTTCCTATTTGTCCTAATACGTAGGTACCGATATACTCAAGAATTGATGGATAAAAATTAAAGCTGGTAATCAGCATGCTAAAAGAAGATTACTTTGCAGATTCGATGTCAATTCTATAACTATCATAAATTATCAAACAACTTCAAAATAAATTGAACAACAATAATTTAGGCAACAACACAAATACCTCGCCAATATTTGCGGATTCATCCCCAGATTAGGCGGCCGTGTGTGCCCGCCGCGACGAGGATTATTGCCGATCGCGTGATCTGTCGCCCACGGCGCCTACGTGTGTAATACACGGATTGTTACTATGGTCCAAGTGAAAAGAGGAAGCCGTTTCAATGTTGAATGGAATCACCTGGACGTGAGGACAAAGGCAAAAGTGACAGTAGACTTTAGAAAATGCTACATATTGTGTCATTTGAATATAAACAAATAGAAAAGCAGCCGAGAAGTTTATAACAATCCTGTTCAAGGCTGTTGCAATAAGATGAAACGCTTTGCAAGAGCCAGGCTATACTACGGCATTTTCCGTTGATTCCCGTTTTTGTAGCCCTTGTGTGAGTACCTAACTGCACGTTTTTTTATGAAATTTTTGTCAGTAGTGACGAAATGCAGAAGTTTTAATGACTTCCAAAGTGTAAGTTTAAAGGGAAATTAATTATCAAACTATGTAGGTTTTGTTATCTGAATTCAGGACATTAGCTATTTTGTCGCTTCTACACCCACTTTAATAATTCATCGTCATCTGCTGGAAGGCGTCCACTGCTGACATAAGCCTGTTTAATAATCCATCGTATTTAACAATTACTTTTGTAAACATCTGTTCACTTTAGCATAGTTTTCATGGAGGGATTATTACCGTTGAAGGTTTCCGCGTCTGTCAGTACCTTCAGCACGAGTTTTCAGTATTTGAGACGTAAAGTAAACTGGAACTTTGACAATTTTAAATTGACAATTTTCAAGGAAAATTTAGTTCCTTCTTCGCACACCATAGGCGCTGTTCTTGTAAATTCTGCAAAGACGCTGTAAAGTATAAGAGTGAAAACTCGTGCTAGGGGTACAGGACCACGCTATCTCTTGTAACTTGTCCCACAACATAACCCGTATAATTATAGTGCGTCCCTTGTTAGAATTAATCTCGGTCGGGTTTGCGACATCTGTATTCGACAATTATGTTCATGTGAGACCAATAAACGTAGCTTTTCTCTCTCTCAGATCATACTGAAAAGAAAAGGATAGAACGAGGGTTCTTCTTGGCTATATTACGTGTGGATTTGTGAAGGGAAATATTTGTTTATCAGTTTTGTGTTTGGGTTAAACGTTTATTAATGAGTTACCTTTTGGTTTCAAATTGGCTATCGTTTACCATTTCGATTTGGTAATGGACGAAACATTTGCTTTTCGTTATCCTATAATGTTTAGTAAGATATAAAGGTACTAACTCTCATGTACAAAACGTATGAAAAAATCGAAGTTGTTAAAAACATGCATTATTTTATAACTTTGCCCCACACTTGTATTTCTCTTGCATTGTGGGTGCATTTACAAACATTTTAAAATCACATACTCAAACACTAAGGAACCCGTCAACGTCTACTAGTAGATCAGACACATTTTTGTTTCATATGGGAATAAAACTGCGACACGTTACGCGGCAGACAATCTTTCAGCCATCATGCCAACCGTGCCGTCCATTAAACTTAAACCTCAGCCGGGGTCGCGGGACTGACTCATCGTATCATGGAACGTAAAGTGCTATTAAAGAATCACAGTGGATTTTAGTCAGACAAATCTGACAGCCTCTCGTCTCGCCCTGACTTTTTTAAGAAACCCTCAGCCATATTCAAAAAAAACGGGTGTTATTATCATAAACAATGATTTAAAAAACCATTTCGTGATACTCATTTCTACATACTACTTGTCTTCTACCGTCCATCGTACTAATTGTTACAGCAATTATTGTTATATTAGTCTAGTCAAGGTTTCGCCCAGGCAACCTAAGTCCATGCTTCCATGGCAACGTGTTGTCTCAAGTATAAGATTATGCACTAAGTTATCCACATTCCGGGGGCATCCATTTACTTGGCTTAGCTCCGTATCACAGCTACCGACAAAACACATTATATCTGCCGTATAAACAATACAATGGCTAAGTTAAGAGCCGACAAGTTTGTTCAAAGGTGCCTGTGATAGCGGTGCTGTTACGCCATAACTACATGTTATTATTTCAAGGAGTTGCCAGCAGCAATCGATTTTGAGAAATCCTTGTCATAAAGTTCCTTTGGAAACAAAAATAAACAACCCAGAAAATAGTAAACTGAAGGTTGATGAATCACTTTTACAAATAAATAAATAAGGAGTAGCTACGAATAAAATTTCTGCCAAACTTCTATGGGCACGTAAAGCGTTATAACTTAATCATATGCAGTAACATTTTGTTCGACACTAGAGTTAAAAAATTTACGAACGAAGCAACTATTATAATCAGCCTATTATATTTCCATTGCTAGATTACAAGTTCCACAGGCCAACTCATATAAAGAGAAATAATCCACGTATAAATGTCCCAGTGCGGGGTGGTAGATTGCAAACATTATTTTGATTATTGTTTTGAGAAGTTTACCTTCACCATTCTGATAGAAACATGCAAGGGCTATATTCTTACAAAACTCAAACTTAATAATTATATCAAGCACAATTCGTCACAAAAAAGTCTGACCCGCCATCACTGCACCCCCACCCCACACTAAGACGCCCAATTAATCAGTAGCCGAGCTAATGAGCAAATATTTCATTGTCCGGCTACCGCGCGACAAGACTTGAGGGCTGACGAATGTTGCATACAAATTATAAATGGTTTAGAATGTAAAATATAAAGGAAAATGTGAGCGAAAAACTGTGACGGATTTTCAGGAGAGACTTGAACAATTTATTGTGCTTAATTCTATACAGATTATCAAGTATTGCAAATTGTATAATAATACAATGTAGGTCACATTGGATGATTTATATTGCAGCTGAAACTTCTGCCCAATGTAAAACATTATATTCAGAAGATAATCGTAATGATGGCATTGTAAAACTTGTTTATCTTGCAAAAATAGTCTTCTCAATCCAAATGTTATAATTTAGCCAATTAGTTATCATCACCTTACATCTGATGACAGCTGAACATAATAATGCTCCTCAATACTGACCATTCAACATGATATTCTGCAATTTTCTTTCATTAATGTGGTAAAATCATGAAATGCGTCAACAAGCCCTGGATGGAATGGAAGGGCCTGTCACTCTCTCTCTCTTACTGACTTAAATCTACTCTATTCTTTCAGTTCCCTTTTGCGTTCCAAGGTCATGGCTACAATAATAGATGATCCTGGAACTCTGTAACTCATCCAATTTTATCCACTCTGTAGATCTTTGGTTAAACTGCCTGACGGCGTCCAACCTTATGTTCTCAAATAGGTAATACCATCTAGTACCAAATAAATATTATTACTGCAAATGGTAAGTCTTCCGGACAAAGTCTCAAACACCTACATCACAACATCACCAACACAAACACAAAATAATTCAACACCCAATAGTCCAACACGTCTGAAATCTTAAGTCAATTTTCTACTTCAATGCCTTAGTTAAATCAAAGGTTTATACCTTAAGTCCGGTCTACGTAACTATTTAAATAAGCCCCTCAGTCTTCGCCCGTTGGGGGCAGAGTGGCATTAATAATTCCTTTAGACGCACATACGACAATTGCAGCGCTCATATTATTATATTATTGGTGTCTGTGTCCGACAACCCTGCTATGTCTTGAGACGATAGGAAAGGAGCTAGGGAGTCGAATTTTGCACGTACTTCACTTGGTTGGTTCGGTTTTAATTGGTGTTGAAGTTGAGGTTGTCTTTTTGGTTTTTGTTGGTTGCTTTTGTACGAAAACATTGGGTTTAAATATTTATGAATAACTCATAGTGAAATTTTGTAACAAAAAAAAGGTTCTATGGAACAAATATTTGTATGATCGGCAAGTAGTTGTTCCGGATATGGGTGTTTGTGTATGTGGGTTTTGTTTTGGACAAAGTTTAAAAAAAGAAACAATTCGGAATCACATGTTTTAATTTTTGCCGATCTGCGATTATTTTTAAAAATAAAGAAAGAGATTTTTCTTCTGTATGTTACTGGCAGAATATAAAATAAATTTCTCTGGCATAGCGCTTCTAAACGTTAACGCCATCAATGTCACTATAAAACATCAATAGGTATCAAACATCACGATAAACCAAAATTACTCTTAATTTTATAACAAACCCAACCACGAAAATAGTAAATCTCTACGGATTAACTTGACACACATAATTCAACCCAACTATCTCTTAAACTAAGAGGGTTGTCTTAATCGAAACATGTCGTCCGCAATGAGGGATATTCGAGGCATATGCCATCGAGGCACGAGGCAGAGGCACGAGGCATCGTCACACGGCACACTTGGTAATAACCCGAGTCGAGGCAGACAAAACATTCCCTTCTACGTGCTGATTGGGTAGAGGTATTCGTCCGCGGGCCGAGAGTAGAATGATTTTGATACTTGATTGAGTGTTTTCATCTAAATTACCTATGACTATGCTTAACCGCTGCAAGTAACATTTCCCAGTTCCAAATGATAGATTTTTCTGAAAACAAAATTAATTATTTTCGATAATAGCCAATCTTTGTCATACTTTTTGCCTTGGACTTTTTAAAGTCTTAAGCTTATAGTGTATGTTTTAACTTTTGTGCTAAACTAACAAGTTAACTTATCTGCGGGGTCGCAGGTTTATCTATAAGTACAGGGAACAGAGTGCTTTTTAATCAGTAAGAGTCTAATCTATTACGATTTGATTTTGAATTTGAAGATGTCCCAAAAAGTTAATTTCAATGAGGTATTGATCACAGTGGGTTATTCTATAACAATACTGTGACAGGATACTTAATAAGGTAAAAAAAAATTAACATAATATTACATCTAAATTAATTATTAGCAATAGGGTGTCTGAAAGTATCAACACTATAAATCGTAGTAGAATAATGACCACCGGCTGGGAGAGGTACAAATCTACATATTGGGGTGTGGGCATTTCTTGCAGCCCCGTCTGAGATATGTGTCTTAGCTCCCCGTGTCCAGACCGGGGTGGTAGCAGGGACGTACTCAGGAATTTGTTGTTCTGAAATCATAAAGGTAAGTTTAACTTTATTTCGTATATAAACCTTTCATATTAGATATTTCTTCCGTGTCACATCCATGACGTTTACGAACATTTAAAATGATACAGCCATAAGAGAAGTTCTTTCAGAAATTTTATCCGTATTATTATTATTTTTTATATATTCATTGTTTTTTTAATCTACCGTCTTATTGAAATGAATACTACACAAATCCAGGTGAAACGTTGGCGGTTGCATTAATATGCTGCTTGTCTTGTAGGTTTACTAAAAGAACCGAATAAATAGTAGCAATTGACTGCTGTTTGTTCCTAGGGTTAGTGGACCCTGATGCTTTGCTGGGGTCGTGGGTTCGATTCCACCCACGACAAGGTTGTTGAAGAGTCATGAATTGGTTCTGTGTCCTGGGTGTAATTATTATAAATTAATAATTAGAAAAAAAGTAATTTTACGTTGTGTAATAACAAAGCTCTGGCTAGCTTGGGACTAGATGGCGTTGTGTGATAGTTGTGGAATATTTATTTATTATTAATTTAATTAGAATAAATACTAAAAATCCCAAAAGATTTAGTAAGAAATGTAGGTAGGTAGCTAATCTGCTGACCAATTGACCATTGACCAGAAAAATACATAAAATACACTACGCAAATGAAAAGTCATTAAAGGATTGATAGATAATAAAGATTTAATCATTCTTTTACAATAAGTCTAGCTCTACATTTGGCAAGATAAACACAGCAGCTTCAAATACACTAAATAAAGTTTTTCCAAAAACACACCCACCCAAATCCGTCCCCCAGCATAAATGTTGAAGGTATGCAGATGCGGTACCAGTGTGATAAGTTAATTCCTACTGGCGATCCCTTACCCGTATCAAAATTATAATAGAGCTGGAATATTCCGCAATATGTGGCCCTTCCTCGCTTATTGAAAACTTAATGGCCTTCTAAGATATTGCCGAGTTATGTTAGGACGATTGTTTTGGTTGCATGTGTGGATCTTAGGAATTTTAGGATAATATTTGGGATTGGGTAAAATTGAAATGGCCTGTGTTCTTTGTTTCGTGGTTTATATAAGACTACTGACTTATTTTCTCTCTGTTATAGACTAAATGAATAATATCTAGAAGATGGACAACGTGGTTCCTTTGGTATAATTCGATATCTTTCTTTTACAAATCTATTACTACACAATCCTTGGTACTACGTCACTCATGCAAGGAATTTTATTGAATGGCGTAAAAATCTAGTTTGTACATAAGTTAAATTATTACAATTTAAATAAAATACTTACTAGTGACTGTAGCTGATCTTTTCTGAACAATTATTAGGATCCTAGCACCTACGAAAGATTCTTACAAGGTAGGTATTTGCTATTAATATCTGGGTAGTCAGAAAATATCAATAGCGGTAAAAAAACGATAATTAACATACACTAAGCGCGCGAGTTGAATGCAGAGCTTAGGAATGCGGTAGTGCTGTTGACAAGTATGGCAAAGTACTACACTGCAGGCGCGTGAGGTGGGGCGTGCGGGTAGCGGGGGGCTCTTCACCTCAGACCCCGACTGCATTCAACTCGCGCGCTATCTGTACGTACACAACACAAATTCTAAGTTGAAAAAGGACTACGATGAAATATGTTACGAATATCTATAATTGTAAATAGATTTTTTGGCTTTACCTTCACTTGGAATTTTCATCATAATTTTACAGATATATTATATCCCTGATCCATCTTGTACTTTTCACCTGATGACTATCATCGACAAGCGAAATTCGCTTACTTACTAATCAGTCAGACTTAAATTGATTCAGCAGCTTTATTTTTATGATTTACAAATTATCAAGTAAGTCATCTCGCACTCCGTGGAGCGAAAAACGCTGTCAGACTGTTACTGGCTAAAAATTATTCAATTTTTTGATATCTCTTCCCTCTCCAGCCTCTTGTATTCCAAAGTTTCGTAAAAACCCTGACTCTCAAACCTTAAAACTAACTTCCTATATAATCTCCCAAAGCTAGTACAAACATTAAACAACATAAATAGGTATTATGGCAGTCCGGTCAAGCCTTGCATAATGAGACAAGTATGAAGGCGGAAGTGTGCCAGATGTTCACACGTTGCTGCACGCTGTATGGACATCATTCTACTCCCTTTGTGCCGTAAATATGGTCCTAGGTTCAGGTAAGGATCAGGTTTTAGTGCGGCTTGTGTGTTTGGATTTTCAAGAGGTATTGTTTGCAGACATTTTTATTTTTACCATGGTTTTGCTCTAAGATCTAAGAGGGAGTGAGCTCACTCAGAACGAACTGAATATCCTGGGTAACGAAGGAACACGATAGGAACTGTTTGGTGCCGGACTCCAACAAGATGGTGATCGCAAGGCAAGTGCCCCTGGTATGTCTACCACCATCAGTGCAACTGGAGATAGCCTGTGGTGCCGCTACCTGGAGTAGACCGCTAAGACATGGATCCCACCCACCAAAAAATAGGTTAGTATGATCAGTACATCAGTAATCACTGCTAGGCCATGAGCTTTCTCTCTGTGAGAGGGCGTAGGTTGTTAAACTCCACGCGGATCGGATGCGGGTTGATAAAAGTCCACCCCAAAACCATACCACATATATAATGATGGTCCTAATTTATATTATTATTATTGACATTGGAATTGTTTCTTGGCCTCAATCTTACCGAGATACAAAGACAAGACCTTAGATGGAGCGAGCTCATCCAGCAGGATCTACTAGGACTCCGACAGTCTACCACCGCCTTGTGGAAATGGATCGATCTGCCGTCACCGTAGACTACAGGTATGAAGCTTATTATATATATATGCCGTTGTCGAGGTGGGCCATTAGGACGCCGATTCCACCCACCCAACACAGTGGACAGCTATGCCATATCAGACACGACTAAAAGTTAAGTCTGGCATCAGAGGGTGGCCACGAAAAAGAAAGAACCCTTTAGTATTTGAAATCGCTTCAGTTTAGCATATTAGAATCAAACCCAGCCACCTTCTACCACTATAGTCTCACCACATGTCATAGATAGGCCAACACCGTAGGCGTTGCGTGGGCGCACGAAAGTTCCTCACTTATTACGAACGTTGCAACGGCGAATCAACGCCAAACCAATCTTCCAAGACCCCTGATCCTTTACCCCTCACACCGTTCTACAGGTCACAGGTCTTGGTTACCTGGCTGATTCAATCAGATATGGTTTCCGTAGCATTCACCAGATTAATGATGATATAGGGATGTGTGCTTTCTAAAGTTCTTGTTGTTATTTGCATATTGATTCAGAGATTCTTAATAATGACCTCCTTGAATATGTTAGCGGTTGAATCGTTTTTCTATGGTAATGAAAGAGGAGCTAGTATTATGTTTGTAGTTGTTGGGAAGAATAACTGTTAATTTGAAAATGGGATAAAATACGGATATGAACGACTGAGGATTTACTTTTCAGCGAATTCAGTGACTAAGCGATCGCATTTTTTTTTTCTCTTGGTAATAATATCATCAATTGAGTCCGGGACCCAAGGCGGTACAGGTGGCCTACCATGAACTCTTAAAGCGTGAGTGTTTAGGCTGGGGAAGAGAGATGGCTTGTATATTGGTAGATGGCTCGGCGACTTGCATAGCTCTGTCTCTTTCCCACAGTCTAAACTGGGTCGCGTTAAGAGCTCGTGGTAAGGCTCCTGAAAGGACTGTCAGACTCGGTACTGACTAAAATCCACGGTGTTCCTTCAATAGCCGTTTACGTTCCACCGTCATGGTTACCTGACGAGACAGTCCCGCGACCCCGGCAGGCTTTGACCCTCTAAGGGGAGCCCCATCAGATTACTGATAGCTCTTTGCGGCACGCGTGAAACACTATAACCCGCGACCCAAGCATGGTCCATGATCGGACGGAAAGTCACCCGCTACTCGTCGTCCGCATGACCGAGTCTACGGTTGTCGGGAAAAAAAACACACAATTTAAGCACCAAAAAAACTGCTCCACGTCCAAATCTTTTCTTAATAACTGAAAGAAAATCCAAGCTCTAAACACCAAACTAAATCAATTCAAAACTACATCCTAACATAGTGGGGTGCCTCCACCGCCCGGGACCTAGGGTGAGTACCCCGGGACCGGGATCCCGAGAACTTGGCGGCACATGTGTGCCTAATATCCGTACATTTGTCAGTCTGTAATTGCGAAGTGATTCTACTTTCCGCTGTCCCTTACTTAAATCTTAATGTTAGTTCGGTCTATAGTTTTGATAAGGTTTGTGTCTCAGTGTGATATGTATGCTATGCTATACTAGTTGTTCGAATGAGACGATAAAGGTACGATTCGACATCATATAATCTGCGTTCTTTAGAAATGACTGAAACTACTAGTTCTAGATATCGCATCGTTATCGTTGTCAACTTACGTGAAAGAACCCATTATTTTAAGACGTAATCCTGGCCCTGGAACGCAATGGGCAACTGAAGGAACAGGATGGCTTTTAGTCCGTCAAACTTGACAGTCTTTTTCACGAGGACAAGAAGGTATATTTCATGAATAGCAGTTAAAACACGGCCAAACATCGTATCGCCTAAAATACGGCATAGCTTCGAATACATGACAGACCTAATCGACCACATCTGCTATTACGAACTTGGTATATGAGGGTATATCTTGAAAAGCCAAGGATTTGACAAGATTCTATACTGTAAGTATACGAGTATTTGAAGTTTAAATTACTATAAGCGTTTGATTAAAGTTGTTCCATCAACTGTCATGGAATATTGACGGATATTATATTTTTCAATTTTCCCACACACAAGATGATTTTTGCAACTAAGCGTGAATGGCTGTATCCGCAACTAGGTATAAGAACTATCGAAAAATTGGAAAATTCTGCCTGTATATTTAATTTATGAAGTAGAATTCTACCACATTGCAGTTTCCAATTTTCCACTCCCAATTTACCTACATTTGCACTAAATAAAAACAAATGAATAAACCTGAACCGATTAAACAAATACGTTCACAAAAACGCTGACTGCATAGAGCGTTGCAACGGCAGCCATATTGAAATCAAAAATGGCGGGCTGTCAGTTGTCAGCAGTTTTTTGCGCGAGAACGTAGGTAAGTACATACCCGTATATTTTGTTTACGTAATCGGTTCGTTCTTTTTGTTTGTTCTATTTTTGAATCGTCAATTGTTTTTCCTGGTTGCGTGTGTTTTGAAGGGTCGAGTAAACACTTGATTTTATTTGACATCTTGTCTATGTGTGAGAAGACATGAAATTTTTCTGTTAAGGTTGAAATGAAATTATTTCAGCCACAAATGTTTCCTGATTCTGACTTTCAACCCCTTTATTGCTTCCTGATGTACAATTTTATTTCTTGGGTATTGATTTTACTGAAAACGATATTTACCTAACAAACTCACCTTTCACGTAAAATTAATGTACAAATTCATTTAACTTGGTACAGAGAAGAAATTGAATTTTTCACAACCAAAATATTAACATAAATTGACGGTTCGAAGAAAATTCTTTCAAAAACCAGCCGGATGAATGACTGTTCACTGAATCGAGGTTGAAAAGGGTTGCCGTCCTTCAGGCATTGATAAAAATAAACTTTGTTTTTTATTTTTATAATTTCTTATGACATTTACGTGGGACATTGCGTCATAGAGTCATAGAATTGCGTAATGAGGTAACGTAATAGAGTATTACATATTTTTTATGCGTAACGTTTGGCAGTGACGTAAAAAAAGGGGTGAGCGAGAAAAAAAGTTACGTAGGTAGTTAAACGGCGTAAGTTGGGTTTTAAAATTAGAACAATAGAATAAGGAAAATCTTTTTATTTTGTTCTAATTTTGGAATCCTACTCTATGGGTATTTTTAGAATTCCAGAAGTTTCAGTGTACTGTAGACAAAGTTTTTTTATTATTAGGCTTCTTAGGATTGATTTGGCCGTGACCCTTCTAATTCGAAGCGATAATGCTGAGAGACATTTAGGCCAAAAGTTATTAAGAACTAGTTTACTCCTTCCATACCTATTAATGAATTCAGCTGAATCCATCGTACAGCAATCAGTTTCTGACACCCTAAAATGAAGTTCATCAATTTCATTTTCAGCGCAAACCCTGAAAGTTATGAAGATAAGTGCACGACACAGCCTAACACACACTAGACGGCTAAAACCATAAACACGAAACCGAACACTGCCACAATCAAAAACTTTTTAATTGCACCCAATTTGAGACCAATCGAAAAACGGTATTGTATTACGAAATTCGAATCGAATGCATTTACCGAAGTTTTGTTCGTGCAAGTTCGCGTCGCTTCGTGTAAATTCGATACTCAAAATAATGTACACTTTGAGTTTGGAGTGTATACGGCTTTGCAATTTTTAATTGCTGCCAGTTGGATTTTTTTGAATTTGGAACAATAAAAAATTAAGCAGCCCTCTGTGCCTGATTTTGAAACTCTATTTCAATTAAAAATTCAAAGGACTCTTTAAATGGAGTGACGTCAAAGTTCAGTAAAGAGCATTTTTTGTGATCTCTGAATCACTTTGTTTTGTCAAATAATATTCTCAAGTAATTCATCCCTCTCCATATTAGCTCAAAATGGTGCATGCAAGCTGCATTGTTGCAATAAATGTTAAGATAAAACACTTCGATATTCGGGGTCTTGTGACGTCATATTATTTATTTTATTTATTTATTTATCTTTATTTGCACAGACTGCATTGATTATAACGCCTGTTAAATTATACCAACCAAGTAACGTTTTGTCATTTTTAGAAGAGTTGTAACTTCGTCAATTTTGGTTTACGTAACAATTTTTTGATAGGTAATAAATTTTTCTTACTAATGTTTTTTTTTTTTGTAAAAAGCTCATTATGCCCTCTTATGCCACACACTTTTGAATATACAAACTCTCAAAAAAGCTACAGTATAACCTTCACACTATGTCTTCTAAACAATTCCCTAAAAAGCCCTAACTAAAAAAAATTCAACAAAAAAGAAGGTTCCGAATCAATCTAACATATCTATTACACAGATTATACATTACATCGATACCGTATTGTTAGACGCGTGCGCAGTATCATCTGGGACATAGATTACTGTTTCTCGTATAATTATATAGATTACGTTAAGCACGTGTTGTGAGCTTCATTGTGGGGGTTAACGGGTGTCGTGGCGATTTTCGATAGCGATTGTTACTGTGAGCGTTAATGCTATTGTGTTTTTTTTTATGACAAAGTGGATATTTGAGATGAAAATGAGTAATGATAAACTGTCACTTATAAAAAAAAATTAAAAAAAAGATTTTTTACAATAGTCTATTTGTATGCGAAAAAATACATTACAAACAAACAAAAATTGCTGCACACAGCTACTTCTTTTCAGAGTAGCCAGGTACATCAGCCTCGCATGATGAAGGACATTAAAATATTCAAATTTGTGAATGCTTAAAAGTAAAAAGTGTTCCTGCTCTGCTATTTGAAGAAACTGTAAAAAAATCCTTCAAAACTGTTAAAGATTTTTCCAAAAACCAAATTACAAAACTAAAATCATATCAGGAAGTAACGTTATGCATCACGAATCTGCAAACGACAATCGAATATCGAAAACAGTTTTCGTTTATTCGCTGTCGATTCGCAATTGTCGAACGTTCGACAGCTCCCGTTAACCCTCACACTAATACAGCGGGAAGTAAGAATGATTCATTTAAGTATAGTATTACAGATAGCATTGACGACGTGTTATTGTGTTCAATACATGAGTAGTATTGAATTTAATGACACGCTGTATCTCTGGTAGGGACAGTAATCATAGGGAAATCTATTAAAATGGTTTCTTAATGTTTTTTATTCCATATTGAAGTAAAAGGGTTGCCAGCTAATTATTACACGTGGATGGCGAGTAATCGCCTCAAAGAGTTGCCAGCATTTTGACAAGGTCGCCTCCTTCTGCGGAGCGGTTATGCTAGTTAAGAAGGAGGAGGACGCCGTGAGGGAGAGGACAGCGTCTGCCATAACCCAACCACTACGGTAGACATCCACGGCATCGGACGTCGCGAGGCGATTTCTGGACACCGTAGGCGCGGACATGCGCATGGCGAGTAATGGGCAACTCGCCGCCTGGATAGGAGGACTCGTTTGATGATTTTACCATGATAAAAAAACTATATACCTAAGCATTATTTTTTGTCCCAAATAGACTCAGTTCAGTAATGCCTGACAACTATAGCCTGACGCTGATTTTCAACGGGACCCGAAGTAATTTTGACCTATTCTACCTCCGACCTTCCACCACCACATACCACGAAAGTAATAAAATGATAAACAGACACACTGCCATTATGATATTTTCGCAACATCCAATTTATTGTAACAAAGGGGTCCATCGATACTGTACCGTTAGAGCAAGCATTTTTGATACACCACACAATGCCGCCGATATTTTTGATAAAGTATTGATGTAGGGATGCTGGATGTGTCCCGATAGATGACCATTTTTGTATTTATAGACGAGCCATTTATGACAGTGAAAGTAGGGTGCCACACTTCATTCTGGTTCGCAAAAGAAGACAGGTAAAGTATTACCATTTGAAAATTCTGTCAAATAGAACCATGTATAGGAGCAATTCACTTTATAATTACAGGGGTTTCAATACTTGAATATGGTGGGCAAAGGCTCAATTAGACACCCTAGAGTTTTTAGGTAAAACTGTCATGATAATGAAGAAAAATAAAGAACTAAAATTCGAAACTGTCCCGTCATAGAAAAGTTTTTCTATGACGGGACACTCAAATCGAATTTTAAACATCGAATTACCTTCATTCAAACTTCCCAATCAGATGAAATGAACTAATGACTTACTAAGTCTAGTACGAAATAAAAAAAAAAACAATTGTTATTCTCCAATCAAATCAAAGTCGCTTCCAGAAACCGAATTCTCCCGAAGCTACGATGATATTCGGCTATTTATATCGTTAATAGGATCGACTCATTTGGGCATGACTGGCGAAATGGAACGCATGTGGGGTCCGTACGGGAATTATGCTTTTATTTCTTTTTAAGGCATTGTTTTGAAGGTTAATTGAGTGTGTGCTTTCGTTAAGGTTATGGTTTATTTTGGGTGTTATCATGTAGGAGGAAGAAACTGAAAAAATGTTTACCTGTTTCCGTAATGTTAAGCTTTTTTCATTAACATGTTTTTGCGCGTTTTTTTTGTTAGTAGAGCTGCGATGACCAATGATATTGACACAGATTCACGAGTTGTAGGCAAAGGGTTTGAACATTTTCAGGCACCTATCACTGCTGTCAAAAAACTTCGATGTACACAAATTCACAAAATCTAACAAACTTTACAAAACTATTGAAATAAACTAAAAATTAACAAGTTTCATTACATTACTTGTTAATGTAATTTTTTGTACATTGTCTTTATTTGAAAAGCCAATGACCAAAGTATATAAAGACTGGTGCATTTTTATTGTTTAGCGGCCATCGATCTTTTATCTACTAAACGATGCAGAATATTATTCTGAACGAACTATTTTTTAAAATAATGATTATTATTAAGATTATGATTTTCTTTGAGCTGTTTCTTTTCAGATAGATAGCCACAAAACACTACTGAAAAGACATTAATATTCTAAGAAATGTTCTGTGTTTTTTTTTTTGACGTGGTAAAATCATCATATGAGTCCTCCCACCCAGGGCAGGGCGGCAGGGACTCTCAAACTCGTACTGACTAAAACCGACGGTTTCCTTCAATAGCCCTTTACGTTTCAGGGTCACGGTAATTTGATAAGTCCCGCGACCAAGTGTTCTGTGACTTAACAACATCAACTGATTATACCCATTTTCTCACACCAATATCCTAAACGGTAAAACTGAACTTACTCTAACAACATACCACATGGGGTACCACAGTGTGCCCACAGCTAACAGTATCTGTAACCCACGGTGATACCATTGTGTGGTTCAATCAATTAGTTCTATTGTAAGTGTATCACGTTACTATCATAATTGGTGATGACTGTGATTGGCTTTGTTAAGGAGAATGTGATTACGATTATATGATTGTGTGATGGAAAAAGTTCTGTAGTCTGATTTAGTTACATCATAAGCCTATAACGTTCCCACTGCTGGGACACAGGCCTCCTCTCTTGTGAGAGGGAGTGGGCCATAATCTACCACGCGGGCCCAGTGCGGATTGGCAGATGTCACATGTCTTCGAATTTGATGGTTCTAGGACATGCTGGTTTCCTCACGATGTTTTCCTTCACCGTTTTGAGAGATAAATTGCACAAAGTAATGCGCCAAGCTGGGTTTGAACCCACGACCTACAACTCGTAAGTCGGGACCGATACCACTGGGCCACCACTGCTCTCCGATTTAGTTAAGAGTTATGTTAATGTAATTGTATTTTTTAATCAAATCAAATAATACTATGTGTTCTCCACCCAGTATGGGACGGAAAGACCTGTCAGAGTCGACTGACTAAAATAAATCAATGGCTCTCTTAGTTCCAGGTTTACGGTTACCTGATAAGAAGTCCCTCGACCCTGTCAAGCTTTGGCTCTCTAAGGGAGGCCCCGTCAAATTGCTGACAGCTCTTTGAGCCCGCTTGATCCGATCATGGCCCATGCCCTTTGCCCAGACAAATGTCTCGCCTGTCCTCCTGTATCACCTTTGTATGTAGCTAGCGTCTTTAAATTAATAAATAAAGCAAAATATCAAACAGACAACTAGAAAGACACTGTGGTAATTTTTTATTAATAAGATCTCCAAATCCATTAATAAAATTACTGTAATTTCCGCGATATGTTCGTACGTGTACCGAACACTTGCATCATCTAAACGCCTCCAAAGTAGTAGTATAATGATACATGTTAAAAAATAAATCGACTAAAATCGATCAACAATAACAGAACAACCATACATTACAGCACTATTCTGTTAGCAGGAAGAACGCGCACGCGCACGTTCCCACGTGCCCCCTTTGTCGGCTCGCGACAAAGCATCGCCGACAACATGCCTCATCTATGCGAGAAGACAATTCACTCAAAAACCAACCAAACTTTCCAGACATTAAGATTTAAATTCCGAATGAACGGTCATGGAAAAATCAAGCTTCAATTTCTGTTCCGAAATGACTGAACAGTCATCTAAAACAAAAGACTATCAACTGTAATGTTCTAAAGTTAAGGTTGGAATTTGTTTGGTTTTGACAACAAGGTGGTTTCAAAAAGTTTGCCGTGAAGGCAGCGTTGACCCCTCATTTAAGGTAGGGCAATTGTTTATCAATATGTCTATGATTAATGTGTATGATGTGCCTTCGTGATCGGATCGGGGCCGGTCGGGGCAATTAGCGGCGATCACGATTGCCCGAATGATATGTGATGGGCAATGTTGCTAATTTGTTTGGGGGGTCGGCCGTATGGGCGATAATTTGTGTAAGCTATTCTTTATTGGGTTTAAATGAGGATGCTTTGTGAAGTGAGAGTTAGTGATGGGGAACTTTTGACCCTGGAATTATAAAAGAATGAGAACGTATAAAGAGTCAAAAAAGCACCTATTGCAGGAACATAATTTATGTAAGCTGTCAAAATGTTTTACTATCTTTTCATAAATCTCAGAACGATGAAAGAAAAACCCGGTTAGATGATTTCCAGCACTGTTTATGACGTTTTATCATTTGAAAGATGCAAAAATCAAAAGTCAACATACTCAAAACAGGCTGATTTCAACACTTTTTGAAAGTCAGTTTTTACATAAAACAGTCCCCTAAAGCGAACCCCTTTGATATTTCCTAGTGTTTTGGCTGGGAAGAAGAAGTGGCGGAACGAACTCCCCAGAAGCACAGCTGTCTGTATAGTTAGAAGAATCATGATTTTATACAATTAGGGCAGATTTTCCAATAGTCAGATAACTTATATCTGAGGAATAAAAATGTTGGTTTGACGCTTATCTATAGCAAATATGTCAAATCGCTATTTTTATTCCTGAGATAAAAGTTGTCTGAAAAATAGGTACCTACTTAGAACATTCACATTACACATCTATCTGAAATTACATCCCAGTTGTGACTAGAAGGTTCAAAATGAAAAACTAGGACCATCGCAGTTGCTATTAAAGTTATAAAGATGTAACCGATGTATTTTCAGATCCACAACCGAATATATTTCCTAATTATATGCATCCACTACCACGCGTTTCCCTTTAAAAATAATCCCAACCAATTCCTAACCAATATATCAAACATTAAAGTTATAACCAATAAATATTCATAATCCCTGTGCAGACATGATGCGGTGGGCGTTAGGCCGTTTCGTCCTAATTCTAGTCAAATAATTTCCTTTAATACTCGACTAAGTCGGCCGTTGTACACAATGACACAGTATGTCACACGTAATGTGTGCACTGACAACGCTGTGCTGACGCCATTTTGTTTGCGGATTTTGCGGTTTTGATACTTGGACTTGAGCATGAGCTAACTATTTTAGGGCCTAACTGACCTAACAAGACAAAAAACGAATGTATCCAAGGGTTATCGTTCAAGGTCCGATATGCAGTCGTTGCACGAAAAGTAATGGTATCTATTCATTAACCTGTGTCTGATCAGACATTTAGTAAACGGCTTGAAAGTTGACAATATTCCGTCTTTATTAAGCGCAGCGTAACCGATGTCTACCAACGGCAGAAAATCTTATGAAGACCACAGGATCACGCTGAATGTAAGCCGCTTCCATCCAGTGCGATTAGAAGTCGATAGGGGAGGCCTATGTTCAGCAGTGGACGTCTTACGGATGATATCCGTCCGTCATATAAAAAAACCTACCAAAATAAAATGGGCAGACATCCAACTACGACCAACATCTTATTGAGAAAAAGATACTGAAAACGATAACAAGATTCTCATGATTTTGACTTTTAAGCAAAGACATCTTCAACCATTACCTCTAACTTTTGCAGCCATACGAACAATTGCTGCATCGTCATAATCATAATAATACGTCCAACATGATGTCACGATGTTAGATCGTGCAATCAAAGTTCGCACGAAAGTTTTCTATAAACACAGACACGTTCCCGACATCAAATGTCTGTGACCGTGTTCTTCCTCACACTTTGCACGGATGCTTCATTGTTTGCAAAAAATAACTATCATATTTTCCGTATTATCCTTTTTATTTTATGTGGCATTAAAACAAATTTAAATTAAAGGCGAATTTCAGTTCAAGTATGTAGTTACTTTATAATATCGGGTAAGTATCTTACATAACTATAATCTTACTAGTTAAAGGGAAACTGACTCCAAGTTGTCCAGGAAAAATCGGCAAACAATAATCAAATCATGTCTTTTTCTTCTAATCCTAGCTTTCAGTTGTTACTGAACTGGTATTTTAGAATAAAAAAAAACTGCCACTGTTAGGTAAAGGCCGTTCCAAGATAATTCCAAAAGCTTTTCCCCTTTTTCACAAACCTTCATCATCATCATCATCAGCCAATAATATTCCCACTATTGGGACACAGGCCTTCTCGCTGAGAGAGTGAGTGAGCTATAATCCACCATGGGCCCAGTGCAGATTGGTGTATGTCATATATCTTCGAATTTTTGGTTCTAGGACAAAATTCACGACACTTATCTTTTACAAAATCCATCCTTGCTTTCTTTAGTTGTTCTGGACTTTTGTAGCCACTCAAATTCCTAATATTCTCTATCCTATTCACAATTGGCGCCAGATTCTGACAAATAAACCACCAAAACTACACTATACTCTCAAGCAAGTATCAAAACCATTCAGTCCCCCTACACAGGTATAGTTTCGGCGACACTAGCTCTGTGTAACGGCGTCGTTTATCCGATATACGAGAGACGCGATCAGTCGCAGCGTGTTCTACGATTATACACTAATGCGTTGTGCGTTTAATTCACTTATACAACGCTCTGGTTACGTATTTTGTGTGATTTTGAAGGAATGGCGTTGTAAACTTGCCACTGGAAGTTATGAGTAGGGTTGTATTCTAGTAGCAGTCGTTAAAATGTTTGGAGAAATGGAAATGACTATGGAGGATTCACACGTCAACATTTGTGATCCCTTTGCAAAATCGAAATCTTTTTTGTTATTGTAGAATAATATATTATGATTTCTTAGTTTTATTTTTTAATATTGAACAAAGTATTTAGGTCTAAACACATAACAAATATTATTTTTTAATTATTATTTTTATAGGCTCTTGCTAGTGACCGCAAACTTTTTTTGATGCGTGTACGCTATTACTCGTAATGCTCAGTTTGGTTTACAGGTTTGGCACCAGTGTTATGTCCCTACTAGAAATAAAAAATCGTTTAAAATAAATAGTTTTTGAATGAAAAAAGCATTCGTTGTAATCATAAAAGTAACAACAAATAATAATTATGCAGAAGCAATAATACTCCCGCGCAACACGGGAATCATGAGATTTGCTAACTTTACTCTGAATGTAACGAGTTATCGTAATTATCGTAAATTTTCAGCATTACGCGCACACACTTACTTAAGGACGCACGCGCACAATGTGCAATATTTAAATGTAATTTTATATGTTTCTTACATCTTTTGTACCTTAAGTACATACTTTTCCCGGGTCGACAGTGCGTTTCACGCGCGCCTGAAGAAGCTCTCATCAATATGACGGGTCCCTGCCAGCCGGGTTCGGGGGACAAGCGAACTACCGTGGCCTCGGAACTTAAAGAGCTATTGAAGGATCACCGTGGTTTATAGTCGGTACAAGTACAGTACAAGGAGGGATATCCACCATATTTTTTTAACTAGCGTTGCCCCACACTAGGAATTTCTCCCGTGTCGTGGGTGCGTTTACAAAGATAGAAACACACATACCTACACAAACGGCCATACCCGAAGCAACTACCTATTTGTAGATCATACAAATATTTGCTCCGTGCGGGAATCGAACCCGCGACAAGCAGCGCAGCAGTCTAATCACTCAGCCACTGCGCCGCCCGTCGATAAAATGACCCCACCTCTTCATCTGGGGCCTAAGTCTACTAATTTATATACGTCACAATGGTCTCTCAATGGTAAGTTTTTGACAGATTTGCCATACAAAAACTGTCAAAAACACACCATTGAGAGACCATTGTAACGTTTATAAATTAGTAGACTTAGGCCCCTGAACCTCAAAATCAAAAATCGCTTATCAAATGGAGCTGATAAACAATAAACTCCACCCATACCTAACTTTCCCCAGCATCACCTACATTCGCGATCTTGTTACACCACTGCTTGTACCCGAGCGAGCGCGGCGTGAAGTAAACACGTCACCGGGACAGGTCTGCCCGGGACACGAACCCCCGACACGTACAGATACTACCGTATCGGGTTACTGATTTAGTGCAGCGTGTCGTCACAACGTGGCGGTTGGAGTGTGGGTTTAGTGGGGTGATGTAGCGGGTTGTTATGCGGTAGCGTTTTTCTTGATAAGGTTTTTTCTTCTTTGGATCAACTCTAGTTTTTCCCAGGCAAATATTGTCATTTTCTTTCCTAGGATGTAGCGCAGTAATTTTCTAAGGAGATCTTATGTTAGATAATCACAATATATTTATTTTATTTTATGACATTTACTCTTTGTTATTCATAGCATCGTCATGGATTAGTATTTATAATAGGTGACATCTAAAAATACTTATATTACGTTTAAATAAATTAAACAGAGCAAAACCATAAATGACCTGGTTTTGTTTATAAATTAAATTTGTAGTTATTTATTTTTTTAATCAAACATGTTTTAAGGAAAAGGATAGTTCTTTTATTAAAATTAAAAAAGATAAATATCTCACGTAAACAAAATCCAGGAAACATGATTATCAATTTATTCCAGTATCTCAAGGAAGTAAATACGAGTAAACTTGAAAGCTCTCGCTATTTTTGTAGACGCTCCTCCTATCACCGTGACCTCACCCTAACACACAAAGGGGCTTGTAGGAAACAAGATTAAACGTTGTATGTGATAGTTTATTCGGGACTTTATTTTCAGTACACTATTTGGTATCACTTCACGGTTTAGCGCGAATTTTTATGTTCACCTTAAATTGTATTTAAATAAAGACGGCTTAAGCTTTTAGAACAATGGCGCCGCGATAACTTGTATGAGGTTTTTGACCAACTTTTTAACAATTTCGGCAACTAACTTTATTTTATTTAACACAAATGCTTGTATTGATTCTTCAGATGACTTTATTGTATCTGATCTTGATCTGTCGAAAGACATCTCTAGTGATATAATTTGGCCACTTACCTTGGAGGAGATCATAATATTACTCAGAAAAGTTTCGACTACCTGTAACTATTGAAGTTTTAATTAGCCTGTTATACTTATTGTGTGTGTTTGTAAAAGGATGTAATATCTACTAATTTCTATTAGTCGTGATAGCTGCCAGTACGCATCAAGTGAAAATGGACGGAGAATCTTCTACAAATATTTAATCAATTTATCAAATGCTTTTCAGGCATTTGTTGTCATCTCGTATGTAGTATAACTGTCCTACATGTAATTTGAAATTGCCCATCCCATTCGACACAATCCAATGAACATCACATTTACAGCAATATCTTCAAACCTAACCTTATGTTCCCAAAAGTTGCACAACAAAAGAACACCTCCACAAACCCATTGACCCAGGATAAACTTGCACACCCCCGTACAATGAACATTAGCACAACTACATACAACATACGTATCCAAACATTGCCAAACACCAAATATCGCCTTACCTAATATACAGCGGGCAATAATAAACAAGGCAATACCTCGCCTCCATACACTGGGGCAATAAAGCCGTATGGTGCCCGATTTGATAAGACTATCTGACACATAAATTTGTCACTGATCTGTCTAAGGCACCAGCCAACGTTGTCTATCTTGTGCCAAGATATGTATGAGCAGTGTATGTTGAAATTGCAGATCGATTTTGTAAGTCACAACTTTATTTGTGGGCTGTAATTTTGTTGCTGTTTCATTCCCGTTTGGGGGACGTGGGTTTCAGTGATTTGATTTTGTGATGTGGTGGTTTATGTAATAGTAGTAAATTCTTCATCAAGTTTAGGAATACATCCTTATATTTTTGTAGTAATTTAAACTTGAAAAACTCTACTTATCAGTAACCTCAATCAGAGATGGTTATGCCATCTTATAAGTTCTCCCTTAGATCTTGAAAAATGTAGCCTTTTCAATCGCTTTCTGACAGTTTCCAGCCATGCCTCCCTTGGCCCTTCAAATGGATGGAACTTGATGTTTATGTCAATTTTATCGTCATTCAACTGTTTTGCACATTGTAGCGACTACAGTTTTTCGCCTTTCCTCTTAAAATATCAAATATGGGTCGCGGGACTGTCTCATCAGGTAACCACAACACCCTGGGATGTAAAAGGCTATTAAAGAATCACCGTGGATTAAATATAATACGAGTCTGACAGTCCCGCCCGTCCTGCGCGGGAAGATTAATTTGATGATTTTACCACGATACAAAAACCTGTATACATTGCTGGTACACAGGCACCACTTTGAAAGCAGGAGTAAGTGGTAATCTACCAGTGCAAGTCCAGTGCGACTTGCCTGAAGGCGGAAGGCAAAGTCTATCGCAACTTTTGATAGGCCCGCATTTACTCGTAGAACAGGACAATATCCTGGTCTGTTTAGCCTCTAAATTCTGTCGCACAAGCCGTAAAACAAAAAGGCCCATATTATTTTACATTTGCTCACAAAAGCAAGAAAAGCAAAACAAACTAAATATCTGTTGCGGCTGTAAGTCAGAGTTGCGCCACAGTAACGGCGCGTGCACATGAGTTAGTACTGCATTAGCGTCCGAGATACGATATCTTAACGCCTTGCCTACGAGCACTAAGCAGGTGATGGGCAGTAGTTGAAGTTAGGTTGATTGGTAATGTCCTACATTATTTGAACTAGCAATGGTATCGCCAAAATCTATTTGGTTATTTTAAGAGGCCTATAATAATCCCACAGCTTCTGCGACATAGATTTCTTAAATTATATCAGATGTGTTTGCTTTTGGGGAGCTCGTGGCTACATAATTACTTACTTAACCTAAGCTTGCTTAAGCACGGCTTAACTTCGGGGTTATGACGTGCTTGCCGAAGTTGGTCTGTGGATGGGTGACCATCATTCTACCATAGAGAGTTTCCACTGTACACACCTTGGAAAGCATGTAAATCCCTTAGTCCCAGCTATCATTTGTAGGTCTTTGATTGTTACAAATTTTACAGTGACAACACGTTCCAGGGTTATGTTTACCTGTCAAGACTGTACCGCGAGCCCGGCAGGCAGCTCTTGAAGAAGCGTGGGGAAAAACCACCTTGCCTAACTACATAAAGTCGCACAGACTTCACCTACGGTCCTAACTTGGAACCACCCCAAGCACTTGGCAGAAATAGTTGTAACACTCAGTACATAACATAAACATTGTGAGTTCATGTGATAAATACCAGTTATGGTGAACAGTGATTACGTTTCAGATCTAGTTCCCTTATTTATGGTTAAAACGATAACCCTGATTTGTATATGATTGGTCCATAGATAACCTCCTCTAGATACCGCGTGAAAGCCAACCTACGTCAGTGCAGCCATTACTTAAATTCTTCTTGTGATGTACATAGAACAAGTCTTTTATCTAATAACTTTATATTCTTGTATCAAAGAAGTGTTAACTACTGATATGAACGTAATTATGAGGGTGGACCGACAACATCGTGAGAGTCGCGGGCAACCGATGGATGCAAGTGGCGAATGGTCGTTCGGCGTGGCGGTCTAAGGGGGAGGCCTATGTTCAGCAGAGGACGTCTTCCGGCTGATGATGGTGGTGACATTCTGCTAGATCCCTGCATCCAGCAGTTCTAAAAACTATTATCGTGACCACGGTAGAGCATCAAAAACAAATATCAACTGAAATTAAAGCAAATGCGCTAACTTAAGGCGCGCAAACGTTACCTTGTATGCGGTATCTAGAGGAGGTTATCCATGGATTGGTCAGTCAATGATCTATAAAGGTATTTCTAATGTATTACCTAGATTTGGGCGCGTTTTATAAGCTGACCGATAGGTTTCAACCTATCTCTGTAGGTACAAGAATTGGTACTCTATGTGGTTTATTATCGTTGAAACTATAGAATTATGTTGCTTGTGACGTCTTAAAATTGCAATAGAGAATTGATAACTGTTTGAAATAGTTATGGTAGTTATTTTCGACATACTCTAATAATAATGAACAAAGCTATCGTACATCGGTGTATTGACTAACCTGATGTAATGTGTTGAAAAAAAAATGTATCGGGGTAAAGCACATAATATCAAAAGCAAACGCTCATCAGATTTCCAAAGTCCTACCTACTTATCACTAGTCTATCTTTTTTTAATAGATTTTCAGCTTTATCCTTCGAAACCAAAAAATATTAGACGAGTTCGAAGGCTTTATCACAATATCGTTATATTTAACTGGATTTTTTTTATCTTGATTGGGGTAGGCTATGATGTACTAGCGCCTGTACAATACGATGCACCATTACACTAATTTCACTTTGTCAATCCATACACGGGTTGCGGGACTATCTCATCAGATAACCTTGGCCCTGGAACGTAAAGAGCTATTGAATGATAACCGTGGATTTTAGTCAGAACGAGTCTCACAATCCCTCCCACCCCGCCCTCTACAAAACTAATCTGCGTGGTAAAATCATCAAATGAGACCTCCAACCCCGGGCAGGGCTTGTAACTGATAACCATTCCTCAGACTTATGGAGTACAAAAAACCCTACCTTAATAAAAAAATCAACTCATGAATACACCACCAAATCGCTTATGGAGTACAAACAACCTACCTTAATAGCAACCACACTTACTCTTAAAACCACACACACATAACCACACTGCATACAAAAAAAACAAATGAAGAAACACACAATTCCCATTCACTCCAGCGCAGTTTTTCACACATTATCCTACATAGCCTGGGCTATTACGCTCGACATAGTCATAATGCCCATAATGGGTGGGTAATAGCCCCTTTGCGCCACTCCAGGTGTTACGTGTGCATGAATACCCTCTTAAAAAAGGTGCTAGTGTGAAATATGGCGTGTCTAGAATTTTTTCCCGAGTCTAAGCTGTTGGGAAGAATTTTTCGCAGCATTTTTTGTCGAGTTTTATGAATATTTTTTCGAGTGTGGAAACGGGGTTAGGTTGTTTTAATGTTTTTTTGAGGTGAGAATGTGAATTTAACGTCTAGTTGTAGATAAAGGAATCAATCTGTGGGCTGTCCTAAACTTTCACCGAATGCAAAGAAACCTTGTATGACATGTTGGTTTTTAGTCAGTCTGTTCTGCTCTACCAAACATGTTCGATATTTTCCATACCAAAAAAGGTATTATGAAGATTATGTGGATATTAATAAGAGATCCGAATCTTATAATGAAAATAAAACATAAAATACTGTTTATCTCGGTATAAACTCCCTGTGGGATAATTTTCGAGATATACATACGAATGAAACCTACAACATCCTGGCAAAAGCTCGCTTTAGGACACTTTTTCTTTTTTATTTGACAAAAATTTCATGACCACGTAGAATCATCAAATAAGTCCTCACGCACTGACTGTCAGATTGTTATTGACTAAAATCCAATTCCTTCAATTATCCTTTACGTTCCAGGGTCATGAAAACCTGTTTTGAGTAGTGGAAACTATGTATTTTTCTGATTAATCTCGTTGCAGGATCCAAGACACTTAAATTCATTCTCCAAGACACGTTGTCGAGCTTCACTATCTCGGCCCTTTTTGCTGCTATTAGACGCTACTGTTGATTTTGGCTTTGAAGAGTCGCCGTTTGGGATTGTCCCAAAAAAAAAGCAGTTTAAACAGTCTCATAACACCGAAAGACCTTCAAACAAATCTAGCACTAGATAAACCTAGATACACAATCAAGACACGGATCGTATCACGAAGTGTTCTGCCCACCTCTTTGAAAGCTTGTCATAACATTATGACACGGAACGATACAGCCACTATAGTGTATATTGCCCTAATCTCCAGTTCATCCCACGCAAGTTATAATACTAAATTGAATTGAGCTACTACAATGTTCGCGACGTAGAAATAGTATGGTAGTAGAAGATTGTTTTAGAATAATATTGTTTTAGTGTAGATTTTGTACGAGTTTGGATAGACAAATTGGAGTAGAAATGGGTGCTACTGAACTTCGTTACTGTTTTTGAAAAAAATTGGTTGATTCATGGTTGTGATGTAAAAAGGTTGAGAAAAATTTAAGACTTTGAATTTTTAATGTACGAGTAACTGTCGGAACAACGTCTTTTCTTGCTCTCCTCATAACCTCAAAAAGCCGCACTGCTTGCGACAGGTTCAATTCCCACACGGAGCATATATTTTTATTATGATCTAGACTACATGTAGTTGTTTCAGGTATGGCTGTTTGTGTGTATGAGTGTACATACTTGCAAAAAAACCCCTGGAGACATTCCTATTGTGGGGAAAAATAAAAATGTTTTCTACACAGAAACTTAATAGGTTCTATCTAACCATACTTTCACACAATCCAAAAAACCTCAACTTTTTATCAAAAAAACTTATTTATATTTTGCTTACTTCCTATATATTTATGAAAGTACCTAAGTTTTAAATAACACAGTCCTATGAAGCAATTTATAATGTATACCATCCGTAGATTTTATTCAGTCGAGGCGGAGACCTGAAAACGCCATCGGAGAAAAAAGAAAGAAAGGAAAATATGTAATGTTTTAATATTCCCATCCGTCATGATGCGTTTTAAGTCATAAGCGGAAGCGAGTTAGTTGTACAGTCTTGTATTTCCTATATTATAAGATGACTTTGTGAAAAGTTTTTCTTTTCCAATGTACGAAGAGCGGGAAATGTGTTTGCTTATTAATATACAGTGGGTAGATTTTTTGTCCCCTATTTCCTTGACATTAACTGATATTACTTGTCTACGTAGATTTCCTAAAAATATAAATGTCCTTTTTTGACCTGTGCATATCTTAAGAAGTTTTACCCACAGCTGCAGCGTTCTGAATATCGTATTACGATTAACCGAAAAAAAAGTTAGTGGTCTGTCCGATCACTGATTTTTGTATGCGTGTGTTTTGAGTTATTCAGTCCAGCTTAGAAATAGTCTTTCAGTCAGTTTTCAGTCCATCTTTATCTATCTCAAATGCTCATTGATTAATTCATTAAGCTGATACGATGATCTTCAGCAGGTATTTACTACTATTTTAGACCAGACGCACTCCTCTTCTAACTTGGACCGCACCAGTGTGACGTGCGGACGTGTCATTAGTCGGTTGATGAATGCCGAGCGTTAATGCGCCTCCCATTCAAACAGACGCGTCGGACTACACGGTTCGCCTACTTATTCTGACGTTGACGTCATTTGTCATTGTGACGGTGAAGACATGTCAGAAGTACACTTGTGTGATGACAGGTGTGACGTATGTGGTTTAATTGATATGTCATAATATGTAGTTGTCGTTGACTTGTCAGGTAGGAATAGCTATTGAAATCGGTCATCGGAATGTGTTTTTTTTACAGTAACTTCTAGAGTTAATAGATAAAACAATACGATTGAAAATATGGTGCTTGAACAGAAGCCTATTAATTTCAAGGAAAAAAATAGTTCCTTCTCCGTACACTAGAGGCGTTGTTCCATTTTTCCATATAAGGAACGCTGTAAAGTAAAATATTGAAAACTCGTGATAAGAGGTCAGAAAAAAGTCGACATCATTTCGATAATTCATATATTATACTCATACATTGGCTTAAAAAGGTATCTACTAACATTCCAATTAGAGCTTAGCTTATAAAGTTTCTTTATTGATGAAGATTTTATTATGGAATTGCTTCTGGCTTCAAATAAACCCAGGAGCAAAGATGAGGTCCCACAATGGAAGGATTTCACCCAGAAGTAACTGGGACTCCTTTGGCACTTACGGAACACTATAAAATCTGTCGCCAGTTGGGTGAGTGACTTTCCTCGCAGGTTTCAAGAAGCCTGTGGTGCTGTTTCCAAGTATTTTCAAACAACAGTAATTATAGATTCGAAGCATCTTCATGCGTACTGTCCTATAACGTTACCTCCTGGCCAATTATTGAATCATTAATAAAATCTCTAACTTACATACTTCTCTATTCCTCCTCTTAAATTCTCCTGTCACTCATTACTCTTAAGAATTCACACATTTAAAAACTATTCAGCACTTTCCAACATCATTAATTTTTTTTTAAATAAAATGCAACAGAATAGGGACGCGGAGGACTAAATACGTGTGAATTAAAAAGATTTTTATGTTAAATGCGTTAATGCGCGACTCAATGTACACTTTGCCGTTTACTTTTACATTAATTTCATATTTATGTAGACATGTTTCAAGAATGAAATTTTAATGTTTCGTGTAAATGAAATGTTTTTCAGTTGAAATCAGGGATAAAACACGTACGGTAATCATATGTGTATTATTTTGGCAGTTCGGATTACTTGGCTATTAATCAGCAATCCAGGGAGGCATTACTAAATGTAATGGAGATGAATTTACGGGAATCAGAAACTTATTCGGTTTGGCACAGTCTTATGAGTTATGATGAACGGTTTTTTTTTCAAAAAAATCTACCAAACCGAATCCTGCGTCAGAGCGAGTGATTACTTGGACGCGGGATTTATTTTATCCCCGGAACATAAAGGGCTATTGAAGGACACCGTGGATTTTAGTCAGTACAAGTCTGACAGTCCATCCCGCCCTGCCCGGCGTGGGAGGACTCATTTGATGATTTTACCACGTAAAAAAAAAAGCGTATGACTACCCAATCGACAGAAGCCGATATAAATAGAACAAATGCAATAATTATCAGACGATTAATTTGATGAAGATCACAGAATATCGCTGGATGCCAGCCGCTTCCAACCGATTCTACTGGAAATGTATTTTCCCTTATACATTTCCATTTTCCTTAGGCCTGAGGCCTATGTTCAGCAGTGGACATATTTCAGTTGATATGAAGATGCTGATGATGAAGTGCTATAAGTGTTTTCCGAGCCACGGAAGAAACTCGCAATGACAGATGGTCACCCATCTACAGACCAACCTCGGCAAGCGCAGCTTACACGGAAGATTGGCCTGTGTGGCTATTTAGCCAAGAGCTCCTCCTCTACCAACCTCGGCAGGCGCGGCTTAACCCGGAAAATCGGCCTGTGCGGCTGTAATTATTTAGCCACGAACTTCTTCTTCTTTAACGTGTAGGCTGTATAATCTTTACCCTTCACCAAATCGAAGTCATAACACTACAAAACCTACTTATAACGACCATCACCACATTACAGTACATTTTCCGTATCATTAGCCATACGGCCATACTTGTGGGCGTCAGAGCGTGTCGAAGGTTGTACGCGATGGAGCGGGCAGTCACATGCTTAGTATAATATGTCCTTAGTTTTTACCTTCCAGTGCAGTTATTGGTAAACGGATTTGTCGGTTTTTAGGGTTATGCAACGCTGCAGAAGTAGTGTTTTTATTTTTACATAATTTACAATTCGTAACGAGGAACGGGTTGAAGTTTATACAGAGTGATTTTTTATTCAATGCGGTGCTTGAAATGGGTGATAATAAACCTTTTCGTACCACTTGCTCAAAAAAGTGACATTCTATGCCACAAAAAGCGAACATAACAATAGTCATTTTTAATCTGTGAAAAACAGGGAAAGAATGTTGTACTGAATTTCATTCTCTCTCTAGGGAGAGAATGTGGCGGCGAGTAAAGGGCAACTCGCCGCCCGACCATGGACCATGCCCGGGTCGACGGCGCGTCGTGTTCCACGCGCGCCTCAAAGAGCTGTCAGCAAAATGACGGGGCCCCCTCTCAGAGGGCCAAAGCCTGCCGGGGTTGCGGGACTCATACCATCACCGTGACCCCGGAACATAAAGGGCTACTGAAGAACACCGTGGATTTTAGTCAGTACAAGTCTGACAGTACCTCTCGCCCTGCCCGGGGTGAGAGGTCTCATTTGATGATTTTACCACGTAAAAAAAAAAAAAAAAAACATTAAAAAATAAAGATTTCGAGTCGACAACATATATCCGCAAAATTCGGATTGTCGAGTATTTTGTAAATTTCTAATGATTTTCTGACCAGACAGATCGCAGCCGCCATTATTGACATCGGTTATCATGTTGAGTTTTTTTTTTCTTTCTTTATTTTCGGCCTATGACTTACCGTGACACCTACATTTAGTACCTTGATGTGTAGTATTTGGGACACACGTTTCACCCGAGCGAACCCGGATTTTCATCTAGTTAAATAAAATTACGAAAACCGACGAGGCCGTATGAGCTTGATGCCTTTGTTTTTTTTAATTTGCCGCGTTTTTGTATTCTTCAAATACATAAACGTTGAGTTTATTTTTACTTATTTTTATAAATAAGTTAATGTTAAATATTAATGTTTAAAATGCGTATCTCATATTATTACTGTTGTGTTATTTTATTACGCAAATGGTACGAAAGTAGAGTATTTTCCCTCGGTGATAAAGCTTTCTAGTCTTGGGACTAAATCCCTCGCTACACTCAGGACTCGTCTTAAATCCCTCGCTTCGCTCATGATTTAATGTTTTTACCACCCTCGCTATGCTCGGGACACGTTAACCTCGAGTCCTCGTTAACGCTCGCGATTTAATTTCCCACCCCCGCGACAGAATACCCTGCTTTATCCCCTTGGTTAATAATCTACTATATTTGCAATAATTTTGACCCGAACAACATTGGGTCCAAACTGGCTGGTTTTGGATATCTCAAACTTTAAAGATATGTTGGAAATTTTCCACCTTGAAGAAATTAACGATGGTCATGACTTCTAAGAATTCATACTTTTCTGATAGAATATGAACGACTGAATCTAGTGAACACAAGTGTGTAATAAAACTAATCATATCTTGTGAAATAAAGTATATTTTTTGAAGTTTTCTGAAAACTTCCCTTGTCTTTCAAAGCCCTAATATTCGGAATGAAATTGTCTCAAGCTTGTTCTCCATAATTTTAGTTTCCGTTTCACAATATTTGAAGTATGATGTATTTATTTGACGAATAAGTTGAAAGGCATGTTGTTAGTAATAGCCTAAAGCAGAACATAACCAGATAATTTGTCAACGTTATTATGTTTGGTTAGTAAACTCAATATAATTTGAAATTAAGTGGAATAAGACATGCTAATAATTAAGTTAGCAAAGGACACCGGTATGGTCGTATTCACAAAGTAAATATTGTAATCGTTTTTTTTTTAATACCAGTGGGTTAACAAACAAGCATAATGGCTAGACACAATGGTGAGCTGTCACCGTAGTGTAAGGCACAGCACATGCTGAGATAGGAGCCTTTTGGCCTCGCACAGGACTATTTTATGTTATTTTTATTCCGTTTGTTATCTTTTGTTTTATGTTATTTTGTATTACTTTTGCATTTCTTTTTCTTCTGTATGTAGTTTGTTTATTCTGTCCTGTGTGCGTCAGTAAATCACTTCTTTCTTTCTTTCTAAGGACGCTTGGAACACCATACGGTGTCACTTGCGCATTATCTACCTGCTAACTTTTTGAGCGCCTTTTTTGAGGGTGTGAAGAAAGTAGGAAAGAATGTTAAAGAGCCAATAGTTTATCTGAAATGTTTTTAAAACCGTGGGTGGCAACTGCCGGCTCAATGATCTTTCAAGAACTACTGGTTCACCAGCATCTGAAGACAAAATGCAGACGAACTTATCCTGCTGGATTTTGTCTGTGACTTTTATTATGTAGTTTTTCTTTCGAATGTCTGTACATTCATCGCCCTGTTACAATTTTATAATGTTACACCACACCAGGAATTTTTCCTGTATATTGTCTGTATTTACAAACATTTAAACTCACATACAATGACAGCTAGACTCCGAACTACTTGTAGATAAAAAACATATCATACGGGAAACGAAACCGCAACACACAGCGCTTCAGTCGATCGTTCAGCCACTGCGCCAACCATGCCTCACCGCTATTTATCTAAAATAGTAATGATTAATTTATCACAAATATTTTCAAGGCAAGACTGACTATTCATAGTAAAACGTTTCGTTTTCTTTACAAAGAAACCGGACAAAACCGCAATCCAACTGAAAGTGATACCGATATTAATACTCTCTAGTTTGACCACCCTATTTACCGACAACTAGTGTAAATTAATACCGAGAAAATAATTATAAGACTACCGATTAACTAAATCATTCAGTAATAACTTGTTACTAATAGTTGGTCACCTGAAAATTAAACGTATTAATCATTTTGTTGGGCTTAGCAATAATTTATAGCTAAATAGTTTTACACGTTGGAATCTGCAGGGTAATTGATTCGTTCCATATTTGGTACAATCAAATAATTGGGAGTGGTGTATGCAGAATGTGACTTAATTGGTAGGTATGTGGTTTAATTTTAGAAACAAAGGTGGGTTTGAGGGCGTGGTGACAACATGTAAATTTTAAGCAAGAAAAAAATAGTGATTCTTCTGTTGACAATATTGGTATTAATGTAAAAGAGTCATCTCATTACTTAATCTGATATTTTGAATGCAAAAAATTTTGTATGTTTGGTTGGATGGATGTTTGTTACTCAATAACGTCAGAAAGCCGATCTTCTGAAGAAGATCGGCGAATCGGCGTGATGAAGTTTCACTCAATAGACTGGAATAACACAGTAGAATCGTATTCCAGTATAACTTCCCTTTTTTTTTAGGTGGTAAAATCATCAAATGAGTCCTCCCGCCCTGGGTGGGGCGGAAGGGACTGTCAGACTCTTACTGACTAAAATCCACCCGTGTTCCTTCGGATGCCCTTTACGTTCCGGGGCCGCGGTATCCTGGGTTAAGAAAAAAACTCGCGACCCCAGCAGGCATTTCGCGCGAAACACGACGCGCCACCGACCCGGGCTTGGTCCTCGGTCGGACTGTCTAGTTCACAGGCGCACGTGGAGGTTTCCTGTCTTAGCACCCTAGTATAACTTCCCTTGAGGCAATTTTTAAGTTACACGCGGGTAAAGCTGGCAACAGCAGCTATTGAATTCATATAAGATGGCGGATGATATTTTTTTAACGTTGATCCCACACTAGTAATGTCTCCTGTATTGTGGGTGCATTTGTAATTCTTCAAATGAAGTTTATACTTTTTTTTTCCAGCCTTAACTGTCCCACTCCTGAGCAAAGGCCTCTCCCCATTCCTTCCACTTCTCACGATGTTGTGCCTCTTCTCGCCAATTCGCAAGGAAGCCATCCAAAGCGTCCCGCCATCGTCTCCTAGGCCTGCCGAGGCCCCGCCTAGCTGTTTCAGGGCTCCATTCCTGTGCACACAGGAAGTTCATATTATCATTTAAATATAACCTACAGTTTAATACCAGTTTCCCATAATTGCCAAAGACCCACTATACAATTTCCTTCGACAACATTCACAACCAACAAAGCTGTTGATACAAAACATTCTTTCGAGCAAGTTTTCAGCCACAATCAGAGCAATAAGTCTGATTCGTGCCATATCTGGTACAATCACAACGGGACCGCTATATGCAAGTATGCTGGGATCACTTATTAAACGTCTACATTATTTATGTCCTTACAGATTCGGTCTAATTGTAATGTGCGCAGACTTGTGCCGATTTATCAGTAGCTCTGTGCGAGGATTGGGGTGGGGTGGAGTTGATGTTGGTTGTTAAATAATTTGCAAAACTATGAAGCTGAAAATGGAACCTTAACTATGTGTTTTTTTTAACATTTTCCCCAAAATTGGTTCTTTATTTAGCATAGGCAGCTATTTCAAAATACAGATGGTTTTTAAGCTTAGGTATGTAAAATACAAAATGCATTTTTTTTCCCACTTCTTGATTCGAGTTCATACAATTTTTTTATTATAGATATGTTCGCGTTTGACCACTATCTTGCCTGATGGTAAGCGAAGATGTGGTCGTAAGTAAGTCTACAATAGTACTAGTCTAGTCTGTCCTAGCATTTCAGTCGTTAGTTGCTGGACTCACAAAACGAAGTAATCTGTTTTCTAACTAAACTTGTCAATATTTCACGAGAGGGAATAGAAAGTAAAAAAAAATATTAAACACAATAACCACTCTACATCTTTTTGTTCGCTGCATTGTCCAGTCATCTGATTGCACAGTCCAACAACTTAGGTGTACTATAAGCAATGCTATTTACAAAACTAATATCATTTTTCACAATTAATCACACCAAATTGAACCCTACCGTCATTATAATAAGAATGTCTATAAGTGGTATATGTAAGTTTGCACACATTGTGTATTTACTTAACTGCTACTGACCTGTGTCATATTTTGAGTGGTATTTAGAAACAAAATATGAGGTTCCTTGGAACTCTTTCCAGTGTTGCATTTAATTTTACAAGGGAATTTTGTTCCATAAACTATTCACGGTAAATTATTTTAGTATGGTTGATCTATAATGCTTTTACTTAAAAGTTGTGGTTCGTACTTTGGTATCAGTGCTGATTAAATTGACTGAAACCTCCTCTCCGAAAGAGGGAGCGAACCAACCTTTTTTAATAAATCGAACCTCGTGCTACATGCCATCGTCAGACGTATTCATCCATCGTCGTAAGATTTGACATGGTGGAAGATACCCCTTTAGGGTAGTAGGCTAGATTTACACGCGGGCTTAGTGGTGGTTGGTAGATGTCACAATGTCTTCGAATTTCTGGTTCTAGGACATGTCAGCTGGCAAACGATGTTATCCTCCACCGTTTTGAATCCGACAATCAGTCTTAAAAATTGTTAGAGACGTATCCAAAACAAAACGAAAAAAATACGAAATATAAAAAAAAAACCATAAAAACATCGATTTTCCTCTTAATTAATCCTTTCTTTACTAAAACCATTAACGGCACCATAAAACTAATTCCCAACAAATGTAAATTAGTACTAAGTGTTTTAGAAAGGGTATTTTCTATCTGTTTTCACCGCGGTACAGATAGCAAGAGACGCGTATGGTAGTAGCGTCAGCAAAACAAGCGGGCAGTGCGTGCGTGAGATAGTAACACGCAAATAACTTGCCTCGTGAGATTAGACAGCGAATAGCGGTTTATGTACGGTCAGCAGAATAGATTTTGTGTTGTTTTTTGTTTACGGTTTTGACTTGAAAGGTCCAGCTAGGTTTGCAATTGACTGGATTCTTGTACCAGATAAATCAAAATAAACGCTTTTATAATAAACTTGATTTTTGCCAAAAATATTTAGTAAATTCCTCTTAAATGTAGAGTACGCATAGTAATGACGTATAATAATTTTCTTATAATTATATCTTCTACTTTATTTTTGAAAAGTCTCAATGTGAGGGATGTTCATGCACATCCATTACCCTATTTTCAATCAACTATATTAGGAGATGCCTTAGGAAGACCTTTATGTGCTTCGGAAAAAACTGATGCGCTGGACTGTGAGTACCTACTAGGTACGCATCCTAGTGCTTGTATACCAGATGTATGAAAGTGGAGGAGGTCTAAGGAATAACTAAGGCCTAAGGGAGGCCTCTGTTGTTTACTGCTACGCTATTAAAATTCATTCATAGCCACAAAATAGAAAATACTGAAAACCAAAGTTCCTCATCAAAGTTTAGAAAAAAAAAATACTTAGCAAGCCCAGACCAGAATTTATCAAAACAATATCGTCTCCCATATACACTGAAAGGACTGTATTCTAAGTAAGGCCCTTACACACTCAATACCTAAAGTGGTAATCGAAACTGCGACCAGAACGAATGTGATACTTGCACACCCATTAGGAACGTATAGGAATAATCATAAGAATTCTGTGAGATGTAGATTTGAAGCTGAAAGCTTTTATGTAAAGTGCAGATACTTTTGCTACGCTGTTATAGTACTTTAAGATGATAAATGTATAGAAATAGTGTTTTTTTATTGCAGGGAATTGTCTTATAAAATCATGACATCAAAAATTGCAAGATTTTTTATTAATACACAAATAACAAAATTTTCTGTGAATATTTCCAGCGTCTACCTTGTGGTTATCAATGTCATTAAAAGATAGGAACGACAAAAAAGGGTAAAATAACCTACAAAATAACTTTTCTTTCGGAAGTCGGTGGCTTTGTTTTATTATTTCGATGTCTTTTTGCCACCGACTTCCGAAAGAAAAGTTATTTTGTAGGTTATTTTACCCTTTTTTGTGGTTGTTTTTGAAGGCGGTTAATTTTTTTTTTGAAAAAAGTTTTTTATTTTACTCTTTTTAGTTTTAATATTCAACCCAAATTCTTGGCAAATACATCATTTTCTTACATGTGCACTAGAATTTTGTAATCCGTAGCACCGGTATTAACATCGCCCATGTTGTGAACATAAAAGAAAGTTCCAATAAAATTCCCTTTTCCAAAAATTGCTGAACAGAGTTCGATGAAACTTGCAGTATTCCCTAAGGTGAACGATCCTTAATACAACAAAAAAACAATTTTCAAAATCGGTCCACAATTGGCGAAGTAATCGCGTAACAAACACGCAAAAAGTAAAGATCATCATGTCATCCAAGTAGGCGAAATTAATAAAAATGCTCACAAAATAAAAAGTACTGAACCAAATTTGATGAAATTTTTATGGGACCACACTGCAAGTATCCTGCATCGAACAAAAAAAGAATCACACTAATCGGACTAGAAACCTCGGAGTAATCGATGTACATACATAAAAAAAAAAATAAAAAAAAAAAAAAAAACATACCGACCGAATTGAGAACCTCCTCCTTTTTTTGAAGTCGGTTAAAAACTGTTGTATGGACCCCTTTAAATATTTATGTTATTCCTTTTTTAGTATTTGTTGTTACAATTGGACAAGAAACGTGACGACCTAAAAACTAGACCACCTGCAAATCTATACTAATATTATAAAGCTGAAGAGTTTGTTTGTTTGTTTGTTTGTTTGTTTGTTTGTTTGAACGCGCTAATCTCAGGATCTACTGGTTGGAATTGAAAAATTCTTTTTGTGTTGGATAGTCCATTTATCGAGGAAGGCTATAGGCTATATAACATCACGCTATCACCTATAGGAGCGGAGCAGTAATGAGAAATGTTTCAAAATCGGGAAAATGTATTCCTTTTTTAGAGCTTCCGTTGCGTGCGCTGCGTAAACGGTTAGAGTTTCGCAAAAATTATGTACTACGAAATTATTCCTCATAAAATTTTCTAAAATAAAGTCCGCGAGAGCATATATCTATCTTTTAAGGTTAAGTCACTATAACCTTTTTTATGGGAACCAAATTTGTTTTAAAGTAATGCATTATTTGCGAAGGTGTTTTCATTATCATGATATTAATCCTTATCCAAATAAATACGTTAATCATCACAAGCATTTAATTTTAAACGAAATTGCCCTTTACATCATTTGATTTCAATGAATATCTTAGGAGATATCACAGTTTCAAAATAATACCGCGACAAAATAATGACGGGCTGGGTAATATGTCGCAATTGCGTCGATAAAATCGCTCTTTAGGCCGGTCAATATCGACATCAAACATTGCAAACGCGCATGTAACTACCATTTTGTTATAATTTGGAACCCTGAAAATCCTGTGCTGTCAATTCAGTGGTTTTTGCGTGTGTATCTCATGAACCGTGATAGCTAGAGATTTGAAATTTTCACAGGTGATGTACCTACATCTGTTGTTGCTATAACAAAACATACTAAAAACCAGAATACAGTAAATATTAAGGGGGGCTCTCATTGGTCGCGGGACTTATTTCATTACCGTGACCCCGGAACATAAAGGGCTATTGAAGGACACCATGGATTTTAGTCAGTGCAAGTCTGACAGTCCCTCCCAGCCCGGGGTGGGAGGACTCATTTGATGATTTTACCGCTTAAAAAAAAAGGGGTCCCCCAAAAAAAAACGTGATTTTCTCGCTGGTTTTTGTAGATGTTATAAAGTAATGTAATGTTTCGGAGGCTGTTTCTCACGAACCGTGATAGTTAGATAGGTTAAATTTTCACAGATGATGTAACTATGTCTATTGCCGCTATAACAACAAATACTAAGAACTGGTTAAGTGCGATTTTGATTCGACATTGACATTGACAGAACAGGGTTATCAGGGTTGCAAACTTGGGTGTTAAATACTCTAAACTGTAAAGGCACCTAACAACATGTATAAAAGATTCGTAGTTATATGCGCGTTTGCAATGTTTGGTTTTTTATGTCGATATTGACCGGCCTACTTTAAAGATCGTTTGGAAAGGCTACGGGCTGCGTCCTCACCTTCAGTCTGACGCAGTCCTACCGGTTTTCGTTTTTTCGTGTCAGGAGGTACCTCAAGATTCAGTGGCAAGTAAGGGGAATGGTTAGCAGTCGGAATGCGTGAGGGAAAAGACATCCTCTACCTCTCGCCACAGCCACCACTGAAGATACACACGACGTCAGAAATCACGCTCTTCAAGGGAACTGATGGAAACGGGACCATAGGACCAAACGCCTAACATGACGCGGGTGAAACCGCGGGCAGAAGCTAGTATAACATACAATATCATCAATGGTATTCTTACTTGTCCACTTTGTGCTCGGTGTTTTACGTCAAAAGTTGGATATGCGAGTCACAGGAGGGCTCATGAAAGGGCATATCAAAGCTCTCAACCACTCTAAAAGCCATCGATTGCAGTCGCTGTGGCCGAAATCGACTAGATGGCATCATTTGTTGTTATAGCGGCAACAGAATTACATTATCTGAGAAATATAGCTTGGTGACCAACTGAGACACAGACATACAGGCAGACAGATGGACTACGAAGTTTTAGTAATAGGGCCAGTTTTACCCTTTTGGGTAAAGAACCCAAAAAAAAATTGGATATTGTCTATTGTCGATGACTGAATATTGTCTTCCAAACTTGTGCAGTTCTCAGAATTGATAGTCAAATGGCGTGTACTTTGCCTTCCAATCGTGTATTGTCATGTGGCAAAATTATCAAATGAGTCCTCCCACCCACGCAGAGCGGGAGGGACTGCCAAACTTGTACTGACTAAAATCCACGGTGTCCCTCAATATCTTTTTACGTTCTGGGGACACCGGCAGAAGAAAAAACTAAAGACATTAATAATAAATCATTTTCAGACCGTCCACAACAGCCGTCCCTAAGTAATTTCCTACCATGCATACCGTACCTATTACGAGGCACATACGAGCAGATTAATGAACAATTCATGTAGTATAATCGTACTTGTCGTTGGTGGCGTGTGTCGATAGCTGTAATGTGCGCTATGTGGAATACTTCCTTGTGCGTTTGTAGGAAGCTTTAGTTAATAAGTAACTAGCTTTAAATAGTCTTGTTTTAACATTGTAGTGAAATACCAAAAAGTTTTTGGATTATTATTGCTTTTCTCAAAGTGATTCATATATCAATTCGAAAATAGAAGGAGGTTGAAAACTCGTCAAAACATTTCATATATCAGACTTGTACTGACTAAAATCCACGGTGCCCTTCTATAAGCCCCGCGACGCCGCGACGCTTAAACCGATTTTGAAAATTCTTATCTTCCATAGCAGGTTGGGATCTTGGAATAATCACGGTAATTAACTTTTTTTTAAAACGTTGCCCCTTACTAGTTATTTCACTTGTGTCGTGGACGCGTTTACAAACATATAAACTCACGTACACAAACGCCCAGGCCCCGAAACAACTACTGTAGATCACACAAATATTTGCTCCGTGCGGGAATCGAACCCGCGAGACGCAGCGCAGCAGTCCGATCGCTCAGCCACTGCGCTAACCGTCTCGTAACTCTCCAATAAATGACAGTAAATCATCAGTGTTTGCTGTTATCGCATATTTATGCATTGTTTACGCAATCACGCAAGATAACCGACAGAAAAACATAACCATATATCTATGCAGCCGGGTAAAAATCACTCAAAAAAAAGTTTCTTCAAACCAAAATAAATTCCCTCCCATACAACCCGTAATCTATCTCAAAATCTTCAGTAAAATTTGTCACGAAAAACTCCCACGACATAAGAACCTCACAAACATCCCATTACACACATGAACGCCATCAAATTCCCAGCTCAGTAACGTTATCATCCCATGGGGTTTGCGTTCTCCCCCTTATATTATCACTTATCACACATTACCGTAAACGTTTACGCAAACGTTCGCGTTACGGTTAACCGTTTACTGTTTACGTGTGGTTTATTGTGTTAAAGTGATTACTGTAATGGGTTGAACAATGTGTTTAGGAGTTTAATTAGTATGGTGTCTTTGGATTATGTGTGTGGGTTTAACGTTGCGTGACTGAATTTAAGCTTTATTTTGTATGTTTATAAAGTTCAGAATCTTATTGGTTTGTACACTCCTGTCCCAATTTGACAGGCCAGCTTCCGCATTTCTTCCAGTTGTGACAGAACCCATCTAGTGTTACTCCATCTTTCGTTGCCTGTCAACATCGCCCTTTTAATTAACAGAAAAGTTTACCTATTCTAAAAGAGAAACGACTAAAAAAACAAACTCCAAAATTACTCATTCCTTGTGCAATGTGCGTACATCGACTATAACATGTTCCGAATCAAAACTACTCTTGAAAGCACACGTGTATAATTTAGTCAATGCTAATAAATAAAAAACAATTGCACATCAACCACACAAACCAACAAGCCAAGCATCAAAATAAAGACACAAAACACACCCAAATAGGATCACAAAACACGGTACACTCTTTACCATAAAAACGAGCACAAAAATAAAATCCGACTCACATGTGCCCATATTACATTCATGAGCTCACTATAATGCTCTTGAAAGAGGGTAGTCTGAAATTTATTCGGTGTGGGCCCCGTAAAACAAAAGTACGACGTAAATTGCCCGCCGTGGGCCCCTACACGTTGGCCTTGGCTTTTCCCGACATATGAGAAAACATTTTCCGAGTTGGGTGTGGAAGATGCTCTACTTGATTATTATTTTTTATTTTATTTGAAAGATGATGGTGGCCTACAAAATCTCCGGGTCACGATAGTTTTGTTGAGTTTTTACAGTATTTTGGTTATTAACAACATTTTAATACAAACAATTAGAAAAATATTCGATTAAATATTGTACTTTGAAATAAACTTATTATTCGTATAGAATCGTAAAAAAAATAGAGATTTATTGTTACATTTTATTAAGAAAAAGAAAAGTATTTAACATAGTTTATTTATAAAATGTAAGGACAAGAAATTATCACTTATTTTGCACAAGAAACATAAGAAAACAAAATATCAGCTGGCTTTGCATTTCTGAGAATTGAGTAATTCCCACTAACTTCACAGATTTCTGCTACTGTGTTATTTCTTAGAATTGTCATATCTAATAATTACAGCGGAGATAGCTAACAAGGTTCCTATAAATAGAGAGTAGACAAGTTTCATAATAATTGTAAAGATTGTTGTTTATGTATTACAGTTTTAGCAATTGGTATTATTTTAAGCAAATCATTTTTACAATTTCCAGGAAAACATTTTCATCACATCGTTACACACACACAACCAAATGTCACAACCAAATGTCTTCTTTTGCATAAAAAACACAAATTAAAAAAAAAAACGAAATTACTATGACATGTTTTATTTTGAGTGTTATTGACCTGGTCATTTCTTTTTTCTCCTGTTTATGAAACACATTCGAAATAAAATACACACAAATAATAATATGCAAAAAAAAAACATGTAGAGCACATACCCCAACATACTGCGTGTACCGTTTAACCCTACGGGCAGCCACCTGTTGAGTTCATACGACAACCCATATAACGTGTCTACGTCACCCCCTACGCTACCCATGGAACACACGTATAGGCTAAACCGGGACATTTTCGTTCACTCGCGAAAATTCCCCGGGACACAGGAAAAGCCGGGACTCGCTTGAGGAAAATTGACTTCATTTTATGTGGTCGCTGAAGGGTTTATTTATTTTGTCGGCGGCATTGGTAGGGTTGGGTTTATTTTCGGTTTGGATCGCTTGTTTTTTGGTGACGATGTGTGGTTTTTGAATATTCATGTGTAAGTGAATGGTTTGTAATTGGGTGTGATGTGTGGTGATTAAGCAGTGAAAGGGTTGAAAATTCATACTACTCAACGATTTGTATGCTTGTATGATTAATTTGTAAGCAATCAGTGTATAATGATTGTATCGTTAATTTTAAAATTATTATCGGTTAAACTCAAAAACACAAAGACATTACTGCACTGTACAAAGACTGAAGTACCTAGAAGTTTTTATTATCCATCATAAATAAACTTTTTAAAACAATCAAAAGAAAAAAAACAGTTGAACGTCACTCAATCAGTAAAGTTTTGTGAATTTTCAGTAGCGTTGTTCGTGCAAAGTGACAGAACAAAAAATACGGGTCCAATATTTTTTATAAGTAACGGTAAAATTAAAAGTCTTAGACCAAAAATTGTTCAGTAATATGGGCTTAGTTACCCCACGAGAGATTTTGCGCTTTTAGCGTTATACTTTGTATATTTGGACAAATATTTTTTTCGAGTAAAATTGTATATTTTCATAGTCATTAGTAATTACATATTTTGAGGCCTGAAATTATAACGGTACCTATCTCATATTCAGCTATCTTACCCCAGAATGTTTCATAAACGTTCAAACACCTCCACAGATTCCCTATGCAGACAAATCAATTATGATAAATCATCATCCAACATATTATTATACCGCTCCCTATCTCCTGATCTTGATGACAAATCGATTAGAACACGTTGAGTGTATCATTGCGCAGCGCTCAGAGCCAGTTGTAAAAGTCACCGGTTTGAACCAGCAACCTATGTTATCTGTGGCTAAGATCTTTAAACTAGATGTCGTTACTGTTCGTGTGTTAGTCACGGAGAGATTTTGCAAATTGGTGCTAATTGTGTTTTGTTTGTGATACATGGAAACTACCTACTTAACTTTACTAACTAACCCGCACTGGATCCGCGTGGTGGATTATAGACCAATTCCTCTCCCACTAGGAGGCCTGTGTCCCAGCAGTGGGAACATTATAGGCTGATGATGATGATGACACGCAAACTTGTAAATCACTAAAAAACATGTAACAACAATACTTTTAAAAGCTAACAAAGTAACCGAGTTATCTGAACTGAACTGGCTTAACAGGTACAAATCACCCTGGAACGTAAAAGGCGATTGAAAGGAAAATTTGAAATGAAAAGAAATTACGCATACCTATGTTATGCTTATAAGATGAATAAAAAACAACCTAAGCTTCTCTAATTATAATCATTTTAAAATCAAAATAGACTATAGCAGTATAGGACCTACTGAGTATTTCTTCATGATCTGACTGCTGTCCCCCTGATCTACTCTCTTTCATTGCAGTAGAAGTTAGACATTTTCTAATAATTAGTTCCAGATCATACCTTACTTCATATCATACGATTGGTCGCGGGACTGTCTCACCAGGAAACCGTGACCCTGGAACGATAAGGGCTGTTAAAGGATCACCGTAGATTTTAGTCAGTACAAGTCTGACAGTCTGACAGTCCTTCCCTCACTGCCTTGGGTAGGAGGAATCCTTTGATGATTTTACCACGATAAAAAAAATCATACGCCCCTCATTAATTCTATTTTTATTCACCACCACACATCCACTTCATAATGAGCCCATAAAATATTCTGGTCATAGTGGAAGGCACGAGCTTCCACCGTTCATTCATGGCATCTAGTGCACCCTTAACCTCTGCTTACACACGTAGCTATAAGACGTCGTTTAACGCTCCACACACGTTGTACACTCGTGACTTTTGGAAGCTTTCCGGGATGGTCTTATTGATGGGCGGTAGCGGAAAGTTGGAACGAGTATCATTGTACAACTGTATATGAGAGTTATTGTGTGGGAGGGATGTATCAAGGGTCCACAAGAATTATGATTTCGTGATTTTTTAAAATATACAAAGTAAATTGTTATATTTTTAACTAAATTCATCTCAACAAGGCCACTTTTCCCTCAAAACTAATATTTCATTGTAAATAGCGTTGTTCTAATAATTGACATTGGAAGAAAGATAACAATCAGTAATTAGCTTAGACAAATATCATTATCAATGTTTATACCTTTCTCGAATTTTAGGACACGGACTGCCCTAGTTTTTGACAAAGATACGCTTTAGAGATACGTGAAAGACCTGAAACTAGATAGTGATTTCACAACATTTTTTAAATTAAGTAAACAAATTAAGATTGCGAAACTGTAATAACTAAGACATACAATTATCCATACAACAAATGAAATAAAAGATCTTTTTTTATAGTGATAGAATCATCAAATGAGCCACCCCACCCAAGGCAGAGTGTGTGGGACTGTCAGACTCGCACTGACTAAAATCCACGGTGTCCTTCAATAGCCCTTTACGTTCCGGGGTCACGGTAATTCGTAAGTCCCGTGATCAATAGAAGGATCTTTAATAAACGTTTACAAAATCGCCAGCTTCTACAATTTACACCACACCGCACGTCACCGAGCCTAGTTACTTAACCCGACCGCACACGTCGTACGTACCGCACTAATTCTAATGACGTTATTATGAGAAATGTGATTATATGGATTATATTATTGTATGTCAGAGTAATGTATGGGAGAGGCATTTCGATTGTATACTGCGACGAAGAGGTCTTGATAGTGTATTGTGTTGTAATCTTCTTTGTTTTTTGTTGTTCTGGATTTTATGCTAAATTATGGATTATGATAATCAGCAGAAGCTTTAATATTTCACAGTTACTGGTAATGCTTTGCTATTTCTTGGATAATATTTGTTGTTAATTTGGATTATATTTATAACGCAATTTCCATTTTCAACCATCATGAGCTGTGGCTGCATGTGAAACCTAAAGGTTGCTTTTTTTATGATCGATGTGTGATAATTTCCTCGAAAAAAAAATGGAAAACTTTGTGATATATTTTTAATCAACTTGCTTATAGATTTAAATAACTTATTAATTCTACGAATGAACAGTTTCATTGAAGTTTAGTTAAAAATGTGCACATTACTTTTATTTTTATTTCATATTCGCATATTATAATGAAATAAACAACAATACACAATCTACTCCAATAATTTTTTACAGGCATTATAAAATATCTTCATAATAAACACCCCAAGTATCAAAACCATCCGACCCACCTACAGATGCTATCAAACTCATGCGCATACACTAAGCAAAGATCAAGCGGTCCCCAAGGTAAATGTAACTTACTGTCACCGACTCACCGGCCCATCTCGAGTGTTCCCACAATCGATCATCACGTACTTATCTCTAACTTAAAAGGCTTTATCTATCAACTGTTTATTTATAAATAAAGGTTTAAGATTTGGAGTAAGTTTTAAGTATGTTGATGGTAGTTAAGTCGGTGATCACGTGACATATACCTATTTTTTTAGATCAACCTTTGAATGTATGAAAAGCTTTTTTTTTAATCATCAAATGAGTTCTCCCTACCTTTAAGTGGAGTGGAAGAGTATATAAGGCTTTTACAGACTAAAAGTTCACCGTGTTCCTTTGGTTGCCCTTTTCATTCCAGGACTACAATATATACTATTACTTCAATATACTGCTAAGACTGTCCTCCGACCCCGGACAGTCCCGCGACCCCGGGAAGGGAATACTCTTAATACACTGAGTATGATGTGATGAAGATGTGTAAAACATTGACGGATGTGAAGGAGGATTCGTTTATTAGATTTAGGTATAAATAAACAGCATAGTGTTGTACACTATGCTGTTTATTTAAATAGTAAATTAAAATAAAAAGCATACTGTTGTACACTATGCTGTTTATTTAAATTTACGACCATTAGTTATTGTAATATTTTAAGAATAATACAACCTTCTTCTGGACCATTCTCTGGCCACAAATCGCAACTTCGTACTAAAAAAATTAAGGCTTCCAATTGGCACTAAAAACTATTTTTAACGACTCCAAACAAAAAAAAAAAAGTAGGTTCTCAGTTCGACCTGTATGTATGTATGTATGTTTGTCCGCGATTATCTCGCGTTTGGCTGGACGGATTTGGATGCGGTTTTCAGGAAAGTGTTCATTATATTCCGGAGAAGGTTTTAGTATATAACACTAATACATATCCCGCGACGTTGCCCATGTGGATCCGTTTTTGCTTACTTGGATTGTAAATTTTCAGAGACGATTGCATGTTTGTCCGCGATTATCTCGCGTTTGGCTGAACCGATTTTGATGCAGTTTTTATAAAAGTGTTCGTTATATTCTGGAGAAGGTTTGAATATATAACAATAATAGATACCTCGTGAAGTTGCCCACATAGATTCGTTTTTGCTGCTTACTAGTATTGTAGATTTTCAAAGGCACCGATTATATTATGAATATTTTTCTTGAATATTTAAACTAAAAAGGGAAAAATAAAAAACTTTTTAAAAAAAGGGAACCGACTTCAAAACCAAACACAAAAAACTGGAAAATAACTTTTCTTTCGGAAGTCGGTGGCCATAGTCAATGAAATAAAAAACAAAGCCACCGACTTCCGAAAGAAAAGTTATTTTGCAGTTTTTTGTGTTTGGTTTTGAAGTCGGTTCCCTTTTTTTTAGTCCAAAGCAAACCATCTCAAACTAGTACCATTATAATCAATTACAAATACAATTACGAGAGCATTAATAATTATTGGTAACAATTAATTATAATATTTTAAATAACCAATAATAATAAATAATAATACCTACTTCTGGACATGTGAATGTGCCAGAAATCTCAAGTTCGTACAAAAAAAAAATTAAGTCTTCCAATTGGCACTAGAAACTGTTCTTAGTCCTCAGCAAACAATCTCAAACTAGGACCATTATAATCAATTACAAATACCTTCTCCTCGTTACGAAAACAAACAAAAAAACTTAAAACCAAACATCACACTCTCATAATCGTTGTTTATAAATGCCCCCGTTCACGAGACAGTTACGAGCATCAATTATTGTAGGTGGCGCTGGTAGCGACGTGCTGATGAGTGACAAGACGGCTTTAGATCATATCATGCGATGAGGTGGATATAGGGTGTTGTTTTTGATAACGGAACTTTGTATGAATTAAATGAGTAGATTGGATTTTTTACCTGACTACGGTAAGGCCTCGTCTGCAATTGTTGACTAAACCTAAAAAAGGAAAAGATAATAACTTTCGGGCAAAAAGGCATACACAACTACAATTTATTTTCATGTTTCGTATTTTTGGAAACTGATTTTTTCATAGTCGGGTTTTAATTTTTAATTCTTCTGCCATATTTTATTTGCATTATGAGTAAAATAAAGGGATATTTATTACAGGTCTATGTTAAAATGCCTATAACCTGCCTTCTTCTTACCTACTTCTCGATTCTCTTCTCGATGTAATCTCATGAGCCTTTCTGTCACTCATCACCCTTCTAGCCATATTAGATCTCAGAATTTCCAATTGAACGCTCATTTGCTTTTTCCTTTATGTACCACATATTTTGCTGACTGACATTTTTCTCCCTTCTTTAAAGAGGAAGAAAAATAATAACCCCTTATTTAATTTAGCCCACGTTTTTTCAACCGTCCTGTACATAAACCCCGTTACACACTATCAGTTAGGATGCCCAGCTCTTAGCTCCATTGTCTCAGCTACAGGACAAATTAATGACCATCTATTTCATAAGTGCTTCTTTTTTATTGTATTTTGTTTTCTTACGTGGGAATCTTTAAGATGCGTTGCTCCTATTAATGTTCTTATTTTAAAAGTAAATACTGATTGTCATAGAGATAGTGTGAGGTATAAAGACCGTTTAAGAATGATACAGTGATTGATTACCTTAATTTAATATTTCTAGATCCGGGATTGTTTAGAAAAAAGTTTGTGTGAAATAAAATTTAACGTGATTTTAAATATGCACAACGGCTGCTTCTAATATTTAATTTAACACTGATATTTTCGAGTACATCCTGGTAGGTTTATATTTTTTTTATCGCTTCTGCTTGCAACACACTGAAAAAGAAAATCGGGCATCACCAAGAGATTAATAATTTATTCTTATTGTCCAACTGCGTCCAATTATGTTTTCTACTTGATTACATCACATTTTGCATACTACCGATCAATTTTAATTTTTCTAGAAAGGTCTTTTACGAGGTTGGAAAGTATCAAGTGAGTCCTCCATATCTGGATGGAATAGTAAGGACTGTAAGATTTGGCTGACAAAAAAAACCGAATCTACAAAATAACTTTTCTTTAGGAAGTCGTGCAGGCTTTGTTTTTTATTTCATTGACTGTTTTGCCACCGACTTCCGAATGAAAATTGCTCTTCGATATCTGACCGTAAAAGCCGTTTTTATCCTCAAGTGAGTAAAAGCCGTTTTTATAATCTAGTGAATAAAGTAAATTTGAATTTAGAACATCATATGAACAAAAGAGTAGCAGCAGTAATGGCGGCCGGTGACCGCAACAGCTGATCGCTTGCTGTGGTGCCCACTAGACGTTCGAAGGTTGTCGAGGAAACAAATTCTATTTTTAAAATTTAATGTGGTACACAGGTGGGAAAGCAGAGTACGCTCCTCGGGTGTAAGGCTGCGTTGCCTTGGGCTAACTTGAATCCCTCGCTTCACTAAGGATTTTTAACTTTATTCCCTCGTTTCTTTCGGGTGTCAACACTTGAACCTTCTCGCTGCGCTACGGATGGAGGTTCACCCCCAGAACTAAGGATTCTGGGGGTGAACCTCCATCCGTATCGCTTCGGAATTCAATACGCCTCCCTTGGAGCGTAATCTACAATTATTTTGTTAAAATCTCAGACCCGAAACATTCTTGGCTCAGTACTTTGTTTTACCTTTTTTATTTGCTTTGTGCGGTTTTCCTTTCACGTCTTATTGTTATGTTATGACAAACCAAGATAAAAATAAGTAACTTAATAATACTTAGGTAGTAGTTGAAAACTACTACGTAAGTATTTATTTGTTTTAATTTAAAAATTATTCTGTTCTATAATAAAGCCTTAGTTAATACCTAAACTGAAATAAAAGCCTATCTTGTCTTTGTACAATGTACATCTGTTTTTTATTTGTTTTTGCATTTAGTCATTTCCTCGCTGAGGTGGGATGAAAAGTTACGTGTTGCACTCGAGTGCAAAGATTTTTCACCTTGTGCTCTTTTGATTCCCTCGCTATCGCTCATGATTCTAATTTTGAATCACTCGTTGCACTCGTGATTCAATTTTAGAATCATTCGCTTGCTCGGTCATCAAAATTGAGCACGCGGTTAAAAATCAACTTTGCACTCTTGTATAACAAATAACTATTTTTCTCATCCAACCCGTTGACGGGTCAGCGGCAGTGGGGTTGATGTAATATTAAGCTTGGCCTAGTTGCCAAGCTTAATATAAAATAATAATAATGGCGAATGTAACAGCAGGAAATCAGTAAACAGGCACATGTAAATCGTTACAGCCCACGCACTATCTTTGTTACGTAACCTCCACCACAACCTGCACGATTATAATTCTAACAAAACACTAAATATTAAAATATCGCACTCTCCATACAAAAGTCGTAAATTCGCATATAGCATGTATAAATAATAACGCATGTCGCGATATCTGGCGACAAATAGTCGCGTTTCAACGAGTGTCGCAACGGCCGGGACAAAACGCGGCGGGTATGCGACAAGTCTGAATTATTGCGGTAGTTACATTAGACGTACTTCACTTTTGTGTCCAGTGCATAATAGCTGTGAGTACATAGGTATGTGTGTAGCAGTCTAGATAAGCATAGAAAGTTTAAGCAAAACCAGAGGGTCAAAAATGTAATTTTAGCGGAATCAGAATTTGAATTGCTACAAAATTTGTAATCGGAATATTCTATTCTATTGCTCAAGCAATATAATTCAAAACTATGGAGATATATTATGATCTGAACTCTTGATAGGGAAGACTTTGTTTTATATACACACGAAAAAGGGTATACAGGGTGAATTTTTCAACTGGGCGTGGATGGCTACTTTCGAAACTATGAGGAATATCGAAAAACGTTGAAAGGAGTCTCGAGGCCGATTTTGACGAAAACTAAAACTGCATCATTGGATTTTAGAAAAATCAAAAATCCTGGTCAGGAATCGAACCCGCTGATTTTGGAAAAAAAATTACACCCTGTATTATTATACCGTTCGATAGTGTTCCTAATAAGGATCAAATTCTGGGAAGTAATCATATACGGCAAACTTAAGGAAAACGTATAATTACAAAAAAACTGATTAATCTTCAAGGCAAAGACTGTATTTGAAACATAAGTTACCGTTTAATCTTTAAAATAATTTCATTTTTAGTTCAACTCAATAATGTTGTATTGCTAAGTACAGTGGGATTTTTGAAACGTCAAATCCAGTGAGACATTGAAGACAATGAAATTTTATATTTCGAATAAATTATGGCTCAGTAGATGTAAAGTAACATGGAAAAATAGCAATTTCATAAAAATCAGCGATTTCCTTAAGTTTTCCGTATATGATTACTTCCCAGAATTTGATCCTTATTAGCAACACTATCGAACGGTGTAATAATACAGGGTGTGATTTTTTTTCCAAACTCAGCGGGTTCGATTCCTGGCCAGGATTTTTGATTTTTCTAAAATCCAATGATGCAGTTTTAGTTTTCGTCAAAATAGGCCTCGAGACTCCTTTCAACGTTTTTCGATATTCCTCATAGTTTCGAAAGTAGCCATCCACGCCCAGTTGAAAAATTCACCCTGTATATGTTACGGTAAATGTGATTAATTGAAAATTATTAATAATTTTACAAATTTATTAATAATAATCACATGTTTTGGTAAATGTGAATAAACGATCGAAATTTATTACTTTTAGTAGTAATTATTAATAATTCACGACACATATTGGTAAAAGTGATAAAATTAGTAAACTAAACGGCAAAACCTAGTGCTAACTGAAGATAAGTATGATACACGTAGGTTTAACCGATTGTGGTCGGTTACACCTAGGTTTAGCCGGTTAGAACTAGGCCTAACCTCGGGACTTGCTGGCACCCCGACTCGGACAATTTAGGTTAGAAGAGGATAGCGGGGTCTGAAAGACCCCGCCATCCTCTTCGTGGTTATTTTTTTTTAACCACGCAGAAGTAGGAGCCCCGCGGAGCGGGGCTCCGTCGACTTGCTCCTGTGAAGGAAGTTTACTTATTACATTTATCACTACTAGGGTCAAATTATTAATAATAACCGACAAATGTGATTAATTAATCACTTTAACCTCGACTTTCGGTAATTATTAATAATAATCGATAATTATTAATAATTTTCAATTAATCACATTTACCGTAACATATATACAGCTAAAAGGACTCCTAAACGCCACTTTAGAGAAAAAACATAAATTGAAACGCTATAACATTCGTAAAATGGTCTATTCTATTGCTTGCCATAATAAAGTAGAATAGATTATTATGATTATGTTAAACTGACTTTTAGACCCTAATACTATGCTCATGATTCGTATTATAAAATAATTCATCAAAAACATTGTAGTACTACATGATAATAGTTTATAATGATTACCTAGTATGACAAGTAAAGCTTCCACTGCTACATTGCTCAAACAACCACACCAGTACTTGTTCTACCAAAATATCGACAGGAATCCGATCGTCAATCACCCATCACTAACGTACTTATTCCGCCGATCACTTATGCACCCAGCCTAACATCGACTTGTTTGCTTGTCAAATAGGGGTGCGCTAATTTGTGGCAACCTATTTCGGGAAATTATATCGATGCTTGGGACATTAACTCTTGATACTGTTTGTTTTGTTGATTTATTGTGTTTTTTAGGTATGTTATGAAGGTTTTGTGGTTATCAAGGACTATGCTTATTTGGGATTTATTGTATGGTTGATTTTTTATAGGTCTTGAAGTAAGAGCAATAATCAAATCATCAGTTTCTTGGTCACACAGGTTTACGAAAAAAGGAGACCATTTTGAAACTCCCAACATACAGGCTGTATGCTAGTTCGTTTACCTTTCGTTTTCGTTCGTGTACCTTTTAGGTATAAAATAGAAAAAAATATACATTTTTCGGAAGTGGGTATGCAATTTTGAATCGCGTTTGATTCGATTGGGGAATTTCAACACACATGAGTGAGATGTTGGACGTCACCTGTCTTATTTTTATAACCAAAGATCAAACAAATACTTTTACTATAAAGAAGATAATATTTTTGAACATAATTATGAACCGATAAAAAGATACAAGCGCATGCAATTTATGCGCGTTCATATGGAACAATAAAACACTGGAGTATACGTCGGCGCGGGCGCAGGACGGTGAGCGCATGTCCCGGACAAACGGAGAGATCGCACAGCACACGGATTGTTGCCATCATGTAGTATACGGTAGATTATCAGATACTCTCTTTGTAAGATTGTGAGCAAAAATATAGTATTTTAGATCGATCAATACGTGACAAAAGAATTAGTTAAGTACATGATAATTAGCCGATGACAGCTTATGTCTGAGAAAGTTGTCTGCCACACGATTATTTTAAAATTGAACATTGTATTGAGCAGTTTTCAGCGTGGCTCAAGCATTTTCTCAAAAATTCACCGAGCTGTCCTAGTAATATAAACAGCTTCTAATTTCACTATTTTGGTTATTCTCATTTCAGTTAAAGCTGTTTATCATTTTTTTCCTCTGAAAGCAAATTGAGGTTTTCTAGACTTTTCCTTTATAATTATTTAACAACATTTTGGTTTTAACCAATTATTTTTTTTTCAATTCATTATGCGTTTACCTTTTACTTATATCGGTGATTTCAATCAAAGCAGCAATCTCGCAATAACGAAAAAAAAAACAAGTCATTAAAAACAGCATCTGAGTTTTTCACATTCACTACAAAATCTCTATGCATGGCCATTGAAATAATCTATAAAATTGTCATGCACATACCGAGCACAGATAAATAACACGGATCAGATAACTTGTGTCCCACAATAATAACATATTATTGTGGTAATACTCTGTTTTGTCTGCCATAATGTTCGGTAATGCCGGTGAGGGCACGTCGGTGACCGTATTTTGTACTATAGTAATACTTATTTAGAAAACTTTCGTATCGGATTCAATGCGAGGTTTTAATCTTAGATTATTGTAGAGTTGGTAGGGCCTGCAGCTAGAGAGGTAACTATAGTAATAGGGGGAATGTATCTAGATAGAACTTAGGGTAATGATGCGTGACGCAACTTGCAGACATGCAAGTTATTGTAAATATTTTGATTGATATTGGTACGATTTATAATCGGCCTGGATACCTTGAATTAACTACAAATAGTAACTGTTATCAGAACATTAAAAAAGACTAAACGATGACTGGCCTTTTAAACCTCTTACCACACTGCAAAAAGTACTGAAAAAATTACTGAAAAATTTTTTTTTTTTTTTGTATTGCCTATAACTGGATCTATTCTTCAATGTTTCATATTTCCTTACTGTCTTTACTCCTCATAAATGTCCAAAATTATCTCATAGACTTGTTAGTTTTTATTTATAGCTTTTGCCGGTGGATTTGCTCGCCTAAATTTTTAATTTGACAATCAATTCAAATGAATTATGAGTGATGAAGCAATTTGGTGGTTTGGTCGTAAAAAGTTAACAAACACACAAACTATATTTCAAGTATTAGTTTGAATGAATACGAGTCTCAAGATTCTGTTTACGAATAAACGAATGAAGCCAGAATACCAATAGACGCACGATAAAATAAATATTCCAGTCATGAGTGGCATACGTATAATCTGATAGGCCATACATATTTCCTACTGTTTGATTGGAAGGCGTGTGCGATAAGGTTTAACATAATCGTATCACTTTCAAATGGACCAATAAACAGTGTGTGTTTACCGTTTCATTTACATATATACACATGTTTATATGATGTAAGTATTTATAGGTATACAGACTGATAACGATTGGGTCATAGTCTCAGGGCAGTATGTAGTGGGGTCAGCTACATAAACATGTATATAACATACATGATAATCTAGTTTTCGTTGCTACACTTATACACCACCTATTTCAAACCTAATAATGTTTGTTAGAAAACAAACAGAACGATATATTTCTTCTGTTAATCAGTTTTATTACATTCATCTTCTTATATCAGCCGAAAACTATCCTTAAAGCCTTTGTCAAACTGACAGGCGAAGCGAATGCGTGCCGAAGCGATTTTGTTTGTAATGTATGGAATTGTTTGAAGCCAGTCACATAGACTAGCGGACCGCTTTCGTTTTTCAATGTGACTGGATTCAAACAATTCCATACATTGCAAATAATAACGCTTCGCATCGCACTCGCTTCGCCTGTCTCTTTGACAAAGGATCAAATGTGTCAATAAATACCTTTTCACTTCTCTTGCTCTGAAAGTGCTTCTTTGTGCAGGGTATAGGCTGCACAAAATCGAATTTTGTGCACAAGGGCGTTAACGTATCTACTCATAAATGTATTATATTAAGGCAAAGAAAATGAGCCATACAGCCAAATGCAATAAGAAGTTCATAGAAAGAATTTGTTATTATATAATATTTCCTTTAATTTATTTGCCTTATGTGTTTTCAAGATATAATAGATATTAAAATTTTAATTCAAGTACGGTAGGTTAGTTAATTTAAGAAAATTATTATTACAAAATTAATTTAATAGTAGGCTGTAAGTATAGGTCTGCAGCCTAATATCAATGTCGTAAGATTTAAAAAAAAATAAAGCGGTGGGAAGCTCTTGCTCTGTTTCCGTGCATTTATTAACTTCTTCAATTTGCTAAAATTGTTAAAAATGAAGAAAAAAAAAGATGAAAAAAATATATAAAAAGATAACAAATTCAGAAAATACCGTTAATATGCCGGAAACACAATTTCGTTCAATTTGCGTTCAATATTCAAAACTGTTCTAATTTTACTTTGAATTTTAATTAAAGAAATGTTACGTTATACTACTGTTTTATTTCCTCGCAATCGAAGTGAAAAGCAGTGAAAAGCAGCTAGTTATAAACTCTAACTCGTCCACAAAACCATTTTTATCCTCGATATTACTATCAGCTGTCGCCTTCGGCTCGAGCTGCTAAAAATCTCGGATAAAAATGGTTTGTTTTGTGCACTTGTTGTAAAATCTACTATTTTATTATTTCTTCCTTTCCTCTGCTGATGAAGAAAAGTCATTCTCCAAATATTGCGATATCTTCCTGTATCAGCTTCTTGTATTTAATGAATTATCTTAAGCGGGTACGTATTAAAATACCGAAATTTAAAAGACCGAATTTTAAAATACCGATGGACGGAATCCCGAAAATTGAAACGCCGAATGGTTGTTTGGTCGAAAGTTTTAAATCTCGAAAGTTCATTTGCCCGAAAGTTTAAAATCCCGAAATTTAAAAACCTGGAGTTTAAAATGCCGTAAATTTCCTTCACAGGAGCAAGTCGACGGAGCCCCGCTCCGCGGGGCTCCTACTTCTGCGTGGTTAAAAAAAAATAACCACGAAGAGGATGGCGGGGTCTTTCAGACCCCGCCATCCTCTTCTAACCTAAATTGTCCGAGTCGGGGTGCCAGCAAGTCCCGAGGTTAGACCTAGTTCTAACCGGCTAAACCTAGGTGTAACCGACCACATGCGGTTAAACCTACGTGTATCATACTTATCTTCAGTTAGAACTAGGTTTAGCCGGTTAGAACTAGGTCTAACCTCGGGACTTGCTGGCACTCCGACTTATTTTTTTTTAACCACGCAGAAGTAGGAGCCCCGCGGAGCGGGGCTCCGTCGACTTGCTCCTCCAAAAACCGAGGTTTTTGATCAAAAACATAACGACTATCGGCATTTAAAACTTTCGGTATTTTGAATTTCGGTGTTTCGGACGTCGGTATTTCAAACATAGGTATTATGAACTTTCGGTATTTTGAATTTCGGTGTTTCGGACGTCGGTATTTCAAACATAGGTATTATGAACTTTCGGGATTTTGATACGTACCCTCTTAAGCTGCGCTTGAGTGTTTATTCTATTCCACTTCTAAACTATCATAAACATTTAAGGGCGCGTAACCAGAAAATTGGCAACGTCGCTAATAGCTGTTCAATTTTTACAAGTTTTGATTAATTTGGCAATGTTACTGTATGGAAATAAGAAATAAGGCCCAGTAGTGCACTAGAAAATTGAAATAGAAATGCAATTAGAACACTGAATTTGATGTTGTAACCGTTTCAGATGTATAAAAGGCATTTAGAAAGTTTCCAAATGCTTTTTCAACATCTAAAACTATGTTTTCCGTGTCGCGATATTAATTATTGCATTCCCTTATTATTATTTTTAGTGCACTACAGAGCGATATATTATTTTCATACAGTACATTTGCAAAATTAATTAAAACGTTACCAACTTTCAGAATATGCGCTCTTAAACTCTTATTCAGACACAAGAGAGAAGAGTACTTATCCATCCTAGAAGTACCTAGTAAGAGTCTAACCTTAGGCACAAAAACATTTAGCTGGACCTTTTTTTTTACGTGCTCTTATCATCGAATGATTTCTCCCACCGATTACAGGACGGGACATGTTGCTGTTTTCTCTTTGCGACTCGCCGTCGAACCGGGCATGGTTCATGATCAGACATCGAGTCGCCCATTTCATGCCCATTTAGTTGGACCTTGAAGATCTAATAGATATACAACGTGTTTTTTTTTGATATCCCATAACTCTAGGGTATGCTTGAGGCCATATCAAAGAATCAACTGGCATATGAGTTATGTTCCAAACCTTAGTTATTTTTTTTTTCATTTTTCATACAAAATAATTCGGCAAAGTCACGATTATTAATGTAAAACACCCTTACGTGAAATATGACAACGTCGCATTTTCTTAGCTTTAAATATGAATGATTGGTTTGAATAAAAATGAATTACTTATATTTATCAATGAAACTTAGATACCTAGACACATCGAGGATCTATTCTACTGCGAAGTTTGGCAACCTCGCAAAAGTAAAGATTCGTCATACTGGTGACATTTTTTGACCTAATTTAACTATGATTGATGATATCTCCGAAACGATGCATTTTTGGACTAAAGAATATAACCCTAGAGTTATGGGATTTCAAAAAAAACAGGTTGTATAATGCACCACATTTTACAAATAAACTAATATCAAAATACCATAGACAAACACGGTAAGGCCCTAGCTACACATGTACACATTAACACCGTTAACATTTAACACACGCAAACCCAACTAACAAGAATTTCTGAACGAACCCTTTTACATAATTATCTCCAGATCAATTCGTTGCCTATATCCTAAGTCCAATTCTAAACCTATTGTTCGAAGTTAACGCGTTTAATTAGTGCTGTAAGTGCTAACAAGTTGTGTCGCCCTGACATTTCGTATGTACGTATGTATTGTGTCGCAACTGGCATGGTGCAAATTGCTATCGGACTTACTAATTAGAAGTTCGGAGTTAGATTGTTTTGATAAGTTCGATCTGGTGTAGGGTGTGTTCACATGTGGTGATTGGGTTGGTGATTTTGGGTTGATATGTTTTAAAAGAATGGTATAAGTAGCATATTACATTTTTTTATTTACATATAAGTTATAATGTGGCTAAAAGGTATAAGTCAGTCAGCAATATCTTTAGCTGACTGTCTGCTTTGTACAGTTGATATAATTCAAATTCACAATCCATTTTTAGGCCCTTAGCCTAAAACATTGAATTGTTGTTTAGATGTACAACTACCAACCAACAACGACAACCTACCACGGATATATATACCGGCTCTAAGAGAATTTTCAAAAATTGAAAAAAATGTTGAGGTTGTAAATAGTCAAACAGCGATCAAAACACACTTGTAATAGTTACATTGATTCAATACGTTTGAATAATCCGAACAATTTAATAAGTTATTTGTTAGATTGGCAAATTATTCCACTGACTGTGCATCGCAAATATATAATTTTTATTTCTAAAAGCAACACACCGCAAATTCCATAAAGTATTCCTCAACCACATAGACAACCACAATCTCAACATAAACCTTTTTGACAACTTTAAGTTCAAACATTTGTAAAGTTCGTCTTTTTGGCGGTTATAGCTGCGGTGTTTAGACCACAATGGCATTTGACACTTGTTGCCTTGTTCTGGTCACGACTTAAAGTAGATCAACTTGGCACAGGTGGGGGGACTTGGGTCATTTACCAATGGGCAATGAGATCAACCTGGTACGAGGTAAGTAGGAATAAATTACGCAATGTTTCGAGCATCATTTTTTTTTGTGTTATTTTCAATCTATTTCGAACTCTATTTGATTTCATTATAAACAGCAATGTTGCATTCATAAACAATTTTCTTTTATCTAGTGAATGTATGCAATCTTCGAGGCATAGTTTCAAAGGGCTGAGAGTGGTCGTGAATTAATGGCAATGAAAATGAATGGCATGCGATTGAAGAATTGAAATGCTGTAGTTCGATGATGATGTTGATGATGATAGCATAGTACCTGCTTAATAAGTTTTAGATACTTAAGTAATAATCTTAAAAACTTGAAAGAAAACATAGAGTAAATTAAAGTATAACTAATATGTGGTATAACAGAAAATCACATTTTGGTTAAGAACACTTTGAAAACTTGCAGAAAGAGTTCCATAAGATTAATTTAATCCAAATTCTATTATGATGCAACTAAAAAATAAATAATAATACAATACTATTGAACTTAACGTTTCAAATCTACTTCGAAACACAATAAAATAAAAAAACAATTGCCATACGTGCATGATTTTATTACGACAAGAGAATTCAAATTTCGAATCAGCCCGACATAGGCGGCCATCTTGAACGGTCACGTGCTTTACAAATTATTATGATGTGACCTTTGATTTGGATCATACGAGTGCTTGAGGTTAATACATTTTTTTGGTACCAGTGGCTTGATTTGACTGGTAAGGCAGTGTTCATAATAGTGAAGAATTTCGTTCAAACAAATTAAGGACTTTGTGGAAGATATAGCTAGAAACAAGTAACTGATGAAATTACGAGTAATATGAGGAGGACTATGGAAATAAATATTATGCTTTATAAATCTTAAATAAATCCGGTTAAAAGCAAAAGAATGGTGATCATGTTAAAGAAAATATGTGGCTACGTGGTCGTTGATGGATAAAGATATGACAAAAGAGAAAAAATAAGATGTGATATAAAATAAAAAAGGAGGAATATAAATGATAGTGAGAGATTAACCGGGGAGAATAGAAGAAGAAATGAGTTTCTCCGACCAGAGTGAGATATGGAATGAAGAGACAAGGACGGGAAAATGACCATGACTCTCCTACTGATTAAAGAAAACCTTACAGTTGCGATTCTGTAAATATATAACCAGTTTATTTAAATAAAATACCTTATGCATGTAGGTAATATTTTATTCACAAATAATGACCCTCGGAGACAGTTCGCACGACTAAGACCTTTAAGTAATGTGGAACATGCTAAGTAGCTGGACACTTGGACCACGAAATTAAATACAAATGCTTAAGAGCAATTGTATTGTTATTTTGAAGTTCTAAATCCCTGTTTAAGAATTTCTAATTTTAACATCATTTTAGTTTTTGTTGACATATATTTAAAGCTTCGAGACCGATATAAGCCAAGCAAACAGTGAGTACAGTTTGGCTCTAGATGGTAAATATATATTTCGTATAGCTTCCATAAATCGTGGAAACAACACAGTTACTTATAGCTTTAACTACGAATCGTTCCTTATCAATATTTTGGAATATAAAACCATCATTGCTGTTGAGTTTGACACTACATGATACTTGGTTACCTAGTTGACAACGAATCAATCCAAATTCCAGAAAAAAAAACAAGAATGACACTCTATGGTCACTGCTTTCAAATTAATATTCCACATTTAAATCCGAAACAATACAACCTCATTCTAAAATAGAACGTTAACATTCGAAATTATTTAATTCGCAGTTGCATCACATAGCGCTGCAGCGCATTCGACCGCTGCCTTAGATTACGGACTGAGATACGCTAAGCGCTTTGGCATTTGTTCCGCACAACGGGTCCATGCGCTGTTGTGCTTAATGGAAATCTGTTTAGCTATTACTGTTGTGTGTTATAATTGTTTATGTTGTGATTGAGAAAGTGAGAATGACGTCACGTGAGATAGTTATAGATAAGTATGTGTGGGTTTGGGAAAGGCGCGATGAGATGGGATGTAAGATAGTGCCTTAAGATATGAGCTGATATACTGACTGTCAAAGACTGATTCTAGAGAAAGATATATCATCTCTATTGGAAAACACAAGAAAGTTATTTTCACTTTTACTGATATGAACATGATTTGTGTATCTCAAGAATGTTCCCTAACTGAGACATGAAACTCTTTAAACTTGAAACTCTAACCGCTTTCAACAAAATTTTATTGTCACATGAAAAAGAGGCGTGTGAAGACGACGTGTGTGTGTTGCCTCGAAGTTGATGACAATTGTCAAGCAATTTAGCTGACTGTTTAAGAACTTAGTAACCTGTATGTTCTCGATCACGAAAGTTCTCTCACATCAATCACCCCATAATGTCACCGTTTAACAGCCGGTCAAAGGTTTCCCCGATGTTGCGTCAAAGTATCCTGTGCTCTCCTTTTGGCATCCAGTCAACCACATTTTAAGGTCGTCGTTGGTCTCACACTTTGCTTTCCGATAAGTGGTCTCAATACCAGGATAAAAGAGTTTGAATAGAAATATCCTAGGGCAGCTCTATAGCAACAAATTTCAACATAATCATCTGCCTAGCCTTTTCCCAACTACATAATTATATTGGGGTCGGCTACCAGTCAAACCGGATGCAACTGAATATTTGTATTTTACATGGAGCGACTGCCTGACGGACCTCCACAACTCAGTAACTGGGTAATATGATGCCCCATGGTAAGACTGGTTGTCAGACTTTAGAGCTGATTAACAGTAACGACTGTCAAAGATTTACAAATGACAGCCGGGACCCGGGACCAAAGTGTAAGACAACTCAGAAAAACGGCAGTTCCAGAACAATATACTTTATTAATCGCTTGTATCAATATAAACTCTCTGTCGAAATCAGATCAGTTTTCAAATTATTATTATAATAAATTAAAATATGTTCGGGTCAAGAATACTTTAGCAATATTTATCAATATTTTTAAACTCTCTGAGGTTTCCCTCCTTTTTCCGCTCGCGTCTGTCAGTTGTCCAGACTATAGTGTTGCCAACCCTAAAGTGTTGCTAGTTAAGTGTACACAATATTATTATATTTTGTAACAAAAGGCTTCACGTGCTTTCCGAGGTACGGAGGAAACTCGCTATGTCAGATGGTCACCCATCCACAGACCAACCTTGGCAAGCGCGGCTTAACCTGGAAGATCGGCCTGAGTGGTTGTAATTTTTTAGCCACGAGCTCCTCGCATAAAATTCACACAAGTGGTGTGTGAATAAGCAAAACAAATACAATTAAACCAATCGTGTTCGCATTAACAGAAACAAATGAGCGCACACACTATCGATACGTCACGTCACAATGATATGTGATTTTGTGTTACAATACTAATAAGTGCATTGCGACTGGCACGCTCAACAGCGGGACACCGTGTTCACGTTATTGCGGCGTGTTGCTATTAATCGAATGGGGGTATTAACTGCTCTATGTTAGGAGGACTTTATACTGCATCGGCGATTAGCTGTCTTCGTCCTAAATCGAACAATTTGAGATATTTATAGAAAATTCTGCGACCCAAAGATCTCTAGATGAGGACAGGGAGTATGTGGTATGTTTTTGTGTTACAATACTAAATAAGTGCATTGCGACTGGCACGCTCAACAGCGGGACACCGTGTTCACGTTATTGCGGCGTGTTGCTATTAATCGAATGGAGGTATTAACTGCTCTATGTTAGGAAGGACTTTATACTGTATTGGTGATTCGCTGTCTTCATCCTAAATCGGAAAACTTGAGAAGTTACTATAAAATACTGCGAGCCCAAGAAGACAACAATGAAAATGCGTTACAATTGCATTGCAATAAAGTGCATTACGACTGGCACGCTCTACAGAAGGCCACCGTGTTGAAGTTATTCCGGCGTTAGATATTCCTGTAATTTGTAAATTCAACAAACGATATTGGATATTGGGAGGGAAGAAAGTGTTATTATTTTGAATGGCTGATTTCAGCTAAGCTGGAAACTGTTGCCAACCTACTTATTTAGAAAAGGGCTAGGCTGATGATGAGTTTTCAATGATTAAAAAACCAGAATAAATAAAATATACGAAATGGTGATTATAAAGCGAAATGGCGAGGTATTCCAGTTAGGGCACCCGCTAAAATGGCACCTGAGCGAATGGCTCCTAAGCTATTCCACGAACGGCACCTATCAAAATTTTTTGCAGGTGCCCTTAGTGGAACAGTTTTTCATCTAGCATTTTATTCCACTTAGGGCACCCACGGATCGTACTAGTGCTGGGACTTTAAATTTTCTTGTTGTCACGTTAAGAGTAACCCACAAATGTACTAGGCATGTATCAATTCAAGGTGGTACTTCAGGGTCGCGGTTACCTCTGAAGGTATTCTGGTGACCCCGGCAGGAACTGGAACTGGTCCTGTTGGGTTCACTCTGTTTGCTTGACAGATACTTGAGGCACAAGTGGAACAAGACGCGTTACGGCGTCCTCGCCTACCGCCTGACGCAGGTCCTCACAGGACATGGATGTTTCGAGAGGTACCTGTGAGGGGTAAGTCACCACTCCGAGGATTTCCTGGAGGAAACGGTGAAGCATGCGGTGCAGGTCTGACCCTTATGGGTAGAGAACCGCCGTGTCCTAACGATGGCGATAGGCGATGACCTCTCGCGCCCAGCATTGGTCGAAGTTATGCTGCGGGTTACGGAGTGGGAAGCGGTCGCCTCCTTCTGCGAAGCAGTCATGCTCGCGCAAGAGGAGGCGCGACGCGTTAGAGAGAGGACAGCGTCTACCTCACGCCTTTCCGTAGTGGTAGATGCCCACGGCGACGAACGACGCAGGACGTTTTCCGGCCAACGTTGAAGGGACATACAGGCGACGAGTAATGGGCGACTCGCACCATCATAACCATGATTGAAACATCTTCTGTGTTCAAGAGGGCCTCTCAAGCCACTCCTCAAAGAGAGGTCTTACCGCCACAATCGCAGCGTGGGCAAACCTCTGTTGCGACAGTCATTCCCTCCATATCACCATTGGGTTGCACCTCCACACGCCAGTCATACATGCTGGAGGGCTTTCGTCGCTAAATCCCAAGAGGCGGGCCACATAGAAAAGACGTAAAACGAGAATACGTCACTTACGTGCGAAAATGTATGACAGTCGCGCCCGCGATCCTTCTCTTCTGTGTGTTTTACCTCGCGACGCTTCTATACATTTTGTATGAAAGAGACGCCGAACTAGACGAGACATTATGTCTCCGCCCCGGCTGCGTCTTACATCTTTTCTAAGTGGCCCAAGCCCAAGATCGCAATCCGACAAGGTTTGCTGTTTCACCGGAAATCGTGCGGTATCCCCGGATCATCCGGATAGCGATGACCTTCTGGCAAGCTTTGACGATTGCACAGGGCCTCATACAGTGCCCTGATAGACCGCATGACTCTAGCGTGCAGCCTCCGGTAGGAGGTGATTGTTTTTCCCACCAAAGTTGAGTAAGAGCCGCTTGAAGGTGGCCTCAGCCCGATCCAGCTTAGGAAGATATCAACGAACTAATAATCACATGACAAGTTAATTTATAGTTTGTATTAGAGAAGGAAAAACTAAGTAGATTTTTTCCAAACGTTGTAAAAGTTAACGGGTACGTCATCACACATAAATACAAAACATATCAGTCTGACGACTACTTAATTACGCTCACTGTTACCGAATATCTACTTAAGTCCTACTTTAAATTTATGCGAGCCCAGTAAAAATACGTTTTAGTATTTGACGGCAGACGAACACCTTCTCTATGATCCTGTTCTCCTAGTATGTATGTATTTACTTATCAGAACACACATTGAGTACTCTCATACAAATCTTACTAACTGAGATAGGTATAAAAACTCTAACGCCAACAACATGAAGATTTTTAACTTCGACAAAAATGTCACTTATGTTACTCCTTAATAAATAAGTAAGCTCCTAACTAGTTTTAATAAATTATTTTGACGTCCTAAAAAAATACACGTCCCAACACTAGTACGTATAAATCCATGGGTGCCCTAAGTGGAATAAAATGCTAGATGAAAAACTATTCCACTAAGGGCACCTGCAAAAAAATTTGATAGGTGCCGTTCGTGGAATAGCTTAGGAGCCATTCGCTCAGGTGCCATTTTAGCGGGTGCCCTAACTGGAATACCTCGAAATGGCAAGTTCTTATTTTGACACGCTTAATTTTAATGTTTCAAAGACGAAAATCGCTGCGATCATTGAAACTAGTGTAAAACCTCCGTAACCTTGCTTTCGCTGCGTACGCGCTTCCAAGCCAATATGGCGCTCGGAACGTGTTAATTTGTACCTCTGTCTACTCCGGGCGATACTGGACTTGTTAGAAAAATTAAATTGTTTCAATCCTTGTTGTAAATAAAATTGTACATTGTAGTAATAACGGAGTGATATGTACGGAAAATATGTTTGCTGTGCAGGGGAGCGTCGGCCAATTTGCTACTTTCTATTTCCATGATTAATTTATGTAGGTTCTCAAAAACATTGGGTTAGTCTATGGCTTTACCACTATCACTACTAAATAATGATTGTCTTCATGTTTAAATCATTCATAAAATTAAATCGCAGAAATACTTTTAAATTCTTCCATTTGTATTTTAACCGACTTCAAAAAAAGAGAAGGTTCTGAAATCAACTTTTATTTTTTTCTCTTCCATTTTACGATGGAATTGGAAAGTATAAGTAAAGTATTTTTTTGTCGCGCTGTAGAATTTTTTCCTGTATTGGGGTGCGTTTAAAAATATCTTAGTTGACATTCACAACTTCTTTAAGATCATGCAAATGAAATTGTATGATTCAGCCAAAGCTGAATAATAATTCAATCGACCAAAGAGCCAGCATGAGTTTTGACCGAATTTTTTCTGGACACAATTTGCTAGTTTGTCAGTTTTTTTTTTACTTTTCGTACTCCAGGTGGCCTACCATGTCGTCTTGAATCGTGAGTCTTTAGGCTGTGGGAAAGAGCCAGAGTTATACAAGTCGTCTAGCGCGATGTCGTTCCCTGAGTGGAACTCTTCACGTCGTGGTAGGCCACCTGTTTTACCATAAAAAAATGGGAACACCCAAATACTCCGAAATATTTTAATCCGAATTTCGATATTCCGATTTTCAAGACTCCGAATATCATAATACCTAAAAATTACAATATCTATTATTAAGAATCTCGAAATTTATTTGACCGAAAGTCGTATGTCCAATTTCTTCGTTTTCCGATTTTCACATATTCGAAAAATGTAATGCTCGATGAGTTCTCATTCCGAAAAACGAAACTCCGATTTTCAATGTTCCGAATAAACTGATTTTTTCGGAATATTGAAAATTGGAGTTTCGTTTCTCATTCTACAAAGTCTGCTACGAATTGCTACAAAGTAGTTGTGTCTACCGTAATCCTAGAGTGTTATTTAGGCCTGTGTAGGCGGAGTGGCGAGGAGTATCCCATGAACTTTCACTGTTTGCCTTCAGGATTGTTATTGTTATTAGGAGAACTTAGGATCCAAGAGCGAGCGAAGCGAGCTCGGGACTTGGGGTACCCCGACTCGGACAGGTTAGGTTACTTTAAAACCTTGCTCATAGAAATAGGAGCTCCGCGAAGCGGGGCTCTGTCGATCTACCTTGGTAGGTGGTGGTCACCAAATTGAATTAAAACATTAAACTATCGGAATTCTAATTAATCGGAAATTTAATAATCGGAATTCGTGTTTTTGATGTTTCGGAAAATAATTATTCGGAATTTGCGATATTCCGTCTTCTGAAACTCGGTATTTTGAAAATCGTAATTATAAACGTTAGAAATATTGAAATTTAAAAATAATGATCAATCGGAGTTGTTATATTAGGAATTTCGAACCATTCCGAATTATGAAAATCGGTATTTCGAAATTCGTATTTATGAATTTCGGAATTAAGTTTTTCGTATTATCGTAGTGAACCCAAAAAAAAAATACTCTTTACTAGAGCTGTAAAACTATATTTTACTTAGGTATTGTAAGCTTCAGAGACATCTCACCCCTTTTGGTAGTGACTTCACTACCAAAGTGGGTGAGATTTCTCTAAAGCTTACTGTATCTATCCATTACATTTAATATGCTCTACATAAATCCTAATCTACGTATCACAATAATAAAACGAACATTACAATACCCACTTATTACTCAATACCTATTTATTATTTGTAATAGAAAGAAATATAATTATATTTATTACATGGATATCATACAATAGAATCTATGTATAGCAGAATGCGGTTTACAATCTATTGTTATGTACTCCATTACGATTGATACTAAACCACAATTTGCTATAACTGATTTAGTTAGAAATTACTATAGATTCGTAAGTACCTAAATAAGTATTACTTAGTATTTCTTTTCAAGATAAAAATAGTAACTTAAACTACTATATGATGTGTAATGTCTAACTCGCCGTTCGATAAGGATGAGATCGTGATGTGTCACTCGCCATGGAGCTCTCAAAAAATTGAGCTCGATAAATCGAAATGTCTACTAGTGTGCTACCGCGGTCCAGGAACACGCATCGCTATTGAAAAAACTGGGTGGGTTTCACCCAGCACGGGAGGCCCTAACACTCCACCCTGAGGATGTGGACTCATTTGATGATGATGCTAATAAAAAGGAATCACTCGGTAAATGACAAAGGCAAAATTCAATTTTATTGTATCGATAAAAGCTGCCGAAAAGTTTATCTTCCTGTCGAAAAAACGTTGTAATTTAAAATTGCAATTATCACAAAATACACTTTTTAATTATTTATATTACCTACCATGCGTGATCTATCTCATACGATTCGCTAAACAAGATACTACGAAACCCTCAGTCACATAAAGCCCCTAACACACATGACGTCTCAATTTCCCCACTTTCCCTAAATATAATAAAATTTCCTGCAACGATATCCAATAAAAATAATACACGAACAAAATGTATTGAGTATCCCGCAACATATTACGCCAATACAATTTATGTCTAACTTCCTCGCTCCCATGTTATCCACACAGGGGCACCTTATCAAAGTTGTCGCCTCAACCAGTTAAGTACGCCATTCAATCACCAATAATGTGCAATACACTGTGTAACAATGTCACCCGAGCTTCCCCTTTAAAAGGAAAACTGCATAAAAGCCAACTTTTACGTCAAACGAAAGTCAACCCTATTTTGTTTGTGTTTAGAATCAAGTGTACTCATGTGTAGATTTTCTGGAAAAAAGAACACGCATTTTTATTTTAATGTGGACATTGGAAATTGAATTCTATAAGGTAGGTGATAAGGTGTATTTTTGTTTGATGGATGTTTCACTTAGCAGCAGAAAGGGGGAAAGGGCAAACACCATCATATTAAGTGAGCACATGAGAGAGGGAAACGCGAAAATGTGTGGGAAAAGCGGATATAGACGTTTATCGTCGGATTTTTCGCGTGATTTACCCGCGACAAATCTGAGGGCTTAACGCATCCAATATAACTTGAACTCTGTGCGTAAATTGTGTTAAGAATTTAGGAGTTCTTGCTACGTTGGTGTTTCAGTACTCACTAATATGCTGTTGACATAAGGGCATGTCGATTTATTGCCGTTTATTCGGCAAAGGGGAAGCTTTATTTATCTTTTTCTAGTCGAAATAATTTGCCCTTAACGCGTGTCTCGCGGGTGTCAAGTGAATTCTTTTATTGGTTGATTTATTTATATGGCATAATACGACATAATAAATAGATAAGGAAAAACGGATTGTCTTGGGCCTGATATGTCATAATTTCTACCTACTGAGATATTTTTAGTAACCTTTAGTGGTGTCTCATTAAGTAGCTACTTCATCATTATAATCCACATCCTGATTTTACCTACAACTGGTCATAGGGCACTTCCCATTTGTTCCAAGCTCCACGCTTCTGCTAGAAGCTCCTACCTTATTTATTGAGAAAAAAATATGTTGCAAAAGAAATATGACTGTATTTTATTAATCGCATTATATTTGCCTAAACCTTTAGAGAAGCAGGAAACCAATTCTTAATTTTCTTCATTAGTCAAAGAATTATATAGGTAGATCATAGAGGTCTAGATTACCTACATACATTATTAATTTTTACATGTCAAAATCATCGCATGGGTCCTCTCACCCGGGGCAGGACGAAAGGGACTGTCAGAGTTGTACTGACTAAAATCCACGGTGTCCTTCAGTAGGTAGCCCTTTATGTTCGGGGGCCACAGTTACCTGATAGGACTACCTCTCGACCCCATCATCCCATGGGTTCTCTCACGCGGGGCAGGACGGAAGGGACTGGCAGATTGTACTGACTAAAATCCACGATGTCCTTCAATAGCCCTTTGTGTTCAGGGGTCATGGTTACCTGATAGGAATCCGGTAGGTCTTAGCCCTCTAAGCCCCATCAGATTGCTGACAACTCTATGAGGCGTACGTGGAATACAACGCGCCATTAAATATACGCATAAAGTGCCATATACCCCATAAGACCCGCCATAACTCAATCAAATCAGTAATAGCTTCCAATCCACTTGCAGTACTAGATTAATCACCTGGAGCTCTGGGCTAGGTCCTGGGGAACTGGAGGCAACAATTACCAGATGCATGATGTATGGTGTCGCGGTGAGCCAGCGGCTAGCATTCGTCATTTTGTATGGCCCAAGTTAGGCGATGTAGTGGGTATTGTTTATGAGTTGAGGTAGACAGACATATTAACAGATTGATAAAATACACATATCTAGAAAATTTTCATAAAAGTAAAAATTTCACTCATTATCATGTAATAGGTGTTGCGTTAGTGTATTGCGTTCTAAATGCTTAGTTAAAAGCGGAGATCATTTACTTATTGAAGCGTTTAGACGTCTATTATTATTATTTTTTATTGTTGATTTTTCTAAACAATACCATAGTAATGAGGTTAACCATAATTATGCTGAGACTGGTAGATAGTAATTCCATGTAAATAATGAAAACATCAGTTTTTGTCGTTGATGTTACTAAACAATACTATAATAATGAAGTTTACCTAATATTGAGATTGGTAGATAGATAGATATCGATGTGAATATGGAAAAAATCAGTTGCGTCGGGCCTTTGCCGGGCAAATACCTGTAAAATAGCTGGAAAAAGGGTAGGCTGCATTTAAGTTACGTTTCAAAAAGCAAATGTTATCAAAAACATTATTATAATAATCATATACTACGAGTACAACAATACTTACATAGTGCTCCTAGTTTTATATGTAACCAAAGTACAGCAATCCGCTTCAGCTCATGCTTTGTACCACAAGCCATCAATATGGACCATAACTTGTGTATTAAGATACATTTCTGGATTGTCAAAGCCGCTAATAAACTCAATTAGATGTATAGGTATTTAACAGTTGGTGCAATTAAAGAACGAATGAGTTATCGAGAACCGTTTTCAAAAGATTTTAAATCATTTTTATAAGGACTTCTGACCTGTATAGTTTAAGGTACTAGAGTAAACCTTAGCCGGCCCATATACGGACTATTGGCATCCCTTTTGTCTGCTTGACTTGACCGCAACGATTGCCCGAAGCAGTCCATCTTCTAGAACGTTACCCTGTATAGAAGATTAGTGTATATGGCAGCGTGTCGCGGGTATGATCCCCGGACGGAACGAACATTTGCACGATCTGCAACTAGTTTTTCCGCTTCTGGGTGTTTGTGTATGTGAGGTTCTATGTTTGTAAACACACCCACGACACAGGAGAAATTCTTAGAACAAGAAAAATACAGGTAAGCAATGCCAATACATCACCTATCATGATTTTCCATCTGATTCTTATTTTGTTGCAACTCGTAAGCTGCTATGCTGATCTCAGAACAGTATTAAATTCAAAGTACAGAAGCCCTCAGGCGACTCACTTGATACACATTCACCTATTTCGAAACTGAAAGCGATAGAGTAGCCTATTGTTATTGCAACAACAAAATAAAAACATTTAACACTGCTCCACATATGAGAACAAAAAGAAACATATTTATATTGTTACCAAACAGCTCCAAGGCTTTTTGTAACATGTGATACACATTACTTTTTAATTGAACAGTATCACATACTCTTTTGATATTAAAGTTGCCACACACGAATATCTACCTGTGTTACGGTATACAGGGTGTGTTTTTGGAATTCTCGATGTACTGTTTGTAAAAAATGTGAAATTAATTAAAAGTTTGTTTTTTTGGCATAAACATCTTTGTATGAAATAAGCTAGAAAAGAATCAGTAGTCACACATACTCTCTATGTATTTAAAGTGTTGCTTTTTTTAAACATGGCCCTACACTAGGATTTCTCCGTGTGTTGTGGGAACGTTTACAAACATAGAAAGCCAGACTCGGAAAAACTTCTTGTACGTCATACAAATATTTGTTATAAACCCGTGACACGCTGTGTAGCTGTCGATCACTCAACTACTGCGCCAACCGTGTCGTCTATATGTGTCAAAAGCTATCGACAGCATAATCAGCCTATATTATTGTGTCCACTGCTGCAATATAGGCCTCTTCTCAGTAAGATGGCCTCTAAGAGATAGACCTCCTTCTCTTTGTGTGACATCGATTTTTGTTCTAGGACTTGCCGATTTCCTCTCGATTTTTCGTTCAATTTTTTTTATCATAATGATGCTTATTGCAAATAAGCATATTAATTGTTCTTAATTTAACAACTTCAAAAATCAACACTTAATTGGGAACATCTGTTTTCATCTCCAACCAACCAACCAGATTCTGATTCCAACCAAATTCAATTAACAAACACCCTGTATACAACATTTAATGTATTACAATCGCCCGGGGTGCGACCTGTAATTGTAAACAATGGTATTGTAATATTAATTGAATGCAATTGCAATTAAACCCGCCGGTATAACTTAGGAAAGTAATTAGGTCTAACTTTGTATGCAACTAGAGTATGCTAACGGTTTGTTTTGTAAACTATTTCGTATACATGTGTGTTGTTTTGCAATATTAGCTATGGATTTTGAAGTTCATTTGTTTTATCTGTCCAGTTATCAATAATTATTTGTATCATTAGCGCCTATTCACAAGAACATTTGGTACTTATGAATAGTCAGGGATAGCGTGGTTGCGTTTTGGCTGCAATGTGTTCCATTTCACTCAAGATTGCTGAAAATTCATATCAGTTGTAGGTACTAAGTATTTATTTTCGATACAAACTATGTGTTCTCCCACGTTGTATTTCTTGTGATTAAGTTGGTTTTTATGCTTTTCTGAAACAACCTCTGGATGTTCACTCCTACCTACTACCTACGATGATGCCAGACCAAAGTTATTTTTCAATCTCTAATATTTAGATCATGCAGATCCATGAATAGAAACTCATCTTGTTCTTTCTGCGTCTTTGTATTACTGAGTCAACTAGATGTCAGATTCCACCATTACACACCTTTATTACAATGGAAAATCGTCTTTTTCCTATCGTCCTACATGGAGTGGAACGGACTGTAAGATTTGACTGACGGTAAAAAACCACCCTGTTCCCTCGGTCATCTTTTGCTTTGCAACAGAGTTAGTTCTACCTCCTCTGTTTGACTCAATCTCTTTCCTTTAGATCTATTGGTGATTTTCTAAATTTGAATATTCATATTTCGAGTTAATTTTGTCGTTGTGTCACTTTCAACTCTTTTTGATCTATTACAATTTTACGAAGCCTTGCAGCTGTATCTGTGCTGCTATATAATCTAATTTCAACGTGTTAACGTTAATTCAGTTTCCATGTGCTTCCTAGAACTCTAAGCTTTAAAGAATATTTAGTATTGTTATGTAAATAAATGGAATATTATCTTCCCCTTCACCCACCTCCACCTTTAGAGTAAATAAACGGATTCGAAATCTGGTAGTGGCTACTTATTTTAGTCCCATACCTTGTACAGTCGAAATCAAAACTGGTTAAGCAATTTCCAAAAGCAATGATCTGACGCTTCACGTTGACTTACGACCTTTTATTATAAGTTGTTTTATGGTACCATAAGTTCCTTTGATTTGAAACCACTTTTGAGTCTCTACTGTACATTCTTATCTATTGCGCCAGTGTCTATTGGGACGTAGACGACTGCCACAACCTCTTAAGGCATTACCATGTCCCTGGTTGACATTTAGCCTTGTTGAGTCCCATCAGTTTGCTGACTGCTCCTAAAGGCGCGCGTGGAACACGATGCACTATTGACTCGGACCAAAATCTCCGTATCAAGGAGAGCAAATTCTCCTCAACACCTGACATTTGCAGCCCACGCGGCCGCCGGCGACCCACTAAAGTTAAATGGAGTAAAGTCAGTACCTACGCCTGGATCAGATACCGCACGTTCGGACCGCGATCTGAGCGCAGCACGTAACAATGCGATCTTGTCACACATGTGTCGAAAGTGTACCCTATTCTGGACATTGTACGATATTTTAGCGAAGCCTTTGTATCATTGCTTTATTAACACGTCTTTCTTTGCAAGTTATCAAAAGACGAGCATTCTTATAGACTCTGGTATTAATCTGATCATGAATCATCATCAACTTTATTTTGTTGTTGTTTGTTCTGTTACTTTTGCCAACATCTTCATCTATTCAACTCTTTTTTCTGTTTTTCTTTTCTTAAACCGTTCGACAAACAAATCTCGCATATCCCCCAGTACAGTACACTTTCGTACACCAACATTCACCTTTGCTTATTTTTTTCATTCTAGGTACTCTTCTGTCATTTAGCTTCTTCAAACCATTCGATAAACGAATCTTCCAAATTCTCCCTCATAATCACCAAGTTTAGTACGCTGTCGTTCACTAACATTCACTTTCGCTTCGTTTGTTATGATTCTTCTTTTCCTAAACCACTGGAGAAACATATCTCGCATACTCCCCCAAATAACCCCCAGTACAGTACACTGTCGTTCACTAACATTCACCGAAGCTATCAGTAATTGCCATCGAGTGTCATTTCACGGGACGCATTAGTGTTATTGCGTCCTCGAGCAATCAGTTCAGTTCGATCTCGCAAATGTGCGAATGTGCATTGTTGTGTTGAACGCGTAATTAAATATTGAATGGTATATGATAGGTGGTTTATTGGTTGTGTAAGTTTATTATTATTTATAAATGGGTCTATATGATTTAAATTGATTAAAAAGGGGTGTGACCACATCAGTCGATGCTAAATTGAGTTAAACCGATCATAAGCGTTTTATTTATCTACTTTTATTTAACTGTGCGTTCGTCCCGAGGTCATAAGTGCGACTGTTAAGCTAGGAGTCTTATGTCCGATTCCCGGGTCCAAAAAAAAGTGCTATTGGGTTTATCTATTACATTTTCTCAGTAACTAGCAACCCGGAGTTTGGAAGCTGGCGGTATAATAACCCCGTGTCTGCCTGATCTCTGTCCAGAATCGTGTTTACTGATTACTGTCAGTAGGTAATCCCGGCTGGGCTAGTTGATACTACTACTAATATGGAACGAGTGCCTATCGGACCTCCACAACCCAGTAACTGGGCAATACGATACCCCATGGTAAGACTGGTAGTCAAACTTATGAGCTTCCGACTAACAGTAACGACTGTCAAAGATCTACAAATGACAGCCGGGATCAATGTCTTTACGTGCTTTCCGAGCTGCTCTTTATGCCATGCCAGTGATGGTCACCCATCGACAGAAGAATCTTGATAAGCGCGACTTAACCCGGAAGATCAGCCTGTGCGGCTGTAATTATGTAGCCACGCGCTTCTCTGCCTTATAAGAGTAGCATTTAAAAGAAAAAACGCATCGAAAACTTTACACTATTTATAGACAATTCGCTTATCATAAAACGCATACAAAAAGGCATAGATAAAGACTTCGCACACGAACAACTCTTTATAGTTATTCGCAATACGACTAACTTACATTTAACGCCTCCTTAGACTTATACCAAGTTACATTTTCACTTACAACTTGAAGAAAACAAACAACTTTGAGTTTTACAGCAGTGAAATTAAGGGTGTGTGGTACTTTTAAGGAGTGTTAGGATAAGTTGGTTAAGTTATAGTATTGAACGTAAAACTTATGTGAAGCACGCTTGAAAAGTTTTATGGGGCTTAAAGTTTCCATTTAAGAAAGTGTAAAGTGAATTTTTCATGTGAAAGAATGTTTTCCTGTGTGAATTCTGGCAACTATGTGGAGTATGTGCAATGTTGCATATTTGAATACGGGATTGAAGTAAAATACCCTGATGTTTGCACCTTTGGTTAGTGCTGTGATTTTCTTTTGTTTCTAAAAGGAGTAAGGCACTACTTTTTTTGGGCGATATAGTCGTCAAATGAATGAGGACTCATCCTCTACGTTTTTCTCAGTCCTTGATCCTGACTTTTACTGACCAAAAATCAACCCTGTTATTTCGATTCTCAACTGTACTTTCAGGGCCAGGGTATATATTATGCTTGCACACGCTTGCACAGTTCGCCGATCCCGGCAGGAATTTGGCCCTATATTGGCCCGTTGGTTTTCTGGCATCATAATGTCAAACATCTTAGCATAATCTTTTGGGGGCCTTATGTTTTTTTTTTTTTTTTTTTTTTTTTATCTTTCTCCACCAACAAAGCTGGCGCCTATGTACTTCAACCACATTCATACAATTTCTCGCATTTATTCCTCTCGTACTTTTGTTCCTCATACTTGTTCTTTCTTTCGTTCTTTCTCTGTTATTCTTATGGGTGGGATGCCCATTTATTCTAACTAATATTACTTAATATCTTTATTTATTTCTCACTTTGGGGAAATGACTTTTCACAGACAGTATTTGTTTATTTTTACTTATTCTATGCCTATATACTATTACATGCTTTTATAATCATTTCTAGTTTTACTATTGTTTTAGTTTCTTTTATATATACATTGTTCTTAGTCTATACTTATATACTATCACACACTACACAATCATATCTAGTTTTACATTTATATAAGTTTCTATTATTCTATCGTTGCTACGTTATTCTTAATGTTAGTTACTGTTACCTTTATTAAGTTGGATTAGGTAGGGACATTACACAGGAATTTAATTTTATGATTGTACGTTAGGTTTCCTTATTTCTACTTAACAATTTAGTCTACGTTTTCTTACAACAATACATTTCTTATATTTATTTCTTATATCTATTTACACTACTGTTACTTTTACAAACAGAACCTATCCTATGTTATCATATAAATATTTCCAATATTTTATGGAACATAGCTTTTTGCTTATACGGTTTTATTCCTCTCTGTGACTCTTAATGCTATTTCTAAACAGTAGCTCATCAATTTTTCCCGTTTCTTACCCTTAAAAATTTCTCCTATTGTGTCCTTACTCAACTGCATTTGCAGTTCCTGTTCTAGGTCGTATCTTTCGTTGACATATACGGGGCAATCCAGGAGTAAGTGTGGGATGGACTCACTCACACCTGGGTCGCAGATGCGCGATGGGCTCTCCTTACACCTGAAGCGGTGTAGGTATTCGGAGAACCCACCGTGCCCCGTCAAGACCTGCGTGAGTAATCCCGTCGGCTGCACCTGTTTCACAATACGGAAGGCTGCTTTGGCATCCGGAAGAAACATTTTCGTCACGGAGGCCGTCTCGCCAGACACATATCTCCGATTCCATTCATCGAGTGATCCCATGCGGATCTGGCTTCGTATGAATGAAATCGGACACAGGTCATAGTCCGGCTTCCTCCGTAACGACAATGCTGCCTCCTTCGCCAGCTCGTCCGCGCGCTCATTCCCCGGCAGTTCCGCGTGTGCCTTTATCCAAAATAAAGATACATTTTTCTTTTGATCCAAGGCCTGAGTCAAATTGGCTCGTGCGCGGACTGCCAGGGGATGGAGAGAGCCATGATTTGCAAGCGTCTGCAATGCTGACATTGAATCGCTGTACAAACCATAGCTCGTCTCTTTGCGCTTGAGGACCACGTCCGTCGCTCTACAAATGGCCAAGAGTTCCGCCTGGTAGACTGTGCAGTACGCGGCGAGGCTAGGGGGCCTTATGTTAAGACATATTGTGATTAAAAGTTAAAAAAAAAACAGTCACATTTGTATGGTCAAAATTCAATTACACATGCTTTTCGGCAGGAAACTCCCGTACTACTACTAATTTGTAGATCTTACATACATTTATCAAAGAAGAGAATTAATATATGAGTGTCCTCCCGTATCCCTTACTGTATCCACCCTCCAAAAAAACTTTTAACTCAATATAACCTAACAAAACCTACCCTTTTCCAGCACTAGTATGATAAATGTCTCCCATTTCTTTGGGACATAGTCGTTCAAGTTCGTGCGTCCCGATGTGGTCCCGATCGAGTGTAGTGTGTGGGAATGTCCCACAGGACGCAGCACATTTATGTGCCGCGGACACACGCGTGCGGAATGCCATAGGACTTGGTATCTAATAGATAGGCGAAAACATACTGGGACTTAGGTTATATGATATTAATCGTATCTAAGTCCCAGTGGACTTTTGCGATGATTGAATACCCGATTGAAATAGTAGATTACGCACCAAGGGAGTAAAGCATTGCCTTACGTCACGGGCGTATTGAATCCCGAAAAGACACTAAGGATTCTGGGGTGAACCTCCGTAGCGCAGCGAGGAGGTTCAAGTGTTAATTCCCGAGTGAAACGAGGGAATTAAGTTAAGAATCCTTAGTGTAGCGAGGGATTCAAGTCAGCCCAAGACAAGGCAGCTTTACTCCCGAGGAGCGTACTCTGCTTTTCACACCTACTGCGAGGAAAAAAATTCGATTTTTGAAATTTGATGTGGTACGACAACCTTCGAACGTGAAGTTGGCACCACTGTAAGCGATCAGCTGTTGCTGCCAGCGGCCGCCATTACTAATACGACTCCTTGGTGAAAGTTTTCATACGGTTTTCTTTGAGGTTCCAAATTCAAATCACATTATTCCCACGGGAATAATGAAATTCAGTACATATATTATTCCCGGCTCGAGTGAGGGGGAATAATGTCATGCTTTACAGTAGGTTTGCCTGACATATAATATGACATTTACGAGCAAGTAGTGTGAAAAGTAAATTATATATTAGCATATCATTTCCTATCTTCTATAATCCTAAGACATTTACCAACTGGCATTAGGCCCACGCGCTGGATTCTGACCAATCTCCCTTGTTCTAGCTGTGCAACGTGAAATGTTTTAATTTTTAACTTTACATTACATACACACATTACAATTATTATTCATTTTCTTTCAGTTTAACTCAGGTTAGGCTTGAGAGCAGTGCTGGCCAGTGGTATCGGCTCCGACTTATAAGTGGTAGGTCTCAGGTTCGAGCACAGACAGGCGCATTACTTTGTTTAATCTACTTCAAAATGAACGAAAACATAAAAGAAAATGTCATGACGTCCTAGAATCAACATTTTGAGGACATGGTGACATTTACCAACTCACACTGGGCCCGCATGATGGATTAGCTCACGCCCTCTCACAGAGACGAGTCCTATGTCCCAGCAGTGGGAACTTTATACACTGATTATGCTATCTTTGACTGATATGCTTATTAACAAAAACGCTTTCAAGTGTTTTCTACATTACAAATTGGCAGAGGACATCAATTCTTTGACGTAATTGTTGCATTTTTCTTTTTATTAAAGGCTTCAACTTACATTCTAAGTGCAGGTAAGAAAAACTCATTGCAATAAATAGTTTACCAGGATTCATATCTTCGTGAGTTGAAGTCAGGCACACTATGGGTCGGCCATGGTCGGTACCCTCGTAATCACGACTTAGTTTACACTTTGAAGTCCATCTTATCAAGTTAAAACTTAAAGTTTCTGAACTAGCTTGAAGCAAGTCCAATACATCTTACGTTGATGGCTTAATCTCACTGTGGGGAAGAAAATCAGTGAATTATTACTGAAATGTTTGGAGTCACGATTTTGTTTTAGTATGGGAAGACTTTGGCATTTTTCGTATCGTGTGTTCTGGTTTTTGGGTTGTGAAATCACATGATAATTTCAGCATGTTTCTCATTAGTGTATGTTTTTTACAGATTATTAATATTTTTTTAGATTTGTGTTTTAGTCTATGACAACTTCACGCGCATAATACGATTCATATTTCTAAAAAAATCCCGATGCTATGTTCTTTTTTTGTGACAAAAGATTTGAGGACATAGAAAGGCTGAATAAAAACCTGTAACCCAGCCGTAGCTCCATAAATCCACTGTTGAATCATTTATAGAAAATATGGTAGAAAACTCCTGTCATTTCTCCCCACACAAAACCCTGTGGTCCCAATCCACCCATATGCAAAACAGGAACTACAATCAACAAATCAAAGTAACACTATAAGTAATTCACAATTAATACGACAACTCTTCCCGTACCGTCTAACCATTCCTAAATCAGCTTCGATCTACAATAGATCCCTCTTGTGGCCGCCGGCGCACGACCGTGCTCACGATTCAGATTAATCTATCGAAAATCGTTTTACAACATATTATTTATAGAGAGCATGCGCCAGCAATGATCATCAGTCCGTGTGCGTAGGGATGCGCCTCGACGCATTCCGCGCGCACCGATGTGTCGATGCGGAAACATCGATGCGACGTTATCGATAACGAGATGTGAGTACTCGAGATGTGTTTCTGATTAGTCATGTTACGTATGCGAATTGTTAATTAGAATAACGTTTGTGTGTGGGATTAGATTATGTCAGTCTTGATATTATTGATCGATAATGTTATTTAAATAAGGAAGATACTGTGACGGTTGTATTAAAATAATAATTTATGTTCCATCTTAATTCTTAAAAGTAAATATTTTGTCATATTTTAAACGATGAAGTATTTACAAAAACAGGAGATTAATTAAATTACTTTAATAGTTAATCAAAGCTTTAACAATCTCCAAAACATTTAACAGTTCAAACTCACGTCGCTCCCACCTAAAACCATAATTAAAATTCAAAAAACCATTAAAAAATTAACACAGTCAAATCACAGCCTTTATTGTCAAAATCGGACGCAACGAACTTGTTCTTCATAACTCGTAAAAGTCGAGTGATGTCGTAAAAATAAAACCGAAAGCATTTTCAACTGAAGTCAACAATTAACCCGAGTTTTAATGAAACTCCTGAACTAGCCCCAGCGTCGTGGAATCGCAGCCTATTTTAAAGACATTGAATATTTAAGAGAGCTAATTGAAATGAGCGAGACAGTTTGGAGTGTCGCCAGGATAATTACCTAGCTCCTAAGATGAGATTTAACGTGCCACGCTTAAATGGTTGAAGCCTTGGAAGTCTCTTTTTAAGGGAAAGTTTATTTCCTGGCAACTTTTTTTTTGGTTAATGTAGTTGGTTGGCAATCATAACTGTTTAGTGAGGTTATAGTGGAATAGGTGAGTTTAGGGTTAATCAATTTTGAAGTATGTGGATTTTTTTTGCATCTTCAATTACATCGCTTCTGCCTGAATGAAATGAATTTGATTTTTTTACTAATAGTAACCTGCGGAATGTTATGATTAATCAATTTATATTATTATGTAGCACCCACAGCATGTTGTCTGAAATTGATAATGGCTTCTGAGCACTGCATTAAAGTTCTTTTTAGTTGATTTTGTGTGTCTTATGTGTGTCCAATATCAAATAAATATTTTTCTATTCAATTATTATTTTCTTATGTCTCATCATGTTTGTACACTAAATTTGAAATCAAGGATATATGTGACTTGCTGGCAAAGAATAAAGTCTGTCAACTAATCAGCATCCTGCTGCCTATTGAAATTCACAATCAGTTTTAAACGCCTCGAAAACTGGACCATAACACACTCTTCCCCACCTTTCGCATCACTGCGCAACACTTGTCAAACGAAAACAAAGAAGAAACACTCATCTTCAGTCGATAAACCTGTCAACATCAAAAAAAAACTATCGATATCGACATCCCCCATCTCTAAACGTTGTGTGATGTCGAAGGTTGTCGATTCGTGCAGGCCGTGTGCGACCCCCACTTCCGGTGTCCAACTCTGGTACATTTTAATGGACGCCTATTTGTCCGTGAATTCACATCCACCAATTACCTTGTTTGCTTACAAATTGCGTTCGAATCGCGTAATTATGCTGATTCTGAAGTACTGTAAGGGTTGTGTTTGTGTTTCTGTATGTGTTTGTGTGTTTTTTTGTGTTAACATGTTGATTGTGTTTTTGTGTCTGTTAACCCTTCTTCGGTCGTTCGTTGTTTTTTGGGGGTTGTGTGTTTCAGTTTTTTCTTGTTGTTAAAAGGGTTATCACTTTTACTGAATTGAGTGATTATGTTAGTAATTATTTAGGATATTTTGAACAACAGTTGTAAATATTTATGATAGTAAAAATAATAATTAACAAAATTATAAAATATTCGCAGTCACAGCAAGATCACCAATTTCCCTACATGTCCACGCCGGGCAACGGCACCAGCAAACCACAGACTACCTGTAACCTATGGTTTGCTTGACGTACCCGCGGTGGTGGTGGTCTTACCAGTTCCGCCTGTCTCCCCGATACTCGTAACCACCCGGTGGGATTCCGGCGCCAAATAGTTTTACTATGTTTCGTTTACGCGCAGGAGTTCCAGCTCATTTGTTTGTTACTTTGCCCCGCACCAGGGATTTCCCTTGTGCGTTTATAAATATAGAAAAACACAAACACTTCGACCAAAAACTTGTAGGTCATACAAATATTTGTTCCGTGCGGGGATCGAACCTGCGACACGCTGCGCAGCATTCGATCGTTCAGCCACTGCGCCAGATACGACGCTATATTCCTTCACTGAGCCACTGCGCCAGATATATGTTTTTTTTTTTTATTACAGATTTAATAAACCTGTCAGAGCAAACCCATTTTATATTACAATATGAGAAAATATAACTAAGAATTCAATTCTAAATACAGTTAACAATACTAATCGGAACCGACATTTATACCATACACACACCACATTTCAAACGAATAGAAATCATGATTCAAAAAAGCCATAACACTAAAAGATACTTTACTAACACTACCAATCGAATATACGTACATCGCTTAACCATTACTTGGACATAGAAAATGTCTTTAAATACTGTTCGAAATAAATCTTTGCCCGCTACAACTTATTCCCAAGCTCCCCTTTCACGTCTCGATGTGGTCATTGGAACATACAAATCGAGTGTAAGACCATAATTGTTAATTTCGAGCAAAATGCCCGCAATAGCTTTCAAGTTGCTCTAACTAACGATCCTATTGCTAGATGCCTATCGGGTTTCTGGGCATAGTACCTGGTCGGTTGCACTGGAGGGTTAACCGGCGGTTTAAGTTTGGATTAAGGTTAGATTTAAACGGAGGTTTAGAGGAGTGTTGTCATTTACTAATGATCATTCAAAAAAAACTGTTTATCAATCTCGATGGACCAGACATGTGAGACCGCGTCTGGGGAAACTTAGCGTGAGATGTCCTAAGGCACAATGGATCGATTTTTTTTGTAAAAAGTGGGTGGATGGCACACTACCCAAGACTGGATGGATTAACGTTCAGCAGTGGACGGCAATTCGCGGATATGATCTGATGAATTATCTTTTTATTACTCAAAAGAACATTTGATTATATTCGGTTCTATAGTTCCACTACTGCGCAATAGTCTTAACTATGCTTATCAAGCAAATAAATTGTCTCTGTTAAGATATGCACACATAGTCAACATAACAATGTCATTAATTTGAGCTTGTCTAACTACCAACATACTAGTATCTGTTACGTTATGTCTGTTTTTATTACTTCTGGACTTATTTTGACAAAAAACCAGTGGCCTACATAAAATTATTACTCAATGTAATTATTTTCTTGCATTCGAATCAAAAATTTCAAAATCAAAACTGGAACATACAGTTACAAGGCAGATTTTGTGTCGGCTTATGCACTCATTAAATTTCTTTTACTTTTTTGTTTTTCTATTTCACCAGCAAAGAGCAGCAGTTTCCTCATATCCGACAAAACGGAAAAAATGGGTAAGAACATGATGGAATTTCTTTGATTGATAACCAAAGATTTGTTGACACAATGTTATACTCGGAAGCACTTAAGTCAAATCTTTTGCGTGCGACTTAAGTGCTTTTGGCTGCCGCGTCTAGAATTTATGCTAACCTCCGATTAACCTCCCCAGTGCAACTGTCCCTAAAAATGCGAGTACATAATGCATGCGTACACGACGCGACGCACAGATCGATGGATCGTATCGGATCGATCCGCACAAAGGATCGGGTCGTGATCATGATTGCGTTACGTTGGAAACTTTCGCCGTTTATGTAAAGTTTAGTTTTGTTCCTTTTGGTACGTGGAGCGCTGAGATATTGTTGGCGTTCTTGCGACTGTGTGAGGTCGCTGTGTTAATTGTGTGGAGTTGGCTTGGAATTTGGTATTGGCGTTTGAAATTTGAGTTTTTTTGTGTACAATGGTTTTGCTTTTGACTTCAATGAAGCAAAGACGAGAGCGAAGATGGAGCGAGCACACCCAAAAAAACTGGAAATCCTGCACAGCCACGGAACATATCTAGTAGAAACTATTTGCCGTCCGGATTCCGACAGGATGGTGATCGCGAGACAAATGATCATGGTGAGGCTTACCACCGCCAGCGAGATCGCTTAACCGTCACCACAAGTTACTGCCAACATTATATGTTGCCGTAACTTGTTGCAAACCTCCTGCATTTGCATCTTTTTTCGGGGTTCCAGGGCAGTGTTATATTCTGCATCGCAGCGTCTTACCCTAAAATGTTACCCGACAACAGCGAAGCAAGAAGGAGGGTTATGTTTTTGTTTCATACATTTTCTCAAAACAATTTGAATAACCGGCGAAAACTTTGTATAACAGTACCATATCGACCCAACTAGTCCTACCATAACATTCGATCAACCCAATCTCAGTTACCCTCAAGGGATAATAACTTCAAACCTAAGATAAAATATTGAAGCTATTTCTTCACATAGAGAACGTTATTAGCGCGTTTACTAGACATTTTGTATTTTACGTTCGCACCTTTTACGATAGGTGTCGCTTGCGAGTTTAATTTATTAGATAGATAGACTGTAGAAATAGAAATGTCTTAAATATGGTCATAACTTTTGAACCGTACAAAATAGGGCCTAGAGTACATATTATGTCTTTTTTTTTTTTTTTTTTTATCGTGGTAAAATCATCAAATGAGACCTCCAACCCCGGGCAGGGCGGGAGGTACTGTCAGACTTGTACTGACTAAAATCCACGGTGTCCTTCAGTAGCCCTTTATGTTCCGGGGTCGCGGTAATAGAAATAAGTCCCGCGACCCCGGCAGGCTTTGGCCCTCTGAGAGGGGGCCCCGTCATTTTGCTGACAGCTCTTTGAGGCGCGCGTGGAACACGACGCGCCGTCGACCCGGGCATGGTCCATGGTCGGACAGCGAGTTGCCCTTTACTCGCTGTCCGCATGCCCGCGCCTACGGTGGCCGGAGATCGTCTTGCGACGTACGGCGCCGTGGGCGTACACCACTGCGGTTGGGGCGGAGGGAGGACGCTGTCCTCTCTCTCTCGCGGCCCGCCGCCTCCTTCACGAGCATTACTGCCTCGCAGAAGGCGGCGACCGCTTCCCACTCCGTCTCGCTCCGCAGCATGGCCGAAACCAATGCCGGGCGCGAGAGGTCTCCGCCTATCGCCGCCGTGAGGACACGTCGGTGCTCTGCCCAAGCTGGGCAGTCTTGCACCGTATGCTCTACTGTGTCCTCCGGGCGATCTTCGCAGTGGTGACACCCCGGCGTTTCCTCCTTTCCCATCAGCCACAGGTACCTCCCGAAAACATATTATGTCTTAGAGGTAAAAAAAATTGAAATTTTCTATGCCAGCCAGTAAATTTATTTTTCTACACTTTTCGGGGCACTCTGTATAAAGAAGGAGGTTCTGCTATTCAGCATGTTCCCTCTGCTGAGACACAGGGTCTGTCATCCACTACAAGGGCCTAATGTGACGTATATGTAACTAGGTGGACCAACAACGGAGTCAAAAGGACCGACGATTAACTTGTATCAGAGCAAATCTTGAGCCGTTTTGTGAACGAAAATAAAACTCGAAGCAGTCTCTTAATTATTTATTTTTTTAAGTTTTTGTGCCACAGTTGATCCTCAATTAATAAATACTTTTCAGTTTTCATAATTTTAGCCAGGGATCAGCCACTGTTAACTTCCCCCTTTTCCAGCCAAACTTCTTATTCATTCACGAAGTGAATCATTTGGAATATTGCTAAATAGTCATTTTAGACCCGCTGTGATTCCCTCATCCATTCTGTTCTCTGTATTTTTGACGATATCGTCAACACAGCGCGTTTTTGAAGGCTCTAGTGTTTTTGGACAAAACTTAGACGCTATTCTGTTTTATTCCAGTTCTACTGATTTCAAAACGTGTAGGTACATAGTAAATGATAAATGATATTTATTTTGCAAATAGGTTTTTACAAACACTTTTACAAGACAAAACACTTTTTTTTTATAACTAGATGAGGCCGGTGTTTCGTACCTGACTAAGTACTCTGAGTAGAAACATCCGAAACAAACTCAGAGGTCATCGTCTCTTTTAAAGTCCAAACATTAAATTGGTTAAATCATGCGAGGACCCTGCAGGTTTGTGTCTAAGATGGTCTTTTGAAGAAAGAACCATACAAATTTGAGTGGACCTGTCCAGTCAGTGCAAGCATTTGTCAGTTATCGTGAAGCTCGACTCATAACTCAAGGAGCTCAACCAACGACACGACGAACAATACCAAAGAAAGGACATTTGGGTAGGCCACATAAATAACTCAAACTGTCAGACTGTAAAAAGTGAACTAGACGAAAAAGAAAAAGTGTAGGTACTCGTATAAAATCTTGACCTATGCAAAACATCTGCACTTGTTTAGGTGTTAAACGCAAGCTCTAATCCTTTAACTAAAGTATTAACACACAAATCATAATATTGCCTTGAAACGCATGCATATTCAACGGTTGTTATGTCATCGATCGACAGAACTGGATATAAACTGTATTCTATTATAGTAAATCGATAGTAAATATAGTCATTATTGATAGTTTATTGTCAATGGACCGATACGAGTTTTAGGAATAAAATATATGCTCCAGGCACATGGTTCGACTGTCTTAAAAGGAAGCCGCGGCCGAGTAACTAAAATGGTGTTTTTTAGTCATTTGGAATCTGCTAGTCCGTTTGACTCCACCAAAGATTTCAATCATTTATTTTATTTTTATAATAATTATCCTGATAATTAACTGAAGCATACATCTTTTGGAAAAATATTCGTGATTCCTCTCGTATTATTTTCTTCGTATGGTAATATTTACTATCAAATGAGTCCTCACGCCCAGGCTGGAACAGAAAAGACAATATCCCTATAAGAAAAGATAATATAATAGTTTAGGCAGTGCCAGAACTCCGGCAGGCGTTTGTCCCTCAATGCCCCGTCAGAAGTTCTCGTCATCACGTATGCTAAGATTAAAATAACCCTCAAACAAAAACGTTAGGTCACTAAAACAAGATCAACTCAAGCTTGGGAACCTCACTAAGAAAATCCGTATCCGTGACGGAACCACTCGAGTGTGAACAGTGTGTTAAATGTAAAGAACCCTAAAAAAAGTTTAGTTTTGACATCATTTCACGTCGATCAACCGCCCGATGAATAACGCGGTCCGACGACGAAAGAAAAAAAAGAACCTCTATTCTGAATGCGACTCATTTTATGAATGAAATAAGATTTTTTTTCCTACGGAACCGCGACAAATACGTGCTTTCCTTTCTCGGCCGTCTGAGGCGACGTGCATTCATTTTCGATTAGTTTTTTAATTCCGTTTTGATCTATCACACTTTTTCTTGCAATGTGAAGTCAACCCTGTGGCTGCGGGTCTAGGGTACAAATTGGTTGGTTGGAAGCTTTTTTTATAAGCGCATGTCGTAGGTTTCTTTGAGAAGTAAGTCCGTCGCAGCGACCGCTTCAATGTAACGTTCTGTACACAGATGCGGTCTGAGTAACGAGAAATTATTTGTAGGGAGTGATTTATTAGTAGGATTAGAGATTTTGCGGGATACAGCATAAATGGAGAAGATCGAACGGAAGGCTATTTTGTAGGACTTGTATTCATGTATCGAGCTATGCATGGTGTAATAGGTTTTCATACAAATATTGTATGATTTAATACCTACTTGCAACCTGCCAGGTGTAATTTTACTTATTAGATGGATACTGTCCGTAAAGTTTATGTCGTACATCTTTTATGGATTGATTTAGTATCAATCGATAGGGAATGAAGTCTATTTATTTCACTTATATTACGTAAACGAACCATGCTGATTACGAATGTAAATTGACTTCGATACCCAAAATCAGTAACTGTCGTATTTGCAGTCTGTACTTTGATGAAAATACAAAAATATAATTTACATCTGTTTCGTTCTTGAATTTACTACAGACATGCATTTATTGTACGTCGCATCCTCCTCCATTATTTGTTACGAGCACTCCGCCCGCGACTTCGTCCGCGTGATTTTCGAACTTTGATTTTGTGTATTTTTACTCCCAGCCATTCTATAAGGAATACTTTTCGAAAATCTAAATCAATATTCAACAAAATTTCTATCTACTCGCAGTATCCCGTCTTGGGTGGTACCTACATTCTTAAAATAATCCCAATGAATATATTGGGATTCGTTGCTCTCAACCCCAAAACTACTCTTAAGGGGTTGAATTTCGCAAGATCTTCACTTAGTGAGAACCTATGTCTAAAGTAGAACCTCCTGTAAAATTTGAGACCTCTAACTATCAATACATCAATCTCGTTTTAACTATCACTTACGTCTTGAGACTCCTAGCACTTGTAGTAACAAAGTTTCATACAAACTATCAACCCCAAAAACAACCCCTTGGGGGTCGAATTTCGCAAAATCCCCTCTTTAGTATCACTTACGTCCAAAAATGAATCCAAATGTAAAAAATTAAGTCTCAAAACTATCAACCCCAAAAACAACCCCTTAGGGGTCGAGTTTTACAAAAAAATACCTTTTTGAGCATTTACGTCTTAAAATGAACTGGCATGCAAGATTTGAGACCCCTATCACTTGTAGTAACAAAGTTTCATACAAACTATTGACCCCAAAAACAAACCCCTCAGGGGTCGAATTTCGCCAAATCCCGTCATATTAAGCATCTACGTTCTAAAAAGATATCCCATGCAAAATTTGGAATTCCTAGCACCTGTAGTAGCAAAGTTTCATACAAACTATCAACCCCAAAAACGACCCCTTAGGGGCTGAATTAAGCAAAATCCGTTCTTAGTGCTCACCTACGGGGTATAAGGAAGGCTTATGCCGAATTTCAAGTTTCTGGGCCCAGCGGTTTGGGCTGTGCGTTGTCAGATCAGTCAGTCAGTTTTGAATTTTATATATATAGATTAACTCCATCGCTTTTCTCAAAACAATCAATAGAAAAATATTCAATTCAAACGCTTCTGAGTCATCCAATCAAAATGATTCAACACCTCATAACTACTGTACTTTCAATGAAATAAAAATAAAAACAAGATGGTGGTCAATATCCATGTGGTAAGACCGGAGGCATCCGGACGCAAAAACTGCCGGATTTCGTGGGAAGTCTATTACGAGATTACGAGGGCTATAGAGGGCTCTCGTAAACTACCGATGGTCCGATGGGCCGATGGTGTGATGGTCCGTTAGGCCATTGGCGCAGTTGCAGGGTTAGATAAAGATTGCAGATGCTTATGTTATTATAATTTTGAGACACTTTATGTAATTAGTGCTGGGAGAAAATGGCAATAGTTTATCTATGACGTCGAAAAAATCTGACTGAAATATTAAAAAAAAAAAAACATTTTGTTCAGCCGTATTCATTTTAATTCTCTAACCTGACATAGAGTCGTAGTTATCAGGCTCTCAGTACTTTTTTATTTCACATGGTGCTGTAGACAACTTTCCATTGTTCAATTTACGATTAAAGGGTTACAAAATGTGACTTGTGCGGTGGACCGATGGACCGACTCATAGCAGCAGCACGGTTAAGTAGGGTTTTTTGGTTATGCATATTTTACGTAAAAACTATTGTATGAAGAAATACGCTAAGAAAACATAACTGATGTTAAAAAAAGAAAACTAAGGTTTCTACATAAAAAAGCAATAAGTTTTTATTAAGTTTCGTTCGATTTTTAGGATGCTGACTGAAGCGTTAGTCTTTTTCAGAAAACATAGGTTTTTTATAAGTTTCATGTAAGTAGCTAAAAAGTTAGGTATAAAAACTTAAAATTACAATACGTTACAATTTGCTGTAACGTAACCAAACAATTTGTGACACTTTCAGTCAGGTCAACGCCCTCACGTAAACTAATATTTACCAAATAAATGGCTTGGTTTCACTTGCATACATACAACAATGCATACACAGAGATTGCACTGCAATTCATCAGAAACTATAATAGATCCATTATACAGGTTTTGAATAGATATTTTAGTCAAAGACCAGTTACCTACACTGATAAGTACTTTTTTGCATACGGTTTGAAAATGTGAGACAATTTCAATATTATTTTGCATGAAACTGATTCTCGTTGTGTCTTTTATATTTTTTTGAAGCTCTTCTTTGTATATGGATATCAATAACCTACTCTGTGCATATATAGTAATTATGACAGCCCACAATGTTGCCACTGGACACAGGCTTTCTCTCTGTTTGAGGAAATTAGCTGTAATAAACCATACGAGCCCAGAGCGGGGTGGTATATGTCATATGTCTTCGCATTTTTGGTTCCAGGACATGCCCGCTCTACGACTAATATGGTGTCTGTATTTGGTCCACTTCTTACTTTATGAATTTCAGAACTAAACTGATTGTGCATGTTATAATGTATGTCCATTTCCCCCATTTAGATGGAATTGTTTAAAGATTATAATTGAAAAATTAATAAAACTTTCAATTATATTCTTTTAACTAATATATTAATAAAGCAAACTAAAAAGCTGTATAGAAAAGTTTATTTGAAATGGTTCAAATCTTACAAATCAGTCAATAAATTGTCAGTCAATAAATGATTCCTTCTGAAGTAGTTGGATAAAAATGAGATCGAATAGAATCGAGATAGGATAGAATATAATGGCATAGTATCTAAACATGACAAAATGCCAAATCTAATCACAAAACATAAAATTTCAGTGTCATATAACGTATTCTGAGATCTCAAATCGCTTCACCCGTTCCGCATAACCACATTCGTCTGAAAAAGAAAGGAAAACTTACAATATTAAGCCTTTCACACCTTGCCCAACACATAACTGAAATACTTAATAGACCTGTAATCTTACGTAACTGATAATATAGACCTTTCACGCTATATCATTAAGGTTTTTAATCGTATAACATTGTCATCAATTCATCACATTATAGAATGCTTTTGTGATTCTGTTAAGGGGTCAACGAACCGTTACGTTGTAACTATTATTATCGAATCTAGAATTGTTATAAGTTCTATTTTTAGAATTAAGAATGTTCATGTTTCGTAACATTACATTTTCATTATCTGAAGACCTCTTGTAACAGGCACGCACGCCGCGATCGCGACGGTAAGACTAGAAGTAGAACTAGAAGAAGAGGAGTGGCTGGAGAGACGTCATCACGGGCGTCCTCGCCTTCCAGTTGACGTAGGTCCTCACTAGACAAGGATTGTTAGGGAGGTTCCTGTGTCTGATTGGGAAGGAAAAAATACTCCCTACTAGACGGAGGACGCGGTCGAGGGTCCAAGTGACCTGCAGACACTTGGACAGAGCACCGCCGTGTCCTCACACATAGTAGAACTGTAAAATCACCAAATTAATAAGGACACACAGTCAGTTAAAACTCATACTCCCTAAAATCCACGGTGTCCCTTCAATTGCCCTTTACCGTCCCGTAACCTCACATTGAAGTGAATATGTTATATGTTTTCTACTGAAAGTACAACCTTTTCAATAAAATCATCCCTGAAAGATAAAAAAAAGAGTTTCATACAAAATGGAATACTTACTTTTTCGTTGACAATGTTTGAAACACCTGATCTTTCAGGGTTTGTTTCGTAGTAAAAGTGTTTATAACTAAAAATACTTTCAACCCATGTAAGGTGTTAACGTTTTATAAATAACCCTGTATACATCAAACATCTCACATCTTACTACAACTACCATTTGCCACCGATACACTTCAAACTTTACTCCAACTACTCTGACCTCAATCCGTAACATCCCACAATAGTACCACTCTTTCCTCACCTACTATCAGTTCAACAACCAAGTGTGTCCGATTACTGACGACGCCATTACGTCTCGATCATTCGACTAGAACATTTTCTGATCGCCAGTTGCATTCCCCTACAGAAGTTAACTAGAACATAGGCGTCGGTAATTATAAGCGACAAAAAAGTCGTGGCGACTGATTGCTTTCACAAGATGCGACAATGGAGCATGAAATGAGCTTCGTCGAGCCACCGCGTTACGCATCGTTCGTGTGGAGGTACGACTGGTTTTCGTAGTATTGTCGATTGAAAAGTACGTGAAAAACGATCGAATCAGAATTTTGTGAATTTTCGGACAAAACTGTAAGAGGACTGTTTGCAAAAGATGCTATCTATAGGATCTTTGAAAGATAAGTCAGGAAAACTGACAGATATGCACTTATCTGCTTGTCGTTAATCTTTGGCCTAGGCTAGGAGGCTAGAAGGCTCTGTAGTGGACTAGAAAATTGATATAGGAATGCAATCAAAACACTGAATTTGATGTTGTAACCGTTTCAGATGTATAAAAGGCATTTGAAAAGTTTCCAAATGCTTTTTCTATATCTAAAACTATGTATTCGGCGTTGCGATATTAATTATTGCATTACCTAATCAATTTTTTAGTGCATAACAGAGTGCTATTTCTTATTTTCTTAGAATAAACATGCATAATTAATTAAAACTTGTGAAGATTTGACAGCCATTTGCGACGTTCCAGCTTTCAGAATACGCGCTCTTAAAGAACTCTCACTCATAATTATACAACCGACCGATCGCCAACAGTGAATCTTACAACTGTTTTTTTTTTCAACTGAAACTGAATTGCCATTAATACTACGAAACACTCCAATAATGGAATGTTTCGTAGTAGGGGCAACATTATCACAACAATTGTTAACCTAAAACGCTAACGCTCTTTCTAAACATACAACGAAATTAATTTCCTCAAGTTTTTGTAACGAACAAATCTCAATGGAACACACACTGTATTACAAACATAATGATAGTACACTCATCGACGCAGTGGTTGGTCAGATCGATAGTCAAACTTTAGTTATGGCTTCTTTTTATTTTTTTTATTTTTATAATTCTCTCTGATATCCTCTGTATTGAAAAATGATAAGTAACTAAATCTATATAGGTTAAAAGAAAATGGAAAAAAAAAAAAAAAATCGCCTTATATGTATATGTTACCGGCCAACCCGTTTTCAGACACAACTAGTTGGGCCTAGGCTAAACTAGTTTTTTGCAAAGGCTCGGGGGGATGGCGGGGTCTGAAAGACCCCGCCATCCCTCTTCGGTGGTTCTTTTTTTTTTAAAACCACCCATTTAGTAGGAAATCCGAAAAGCGGGACCTCTGTCGAAACTATTTAGCCTGGCAAACTAGTTTGTCCCTGAATCGGGTTGGCCGTAACATTATATGGTAGGCAACAAATTCAGATCACTACAGTTAGGACGATCTATCAATATTTAGTTTAACTTTACTTATGTTAATCGACCATTTTAATGAACAATTTTTTTTTTGATTGTGGATCGTTTAAATATACATATGGAAAAAGTGATCAAACAGAGAAACAAATCTGATGTCATTTGATTTCACCAACATCCAGTCTAAAACAGCTGTACTTGAGGCCCTAGCATGAATTTAACTTATTTGGCCGCACAGCGTACTTGAAACTTATGTGAGGACATAATATGACAGAAATTGTATAGAAAATGGAAAAGCGCCGCTAGTATACGAACGAAGAACTATTTTTTTAATGAAATTAACTTCAAAATTCCTCGTTTACAAATAAATACATAAAAACTCTTGATAAGGCCACTGCCAGAACATTTTTTTTTTACATGCTTTGATTTAATGGTCGCGGGACTTATCAAATTACCGTAACCATGGAATGTAAAGGGTTATTGAAGGACATCGTGGATTTTAGTCAGTACGAGTCTGACAGTCCCTCTCGCCCTGTTGGCGGGAGGACTCATTTGATGATTTTACCACGAAAAAAAAAAAACTTTGATTTAAGAATCATTCCTCTTCAGGTAAATCAAAACAGTACCTAGTACTTTAGTACCAACATACACACGACTACCTATACCCTACAAAACACGCAACACAAGGCCTAAAGGGACATTTGCGTATTCGAACGGTGAGTGAAACTGGCATAAATGTACAACTGATTATATGTGAATGGCTCAATCAAGGCTCTCGTTGCACAAGGCGTTATGTCGATATGTTTTGACGTGTCCAAGTCCGTTGGTCGCCAGTTATACGTTAGTCAATTGCTACAATTATGCCGAGAAGTGTGTCAAGTGGTAACTGAAAGGGAGAGTGGGGGTGAATGGAACAAAATGTGTGCTTGTAAACAATGTGACGTTTTTAAGAGGTTTGTTTGATAATTATTGTGGGAGGAGTATGTTAAAGGATTTTTTAATTTGGTAATTATGAGTTTGGATAAGATTGAAATTAATTATTTTTAAACGCATAAACGCATGCGATGCGCATCGTAAAGATGGTTTTTGAGGAAAGAAAAATTTCAGATTGCAAGTGGGATTCGCACCCGCGTCTTCTGGATAGGTACTCCAGACGCCTTAACCAACTAGGCCGTTGCAATCCACACTTGCAAGCCGAAATTCTCTATTACTCGTTTGAACGCTTTACGGTTCTTTCCTCAAAAATCATCTTTACGATGCCTTCTAATTGAAATCACTCTTTCTGAGGCTTCATCTTTGCTTTTGGGCCAGAGGGCAAAGAGCTAACCTATTTTTTTTAATATCCATCGAATTAAAACACTGTAAGTCACTAAAAATTATAAAACATTTTGGTCATGCCGTACTAACAGCTTTCTATCTACAAAAATATCACTTCCTCTCCTAAACAATAGTTCCATTCCACCCCACTCTCCCCCCTCTAGTAGCAAATTCCGCCCTAAGCCGACGCACATGTCCATTGCCTATCATTACAAAAGTATAAGCTCATTACAAGATTATATATAATTCTGCACATATGTTGTATAATGTGGATATAAGGCCTACTTTTAGAAGAGAAGCAATTAGTAGGTAACTGGGAATTAAAAGATTTCTAATTGTTATGAAAGTTGTTTGAGTAATTGAGTGTGTGGAATAGTAATTATTGTTTGTATTTCTCTGTTTTATAGACTCTGATAGTTTTATTTTGTCTTAAAATGGATCTTGTGGTCTTTGAAATTTCCGAATACCGTATTATTTACGTATACGTGGTGTTTGTAAGAATGATTTAGCTGGAATTCATATTTTACTCAATAAAGGTGACACCGAAATGGCACCGTAGTGGATGCTTCAATATTTTTGGCAGGTGACATTAAAAGGATCCTTTATTATTCAAAATTATCATGCTACGTATGGCACCTATGATAGATCGTAGGTACTAGTGCTGGCAAGTTTGTTTTTTGGTATACAATGTTTTTTTTTTCAAAGTTCCAGCACACCTATAAATCTTAGACTTAATCTTCTCATTGTAAAATCAAACTTAAAACCGTTTACGTAAAATACAAATCTCTGCTTTATCAGTAAAATTACACATCATCCTTATCACCCATCTGGAACATCCACGCGACCATTACATCGATCCGAACAAGGTAACCGATTCATAAACGATCGACGATCGACTCCTGCGCAACCGTTGTTTGTCAACCAGTCGCGAGTTGTTGACAAATTGACACGTTCTACTTGACACATTGTCATGATGTCTAGATTTAGAGGTTTTATTGTAAAGTATGTTTTATATTTTTAGGTTAAAGTCTAGATTTCAATGTTAAAGTTTTTGTAGGCATTGGTTGATTTTGATTGGTGATCATAGATGGCGTTAGGTGGTGTCAACTACGTAGTTTGTTGAACTAAGTAGCGGTGTATTTTAGTGGTTTCATTATTTTGTAGGAAACATTTTCAAGGCGAAGTTGTGAAATGTACAAGGATCTTTTTCTCTAAAACAACAAACACAATCAATCATTATACATTACATACACAGTTTTACCTCTGTAAGCCCCGAAAGATTAGGAAAAACTAATAAAACAAAGCTTTCATTAATTCAGGTAAATATTATCATGGAGAAATTTTTTCATTATTTGACCATAGTTTCCTATTTTATAGGTTGTTTTCTAAGTACCTACAGAACCCTTCCTTCTGCAAGGTCCGACACGCAAAAATGGGTTAACTCTTGGCCTCAACCTAGCCTAGATACAAAGTTATGGCCTAATATGAAGCGAGCATACAAAGAAGGAAATGAAACTCATGCGCACCAACTGATCACAGTAAAAAACTGTTTACAGGAGCGACAGGATGGTGGTCAGGAAGTAGGAGCTTTCCACTCCATTAGGATCTCTCAAGCGTCACTGGAGGTTAAACCTGTGGTGCCGATACCCGGGTCTGACCGCTATGAGGTGGATCTCACCGAACGACGATATATTACTAGACTCTTAGTAACAGTCGACCGACGTCTGTCAACACATTAGGCAAAAAAGTCTTATATCCGTCTTATTTCGACCACTCCTGTGAGCCGTAAACATACATTGAGACAGAACAGACCTTGAGTTAGCCAATCACAACGCAGTACCCCGTCCCCCTCGATTACGTAGTACCTCAGCGAGTTGACAAAATAGTTTTTGTTCCTTAGATCGTGCATGCGGAGTCTAGTAATATATCGTCGTTGATCTCACCCTAGCTGTTCGATCAGATTATGTCTGGCCAGAGTTGTAGCAGGCAATCTTGAAATTATCTCTTTCTCTTTTTAAACCTAAAAAGAATATTGTGACGAACATCAGGAAGACCATTCTTCATTTAACATGAAAACTGCATAACATATTACAATAGACCACCAAACAATAAACGAAAGCAAAAATAAAACTTTCCATTCATTTAGAACAACATTTTTTACATAAAAATCCCATCTATTCATCGCATTATAAAACTATTGATATTCCTAAACGATTCAGTTTTCTTACAAAAATTTCTAATTCGTGACAAAATGCAATTTCGAAACATCGAATAGAAAAAATAATACCAGTCAAATACTGGCCTAATATAAAATTCATTTTCGGATGGAAAAACTTAATCTCAAATTCGTCGCGAATTTCGCAATCGATATTGTATTTCGATGCAAAAAAATCGAGAATCGTTACTCATAATCGCTCATTACAAAAGAGGGTTTCACTTCCACGAGCGTCACGTCTCACGATCAATTGGAAATAATATTGTCACAGATTTAGTGACGAACTGGATGAGATACTTCGAGGTCAGTCAATTTAATTGTCCAAATGTCCAAGTATCACGCTGATGACTTCTGCCCTGCTATCATCATCATGTTATCGTGGTATTCAATTCGGCGAAATAGTGTGTCAACGATTCACAAGTCTCCGTCACAAGACAAGACATGTCATATTATGTCATCCGTCGTGCATAAAAACACCCCAAAACAAAAACTATGTTGCCCCAGCGTTGAAAATACATTTTGGTATTCACTAAACTATAGTGACGTCTGTCAGTAGCCTAGTGAAGGTTTATCTCGAAAAAAATCTGGTCCAAATAGCTATTTTAAAGAATAGTTAATCAGGATTGAATTGAGGCACAGTGCAGTCCACATTACAAAAAATCTACTCAGACAGCGATTTTTGGTCATAAATGGAAGGACATAGGTGTCACTTATGTCAACTGTCACTCACTCTCACTACGAGAAGCGGAAAGTGGTTCCAACACACGAAGAGTAGTGAAATGCTGAGCCAATATAGTTATAAAATCAGCACCTTGAAAGGTATTGGAAACCATATCAGTATTAGTCGCTTAACAAAAAAAAACACTGACCCTGACTGACTTACCACAATAAAGATAAACGTTTGTTGAACACCTGTCTAAAAAAACTGTCAACGTCAAAACGACATTACACGTTTTATCTTTTATGGTAAGTAATAGGTAATTCTAAACAAATTTCACTTGCCACTTCCATTGAATCACTAAAACAAAGTCCTTCTCAGTCCAATAGTCAGAATCGTGTTCCGACTACCGTTTTGTTATTGTTCAATATGTTTTCCAATAATCCAGTTATAGATTACCGGAGGTAGAAAGCCGTGATTCGCACGGTTACGTAGAAAGCGGTTCGAGTGCGTGTTGGACCCTTAAATTACTCCACAGTGATATCTGTGTAACACGCCATTGATTTTGACGTTAATTTCCTATAGAATGACGTGCTATGCAGTTTGGCGTAGGTGTTAGTCGTTGGAAAAATATATGAAGTCGTCCCGGTGGGAGATAGAAATCCCGATAAAAGATTTCTGTTTGCTTGTTGTTCTGGTTTTTTCTATATTTGCATAGATAAGTACTTTTAAATGAATGAAGTAGATGTGAATTTTTTTTTTATCGTGGTGAAATCCTATCCAAGTAATTCCTGAGCTCATGGTAGACTCGTACTGACTAAAATCCACAGTGATCTTTCAATGGCCTTTTACGTTCCAGGGTGACAGTTACCTGATGAGACAATCCAGACCCCAGCGTCTTTCTAACAGACGCGATTGAAGTGGACCGGAATCGTAATTTAGGTTCAATCTTCTATCTTGTGCTCCCAAAAAAGAAAGAATTTCAGTGTTTTTTCGAAATAACATCACGTCTAACAAATAATATCTGCGCATGGGCACTTATGAGACGCTTTTGTTTGGAAAACACGCCCCTGTTCTCGCCATATTTCATCATCATCTGCCTAGCCTTTTCCGCTATGGAGGCTCGACTGCCTATCAAACCTCCTCAACCCAGTTACTGGGTAGCACGGCTTTACGTGCTTTCAGAGGCACGGAAGAAACTCGTTATAAAATACGGTCACCCATCCACAGCCTGTGCGGCCGTAATTGTTTAGCCACGAACTCCTCCGAATCATTGGATGAGTTCTGTCTCAATAGTTACTGGATGAAATATAACCCCCAGTTACTGAAAGTGGGTTAACGAAATGTAGCAAAAAGATCGCATCAACAAAAATTGGGCACATTTTCATTCAAATTAAATTACCGCTTGCCTTACGAAATACTCATTATTGTTATGTTACAAAATGGCGGTGTCGCATCTAATCGGTTTTAGGCAAAAACTTGAAAATCTCGTAATCTAGTCCCGTTTAGCAAAATAGGTTTACGAAATTGCAAATTATATGGTCAAAGTGAAGTGATGTGATTATTTTGTTATGCTTCGTTTGATTTTGTTGCAACGGTGATTTTCATTTTGTAGATACGATTATTTTGATTTATTCATAGATACTATGCAGATCAATTAGGAAGGGAAGTTTGTTGACGCCATATTGTGACGTAATGCACGCTTTTAGCACTATTAGGCTTGTAAGTAGACAGATTCGTATGAAGAAGATTAACTAGATAATATAGGAATGTTAATAAAATAAATTTGCACAATGTATTTAATTGCTAAACAGTTTATTAGTCATAAACACTTTACGCTTTTTAGCATTGAGGTTATCATGGCTGCAGTGTTTCGGTTGAAAATATATCTGATGGTAGCAGTGTTAATCCTGTTCGCAATTATATTTTCTTTCTATAACAAAAACCTATACTTACAATTTGCGACTTAAGACCATTACATTAAGGTACTCGTTCACCAAAATATCGATCGCTCTTCCATATTCTCGTATCCACAGAAAATCATCCAACATTCGTAAAGGTATTGCCACACATTTCAACAGATATAATTTCAAGCATGCCATATGTTTGGCATGCAGATTGGACATAATCGTAGATCACACGACATAGACCACAGCAAACGGCTCATTACTGAGGAGATTGCAGACAACACTCACGGGTTATTCTCAATTCTTACTGCAATTTGGCGAAAAAGTTTCTGATCAGTAGGTGACTTCGGAAATCAATATAAATATAAGACAGTAATATAATAATAAGCTTTTTTTTACTTTTTTATGTGTACTGCGACCACCTCCTTATGTCAGTAAGACCTTGGGAGTTATAGGGTTGGGAGGGGAACTAATCTCTTCGGACGAAGCAACTCGTATTATTTGTATAGAACTTCACTTCAGGTAAGTTCGTTTAAACTTAGTATTTTTTTTTAAGTATACTTATACTCTAAAAGAAGCAACTGATTTTACATAACACCTAGCTAACAACGTGTTGAGGAAAGTTTTTAGTATGATTGTGAATGGCTTTAAGTGTAGAGGATAATCAAAATTCCCAAAGCTGATGGTATGACCAGCTATGCTATTCTCTAAAGGACTTTTAGGTAGCATGCTACGTCGTCGAACTCGTCGTCTAGACAGTTTGAGATAGATGGTCGCGACACGTTGCTGTCAGTAGCTTAGTGAATACAAAGCTGTAGTTACGACGCTGGAGCAAAGTTGCACATAAAGCTGAATCCTTAGAGAATAAAGATGGTAGAGGAACACGTGCTGCGAAAACGCCAAATTAACAAAGGCAGAAGACCATACATACCTCGTTTTTAAGTTTTAAAAATAAAACTGACTACTAGTACGTTCCAAATCATTGAACTAGAATTGGTAACATAGTAGATGCATTATCACTTACAAACTTTATTCAGTTACTTACATACTTTCAATTAAAAAAAAAACACCTTAAAAGAACTCATAATTTGATACTTCCAAAACACATCACATCAAACCGGTTTGTCACTAAACGTCTCATCAAATTCAATTTAACGCTAACACACCACATACACGCGTGCCCCGTAATTTATATGAATCTCGTGTGATTTGTGACTAATACGCCATTTTGTAGTTAGATATAAATCAAAATGGCCGCAGGCTATTCGAATACAGAACGGCGGATTGATTTCTTTGGAATCACAGCTTCTTTTATTTATCGTTAATAGATTATTTTGATTTGTTGTGTATTGTTTATTGATATGATAGGTTTTTAATATTGTTTTAGTAGCATTGAAAAGATAAAACAATGTCGCTAGGTGTAATTTATATATATAACAAGATTTTACAAGATTACACTGATATTTTTCAGAAATCGTTACATAGAAATATCTTTGTTGAATTGAATCATACTTTGTTTTGTTATTGTTTGTAAAAATCGTTTAAAACAACGACAATGATTCCAAAATTATTTCAAAATCATACATTCACATCACATTTTTTCATTTCTTTATTCTAATTTAACCGAAATTTTCTTTCTGCTAAACAATCACCATGCAAAAGTACTAGGCTTCCATAAAAATAAAGAAGCCAAACATTCACACCAAATCTCAAAACTCAATTTCAAATTCAGAATAACCCTCCAACCGCAAAGGCATTTCGTATTTCAACCTCAACTAATAATTACAACAACACATGACTACCAAGTTCCGCAACCATGTGAATGGGAGCCACTGTCCCATCATTATCGTATAAATCAGTACCGATTCAACCGGTAATTGCATCGGTATCGATAGTTATATCGATACTATCTCGGAACTAGTAAATTAAAGTTTGCGCTCAATATAATTTTCATGTGAAATGTGTGACGTACAATAAATTATATGGTACTAGCTTATGCCCGCGACTTTGTAGGCGCTCAATTTAGAATCATGTATCTATATTAATAGAGCCTTTAATCATATTTTTCCAAAGACACAAACAGCCAGTTTTTTTTCATTTCCTCTAAAAAATATTAGTTTTTCTGTAATGTCTATACTGTAATAAAGAGTAGGAAGATTTTTTTTTAACCTACTGAACCGATTTTGAAAATTCTTTCACGAGTTACAGTTACATTATCCTTAAGTCATCTACGCTTGGCAGACGATCACCGGCCACCGTAGGCGCGGGCATGCGGACAGCGAGTAAAGGGCAACTCGCTGTCCGACTTTGTCGTGTTCCACCACGATAAAAAAAAGTCATCGACGCTATATTTTTTTAATTTTCTAATTGTACCTGAAGCCAGGTCAGATCAATACAGACATCGGCCTTTTACAATTTTATTTTATGTATAGATTAGAAAATACTGTGTGTTATAAATCTTATGGCTAGTAATGTATGGGGATATTCATAGAGGTGATCCTATAGGTATCAATTGGATGTAACAGCTTCTGATATAAACTGTTCTCCTGGTACCAGTTGGATGAGTTTAGAGTGTAATAAAAGTTAACTGGTTTTTGCTATTGGATGTGACGTATTTTTATGTCTTTTGAAATTAATGTATTGAAAGGTTCTTTAGTGCTTTGTGGTTTTAGAATTGTAATGAAAAAAATGTTAAGAATTAATGTGTGATGCTTTTAAATACAAAATTGTATGAACGTTGACGACAGGAACATTGTTTGACTACTATAAATTTTGAATACATTTTATTATCTTTTGTGAGCGGTTCTGCTCACTTTTAGATCATAAACGGAACGTAATACTGGGATTAACTATATTCTGTGTGTTATTCCACTCTATTATCTAAATTTTAACTGAATTTCATCAAGATTCTGCATCAATCTATTTAAAAGGCGGTAATTTTTCGTTTTTCGTGCGATGCCTAATCTGGAGCTTAAATCATTTGGACTTTTTCATGCATTCAGGGAACAGATAGACAAATCCACTATAGTTTCAAAACGACAAAAAGCTTCAGAAAACCTAGTATCAATAAATAACCACGATTTACGCTCAAAAAACAACGCAACGAAAAATCGCAACAACATCACAAACCGCCCGATTACACCACGCAAACATAACAGTGTTTACCCATGATCCGTTTAACTCAAAGTTTATGTTAAAAACACGCCCTGAGCGCACTATCAGCCGCTTTAAATCATCGGCGGTAAGACAGACAGCCACCCATAATTGTAGCCGTAGGCAACCCGATGACACATTCCATCAAACCGACCGTTCAGGAACTTTTCTCTAACGGTGGCACTGGTTTTTAATCGTAGTTTAAGTCCCCATGCATCCCCTGTCAATATGTCATTGTGGCTTGTAAATCGAGTTCTCGAGAAAATTGCTCTAATACTGTTTAACGTATGCAAAGGGAACATCCCTGGGGGCATGGAATCGATTATGATCGATTAGAAGTGTTTACGTGCGTTTCGCGTGTGTTTCTTCTTGGATAGTTTATACAGGAGTTCAATAGCTTTTGATCTTATAGTAAGGATTTTTGCTCAAACGCATACTTATCTTATCTCTTCAAAATTCGTCGACAGGCTTCGTTTAAGTAAGCTCGCGGAATCGTCGACTTTGTCTCTGTCACCTTTGACCTAGAGTAGAGTCAAGAGCAAATACGTCTGGAATAAAAAAATGTACCTTTCCAGTAGATTTTTGTGAGACAACCCCTAAAAGTCAAAAGTTGCCAGATTAAACTGAATTCAATACTAATGCTAATAAACAAGAATCAATAAATGCAACCAAACGTAAAAATGTAAAATAATTATCATAAATTCACTTACTTTTCAATCAAGTTTATTACACTTACATCCATAATTAGGTACAATTTACACGACCAACATGAGTCACGTTTCTGCCCGGGCCAAAAATTTTATCTTTTATTACTTTTTCCAATTTGGTTTTCAAAAAGAATATAATAAAAGCATATTTCATTTTAGACACACATAAACACAACAACAAAAATTATAAAAATTAAAAAATGGCGAGCAACACCAAAAGGGTTACCAACTAAAAGAGCCAAGCCTAGCATAAAGCTTAGGTACGACATATATGTCGTACCAATATAAATCATAAGTCGATGTCACGTGATAATCGCCTATTTGAACCGACCATTACAAGTCGCAGTAATTACACATGTAGGGTAGTATTTAATATGAAATTACAGGCTGGCTTGATTTAGTATAGGATGTAGGTCTTGTTATATATTACATGACATGCATGTAAATAGGTTTTTAAAGACTTTGTAAACTCATATATTGAATATTATCGTTGCCATTTTCTTTGAGGATGTGGGTAATGAGGTGTTGGTCGTCCGGCGGCAAAATGTATTGATAACATTGCAATCGCAAGTAAAAACTGGATGAGGCTGAAGGCCACGAGTCTGGAAATTAACAAAAGTAAGATGGGACCTGATTTTAGCAGTTGGCAAAGTCAAGGTGTGGATAAGCGAAGATCTACCAACACAGTATCACTTTTACAGTAGTTGCGATGGGAAACCCACACCAAAAGCTCCAGGCTGCGGCTCAGCGATCCCTGGTGGTAAAAGTCATAACCAGGGCCACCTGGGAATGATATGAAGATTCGATTCGGGCTCGCGGATCGAGGCCGTCCGATCGGACGTTCTTTAGCGCCAAACTTGTATTCCGTCGGTGCGGAGTTCCTTCGCGGTGAATTTGCATCATCTTACCCCTTATCTTTACACTGGGCACGGCTTAAGGCAGTCGACTATTGGACATAAGCCTCTCCAATCGCACCTAATTTTACTCGATCACTAGCTACTCTCATCCAGCTGTTGATGACCACCTTGCGAAGGTCGTTGCTCAACCTTGCCTTAGTTGCCTTAACCCCGACAGTTTAACCTGTGGATACAGAGTATTTAAACACGGGATTACACATTGGACATTTTTTTCCTGACAATGACCTATCTCTTCACCACGTTTGTATTTTCCCTACAGTTATAACCTGGGGTTTTCAAGTAACAGGTTACTGCTAGGCAAGCGTGCTTCAGTATCGATCACATCTTCGCTTACCGATGATAATTATTATAAATGAATAGATACGTTACCTACACGTCATTCTATCTTCAAAAACGGCACACTTATAACTAAATTTTGCAATAAGCACACTCAACATCTACATCACGATTGCCCGCTAAAAGTAGTAATGGGGCCCCAATCGCAAGTGAAAAAGAGACAAATTAGTCAAAGTTTGTCAATTGACCACATTTGAGCGCGTATAACGTATCTACACCTTTTTAATTATAATATCATTGTCGCATACCATCAAGCATGATAACGCGAACCTATCACTAATAAAAAAAAGGCTAAAATAATCTAGAAAATAATAAATCTATATCACCGATTATCGATTTGAAACGAAACTAAAAGTGGCTGGAACTCGTGACACAGTTACAAGCCATGGTTAGTATAAACACACGTATGTCAGACATTCCACGGCATAATGAGTACATTCGTAATAAGCATGGCGGTGGTTATGTCGCTCAGTTAAGGCACTGTTTGAGAGTAAGAGTTGTGTTTAAGTAGAATGGCTACATTAAGCTAAATAAAGCTAGAATAGCTTTTTAACGAGAGCAGAATTCGAAAATCGATTTCTTTTTTGTTTTTTTTTATGCCGTACCTAATGATGACAATGAGGACTAATCTTGACAGTTCAAAAAATATCCGCTTGAGCAGCGCCACTGCCTCTGGAGACCTGTCAAACTATCAAACTTCGCAATGAGGACTAATCTGAGCAGTTCCAAAAATGTCCGCTTGGGCAGCGCCACTGCCTCTAGAGACGTGTCAAACTATCAAACTTCGCAATGAGGACTAACCTGAGCAGTTCCAAAAATGTCCGCTTGGGCAGCGCCATTGCCTCTGGAGACCTGTCAAACTATCAAACTTCGCAATGAGGACTGATCTGAGCAGTTCCAAAAATGTCCGCTTGGGCAGCGCCACTGCCTTTGGAGACCTGTCAAACTATCATTTGGAACTGCTTAGATTAGTCTTCATTGCATCTTTGAGGGTGAGCCGGCCCCTTTTAAGGAAGTAGGGAAGAAAGCTGTGTCGACAGCGAAAATGAAAATATTTTAGATGAAATGTGTTAATTTTGCTTTTTGACATAATGATTTTCCTGTTAAGTGTGTCTTGTCTATGAAAAAGGGTGTCTTATCTATAAAAACATTTTTTTTTGGATCTCTAATCGATTCATTTTTCCTCCTACGTGATACGGACTAGGCTGTATTTATCATCAAAATCACATCTAGTTTGTAAGAATTGGCAAAACTTATAGCTATAAAACAAACATAATACCACCTAATTGAATGCGTCTTAGCCTTAAGCACATTTAACAAACCCGTACAATTACATTACAATGTAAGTAACATGTCAACAGTAGTATATTAAGACAAAATGGTGATTATGAAACATTACAAACAAACGGTTTTATGATTGATTGCAGCGAAGTGTGGCGAATAAAAACGAAAGTCTATATTGAATATTCTTGGTTTAGTGAACAGACTTTCGGATTTATTAGTGTTTATATTACCACAAATCTTTTTATAGATACGAGTAGATTCGCATTTTACTATCTCGCCTGATGGTAAACGAAGATGTAAGTAGCTGACAGTAAAGCATGGCTCTTACCTAGAAGTGACCTATTCACTCATGACTTAAAAATTCCAAGGTTGTAGTTACCAAGAATCAATCTGGTCGTGGGTTTTATTCTATCACCGTGACCCCGAAACATAAAGGGCTATTGAAGGACACCGTGGATTTTAGTCAGTACAAGTCTGACAGTAAGGGGTAGGAGGACTCATTTGATAAGTTTTCCACGCAAACTAAAGACCTTTTTATGTTTAGGCAGTAAATACAACTTTCTTAATACCCTCGAAAAGAACGTGAATATTTTGCAGGGACCTGACCCTGCAACTATTTCAGGCGATTCCTATATTTCTGGGTAATGTGGTAGGTACCCCTTAGAAAGACAAGTTGGCAGATTTCGAGCCGCCAACTAACCGTACCGACTGTCCATGTTTTTCTAATGCCAGCTGGGACCGAAGCTGAGTTAGTGCGTTTTCGAAACATGCAAGAAAATCGGTATGTAATGATGGTCACCCATCTACAGACAGATATAAACAGGCGTGGCTTAACCTTCGGGTCGAAGGTCATTAATTTTTGACGACCTAAAAACTAGACCACCTGCAAATATAACTTACAATGTCATCATATGTATTATTATATGTTCCACTTTGTGCTCGGAGTTTGACGGAAAAGTTGGGATAGGGGTCACTGGAGAGCACATGAAGGGCATAGCAAAGCTCTCAACCACTAAAAAAGCCAGAGGCCCCAGTCTCTGAACCGGGCCCCCACGCCGCTAAAGCTCGAGCTAACTGCTCCGATCCGCAGGCGGACGCGCCTTTCCCCGGTGGGGTCCCCTCTGGTTTGTCTCTCCCTCTGAGCCTGGCCGGCATGAGGTGCACAAAGTGGCCTCTACCGCGGCCCAGAGATCATTGAGACACACAAGCCCCACCACGACGACAACGTGGGGAACGTTGGTGGGACGATTGCAGTCGCTGTGGCCGAAATCGGCTAGATGACATCATCATCATTTATTAGCCACGAGCTTCTTGAAGAAATAAGCGTCTCTTCATACCACTTTTATACTGTTTGAAACTGGAATACAGCAATGTTGTCAATAGAAATAGTTCGCACGTAATAACTTTACATTACTTCCTTGCGATAATTCAATCACAGGAAGCTAAACAACCTAACTACAAGAGATAATGTAAATGAAAGTCTCAAGCAATGTCCGAAGTCGTTAAAGGCTACAATAACTTGTCGCTCGCAAAGTAATATGTAAATCTTATGCACATTCTATTTCTGTTATTAGCCAAACAAATATGTGCAGTATTGACACTAGACTCATTTAAACTTTTTGCCTTAAAAATATAAATCAAATGACTCTTCTTGCTCTAGGAGGAATGGAAGAGGCTGTCAGACTCGTGCGTCTTAAATCCACGGTGTTTCTTCTATTTAAGGATACTTTGGAACGTTATAGCAATCGCGTAACGTTCCAAAGTGTCACGGTAAAGCTGGACGTTTTTTATGCCTTTTTGGCTATCTAGGCCGTAGGGCTTAACTGCTGATAGGTGTTTGGGGCGCGCGTGCCCTCGATCCCCCTATGTTCCATAATCGGACGTCGAGCTACTCATTACTAACCGTCCGCATTCTTGCAACGCCCTATTCTACGAGACAGAAACTACAGAAAACTACATGCTACGATCTTTACCATGCTCCTTTGCCTTTTCCATTTTCAAACATTTATGCTCTTCAGCAGCGCTATTTTCTAAAGAAATAGCATTGTGTGAAGCGCTACTCCGGCTTTGTAACTACAGTTTGGTATTCATTACGCTACAATCAGCCACATATCACGACATTTTTCCAAGGCTCTTTGTTCATCGATAACTTCTTCGTAGCGTACTACAGCCGAGAAACCGTCTTTTTAAGAATAAGATAACTAGTAATAGAAGTACGCCATATACATATAACACACGTACTATCTAAATTTAAAATCAATCCAAAACACTAAACAAACGTAATTACGTGAAATACGATATCGATATTAAATTAACAGTTTAATGATACAATTGTATTGAATCAGTTATATCGAGAGCCGTTACACATATATCAACCTGTCAAATACCGGACCAATTGCTGTGTTTAAAACGCAAAGGTGCGTTCAAACGTGTCCCCCACTTGCGCGAATTCCTCTGAACATTTCGCAACTACTGAGCGGCTATCCAACTCCGCCCTAAGATACCCACCTATTACACCGTTCGCTACCGAACAACCTTGACTATTATTTAGAGCACTGACCATTAACCAGACCGCGTAAGCATAGATACGGAGTCACCAGAGGCTGATATCTTGTCGACAGCACGAATTACATTAGCGAATTATCCTATTTTCCGTTCGGGAGCCCGGAGCGAACGGCTAACAAGCCAGCCTCATGACGTAGAAAGCGCTCCCATATTTCCTAGGCTAATAAAACCGATGATAGTCTTGGGGTGTTCTAAAAAACGAGCGCTATATCAAACGCGTGCTCGAGGTAAACTAGCTCAGTATAAATTCTAATAAGCGTTTATTCTATGCGCCTCCCGAGGCAACAATGCTCTTAATCTCGACTATTATAGCTTGGAAGTTTTAAAATCCAAGCGGTAGTTGCTTACACTTAATATTTAGTTGCCTCCTACGCTCGGCCGGGTAATAAATTGCTCGGGATTGATGCCTCGCCGCCATCTTTTTAAGCTTCCGTATGTTTTAAAAATGGAATAGTGTTCGATCAGTCACGGTCCATAGATAATTCATATGCACGATGGGACATGAAATAAATCTTCTTTACTTTGGATCTCTTTGGTTTCATTTTTAAATCGTGTCTTGTGATTAGATTGGCGTGGCATTTGCTGATAACGTTTGACGTTTACGAAAGAGTTTTTACTTAGTCGCGTAAGGTGCAGTGTTAATGGATGCAATTAAATGTTCTTATCTTTGTGTGGTGTATGGTTACCGTTTTAAGTGAAAGTCTTTAATCATTAATAGCTGGTTTGGATGGTGTAGAAGCTAACGCGATGTTTCTTGCCCTGCTTTTATGTGAATCAGTGCTCGCATGTGAGAAATATTTAAAAAGCATTTTGAAAGTTTCTTTTTTTGCAGAATAGGAACATCGTGTTTTTAACTAAGCACAAATCTAGCCATTTTTGACGTTAAAAATGGTCATACTGTAGCCTCAACTATTAAACCTACTGGCCGAATCGTAGTGGCAGAATAGATTCAAAGATACAAGACCATCAAATCTGTAGATCATCCATGCCAGAGAAAACTTTTTACTAAATAATCACAGCCTTATAGGCCAACCTTCTAGGTTAAGCCGCGCTTGCCTAGGTTGGTCTGTGGATGGCGACCATCTGTCATCAGTCTTACCATGGGGTATCGTATTACGCAGTAACTAGGTTGTGGAGTTCCGATAGGCAGTCGCTCCATGTAAAATACAGATATCCAGCTGCATATGGTTCGACTGGAAGCCGACCCCAATATAGTTGGGAAAAGGCTAGACAGATGATAGATGTTTGCATGTGTGGGTGATTGTTTCACAATCACGTCAGAACGGCTTCCTGATATGCCTGGAATTTTAACAGGCCAGTAACGGAGGCCTAATTACGAACCTCTTCGAACAATATACTCGTTTCAATAAACGTTCTCACACATACGGAGAGCGTAACATAATGACGGCAGTAAGGAAGTACGAACACCTGTTCAACAATATAGTGTAAGTACCATTTCATATAGAATGGACTCTGGTGTAAGAAGAATGGATATGACGTTATAGTAGTGTGCTAATGCTGATCCCCGACGGCAATATTTAGCTTCTCGTTTTCTGGCTAGTGCGTTTCTTGCCCATTCTTCTCCATACAAACTTACCCTTGCGAACTGGTGTAAAATCAATCCCATTCCATCCCATTTCCTACAATTTTAATATTTGATGTTCAAAAGTGCCACTTCGATGGTTTGATTATAAATGATTCGAATTCGACATATATTCAGTTGCGCTTAACCAAATATAAACATCTTCATCATTCGTCGTTTCATCACTCGGACTCATGTGACTAAGAGAGTGATGAGTATGAATGTTGATGAATGGAGATGTAAAGGGAGGCCCAAGAAAAGATTGATGGATTGTATAAGTTATGATATGAATGAAAAAGATACTATGACGTCTGATAGGGGAAGAAAAAACGTGTTGCGCTGACCTCAAGTAAAATGGGGTAATTGCAGGAAAATAATGATGATGATCATCACCCGGAAAACGTCCGCTGGCTTCACCTTTAGACCACCACGACGAATGACAATTCGCCACTTGCATTCTGGGTAACACCTTTAATAACCACAAATTCTCTAGGAACAATCAGATCTGTTTAGAGTGAACAAAACACGATCTCATTCGTAGTTGTTAAGTTACTCATTTTCGTAGAATTTTGAATAGCCACATCTGCTATCTTCGAACATCTGCAGTGTTGCGTAATATCGTCGATGTCCTGAAGGTAGTAATTCTCACTCTCCTCACTGCCTTATAATACACACTGGATTAGATGTTGTTACCGTTTTGTTCTTACGGCGTATTCATAGTACAGGCTTGTTGTGATAGGCAATTTATGGTAACATGTCTAGCCTGTTGGTCTAGTAGTTAGTGACCCTGACTGCTATGCCGGGGGTCGTGGGTTCGATTCCCACCCAGGACAAATGTTTGTGTGATGAGCACGATCATTTGTTCTGTGTCTGGGTGTAATTTATCTATAATATGTATGTATTTAGAAGTATATAAGTATGTTTATCAGTTGTCTAGTACCCATAACACAAGCTCTGCTTAGCTTGGGACTGATGGCGTTGTGGACTGATAGTTGTGGAATATTTATTTATTTTATTTATGTATCTACGAGTATTCACAGATGGTCAGCGCAACAAGCTACCACAATCTGTCATAACTCTGCAATAGATGTTCAACCTAATCATAATAGTGGAAGGTTAATGTTCGATTGGGAAAATTTGACAGATTCGGGTAGGTTGACCTGCAGGCGTTCTGCACAATAGTGCAGCGAGACCGAATCTAGGAAGCGGCAAGGCCCTTTTTTTCAGGACGATAATTATATAACTTGTCTCTGGTGCTCGTGGGAGGCTCTTTGTGGTACGATGAATTTAAAAAATAATGACTTATAAAAAAATGAAATAAACTGGATTTGAACGAGGTGTTCGTTTCCTAGTAGTATCTATAGGTTTGTTCTTATATAGGTACAACTATAATATATAAAAAATATTATACACAGGGTATCATGAAATAAAAGACCCTATCATGACTTTTTCAGTTTTTGTGATGTAAAGTATACTGTAACTTTGACGTTAAAATATGAAGGAAAAAAATAGATCCTCGTTTTCGTGCCCGAAAAAAAAAACTATCGCAATCTATGTATTTATAATTCAAAACTAAACACCCACATTAAAACCTGTGCTTAAATTATCATCTGTCATCGCCAAACTGTCAATATTGATGAATTATAAACGCTTATCAGATCAATCTTAATTTGAAATCAAAAGTGCTATCTTATCCCACACTTAGACTATGAATATGAGCACACAAACAATATCTGCCTCAGGGCAATGTGATCCCATAGTGTTCGATAACCGATAACATTGCACCTCCTTGTTTGAAGCAGTTGGTTAAAAGGTCCTTACGCCATTCACTTGCGCACTTGCAGCTGGTCTTGTTAATGTGGTACCTAGTTTACTTTTGATATTTCTAGTTAGGAATTATAATGTATGGGAGAGTTCTTTGAAAGAAGTTCTTCTATTTTGTTTTACGTGGTAAAATCATCAAATGAGTCCTCCCACCCCTTACTGTCAGACTTGTACTGACTAAAATCCACGGTGTCCTTCAATAGCCCCTTATGTTCCGGCGATGGAAATACCTAAGTCCCGCGACCAAGAAGTTCTTCTCTGGAAAAAGATATTGCAACTGCTTAGGTACTTGATACGTATACCAAATGCACGATTCTTTTTTTCATAAATATGTCTTATCATGACATACAAGATAAACATATGATACAATAGTTTGCCTTTTAAGTTCTGTAAACGATTTAGCTTTGCCGCGAAGTAAGAATTTTAACTGTTTGTGTTTCAATTCAAATCAACTGTAATTAAGAACTCCAAAACAAACAAAAAAAAAGATGCAGTAGCAGCAGTTTTGTCACAGCATTGTTGTAATCTACGAAATAAAATTTGATTATGGAAAACGTTCGTGCAATAATCCTTCCTACTAATATTATAAACGTGAAATTTTGTATGTGGGTGGATGTTTTTTACTCTTTCACGCAAAAACTACTGAACGGATTTGGCTGAAATTTGGTACATAGTTTTTATCCCAATTTTATGTTCCCGTGGGATAATTTTGGAGTTATAGCGGGTGAAGCCGCTGGCAAAAGTAAGTTTTCTATAACTTTCAAAGAGACCTAATGCGGCTTCAATGTTTCTATCTTTGTTCCATGACGAAGCCTCATGTCTAAATATTGTCGAACGCCTCTATTTAGAAACTCAGCGTGGACACACACATCTTCAAAAAGCTCCTTTCATTTGGATCATAAGTATCTTACCTGATTAAAAGTTTTATTTATTTATTTTGTTTACGACAGACAATACTTTTTCACACCAGTACCCCTAGCACGAGTTTTCACTATTTTACTTCACAGAGTCTTTCCAGTATTTACAGCGTTTCTTGTATGAAAAATGAAACAGCGCCTCTGGTGTGCAAAGAAGGAACTAATTTTTTCCTTGAAAATTGACAATTTGAAATTGTCAAAGTTCTAGTTTACTTTACGTCTCAAATACTGAAAACTCGTGCTAAGGGTACTGAACCGGCCCACATTCTTACAAAAGGTTTTTTTTTATAAATATTCAATTTATTTTTTTCGCAAAATCCGTACATAATTATTTAGTTCCTTCTAAGTTCTTCCACCTCATTTCCTAGCTCAATAGCAAAGTATACGTAACATCCTATCCTATAAATCGTTTATTAGAATAATGTTCACAATACTAATCACGAGCGCGCTGATCTCCCAGATAAGATGCGATTCGGATCTCCAATGATGAATGGTCTACACCCATACTATGTCTTTGTTAGAAATAAACTGGAAAAACCGCTACTTTTAAGCTCTAAACTTTGTGGTTTACCGGTTGGGAAGAAACCGGTTTACAGGCTTGAGACAGGTGGGTCTATGGAAGATGAGTTTAGTGTCCTTCTTGGCACGACTGCTACTTTCAAGAAAATACCATTATTTTTGGTAAAATTAAGTTTTATTTTTTAATTAACGATAGGTTTGCGTTTCACCACTATGTGTCCTGACGGTAAGCGATGATGTGGTCGACGCACGGTGAAGCACGCTTGCCAAGAAGTAAGCAATTCATAGTTAGTTCTGGGCAAGCATGCTTCTCCGTCGCTTCACTCTATATAAATACGCTTAGCAGAATTCAAAAGCGATTGTCTCCTGTCATATTCATTATCATTATCCTTTTTCGTTTTCATTAAACTTTTTTGGAAGCTGTGCTATTACAAAATAGGTCACATTTCAAAGTTGAAATCAGTATTTCATAAGACTATAATTGCTTTTGAATTTTGTAAAGTGACTCGTGACTATGTGTGAACTGTGGTAGACGAGTAGTTACCTACTAAGTGTTGACCGTGGTTTCGAACAAAGACAGGAGCATTAACTTTATGGTAATATTTATTTCATCACCACTGCTCTCATAAGGTAAAACGCTGAAGGAATAAATTGTGAAGAAACCGGCATGTCCTAGAACCAACATTATGACATCTACCAATCAGTACTGGGCCCTAATAGTAGATTAAACTCCATAACATCTTATAGAAGGAGCCCTGTGTCCCAGCAGTGGGAACATTCAAGCCTTAGTATGCAATGTCACAGAATACCTGACAATTCTAACTCCACCTGCACTGCTGTCCAGTGTCAAGTATTTAGTTCGAACAATCCCGATTTTGATATATAAGTCTTTTGATTAAGGGCTTATTTTATTACTAACCACATTACTTGGTGCCCAATAAATAGTACAACAAACACCGTGCATGTCTTATCACGTGATCTGGTATCTGGTATCGGTATCGCGGTATCTTACATGATTCGTTTGGACACGCCTAATGTGCCGTGACGCCGCTGATAAATTGCTGTGGTATGGTGCTGGGTTTGTTCCCGTTTGGTACTTTTGTTATTGGGGTGGATATGTTTGTCACGAAGGTTTACTTGCCTAAGGCACTTTAAAATTCTAAGAGGCGAATTAAGACAGTCTATCACAGCCTTTTGGTTACTCTAATGCATGACATAACTTACTTGAATTAATACATAGTTAAATACTGATATACTGATACTACTAGCCTACTTAATCACATTGCTGGGCAAAGGCCTCTCCCCATGAACTCCAGTTTTCAGGATCCAGGGCCACTGATCGTTGGTTTTTGTCTAGCTCAACCCACCATCTTCTACGAGGTCTGCCGCGCCTTCTGAGTGTGTGAGGGCTCCACAAAGTGTATATGTGTGTGGCTCACATAGTTATATACCACACAAATAAGTAAAAATTAATGAAGGCCGGAACTGCAATAAAATATATTCCTCTTTGGTGCAAAAAGTATATTGGTGCAGTTTTCAATTTCCGAAAAATTCTATTCCCAATACAGTTTTTTCCGAGTCAGTAACGACCCAAAGACGTGCGTGCGCGTGCAGTTGCCTCTGTATATTCAAAACTATTTAATCACTTAAACTGTGATCCATATGCATTACTTACACATGGTGTCCTTTTACTTATACTTTATAGTGTGCTTTAGATGTGTGAGGTATTGGAATATTTAGATAAACTCTCTAAAGAAGAACGAAAGAAAGAAAACATGTGTTTCCGAACGCATGCTACCCAAAATCTTCAAAGTTCTGGGTACTAATCTCACTGTAACATTGATTTTTTCTTTGTCACCTGGTAAACCCATTTAGAGACGATAATTATATTTTTAGTATTTTTTTGGAATGAAATAACTTGGTAGTTATAAATGGTTTTAAAAAGGATTAATTCGAAATTGTACAGCACGTATCAATGTTCCACAGAGTAGTGTTGACAGACTTAAAAAGAGTTATAGCCAAGTTATAGCAGAGCTCGAAATTTAAAACGGCACAGATAACAAAATAATTACTTTTAATACTTTTATACTAAAAATATAATTCTCCTCTTAGTATAATATGAGTTTACATATTGACCCAGTTTACACAATACAAACGTATTGTGTAAACTCTGAAACTACTGAACCGATTTCTTTTACCAGTTGCTAGGTATATTTTTGACAGTGACATGGGCTGAAAAAAGGCCAAATGAGCGGGCAAATCCGCTGAGAAAAGCTAGACATAAATAAAAAAGGCTTTATAAAATGAGTGAAGTAAAAAAACAGTCGATGAGATTAGAGTTACATTATTGTAATAAATTAATTTCAGTTGTTTTAATAAAGCAGCCAATTGTGTTGATAAAAAGCGACATCAAATGCACTTTTCATCCAAATATAATTAAAATATAATTTATATTAATTAAACCAATTACTTCAGCACAATTGTTTATTCAAATCATCCATTAGATCAGAGATTTAAACGTAGGCTATTATGAAAATAATGCAATAAGAAATTCGCCTATGACTGGTTAAAACGTCTAGCAATTAACCACTTTTCATAATACAGTTTCATTTGGAGAAAAAATCTGAAAAAAAAAGATAATATTGGGTTCCAAATAAGTCCAAACATACTGTATTAAATCAACAGTGACCACACAATGCGAAGACTGCGGACAATCCATCCGTCAAGTATACTACTTGAATTCCTGGGACACTACCCACGTGCTTACTTGACGGTGTTTAATGGACACCCTACTCCTGCTGCGCGACCATTTGTCAGCATACGTGGACAATATTTGATAGGCCAGTACTAAAATTCATATGTGTCTCTTATGGGTAATGGAATACGGTATAGTTTTCATTGTTTTGTGGTTTTGCAAGTGAAAATGTAAAGTTGTAATATAGTGTATAAAAATGTCGTTTTGTTCGTGATATATGAACTTAATTTGAATATGATTAAAGAGTATAGGTAGTAAAAAACTTAATGTTTGTATGACTTATTTGCTACTGCTAAAATGCCGGTAGTCATTACGCATAGCAGTTACATTTTAACCTTTTTGTTACAGGCGTAATTACATTCCATAACTTAGTATTTAAATACATAATTCATATAATTTTGCGAATGTTTGGAAGGATAACATCTATCTTAACAATGCTAACTAACAACCTTAGATAGGTAATAAAAAATACAGATCAAAATGAGAACCTACTTTTTTTGAGTTATTCCATTCTGATCCCCCAAAACCGATCCCCTGTCAAATATTTTTCTTTTTAATTCCGTTAATAATTAGCAGATTCCGTTTTCGAAACATAACGTAACGGTTTTAGTGAAGCCACATTTTGTAAACGAGTGAGTGAGCGCTAAGCACACTTTTAAATGTTTTCTTTGGAGATCTTCATTTGTTTTACGAGTACGTAGAAATCCAACGACGGGGATTTTATTTTTCTTGTTTTTGGTTTTAATTTTCAGTGGCCTACTAAGAATCTGGACAATCTGTAATCTAAGCTAACAACATTGTTAGGGCCAAAGCCTGCTGGGTTTGCGAGACACATCAGGTTACCGTGGAACGTAGAGGGCTATTGAAGGATCACTGTGGATTTTAGTCTGTAAAAGTCGGACAGTATAGGTGGGACTCATTCGATAATTTTACCACGATAGAAAAAAAGGAAATCGATAATCAACAATCAAAACAAGTTAATCAATGCTAAGAAACACTGATCAACACAAAGCCTCATCCAGGGTCAGCTACAGTTAACACCAGAACACTCAATGGTTCATGACTGAAAATAATTCAGGCTCTGTACAGTCAGGCAGGCAGTTGATTTGCATATTTCAGTAGAACTTCCAGTAACAGTGATTTACATAACTCATGTTTGTAAGCTTCGCTGAATCGACAGTAATCCTGAATTCGGGGTGTCTTTGTATGTTTTTTTTTTCTCTTTGGTGATTTTGAAGTCTGGATGGCAGTTCCAAAATGTCATTTTAGATTTGATTACGTCTATGTAGTGACTTTTCTTTCCTATGTGGAGGTTTCTAGGCCTTTCTTAAAGGGCCAAAGCCTGCCGGGGTCGCGGGACTATCTTTTCAGGTAACCGTGACCCTGAGACGTAAAGGGCTATTAAAGGAATCAGTACGAGTCTGACAGTCTTTCAGACTTTTAACTAGGTACTGATAAAATGAGTAGGTTTTCTTATATCTATGCATACTTTGTTTCAAATAATTGTGAGGATCCAATGAGCGCTGACAGTATTGTTTTTTTTTCGAATATTCGAATATTGGAACATACTTACTGAAACAGTGACTGGAAAACAAAGGCCTCTTCTTAGAACAGTATATCGCTCATGGTGAATTTCCTACATACTTTTACAACTGGATGACTGTAATGTTAAGACTGCTTCGCAGTTCAAAGGGGCAACTCATCCACTCCCCTTCAATAAACTGTAAACTGAAATACTAATAGGCGAAAACCAGACGAGAATTTCAGTTCATTAATAATTTAAGAAGAAAAAGAAGTAACTATCAAAGTTTCATCGTCGGCCGTCGGATGTGGCTTTATAACTCACAATTTTTCCGTCCTTAATCCTTAACGGAGCTCATTTAGCCGAGTTTTAATCTCAATCTCACCTCATTACCGGATCCCGAATACTCGGAATAGCCAATTTCACCATTAATTACAAGCCCAGGCTCCCTTACCCTTCCTTTTTCGAGTAAAAATAAATTATAACTCATTTATCGTTAGAGCCGAGACGCGGGCGACGGAGGCATTGAAATAAATAGCTGTCACGTTGGCGCACACAGCAGTAACGTGAACCCGTGAAGCGATCACGTTAACGTGAACAGGGGGGAGGCCCCGCCCAGCGGCTGCGCACTGCACCACACACGCCCATGTGTCGCACATACGGCGTCACGTAACTGGGGCACATACACCCGTATGTATGCCACATGCGAGGTGGGCGTGCGCTCCGGTGGGCGTGCCACATGTGCCATGTGTCAGTAAATGGGTGGAGATAGGCTCACGTTAAAAGGGAAATAGCCGGTCGCGTTCGAGTGTTGACGACTTTATGTGCGCACGGGCGGCATGCGTGTGACGTCACATGTCACGCCCGACCTCGCCGTCCAACCACTGACATGCACAGATAACTTCGCCGACCCGAGGAAATAGTAATAAACGCCGCCAGCACTGGAAATTAAACAGACGGGCGGGAGTAAAAAAAAGAAATAATATTCCCACCTGCGTCCGCAATTATCGGCGCAAACCGCGGAAAATTGCGAGGCGAACGCCAAACTGACACTCGTGGAACTTCCTCAAAATAAAACTTTGGAAAAGTTCAACCGGAAAAGAAAGAAAACGCGAAAATAAAAAAGCCATTGACTCCGCAGTCCGGCCCCGAAAGTTTTAGACGCCTTTTTAAACATTCCCGCGGATGAAATCACGACCGGAGGGATTTTTTTTTATCGCCAGAAGGATTTTCAGTGCTCGTTTCTGTCAACTAATTAGAGTTTGCTCTCGAAAATAAAATTAAATGCAAATACTGACGTTATCAAAATGTCACTTGAGTTTGTGGTTTGCGTCATAGTAATTGGTCGCGGTTGAAAGGCTTGCTCGTCGCCTTCCTTTTGCGGAGGTATTGAAAAAGCATTTAGTAGTGAGAAAAGTTTGTAGGGTAGCGAGCATAAGAAACAATATGGCAGAGAGTAACGTCGGATCAATAATATATAGGCTAAGAAAACGCGGGCACAGAGCAGTTAAGAATCCGAGGCACCCGTACATAGACGAGAGCGAAAACAAATCAGTGCCGGGAGGCGAAAATTGAGCACGTACCCGTTCCGGCTAATTTTATTTTGCAATTACACCCCCTCCCTGTTGCCCGTCCTACGACTTCACCCCCCTCGCTTCGCTAATACAACATTCTTGGCGACAGCCAGTTTTTGGGACAGAGGCTGTGGTGGGAATCTTATGATAAAATTATACTGGAAAAGTGTTGTGGAGGCGAGTATATAGATAGATTTGTGGGTCCGTATCACAGATTATATCTATACATCTATATGTTACTTCGATTGTTACTGTTATATTGAAGAAGGACAGGATTTGTTGCAGTACGGTATGGTTAACCGTTATATCTCTATGTAACTTTGCTGAATTGGTAACAGAGATATCATACACGAATACATTCACAATTAAACATACGACAATGAAATAAGGGGCTATCATTGTTCTATCACCTCAACCGTTGCGTTCTTGCGTCCTGCGTTCCAAGTGTAACTTGAATTTCTGCTGTACAACAATGCTGACACCCAATCAGAATTTCGAACAGTACTGGTATTTGAACGCAGAACGCATTCATTTGAACAAAAGTTACAGCGCATTCAGTGTTTTTCTAGAAAAATCTGTAACACTTTTTATACTAAAATAAAGGAAAATGGTAACTTAAACCTTTATCTTCACATACTTTGCCACTTTATGTTAAGTATTTTTGGTGAAAAACAACATTTTTCATTTAAATGATAATGATGTACCACCAAAATATTCATTAAAAATCTAGAAGAGGAAATTCTCAATCTACGCATACAAAGTCTCTGTAGGCTATTACTCTACACCCCCCTGTGTAAAAAGGTTGTAAGAAGGCGGCGGACACCCCCGTCTCAGGGAGGTGATCGCCCCCACAACCCTTTCGCTTTTACCCCCGCTGGACAGGGTGATGTTTTGCGAAGAAAATATATCGGCGAAGAAAAAAAGGGTTTTTTTTTCTTACAAATAAATATTTCAGACATGCATAGCTAACATGTGATGGTGGATGTGGAATACTACCAACCGCTGGTACACTTCAGTAAAAAGGCGGGAAAACTGATAAATAAAAAAATAAAAATAAAACAAATAAATGAAAATCTCAGAAGACGAAAACCCACATAGTCCTCACATAAAATTAAAAAAACAATGTCTGGCCTTTAAAAGAGACAATGACCTCCGAATTTTTCCACGTTTTCTGACCTGTTACTTCTACGAGTAGTCAGGTACGTACAAAATACCAGCGTCATCTAGTTTTCAAGACAGTATTCAAAAAAAAAAGTAAAATTACAGTAGGTACTAAATGGACATTGGTAACTTTCGTCTTGCTGTTTCTAAACTTAAAATAAACTCGTGAATGATCATAATCAACCAGATTTAGTATGTTAAATTCTTTCATAACCCTTTATGTTGTATATCCATTACTTTCAATATAATTTAAACTTTATTTTGCACTTTCCATCAATTTACTTTCACTATAATCCTACACTTATCGTTTCACCTCCCATAACCTCATGTTATCTTCGATGCATAACAATTGACTCAGAAACAACCACCGTTTCTTAGTAAACTTTGAACTATCGGAAAAACTTCACGGTAATACATTATAACTGTTAGTAATCCTGCACGCGTAGCAAGGCGATTCTATGTCTATTCTACCAAGAAAAGACAAAGTTATTTTCATCGTTATTTCTATACAAGTCGACTGTTTTTTTGCACAAATATGACACCATTCGTACACTATTGAAGAAAATAACGATTATTTTCCGTATTTTTTACATTATCATGTTTAAAATAATAAAAATATTTCTACGTTCTGTCATTTTGTCTATTCTTCCGTCGATAAAACCCCTTTCTACGGCGCCATGCTACAGCTGCTGCTCATAAAAGAAAGACAGACAGCAAGAAAAAACAAAGTTGGAACAGAACCATGACAAACACACAAAAAAATAAAATAAACGCAAGAAACAGAAAAATGGAAAATTAAGCTAACAAAAAAAAACATTAAAAGATTTGATGTGTGTCCCATGGCTAGGCCAAAGAGGCCCAGTTCCGCAAAATGTCGAGCAGCTATTGTTTTTTGATTTTTTGTTGGACTTTTCTGAAGGCTCTTTTTTTTACTACACTCGAGGAATTTCCCCTGTATCGTAGGTGCTACACGTACCGCAGCAGTCAATCGGCCGGCTCCCAAATGCTGTCAAAACTATCACCACATTATCAATGACATTTAGTGGCTATCGTCAACATGCCATTTCGATAAAAGTAAGACATGAATGTAAGATTTTACTGACTAATCCATTACACGGTGTTGTTTCTTAAATAAAAAGTCTGTGTAACCAGTCCTGCTGCTGCTTTAAAAAAAAACCATGTCCTTAGAAACAACAAAATTATTATTTTCATAAAAGAAAAGGCATTTTTTTCAATTTTTGTCAAGCACAGAAAAAACCACACCCTGTACCCGCTAAGCTTCTCGCATTTCTTCGACGCTTCTTAAAGTGTTTTACATACAACCATCTACAGCTGTGTGCGTTCGGTAAATACTTACGCACTGATGTGTGAGTCAGTACGCATTTTTGCCCACCCTCGCCTCTCTAAGAAAAATACCTTCTTACCCCGTTCCACACCCCTTTGATGTACCGGTGCGCCCCTGGTAAAGAAGATATGAGACTTTTTCAAAAAGCTTAATTTAAATGAGTCGCCCGGGACAACTCAATGGGAATATTCCTTAATTTAAATACTATCTTGAAGACGAAAGGGTGGGGATTTTAATTGGTATTGAATTTCGATTGGAGACTCTTGTTTTTTCCACTTTCGCTTGTTTTTTTTTTGGCTGGTTCGAGTTACTAGGGTTGCGTGGGAATTTGTTGAGGTGCTTGTATTCGGGAGCTGATAAACTGGTACTGATGATTTTCGAACTAATTATTGACACTGGATACATAATTTTAGTATCCATTGTCCGTGTCAGAAAGCTATGCTCGTAATATATCTGTACTGTTATGAGATTGACCTAAACGAACGGCTCTTGTATTGGTACTATCATAGTAACTTATCTTGTCAGTATTACTTTTTAAATTATTAACTTAAAAACGGACTCTTTGTCACCTCAAATTTTGGTGAAAATTTTTCGGATTTTTCAGCCTGTGTCTTTTCATTTTCCTCAACTTTGTAAGATGAATTTAATAGAATGATACATTTAGGTATATGGTAAAGGTGAAGATCGATAAGTACAATACATTAGCATTTATTTCAATAAGCGCAATACCTATCAAATACCCATTTTCCCACTTTGAGTAACGATTTTAATAAAGTATCTCTAAATTTGAAGCAATTTTCCTCTTACTTAGTACTTTTCTATAATCCGAGAGAGACTTAAAGACATTTTAAATTGCTGTCAAATGGTGAAATATTGCAATACCACAATGTAAGCTAAAATTAAAGATGTAATTTAAACCGCCATCTTAACCCGTTCTCGTTAAAAAATAACACCCCTTTCAGAATTAAAATGTCGTCAGACATTTATAATCGTCTTGAATTTTGTGCACTTTATATTATATCGGTTTTTATCTGCGCTTGATACAAATTAAGTCTTTGAGTTTAATGAACGAACCACACATATACACACACACACATACACACACACACACACCCATACATACAGACACACACATACACACCCACAAACACACTAACGCTCGCATCTTTCAACCAGTTGTGTTTAACCCTATGTTAATTTTTAAGCGTGATTAGTTACTATTACATATCTTACAATACAAATTTATCATCTGTAAGAGCGGAATAACCTTCTAACACAAGTAAACATTTCCTAAAAAGGGGATCCCAAAGACTGCAATGTTAGTGATAACTGTAGTGAAATAAATTAGCTGTTGGTCCCGGTTGTAAAAAAAAATCTACAAATGATCTTTGACAGTCATTACTATTAGTCAGAAGCTCTAAAAGTCTGACAACCAGCCTTACCATGGAATATCGAATTACCCAGTTACTGGGTTGGTGAGGTCCGATAGCCACTCGCTCCATGTAAAATACTGATATCCAGCTGCATCTGGTTCGACTGGAAGTCAAACCCAATATAGTTGGGAAAAGGCAGGCAGACGATGATGAAGAATTAAAGTTACTATTTGCTGAATGATGTCTGTCAATGTTATCGTTCCAATTGTAAGGTTTGTTTCTCTGTACATGTTTCAATGTTAAATGGACCACACTTCCAAGGTAATAAGGTGTGATATTGCATATACATGCTACATGTTGTGGTTTCTTTGAATATTAACCTCTAAAGTAAGTTCCTGGAAAATACTTCTGCCTATAGACTCTGAAGTTAATTCTCTAATAAGAAAATCTCAACCATTTTCCTCGGAGACTATTTTTATTTACTGAATAAAAATCAAGTAAGTAAGATATTAACTCTTCCTGGGACTAAAATCTTAATCCTCGCACATAACCGCTTGCCCGCGCGGTTAGGCAGAGATGGCATGGCGAATATATTGAAAAAGTACCGCGCGGAGATTCGCTTTTGCGTCGATCCGCGTGGAAGAGCGGTGTCGTCTGGCAAACGCCTTTTAATGTAAGGTTATAGAATTCTGAATCCTGAACTTTAAAGAACAGATAAAAAAAATTGGCAATCGGAATACTTACCAAACATGGTATGTATAGAAATATATCACAGTACGTCTATTAATAAACCAATTTCAAAAGTAAAACCTTTAAAGTAAAAATAATTAAACTCTCCCGATAACAATGCCTATGTTTCTTCAAATAAACAAAACAAAGCAAATTCTTGCTTTAAAACAATCAATACATGTCTCAAAAACAATTTAGAGTAAGAAAATCTAAGACGGCCATGAAACAAAGGGCCGAGAGTTACGCCCAAATACATGCTCCTAAAGATTTATATGGATTTTCAAGATAGAAAAACATTGCTAAAAAATCAAGTTAAGAAAACTGGAGAAAGTTTTCAGACGTTATGGATATCGATGTTTTTTTAAACGCAGAAAAAAAGAAAAGTTCGAAACTCGAAATTGTAAGTACTTAAACTAGTGATAGTTGGTCTTTACTATATTGTTGTAATCACACAAAATAATGTTTGTTTTTATTTGTTGTAACGTAAATCTCTTTGCTAGGTTCACCATGTTTTTTTTAGCTTGGTATAATCATCAAATGAGTCACTTAGGGCACGGTAGGAGGGACTGTCGGACTTGTACTGACTAAAATCCACGATCACGGTAGCCCGTTACTCCCACGTTCATTATGATAGGTAACTTTTTAAAACTAATGTGTCATTTTAGTAACCTGATGAAATCCGAACAGCAGATATTATAATTATTATGATGTTATTGATAATTACATTATTTTATGATCTAGTTTTCTCTACATATTATTATCATTTGCAAATCTGTTTAGAAATAGATTAAAATTGTTTTTATTCTACTCATTTTACTAGTCTACGCCATTTGTTGTCAGATAAAAAGAAAACAAATTCTTTCTTTAAAAACTTATTTCCAATGAACAAACATAACCCCTTTTAAAATTCTATTACGTACATCCATCGTGTACGTACAGGTGGGGGTGTTTCGCACCCCTTTTTAACCCTTTCGGGGTCCAACCGTTTCTTCTTTACATTTATTTCTTATGGCCTGTTTCTTCTTCTTAAATTATAAAGCTGAGCGTGGATTGAACGGGTTTGATACTTGGTTAATTACTGTTTTTTGTTTAATAGTATTTTTGCTTTAATTAATAACTCACGATATTTAACTAAGATATTTTGTGTTTAATGAAGCTAATGTTTTTAGTTTATGAGTAATTGGCCACTCAGAAAATTTATTTAATAAAAGAGAAACAAAACAATGTGACACACGGTTGATTATTTTTTGAGAAAATGAATAAATCCAGTTTTATTCTTATAAGAGAGGTCTGTTAAAAACAGACGCCAGCATGTGAAGCCACTATTGTGATAAGGTTGAAAATCTATTAAATTAATTTGACAGATTAAGGTAGGTTTATCTGTAAAATTTTAGGTTCCAACAAAACTTAAGGACCTCGCGAGAATGTTCTAAGAGTTTACCGTGACCAGGGTTATAGAACAAAAGTGATTTTAGTCAATCAAGTCTGCCGGCCCGCTCCGTTCCTTTCAGAGAAGAAAAAACTTCAATAATATTTCACCCAAAAAGTGAACGACATTACAACCGACTTCTGATATTTGTAGTAGTTTCAGAATTAAACAAAGCACACGGTTGTTAATTACTAAATTCACATATTTTACCTCCACAAACCGCCTTTCTCAACAACAAAGAAAACTTTCAAGACCGTTCGGTCAGCGTACACCGGCAGCCGAAATGATGTTACAAAGGCGCGGAACTGGGCTAACACAAGTTTTCTATATTACAGTGCGTACCACCCTTTCACCCCCTCGACCACCCCCGAAAGGGTTGCGACCCACCTTTGAAGATGCGCAGAGCTTTTTCTATAATTCTCCTCTCCTAAGCGATTTGAATTTCGTTAAGTCTCGTATTTCGAGCAAAAAATAATTGTTTGAACCGATTTTCGAGTGTTTCGTCCTTTCGTTCGGTATATTTCTTGTTTTTTGTGTCAGTGTTGTAAAGGTGTATTCTGCTGGGACTGTAATAAATGATTGGGACGTGGTCAAAGTCTTGGACGCTCTGAGTTGAATTGGCAGCAAAGACGTAGGGATGACTACGCGACGCTTCTCGATTTTTTTACAAGAGTCAATTATAATGTATGTGATTCAAATGTATTGCAATTGTTATTAAGAAGATTAATAAATTACGGTAGTGAAGTAGATTAAGCTGAAAATAACCTAAACGCTATACTTTGATCTTAGTCTAAAAGGCGTGATACGAGAGAGAAGATAAAGGGAAAAGGTGGACTTTTAGTCAATATAAGTCCGACAGTCCATTCCGCTCCATCCGTGGTGTGATGGCTCATTTGAGATCAGTACCCCTAGCACGAGTTTTCACTATTTTACTTTACAGAGTTTTTCCAGTATTTACAGCGTTTCTTGTATGAAAATATGGAACAGCGCCTCTGGTGTGCGAAGAAGGAACCAATTTTTTCCTTAAAAAATGTCAATTTGAAGTCGTCAAAGTTCCAGTTTACTTTACGTCTCAAATACTGAAAACTCGTGCTGACGGTACTGATCAAACAAATAGGTACCTACTTACATATTTCGCTATAAGATAACTTACGTCAAATCAGAATTAACCATGTTATCTACTGAAGCTTGATCAGCTGTTACTAACCATTTCAGTATTGTACAGTGTTGTAAAAAAAACCTATTGAAGATTCACCAATGCCTTAGACAAAAAAGAAACTCTCCGTAAAAACTTTAACCAATATTTGACAATAAAACGCACCCTAAACCTGACTTTGTAAAGTTTTCACAAATCCTTTTTTACTCCCACAAGGTCGGATGGTTCCGTCCACTCATTTATTTACGTTCGTTACATTTTCGCTTTGATTTTCATTGTCTTACGAAATTCTGTCGGAACTGTTGAGAAACCGTAATGATGCTTTGTTTCAGATATTAGGCTATAGATTATAGGATATTTTATTTATTTAGCTACCTATAGCTACAGCACTAAAAATATGAAATCAATGAAATAACTATGTTTTATGGACAGATGTTTAAAAATTACGTCAAACTGCCAAGTTGATATCAATTTGCCAGTTTGACATAGTTATTATCCACTAGCTTCGACCCGCAGCTTTGTTTACGTGTAGTTATGGCCCCAACCCATTACATGACATTCTATTTCCCGCCTGTATATTATGTATTACTTTTCCCGATCTGCGCGACAAAATTTTGGATAACTAAGAATATTCATGAAAAGAAAAATTCGAGTGCGGGCAGGATTTGCACTTGAGACCTTCCGATTCAATACACCGAATGTTTTTTGAAAACTCTCTGTTTTCGAGTCTGTATTTAGCAATTCCAGCAAAGTATCAAACAATTTAAAAAATACGTTTTAACCTCATATGTAACCTAACTAAAGTAATAACAAAAAAAAGAACGATTTGACGTCTCCAACCTCTATAACAAAACCTTTTTACACACATTTAAATCCTATATCAGACATATTCGTCAAGTAACACACTAACCTATACAAACTATCAACAACATTTCATATCAGCACTTAAGTAACATTAATACTACTAACAAGCTGAGGTAACTAATTTCAGATAAAGACGAGCCACAATTAACAAGACGCATCACGCATAATTCATCATTGACCCCCTACTACGATGTCTGAGAGTAAGTTTCTCATTTTTGTTTCGTTATGTATCGAGAAAAACCAGCGAACCGATACTTTAAGTATCGTTTCGCCTGTTCTTCTCCCGATTTGGGCAATATTTTGACGTTTCATACTGGGTTGTGGAGGTCCAGCAGGCAGTCGCTCAATGTAAAATACTGATATTCAGCTGCATCTTGGTTTGACTGGAAGCTGAGCTGGCCCCAATATAGTTCGGAAAAGGCTAGGCAGATGATAAGTTACTTTTTAGTCTTCTGTATGTCCAATAGTCAGCACTAGTTGGATTTTCACCACGTGGTGTTTTTTAAATTATTATTTTCCTAAGAACGTTGCCTATATTGTATACTTTTTTTCATTTTGATTATAGATTAAGATAATGTGTTTTAATACAAAGGCTCACTACTTTTATTCACAGTACCACAAAATAACATTTTATGCAATTTTTCCCGTCATAATATCTCTCACGTTTCCATCACCATAGAAACTTAATCAAAATTAACGATTATGTCTATTCTAAAGGTACAAAATCCAGTATTCTCGCTCAACCAATAACTATAGCCGTCGTAAACTTAACTAAGTTATTTTGTCAATCGACATAATAAAGATAGCAAGCGAACAGACCAATATTTTGTTACCGATATGCTAATATAACATTGAATCGATGCGTCTTAATGTAATCGACAAATGCGTCATTTTGAAATAGAATTCGTAAAACTAGTTTAGTCTAAAATATCACAATTCTATTTGTCAACATTTTATGAATTTCCTATCAAGAAAGGAGTTCGTTTTCCGAGAAAATCTCTTTGTCCTAACTAATTTTCACTTCCTAAATATACAAAAAAAGGGGAAACCAAAGTTAACCGAAACAACACCAGCACCCGCTGAAATGGCATCTGAGCTAATGGCACCCTAACATACGATTCGAATTAACGTTTTAGGAATACCTTCCTCTAAGAAATTAATTAGGCAGGTTAAATCTTGTTTCAAATATTATTTTTAGGTGTCCCCCTGTTTATAAGCCAAAGATGCATAAACTTAAATACTTTCAAAGTCATTGCGTACCGCTTTAAAAAATAAGAAGAAAATCGAACTTAATTACCTGTACTTAAAACCGACAATTCACCTAACAACAATGGTAGGGGCTCATCTCGCGTAGATACGCGATAGAACACGCGTGTCCCGGACAATCGTTTAAGGAAAGGCTCGTTAAGCATGGAGAAGCATTTCATAAGGGTGCTTGAGAAGGTCAGCCATATTGTTTGGTGATGTGGTAGATAACAATGTGGGTTATTGATTTTTGTAACCTTTTTTTAGAAGGACTTTGACCGTGTAACAATTTTAGCAAGCTGTAAGAGATATTTTTTGACAGAATTTATTTTATTTGCAGTAACTTTCAGAAACGTTGGCTGGATTACAAACTGCATACTGCTTGTGTTGCTAATTTATGTTAAAAACGTAGAGTTTTTCAGCATTTGGAAGAGAATCAATAAATAATTCAGAAGATTCCTACTACTACTAATTACTAATTTATTATGCACAATAGAATTTTAGCATTTAAATTTGAAATACCTCTTTCTTATGAACGACAGAGGAAAAATATTCCTAAAACTACGACAGTTAAGTACTCAACATTATAGGAAAAGATACCTTACCCCAATTTTTTTCAAAAATATTAATCCAAAGGTTGACTAGTAGATTATGGCATTTAATCTGTCTATGTATATGTACAACTTTAGCAAATGAAGTTTAAAGAAATCAAAGGAAACACACAGTACTTTTTAAATATTGCCCTGGTACATTCTGTTTGCTAAAAAATCAGAAAAAGAAACTCATAGGACTGTCTCCACACTATCCAACAATAAGACAGTCTGAACAATCTGTCTTCTTCAGAGCTGTCAGCGGCACCTATGTGCATGAGGCACGTTGGGCGCCCCGTGTGTGCACGCCCGGGTGCACATCTTGTTTGTTTTCTTAAATGTATACGGCTATTTAAATATTACTTAAATATTACCTTGCTAGAAAAGCGTCTTTTACTATCATTAGAACTTAAAACAGAAGGATTCTCGAGCCGTTTGGAGTTGAACCTATTCAATGACGATATATTACTAGACTCCGCATGCACGACCTAAGAAACAAAAACTATTCTGTCAACTCGCTGAGGTACTACGTAAGCGAGGAGGACGGGGTACTGCGTTGTGATTGGCTAACTCAAGGTCTGTTCTGTCTCAAGGTATGTTTACGGCTTACAGGAGTGGTCGAAATAAGACGGATATAAGACTTTTTTGCCTAATGTGTTGACAGACATCGTTCGCCTGTTATTAGGAGTCTAGTAATATATCGTCGTTCAACCTTTAAGATCATGGGGTCCAATTGCCTACAGCCTCTTCTTTGTCTAGCTAAACATTACAAAGACGCTAGTTTCTTGGGCATATTCCCAGCTGACAGAATTAAGGAGTTTTTTTCCCTTTTTATTAGGGTTCCGTAGCCAAATGGAAAAATAAGGAACTTATGTATACGTCATGTCTGTGTGTCTGTCCTGTGACTGTTTTTTCGAAATTATAAGGCCTATCCTGTTGAAACTTGGTAAGTAGATGCATTATGTGACCCGCATTAGAATTTCACCCAAAAAAAATTTTTTGGGGGTTCCCCATACTTACCCGACTCGCACTTCACCGGTTTTGTTTAATTAATTCCCATAATATTTGCCATGTTCATTATGTGATTATTTAATCCGCCATCAAGTCCTAATAGCGCTTGCAAAAGTGTCGACATTTCGGCCTAGGGATGTCTGGGGTGAAACTCACCTGCCCCATAAAAGTCTTCCCTGGCTTTCTGAGCATAGTGTTACCCAGTAACTGGGTTGGCAGTCTCTCAATATTCAATTGGTGAAACCAAGCAACATATTGGTAAAAACAAGCTAGATTAGATGATGATGAAAACTAGTTTCATCCTATTTTTTTCTCCCTTAGGTAGCCACGAAGAAAATTTAGGTTGAAACAGAACTCTTTACTATTTTGTATTTGTAATAATCTAATAAAATTTTGGCAACGGAAATACCCTTTAAAGGTACCCTAATAAATTAATTTAATTCTGTTTTAAAAGAGGGTGTATATTTGTCATAATTATTTACTAATTCAACTACCTTAAGTTACATTTCGCTAGTTTATTATAAGTGAAATATTGCTCGTATTTGTTCAGACTTTAATAATTTCACTACTTGAGAGTATCATGATTTTGTCAATGTGTCATCGCGATCATGTTCATAGAGAACCGTTTTCATTTTTCTTTGAATTGACAAAGATAAACGTGTAGTTTCCTTATTATCTACCTACGCATTGTTTGTAAAAGGGGAAAATACATAAAAGAATAGATAAAGCCATTACATATAAATTAGTTTGGTATGTAAATCTTTAATCATTACTCACAGTCTTAATTTCCACTTCTTATCAGTCAAGTACTAACACCCCATACTTTGATTCTTCATCATTTTATTTTACGCTTTTCTACACTGTGATACGGTTGAAAATGAAGTGGCAAAAGCTTTATCTTAAAGAGTCTAAGTTAACGCTATCGTGAACGACTTCAGTGACGCGTGAAAGAATCAAGAAAATGACTATTTTTTGTCGGGGATTGTGCGACGGGAAATTCTTTTGATATTGTGCCTATAAGCACGTTGCCTCTAAGAGGATGACCAATTTTGTATGAAAAAATGCCCTAAAAGATAATTACGTGGTAAAGTATTATAACATAACCAATAATACACAGATTTCTATTTATCAATCAGTATTACTATAGAACTTCGGGATTCTATATAAATTCTAGTTTCACAAACAATTTATCCAGAAATGCAACGAATATTCAATGGCCATCTGCTAATCAAAGTTATATGCCAAGTTGCGAGAATCGATAGTGGATTAGAGAAATTGGCTAGGTACTGCTGTAACCCAATTCTAACTAGCTCAGGATTATGACGTAATTCCGGTGTACTGTCTTAGTTAGGAATAGACAGAGTACGTCACTTGGGTATTGTGGGTGTAATGCAGTAGGATTATTCCTAGAAAGTAATCAATTATGGTTGAGCTATTTTGATATCCAAATAACGTTTATCTTGTAATGGCTGAACTGTTGAGAACATACATAAAAAAATTGAATTCGAAATTCTTTTTTGTTACGGTAGACTATATTATTTTGATTTTTTTGGAATCTTTTTTCTTAATTAAGATTTTAAAACAATAAAACAGTGAATATTATTTATTAAGTAACTATAAATAAAATAAACTAAATACTAACTTATTAAAACTACTTTTTATTTTATTTATTGTAACAATTTGTGTAACATAATAAAAAAAAGGATTTTTTTGATAAAGCTTAAGGTTAACAATACCAATATGGTTAGGTAATTTAAGTGTCTTTATGACCTTAGAATAGAGATTTTTATTAAAATGTTAGCTTGTAAAGCAATTCTTATTTACTTTTATACTTCACACGGTAAAATGTAGGTAAAACAAAACAATTTTCCTTCCTAACAGCTGTCCTTCAAAAAAATTGACCAAAACAAACTAACAAAAAGAAAAATCCCGCCTCTTCAACTTATTCTTTGACCGCGTCTCGTGGCAGTTTGAAAAGTGCGAGTTCGACCAAAGTTTCAGCTAATGGGTTAAAAAGGAGAGAGGGGGTGACGTCTCGAATTTTTGGAAATTTCGGATATAATTAGAGGAGCGATCGCATTAGGGACGTCACTTTTGGTTTATGGGAGGCACGTCACGGCTAGAGATGGACCAAGTATCCGCCAGCCAAGTTTTATTGGCAGACTTGCGTAAACTTAGCGGGTTTTGTCGTCAGGAAATGGGTTTTGTTTTTGGACAAAGAAATGTTAAAGATTTGGGTAGGGAAAGGTCTGGATGGATTGATAAGGGACCACCAATTTTAAAGTAGAAGCATTTAATTCTTTGTACGCATTTGTTATCTTGCTTCAAACCGTCTATGGAAATCATCTTTTGATATTTTCAAATAATCAGCAAGATGTGCAACCTCTTTAAGACTCTCTCTCTCTCTCTCTCTGAGACTAGCGTTCTCGCAATGCATTTTCTCTTCTATTACCCTCTTCAAATTTACCTATTGTAGGTATATGTCGCCAAAATTTGAGAGTAACGGATGGGAAATGCCCTTAGAAACTAACTGGTGCCTCATATCTCCCGCGATGTTTAGTCATATCTAAGATGACAAAAAATCAGTCAGATGGACTGTTTCAATATTTTCCTTAATTCCAATTCCAAAATCTCGGAAGCAATTGGGCGAGGCCTCTGAACAGTAGTGAGACAGTACACAAGGCTAAAAATCAAGCTATGCAAAACCAGTATTAGCTGACTTTTCATTGTGTGAAAAAATCTTTAGAAGCGTGACCAAGACAAACTGGATTTGTATAGCTTGATTAGTAGCCGTGTGTAATTGTTAAGAAAAAAAAATAGTATTCGCCAATTTTGTTCCATACACTGCTAATTTCAAACTACCATAATTCCATCCATGTTACCACCCCCGGGCAAGTAAGCAGCGTGTTTACAAACTTCTCCTGGCTTAAAATTAAAAAGTCAAACAAACTGCTTGCCATGCGCGTTCCGTGCCATTGGCCACACATTAATATATATTAAGGGGTATACTTGGTATTCACCCTCCTTCTGAAGACACGTGCTTCGTCTACGTACTTAAATAATACCCTGGTTATGGTGCAGCAATTAGTGGGGTAAGAAATTTGGAAGAAAATGTTGAGAAAAATGCTGTGTTCCTTGTCTTTGGGAGTTAAGATGGTACGATTGAACTCTAAATAGTGCCTTATTAGCTCTCCTTCATCCCCTAAGATCTCCTTAGATGAAAGGGCTCAAGATATGCGTTACGCAAAACATGAGCAAAAATATGAACAAGTTCCAATCAAAAGTCAACCACATCATCACTAACCATCAGGTGAAATAGTGGCCAAAAGGCCTATAAAAGGCCTATATGAAAAAAAAGTTTATACATAACCAACCGAACAAGAAATACCTATAAACCGTTCCAATTCATCAAAATTAACCTCAGAGCTATGCCAGAACATACCACGATTAGCACATTCAATAAAAAAACAACCAGTATTCAATCCGCCCAGCTAAACAATACATGACAGTATGACACGCGAACGAAAAGTTCCACATCAAAGAAACCTAAATAATACCAATTTACAAAAGTACATATTCCAAATAATTTTTAACAAAACCAATAATTTGAAAGGTTAATATTATGCTAACCGTAAGTAACAGGGTACGGTGTGGTACAAACCTTCGTGCATGGATTTTAATTATTATCATGTACCGAATACGACTCCTAATAAATGTCATTATGAGGCTGTATTACTACAAAGCAATATTACTGCTGAAAAGCTAACCATACATCCTTATTTTGAAGGATCAGAGTTTAGTTTTGCTTGAGTTTGAGTTGGGAGATGGTAGATTAACTTTGTCATGATATAGTTCTTTAATGGAACCGCAAAGTCACGTGCGTGACAATGATGGTACGTAAATAATATAGTTGAACGTTTTATATGGATGCAAGGCTAAAATAGCCTTCTATATCGAAAGTTTTGTTGGAATTTTTGCATCGAAAACAGTGTACTTACGATTATTATCTAGTGATTTAGATTGCACAAGTTCTAAATTTTCGTTTAAGTTGGCTATTAAATGTGAGTTCTGCTGTTTCGTAATTTCTGCAAATGTTCCATTTGAGTACTTTCACATGACAAATGAATATCGTTGTGTTCAGTTTGTGCTAGTAAAGTTAAACAAAGGAGAATGGCATACGACTGTTGTGGCTTTTCATGTTTGCTTCGTTATGATTTATTATTTATACTTTTTAATGGTAGATAATGTTGGCATGTCAGGCTCTTCTTTATTTGCTGGATTCAGTTATTAACTTTTCCATTTTGACACTAATGCTTAGCAAGTCTTAGGTTAGGACTAACATTTTCAATTTGCTCACATTTAGGGTTTTTTTTTTACAATTGAATTAACAGTTACATTTAGCTATCGTTACATAGACAAACACCTTAGCCACAAATGATTATTATAAGGTTATTCAGTATGAATTTTCTTTCCCATTACATATTATAGAATTTTTTTACATCCAAATCTTAAAGTATCCATTACTATTAAATGACTTTCCAAACTAATTCAAAACCCAACTGACACAATTTGAAAATAGAATCTGTCAAATCAAAAAAAAAACTGCAGTATCAGCCCATTAAAGAGAAAACAAACGTCAGTACTTGCGGTGTCCATACCAAAACAAGCCCAATAATTAAAACAAACATTACCATCGTAAAACAACACGTACCACCTTGATCGTCATCCAAATATCGAGCCAACAGCGAACAATAAGAACCGGTAGGCTGTAGAACGCGTTTGCGCGCACAACACCCTTAAAAAAGGGGGGCAAGACGGCAGGGGGGCAGGCGGATTTAAGTCCTACCCTTTAAAAGATTCCGTCGTCCTCCCATTTTTAAGACTTTACAATACCGTACACACACATCGATGTATATCGTAGATGGGCTCTCGTTTTGGTGGCGCGAAAGTCTACTCCGAGATAAGCGAAGTTGCCTTGAGTCTATTACTTTGCAATACGTAAGTTGATTTGAAAGGAATTCCAAGGAGATTCTTGCCTATTCTTCTACATTAGATTTGTGCTTTCGAATGGACAACTAAAGTCCATTCAATATTCTTCAGTTATAAAATCATGATGAAAATTACATGTATTATATACATTTTTAAGGTTTACTTACAATATTTTTAATGAGCGAAAGTGAATACGGGAATGAAAAATAACCCTAGACCTTATTTGTGATAGGTTAATTACCAAATTAAAAATCTACTTCTTTGGATTCGGATAAAAAGTTTGTGTAACGACTCTATTTGAAATAAGTGCTATATGTTTCGCATGTAACGCGTAAAACAAATCGCAATAAGAGTGAGACAGACAATACTATTCTTCCATTTTCAACGGTAAGGAATCGCGAACATTTTTCGCCCTCGTGAATCTACGATTTAAATCAATGGACGCATACATCAGGGGATTCTTAACTCATTTCTTTAGGGGTTCTTTCTAAGTGTGTGTGTGTGTGATTGGATTTTTCCGTGTTCCCAGTAATTAGTGAGGGACTCATTAAGGGATGTGGGATGAGTCGTAATGAGGTCTTCTGAGGACATCGACCGTTTGGATGTACTTAGATTGAGACACGCGAGAGTAATGATATGAAAGGGAAAGTGGTTTAGAAAAAGTGTTTTCGCTTTAGAATCTATTGAAGTGAAATGTTTTTATTTTTATGTTGCTTGAGAAAAAACAACGACGATATATTACTAGACTCCTAATAACAGGCGACCGATGTCTGTCAACACATTAGGTAAAATAGTAGATTATTAACCAAGGGGATAAAGCAGGGTCTTCTGTCGCGGGTGACGAATTAAATCGCGAGCGTAACGAAGGACTCGAGGTTTACTCCCGAGCGTAGCGAGGGTGTTAAAAACTTAAATCACGAGCGAAGCGAGGGATTTAAGACGAGTCCTGAGTGTAGCGAGGGATTTAAGTTCACCCAAGACTAACACAGCTTTATCACCGAGGAAAATACTCTACTTTTCGTACCATTTGCGAAAAAAATTACACAGTAATAATATGAGATACGCATTTTAAATATTAATATTTAACATTTAACTTATTTATAAAAATAAGTAAAAATAAACTCAACGTTTATGTATTTGAAGAATACAAAAACGCGGCAAATTAAAAAAGCAAACGCATCAAGCTCATACGGCCTCGTCGGTTTTCGTAATTTTATTTAACTAGATGAAAATCCGGCTTCGCTCGAGTGAAACGTGTGTCCCAAATACTACACATCACACATCACAGGTACTAAATGTAGGTGTCACGGTAAGTCATAGGCCGAAAATAAAGAAAGAAAAAAAAACTTAACATGATAACCGATGTCAATAATGGCGGCTGCGATCTGTCTGGTCAGAAAATCATTAGAAATTTACAAAATACTCGACAATCCGAATTTTGCGGATATATGTTGTCGACTCGAAATCTTTATTTTTTAATGTTTTATTATTCTGGTTAGCTTTCGATCGAGTCTACCGTAATCTAAGTATTCCAAATTTAAATCACATTCTCTCCCTAGAGAGAGAATGAAATTCAGTACAACATTCTTTCCCTGTTTTTCACAGATTAAAAATGACTATTGTTATGTTCGCTTTTTGTGGCATAGAATGTCACTTTTTTAAGCAAGTGGTACGAAAAAGTCTTATAACCGTCTTATTTTGACCAGTCCTGTGAGCGGTAAACATACCTTGAGACAGAACAGACCTTGAGTTAGCCAATCACAACGCAGTACCCCGTCCCCATCGCTGACGTAGTACCTCAGCGAGTTGAAAGAATAATTTTTGTTCCTCAGATCATGCATGCGGAGTCTAGTAATATATCGTCGTTGAGAAAAAATCATAGCTGCATGATCAAAACTTTATACGGCAACACAATTTCATTTTTTTTTGTTTTTAGTCTAGAAGTAGGCCTGTATACATACAGGGTTACTGGTTAAGTCGACCTATTCCCTTTGTGGGGTTAAAGTAGACATCATTCTTGACTGATTTTACTATGGGAACCCCTATCCTAATCCTTACCGTTTTTGAGTTATTAGACTTTTAATATTTTTCAAAAATATTCCACCTCTGTGTCTTAAACTGGTTATTGTAAGAATTTTACGACGTTTAGGACGCTAAAGTGATACTTTTTCGATAGCTTACAAACGTCTCATTCTATTAAAGCCAGTACATTTGATAAATTACCCAAGCCTTGGGAAATAAATGGCTGTAAAGTTCAAATATTGAATTTTTATGGGAGCTACCCTTGTCTTTCAGGTTAAATTTCTCAAAATAAGTGTACGGTACTAGATGTGCAGATTGCAGCAAAAACACTGCTGTCTCATTAGCTTTCTAAAATGATACCACAATATCCACTTTTATTAAGAATATGGCCGAAAAATAAGGGTTGATACTGACAAGGTAGTTTTGTAACCAAACTCGTCAATACACTTTTTACCGATTTCATTAGAAGAAGGAGGTTCTAAATTCGAATTTAAATTTCTATTTGTCAATCGATTTCCTCCACTTCCAGTTTTATTTTTCTTACTTACTCTGTAGCGGTTTTTTTTTGTTACTTATCGCTATGTTATTCTTTCGCTGTATAAGTACATAACTCTACCTAATTCCGACCCATGGTTGTGACAAAACACAACGAATTGGCCATGCGAGAGGTATTGAGTCAAAAAGTAAGGCCACGTAATGATATCAAGAAAAAATCGTAACAAAGAAGATACATGAAAAAAAAAACAGTTTACAATTAGCGGAGAAGACATTTCGGTGGGAGAAGATCATCCACATTAAAAAAAAACACAGTCGAATTTAGAATATGCTCTTTTTTTTGAAATTCGTCGAAAACTAATGTAACGAAAAACTTGTTCGTACAGAACAAGTTTTGTTAAAATACCTACCACCTTGTCAGTATCAACCCTTATTTTTCGGCCATATTCTTAATAAAAGTGGATATTGTGGTATCATTTTAGAAAGCTAATGAGACAGCAGTGTTTTTGCTGCAATCTGCACATCTAGTACCGTACACTTATTTTGAGAAATTTGACCTGAAAGACAAGGGTAGCTCCCATAAAAATTCAATATTTGAACTTTACAGCCATTTATTTCCCAAGGCTTGAGTAATTTATCAAATGTACTGGCTTTAATAGAATGAGACGTTTGTAAGCTATCGAAAAAGTATCACTTTAGCGTCCTAAACGTCGTAAACTTCTTACAATAACCAGTTTATGACGCAGAGGTGGAATATTTTTGAAAAATATTAAAAGTCTAATAACTCAAAAACGGTAAGGATTAGGATAGGGGTTCCCATAGTAAAATCAGTCAAGAATGATGTCTACTTTAACCCCTCAAAGGGAATAGGTCCACTTAACCAATAACCCTGTATACACCTCCGTCACCCAATAACATTTTCAACAAAACAGTTACACATGTTGACCAAAAGACAAATTTAAGAAAATCTAAATGAAAAATTTAACTGCTGAAAATACTTATATTTGACTTCTAAAGTTGACTGAAAAGAGTTCCGTTCTGAAGATATACAGGGTGAATTTTTCAACTGGGCGTGGATGGCTACTTTCGAAACTATGAGGAATATCGAAAAACGTTGAAAGGAGTCTCGAGGCCGATTTTGACGAAAACTAAAACTGCATCATTGGATTTTAGAAAAATCAAAAATCCTGGTCAGGAATCGAACCCGCTGATTTTGGAAAAAAAATCACATCCTGTATTATTACACCGTTCGATAGTGTTACTAATAAGGATCAAATTCTGGGAAGTAATCATATACGGCAAACTTAAGGAAAACGTATAATTACAAAAAAACTGATTAATCTTCAAGGCAAAGACTTTATTTGAAACATAAGTTACCGTTTCTTCTTTAAAATAATCCTATTTTTAGTTCAACTCAATAATGTCGTATTGCTAAGTACAGTGGGATTGTTGAAACGTCAAACCCAGTGAGACATTGAAAACAATGAAATTTTATAATTTCGAATAAATTATGGCTCAGTAGATGTAAAGTAACATGGAAAAATAGCAATATCATAAAAATCAGCCATTTCCTTAAGTTTGCCGTATATGATTACTTCCCAGAATTTGATCCTTATTAGTAACACTATCGAACGGTGTAATAATACAGGGTGTGATTTTATTTCCAAAATCAGCGGGTTCGATTCCTGACCAGGATTTTTGATTTTTCTAAAATCCAATGATGCAGTTTTAGTTTTCGTCAAAATCGGCCTCGAGACTCCTTTCAACGTTTTTCGATATTCCTCATAGTTTCGAAAGTAGCCATCCACGCCCAGTTGAAAAATTCACCCTGTATACTTAAATAGATAATAATGATTCTAATTACATGCACAATATTAAAGCCATAGAGCACAAACCAAACAGTCAAAAATATGATGCGAGTTAATTTACTAATTATGTAACTTTTGGAGACATGTACACACGGCTACACGTCAAGCTATACTAAACCAGTTTTTCTTGGTTTCGCTTTTTACGATTTTTACAAACAATAAACCGTCAGCTAATACTGGTTTTGTATAGCTTGATGTGTAGTCGTGTGTACTACATTCACAAAAACCTTCTTCTATATTAAGATTTAATTCCCAGTTGAACCAGAATCATCTAAATATCAGCACTCAAGGAGCTCTATAAATAAATACCTATTAACAAATTAAATCCCACATAATACGTAAACAAGTTGGAACTGGAACTGGTATTTTTGCAGCGGTGCTCAAAAGCGGTGCAGCACTAATTGGCAGCCGATGACTCTTTGTTATTGAGCCGGTGACCGGAACTTTCTAGTGTTGTTTGGACTTCGCCATTTTAATAGCCATAGCGTACAACCCTAATTATTTAATGCTGAAGTTTTTTTTTTAGTTTTGCGAACTTTTTTATGTTTTGTTTATGTATTTACGACGGGTGTAGTGTGTACTTTTTTTTTTCTATGTGAGTTGTTAAATTGTTTTCACCTAGAGCTCACCGCGAGTATTCACCAGTAATGTAACGTTACAGATTCGAAGATTTCATCAGTGACGAAGAAAATCGAGCTTCACAATGCGCACCTTGTATCAAATCTATACTAAATGTACGCGAATGCTCGTATTGTAATGTAATGCTCAAAATCGAATCTATTATAATAATACATCTCTGGGACGCCTTAGTCTCTTAGTTCGTTGCCAAGCGATGCTTTTTTTATCGTGGTAAATACCATATAGCTCCACCCCGACAGGCGGGAGGGCTGTCAGACTTGTACGGATAAAATCACGTTCCTTCATAGCCCTTTATGTTCCGGGTACGAGACCCACGCCAAGCCATTCGATGCTAGATCTGGTTTTGATTATACGGCCGGGGAGGTTCTTGGCAACGACAATCAACTAAAGGATATATCGTACGACATAAAAAAGCAAGTTGTTTATCCAAAATATAGAAAATATCTAATTTTAACATATTTAAGAAAGAAACAGTTTTCCCAAAATCACTACACTGATGTAAAATCTACCAGAGGTACAAAAATCTTAAAAAACAAAAAAAAAATCCGCACCATAACGTGGTGAACATTCATTAAGTCTGACACGTCGGACGTGCAAGTTCCCACATGTCACGGCAAACATTACGCCCCTGTTAGTCCCTGTTAGCCCCTGTTAGTCCTTAGTCCCCGTATGCTTTGCCCCTGTTTGCACACCACGTGCCCCTTTGAATACTAAGTTACTGGGACTTTTTATTTTACAATGAGAATTGTTTCCATCTCTTTAAATACAAGTATCAGATGAGGACTTTTTTGGGCTTTTTAAGAACAGATTTTTCAAGTTAATGGTATTGGAAATCTGTTTTTATTTTGAGCCTGATCATGATAATATTTTAAATGTGAACTAAATTTCGATGATAGAGAATCTATATTAGATGATTTGAATGTAGTCATACATTTAGGAATTAGCAATACTAATTATGGTTAAAGATGTTTTTTTTTTTAAAGATTATTTATGTTTTTTGACGAGAAACACTCGGTAACTTTGACGTTAATTTTGTGTATTAAGTTAGTTCTACGATCGTAGACTAGAGATATTTTTTTTATTTTTCAACAGTATAATTTCTTCAAGTATGATGTACAGGCAAATACGTACAATTTTACTAGGGCTTCACAAGTAGGGATAGGTCAAAAATTTAATTCACCAACATAATAATTAACCGACCAATTGATACCTCAAACACGATAGTCTAAAGTCCACAGTATCCATTACTCCATTTAAATACCAGGTTAGTCAAAGAGTCAGTATTTCTCTGGACATTGAAGTGTGTCCGACATTGTTTATTGTCTCTTTGCCTATAAAATTTTGTTTGCAACATTTGCATTTTCTTGTCTATACTTATGACCTTATAAACATTAACGAGCGTTATAATTTTGTCAATACAAGCCGTGTACTGTCGGTGACATAAGTAAGTAACTATACTACATAACAAAGAGCTTTTTCTCAAAACTCCAGTTTTTTTTCTCATTTTCTTTGTCATGGCGATATTGTTATAGAAAAAAACTTTTAGTACACCATAATAACAAAAAAAAAACAGTAAATTAATTTGTTATCTAAGCACAAATATTATCCTCATTCAATTTCCACACACTGCAGCACTGCAAGTAAAGTTGTTATTAAATTTGAAAGGTCAAAATATGGTATACCTTTTATGACGTCGACTGTACCATCCACACCACAGCATTCATATCGTGTTACATTCTCTTTGATTCGCTCCACATTTTACAACAATAGAAAATATAATTTCGAGGCAAAAGTGTTTCTTTAGTCAAATATCAAAGAAATGTTAAGCGTGAACCCGAATGGCGAAGTTGAAATAATAACAAATAGTGATGGACCGATTGTGTTTTTGGCCGATTGGCCGACTAGTCGGCTACGACGATCTTTCTTGTCGGTTAAGTTCGGGGGCTATCAAAATGTTAGTAGAGTTTCGTATATAACTGAGTTGCTTCTAGATACTTTATTAAAAGTAAGCGAACGCACCCATTGTTCAGTCATTTAATTTTTATTATTAAACGCCTCGCACTAGAAATTTCTCTCACATACTTTACTTCCATACGAGACTCGAACTCTACTCTATTTAGTAAATAAATTATAAAGCCCTATCTATATATATGAAAATGAAACCCGTTTTCCGTTGTCACGACATAACATGAAAACGGCTTGACCGATTCGGATAATTATTTTTTTGTTGTGTTTGTAATCATCGGGACCGGGTTTTAGACCGGGTCCTCCAACCCGTGCGAAGCCGGGGCGGGCCGCTAGTCATAAATAATTGTTTATCACATAAGGTCGCAATAATAAAACAAGCCTGCTTGCCGACTAAAAAAGTAGCCGACTAATCGGCACATCACTAGTAAGAAATAAATGGGCAAAACAATCGGCGCTTAATGTTTTAATGCTAAAACAATGAAGGCTTCTAATAATAAATTATTGAATTTGTCCCGCTTTGGGTAACGACAGCCCAAATGAGAGTCGTGTGATTTATTTGAGAAAGTCTTGAAGGAAGAAGTAATAATATAATAATTTATCACACATTACAATAAAACATTTTTACACATAATATGACTGTAAACCCAACCCAGACCATTCTCCGATGGGTGTTAAAAACAACTTAATGATAACCAGCCACAACTATTTTCCTTTTAGAAGTCCACTGTTAGAAACCCTAAACCAAATCCCTCCAGGAATTCTTCTCCAGTTCCTTGGACTTATTCCATCACCGTGACCCAGGAACATAAAGGGCTATTGAAGGACACCGTGGATTTTAGTTAGTACAAGTCTGACAGTCCCCCGCCCTGCCCGGGGTGGGAGGACTCATTTGATGATTTTGCCACGCAAAAAAAGAAGTTCCCCCTCGAAACAAACCTACAGCGATACGGTCCCAGTTATTCCCGTCACTTCTTTCTGGGCTAGCTTCGGTCTCCCATCCATCTTCCGGCACCCATTGAGCGGTGGTCCACATCTTTTGCTACAACGTGGGTTTTTTTTTAATGATTCTTTGATCAACACGCAAGCCGAAATTGAACTATCCTTTTCGAAAAATCACCAATGTGTTCAGTGTGTTTCAAGTTTTAAAGAAAACTACTTGAAGTAAAGAAAGTCTGTTTTTTTAAAAATTCAATAGTGATTTTATTGTCTTTTGTAGATAGCTTACACTTACTTTATCGCTAAAGTCATGAACAACAAAATTATGATAATTTTATTAATTAATTATTTTTCCTTATGCAAGTCGACCCAGAGTGCATGACGAATCATCTTAATAATGGAAACCTGAAACCCTCTTACCTGTAGACGCACGCATGATCATTTTATATTATGTGCAAAATACATACCAACAGCATAAATTGCAAAACGTGCAAATTGCCAACAAAATTCATTTCCAATCAAAACAAAAGACCCGACACTAAACAATCCAAAGAAGTCACGTAAAGCCAGGGGCAGGACACTAATTTCGGCATAAATATTAAGGCCGAACGCCGAATTTTAAAGGCGGCAATTTGAACCTACGCTCTCATCCTGATCGTAGGATAATTTATCTTAACGAAAGAAAGGGGTGGCCAGGGGGAGAGGTAGGTAGTCTCCCAAAAATTGGGTAAAAATGTTGCCAGCCAGCGATTAAACCGTTGGGGGAGATGCGTCGTATTAATCACCACCCAGGCGTCTTCGTGGATTCTCGCGGTATGGCTGTAGAGTTGTTAGTACCTACAGTGTTGTCGTAATAGCTTGAGATAAGAATGTCTTGTGAAATAAATGTCATAAGAGATTTTTAAGGAAAACAATGGTTTTGGCTCGTAGTGCAAATCTGCAGAAATATTAGAAAACAAACACTTTTTTGAAAGCTAGTGTCATGTGAATCAGATATTCTGCCAAAACTAGCTTTAATTAATGCTTTCCAACCATATCTGCTTATCTCTTGCTAAGCTATTGTCGCATTTCTGATTTCATGGTATCGATACATAAAATGGACGCTAGCACTGATCTTGGAATAAAATAAACTAGTATACTTTAGTATTTAAGTCAAGTTTTTGATGAAAACCACAATTAATATGCCTCAAAGATATAAATAAATCCATATTCGCTATATATGGAGTAAATATTTTTTTGGAAAAAGTATTTTCGAAAACTCAGCGGTTTTTTTTCTTCGCGCCATGTTATCTATTTGTGTCACGAACTCATACTAGCGTCTCTAAAACAAGTAGGTACCTACCATCGAGGACGCTTTGAAATCGAACTAACAACTCTATAATATTGTCCAAGTTGGCCTGTCCGGAGAAGGCAGGGCGGCCACCTTGGCTTTGTTTTAATATTTTCGCAAGCATTATGAAGGGTTTGCCTGCTTCCAAATAATTTCGGCTTCTGTTCCTGAAGTTTTGATAAAAGTTTCACTCTATCAATAATTAACGGGAACAATCCCGGTTTTCTGATGCGATTATAAAGGTCCCGCGGTTTTTGCATTATCTTTAATTTATTTTTTTCTGGAATGTCAAAGTTTAAGAGTCTTGTCGAGTTTTCTTTGTTAGTAATTGAGTTCGGCAAGTTTTTGAAAGGGGAAACGCGGGTTAATGCTTATTTTAATTTATTGGTGCAAGAGTAATTCTGATGGGTTAGTACAAAGGGTGTAAGTTGGAGGAAACGCGGTAAGTAGTGAAGTCCCAAATAAAGGTAGTGAAAGTTTCTGTACTTGGGGTTTGTTGAGCTTCTTACTACAAGATTTTAACGTGAAAATAAAGGTGTATTTTGTTTTTTTTTTTTCTACTTTTACACTTTTTTGTTTTGTCTTCATAAAGCCAGAGGCATTTGAAAGCAAAAGGATTACACAGTTTCTAAGTGTGTCGATATAATAAGCTACATGTTTTTTCTTTTGGCTTATTGCTTAGGTTTATTTCAACTTTTGTTGCGTTCATCATCATCATCATCATTAACCTATAAATGGTCACACTACTAGAACACAGACCTCCTTTCTGTTAAAGGAAGTGAGCATCCACAACGGGGGTCGTGTGCAGTTTGGTAGATGTCTCATGTCCTCGATTTTTTGGTTCTAGGACATGCTGGTTTCCTCACTATGTTTTCCTTCGCTGATTTGAGACCAGTGGTGATGAAATAAGTTTAAAAAAGTAATTCGCCTGGCTGGGTTCGAACTCACGAGATACTGCTCGTATATCGGGGCCTATACTACCTGGTCACTATTGATACCCAATGAAATAATGCTGGCTAGTAAATAGCTCAACATAATTTTCAAGAATCTTCCAATAAGTGACGCAACGTGTTAAACCTTTAAAAATTAAAAATTTAAAAACCCCCGACACAAAAACCAAGTTCCCTTTAAAAAGTAAAAATAATAAAAATACGTCGCGTTGGGGGACTGCTCCAAATTATTCATCATCTCCTGTTTATTTGCAGTCCCCCAACGCGACGTATTTTTATTATTTTTACTTTTTAAAGGGAACTTGGTTTTTGTGTCGGGGGTTTTTAAATTTTTAATTCATTTTTTATTTTATACTTTTTATAGGTACATACTTATATAATTTTATTGTTGCTAAGAGTACTCCCGATTAAGTCATCAATATTCCCTTTCAGTACGCTTTCATTTGATACCCAACTCGAGTATATTTGCAGACCCTCGGTTACCTTTCCCCACTTTCACGCCCATAACTTCTAAACGGCTCAACCGATTTTCATCAAACATGTCTAAGAACACTCGCAGGTAAGTCACCTTTCATACAAAAAAAACTAAATTGAAATCGCTTCATCCGTTCGGGCTCTATGATGCCACAGACAGACAGACAGACAGACAGACAGACACACAGACAGACCGACAGACAGACAGACAGACACGTCAAACTTATAACACCCCTCTTTTTCCGTCGGGGGTTAAAAAAAGGTATAAAGTTTCCTTTTCAAACAAGTTGGCCAGAAGACGCGGGTTCGAGTCCCACTCGTAGCTAAATTTTTCATCAAACTATAAAATAATTTTGATTGCTTTAGATTTAACGTTTACTGTTATCTCTATTTTCAAAAACAAACCTGCCTGTAAACTAATTGTTACTAGGGAGTACAAACATGATCGTGGGTTCGATTCTCAGCCCACGCACGGTCTAATTCTAATTGGAATTGTATGTTACAACAGTCTTAGTTATTGCACAGATATTTAGGACCTATTATAACGGTACTATTTGTTTAATGAAGTCGGTTAATGACTAACAAAAATGCTAAATTGCTATTTGCAAAATTATTATGAGTTCTATGAAAAAAAAACAATGCCTTTGCCAGTTGAACTTATAAGGTCATTAATTATTCCTTCAAATTAATGGAATCCCTAACTTTTTTTATCGTTGTAAAATCATCCAATGAGTCCTCCTCTCTGAGTGTGGGATGATAGGGACTGTCAGACTTATACTGACTAAAATCCACAGTGATCCTTCAATAGCCCTTACTTACCAGGGCCACGATTACCAGGTGAGACAGCCCCGCGACCCTAGAATCACTAACTTGGAATTGATCTGAGATAGCTCCTTAAATAATGGCAAGATTTGAATGAACTTGGCATTCATTCAAAGCTAACATTTAAACCTTTAAAATGATATGCCGTTGTTATTATTATTGACTAGTTATTAAGTACTCAAGATCGCGAAATAAGTAATTCCATACTTTTGCTCACGAGTCTATATTCGAGTCTAGAAGCAGTAGATGACATTAAAAAACTTTACCAAGCCAGTTTATAAAATTTAGAAACCACAAACACTTAGTACTACCAAATCCATCAACGCAAAGCAAAACAAAATGACAACACAACTATGTTACCATTAAAAAAAAACCTCACATTTTGGCGCCCGTGCCAAATATCACACAAGTGCGACGCGTAATGTCAACACACACACATACATACAAAAAAGACATAGTATGGTGAAGGAAGAACGGGAAACTTCCACGAAATTTGCTCACCGAAATGACGACGCTTGTTTTTTTAGGTGGCTGCTCATGACGTTGGATTTGTGTGGATGTGGTTGCTTTAATTAGTGGAAAATATTATGTGTGCTTTGGCTAAAGTCTTTGGCAGAATCTCCTCGCGCATATTCGCGTCCGACGTCGTGTCTATTTGATCATGTAATGCATATTAATTTTTACCATTGTAACATATACAACATAAAGAATAGGTATTGATTGGTCTGAAAATCACACTTGTTTAGTCTGAAAAAGAATATGGACTCATTCCATCTACGCCAATATTTTTAGTTGATTTGTTATCTAAACATTAAATTCTGATGATGTGCATTTAGTTTTCAGAAAAAAACTAATTGTATTTACTACACACCTGATCAGTACCAGGTACAGTGGAAGTGCTCTTGCGAAAGCCTTTAACGTACTCATTCTTGAAGTCCAAACTTAGTTCATCGACATCGAACAATACCGGCTCACAAGACTCACCACTTTCTGTAAACCCACAAACCAACCAAAATTCATTAAGAGTCACATCCACCCAACACTAGCACACCCTAACAAACTTATTAAGATTTCTTTTCTTTTTACTGTACGTGGTTAGCGACGTATGACGCAAGCTAACGGCCGCAGGGGGGAGGCACGGGCCCAGGGTAGGCCAGGGGGGGACAGGGTAGGGCAGGGTAGACCCCGCACGCATGGCCGCTCTCATGATTTAAGCACAGGGATAAGAATGAAATTAAAAATACATCCTCGCCATTTCTTAGGGTGCCGGGGGGACATATATGCAAATGAACCACCCCCACACCCCCCCTCTCATAAGACAGGGGGGAGTTTTTTGTTAGGATGCTATTAATTTGGGGTGTAACTCACTAAGTATGGGTACGCATATATGAGGGAGACTGTGCGTTTCTTAGAGATTCTTTTTCCATTTTTCTGCTTAAATTATGTCGGGATGTGAGCGGAGATTATTAAGTGTATTTCAGGTGAAATTTATTAATTTTTCTTGTGGAGAATGTGGGGACCAATTTGTTGGTACGAATACGGAAATTGATTAAAATTTTCAATGGTTTGTTTTGGTTGTAAATCCTTATCTTTATGAGCCATAAGGATTTTGTTCAGAAGTCCTGTGTGTATGCTATATCTTGTATTGTAAGTAATATAATTTATTAAATTAGGGCTTCTTGTTTAAGCTGATTCAAAGAATGCCAAGGTTGTAACCAGTTCAATCTACTACATTGGTAACTGTTCAGTTATAACCTGAGAAGAGATTAAAAGAAGTAATCACCTAGACAAGAAAATACGTGCAAACTATTGTGGACTAGAATAGGTTTTAACATCAATCAATTAAGCTCGTATCTGGCCCTAATTAGGGTTTAACTCATCATCATCAGCCTATAAATGTAATGCTGGACTCAGGGCTCCTCTCAGTAAGAGGGAGTGGGCCATAATTAACCACACTGGTCCCGGCTGGTTGATATATCTCACATATCTTTGAATTTTGTGTTTCTATGACATGCTGATTTTCTCACGATGGTTTTCGAAAACGGTTTTACTCAAAATCGAGCCAACAGTTCGATTTTTATGTTAAAATATGTGCTCTATTTCAATGTTATACTGACTCAATTTTGAATGGTATATTTTGCTAAAAGATTGCCCAAACGTGCTGAAGGATACTTGTATACCTACTCAAATTTTTGCGTATTCTCTTAATTTTCACGTCACTCACAGATAAAACTTCGTTTTGAAACGACTTGTACTCCTAAATTACACACCACCCACAAATTTTTTAAACACAAAATTTTAACCTCCAAATCAGCCTCCCCAGAGACAAACTCTTAAACGTTCACCGATCATCAGAAACCATTGTGATTCAAGATCGCGGCATTACAATGTGTCGATACAATCGCGGCCTGAAGCGAGAGGGCGCGTGTTTTCACACGTTATACATTCAAAACGATGAGTTGACAGTTTACAGGCATGTAAAGTTGGTTGTAAGGAGGTGAAAATTGAATGTGGAAAAAAACAAATGACTATGCGAAAGAACGGCTCTTTTTTGAAGTTTTTTTTTTTAAGAATGCGAGTATTTGAATTTGTGCAATGAGTTCTTATGCAGACAAACAGATTAACAAGATTGATGCTTCGTTATTATTATTTAATAACTATGGATTTATGAAAAATAAAACAGAATAATAAAAATCTTTATATTCCACGAATGGCACCTGACAACTGCGAAAAATTTTGACAGTAGCCTTATGTCGAATAGACAAGGTATACAAATAGTTCCGTTGCCATTGTCAGAGGCTACCCTTCGTCGAATTACCTCAAACAATTAACAGCCTTCAAAAATCATCACAATTTTGGAAGGCGGTTATTATTTTTTTGTCAGTAAGTTGGTGGCTTTGTTTTTAATTAATTTTTCCACCGACTTCTGAAAGAAAGTTATTTTATATAATTTTCTAATAATACTACATTATTTTAAAAGGTGTCAGGCTTACTAGCCGACGAGTTACGAGGAAAGATCTATACCCAGCAGTCAATAATTCAACATTTAAACAATCGGTCATTTTAATAGCCAAACACTACATGTTAGCACCAAGAACCAAGAAAAATTCCTAGCCTTTTCTTTAACAACTTAATGTAAAAACCACGTGCAAAAGCCTACACTAGAAATGGAATATAATCTCCTCCAATAGATTAAAATGTGAACAATATTCCTTCTAAAATAATTCAAACGACGCCACCGTTCCTCAGAAAGGGTTGTTTTCTTAAAGGGTGAATTTTTGTTTGAAAACATAATACTATTGTGACGGAAAGATTAATTAAAGATGAGAGAGTAATATCATATTATAAAGAAACATGGCGTTTGTTGCGATATCTTTTTACAGAAGGAATTGAAAGTTTTGAATTTAAAGTAGATTGGGAAAATTCCAATGTAGAATTTAATCAGGATTTAGTAACGAACGAGACTTGAAATGCCCTTAGTGACACTGGGGAGTGTACACATTACAACAATTTAAAAAAAGAATCCGATAAATTGAGATTTTTTCTTCTTTTTTCGAAATCAGTTAAAAAAGGCGTCCATTAGACTGTCAATCATTTCCATCAATCATGACTGATGGTGGAATGATGGAATTTTTATCGCCTACAATTTTCGTCATGCAAACGGCAATCATCACATTAGACGATAGGTTTTCCGTCAGTCAATATCTCTGCCATAGTTTTTCCACGGCAAAACCTATAGTCTAATGGGCGCCTTAGGCAATTTTGCCTTTATTAATACTTTATAGGTAATTAAAAGATGCTCAGAAGAGAGATATTTCTGCTATAATTTTTAATACGAAAATAAAGTATATTAAACATAGAGAAATATTACTTTTAAAACTGGACTTATTAGATACTTTTTTAGGGTTATTAAATCATCGAATGATGCCTTGAGTGAGCCAAAAGTTGTATACTTGTATGAGTGTTATTGATTAAATACCACCCTTTTTCTTCTCGTCTCCTTTTCGAGGTCTGCAGTGGCCACAATTCTGTAATGGCTACTCTTACAACCAACGACGATATATTACTAGACTCCTAATAACAGGCGACCGTTGTCTGTTAGGCAAAAAAGTCTTATATCCGTCTTATTTCGACCAATCCTGTGAGCCGTAAACATAACTTGAGACAGAACAGACCTTGATTTAGCCAATCCCAACGCAGTACCCCGTCCCCCTAGATTACGTAGTACTTCAGCGAGTTGACAGAATAGTTTTTGGTCCTTAGATCGTGCATGCGGAGTCTAGTAATATATCGTCGTTGCTTACAACCAATATTAAACCCTCTAGAATTCTTGATAATGATTTGACAACGTATAAATCTTTTTTTTTTATTTATTTATTTATTTATTTGTATGGTCTATCTACAATTGTTACACTTTTATAACAAAACAAGATAAGCAAACATACCAGCCTAGTGTACAATATTAGGCGATAGACACAGCATGCAAAAATATGTATAAAAAAAAAACAATATACTGAAGATTTTAGAAGTTACACTTCTCATATAGCCTATCTAAATGAGAAGTGTAATTTCCAAAATCTTATCTTATCTTCAATCAATTTACTCGAAAACACAAAAACAATATCTAATTCTTGCAAAAAACATACCAAATAACACCCCATATATCAGGCCTAACACATTCAAATCGCTTAAGGGGATCGATGTGTATTTTATAGCGTCCCGTCATCCCGCCACGTCGTCATCCCGTCGACGACTTCCGCGACCAAATTAGATAATCCACCGCGGATTTTGTAAACATGTGACAATGTATTACCATGGATGTTGAGTGAGATTTGTTTTGTGTTTCTCATGAGTGTTAGGTTTCTAAGGGGTAGTTAAAATGTAAGTGAACTTCTTGTTGGGTCGCAGGATTGTCTAAGCAGGAAAAAACAACATGGTTATTAATCAGTAATAGTCTGATACTCTTAAGAAGCCTTCTCGCCCTGCTTAGAGTGGAAGGGTCACTCCAAGCAGGGCGGGAAGACTTCAGAAGCTTTAAATACCACAAAAAAATGTTGTTATTTTGTTTTTAACATGATTAAGAATAACATGATTAAAAAATAAGAACTCTAATAAGAATTTCTTCTGTATACTTTTTACTTATTTCTTTTGGGTGCGTTGTACGGAGTAAACAAACTCTGATTTAGTACAATAGCTGAGCGATTAACAGGATCAAATATTTTATGCCATACAATAATTAGTTGTTTAGATCTTGCGATGATTGCAGATAGAGTATAAATAAATGCATATAGACGCACCCGAAATACAGATTTTTTTCCCAAAAGTAAAGCATGAATTGATAAAATAAATTGAATTATTTCTATGGCTTTCCACAATCAAACGCAGAAACATAACGCTCGAAACACACAAGCTCCAAAAACATTTGAGCAGCAAGACAAAGCTGCCCCACTTTTTAATTCAAACACGTCTCCACACACCTGCAATTCCACCAACCCCCATTATTCAAAGAAGAAGAGGAATACCCCATGAACTTTGTACGCTTCACGCCTCGCATAGCAAAGGGCAGATCGATGGCTGTCAAACAATAAATGTCACGTCCACTCCCTCACCAATCCACATCAATACCAAGGACCCAACACATGCAACTCTAACCTTTACACTTCTAAAGATAAGGATCATCACAACTGCACTTTTAACGTGGTAAATCAACCTCCCGATTTTTCTTGGAGGTGCGAACGATGCCCCAATTTTTGGCGAAACGTTTGGTGTATTAAAAAGTAAATGTTGGAGCTGGGTGTGTGTGATGTTGGCTTTTTGGTATACGGAACCGTGTTTATAGACTTGTTTGTTTTCAGTGAAAATAATTTCAATAAGAATTTATTGGATTTTAAGATTTATATTAAAGTTCAGGAAGATGATAAATAATTGCTGATTCTAGGATTAAAGTTCTTAAATAAAACATTAAAAAATATGCCGTGGTCGCATGACTGTCTCTTGAGCTCACCGTTACCCTGAAACGTAAAAGGCAACTAAAGGAACAGGGTAGATCTTTAGTCAGAAAGAATCTCACAGAAGTCAAATTAAGAGAGCAAGGATTCGTAGTATACCATATTTTTTTTAAATTAGCAACCTTTAATCGGTCCGTATATTATTATCAATTTAATTGAAGCTTTCTTTTTAACACTCCCACAACTTTGCCCGTTTCCAACGTAACAAAATATAAATACGAGTATCTTCAAAACCTCGTCTGTAACATCCACAAAACAGCGCTTGACCCTCATAATGGTTTATGGTCCATTTCATCTAAGAGCAAAAAGACCTGTGTCCAGACAGTAAGCACATAACTTATAGGCTGGAAAAAAACACAACAAGACAAGACAAAGAGAACGAACATGTTCGAAATTCAAATAGAACAAAATTTGAATTCGATAGTCTCCTAAACATTTCACAGATAAATCTCGAACACCTCTCCACACATAAAATATACGACATTTCTATACATAATACGATATTACATCAGACTTATTCAAATATACTGCAAACTTCATTACATACTATTGAATGGTTTAGATTTGAAATATCTGTAAATGCAACAATTCATGTCTAGGTTAGTGTTAGAGTGGCTTCTCACGGCAATGTCGCGTTTGTCTAATTTTTTATTCAAGTGAAACTATTTTTAAAAAGTCGTTTTTGGTATGAATCGACGTCGTGCCATTTGTAGATTAACGCACACAGAAAAGGTTAAGGTTTTTGTTTCATTTTTTTTAATTTCTTAAACTAATTCCATTTGTTTGCACCTTATAAGAGATAGCTAGATCTCTTTCACACGATCCAATTTTTTTAAATTGTGTCTTCGCATATTTTATGTTCACTAGAACAAGACCTATGACATTAAACTGTGTTCTATAACTTCATAAGTGACACTTCATCCATAATCCTTTGTTTCACGATAGATATCTTGAAAAATCTTGATATTTTAATTCTCAGAGTTAAAAAGCAACAATATCTATCCATGTTCGAAAACAGTACAACGATTTTCATTTGTTTTTCACATTAACTTCAAACAATCAAAAACAATTGACAACCACACATTCGAATATTCGTCCCCGCGTATCCTAACACTAAGGCATAGCACCCACGATCGGGCCCGAACGCATGACTTATGCCAGTTTGTCACATTCGCAATCAGACTGACTCTGTCCCATGCGATGATTAATGCCTTTCTTAATTACTAAGTTATCGTTGGAAACGGGGGGCCGATACATGTGTTCCTGGGCTTAATTTATTGACTTTTGTGGCGTGTTTTAGGGGACGGCTGATTGCTTTACTTTGAGCGCGTGCCTTTTAATTAATTTTGCTTGTTTTTCGTTTTTTTTTGTGATATATATTTCATGACACAACTAGCTGGCATTTAATCCGTTATGAATTTTAAATAAGATTCTACAATATTTTTACGGTAGTTCAAGGCAGCAACGAACTGCGATAACTCTTTCTCAAAATAGAAACATGAGATATAACCAGCTCAATATATTACCGTTGTAAGTTTTAGCCACATGTAACAGAGATCTGATCAATACGATATATCAATAGTTATTACCTGGTTAGTATTTTACTTATACAATTAAAAATGTCCAACTATTTAGGCTAACAATTAAGAACAACCTAGTGTAACGCTTCAGTCGACTCACAACTTCCTTCAACGAAAAATGACCAAAAAGCCTCTCGCCCAATTTACATAATAACAAAATTCTTACATAAAAATTGCGTCTTAAAACCGTCACCTTAAGCTTAATACACACGCGCGTCACGTTTCGCGCTCATTTGGAGGCGTTCATCGATCGGAGGACAAAGCCTCGCCAGCCCCGATAAACGAATTAAGGAAATGGGAGATTTTTTATCTGGGCCGTAGGGTGGCACGACCACGCGTCGTAAAACGCAGCAATACTTTCTTATGCAAAGTCCCTCCGCGCCGATAATTAGGTGAGCTTCGTCGGTGTGTGTGAGCCTTTATGCGCGAGTGTTTTGTTTTTAATTTTTAGAGGGGTGACGTGTTTTGTAAGGTTCCCGATTAGAGTTCGATGTTTGAAGTTTTAAATTAAGAAAATGTTTGACTCAAGAGAAATTGTGGTAATAGCATTTTGGAGTTTAACTCAAAGTTCAATGGAGTATCAAGTTATCAGCTTCGATTTCTTCGAGTCAGTTTCTAGTATAGTAGATGCAGCTGAAGATGAGTAAATAATTATAAATGGAATGATGTCGGATGTCAGATGTCAGATGTTGATCTAGCATCCGCAATGCCTACCACCTACTCACTTTTTTTTGGGTATAAAAAGCATCAGAAAATATGTTTCTATTGGACTCTCCGACATTTACTGAAAAGTTCACCCTATTTTTTCGTTACGTTTTGCGTTCCAGAGCCACGGTGCCCTGATTCTACAGTCCCGCGACATGGTCGGCGTAATTCCCCTTAGTTGACTGGTTGTCAAAAATCTCCAAAAGCCAGGTTCGGCGACTCGTGGTCATTTCCAAGACATGGAAGGAACTCGGTAATTAATGACGATCACCCATCTAGGGACCAACCTCGGCAAACACTGCCTAACTTCAATGACCCAGCCGTTAATATTTAGCCAGGAGTCCCTTCCAAAAATCTGCAATAAAAAGCAATTTAACGCTAACGAGTGAACATAAAAATCGCAATATAAATATTAAACATGTAACTGCGCAACATTTGAGTATCTAATATCGGGGTACGAGATACTCATAGATATCATGGCATGAGTACGAAATACTCGTAGATATCACGGTACGAGTAAGTACGAATTACAATCGTTTGCAAATGAACGAGCGAACGACGACTGTCTTGCACATGTCTTCACTTAGCACGACTAGTCTTGATACTTTAAAATACTCATTAACTATTTAAATATGGAATGGAACTGTTTTTCTAGTTTAAACAAGCTTTTTGTATTTTTAAGCTTGTTTAAATTGTCGTTTTCATGAACTTTTTGAAGCAGAGACAGGTATTCGGAAAATCAATGCATCGCATTCGCAAAATAGCATAGCATGAGAGAAAATAGACATAAAATATTGTTAGACTGATGCCCTTTTAAAAATGAAAATGATGAAATAAATGATGCAAATATATTAGAATTGAAATAAAACACAGTAGGTAGGTACCTATATTTTATGTAACTTAAAAATACAAACATATAGTATGCAATTTGTTTTATTGCATTTGGTTCTCTACCTATAGTAAACAATAATGCAACTTGGGAACTCGACAACATCACAAACCCAAATTATTAATTACAATTACCAACAACCACAGTCTTAAAATTTAATGTGTTCCCATAACAGTCTAAGCACCTACATAATATCTGCGAAAAAAGATAAGAAATGTCTTAACTGTCTTAAAGTATCAAGAATCACCGCCTACACATAACACTTTTAATTTACCCTCCTTAAAAAAGGGAGGGCAGCGGTGTTTTTCGGCCCTAGCCGTGTGTGGAGGCACACCCCCCTCCCGGAGGGGGGGACGGTAATCAAGACACGCAATCTTCGGCGAACCCTTAAAAACTTTAAAACTCATCGCCGCCTTGCGATGTATACGTTTACATCTGTATATGTTTACATCTGTATACATGTTAACATGTGTATATGTTTACATTTTTTGGGAAGTTTGACGTTGACTTTAATTTGTGGTGGATCTTGGGCGGTATCTTTTATTTAGGTTGAGTTTTTGTAAAGACTTTGAACTTTTCGTGTTTTTCGTGTGGTTTTCCTGTGTTAGTGTTTGTGAATAGGTTTAGTTTTATAAGGAGACAAAACATTGACAATTAAGTACAACTGTGAGATTACGATGTCTGGAACTGTGTCCAGGTTTTGTCATGACCAGTTTGATCAAGCAGCGTTATCTCTAAGATGTCTCGCAAAAAATGGCATTTTCTTTATATTCATAGTTCTATTAGCTTATCATCATCGTCATCAGCCGGAAGACGTCCAATGCTGAACAGAGACCTTCCCCTTAGACTGCTACGCCAAACCACACCTCTCGTCTCCTGCATCCATCAGTTGACCGCAACTCTGACGATATCGTCGGTCCACCTAGTGGGAGGCCTGCCTACGCTGCGTTTTCCGGTCCGTAGTCGTCACTCGAGAATTTTTCTTCCCCATCGGTTATCAGTTCTACGAGTCATGTGGATGTAAATAATTATTTAATGTAGATATTCGTTTGATCAAATTATTTAATATAAAAATTAAAAACAATGAACTCAAGACAGTGCAAACGACTTTTTGCTAAATAATTTTACTGAACAGTTCAAATCAATGAAAACTACTAATTATTTTCGAATCAGTTAAAGTAAAGTCTGCTCCAATGTTTATCATACTTAATTTCCTTATAACATAAACGATTTCCTCCTAAATCAAGTGATTGCTAAGCTCCTCAAATTGTGAAGAGTCATTCAAGCACTTACTTTTCTTTGGGTCACCACTTGTGACCACTGCTCAAATTGTCCATGCAATCGTTTAGATTACCAGGGATTTAAACCCCTCTTTTTTACATATAACTACTCAAAAGAAAATAAGGGCCAACTGATTTTTGTCGATTTATTAAATAATATTTAAATATTACTATTTATAATGACTGAATCTGATGAATATTAACGATTTTACTTGGAAATACACAAAAATTAAGTTTATATTTCAATCAATCGTTTAAATTAAATGAAATTGAATGAAAAGTGGGGAATTGCAGGGATGTATCAACTTACACAAAACATCAAATAACTCGAAAAAATAACGTCTTTAATGTTCCAAAGTGTTCTTTAAAGCTTCTCTTTTAACTCTGTTCTCTCTGTGCTACACATTTTAATGGATGTTGAATGTTCAGGATTAAATACCAAACATTTTCTTTGGGATTCGCTACCAGCAAGTTTTCAGACAATTAATGAGATCCAGCTGGGTGTTGGTGGGAATTTTACTGTCTTTTGCACTAGTCTTTAACTCATCTTTTAACTGCTGAATAAAACTTAGGTAAAAAATCCTGAGTAGCCACTGTAACATCGTAATTTGAACGTCAGCGAATGTGTACACTGTTAGTCGCGTCGTGTTCGCTCGACCATTATCCTGCTTGAAGATGAACTCAGGTACTCGTTGCTGTGCGAATGGGATAATGTGGAGTTGCACCACATTCGCTACGCAATTTTGAGCAGTTACAGCAACGTTATTACGAAGTGCGAGCTCAGTTATGCGTGATAGAGACAACCGCCCCAGAGCAAAATTCAGATCTCATCGGAACAGTCTGTTTCAAGAGTGCAAAGATCTGAAACCTGTTGTTTGGATCTTCTCTACACTCTAATGAATCAGTCTTATTAAAAAAAATAAGCCTGCAGTCATGAATAAAAAGCAATGAAGCCCATTCAAAACAGTTAAATAATTTTTCTCTTTGCAAATGTTTCACGATTTGCACCATACGCTACAGTTAACTGGAGGACAACCAAAGCATCTTCTTGAGTATTGTTAGTCTTCATGAAGTCGATTCGGAATAGTCCTAGTCAATTATAGGGGTGCCTGTAGCTCAACGCAATGGAGTTTGTGCGGTCCGCGCGGTAGATTTTCGCTCTATTTGCGTGGTAATCAAACTTAATGGTCTTCTTAGGCTTTACTTTACCTACTTTTCTTCCTGGATCACGGCGTTTGGTGATATTACCCGTCTTTTGAGACCAGTTTCAAACTTTTTGAACCACTGGCTATGAATATTCCACCATAAGACCTACCTGTTCTGGCTATGCCCCCCCTGGATTAAGGTAACACCCCAAGTGGCTGTTTTTGCATCCATATGTCTCCGAATAAATGGCATTATGAGATTAAACAATCGTTATAGCCTACTTGCTGTATAAGTCGAAGAAAACTCCGTTAGAAGTTTGAAAAATAAAAAACACTAAAACCGTACATTCTAAGAAATCTCAAATAAATAATTAAAAAAAAGTTATGAATTTCCAATTATGCAGTATAAACAATATTAATACTTTGAAGAAAACTATAACAAGGTATTTACCATCTATTATGTACACAGAATAAGAGTAATACTTGATTAAAGTGCAATTTAATAAGTGGCCCCTAATTGTTTTGACGAGTATATTATTATTGTTTGTATTATGTATATATTTTTTAACAATTTACAGATTTAGTTGAACCAACCTGAAACTAAATTACGAAGTAAATTAGAGATGCCGGACGCTAAGTTTTTTTCGCGGACACTCTTTGTAGGCTCGTCGAGTTCTGTGAAGTATATTCCCATATACTTCATATCACTCGACGGGGCAACGAAGAGTGTTGCTGATCGGTGGGCAAATAGTTTGTAGTGGCCAGCAGCTAATCTCCATACATTTGACTGGGTGACTAAAAGTCGTCGCGACAAAAAGTCACCAATGAGACAGTTTCGCCACCCCAATGGGCTATTCTTGAATAGAAAGTTATAGATATTGAAAAAAAAAAAAAACAAATTATACGTTCACACAGGGTCCGTAATTAAGTTATTAAATAAATATTTACATGTATCTTGACTAAATTGATTTATATGTATAAAAAAAGTTGTTCTCTTAAAACTCGGTCAAACGAGCATGGACAAATTGCGGTCATAGACCCAGGCATCACACTTTAGCAGATGATGTACCATACTTGAAGGTATTCATTTAAATCCGGTGGCGGTGTCCGCAAAATGTTGCCAATCTGTCCATCGATACTGATTTGTCCTGCGTCTGTAAGTATAAGAAAGAAACATTGTCATGTTCTCTGTGTTAACTCTCTTTCCTAATTCATGCTCAAATATGAAAATAATACGGTAAAGATTTAGAAAAGATATCAACGAATTTTGTTGCGAACCACAAAGACAACTAATATCCTCCTCCTAATCAAAATAAAATCGTAGTTCAACCCTATCCAGAAAAAACCAAAACAAAATACAATCGCATAAATTCTATTCCAAATTTCAAATGCAACGCATGATAATCATAAAAATTCAAACGTACACAAAATCGCATATCCTACCGTGAATAGTTCATTAACTTTTCTACATGTGTGTGCATCTATTAGTCATATTAGATCGCGCATGTGTGCGTAAACAAACAGGGGGTTCTTAATTTTTGGGGGTTCTTTAATGACACTTCTTCGCATCGATTTTAGAATTTTACGAAGGGTTCACGCTTTTGTTTTGCGTTATCGATTCGTTTTTTTTTTCTTTTTCTATTCAAATAAAGAGTGCGTGCATACGTGCTGAGCTTGCATGCACACATAGGGGATGTCGGATGTGGAAAATTTAATGTGACGTCATCGATTATTTTTTTATGAACTTTACTGGGGCTAAGCAATTTTGAAGTGTGTGTTATTGGGGAAAAAGCCGCTTGATGGTTGTTACTCAACAGGCTTTGTAATAAAGTTTGAATTTGGAAGACTGAATTAAAGTCAAAATATAATACATATTTTGAGTACTAACTACATTCAGTATTATAATAGCCATTCAACGATTAATATACTTTGTTAAATTAAGATAAGTAATTAATGTCATCATTATTTTTCTTTTCTCAAATTTCATTTTCACGTTACATTCTACAAAGCCAAAAAAAAATAGTTAAAATAGCCATACTGATGAAAAGATACTTAGTATAGGTATAAAACGAGATTATTTCAAAGCACTAGTTTTACAACCTCATTGTCTCACACACATAAACTAAACAAAAGCAAGTAACCGAAAAAAACACGATACACATTAACAAAGCAAAAAAAAATTAACACAAATTAAAGAAACGAATAACTGGATGAAGACGCGCCAATGAAAGGGGCAAAGTTACCCCCCCGAACACCCCCTAAAAAATTTAATTCATCACCGCCGTTGAGACATATCTCCTTCTTGTCCCTTCCCCTTTCTTCCACCATTCTTTGCTTTCTTGCAAGCTTTTTCCGAGAGCAAGACAACCGTACACACCCTGTATATATTCTCAAAACCTGCAATGCAATTCCAACCTTATTCTCTCAAACCTAAAGTTCAATTTCAAATGAACACAAATGCGACATAAGTCTTTTATAGTAATTCAATACACAGCCCGTTTCATTCGTTCGCATTGAAAGCTTAAAACAAATAAACCTACAGCGAGTGCGATAAGGTTTTGTTGATGTCGGTAGGTGATCAAAAGGCGATATGTCTTATCTTCGGGTAGTATAGAACGCATCATTAGACTTGCATCGAGATGAAGGCACAATTACTGTGAGATGTGCTGAGGCCTTTGTGTTGAGAGGCTGAGAGCATTTTGTTTGTATCATGGATTTGATAGATAGTTAATAGTTTTATCTTATAAATGTTAGGAATATAGGAAAACTAAAAAAAAAACAAATGAAGTAACGAAGGGAGCTCGTGGCTAAATACATACAAGCGCACAGGCCGATCTTGCAAATTAAGCCGCGCTTTCCGAGGTTAATCTGTGAATAAGTGACTATATGTCATAGCGAGTTTCCTCCGTGCCTCGGAAAGCACGTAAAGCCGTTGGTTCCGGCTGTCATTTGTAGATCTTTAACAGTCGGTACTATTATTAATAAGCTCTAAAAGTCGACACTGGGTTGTGGAAGTCCAATAGGTAGTCGCTCCATATTGCCATAAAATACTGATATTCAGCTGCATCTAGTCCGACTGGACGCCGACCCCAACATAGCTGGGAAAAGGGTAGGCAGAGAAAATGATAATTAGATAGGTACCTATCATTATTTTCATACTTTGGCAAAAAATACTGTATCAAGTTTCAACTTCGGTTCTCCCTTAAAATAAGTTGAGATTGCCGCGCTAATATAGTTGGCGCAAGCGCGACCACTGAGCACGAGGTTCCCCGGTTTGATTTTAAGGTTAAGCAAAGTGTTATTGGGTTTTCCCGTTTAGGTTAACTCTAGCGATCACCATCCTGTCGGATTCCGGCGCCAAAGAGTTTTTACTGTGTTCCCTCAATGCGCGGCCCTAGCTCCATTTTTGACCCCATTTTTTCAGCGCCAAACCGTTTTATTTAAACTAATTTTAAAAAATGTTTCCGGTTAAATTCGGCCTGTACTACTTACTTATGCGTTGCTTACCTTTGGAACCGTAGCTTTAATTCAAACTTCCATTTCACTACTACAAGAAAATTAGCCTCACTGTTAGTAGTTTATCTTATTACAACCTTTTTTCTTAAAACCTATCGTTATTCACACAACAAAAAAAAAGTTATTACCCATAGACGTGTAGACAGTGTCAGCAACAGTTATCTTAAAACAAAATCCTGCTATAAAATGGAAGCAGTTTTGCGCAGTAATAAAAGGACTTTAACGATAGTAATCATCATTATCAACTTTCATTACTTGAGAACATTATTTCTTAAATTAGATATAAGACTCCTTGGATTTGTCCCTGTTACAAAACTGTACTTAAGTTCAGGTTCTTCGTTTAAAAACCCTCATATTTAGAGTGTCTATTTTGTCTTTGGCAGTTTTGGCGGGACGACACGACTTGTAATGATGGCCCAGGACAGGAACAACTGGAAAAACTTATATTTTAATTATTATATTTATTTATTACAAAATGTTCATTTCTTTTTGATTTTATTAAGATTTCTTTACCGTGTAAATGCTTACACTTCAACATACTTAATTGTATTCCGTCTCTTAACCAAAAGAGGCCTCAAAAATAAGATGAGTTATTTTTTAACACTTTTTTTCTTAGCTAAGGTAATATAACACCAATATCAAAAACAATATTTAATTAAATAAAATAGCCTAAACCAAATAAAATAGCCACAAAACTTTTTTTTCCTACTTTCACCCCCCAAATTCGCCAATCACCCTCATCGCCCCCCAAAATCCCTTTACATCATTAAGTCCTCACCGGAAGACGTCCTTGCGTCCTTCAGTAGCCGCTTAAACCATTATTGGCTGACCATGACCCTCATAATATCAAAGGGCCGGATCTTTCAAAGATAAATAAAGATCTTTCGAGAAAAAAAATCTGGCAAACTTTTTAAAGAGGGCCTGTTTTGTATTTTTGGAAAGTTAGTGTAGTGCTTGGGGACGAAGTTTGTTTTTTCGTGGAAATGACCAAATAATTTGTAAGATATTTTTAAGATTTTGGCTTTTAAGCCCGCTGTACACATTGGGCCATTCATTGGGCCAGCGTGTACAGACCTACGTGGCCGTATGTTGGTAGTTGGCGGGAATGTTTGCCGGCCAACCGAAAGTTGTCGGTTTTTCGTGCACCTATCAAAGGATCTTGGCGTGCTTCACAAAAAATGTTCACATGTTGGCCCAATGTGTAAACAGCGACATTTGGAATTCATTATTTTGGCCGAACATGCTGGCCCACTGCCTTGGCCCAATGTGTATAGCGGCCTTTACACTGATTTGGGAGAGTTATGTTATGAACAGTCACACCAGTCTCTTAAAAGGGTGTCTAATACTTTTGCAGTATCTTAAGATCATTGCGATGTAGTAGTTTGTTAGGTTAGGTTAGGTAGTGAGAAAGTAGTCTCTTTTCCCCCTTAGGAGGTAAAATTATGCTTTTTAGTAAACATTCACCCAGGAATAATTAATTTAATAGCTAATAATAAAACGATTGTTTTATTATTCTTAGAGAAGTGGTACTACTTTATAGTATTATAAATGTAACCAGGACGATGTCATGTTGTATTGAACTAGTCGTACTACTGATAAACAAAATCATAGCCCATTTTGTAATATCACGTCAAAAATTCAAAGATTTTCTGCAAAAAGAAAGATTCGAACCTGCGATCTCCGGATTCAGTACCTCCGACGCTCTTTCCTACCAAGCCATCGAGGTTCCTGTCTACTGCGTCGAATTCTTCAAACACTTTCTAACGTCCCATGATGAAATTGTAATAAAAAATTGTCATTAAGTATTCTTAATTTATCCATTCCAAAACAAAAAACTAGTTTAAATTTAAATGTCACACGACATTGTAAAACCTACTTTTAAAATATCAACTAACACTTTGAAGCCCCAAAAATAAAATATCAATCTCAACCAACTGAAAACTTTACACAAACTAAAAGTTTTGGAGCCAAAACTTTTCGCCGCCGCATAATTTTTACATAATACTGGAAGGAGACGTATTAAAATCAAATAGAAAATGTCTCGATACCGCTGTCTGTACCAGGCTCTTATCGGAGAAAACCGCTTTCAATTAACCAGTAAATAACGCTTATGTACTTACTAACTCTTCACATAATGAGTTAATAACACAACACTTACACATGCGCGTTTCAAATGGAAAATCGTCAACACACATACAGCTCACTCACACATTGACAAATTTTCTCGGCTGTACATAAAACGCGTCTTTCTTCTTGTATTCTTAATTAGCGTGTCGTATCACCCCGTCTCTTTTCCGCACGGGGTGTTAATTAGAAGGGCGTCCCTTTCGCGCTTTCTTAATACATTCTTCCTCTCCGCGGTGTTTCTTTACGTTTTTATTTGTGTGCGTGTCTGTGTGCTGTGGTGTTTAATTTACATGTACTTGTATGTCAGTGTACAGGCGAAAGGAAAAGTGGTTTGGTAACCGCGTAGGCGGAAAAGGGATGTTTGGTAACAATGTAGGGTATTAATGGACTGTGACGCCTTTTGGGTTATTTTTAACTTGTTTTGGTAGTAGTTTGTTATTGTTGTCGAAGACCATTATAATTCGAACTATTTCTGGCATACTAGCAGTAAATGATTTCCCTTCGTTTATTTGGAAGAATTTTCCTAATTCTTACAAGACTAGTGTTAGATTATTATGTAGAGATAGAAAAAAAGTAACTTTTGAGTTATTTTTTCGGGTGGTATCATCATCAAATGAGTCCTCTGAGTGAAACTGGACTGTCAGAATTGTATTAACTAAAATTCAACCCTGTTTCTTTGACTGTCCTTTAGCGGTTCAGGGCTAACTTATAAATACTTAGATATTCCAAAGACCCCTTAATATTTTTCAGACTCTTTTTAATTCCTAGGCTATTTTTATGTATAATAGGTTTGCTTTTGACCTTAGTCTAGGTCAAAAGTGAATAAGATAAGGTCGATGATGTAGCGAGCTTACCTAGAAGAAGCCTGCCTACTCTAACTTTGAAAAGATTAGGATTAAAATATCCATATCCACATTTCCCTCATACCGCCGGTAATACAAGTTTAACAGGCATCTATGATACTATTATATTATGTATTCAATATTCAAATTGTATTTTCACGTTACAGTTCATTATTTAATGCAAAAAATCTCATAAAAAACCCCAAACCAATACCAACCTCGATCCAGTTTCGCCATCTCCTGTACCGGGTGTTTTATACGAATGTGGGTATGCGCGAAAGGGTGTCAGCGGCGCGGGGCACTCCCCGCGCGGGGTGAGCGGGGTGGGTACGTACACATAAACACTTATAAAAGTTTTTTGACAACAACCTCCCTTCACCCCACCCCGCGTTTACCCCTCGAATTCGCTAATTTATGTTGCTTTTTTAATCAATACCGGGGTGTGTACGAGTTATAGGTTCCATCGACTCTTGGATTGTCTTGAGACAATTTTCTTGCGGCTTACGTCATTACGCTTCTGGTTTGGGGATGATGACGTATTTGCTCAGTGGGGTATGATTGACTCGGACACGATGTTTTATTGAAAATGTGAAAGATAGGTAGAGATGTGAAAACATTTGTTTTATTGTCTTCTGCTACTGTTATATTGGGCATGACATAGATAGTGATATAGGAAGTTGGTTCTGTTAGTCAGGCTATATTAGTTTCCTGAATAAGAACATAAATTATGTATAACGACACATTCAGGATCTGTTTTTGTACTATTATTTTGAATATAGTGCAGTAGCGTCATTCGTCAATTGGTAAACGGTAAAAGTGTTACTTTTAATATTGGTAAAGCGTAAAAACTGAACCGCCTTTAATATACTTTAATTTACAGCTTCAACCCCCAATTACCCCCAAAAATATTCATAAATGCCACCAATACATCTTAACTGTCCTCAAGTTTTTACCACCTCATATTTCCAAAACATAATAATCTCAAAAACCTTCACGCCAATAAACGTAACGAGATAAACGCGTATCACAGAATATATCACGACTCACCTACTTAAGTCGTCAATCTCATCCTAAAAAATAAAGTTATATCGCAATTTTCCGTTTCGGCAACCGCCTGTACTTACGTGTGACGAAAAATCCGAATTTAAAACAACCTGTATTTTACCGTTCCGAAACTCAAATTTCGAACTTTTTTCTTCTTCGAAATTCAAATTCGACTGCATGTGAAGGTTGGTAACATATTCGGGAACAAACTTTTCTTTGTGCTAAGTTAAAGGAATTTAGACTCTATTCGTCAGACTTTAAGGTAGTTTGCGACTGCAAGCGTGTTTGGTATTTCGATTTTCGTGATGGATGGTCTGTGTCACGCGTGACGTGAATGTCACGCTTCACGTGGAAGAGTGACGTGATATTAATACTTTATTTGCGGGTTTCTGGTTGCGACATTTTTTTTTATTTTGTCACGTGAATCAAAGGGGATGGAGCACGTGAATTAATCAAATATGGAAAAGAGGAAAATCATGGATCTATGTAAAAAGGTACTTGGAATTTGTGAGAGGTGTGATGAAATTGAATGAGGAAATCTTCATAATAATATCTAAGAATTCTGGTTATCTAATTGCGATGATCTGAACATGAGCTGTATTCTCAGTCGTCTATAAAGACTAAGAAAATATTGAGAGTCCACACAATATCTTCTACCGAATTTTGATTGCTTAATAATAATTTATGTCAAAGTCAGCCTTTATTAGTCCCACTGTGAGGAGCTCGTGGCTAAATAGGTTGGTCTGTGGATGGATGACCATCTATCAAAGCGAGTTTCCTCCGTGTCTCGGAAAGCATGTACAGCCGTTGCTCGCGTCTGTCATTTTTTGTAGATCTTTGACAGTCGTTACTGTTAGTCAGAAGCTCTAAAATTCTGACAACCAGTCATATCATGTTACCCAGTTACTGGGTTGTGGATGTCCGATAGGCAGTCGCTCCATGCAACATACTGAAATTCAGCTGCATCTGGTTCGACTGGAAGCCGACCCCAATATAGTTGGGAAAAGGCTAGGCAGATGATGATTACTCGCAATTTTGGGACAAATAAATCAGGCCGAATCTGAGTGTTGTATCCCACTCTCTCTTGTGGGCCATATTCCAACCACACAGACCGATCTTCGTTGACGTCACATATCATATAATTACTGCACGTAATCACAAAGTCGCGTAGTTACAATTACCGTTAGGCTTAGGCTACACCCTTGACGAGCTCTCATTAGGGCGCCACTCCACTAGTCAGCAATTAATTGGATATTTTTCTCTTATTAATTATATTTTCATTGAGATTTTGCAATGGAAAAGGTTTGATTATTATTTTGTTTGATTAATCAGGATTACGGAGTTTATTAACCCTTATTCTTGTAGGATGGGTATTTCGAATTATCAAGTCTGTTTATTGTGGAGCAACGACCTGTGAAAGACAGCCGGCAAAGACTGGATATGGAAATCTCAAGACTGGGCTCAGTGGCGCACATTAGGAGAGGCCTATGTCCAGCAGTGCACGAAAACAGGCTGATGATGAGGTCTGTTAGCTCCTTCGTAAAATAAGTCGCCGATACCTTACGACTTTGACATCCATTGAGGCGTGCTGTGTACGAACGTCTATGGATTTGTATTGCGACAGTCGCCTGGATACCGAAATCGTAGGGTTTCGGAGACTTGTGTCGCCGTGTGTACAAAGGGGCTTAATTGTATTGTAGGATATTTTTTTAAAGGAGTAGTCATAACATACGTCTCTTTTCTATTGACACGAAAATTCAAAATGTCAATTGCTACATAAGTAAGATCCTCGTTCATACACTAGAAGCGCTTTTAATTTTTATACATAACGCGGGACTATCTTATCAGATAATCGTGACCCTGGAACGTAAAGGGCTATTGAAAGATCACCACGAATGTAGGTTAGTACGAGTCTGACAGTCCATCCTATCTCACACTAAGCGGCAAGATTCTCTTTGATGATTTTACCACGATAAAAAAGTATAATGAATGGTAAAATATGATTAAATTCGAATAATAAACATAGGTAGTATAACATTTTGTCAAAAAATTTGAAATTCCTTAGCAGGTAGCAAAACAGGTCTTCAAACCAAAACCTCCAACCACCTGTAGCACTTAAACCAACTAAAAACAAACGATCAAACTATCAATTAATAAACATATCAAACTCATAGTAGCGATGTAAAAGTCACAATTACAACTACCGTTACAACCACACCCAGACGTATCTGCTCTCATTAAGCATAGTGCACACGACAGCAGCTTGAATCGGCCACTAACTCAACCCGAGCCCGGGGGCCCGTGGCGAACGTGTAATACTGGCACATAAATCTGTTGTATCGGCCATTTTGAGCTGGTTTAAGCGCTTTTTGTGCAGTGTGCACTGGGGTTTATGATGTGATGTGTAGATAAAAGTTGGTGTTTGTTTTTTATTTGGGGAGTTATTGGACTTAACTATTAGAATCAAAGTTGGAAGAGGCTTTTGGCGTGAGCACAGCTTAGTTTCTGTCATAGTATAATAATATCTATAATCTGACAGGACTTGATCTTTAGAAACCATATTCATTAGTAGAAAACGTTAATGCTAATTTAATATGCGGAAGTCCGGGGTCGCGGGCTAACGAGTAACGGTGGCTCCGGAACTTAAAGAGCTATTGAAGGACACTGTGGATTTTTGTCAGTACAAGTCTGACAGTCCTTTCTGCCCTACCCTGGGTGAGAGGACTCATTTGATGATTTTACCTCCGAAAGTGACTGTGTTTATTTTTTTGTTAAGTATTAACAGATTTTGAAGAATTTTTCCATGTATAGATAATTAATATGTCGGAATCAGCTAAAATTTTTTTTTTTCCAAAAACCAGAAAAGGCGTAATGGATGGCGCGGCAAGTGAACTCCCTTGCAATAGCTAGTTGTTAAAAAAAAACGTCAACTAATACTTCAAACATCTTAAGAAAAGAATCTATTTTCAAATATCGAACTAAATAATCCATTGGAAAAAGAAACTATCTCAAAACAGAAGTGAATCTTCAAGCTCCATATAAGGCTACCAAAGCCTACATTCCACACACAACTCACCCAATCAAGCGCACTCATCGCTTTACAGCGCACACAAGCCCGTATTAACTGATAATAGGCAATAAATTATATTGACCACTCAGCAGCTTCATCGCTTGACGACCGGCACCGATTGTTTACCTGATCACTATCTAAGAAACTGGGATTTTGTATGCGATTATATCTAGTCTTAAGGCATTTTAGTTTATTGATTGTAATAAGAAAGCTGGTTATTTTATTCACGCTGTTAGGGTATTATTTTATTTAGAATATTCTTCATTGATCAAGAGAAAGATAAGAATAATAATTAAATTGTAATAATGTATTTTTTTTTTAATGTATGTTGACGTTTGGAACTTGGAACGAACAGCTCATTGGGGAAACTAAGAGTTACCAGGTAAGGCGAGTTACGATGGAGTGTCAAAGTATTCAATTCTACAATTTCAGAGAGTATCATGTTCGTTTATTCATTTCACTACAATATATATTTACATTTTTAAATATTTTATAAAATCATTTAAAAATATAAAAATAGTTGACCAGGGAAAAAAAATAAAAAAAAGTTGCGTGAGAGCAGGGTCCAAGCTACCGGTGGCTAGGTTTCCAGAGACAGGAACCTCCTCACAATGCGATCCGTATCAAGGAGTACTTGAGCCTTCTGAATCTGGCTCTTCATCCAACTACCTAACGAGAGCGTCGACAGATGTTCGTCGAGGCACTTGGCCATCAGGCCATTGGCCGTTACAACAATCGGCACAATGATAGCCCAGCTCACATTCCACATGTCGACAACCTCGCGAACCAAGTCAAGATATTTTATTTGTTTATCTTTCTCGGCTTTCACGAGGTTCTCGTCATGCGGGATGCATCATTATCGTTACTATCATTGTCCTACTTTCTAAAGAAATAACTAGGGAAGATGGAAACATACTCAAAATACTCAACAATCTATCGCTGCAAAAGGAACTGCACAACTGCGAACAAGTCGATATTATGACTAATAAATTACAACCAAGCTTCTCATTTCCGCCACATCTCCTCTACAAGCTTAAAAACAAGAAGCCTTTAATTAATAATCTATAACATCTCCATACATATTCTATGTTATAAGACATGGTATCGCGTGGCAATTTAATTGCATATTAATCGTGGTGGAATCCAGGCCCTGCTTAACTGTAATTATTGACCGTACTCATATTGTGGCACACCCAGGCTGAGTACGTGAGAAACGTTGATTAGTGGCTTCAATCTAATAGATATATGGCTTATCGATATCTAGACTTGGAGAACATGGGGGAACAGGTCTTTAGGTTAGTGATAAAAAGGGGTGTTGAAAAATATGATGTGGTCTAACTGACCGTTTGAAACAATGTTAAGGCGCCCCCTCACCGCGAGCATCCGCGTGTAATGTAACATCAAAGTGCGCATTGTGATGCTCGATTGTCTTCCGTCACTGATGAAATGTTCGAATCTGTAACGTTACATTACAGGTGAATGCTCGCGGTGAGGGAGCTCCTTTAGAAACAGTAGTAATCATTTAAAAGAGTAATTCTGTCACATCGACTCAAAAATACTTTGGGCGAATGGGTGATGTGTTAGCAGTACTTAATATAGACACAGTGCTCACAAGACGGGGTGGCCGAGAGGTTAAGGCGTTGGACTGCTAATCCAATGTGCTCTGCACGCGTGGGTTCAAATCCCATCCTCGTCGACACAGTTTTTATAGATTTTAATAAGTTGTAACGCTTTTTTTTATTGTGGTATTCTCATGAAATAATTCCTCTCACCCAGGGACGAGCGACTGTCAGACTCGTACTGACTAAAATCCTCGGTGTTCTTCAATAGCCCTTTACGTTCCAAGGTCACGGTCATTCGATAAGTCCCGTAACCCCGGCTGACACTCTTTGACGTGCGCATGGAACACAACGCGCCGTAGACCCGGGCATGTTCCATGGTCGGACAGCGAGTCGCCGTTACTCGCCGCCTGCATGCCCGCGCCTACGTTAGCCGGAGATCGTCTGCCGGAGTTGTGGCGCTAAGAGATGTATGTGATTTTGGTCGCACAATACTTTTAGACCTTATTAGGCAGAGCGAGACTTAATATTATCTTCTCAGGTAAAAGACGCAAATTGATTGGAACTCTACTAAACTTAGAAATATTGCACTCTATTCATGCAGATTTTTAAAAAAAAATCCAGGAAATTGGACTATAGGTAGTTTCGAAACAGAAATGATCAACATCGGTAAAATAGAGAAAATTCTTAACTTTTTTAAGAAATCATCATTGTCCTACCTATCGTATTATTGCATCAAAAAATGTCAAATGTCCTATTAACAGAAAGTAATTATTTACGAGCATGACACAGCTTGTGTTTTTAAAGTGAGACCAAATCGGAGCGCCTCAATTCCATCTGATTCCATTTTAAACTACCGCTCTTCTTGAACAGATTATACTTTCAACTCTCTCTCACTATGTCTCTCTTTACTTAACTTATTCTTCTTCTTTTACCATCGAGTGCTTACCATTCCGTTATGACTTTCGTCCATTCCGATTATGATGAGTGTTCATCATGTGTCATCAAATGAGTGCTCCTACCCTGTGTGGAGAAGAAGAAGCAGTCAGACTCTTGATGACTACAAGTCTATCCTATTTCTTCAGTTGCTCTTGACGATCCAGTACTACAGTGTTCTTTTAAGACGGTCCCGCGAACTGTGGTCTGCATTATCTTCACACGTGACCAGTCCATCGCTCTTTCAACTCTCCAGGCCAACGTCCTAAAACAAAATTCAAAAAAGGAATTTATTTCTAACAAAACTTCGCAGCTTCGCTACAATACCGTCTCTCGCGCAGATATTGATAACACACTCTCGTCTTGAAGTGGCAGGTATTTTAATAGGAGCCTCGGCTAGTCACGGTGGCCGCCATATTGGCTGCGCGTGCGCACCCGAACCGCACTGGTTATTGAACCTTTACGGTACTGTTTATTTATTAATTAAATTCGTGATTGTTTAATCGCATCTTGTGGGGTAGTGGGATGGATTTCACGTGTGGTACGTTATTTGATTGAAAGGTAGTTTTGACTTGGGGTCGTGGTTTTGAACTTTGTGCTGGTATTTGGTCTAAATCCAGCTGCTTATATGGAAGTCTTGTTCTAAATCGAGCCTTGTATGTAAAATATACTACTTGTATGTAGAGGAATTCGTTTATTCTTATCCTTTTCAACTTGATCTGCTTGAAATAGCTATGCCTCCATCCAATCTCCTCTGCACGACGTCACAGCATCATTTATCCTCTTTTTATTTAATGTCATTCTTCACATAATTCCCTGGTTTTGTTGTCTTAACAATATAAAGTCACAGCATAGCCCGATCCGTAGAGGTTTAGTGAAATAAATGCTAGATCATAAACTAATTCACTTATGGCAAATGCGAAAAATATTGATAAGTGCCGTATGTGGAATATCTCAGGTGTCATTTCAGTGGGTACCCAATGTGGAATCTTTGGTCTTCCTTTTTCTCTCCATCCATCCACATTCATAAAAAAAAATTAAGAAAACTTAGCGAAAGAAAATACAACTTGTCCCTAATAAAATCGTGCAAAAACTTCCTCTGCCAGATATGAGAACAAAAATAAAACTCCTATAACAGACTATGTAAACGTTTACGATTTCAGAACGTTCTGGAAAGTTGGTGTCGGTCATAAAAACAAGGACATCACTGAAACGAACACGTTCGAAGATAAGGCTTTATGCAACTGTGTTACACCTGCTACTCGTAATGTGGACTACTTTGTAAGATTTTAAGAATTGTTATCTTTATTCTATTTTTTGTTTTTGTACAACATGAAAATACTGTAAAGGAGCTTATATCCGGTTTGTCAGTAGATTTTAAAAAGTTACCTAATTTTATAATTTTTTACAAAGAAAACAAGAAATAATGTAGAAATTGAAATTACCACTAAACCAATCCTTCTGAAATTACGCACCCATGTTTCGTATTCCGAAAAAAGGTTCCGGTTCACGTGGAAAACAATTAAACGCTCTTAAAATAACAGATGGTGCCACGTGTACCTATTGATTGTCAAATTCAAAACGAACGCAAGCAAAGCCACGGACAAAAGCTAATAAGCTAATAAAGTATGAAGCTACAAAACAAAACAACACTACACTAATACCTCGGTCTCCATGCTAGCGTGCAGCGGAGCAGTAGCAACGCGTTCATACGAGGCGACTATGAACGAGTTGCTGCCACCCTGCTGCCCACTGACTTCGCACCCCTCCTGGAAGAATCGCGTAACTCAACTTGCGTCATTTTTTTTTATTACTGCAAAAAATCAAGCGTTCTCTAATACACCTTCTCACAAATTTTTATGAAGCTAGCCCCAAAAATAAGGGTACTGTCACAAAAAATGTGTTTTTTGCGACAAAAAATTAAATAGTTTTCCATGCTTATAAAGATGTATTCATACATACATTTATTTATTTTACAATTTTCCCTGGGTGTAAAACCATAAACACACATACCCATAACTAACACGAAGAATTAAAATAATTTTACAAAAGTAAATAAAAATACGCATTTCTTCTTGGCTACTATTGCGAAGATGTGTCTTGCAACTCCACTTACTTACTTATTGCACGAAACTTGTTGCGGGACTGTTTAGCGTTATATATCGTTACGTAGTTTCAACAAGGAGTTGTCCGAAATACCTGACGCGTGGCTGCACTTACTTCCTTACGTTTGCAAGAGGCTAATAAGAATACCTCTAAAAAATTTTTAAAGGAGCACGGAATGTACGTACACTCTTAGATAATGACTCTAACCTGTGTTCCGAGAAGAAGACTGCCATCTTTGTAAGGGAACTCTCAAGATACAACATGGATATCACGGCTATAAGTGAGACCCAACTTAGTGGTAGCGGAAATCTTTGGGAGCAGATGGGAGCAAATGTACATATAGGTACATATTATTGGATTTGAAAACTAGCAGAAGAGCAAGCAGCAAGCAGCTAGCGGTATTGGCATGCGTAACAAAATTACGGCATCCTTAACACAAATTCCGAAAGGAATACTGATTCCTTTCCATTAACTGGCAAGCGCAAGCTCACTATGCGATCACTGGATCACATAGTGAGCTTGCGCTTGCCAGTTAATGATAATTTATAAATCCACCTCATCAGCATCTACGCACCAACCTAAACAGTTAATGATGACAATAAAGTAAAATTCTATCGGGACCTGCCCTGCGTTCTTACGGCAATTCCACCTCAAGACAAAATTGCCCTACTGTGTGGGGTATACGTACACGTGTTGATACTGATTACGGAGCATGGCGTGGTGTCCTTGGTCGGCATGGAGTTGGGAACTGCAATGCTAATGGCTTGGAGCTTCTCACTCTGTTCACAGAGTTTGACCTGTGCCTGACAATACCATCTTTCACCTAGCACAAAAATATAAGACCTCGTGGATGCACCCTAGATCCAAACAATGGCACCTTATTGATTATTGTATATAAAAACACCTGAACCACGTCTTGATAACAAGAGCTATGTGGGTTGCGGAGTGCTGGTCAGACCATTGACTTGATAGACCAAAGATGCGTCTGGTAATAAAAGCTCCTCGACGCGCAGCGCATAAGAAACCAGTGTTTGTGTTGTTTCGGCGCCAAGGTAGAAAATGCTACAGACAATGTTGATGAAGCGTGGTGTTTATATGCCAAACATCTTCATGAAAGCGTGTCATGTACTATACCAAAACCACTGAAGAAAAACCAGAACTGGTTTGATGACTTACATAGAGAAGGAAATCAAAGCATTTCTTGAAAGCTACAAACTAAAACTGAGATCTTTATCAAACACCAATAGACGAAACACGAATTTAAAATCAAGAACCGTGACTTAAAAATCAATGGTGGCTGGGTAGAGCAAAAGCATGCAACTCTGTGCTGACGCATACCAAACAGGCAGTTTTTTCGAAGGCTTGAAAACAATTTTCGTACCCAAATCAAGAAAAATAGCACCAATATCAATTTTGAATGTCTCATTAAGGAGAGACTTAGCTGATCCATTAAACGATTGAAGAACGGTAAAACACCAGGAGCCGACTGTTTATCATAAGAGGTTTACAAATATAGTGGTCCACAAATACAAAGTAGACTCTTCGACTTAGTGCTCAAGTGCTTAGTGGGAAGACGAAATTGTACCCCAAGACTGGAAGAATTCGATTCCTCCATTTGCAAAAATTACAAGGGTAAAGGTGAATTATTGGACCATGGTTCTTACAGAGACAACTATCTCCTGTCTTCTACTGGGAAGGTACTGGCTCATAACATCAATAGCCGCTTATCAAACCTAGTGGAAGAGATACTTCTAGAGACCCAGTGCGATTTTAGACCTAGCAGAGGAACTGCTGACGGCATTTTCAAAGTGAAACAAATTCAAGAGAAAAACCTTGAATAAAACCGCCCTCTGTACATGTGTTTCGTTAACAGCGTGCCGCGGGCTCCTCTTTGGGGTGTTGAAAAAGGCTGGATGTCTTGATAAATCTGTCAATATGATTCGTCAGTTTCACGAAGGTATGACGGCGAGTGTTCAACAAGAAAACGATTTCTCAGACCTAATTAATTTATCAAGCGATATGAAGCAAGGCTGTGTCATGGCTCCCACGTTATTTTCACTTTATTTCTCGGCTCTGCTAAATGATGCACTTCAGTATAGTCTTTGACAGATTCAACTCAATATTCGCATTGATAAAAGAGTCGTCGACATCTTACGCTTCAGGGCGAACTGGCAAAGATTAAGACGTCTAGGGTTCCCTTACGCACTCTGGTTCTCTGGAAGATATCGCTATCAGCAATAAGATTGCTATTGTAACCATAGAATTAGCAATTTGTATAATAGTTTTGTTTATAATTTTTGTGTACAAAAAAATATAATCTATCTATCTATCTATGCTAATGATTTATGCCTGTCAGTTGTCCGTGTGAAAACTCTCCAAGACTTTCTTAATAATCTTCAGGCCTCCAGTTCTAGATTTGTCTAGTAATAAGTTTAAAGAAAACCCAAGTTCTAAACCAACCACCAAGGGTATGTGACGATGTCAGCTCAACCGTTAAGTTGAATTCTGTATTATTGTGTACTGCATTTTAAATATTTCGGAAGTCAAGTCTCCAATGACAACCGACTGTCGTCTGAAATTCCAACACGGACTGCTAAAGCAGCCGCCGCCTTTGGGAAGCTTCACAAGCGTGTGTGGACTTTCATGACCTGAAACTGCATACGGAAACATAAGTTGATAAGGCCTTTGCTTTACCAATACTCACTTATGCCGCGGAAACCTGGTGTAGATTTAGAATAAAGCTTCTTTAGTATATAATACCAGGTTTTACTTATTTTTCCTTCGGATGAGCCTGAATTCTATTAGGTTAGGGGTCATACGGTACTGATGGAAGTCAACAAATACTGTAACTTCATTAAAATTCGTTAATAGATGAGAGCCAAAACGTTATAACAATAACAAAGGTATTTTTTCTGTGTTTTGCTAATTGATAGAAGATTTCCGTTTATTTAACTATTAGGCACTTCATTTTAGATACCATAGGCTTCTACAGCACATTTTTTCTTCGCACACATATAAACATAATATAAATCGATAAATAAAATTAAAACGCAGCAACTAAACCTTTTCTTTAATTATTATGGATCTACATAGTATTGACATACAATTTTTATACATAACAAGCTGTCCCCAGTAAAATAGATGTTTATGATGATACACTTCATTATTTGTATATTTTTCCAATAAAAAACAAGTTTATTCAGATACTCCAGCAAAACGTAGATACTTTCGCATGCATAAAGTATGTATTTATGTTTACTCAAATGAATTCTTCGTGTAAAAACTACGTATGTGATACTTACACTTTTGGACTAGCCTAAAATTGGAGTATGAATAATGAAATAACTACACTTAACGCAGCCAATGCGGTACACCAAAGATGATAACAAAGCGATATCCATGGTTACACCCGGCATCTTTTGTAACAGTTTCGGGGATTATTTAAGTAACCGTATAATTCAACTATAACTCGCAGTATACATTACACACTGAAAAATCGGAAACACTATCATTTCGCCGCTGCTAAATGCCATCTTATGATCTATAAAAGGTTTTTCTACGATTTTTTTTACAATGATGAACACGTTTTTTTAAGCTCCTGAAAAGTTGGCCGAATTCACTTACCGCTTTCTTACAGGAAGGGTGCGACTTCACTACTATGAAGCCTTGGTCTTGAAGTCAGCGAATATCGGAGCAGTGACGACGCGTACAAAAAAAGTGACACACCCTGTGGCCCGCTGACTTTGAGACTGAAGCCTAAAGGGGTGTACAAGAAACAATGAAAGGCTACTGACATTACATTAAAGCCTTGGTCTTGGAACTAGCGGACAGCGGAGCGGCGACGTCAACGAGTTCTAACAAAGCGACTTGTCGATAGTCAGCGGCTTCTTAGGACACGTTGCTGCCTCCCCGCTGCCCGCTGTCTTCGAGACTGAAGCTTAAAGGGGTGTATATTGTAGCCCTACATTGTTTCTTGTACACCCCACACACCAGTAGTAACTGAATTTACAGAAAAGCCTTGGTCTCAAAGCCAGCAGCGCGGCAGCGGGGATGCGACAAACGGGGAGATTTGCCGATAGTGAGCGGCTTCTGAACGCGTTGCTGCCGCTCCGCTACCCGCTGACTTCAAGACCGAAGCCTAAAGGGGTGTACAAGAAACAATGTAGGGCTACTGACTAGTTACCAGTAGATCACCCCGGAGCAATAGAATTACCTGTTGCTCTCCACCACTGTAAGTTACGCAGGATGATACCGGCTGTTATTATTATAATAATATCTTGCATTTGTTTATTATTTACCGGGAGTAGGAAAACTTTACATCCTTGTAAATAACCTGTTTTGATTTGATACCTTATTAATGAAAATATAAGTTTCTAAATGCATTGTTTTAAATATCTCCTCCGAATTATTAAAAAAAAATGTTGTAAGTACTTGTTTGGAAATGGAGCAATTTTTTTTCAGATGGAGTGTTTTTCTTTTTGTTTCAATTTTTGTTAATCAATTCTCCATATTACTGAAATAATTACACAGCAGATTCATAAACACTCATGCAAGGAAACATCACGTTATCCCCAAATAGAGCGACAGTGGTATGCTCTGTACGCCAATGTTTTGACATTTATATTTGTGAACCCCATAATAGTCTTACTATTCAGCTGCATCCATAAAGACTGGAAGCGAACCCTAACACAGACCATAGCACCATCACAGCCTATAATATTAGATGATTAAGCCCTTTAAAATCAGTGGAAATTAAAAAAAAAAATCGTTTCCAGTCTTGTACCAGCCATTTTGTTTTAATCTCATAAATATCTTGTCATTCAGCTACATCGGGTTTTACTGGAAACTAAACTCAACACTGTTAAAAACATCATCATGTTTAGGCCTTATGAAAAGACCTGATGAAAAATAAAATGTTGCACCACCCTTTTTCCACAACCATTCAAAAGCCAATCAACGCCTTTATCCAAAAGACAATACTACCAAAATCTAGGCTAAATAACAAAAAGCCCATAACCCACAAAGTACTTGCCAATATCCAGTCAACCTGTAAATGGTCAGCGGCCGTACGAGAGCCTCACGATCTTCAGATATATAGTCGACGCTCGGTCTAAATAAATCACTTCCTACTAGCGATACAATGCTGTGAGATTTCTAGTAGCTAGCGATTCATAGAATGGACAAATAGTTGCTTTGGACCTGTATAGGTTTCCGGGAAAGGTGCCTTTGTGGTATGGAGCAAGGAGATATTGAAGATCGTGGACTGATTAAAGGTGTTTCTGTGGAACTGGGAACCAGCTAGCAGCTAGATAGTGGTATCGATCACTGACTTTGCTTTAGACGTACTAGTGATTCTGATGTCCAGAAATTATTTCTGTAGGTCTTCGTTTCTCTCCTACGTTTTAATTCAATGCAGTCTATTGCTGAACTTCCTCCAATGAGCCATTCAGCCCTCTATTCCTTCTCTAATGAACACTTTTTCTTTGAATCAGAAGAATCTTAGATCCATTTTTACTCCTGCCATTTGTCAGTTACACCGCGAATGTCTTACGTATTATGCAGTTTTTGATACCTTACAAAAGCACTATTCTATTGGTCTTCTTATCTTACCACCTCTAAAAGAGATCTATCCCATTGAAACAAATTTAATCATGCCTCTTCATCATCAACCTCTGCAACCTTCTCACATTCAGTCGCAGGGTTACTGCATCTGTACCTTGCAAATGTCCATCAATTGTCAGTTCTACGGAATTGCGTAGTGTGCATGTGAAGCGACTTCCGTATGAGGCGTGATATATCGCCAGTCTAGCGTTAATAAGTCAATACAGAACTCGTGATTGTCAATAGCGAAAATGAGCTCATATCACACAAATCCTGATACGTTCATAAAACAGTAATTTGAAATCTCTAATTACTCCTTATTTCCTGGTCTAGTTAGCTAAAAGAATAGTCAAAATTGGACTATTAATTTGGCGAACTTTTTTTGGAACAAAATATAAACGCGAAATAATGCACAACTGGTCGAAAGCCTCCAAAATTTACCCCTATAGACATTTTTGCCACGAGACTCCATCCATTGTCAGTTCTACGGCATTGCATAGTGTGCATGTGAGGCGACGTCCGTATGAGGCGTGATATATCGCCCCTGTAGCGTTAATAAGCGAACACGGGACTCGTGATCGCCAATAGCGAGAGTGCGGCCTGTGTCACACGAATATTGTGTTTCAATAGAGTGATTTGTGGATTGAAACTAAAACAATGGTGGTAGGCGACAGTGATTAATAAATCCAATAAAATTAAAGTACTGCATTTGTGTTTCTGTGTCCATGACAAAAAAAAATATAAACTGCCATATGCAGAAAACGACTGTTGACAGCACTGCAGCAACTGAATGTTAGCCTGCAATTGTTAAAAAACAAAGCTCCAGAATCCTCTGACTCTAAAGAAGAATCACTCACACTCGGGCCACACTAACGGGTAATGCCGTTAATTATCGCGTTAATGGACGTATATCAACGTTAAATGACCGTGACTGCGAAAATTTCTGAGAAATTTCATTAGTGTAAAGGACACTTCTTGCAGTGGCCAAAGATCTGTCCCTATTGCTATCAATTGACACTAACACTTTTAGGTTTATTGATCGTGTTTTATTTATTTCATAAAGTCCTATGGAATTAATTTTTAAGGTTTTCATGTCTTAGGGCCTTATTTCACTTATCCATTGTCTTCCTAAATTCGTCTTAACCAAACCGCACCTGTTACATCTAGGTCACATTCGCGCGAAGTGCCCGTGTTTGGACGCGCTGCGCCGGCGCCGATAAATATACACGTCACAGGAACGTGTACTACAATGACAAACTTAATTATACAGCTAACAAACCCGAAAACATCCAAAACCCAACCTTATCCTATTGAAAACAAAAGCTGATGTAATTAACGAGAGATGAAAGTGATATTTTTGCAAGATGTGACAAGATGCTTATAAGGATATGTTTTTCAGTGCATTTTGGACCTTAAATTGTTTAAATTAAAGGTGTAAATGCAGTTTTGAAAGTGTAATATTAATTTGGTAATGATACAAGATCCACACACGAGTGTTTCGTGATCGCCGTGACAAACATTCATTTAACTGATTAAATTTCTTACGTTTGCGTCATCTACCTGTATGGTGGAATGGATTTGTGTAATCTGATTCAGTGTGGTGAAGAAGAGCTTTTAATATGATTAATATAGTAAACATGTTTATTTCAAACCAGTATTATTTCCTAAGGATTAAGCTTGGGCGATACGCCTCAAAGGTCCTCCTCGTGGTCTAACGAAGAGGTCTATGTTCAGCAGTGGACGTCTTCCGGCTGATGATTTTGATGATATAATATGCCTCAAGTAGAATTGGGAAGGAAGTCTAGCTACACGCAGAGATGACAGATGGTGTAAAGTCTCGACTAAAGAAACCAGTGCGATCTAAAAGCACGTTGGGTTGACGATACCGTCAAAATTGCGGGGATCAATGGATGAGTGACAAATAAAACTGAGAACGGTTGCAGAGAAAGGCGACAGCTTAATACTCAGTGGTTAGTAATTCCAACCTGGATGATGAAACTAAAGAACCATCAGTCCGCTATTAACGTTTTAAAGACACACACAAGAAGGGCAGCTATTCCATAAAACTAGGAAAGCTAAATAGAATCACAGAGCGAGATATAGATGATGAGAATTTCAACGTAAATGACACCACAATAGATCATTAACCCCTTGTTTCAAATAGTTTTACCTCTACCAAATAAAGATTCCCAAAAATTTAGATCCTTTTTGCGATTGGTTAAAAAAGATAAGGACCAGCCAAGAAACAATGATTGAACTCTACTAAAAAGTAAAATAGCTAGAATGGTAGTGAGGTATTGAGAAAACTACAAAGAGGAAATAATAGAAGAAGAAGGAACGATGCAATAACCCCCAAAATGATGATGATGATCAAATACGATATTACAATTTTCTAACAAATAATCAATGTCAACAATATCAAACACCACCTAACTTTAAGTGTCAAGACAACCCAAAAATCCAAAATATCAACAACATGAATCACCTAACTATAAGTGTCATTAAAAATCCCCAAAAGAAACTCTTAACAACATAACATTAGAGTACAAAATCGTTCAAAACACTTTCTAAAACATATTCCCGTACTATAAACATGATGTAAGCACTAACCTTTCGACCTATATAATTTAATAACACGGCTATACCCAGTAACCGTATGTTCTAATGAAATCCACTTTCAAAGCAATCTGTTGCCCAGAGGTGTGTATTGTTATCAAACTAATACTATATTATACGTGTATTGTTTAGGAGTATGGAGATACACTAGGAGCGGTGATTTGATCGGTCAATAGTTCAATTTTATTTTTTACGTTGCTCTGAGGATGAGTTTTATGCCAGAAATTATAACTTAATATAATAATAATATAATAATATTCCACAACACAGCGCCATCTAGTCCCAAGCTTAGCAGAGCTAGTGTTATGGGTACTAGACAACTGATAAACATACTTAGTATTTCTAAATACATACATGAAATAAAAAAGAAATAGAACAAATGATCATGCTCATCACACAAACATTTGTCCTGGGTGGGAATCGAACCCACGACCCCCGGCATAGCAGTCAGGGTCACTAACCACTAGACCAATAGGTCAGTCAACTTTAGTTTCTTTTTCATGTAAAATTGAACCTTATGAAATTGTAACTCAGTGATCTTCAAAATTACTTGTTACTTCTGCCTTAGCATTATCATCTACCTAGCCCTTTTCCCAACTATATTGGGGTTGGCTTCCAGTCGAGCTAGATGCAGCTGAATAACAGTATTTTACATAGAGCGACTGCCTATCAAACCTCCACAAACCAGTAACTGGGTAATACGTTACCTCATGGGAAGATTGGTTGTCTGACTTTTAGAGCTTCTGACTAATAGTTACGACTGTCAAAGATCTGCAAATGACAGCCCGGACCAAAGGCTTTACGTGTTTTCCGAGCACGGACGAAACTGACTATGATTGTCACCCATCCTCAGACTAACCTCGGTAAGTGCGGCTTAATCGGGAAATCGGCATGTTCGGCTGTAACTGTTTAGCCACAAGCTTTTCTGCCATATCATTAGGCATTTTTATTATGTTTGTTTGCTGAATTAATAATACCTAACAAGACATGATGATCATAATTATTGCAACACCACCTACGAGTATCTTGTGTCTTTAAAAACTTATTAAGATTTTGCAAACGGATAAATTCATCATGCGATGAAATTATCCGTAGATTACACTTACTCACTGACAGAATTGTTTAAAAAATGTGATTTTAATAGGCATTAGGCAGCCATTACGTATACACAGCGGGTGGTATTGTCGAGGTTAAAAGTACAAACAAACAAATCAATATAAAATAAATCTAAGACCATCATTACGTAACGCAGTTTTTCGCAAATCCGGAACAGCACGTCTTTTCCGTAATCATTTACTTTATTTTTAAACATTTCAATTTTCGACGTAACAACAATTATTTTTTCTATCTTTTGCCATCTTTCTCCCGTTGTGTTGCGGACCTTTTACAGGCTGGTAGTGCGGCCCTGCATAGGATGATATAATATAGTCTCTAACACGGATATTGCGAGATAATTCCATGTTCCACTTATTTTACACTAGTTTAAAATCTCGGCTTCGCTTGGACGGAAGTCATGATGGCTTAGAACTATGTAATGAAAGTTTTACCGACAGTTAAAGTTTTGCTGTGCGGAGGATTTTGTAGTACTGTGTTTTAAACTGTTGTAAGATAATGTCTTTTAATAAGTTTTGAAGTAAAAGAGGTGTCTGTAAAGACTAGGATAAAGTGAATGGAGTCCGAAATAATATCAACAAGGTTGGAATGTTAATCAACAAGGGTACTGATGATAATGATAACAAAGGAGTTAATAATTTTAAAGACAAGTATAGTATACTCAGAAAGGCTACAAGTAGATTTCAACCCAAAAATAAATGATATTAATAATAGTTTACTAAGAAGAAATAAGCACTTCAAAAGAGCAGAGAGGATAATTTATTTACTTCTGAAACCGCCTGGGCGGTATTTAAATAGGATTTTTTCCATTTTCACACAAAGATGATAGCATATTTCTCAAATCAAACTTTCTGCAACTGCTTAACAGTAAAAGGTAAAATATTTGCTTTATTCCCAAAACATGCAATGTGATTGTGCACTTCACACGTGGTAAAAATGTCCTTTAATATTTTTTTTTTAAAAGAACCACGATCATAAGAAACACTATATATCTCATTTTCTCCCACGTTAAATCTTATGAATTTATGTGTCGTTCTCTTTTTACCGTTCACAACGATGCTAAAGAATTATTCACTTCAAAAAGAACGGGTCCAGTATTTTTTAACGTGGAAAATCATTAAATGAGTCCTTCCACCCAGGGCAGAACAGAAGGGACTGTCAGACAGGTACTGACTAAAATCCACGTTCCTTAAATAGCCTTTCACGTTCCAGAGTCACCGTAATACATAAGTCGAAATGAAAAGATAAAAAGAGTAAAAGAAGATGAAACAATGAACACAGACAGACGAGGCAATCCTTTTCCAGCATTCAAAATGGATCCAGCTCTCAAACTAATGATAAAGCCGTAAATAGGAGGCGTAGGCGTGATTGTTTATGAATTCGTTCAATACTTGCTTTCCAATTATTTGCCAGTAATCGAGGACCTATTGAAAACACCCTGGAAGCTGTTTGTAGCCCTAAATTATAGCTTGAAACGTGTTTTACTACGAATTTGTAGGTTTCAAATTGCAATGATGGATTTAAGTCTTTTGTTTCTTGTTTTGCTGTTAGGGATTTAGTAATTGAGGCGTTTTTGTAAAATTTGTGAGTAATTCGTTGTTACGAAGTGTTGGTCTACTGGTATTTAATGAGACCTTTAAAAGGGAAAGTGTAATGATTAATACTTCTGTTACTTGATGCTTCCTCGTGAATCCATGATTATTATTGCTACTGTTATTGCAATCAAATCTTTTTAGTTCAAACTAAAAAGATTTGATTGCATCATCATTTTTTTTTTTTCCTTTTCTATCAGAGATTTCTCAACAGTAGTTCGTAGTCAAAATATGTGCCGCCTTAATGATAATAGACGGGATCCCTATCATAGTAATTACATTACTTGTGAAATACGAGTCTACTCTATTTCTCTCTACTACTAAATCCTTTAGAAATAACACACGGGACGTTTTACTGACGTGTAATTTTTTTTTAAAGATATATTGCTATTGGGCCCAATCTACCCCAAAAGCAAAGATGAGGCCTAAATTGGAACGAGCTCACCCAGAATCAATTGCAAATCTTACGCACAGAAGGAAACAAAGTACGAAGCGCAGCTCTGGTGAGGCCTACCACCACCATTGAGATCACTCAGTTGTCACGGGTGGTACCGTGGTTCGGGTTGAACCGCTACGAAGGGGATGATAAATGCTAGTCTTATTCTCAAGAAGATTTAGAAGTCAATTAAAAACTAAACAATAATAAATGAAGAGGAAGCAAAAAATCCTCCAAAGACCCATCAAAAACAATACAAACGACCCTGAACTAAGGACCCAAGCCAAGGACACAACACTAACAACAAAATATAAGTGCACCATCTAAAACATATCAGATATCTGCCAATAAAAGTCAATTTGAAGCCAGTGAACGTCGAGCGGTAGCACATTGTTCAGACGAAGCGACTGATCCTATCGATGCAATGATATATGTGTAACGAACCCTCTGTGGTGGTCCTGCACTCCTAGTTTATGTGGAAACTGGAAAAGTATGGGGAAATATTATAGGTGGAAGATTTTGTGGTGTTTTTTTTTCTGGAGAGTTCGATCTTAATTAGGTGGACATGGGAATTAGACTTTTTTGTTTTGTAATTTTGGGTGGGGGGGGGTGGGGAGAGATCAAATCGAAACCTTTGATCAGGCAGGATATGGGTCGCAAACAGAATAAAATCCAACAAGTACTAAAATAGTTATGGTGCTAAAGTCCCAGTAACAAGACAAAAAAAACTGTGAAAGTACCGTAGGTGCTCATTCCAAAGCGTAGATCTCTATGGAGAATAATGAGCAAGAAACTCCATGGACACTCTTTTTCAGGAGAGAGAGGAGAGAAAGGACTACTTACTAAAAATCCAAACTAATTCTTCAAATGTCCTTTGCGTTTCAGAGTCACACTTTACCTGTTTAGTTTAGACAGTCCCGCGATCGCGGCGTTTGGCCCTATATATCCCCTCAGATTACTGACAGCTCTTTAAGGCACCCATTACACTGTAGGTTTTGCCATGGCAAAACCATGGCAGAAATTTCGAATGACGGAAAACCTATGGTCTAGTGCGTTGATTGACGAAAATTGTAGGTGATAAAAATTCCTTCATTCAACCATCATTCACGATTGATGGTTTTGCTGTGGCAAACCCTACCTACCGTCTAATGGGCGTCTAATGCATATACCGGTTTCCCGAAGATTGACATTGTCCACGCCATTTTCACAAAAGTCAACCGAGACCAATCCAAGAACGTTTAACAGTTCTGTATTATTAATTTAGATTCATATTTATTGTCACCTTACAGTCACAACTGTCACAATTATAATAACCTTGCGCGGTTTGGAATGTAACTTAAATTGGATTCAATGCTTCACTGCAAAATATTGTCACTTCTAATGGCTGATTTTATAATCTGCTTCAATATATTATTTTAACACCTGCATGGTTATTTTGGCGTGTGAAATCACCATCTGTCAATAGAGTATTTTGCTTCATAAATTAATTGAAAATCTAATTAGTCCAGAAAATAATGGCCTTATTTTTTGTTTTTTGTTTTTTTTTAAATCAATGAATATTGACAAAGATAAAACGCTTCCAAATTGGGGAATGGGGGGCTTGTAAATTGTAATGACCAAGTAACGTTTTGTGGATTTTTAGAAGCCTTGTATCTTCGTCAATGTTGGTTTAAGTCACACCAAGAAAAATACGGGACTAATATTTTTTAATAATCTATATTTTGGACTAATATTCCCTTTTTTTGTAAAATACCCTATTGTAACGCCAATACCATTCATTACTATGTATAACTTAAGTTAGATCTTCATCGCCTCCAAAGCATTGTTTTTCTTCATCCCCTAAATCTTCTTAGTAATAGAAACTTTCAATTGATTTATATTGCCATTGGTATAAACGAATTCCTTCACCGATAGCAGGGGTCTAGGTGACCCCACGACAGATTAGAGTTTATTTATGAGTATCTAACTTGATACAAAGGCTTTTCAACTGTCGCAAGAGATAAGAGGTGAACGTGTTGTTAAAGTTTCAATTATTGTTTTAGGTGTCATAGACCTAACATCAGTGGTAATAACAAAACCAGTAAGAGCTGGGCTCGTCATATTAATATACATGATTAGGGACTCCATGATGGATAGTTTTTGGATGGCAATTATATGGAAATAAATTAACACTAACGACGGCTGTAAACGAGAAAAAAAAAATGTGGTACGAATCGGGAATGGAAATGGATGGTGTGTCTCTCTCGTCTTTCGACGACATGGTCGTCGTAGCTCGTGTGTCAATGGCACATGTCTTTTTTTTTAGTTCGAGGATATACCGGTTTCTTCTAAAAGCTGTCTGTAGACCACAATCAATGATAAAAAAGTATAACCTGGACTCATATCTATTGCAATTCCAATCTAAGACAGGTAAGCTCAGTTTAAGTATTGACACAACTAGTTGTTTGTGTATGTCAGTTTGTAAACGCATCCATTGACACAAGAGAAATACCTAGTGTGGGGCAAATTATAAAAAAAAAACAATTTACAGTACTCCAATCGACGCTGTGGGTCCTACAGAACACGTAAGTATTGAAGTTTAAATCTAAGCTAAAGATAATAACTTCAATGCAGTAATTTATCATCAGTGAATTGTGCAAATGGAGTAGCTACATCCTTCTAGATCGGAATCAATTTCATTGTTAGATGTAGCCTTCTTCCGAAGCAGTGTTCTTGGGCAAATGGATGGCAGTATACAGTGAGACCAAGTTCACATTTTAATCTAATAAGTTTTTGACTGAAATGGCCATCAAAATCGACAAGGGTTGTATCATGTTTATTCAAAAGAAAGGCTTTGAATATGATGCAATGTTGCAATTCAGCAATGTTTCAAACACCATTAACAAATCTTTTTCTTTTCACGTGACATATTATTTGGCAGATCTCGATTTCTCTAATAAATTAGGATAGGATTTACTCAACATAGGCAACAAAGTTACAAAATATGTTACAGTAGTAACATTTTGACAAGGTCAAGGTCAAAATGTTACGGCTAGTAGCGTATCACGTAGTTACGAAATACGAGCTTAGATTTTACGGAATAGGTACGAGTATGATTAATACAGACGAGCGGGCAGATGTAAGTAATCCTCGATTATTTAGTAATACCGTAAACTAATCCATTATAAAAAATACAATATAGAAACTATCGTCCTTGATGCTTATCATTTCATTGTTACAAACAGCCTTCTTCGACTCACAAACCTGCGCAAATAGAACGCATTATGCAACGCGATCAATTCATAAATTAAATCCCATATAACAAGCCAATATCCTAGCCCTACAATCCTAAACCGGACGACATTAAAACCCGATCTTTGCCGAGTTTAGCCGAAGCAATTCCGAATTTCCTGACCGTATATCAAATTAATATCCTTGATTGTGTATGACGGAACAAAATCTAAATATAACACGTTCACACAAGCTCTGTCTACGAAGTAAGAGATTGTGGCGTGGAGCTGCGCTGTCACATAATTGTGATTAATTTCTAGTGAGCGTGTGCCTGCGGTCAACGTAGGAATGTCGTCCTAGCGAGCGATACTGGTCGGTTGCGGATTGGGGGATAAGAGGAGCGGGAAGCGGAGATAGGAAAATCAAATGTAAGTTCCACAATCCTGGTTACGAAAGCGGTATTTTTTGGAACTCCTGGGTAGTTCACTATCTTTTAGTTAGTTAGAAAGGCAATGTGTAAGAAAAATAAAGCCACTATGGATATCGTTTCTAGTTTTTATATTATCACTTCCTAATCCTCCCTACTTACCTACTTCTTCTTTTATTTCTCTATTCCGTCCTGCTGGGTGAGACCTTCCAAAATTCTTCCAAAAATGTTTCCTGTTCACCTTGCAACAGTCTTTGATATTCGATTTAAGGAGGTCTGCAACTTCTTCAAGAGCAAAATTTTGCAACACATATCTTCAATCGCCATCACAATCTGACTAAGCAATTATCATTCCTGACCTTTTAAACAATCGAATGTGCCATTTCAAAACCAGCACTAAATCAGGCTAACAATAAATCCAGAATTAAAGCCGTACCAAAGCAATATAGATCACACATCTGGAACCACCTGACCGCTACCCACGCGAACTTAACGTTCTACACAAGAACTTAAGGCGAAAGCGACTTGACAGCCAGTGGAATATTACTAAGTTTTCTTGAAAGTCAGTTTGGCATAGACGGGCAGATGACATAGTTGCACACCGTCAGGTAAAAACCTTTTTTTTATCGTGGTAAAATCATCAAATGTGTCCTCCTACCCAGTCCGGGACGGAAAGGACTATCAGACTTATATTGACTTAAATCCACGATGGTCCTTCGATAGACCATTACGTTCTGGGGTCACGATTATCTGATGAGACAGTCCCGCGACCTGTTGGTAAATAAATCCTGAAAAAGGCTTGTACAGGAACATATCTAGAGAGAGTCAAACAATAGGTTTTTTTAATACTTGTTACAAATACGACTCACAAAACATTTGGTGGTCACATCCACCGCGGACAAAAATCATTCAAAAGTAAGTGTTGACCCGAAATGTCATTATATAATTATTATCATTCTTTAGAGGATGGGAAATGAATAACGTCTGGGCATTGGTCTCGGCTATCATTTGTAGATCTTTGACAGTCGTTACTAATAATCAGAGTCTGACAAGCAGTCTTTCCATGAGGTATCGTATTATACCCAGTTACTGGGTTGTGAAGGTCCAATAGGCAATCGCTCCGTGTAAAACACTAATATTCAGCTGCATCTGGTTTGACTGGAAGCCGAACCAAATATACCAGCAAATTGCAAAATAAGTAAAGAACTTATGGGACTCAACACTTCCCCTTAACATACTCCAGTACTTCACGTTTTGACAGAAATTAAGTTGCACAATTAGAAACTGTACTCGCGAACAATATCTTAGTCTAGTTTATTACTAATGGTGGAAACATTCGCTTATGTTCTGAGATTGACGCGGCACTTGAGCTTAAATAAATAGATGATCATTTACATGATTGTGATTTACGTTGGCTAGTGGGTGCTGTTCTTTGTACACCTGTAATGATTGGCTGTAATGAGGTTTAGTTAGCTATAAGTAAGTTATACTGAGCTGGTCCGGTAAAGACCATGTAAATGGCCTTGTTTGGCCCACATACTTTACAAATTGGAAACGAAATAGGTGCGCAATTTTTTGGTAGTTTCATCGTAAAATTCCGTTTTTTTTTTTTAAACTAAATACTTACAGTAGTTAGTTACGAGTAATCCTAATGTAAAATACAGCATTAAAAACGGTTTATTGCCCGTGCCTTCTTTTTAAAACTTTATTTTATCTTTTCCAATACGTGGTCCAGGTGTTATTATATCTATATTATACTCTTAGTGCTAGTTTAAATAAACAAAAAACATCTACAAAAAAAAGAACTAACATATTTTTTTTTCCATGCAAGTCGCCTATGGAGTAGTCATACCTTACCATTACAGCGTAAGCACAATTTTTCCGTCATATTTATTCCAACATAACCGAACCCTTAAACCGCATTTGCTAATAGAAAACTCCTGCGCACTGTATTCTCTAGAATTAGGCACATTTCCACCACTGTGTAATTTGGCAACGTTTACAAAATCACGACTTTTAGTGCATCTCGGCGCTGATGTTGAATCATATTATAATTTAAGAAACTAATTTTAAAATGGGGTCAAGTAGCAAGTGTATTATTATGTCCTCGTAAATGGGAATATTCTTCTTCATTTAAATGTCTCTTGCCCAATTTTATAATCTCCTTTGTTTAAAGTTCGTGTTAAGTAAACATAAGTTTTATTTATTTTATGAAGCAACTTGAATAAACGTGCTGGTGAAAACTTCTGGAGGTTTATATAGAAGCCCGTTGAGCGGTCAGACGTTTTTCTATAATGTCGTCGTAGAGCGACCTATACGGCTCAAACTATGCCTAAGAACCACAAGGTTATAAAAAATAAAACGCCTAAACAATGTATGAGAAACAGAATCTGAAAAATCCAAAATCCTTGGATACAAGACAATTTGGATAGTGTTCGATGCATTTTTTTTTAAGAGAAAGAAATTATAGACAAAAAGGCTGCATCAGAATACATCCCACACTATCAAAACGCATCATAATGTATGTAAACGCAGCAGTAACTAAAAATTATGGTAAGGGCGATCATATTGCAATTTACCATCCACCGGGCGCAATTTCAAAGGTGAATCCTTGCACACAACAAATTCCTAGTATCGTGAGCAAAATATTATTTTAAGGAAGAAAAAAAAACAAACATACTTTCATGTCGAGAACCACCTACTCCTTGTTTTCGTCGGTTAAAAAGTCAAAGATCAAATACTGCACCAAATATACATCCCATACGATAAAAAACAATTCCAATAAATCTAAACACAGTACCTGTAACAGTTACACAACACATCTCACTGTCCTTAATATATTCATATTTCGCAATACGAGCACATTTGCCTCATGCAAGGAAACTCGAAATAAATCAGCATATAACAACACTGCACATAACAGCTTTTGTTACGACAAGTATAATAAAACCACTGACCTAAATACTTATGCATTTTATGACCCAACTTTAATCAAATTAGATTTGCCGTAGCCACTGCACTTAGCTCTATGTGAGAACTGTGTATCGTAATAATAATCATGTTTGTGATTATGCAAATCATATAAAATGATTATGAAAAAACATTGATAATTGAAGTTTCTATAATTATAGAAACAATATTAGAACTAAATACGAGAATAGAAACCTCATAACATAATCGTATTTTTTTTTTCTAAGTACTCTTAAAAGTATATCCAACTAAAAAAGTAGCAAAAGGGAGACCTTTTGCTACTTTTTAGTTGGACATACTTTGATATACATGAGAATGTAGCGACTAAAATTATGCATTTAATTTAGGCACATTGTCACCACGACGTCACGGCGCAATGGTAGTAATCGACTGCTGCAAAGCGTGTTGCGGGTTCAGTTCACACACGGAACAAATATTTGGATTTGGGTGTCTGAGTATGTAAGTTTCTAAAAACGCACCCAAGATAGGAGAAAATTCTAGTCTGGAGCTACGTCTAAATGAAACTTAATACATTGCCCGCACGTAGAGATGGAAAGAGAAATAACAATACCCAAAATATAACCCAGAATCTCCCCACGAAAACAGCTTGACCTATTGACCAGCCATTCATTGCCCTCCAATAAATAAACAACATCAAAACAAAAAGCCACAATACTACCAAACAAAAGAAAACAAAACAGGACCTATAATCAAACCTTTCAAAGCACCATAATAAGAGAGAAAATTCGCCAACAATTGACTGGAATACTGGAAATCAATTCATTATTGTATAAAAATGGTGGTGGTCGCCACAACATTCCCCAGGCATAGCTTAACACGACAGCAGACCATAATTCCCGTCTCTAATGGAGTCTGTAACACGCACTAGCAACACATCAACCTGGGACAGACAGACGGACTTGTAGTGCCTTGTTTGGAACACCAAATGAATATAAACTTTATTGTTATCGAGTAAGATTTGAATTTCAATGGTGAGAGTTGGGTGTTCGGTGTTGGGGAGTGTGTGGATTGTCCGTTGGTTTTGATAAAGAAACCTTATTTTTTGTAAGATTTATTTGCAACACTTTGCTTCTTAAACCCAGACTGTAGTAGACCCAGAATAGCAATTTTAATAGAATTATTAATTTGATCGACGCGAAAAATGATGATTTTTAAGTACATGTTTCCATTTCATAACAAGTTTCATAAGTGCTTTTCATATCCTAGGAGTTAATGCTAATCTTTTCTGCCTTTCTGCTTATGTACATATTTCTGGTGACGTAGAAGTAGGTAACCTTAACCGTTATATCGAAAGCTTTGTCGAGATTAGACAACCTTATCAAGCTTAAACTCTCCACTGTATTCTTGGACACGTGTTTCATCTCAGCTGTCACATAATTCTGCCTCGGATTAAGTCAGAATTCTGCACAATATTTTCCAATCTTAATACATATTAGTACAATTGCTAATCTACATGGCACTTTTGCATCACATGCGTCTAGCAAAGACGCATCTCTATACTGGTGACTTACCATAACCTCTTAAAGCGAGTAAGGTAACCCACTGTAGGAACGAGATCGCGTTAAGCGACTTTTATAACTTTGTCTCTTTCTTACAGTGGAACTACTATCGCGTTTAAGATGTAATATTGTCTTCCTTAATCATATTTTGACTTTTTCGGTCTCATTGTCAGCATGGTGTGTTTTTAAACTTTCTTTTTTTGCTTCATTTATTTCACTTAGTAGCATTATAACGTTAGCTGCAATGCTTATTACGTTGTGAATTTCTGTGTTTGTGACTTCGTAGAAAAGAAAAAATGTGTGGAGACTTATGTTTTCATCTATCTTTTCACAGATCAGTGTGCAATCTCCGTTGTCTTCTTGAGCGTGTGCCCGCGTCACATCTCAGCCGTCACAGCCGTCACATAATTCTGCCTCGGAATGAAGTCACAAATCTACGCCGTGGATATATCTATCTCCCCGTCGATTCCATACATACCTGTCCGACGACTCGCCTGAATAATGTTGTGATTTTAAAACTAGGTTAAATGCTATCGTTTGTTTTGTATGTCGGTATAATATTGGAATGGTTTAGTGGAATTTGCTGTGGAAATATTTTTGGATTCTATGTGGACTAGTAAAACACTAGTTTGAATTCAGTAAATTAATTAAGTCTGGGGTTCCTGAATCATGAATGTGTTTACAATCACATACGCAAAAAGCCAAAACCGACGCAACTTGGGTATTGAACTTGTGAAACAAAATGTAGCAGTTGACAGCTCAGTCAACTGTGCCGTCAACGATACGGCTTCAAATGTCGACAACTAATTTCAGAGAGCCTATTCAGAAATGTGTCCATGCCTTTACAAACTAGAAGGATCAGCTAAGTACCAGCTATTCTCCAAAGGATATCCTCCAATAGATTTTCAACTTTATTTTTAGAGTGTAAAGTTGAAAAAAAGTAAAGAAACCTCGGAATAATCGATGAACATACGTACATAAAAATGACATAATAATTGGGGATCAAAGTCGTAAGTTATCTGAGACTTGCGTCGCCTAATGTACGAAGGAGCAAAGATGAAGGTACCCAAAATTATCTACCTTCATACCTCTTACCCTATTCATCAAACTACAAAGACACCACATACTCAAACTAATCACCTCCTTACAAAGCAGGTAAGTACAATTAAGTCTTAGATACCACATGCGGGTGTTGGTACTGTATTGTAATTGCGTAGAGGCGCGTATCAAACTGTTTCGTGTAAATATAACGATGCTTTGCTGTGGTAACTTTGATTTGAGAGTAGGTATAGGAAGAGTAAGATAGTTGCGTGTGTTTGTGAGACAGAATCTGACAGATTCAAAGGCCTAGATAAAGTGACAATATGACGTCATTTAATTTGCGAAAGCTATTGTGAAAAAGATGAAAACTTAATTCGCTTAAATAGTGAATAAACGATGAAGCCTATATACCTTTACAATATTAAATAAAGCAGGATTTCTTTAATTGTGTTAGTATGGTCGTATAATGGTAGTAGGATAGATCATAGATCGCTTATCGCATTTAAACATAGTATACTTTACATTGGATTTTTGGAAGTTCTTTCTGCCATTTTAGTATCGCGAAAATATCTTCTTATTTTGAAATTATTTCCTCTGTGATGCATATTATGCTAGCAAAAGCACTGTACGAATTATATACAAAAAAAAAACTAAGTACCAGTATTTTGACCAAGATCGGAGTACATATTCTCATTAAATAAACAACTAAACTAAATACAGGAAACCCTATTTAGAGCTCAGTGTTATCGTATCAATAATTACTAAAACAGATTTTACACGGCCGGTATACATTCGCTTTTACACAACCATAACATTTTCCATCGGTTTGCACTTAATTAAGGGATTTGTTCGAGCGGCGCCGGGGCGCGGCGCTAGCGACATACAGACTTGTTCACTTTGTGATTTCAGACGAGCCACAATTACTGCGACAAAAATGTTGCCGGTAATACAGTTTCAAGAAAACACCTTGTATAGAATAAAACTCTTTGGTTATCTTGGGGAAATCTTCAGCCTTACTTAAATCTGCAACCAAACAGCCAGCTTTACTGTGTTTCGGTCTAAGCTTTCGATAGAAATCAATCAACACTTACTACCAGATGACCATCGCCTTATCAGCCTGTTTGGCTCTTAATGACATCACGGCTAACAGTATTTGGGAGCTTCAGAATAATTTTATTGTGGGCTCCACCGAGCCCGTGAAGATGTGAAAGATAGAAGAAGTCCTCCCACCCAGGACAGGACGGGAGGGACTGTCAGACTTGTTCTGACTAAAATCCACGGTATATTTCAATAGCCCTTTACGTTTTGGAGCCTCAGTTACTTGATGAGAAAGTTTCGTGACACCGGCAGGTGACCCCCTTGTTAGATTGTGCTGAAAAATGGGTAAACATTTATGTCAGGCATCTTTTAAGAAACTGTTTTTATTGTACCTACTTGGCAACAATTTTGCCACAATTTTGTCGTAGCCCGTCCGTACCAACCCTTAAATGTGTAACATTTCATAACAGATCTTATCTCATTGTGTTCGAGCCGCACCTATAAGCTTCCTAGTTTTAATTGAAATTGTCGTTTTTACTGAACACTTGAATATTCATTCAATGCGACTGAGTAAGTTTTTATTTGCTTTCTGCAGTGAAATGAGTAATTTACATGCTCTTGATAGTGGATTTAATCGTGTATAACTTTCTTATCTGTGTGTGCATATCAATAGGTTTACGGGGACTAGAAATAAAGTGTGTAGATTATTATAAGCTTCTTGTTTCCAGTTAAAAGTAGCGGATAAATGTGTCGATGTACTGTTAAAGTCACCATTTATAGAGTGACTGGTACTAAGACGGCAATACTTACCAATTGAGTAGAGATGATTGTGTACATCATTTTTATGTCACCAACCCCGAAATCACGGATCGAGAGTGCAGTTTATTGCAAAAAGGTATGGAGCAGTAATTTTCTATCTGCCGTCGTTACTAACCTATGTAGAAGTATGTTTATTTCTTGTGTTTAATTTAAAAAGTTAACTTAAAAAACCCAACAGAAAAATAATAAAAAATCTAGACTTGATAAAGTGATAAACGTGCGAAAATAACTTTCAGTTACTATTTAAAAGCTAGATCAGCCCAAAGAATGGGTCCTACATAAATCACTAAGAAATTTCAGGTTGGAGCAATCCATCAACGAATGCTCGTTGGTAGATTAGCTACAAAAAAAACACAGTTTTCGTTAAACGCCAATAAAGGCATTCAATGCAGCCAAAGAACCAACATAACCATACACCGTTACAATAACCAACCCAACCCAATTCCACAATAACATACTCCAATCCAAATCTAGTCCTCGCTCCTTAACCAACCATACCAGACCAGGAACAAAGAAAACACGCAACACCAAGATACCTACGCTAAAACCGTAAGCTCCTATATTATAACAGTACCGACACACAAGCAACGTTAATGCTAGAAGGCGTGTGTCCAATTTAACATATCGTGCGGCGGGCTATATCTTGTAGGAGACAGGCGACAGAGCCCGCAAGGTGCGTAGGACGGCGTAACGGACGCGGTAGTAGCAGCTAAATCAACCATTGTCTGATTGGGTGTAGCCTGCCGCATTCTCCGAGCGGACTATGCGTGCAGAGGAGACGCTTAAGACACTTTTAAGTATCCGTTTTGACGGCTCTAAACTGATTTCTGGAGACTATTTTGGGATATGGTCAGTTTTTGGTCGTTTTCTTATCTTGCCAAAGGCATGGTCTGGAACCAGAAAATTTTCTTTTCAGAACAGACTAGACTTTTAAATACAGTATATTTGGTAGACCAGGTAGATCTTCATTTGTTTTTAAGATTTCGTGTGGTAGTTATATGCCGCAGGAGACAGGTGACAGAGACCGTGAACCCACTATTGTTTGATTGGGTATAGCCTGCTGCAGTCTCCAAGCGCAAGTGTAACGCGTGCAAAGGAGACGCTTAAGACACTTTAGCATCCATTTTGGTGGCAGTGATTTCTGGAAGTCTATTTTGGAATATGGCCACCTGCACAAATGACTGGACTTAGCATAGCATCGTCTGCTCTATTCTCGGATTGGACTTCGCGTGCACGGGAGACGACTTGGACTTGAGAGTCATAAGATCTGACGTCTTTCATTTTTGGCATGGATTTTTGGCATAGCATTCAGAACATAGCGTACTGAACAAGATCCGGGAAAGATTATTTATACTCTGTCAAAGCAAGACTGCAGATTATAGTGCTGATAATGAAGACAACATAGGCAATGCAAATTTCCCAAAAAATACTTAATCGATTGGCTCCATGATTTTCGTATCCTGTAGAGCACACGTCGCTGCAACACACGGCGCGTGTCGGCGACTACCCGCTGCTATATATCGGCCATAACTCGCGGCACCGTTGCCCAGGAGTCCAGCCGCGTCCATTATATGACTACGCTCGTACACACAATTAAACCTCATAAAACCTATGATCTCCTAGTACTTTGTTGCTGTTTATTACTTTATGTTGAATAGTGTAAGTTTGTCTTTAGTTTATGGGGCATGTGTGATCGGTACGGGAATTCAATGTTGGATTTTGTGCTGGGATTTTGTTTATGGTTGTGTCTTTATGCGAGCCTAGTACTCAGTAGGTTTATCTAGTGGATCTGGAGGATCCATTCTCTTTATCAATATGAAAGCTATGTTTCGTTTTATTTTTGGCAATTTGATAGTCTGTTATCTACTAATATTTGACAGGATCATTGCAAGGGCAGGAATGTCTGATATTATGTTTTTTTTTCGTCTGTTTAAGTCTGACTGTATTGTAGTCAAAATCTGCTCTAGATTTATTATACCTTTGAAGCTTCTGACCATGTCTACCAACATTAAGATTTTCCATGATAATTATGTCCTTACTTACCATTTTAAAACCAGTAGCCACGCCTAGACACAAATTTAAGCTTTCCCCAGAAGAAACACCACATCGTTTCAACCATCACAACTCACATGTCCCGTCACCCAAGATACACTTATCAGCACAGTACCTAGAAGTATACTTTCACAAACATGAGCTTCTAGAAAGGCTAGTCCATCAGACCTGATATCCTCATAACTTAGGCCAGTATCTTCGATATACTGAGCAGTAAATGAAACGAATATCACATTAAACCCTTTGAGAAGTGACGGCACATCGTAAAATTCTAGGATTACTGTTACATTGTAAGTTTTAACTGTATTACGATGTTCTACATAGTTTATTAATAACAGCTTTTTTGCACTAGTTTGTGCTGTTACGTCGCTTGATATTTTAGATGTGTGATTAAGAATACAGTAAGATTTCAATTTAAAATGTCACTTACGGGATATTATCTTTATTTGGCGCTGTTGCAAGCGCCATTTTCGCGGGTTAACAGTAAGATTAATTGATGTCATTTTAAAAATAAGAGCGATTTAAGAGCCGTTCAGCCATATTTTTTTACAATTGACGTTTACTGTCCCAATGCTGGCCAAAACCCTCCTCCAAGTTTTTCCACAACCACTTTTCCAGTTCCTCTTCGAACCAAACCTTGCAGTACGCTACAAAGTTGTCACGTCGTGTTTTGAGAAGTGAATCTTTTGGCACAAGTAAAGACAACATACCCGAGAAATTGATACTAGAGATGCAAGATTATCTTCATAGAAATCTAATAATAGAAATCCATAAAATGCTGGAACACTTACTATCTAGCTTATCGCCGCCGTTACACTTATCTAAAGAGGTTACTATAATGCTCATATGTATACGAGGGCTTGAATTACTTAATGCGGAATACAAGTTCTATACCTTGACTTTTATTACCTGCTAGCTTTTACTCGCGACTTCACCTGCGTTTAAGTCAGGTTTTTCTTTTTATTCATCAATTTATGTTATATTATATATAATATCTGCATGGAGTATCTTATATCTCAATCTAGGTCTTGGTCTTCTTGTCTGTCAAACGTCAACAAAAGAAATATGATCAACCATTTACAAAGCTCTCTCTGAGCATCTACTCTTGAAATACGAAAGCCATATTTTCAGCCATTCAGCCAGCCATATTATCACTTGCGAACATAAGATTTAATGGCCCGATTTAAAGATGGACCAATATCCTGCTCCCCATGTGTTTTCAAAAATCTTGAATTTTAAAAATACACAGTGTGGTATATTCCATAATTTTGAGCTATTTTCGGACAACACCATTCAATTCATGACACATGGTGTCAAAATTATTTTATTCCAGTTTTCACTTCCCATTAATGGGAACACGTGAAACGTGGACAGTTGGAATACATTGTTGAGTGGTTTTGATTTGTTAAGTTACCTAATACCGCCTAATGTCTATTCCAGATATAGTCACTTACCTACTTAATATTACGCCTAACTTATATCTGCAACTACATATAAGCTTAGTTCAATAGATTAGAAACATTGCGAGTTCTAATCGTGGCTGTTATGCCTCGTTGCAACGCGTCTTACCTTATTGGGGCTGCAGAGTATTCCGTATTTGTAATTGGTGAAGCATGTGTGTAATGCTTATCAGGATCATCTGTGCATTAACGAATATGTTTGTTTGTATGAAATTATCGAAGTAATTAAAATCATTAAGTTTCATGCTAATGGTCTTGTTTCTCCTGTACCCTTAGCACGACTTTTCACTCTTTTAATTTACAGCGTCTTTCCAGTATTTACAGCGTTTTTGTATGAAAAAATGGAACAGCGCCTCTGGTGTGCGAAGAAGGAACTATTTTTTTTTCCTTGAAAATTGTCAATTTGAAATTGTCAAAGTTCCGGTTTACTTTACGTCTCAAATACTGAAAACTCGTGCTAAGGGTACTGATTCTTTGACAGTAAAACTGTCTCGTGTGCTATGACGGCAAATGGCATAATGCTGTTATACCCCCTCTACGTCATTACCTTAGACTCCCTTAGATTTGCGCTTGCGCAAGGATAAACACTTTTCACATTTTCGATATCCAATGACCAACATGATTAGAAAATCCTCTCTTTGGCCACTAGCACTTAAATTATAGCCTTGTTGTGTAGTCATGGTAAGGCCTACCATGACTTTTCACGTTTTTAATTTTGAATTTCATGGAAAAAGAAAAGTCCTCGTTCGCAGACTCTAATCGTTTTTTTTTCCATACAAACTTGTAGTAAAATATGGAAAACTTGTACTTAGGCTTCTGGTATTATTTTTGACACTACTTTAATTTTAACTTGACTTAAGAAAGCGTTATATATTTGCAAGGTAGTGTAATCAAGCACGGTTCAGATATAGCCAAATCTATCTCACACATCAGCAAACCTCTCATCAGATCCACATACCAATGAATATACAAATACATCCATAAATAAGTATGCAACATAAAATACAAGAGGTATTCAGTCCAGTCGGCAATATATGACGTCGCGGGCGCCGGCAAGCTCAGCTCATGACTAATGTTTTAGACCCGGCGATGCCTTATTTATAACTCTAACTGTAACACACGCAGATAAATGCGTTTGCTGGCGGCCAAATTAACTTATACATTAAAATACATTACCTGTTTAGGTTAATGAAGCCGTTTGTATGAAGATTTATTTGAATTAATAAGTTCATAAGAGCGTATTAGTTCTATCGATCGTCGTAATGGCGCCACTTGCTGGTGATGTAATAATTATGGCCGGATGTGTAAAGTAAGTGTTCATGATACGTTTTCGCATAATATTAGTTTAAACGCATACTTGAAGGAAAATATTGTTTCCGTTGATCTAGCACTACATTTAATAGAAAAGATACATTTCTTTTTTCATACAAAACTAAAGGTGAATTTCGGTTATGAAACGCGATCAACACATCCAAACCAGGTAAAAGAGCAATCAGTGTTCGGGAATAATGAATATCATTGTTTTAGAATGCGATTTAATGCGATTTAATAATTTCGTATGTGGAGAACTCAACAAAAAATAAGTAATTATTTCTACCATAAAATATTAACATTGCATTAATAAATCAAAGCAAAATCTTTTAATACCTTACTACTACACGTTACATTACTCTAAAATACTGTCCCAAACCGTATATTAATACACAAGCAATAACATTAATTCCATGTTCCATTTTGTCTGTTGCTATTTATTTGGCCTCCATTGTACACTGCAGGATCTATTCAGCTCCAATGGCTTCTGTATCGCGATATACTGGGGCAGGTGATTAGCGGCACGAGCCGTGTGCGCATATCCTATACATTGTTGTGCTAAACTTGCACTCCAGTGTACCAGTTGCTAGTTACACTGGGTGTATTGTAAACCGGGATTTACCTACATGTGAACATGTAGAAGTAATAGTTGAGTTGAGATCATAAAGCAACGAACAATATTTTGATTTAAAAGAGTGTTCATGGAGTTTCTTGCCCTTAATTCTTCATAGGAATCTAAGTTTTGTAATGAGCAGCATATAGAGTATCTTATAATTTTTGACAGTTCAAAAGTGCATCCATATGAAATAAGATTTGTTTCTGATTTTATTACTACAGTTTTGGGTGGGTCAATTATTTTGACCGCTCTTGTATACAAAGATTGAAATGAAAGGGCTCAAAATTGTGGCACTTATTTAACAAGTAATTTCTTATTAACCATTTACATTTTTTTTGTGTTTGCCGTTTAAAAATAAACTATAAATTACGTAATTCAATTTTTTTCATTGCCTTTAACCTTATTTTTTTACTGACCCATGCTTTAACAAAAACCAAACACTCCTTTGCGACAGAGTCGAGTAAAACAGTTCTAACCCACAACATCCTTCTAAACACTGCGCACACGCAATCCTAAACTCAATCTACTTGCGACAGTAGCGGGGAAGTCTTGCGACTTGCGACACGCGACATGTGATCAGATAGTGCGCACGCGTCGCGCGTCGCCGCTAACTGCCTGTAACCAGATGTTCGGCTGAAGCGATACCATTCGGGATCATTGTTCGTGCTTCCTCATGAGATAGCGCTTTCTGCGCCGGAGTTAGCATTGTTTTGCTGTTTAGAGAACAATCATTTTTGTTCCAACTAACTTGGCGAAGGTTGTTGCTATTCTTAGCTTGATAGTGGGTATATAGACATATAAAGATCTGCTATGTACTATGTTCCGCATTTTCTTTTTTTATCGCGGTAAAATCATCAAATGATTCCTCCTACCCAGGGCAGAGCGGGAGTTACTGTCAGACTTGTACTGACTAAAATCCACGGTGTCATTCAATAGCCCTTTACACTCCGGGGTCACGATAATTCGTGAGTCCCGCGCCCCCGGCAGGCTTTGGCCTTCTAAAGTGACAGCGAGTTGTCCATTACTCGACGCCCACGCCGACTATGGTCACCATTGGAACATTTTATCACTGTGGCCACAAGTGGACTTCCAATGACGTACAGTCATGGCCACAGTTATAAAATGATCTATTCAATAAATGGGTTTTCAGTCTCCTTCATGCAATATAACATGCTGCAGATTTTCAGAAATTGTAAAATAATTATGTAGAATTTGTTTACACAAGTTTTACTTTTCCCTTGAGTTCTTTCATGGATTTTTTCCAGATTAAATAATTAAGTTTTGAAAACCTAAATAGTACGGCCATACACTGTTTTCATGGATCACTGTTTCACAACTGAACATTATTATTAGAGCGTAAAATCAAATCGAACCAATATGCATATCCCCCATTCCCAAAAAGTTCGATAGAGGTGCACTTACTTATAAAAAGAAGTCGGTTAAAAAACGTAAACTGTCGAGATCATGCAGTAGGAAAATTCTATTAATTTATTTCCACCACATCAAATCAAAATCAACCCACAAGAGTTGGTCGCTAACGCCACAAGATCGCATTGCAGCGCCAGTGACAATACGCAGCTGATTTGAATAATTGCGCAGGAGTCGACGCGATAGCCTGATGGATCGTGAGCCAGATTGTGCGGGATGAGATATAGGAGGAGGCTGTGTGTGTTTGATTTAGAATAGATAGATGTGTGGGGAAAGTATTGAATAATTATTGTGTTATTACACATGATGATGATGATGATGATAGATGGTCAAATAACGGGACTGATTGATTGAAAATAATAACTTTGCAAGCAAAAATTTATTATGTATTTTTATTTATTTATTTAAAGACGTTTTATATCGAAGAACTGCAATTTCATAAGTATTTATGTAATATTTTATTAAACAAGAATCTCTAGGTGTGTAGTACAATTAAATATAAGTACAGAATATGATAACTACAGTACATAATGGTTCTAGAAAAAGGGAGAAAAGGCCCAGGCAGGTACTCTACCGTACAAAAAGAAATTAGAAAACACAATAACTAACTACAATTGAAAAGGTACATGAATAAGGTTGATAAAAATGAAGCAGAAGGCATAAAAACAACAACGTAATATAATACGAAAAAAAGTAAACAGGGACTTTCACGTTAACTTATGGATAAATTTAGCTTCAAGTACACTGTACGGCTTAATACGTAATATCCATGCTAAAGTACGATTATTAATTTGTAGTCAGTAAAATTACATTTGTTCTCTATAGAAATGTACTAAATTTCATAGTGTGACAGTTGCACTTGTCATTTTACTGACTACAATTAATAATCGTACTTTAGAGCCTCAGAAGAGTAAATATGCTAAAATACAACAAATTCAAATAGAGCAACAATTGGCACAAGGCTGGCCGGGACACGACACCGAAATTCTCCAATAATTTATTCGTCATTACCGCCCACGAGAACACGTATGTGAATAATAAGCACTGCATACGTTACATACCAATGTTCTACTGTACCGGTAGTATTATTAGGTGCATTAGATACTATTTGATGACCAAGTTTTAGATTGTTTATTCTTTAAGATACCTAAATTATCTTAAACGTCTATGACGGGGCTTTGGGCCGGGGTCGCGGGACTAACGAATTACCGTGACCCCGAAACGTATTGACGGACACCGTGGATTTTAGTCAGTACAAGTCTAACAGTCCCTCTTGCCCTGCCCTAGGTGGTGGCCCATTCGATAGTTTTACCATGATTAAAAGAAAAGAAAAGATACCTTAATTATCTTGCCTGACTAATATTATTTAGAACATCATCATCGTCAGCCGGAAGAAGTTCACTTGTAAACAAAGGCCTACTCTTAAACAACCACGCTGAACGGCAAAGCCTCACTTGCATCCAGCGGTTGCCCGTGAATCTCACGATTTCGTCGGTTCACTTCTTTTAGTTCGTGGTCGCGATAACTTTTCATTCCTATCGAGTATTAGTACTATCCCTCTTAGAGAGGAGTCCTGTGTCCCATCAGTGGGAACATTATAGGTTGATGATGATGATGATGATTAGTACTATGAGCGGTGCGCCCTGCCCATTGTTACTTCAACTTGCTTCAAAGCTATGTCGGTAACTCTTACTCTTTTGTAGGTGACTTAGCACATACATAACTTGACTTACATATTACAATAAAATGAAATAGATATTGTTCAGCAATACTCAATCCGCTTTCTGATATATTTATTTTTGACAGATTTTTAACATCCACTTTTCCTTGCTTTTGTTTTCCATTTTTTTTGTTCCGTGTACAGTCTTTGTTTTAACATACTTTGTTGAGTCAGTGTTTGTTAATTCAGTGTTTTGAGCTGTACTTAAAATAGGTCCAGTATTACTTTGTATCCCATGTCACCCTTGAGCTAAACTAGAGTCAAGGGCAACCCTAGTACAATATTTAAAAAAAAAAACATGAATGAGTATTAAGAAGTGGACTACTTTTTTTCTTAATAAGTAACTGTAACAAGTAGATACTCAACAAACATTGCGGTATCATAGTCCTAAGCATCGTTTAAAACGGGTAAATGAGTAAAGCAAAAACTGTTTGCCCACATACGAGTGTAAGTATCAATAAAGTAACGGTATGCCAATAATGTTAACTTAACATCATTACAAGTACCATAGATTAAGTATTTGTAGAACTACAGCTCCCCAAGTTAACAACAATACTTACAATCTATCGGCAAAGATTGACATTAACTGTCGCAAATTCACCAAATCTGCACTGGGTCGCCATTTTTTTTTTTTTTTTTTTTTTAGGTGGTAAAATCATCAAATGAGTCCTCCCGCCCTGGGTGGGGCGGAAGGGACTGTCAGACTCTTACTGACTAAAATCCACCCGTGTTCCTTCGGATGCCCTGTACGTTCCGGGGCCGCGGTAACCTGGGTTAAGAAAAAACCCGCGACCCCAGCAGGCATTTGGCGCGAAACACGACGCGCCACCAACCCGGGCTTGGTCCTCGGTCGGACGGCGAGCCACCCATTACTCACCGTCCGCAAGCCCGCTCCGCCGCTGTGCCCTCTGCTGATCAGAGGGACACGCGTTGGAGCGTCCACACGACAGGCTATTCGCATACGGGCAAAGACTCCTTAGGCACACAGAGCCTAAAGAAGAGTTTTTGCCCGCATCCCAGGGAGCACCGGCCCGAAAAACTGGTCTTCCCCCCGGACGTATCCGAGAGGGAACTCCAGTCCACGGGCGCACGTGGAGGTTTCCTGCCTTAGCACCCCGCACTGGGTCGCCATGATGGATCATATACAGAAGAGGCTTGTGTCTCTGCAATAAGACCGTGAAAATGGACCACCTGAACCGGGCTGCTAAAGAAAAAAAAGTTGAAAGATAACGCTGAAGAATCCCAAAATCTCATCGACAACTACAAGAGTCTAGTAAGCTAAGTAAGATGCGACAGACGCAGAAATGAGAGCACAACAAGTATCGCTTCTGTAGGGAGTCCTTGTTCTGTGCCAGTACTAAGCTATCATTACTGACCGTATTCAATGTTCTAAAGCCACAACCACACAGTATAAAAACAAATAAAAAAGCTATCAATTACGTAAATATATCCTACGTATGTAGGTGGATAATAAATGACTGCTGGGAGCAAAAACTCAACTATTTAAGCAAAACCAATGATAGATTCATAATTATATGTGTATGAAAGCTTAATTTATAGGCAAATGGTAACAGAAAAAAAAATTGAGATGGGTTTTACCGTTACTTCATGCACTGTTATGATGATAATTGAATGTGAATGAAATGGCTCAACAGTATATAAAGAGGTATTCTTGGACACTCTGTTTTGGCATAATTTTCAATTTCTGGAACTCTGACCATCAGTTGCTGGGACTCAATTCCCGATATTCGTTAGGTTCCAAATGCAAAAAAATGACTTCATGGATATTTTGGATATTATTTTTGCGGTTTTCTGGAATCTATTTTATAATCCCGTATATAATCTTATGGGCAGGAGTATAGTATTTATGCTCACACGCACGCGACATGCGATGTGAAACATCAGTCACTGCCGTGCGCTCGAGGTGCTGTCATTCATAATGATGGCACGATCCTTGCATATGATACGGAGACGGGTTCTCTTGCAGATATTAAAAGATGGACATGTTTGATTTTAATTAACGATATGCAATGTTGAAAAGCTGTATTGGATGATAATGATGTCTTACTTAGAGATAGTGAAGACCGCGAGGTTCTGCAGGATATTGGAAGCTCGCGACTGGGAAATATAGTGACGGTTTAGGGAGTCTCAGATCCGTAGTCCATCAATCGCCTTTTGGCTAATATGATTATGTTAATGATAGATGATGATGGACAGTAAAAATGATAGCACGATACCTACATGTGATAAGGATACGTCTTCTCTAGCAAACATTGACAGATGAACATTGGATTTTAATTAACGAGATGAAATGTTGTAAAACTTGATATAGATAATATTTATTTAGAGATCGCAAAGACTGCTAGATTCTGCATAGGATTGGGCGATGATGAATCGGTTTTGGGAGTCCTAGTACGTTGTCTAACAGTCACAATTTGACTGATATTATTAAGCTGATGATGGACATTCCTAATGATGGTACGATCGCTGCATGTGATACAGAGACGAGTTATGTTGGAGATGCAGACGAAACGTTGTAAAGCTTGAAATATGGCTTCATAAATCGGATGAAAATGATGTCTTATTTACAAATAAAGAAGACCATGAGATTATGCGGGATGCGAAAAGTGCTGAACCAAGCAAATTTGGTGTGGGTGCAACTCCAAATATTCACGATGATAAAGTAATGCGAATTAAAACAGAAGATTTAAAAAAATTAAATTGTTAAGTGGATTGAACATTATATAATTTTTCAGGTAATCTTACAAAAAGGTATGACTTTTGGAAGGAATACGACAAAAGTATACTTCAAAAATCAACTTTAGTCAATGCATATCTCGCAAATGTGGTAAAACGTGCTGTAGATGAAGTGGTTTTATTGAAATGGTCATGCATTTCAGCAATATTTAAAGCCCATAACACGAATCCAAAAACCACTCCATTATTGAAACACACGAAGCTACCTGCATAGAACAAAACACCATCATCCGCAGTCGTATCCCACATTTATTTAGTTTTGCATCTCAACAATAGGCATGCGTACGCCGACATGCAGAGATGTCAGAGCAAATGATGCTGCGATGCCAAACGAAGATAGATCCATCTGAACTTCACTACTTTGTATTCTTCGTATTGTAGAACACATGATCCTGTTTGTGATTTAATATTTGCTATATTTTAAACAGGCAGGCTTGATGGTTTGATGGGTGTGCTTGATCGTTTTATTTTTGTCGTCAAATCTATGATGTGTCAGGGTTGGATATTGAGATCGTTATGTTTCTAATGGGTTGGTTATTTGATTTGGATGATTTTTCGCGGATATAATGGAGTTAAATTATCGCGCTTATACATTTTTAAAATACATTTTAATATTTGCAATCGCTAATATGGCTTAGCATGAAGCTTTGAGTTCGATTTTTAGATTGGACAGTACTATAACATATTTTTTAAAGAGTTTTCAGTGCCACTTTGGACTCTAAAATAATTTATTTTCTGTTAAAGTAATAGCGTCGCCCTTATGTCATCAAAGAAAAATATGATTGTACTATAGTTATACCTTTGCCTAACCTTTAGGCTACACACAAATATATTGTTGTTCATTCAAACGTAATGCTAAAAAAAGGAGAGCAAGAAAAACGGAAAATCCCGTTCATAGCATACCATTCGTATCTAAGAAAAAAATATATAGTCAACCTTTATCTCGTACAAACGGCCTGCTCTATAAATTAAGCAAATTAATTCCCCACACTGTACTAAAAGATATAAATAACACTAACGGCCTTATCTGTCTTCACAACAATTTCCTTTTTCAACGCCACAACTGGTCTAATAGGACTATAGTTGATGTGACTTGCTTTGCTATAACGGTTGCTGACCAACCTGTATTATTCATAGAATAGCCTTTTTGAAGATAAATTATTTTTATATTATAATTAAAAAATCCACTAGCAGCTAAATTTTTCTTCTCTCAGAAATCATCTTGACATTGCGCGTCGCATGCGTTTATTGCGTTTAAAAATTTAATAATTAATTTTACTTTATTAAGAAAATATAGATTTTAAATTTTGATTTTTTTTTAAATCGTCATTTGCCATAAATATTGTGTCTTATGCTTATTATAATATTATTCTTTTTTATGGATAACAATTATCGATTATTTCAAAATTAATGCTTAATTAAAAGCGAAGTACCTATTTGATTTTAAACTCAATAAAAATCCAACAACTTCCTTTAACATTTGTGACATTAATTAATTCCACAAAAAGACAATGCAACTAATTGGCCCAAAAAAATTAAACCCTTTGTGCAGAATTGAAACCTATGCTAAACGTAAGTCCTAATCATTAATGACATTTTTTAATATGGGACCAAAGAAATCTATCCCAGTAAAAAAAAGATACGGGGTAACAAACATTTTGAAAAAATAAGGATTTTTTAAGTCATTTATTACAACAGAACGTGGTAAGGCGTGACTGATTAGCATAGATTGGAATAGTAGATTGATTTTTGGTACTTGTATCATAAATGCACACAGAAAGAATAACATGGATAAGCTATTTTTCCGGAAAGTAATTCCGGTATTTCCGGATTCAATTAAAATATTGGTAGTGCTATTAATACCGCAATCTGTCATTAGCGTCAAACATTTGGAAACGTCACTGGGAAGTATTCTTCCCAAAACATATTTAAAAAAGTATCTAGAATATCATCCCATGGTTGCTCTATGGGAAGTTACTCTACTAATTAGGCTATGGTATTCATGTTGCCATTCTTTGAGGCGCGCGTGGAACAGAACGCGCCGTCGCATGGTCCATGGTCGGACAGCGAATCGTCTATCACTCGCCGCCCGCATGCCCGCGCCTACGGTAGCCGGAGATCGTCTGCTGACGTCCGTCATCGCGGGCGTCTACCTCTGCGGCTGGGGTGGAGGGAGGACGCTGTCCTCTCCCTCAAACGGCCCTCCTCCTCCTTCGCGAGCATGACTGGTTGCAGAAGGAGGCGACCGCTTCCCACTCCGTCACTGATGAAATGTTCGAATCTGTAATGTTACATTACAGGCGAATGCTCGCGGTGATTGAATGCCTTAGGTGCGATCGCCAGGCATCACGAAAAGGCTCGCGGAGCCGTTCAACCGCATGTCATAGAAGTTAAGCTTTATTTAAAATTGATATATTATCAATATCTTTGCCACGCCTCCACCGGTGTGCGTTGGGCCTTAATGTGCAGGCTCTTCCCAATCGTCCATAGTTTATCTTTCGGTGCGTTATTGTGCGATTATCGTGATTTTTCTTCTATAACTTTGCTGTTGACCCTGGACTTTGAACGAGGAGAACCATTGTTTGTTTGTGCTCATGCATCATCCATTGTATGGTATTTTGCATGGTCAGACACCAAGACAACATTCACCACCCTGCTCTTTATTTGGATAATGTTTTTTTTGACACAGATTGATAAAGATTTTTTTAATGTGTCTTCCTACATCTGAATTAAGTGTGCAATTGGCAACATTTTAAATCTGTTTAAAACAAAAAAAAAACTTTAAAGAGTTGAAAACAAAAAAAAAACACTAATACTTTTGTTACCCTGTATCTTTTTTTTACAGGGATAGATTTATTTGGCCCCATAGTAAAAGTTGTAATAAATGGTTAGATCTTTCGTTTGGAATAGGTTTCATTTGCGAACAACATGTTATTTTTGATACAGATTAACAAACGTTTTTTTTTAAATGTGTCTTCCTACATCTTAATTAAGATTGCAATTGGCAACATTTTGAATCTGTTTAAAACAAAACAAACACTTTAAATAGTTGAAAACAAAAAAAAACAGTTTTAATACTTTTGTTACCCTGTATCTTTTTTTTACAGGGATAGATTTATTTGGCCCCATAGTAAAAGTTGTAATAAATGGTTAGATCTTTCGTTTGGAATAGGTTTCATTTGTGAACAACATGTTATTTTTGATACAGATTAACAAACGTTTTTTTTTTAATGTGTCTTCCTACATCTTAATTAAGTTTGCAATTGGCAACATTTTGAATCTGTTTAAAACAAAAAAAAACTTTAAATAGTTGAAAACAAACAAAACAGTTTTAATACTTTTGTTACCCTGTATCTTTTTTTTACCGGGATAGATTTATTTGGCCCCATAGTAAAAGTTGTAATTAATGGTTAGATCTTTCGTTTGGAATAGGTTTCAATTGTGAACAACAAGTTTAATTTTTTTGGTCCAGCAGTCAAGGGAAAAGTTGCATTGTCTTTTAAAGCAAGGTGTTGGATTTTTCAGGGACTTCTTTTTTTGTGTGGCTAGTCCAAAAGATCACTTGGATTATGGGGGAGGACTTTGAACAACAATGTGACATTAAAGGCTAAGTAAGAAATATTTAAAGAGATATGGCAGGGCTTTAAGCAAATATAAATAATGACTACACCGAAATTAAAAAAAAAAATGTTAGTATACAAAACATGACAGATATTGTATTATTTTTTTGAGGACACTTAGACTTGTTTCCCTTAAAAACTTTAGGTAAAGGACATTGACCGCAATAGCCAAGCTTCACCACAACAAGTATACGCGACTGGTCTAATATGCAAAACTAGATACAAGTTATAGAGGTACTAGGCAGTCATTAGATGGGCAACACATTGTACAGGATGTCTTGAGGCCAACTCCCTAGATCTGATACATACACCGCACCCAGCTTTCTATGACTGATACCACGAAAACTAGTGCGCTATTTAGTGGGGCAATAGTTTTTCCCCATACTCCTTTTTTAGGTTAATAGGTTTCATTTGTGAACAACATGTTATTTTTGATACAGATTAACAAACGTTTTTTTTTTAATGTGTCTTCCTACATCTTAATTAAGTTTGCAATTGGCAACATTTTGAATCTGTTTAAAACAAAAAAAAACTTTAAATAGTTGAAAACAAACAAAACAGTTTTAATACTTTTGTTACCCTGTATCTTTTTTTTACCGGGATAGATTTATTTGGCCCCATAGTAAAAGTTGTAATTAATGGTTAGATCTTTCGTTTGGAATAGGTTTCAATTGTGAACAACAAGTTTAATTTTTTTGGTCCAGCAGTCAAGGGAAAAGTTGCATTGTCTTTTAAAGCAAGGTGTTGGATTTTTCAGGGACTTCTTTTTTTGTGTGGCTAGTCCAAAAGATCACTTGGATTATGGGGGAGGACTTTGAACAACAATGTGACATTAAAGGCTAAGTAAGAAATATTTAAAGAGATATGGCAGGGCTTTAAGCAAATATAAATAATGACTACACCGAAATTAAAAAAAAAAATGTTAGTATACAAAACATGACAGATATTGTATTATTTTTTTGAGGACACTTAGACTTGTTTCCCTTAAAAACTTTAGGTAAAGGACATTGACCGCAATAGCCAAGCTTCACCACAACAAGTATACGCGACTGGTCTAATATGCAAAACTAGATACAAGTTATAGAGGTACTAGGCAGTCATTAGATGGGCAACACATTGTACAGGATGTCTTGAGGCCAACTCCCTAGATCTGATACATACACCGCACCCAGCTTTCTATGACTGATACCACGAAAACTAGTGCGCTATTTAGTGGGGCAATAGTTTTTCCCCATACTCCTTTTTTTATAAGTTTTTAAACCACAGCGACGGTATTTGTAATAGTGGCCATGTCGGTCACTATTACATAACTATTTTTGAACTGTTTTCATTTATTTAACGTAACTATTTTTGAACTGTTTTTGTCTTTCGACATTTCAAAAGTACTATAACTAGCCTACTTCAAATAAATGCTTTGATTCGATTTGACAAATATTAGGGATTAAAACGGGATATTTACCATGCCATACCTTTTTTTTTTTGCTGCGACTCCACAATGCAACGCAAAGTTTAGTATTGTTTAGACTTTGACTAACAAAACTCTCAATTCAAGGTTTTTCTCTCTCTTTTTTTCATTGTTTGTGGTAGTGGAGATGCTTTAAGGAAGTCATGTCCAAAAATGCTTTATTCTGGCTATGCAAATGTTATAATTTCGAAGTCGACTAAATCATCAAAATCTAAATTATCATCATCAGCATTGTTTTAAACGCATCTCAATATCCAAGGCCCAACTTTTAAGTCTGGTCAATCTCTTAAAATCTGTACATAACTCCACTGAATATCTCAAGATGTTCACAACCAGTGCTGCTAAATTGTCGCTTCTCTTTACAGAATTAAATTTTTCAATAAATGATGTTGCCCTTCATAATTTTATTTTATTTTTTGTGAGAGGCATCTCGCAGGCCAACCTAGAGGAAGTTATGAGCTGCTTAACTGGTAAATTCATAATTTACTAAAAACATTGTGTTATACTTAAATAGTGAAAATGTAACTTTTTTGCCGCCAATCAAAACGGTAGTAGTAATCTACTTCAAGAAGTTCTTATCAAAAACCAGTAGCATCCTGCCACTGGTCTTTCTACTCAACGCGACTAGATATGTCTCAATCAAGACCGATATCTCTCATGTCTTGTATGTGATTCAAGACGCATGATAATTTAATTAAGAGCATGCATGCTGCTATTTTTATTAGCTTTTTAATTGGTGGGTACAGATGAAGGTGTTTTTTTTACTTGCAATATTTTTATAGATTTGTTACGAGGGGTGCTCAGAGGAGAAATACATTTAAGAGCGACGTTAAAATCCGTCAATTCCCATCTGTCCCCATTCGCTTTGTTACCACTTTCCGATTGTCCCCACTGGCGATAAACGGGATATTTTTTCCATTTATCAACAGTTGTGACAAAGTCAGACGTTAAAATCTGGTTAAAACCTCAAATCCTATATGTGTGTAAAACTCAAAATTGACTGAATTTTCTTTCTTTAATCTTTCTTAATTTAATTTTTTGCTTATATAACATAAGGTCTACAAAATAAGTGTAACACTTAAGGCCAATAACAGATCAGATAAATTGTATTTGTCGTTGCACTTTTAGCCACGATCACTCACACACATTCATATTTTAAACTTCAGGCCATAGATAAGTGACACAAAAATACAAATTTTCCAAAAAAATTACCCAAGTCGCCACTCTCAGCGCTCGCGAAGTTAGCAGAACACTTTCTATATGAATTGTAGGTGCATGCATTGTAATAGTTACATGATAGATACAGGATTGGAAAGTCTATTCCCCCAGGCCTACGATTACCATTATATACAATCGATTCACTTAACTCGCACTTGCTTCACTTCCGTTTTGAATTATTTTGTGGAAAATGGGGGTCTGAGACGCTGGGTGTTGCGTTTGACCTGGTTTTGTGTTGATATGGTGGGTCTATTTTTATTACACTAAGTGTATTTAGATTGTATGAAACAAAACTTAAAAAAAAAATGAAATAAAATTAACAATAATAAAACACAAAAAAATTACATTAATTTCTTAATTTGCATGATTAAATTAACAGTTTTTTTTTTAAAGACGAAAGGATGGATGTCTTTTTCTTATTTAGCTTTGGTTCACATAATAATTACACAAAAAATAATAATTAAAAGCAAAGCGAGTGTGTCTTAATCGTACAACTCTACTGCTTCTGCCTATTGTGTATCAATATAATTATTTTTTCAACACACTTGCTCATAAAGTGGCTCTAATTTCACCGCAATTAGGCACATAATGACATCTGTTATCAAACTGTGACTTTTTCTTTACTATTATTCACAAGTGAGTTATAGGTTTTTTTTTAAAGTGTCAACCAATTAAAAAAAAAAACCTATAACTTACTTGTGAATAGTAAAGAAAAAGTCACAGTTTGATAACAGGTGTTGCTTTGTTTTAAAAAAAGTTTCGAACGAAAAAATATCGTGTTCAATAGTACAAATAAATTTTACCAACTGCACGTTTACTAATTGTTTCTCTAAATTAACTTTTTACTCATTAAATAAAATGGCTTTTTAGTATTATTTTCTTCACAAGTGTGTTGAAAAACGTCGTATGATACACGTGTGTATTGATGATTACCGTCCTCGGCTCTCTTAAGACCCTCACCTAACGGCTCGGGTCTCAATGGCGCCTCAGCGGTAAACACCAACTTTACACACTTGTACCATAATGTACTATTAAACAATAAATTGGTAAGAAGGGCAAGCCCAAAATAAAGTGACATTAAATTAGTTAGAACGAATCATCGTTCAACATAATTAATTTTTACTTTTTATCTAAGAAGTCGAAATCAATTATAATGACAAAAGCTACGAAGAAGTTTGTGTGAATTTGTATTTTTTTATTAAAATACCAAATGGCAGTAGAATAGTTATACGAGGTCCTATATCTGAATCTTCAGGTTCGTTTGACCTCCTTAAGGACTCGCAAGTTCCTAATCAATTCCTAATCCAAATCCCGATAAACCTGACCTTCTCAATCTCCCAAACGATTCTAAGCTCTATTTACAAGACCATATCAAATAATTCCACATAATACGCTAGTTAGCAGGCTATTATGTTAATGAGATCTGATCCGTCGGCATCGTTATCACTAGATCCCGAGCGATATCAAACAGGGAGCTAAATCAATAGTATCTAGACTTGATTCCTCACCCATGCGTGGAGCGCGAAATGTGTGGAGACGACTTTGATTAATTTTCTTTGTTCGTTTTCTCGCATTGAGAATTTAGAAGAAAATTACCCAGAGGGGAATACAGCTTAATCGTAATAAAAAACCTCACTAGATGTACGCTTTTTTTTTACTTGGTAAAATCATCAAATCTTACGTGGTAAAATCATCACCCTTACGTTCCTGGGTCACGGTAGCTCGTGCGTCCCGCGACGCGGCAGGCTTTGGCCCTCTAAGAGGATCCTGTCATTATGCTGTAAGCTCTTTGAGGCGCGCGTGGAACACAACGCATCATCGAACCAAGGCCGGGTGCTTAGTACTCGCAATCGGCGTATGACAAGATGTATGAATGTGGATGAGGCGAAAGGAGTATCTAAGTCATGTGGCATATTTATATGTGTGCGAAAAATTATACTTACCCTACTAAATATAGAAAACCATTTTCATAATGTTACTAACGGATGGAGAACAAACTTTTGGTCACTTTTTCCTACGCAACTTTCCGTCTAGACAAAAGGATTTGTATTTTTTAACTTATAAAACTAGTAAAAAGTACAAAACTTGACACTTTTTACTTTGTCGAAGTTTTTTTTACTAAACGCGAAAGAACCACCGATATTGTTAAAGTTCTGTAATGATCTCTTGTTTGTTAAGCTAGGTATTTGAACTTTATTCATAGAGAGGAATAGGCAATATTTTAGGTAGTAAGGGCCTTGAACTTCCAAAATCATAGCAACATAAAATGGAATCACTATTATAGTACAATCTGTCTATATGTCTTTTCTTTAGGATAAAGATGATGATGAAGAGAAATAACGATGTAACAAAGATGTAACGTATCAAAATTTGAGACTGGGTCCTATGACGTCAGAAGTATAAACTGGACTTGCGTGTAACGTATTGTCAATCTGTGGCAAATTTTGTGGAGCTCGGGACTAAATAAACAGCTGCACAGGCCGATCTTCCGGGTTAAGCCGGGCTTACCGGGGTTAGTCTGTGGATGGGTGACCATCTATCATAAAGAATTTTCTCCGTGCCTTCATACACGTAAATCCGTTGGTCCCGGTCGTCATTTGTAGATCTTTGACAGTCTTAACTATTAGTCAGAAGCTCTAAAACTCTGATATCCAGTCTTACCATGGGGTATCGTATTACCCAGTTACTGCGTTGTAGAGGTCCGATAGGTAGTCATCATCATCAACAACCGGAAGACGTCAACTGCTGAACAAAGGTAGCAGTCGCTTACTGTAAATTTATTTATTCAGATGCGTCTGGTTCGACGGGAGACAACCTCGAAAAAGTTGGAAAAAGGTTACGCAGATGAGATGATCTTCGACAATTTTGGCTAACAAAAGAAAAAAACACGATTTAAATATATTATACAAACATTTTCTCAGTAAGCAAATGCGGCCACAAAATAGCCAACACTAGAGGTCAGTTTATAATATGTCTCGCGATTTACAGTGAAACATACTGCTATAAATAACCTTTATCAATGTATTAGGAGTCAGAATAAGTAAAGAAAACAGGTAAGTAAAGCGACAGGCTTTCAAAACTTTCTCCGTTTACTTACAAATGTAGTTTAACGAAATATATTACTGCTATAGGTGGCTTATAAGAGTTTCTAGTGGGTTTAACAATATGTTATAGTAGGCTTATAAAGACGTAAACATAATAATAATCTGTCAGCAGCAACAGAATAATCAGGAATATATCTGTAAGCACTTGAAGAAATCCTAAAAATCATTGCTTTGGTTTACCAGTTTTGAGTTGGCACTAAGTCCCAAATTTGTTTTTTTTTTTTGAAATTTTCTTTAAAAAATTGTTTTTATTTAAAATGAAATAGTTTTATATTTAAACTATTACACTTGTCTCAAAAAGTGTAACTGTAAAACGAACCTTTTATCAACGTCAAATGCCGTTTTACAGGCTGTTTCTTTAGGTAGTTCAACAGATGTTAAAACTTTTTGCAGTAATACGGAATAGATCTAGTAAGATTATTAGACAAAAGAAAGGACACAGAATCAATTAAATTCCCTCTATTTTTAACATTTGGCATTTTTAATGGCCGAAATACTTAGAAAATCTAGTCCCATTCTTCCCCTGATGGAACAATATTTTAAATAGCACTTACATTCCATTTCCACGCAATTTTTCCTTCAACTTCTTCCAAGGTAGACTCCACAGCGTTTGAAACTCTTTATCAGACCAATATGCAAATAGAATATATCGAGCAAACCGGAGTTCTCTTACGAGCTTAGATACAGGAGCCACAGGTTGAAGTCTTATTCTGAGACGATATGAACCTCCTAATTTAATTTACAGGTAATTTTCCCGTTATGTTAGAAAAAGGGGATTTGTAGGGGGAAATTATGTTAACCGTTTTTTTATAAATGTACGTGAAAATGACGTATGTATTTGTAAAGACAAGAAAAAAACATATTTTGGTTTAAAAAATCGTTCTTAAAAAGGAGTAAATGATACTGTGATATCTGATAGGGGGGGAATGAAAGAAGTACCACAGGTAAAATGGAATAAGGGCAGGAAGATGATTTACATTACAAAACACGTTTACATTTTAAAACTACACGAAAGAGTTGATGAAAATATTAATACATAATTAGTTTTTCTTTTCAACCCGTAAAATATGGGAGAAGGAAAATCATCAAAGAGATTTTCTTTTCGTTTCTTGCGCGATATTTTTTTTTTCAACACTGCTTTGCTTTATTTTTCTCAAAAACCTAGAGATAAAATATAGGATAAGATTTGCCATTTAACGTAGCAAAAAACTAAAATTTCACAATTAAAAAAAATGGTTAAAAAAGATTCCGGGTCCCCAGAATAAGACTGTCCACATTAGTTTTTATTAGAATATGTCGTACGCATGCATTACTGTAATGGCGGGCATTCCGATAACTATTTACCTTGGTAATTAAATGATTATTGGTAAGCACATAATGTGCGCTTTCGCAGACCGCTGCGTACGTTTTATGATAATCTTGTACTCAAATTGGATTAAAATGATAGTTCTTACAAATGGCCCGGAGTGGGTCAGGCCATGATGCTCGCAAAAAGTTTTATGTATAACTGGTTTTACGCAAACAAGTTGATCTACTTCTTTATTGATGTTTTCTGTGCCCATTAACAAGTATTATAATTATGGTATGTTTGTTTTCAATGACAGTTTTATCAATGTCTTGTTAGTGGTTTTGAACGAGGACGAGGTCCGGGGTTTTTTAACTAGTCGATACATGGTTTTTTAAAATACGCCCAATAGTTATTTAAAAATTATTGTTTACTTAATTTATGTAACTACAGATTTAAAAAATTATACATACAATAATTGTTAGGTAAAACCCTTCGAGATACAAAATCTAAATCAAAAGTTATTTATTCAATCTAGACAGATAATAATTATCACCACTTTTTGACGTTTTTAATTTCCAAAATTTAAAAAAGTCCTCCAAAAGGCCCGCTTTTCAATAAAATCATTACTTACATGAAAAGCGGTACCTATGTCTTATGTTTGAGTACTAGCCCATTATATTGGGTACTTGGTAACTTAAATGTTCCAGACCTCTAGTCTTAGAAGGACAGTGTGATCCTGGAATGCAAAGGGCAACTGAAGGAACAAGGTTTCTAGGCAGTAAGAGTCTGATCGTCCCTTCTCCTTCACCCAGAAGATGGACTTTACCACTAAAATAAGAAGTTTTAGCGCAGCCAATCGTTCCCAATTTTAAATCGAAATTATAATCTCAACTGAATAATTTACAAGTAGGTAATTAAAGATATTTTCCAACATTTTGATAAACGCCACAACTAAAGCAAACATAGGATCGTGTGCAAACAAACACTTTCACCGGCGCCCGGGCACGCGACGACCGGTCCCAAGTTCGATTCCCGATAACAGCACTCTTAATGAGAATACCAGTTAATTGATTTATTGCAATAGAAAATGTGCGGGGATTAGAAAAGTGGTATAAATAAATTATTTTGTGGTGCACTTGTTTGACAATATTAATTCATTTGATACGGTATGTGGCGACTTCTTTATAATTATGTATTGCTTTTATGGTGTTAAATTAGGGTTCTCCATAACTTTTTAACGAAAACGGTGATGAACGGAATAGGAGGCGATCGCTTCGCCCCGAATCATGGCCTCGACCAAGCTGGGGGCGAGAGGTCACCGTCGCCTGTCGCCTCCGTGAGGACTCCATATGCTCCACCGTGTCCTCCGAGCGATCATCGCAGCGGTGACACCCAGGTGTTTCTTCTCGCCCTTTCAGACACAGAAACCTTCCGAAGCAACCGTGTCCGGTGAGTCACCGCAATCCTGGGACGCGAATGGTAACAGAAGGAACAGGCTTGATTTTAGCCAGTCCAGGTTTGATAGTTTTTCCAATCCACTCATAGCGGGTTCGCCCTTCATTCATCATTCATCAATGATACTAAACCCAAAAAAAATATGTTCCTTTTCTCCTTTCTTCCATGTTTCATCATCAACCTATAATTTTCCCATTGCTGGGACACAGGCCTCTTCTCTGATATAGGGAGTGGCGCCTTCCATGTTTAAACACTTTAAAATAAACTCCAAGCAAACACAATCCTTCTCCAATAAATGTGTTGAAAACATTTCACAATCCCGGGATGTCCGTTGTTTATTAGCAGTTAGTAATTTAATACCGATCAGCACTTAATTACGAGAAATTTCGACGGCAAGACAGCACAATGGCGTCTCACGTTACCGACTATCGCTTTACTGATTAGGAAGATTAGCTCTATGTTTTGCTAAACTTTAAGTATTGTTTTTGAAGGACGCTATCTCTTCAATTTGTCTATCTAATCGGGAAAGTTTATTTTATTCCTTGAATTTGTTGTGTGGTGAAAGAATTTTATTGCTGGCTGGAAAAGGCGATTTTGAGCTTTCTTTGTTTCGTTTGCTGTCTTAGCCCCTTCGTAAGTACACAACGCGACGCAAGACTCCGATACCTTAAGCACAGGACACACAGAATAGGACGCGTCGCGGACAGGCGTAGATGTACTAGCGTTGCCCCTGCGACGCGTCTCTTCTGTATACATGTTTTGTGTTTTGAAAGGGACGCTGTAGAGACAAAATGTCTACGACTCGTCCGCGTCTTACTTCTTTTCTGTGTTGCCAGCGCCCTACAACTTCGGTTTCTGTTGTCATATGCCTGTGTACGAAACTTTATGGATTCGTATTGCAATAGCTGCCTGGATACCAAAGTCGTAAGGTAATAGAGACTTGTGTCGCGTTGTGTATGAAGGAGTTTAGGGTGTTCTTCCACACAAAATGTGCTATGCAGCTGTGCTGCGAAAATGCGAAAGCTAAGCTACGAAACTATGTGACCGTTTCCACTGATGCTAAGCTGTATAGCGGGGCGCGATCCTGTGGCCTTCATCGACTCTCCACTTTGTGGGTGGACGTCTCACGCGCTTGCCAGTGCGTGGTCTTCATTCGAGAACCTGCAGCCCCATCGGCCATTAGTTCTGCGTGCTATGTGGCTTGCCTACTGCCACTCCAACTTGCTATATCGCTGGGCTATCTTAGCAACTTTGGTTCGTCTAAGAATCTCCTCATTTCTGATTCAATCACCATTATTCAGAAAACAAAAATAAATGTAACCTGATCAGTTTTACATTACTAGGCCCACACAATACGCGAAAAGATAGTCAATCAAACAAACAATTACTCAAAGAAAAATAATTAACTTAACAATGGTGATAAATAAACTGCTTGCATTACGGAGAGGCGGTTCTAGTCATCATACATCTGATCTCTAGGTCCTTAAACCATTTTACATTTGCACTTGCAAACCCCTAGTTTCAAAGAAAATTGCACTTTAGTGTAATGGATTAAGGAGTGGTGTAGGCAATTTTTGGGGTTGATAAAGTGTATGGTTAAGTTGGTAAAGGTATAAATCGAGTGTTGGCATATGAATACGGTTGCGCCTGCGCACAATGCAATGTCCTCGTGTCGCGAAAGACGAAGTTCGCGTAAATAAGAATAACCTATCAACCCTATCTTTTTAGCGGTTTAGCTAAATAGTTGTAGTCTAGCGGGGTGGAGTGGCTTGTTATGTTATATTTTCTAGATAAAATACCCAAGTAAAAATCTTTTTGCTTTACATTTCATGAAACTATTCTAACTGTATTGTTACTTGACAAAAGACGAAAATTTAGGTACTTCAGCAAACGTGTTAGTTTTTAAAAAAATATATTAAATAAAAAAATTAGAATTACCCAAAATACTATTTAAATCGGTGCTACCTAGTAACTTCAATAATCACTACATATCGTAAGTATTTAGCAAAAAAATAATTTCCGCCGAAACCGTGAACCACTCCACGGCTTTCCCTGTCCTGTCTAAAGGACTAAAAGAGAAAACAATTAGTGGGTGTTCTGAAAACTGCTATAAATTAGCTCTATCTTCCACTCTGTCCCATAAAACGCCATAGCCATGGTCTTTACTGCACACGAGCGCAACTTTATATACTCCATGGAACGAATTTAATTTTAACTTGAAAACCATGGTGGCTTTTTCTAAATTGTGTGACAATTTTTTAATGCTACTCTAGGTAGACGTCGTCATGAGGTTATTGAAAAGGTTTTTTTTAAAAAATCGTTTCCCCAAGCTAATATTATTTCATCTGTCTAGCCTTTTCCTAATTACATTGGTGTCGGCTTCCAGTCGAATCAGATGTAGCTGAAGATACAGTTACATGGTGCGACTGCCTATCGAACCTCTACAACGACCACAACCCAGTAACTGGGTAATACCATACACCATGGTAAGACTGGTTGTCTGAGAGCTTTTGGCTAATAGTAACGATGTGTAAGATCTACGAATTATAGCCGGAACCAACGGCGTTACGTGCTTTTCGAGGCACGGAGGAAACCCTCTAAAATGGTCACCCATCCACAGACCAACCTCGGCAAGCGTAGCTTCATCCGCCAGATATGCGTGTAATTAAATAAAACATTCATTTTAAAGACCCTGAAATATCGAACGTAATCATCACATAATTATTTAAGCAAACCATAATATTTGAATCTATGTATTCTTCAATTTCTTTCTGATAATGCTTTCTGCCTAGAGTAGCCCAATTTTTCCCAAAAAACCATGACCTATCGATAAAATTATTCACTAAAATACAAACTTAACTAGCAAAAACTCCGTAAGCAAATATACTTCTACTATAACAGTGAAACTTCACCTCAGTACGGAGAAACTTCCAGATATTACTTGTTAGATATTAATTAACACATGCCGCTGGCGTCCTCTATAAATCTCCGGTGTCGATCTGTCGATATGTCGATGTCGATAAAAGTTGACGCACAGCGGACGGAGAACTACACTAGTGGACACTGTAAAACAGTCGGTAAAACCGACTTAGTTAATATTCTAGGGCTAAATATAGAATATTGTGGACTGTGTTTTAATGTTAGATTTAGGACTATGGATAAGTTTTAGTAGGTAAAGTAATTGGCATCTTATCTGGTCAATAATAGACCATATTTTGTCTTGGTCTGCCGTTTTAACTTTAGGATTTTTCAAGGACGTATCCTTGATTAAACTTGGTTTTTATTGGATACTGAATTATTTAATTCGGTCAACAATAGGAGACCAGTTACTTAGATAGACAATAGTAGATTACGCACCAAGGGAGTAAAGCATTGCCTTACGTCACGGGCCTATTGAATCCCGAAGCGACACTAAGGATTCTGGGGGTGAACCTCCGTAGCGCAGCGAGGAGGTCCAAGTTTTAATTCCCGAGTGAAACGAGGGAATTAAGATAAGAATCCTTAGTGTAGCGAGGGATTCAAGTTAGCCCAAGACAAGGCAGCTTTACTCTCGAGGAGCGTACTCTGCTTTTCACACCTACTGCGAGGAAATAAATTCGATTTTTGAAATTTGATGTGGTACGACAACCTTCGGACGTGAAGTTGGAACCACTGCAAGCGATCAGCTGTGCAACAGCTGATCGCCAGCGGCCGCCATTACTGATACGACTCCTTGGTGAAAGTTTTCATACGTTTTTCTTTGAGATTCCAAATTCAAATCACATTATTCCCACGGGAATAATGAAATTCAGTACATATATTATTGCCCGGCTCGAACGAGAGGGAACAATGTCATGCTTTACAGTAAGTTTGCCTGACATATAATATGACATTTACGAGCAAGTAGTGTGAAAAAATACTTAACTATCTTCAAAATATCCAAAAAACCGAAATTTCATAAATTAACTGATGTGGCCTTAATATTTCAGTGTACCGTCTATAATAGTTGTCACCAGTAGCGGACGGCATGCGGCAGACCTTGCAGGCCTAGCATAGCGCACACGCACGATAAGTGTAGGGGAAGCCGGGGCATTACGGGCACCCGGGGTAAGATGGGCACCCTCTTTTCCCCCAAGGATAATAAACCGAGACGCTCGGAACTAGTCGGGTCGCGTTCCAGTCGACCTAGCGCTAGCGAGAAAAGTGATTTTGTGCGTGTAGATGCGCATCGTACGACGACAGCACGAAATTACGTAAGTTGATGCATTTGATATAATTTTTTGGTTTTAAGTCTGTGGTATAGCTAATTCATGTTTGTGTTCAATGCCCAGTTATTAAGTAAATTGCTATGTTCAATTATGTGTCTAAATAACTACAAAGAGTTGTGAACGAACCACCACATATTCTTTTGATTTCGATATAATTAGTTTTGTTTGACCTTTGGGGCATTATGGGCGGGGCAAAATGAGCAGGGGCCCGTTTTGCCTCAGGTATTGTCATTCAGTTGATATTTTTTCTGCAGATATAATTATGGTTCGCCACTACCAAACGAAGACAGAAGGTGCCAAATGGAGCTTGGAGGATATGAAAGCAACCGTAAAGGATGTGGCTAGTGGCAGATTAAGCTATAAACGGGCCTATCAATTGGCAACAAAAAATAACATCCCCCATAATTTTGATCCGACTAAGAAGGATAAAGAAGAAGACCGCACAAGAAAACCAGTGGCTGTGAGAAAAACGGAAGGAAGAAAAAGACGAAGAAAAATTAATAATTGTACTTTTTGTGCTCGGTTTTAGATGTACATGCCTGTTATGCCCATTTTACCCCAGACACGGGGCAAAACAGGCAGTTTCCCTATTTTTTTAAAGTTCTAATAGCACTAAAGACTGGTAGCCTAAGATGATTATTAAAGATTAATGATAATAAGGAATAATGAGACTAATTAATGGCTGTTGATTTTTTTCATTATCTCGTTTATCTCAGATTTTATTCAAGTTTTCCCTTAAGGGGCCCGCATTGCCCCGGTTTCCCCTACATGTTTGGAGATCCAGTTTAATGCGAGGAAACGATTTTATGAGAGAATTGATTTGAAATAAATAGCATTGATCTTCTCTTAGAAATAGATGTGACCGTGTTATATATCGTTTTGGGTTCGACTTCCAATTCGGGCACTTGCTATCGGGTTTTTTAATAGAATTTCTCTTTCTCTAACCTCCGTAGAGATTGGCCGCCGTGACCGAAATTGACGATCAGGAGGACATCATATTTCTGGCATAACATGTTAATTTTCCAGCTTCATAGGTATTTATACTGCATTTGCGTAATTTTTCAGGCGGAATGGTGGCGCTCCTTCAAGTTGCGGGCGAAGAGTGATATGGATAGTCCACCGCTCAATCAAGGACCAGGCCTGAGTCGATGGCGCATAGTGTTCCACGAAGAAGCTGTCAATAAGCTGCCGTCAACGTTTGCCCTGTGAGCCCCACAGGGTCTACCTGCACGTGTAGCATGGCGATTCTATCTCTATTCTACCAAGAAATAACAAAGTTATTTCATCTTTATTTCCATTATAAATCGACTGTTTTTTTTTGCACAAATGTGACACCATTCGTACACCATTGAAGAAAAGAACGTTTATTTTCTATACTTTTTACATTACCATGCTTAAAACGCAAAAAATATTTCTACGTTCTGTCATTTTGTCTTTTCTTCCGTCGACAAAACCCCTTTCTACGGCAGATTGCTACGCCTGCAGGGTGGAGCGACCGTAAACGTAGCCGCAAGCTGTAAAGTAGAAGAAATGGGAATAAGGAGTCGCACTGTCCATACTCTAAATAAGCCAAACTTTCAAAATATAAATGTAGTTTGTGATCACTAGCATAAACCGCCATTATTTTATGAAAAACAATTGAATTGATTTATTGTTTTATATTGTAAATCTACATTTTTAAATAAAGAATCTTAAAAAATTAAAATATAATCTACCGTAACAAAATAAGTTTAGATTTTTCACAGTGATCGCATTTTTTTTATTTGTAGTGTATGTTTTTTTTCTTTTTACAATAAAAACTCCACGGTAAACAGAAAACTGGTACAGTCAAGGTCTCATTCGTTGACAAACATTCAGGATAAAAATAATAAAATGGCGAAGTGCTTTTCAACGTATTTTTAAATTAGTGTTTATAACCGGATATTAATAACCTTGTTCGTGCATCAAAGATGACGATTTATTTTATTGTCATCCTTCCTTTCGCACGATCCGTTATGGTCGTTTTGTTTATGATCCTGTTGATGAACAACCTTATTAGGGATGTAGCTAAGTGTTTTACTAAATACACTTGACACCGTAGAAATATTTTTTAAATATTATATGCATTAACGCATGCAACGCAAAATTCAAATATTTAAATAATAAGTTTATGAAAACCATTAAGTAGTAGTAGTATTAAAGTAAGTAACTTTTTATCATGATAAAACATAGCCCTCGTTCTGAAGATAAAATAATACAACTTTTTGTCCCTATTTTAAACAGTTTCAACAATGATTTTGTCGGGTTTTCGAAGTACTCGGTGGCTTTTCTAAAAACTTTTTTAAATAATAATAAAAAAAAAATTGAACGATCACCGTGACCCCGGAACATAAAGGGCTATTGAAGGACACTGTGGATTTTAGTCAGTACAAGTCTGACAGTAAGGGGGTGGGAGGACTCTGATTTTACCACGTAAAAAAAAAAGCTACCAGCTTACTATTATTTTATTTTTGTATTTAAATTAATATACCTTTTTACTCATTAATTGTGAGATACTATCGTAAAAACTGTATGTTTTCGCAATTCATAAAAAAATCCAATCGAAATCTAACAAAATCCAAAAGTACAGTTATGCACAGCAAAATCTATTATTAAAATGATCCACTACTTTCTGCGAAACTACCGCTGCACATCAATAATACATGTATCTCGTTCGCCAACATCAGATACACATAATGAATGTACACATGAATATACATGCTGATATAAAGGGTTTTCTAATCAAAACTTTGTTATTTATAGCCAACTGGCCGTATTGATTTGCATATGCTTGTCTGTGATAAGTTGTCGTGGTTTTGTGATGCGCTTTTACTTTGTAGGACAAATAAAAGATAATGTATATTATTTATATCAAGTGTTAAACCAGAAAGTAATTATCTATAGCCCAGTCATTAAAGCCTAAACCCGAAAGTAATTAGTAACTTGCTGAAATTTTAAGGGGTTTTTAAAGAAGGTAAAATAACTTACCGGGTGATTTTGCAGCGTTCTGGGGTGTACGGAAAGGGTTGAAAAGGGGTGAAAAGTGTTTTTCGTTAATAACATTGCCAAAAAAATTAGTAACATGCCGCAAATTTGGAATTAGGTTGTTCTTACCGTTTTGTAACGTGTATCAAATTTGCAGCGTTTTGCAACATACGGAACATTGTTTATTTAAAAAAAACTATGCAATTTGTTAATAACAAGGGGAAAAAATTAGTAACACGCTGCAAATTTAGAATTAGGTTGTTCTTACCGGTTTGTAACGTGTATCAAATTTGCAGCGTTGTGCAACATACGGAACATTGGTTATTATTAAAAAACAATGTTTTTTTTTAAATATAACGGGTGGAAAATATTAGTAACTCGCTGTAAATTTGTAATTAAGTTGTTTTTACCGTTTTGTAACGTATATCAAAGGATATTGGCCCACATCTGGGCCCACCCTCAATAGTAACATGTGGTATACCGTTGGATAGGGCTTTCAAAGCGGAACATTAGTTACTAACAAACATATGGTCTAACGTTAGTACTTTTGAAGATACGACGTGTTAAAGTCGTCTCGGTATAACATTTTTTCATAATTTTAATAATAATCAATGTTCCGTATGTTACGAAACGCTGCAAATTTGATACACGTTAGAAACCGGTAAGAACAACCTAATTCCAAATTTGCAGCGTGTTACAAATTTTTTTACCCTTGTTATTAACAAATTGCATTGTTTTTTAAAAATAAACAATGTTCCGTATGTTGCAAAACGCTGCAAATTTGATACACGTTACAAAACGGTAAGAACAACCTAATTCCAAATTTGCAGCGTGTTACTAATTTTTTTAGTAATGTTATTAACGAAAAACACATTTCACCCCTTTTCAACCCTTTCCGTACACCCCAGAACGCTGCAAAATCACCCGGTAAGTTATTTTACCTTCTTTAAGAACCCCTTAAAATTTCAGCAAGTTACTAATTACTTTCGGGTTTAGGCTTTAATGACTGGACTACTATGGGTAGTTTTTTTTTTAGGTGGTAAAATCATCAAATGAGTCCTCCCATCCTGGGTGGGGCGGAAGGGACTGTCAGACTATATACTCAGATATATAGACTCTTTTATTTTATTTTTATATCTTTATTTTTATTTGTTTTTTTTTTTTGTTTAGTTTTGGTAAGAAGGTCCCTCTTCTTATCGTGCTTACGATGATTACGATGTTCTCTCATGTCTAAATACAACTGTAAGAAAAACATTGTAAAATAAATTATTATTTTAAAAGAGTAACCATGGAGTTTCTTGCCGGTTCTTCTCCATGGAAAAGACCAACCCGAACCGTGCCAATTCTTTTTTTTCTTCTTGACGTTTTATAAGTGCCCATTGAGGCCCATGTAAAATAAAATATTTTGATTTTGAGACTCTTACTGACTAAAATCCACCCGTGTTCCTTCGGATGCCCTGTACGTTCCGGGGCCTCGGTATCCTGGGTTAAGAAAAAACCCGCGACCCCAGCAGCCATTTGGCGCGAAATCTATGGGTACTTAACATAAAAGCCAACCAGATTCAGGTAAGGTCAGGTCAATCTCCATTTAAAAATAACATATCTCTTCAAGTTGTTTTAGTTCAATCAACGCCATTTAATTTATACTGTGTGAAAGAGTTTGACCACGAAATGACCACTATTGTAATTTGTCAAGTTGTTCGATTTCATCACTGTGTTATTAAATCTGTTTAAAATAACCCTGTTTATGGTGGGTGAGGTAAGAAAAGAAACAGGATTCACGGATTAAAAAACCATGAAATGGTAAACCTAGGACTCCTACGAGTGTCAATGTTCAAAACTCTTTTCTACCACGTATAGTTTGGAACGCAATTACACAATACGTGAGTTAACACTTGCAAGATAATTAGAAGTATTTGTTCTTATCTGTAAGTGACGCCATCACAAAATAGTTTATTCAGAAAAATTACCTCTTAAATATAAAAAAAAACTGCACTAGTACCGAAATAGTTCAGTTTCTGCTACCTTCTTATCTACGCAACTCTAAAGCAGCATACAGTAATTTGAAGTGTTGTATGTGTGAATCATTACACGTATCCATATCTTACCATCCAACTAACAAAACAGCAACAGGATTCGTCACAAACTACACCACTACAGTAGCTAAACTAACAGAGTTCGTCACAGTGCGATGCAGTGCGCGCTAAACAAACACACGGCGAGTGTTCACTCGACGACAGACGTGTTATCACGACGTGCTTCCAGCGGCAATTGACGTTATTAACTGTCATTGTTTGTTTTGTAATTGATGATCTACGTATGTGTGTAAGTATGTGCTTTTGGTACATTAGGAGTTTTGCACGCGAATGTACCTCGATCTGAAAATCATTTTGCGGTTTCCAATTTGTATGCATAATAGAAAGTTTCCCTGAAATAAAATAAAACTATTCTTAATGCATTAAAGGTATACTTACGTAAAGATTTTAATAGCCAAACCAATGTATTTTCACATTAAATACAAGTCAATCTGAAAAAAACACATACTCTGAATTGAGCGCAAGACATTGACTTTCAACTCATTGAAGACCGTCAAATATTCAATCAACAAAGCTGATAAAAGTCTGATGAATAATTGCAGTTAAAAAAAAGAACAAGTCAATGAAAATTACTAAAACAATCACTACAGACCAGAAAATCTGCCTCAAAGACTTATAAAACCCCAAAACACCAACCAGTTATAAAGTAAATCCAAAAATTCACAAAACTCTAACCACAATTAATTCAATTCCACAGAGACCACAGTCTAACCACACCAGTATACAAACAGGCGGCCATAACATAAAAACGTCATGCATACCAATACGGCAACAGAACTGCATACATTAACTCCCAAACATCAATCAATTGTGGCTTTCAGTTAACGAGTTCGTTTTCTCCAGACACACATATGCATAGAGAAACCATAATTTAGACATTGGCCCACTCACTAACTCATAGCAGACTGGGGACAGGTTGATTTGGCATGTACACAAATAATACTAACCCACATGCATATATGCTGGTTAGGGTGTGTTTGCAATACGATTTCTCACTTCTTGGTTACGTATTTTAAAGAAAGAAAATTATTTATTCAACAACAACAATGAATCTAAACAAAACAAAATTGTGTAAGAAAAAGACGGACAGACAAGTGATTTAGATTTTTTTTGACGACGGAATCCTAAAAATCTTAAGTTTTTCTGTTTTAATTACAAAATTAGTCCTGTTCGAGGCCAAAAGGTCCTTGGAAGGCATGAGCCGTGACATATTTTTAAAGAAAAGGTTCATAGCACAGGTGTAAATGATATATTGCATTGTTGCAGTTATGTATAGTATTGTATAACGGACTGGTATCCACAACTCTACGCCATGCGCGTTTTCAATCAACTATCTGGGCATTATAATTTCCATCATCCAAAAAAAAATTCATTGCGTCCCCAAAAAAGCCCTCAAAAATTCTTAATAAGGTCATTGGTCCAACTGGAGGACTGTTCTAACGTCGCTACTCCAGAACTTATTGGCCCATCAGCCTTCAGCCATTGAGAGCCGATTGAGTACAAATCTCGACAGGATGGATTAGTGCAAACAACTGTAGATCAAAAAAACTCAAATAAGATTGAACAGGTGTAGCAACGACCTGCGACAAGTAGCCGGCAGAGACTGGAGTAAAATTCAAGACTGGGCTCGGTGAAGAAACATTGGGAGAAGCCTATGTTCAGCAGTGGACGAATGCAGTCTGATAATGATGTTATTTATGACCAAAATACTTCGCTTGTTGTCTGTGTCGTATGTTTCGAATAAAGGTGTCTAAAAATATTTACATGGAACACGACAACGTTTTATGTGCATTTGAGAGTAGATCAACAAAATGGTAATTATAATCAAAACTAGATATAAATCCTAGTATTAATTCACCCGCATAGGTTCTGCACCACATTTCTAAGTCCACAACAATTTTGACAGCGACAATATCGCCATTATTTAGGCTCACGCCACTTCAGGGTAGCTCCATAAGAAGGTATGAAGGTCGGACCACTATCGCTGCGCAGGCGCACTCAATATGGAGCAGACGGTATACAATTCCGTTAAATACGTATGCTGATTGTATTTATGTAATGGTAGCTTAAGTATACTTAGTTGATAGTGTAAAAGATAATGATAGAAAATTTAGAAAGGATTATTTTATGAAATATTTTTTCTTTTCGTAGCTGGTTAACAATTGGCGTGCCATAGGAGAGGCCTTACAGCAGTGGACTGCTATAAAACTGACGATGTGGTCTTAAGCCAGCCACACTATTTCCAACTTCTGTAGTGGTTTGGATCTGCGGGAAAAGGGATCTTGGTTTCGTAAAAAGCTTGCTTAGAGCTACATGGATGGATACGATAGGCTGGTAACGATTTAATTTTTGTTAGCCCTTTAGTGCAATGATAATTTAACATTTAGTTTCAATTTTTGTAGTTTTAATTCCTGACTAATATAAAGTGGCAGAGATATATATTGGGCCACTTTTCCGTTGGATTGAGGATTTTGAATTACGATGTCATAATTTTAAAAAAAACAGCTTTTCTATAGGTCTAGACCACTTTATCAACAAGTTAGCCTCAAAATACACGACAACTGAAGAAACAGGGTTAACTTTTAGCCAGTAAGACTCTGAGTCCCTTCCGATCTACCCAGGCCTGGATGACTCATTTGATGATATAACCACCTAAAAAATACCTCAAAATATACACGACCCTGCAATGCACACATTAAATGATTAATTACCAAACTTCTTAAAAAATACAAGGAAAAATGGCACACCAAATATCGCATGGCGTGCATGCATGAAAGATATTAAAAAATACGTCACCACAGGTGGTCTAAATAGCTTCTTCAAAAGAATGGGGTGGGTTAAGTACAAAGGAATCCCTTGTAATATGCACCCTGCGTTTTTCTCAGGGGATCGATTTTCTAATCAGCAAGATTTTGTCAAGTATGTGGGTAATATTGTGGCAGGAAAATTGGTAGTGTAATCGTAATCGTAACAAGCATTATTTAGTATCGAATGTGAGTTTTTTTTTTATACTTATATTTTTTTCTACAACTAATTTTCAAATAAATATCTATAAAAATACAGTACGTCTTAATGTTCAAATCGTCGGTTCATCTTAAATGTTTCCTTCAGTTATGTTCTCTTCCCTCATCAACCAAGAACTACATACACACCAACTTGCACTTGACCGTCAAGGTGGTTTACGGGCCCCTCCGATTCACAAACATATATGTGGTGGAAACAGGGTCTTCAAGTCAAGAGTGGAGGTAACTATTAGGCAAGCGTGCTTCACGGTTGACCACATCTTCGCTTACTATCAAGCGAGATAGTGGTATCATTAAATAAAAATAAAAAATAAAGCTGATTAAGCAACAACTTTATAAATTTTGAACCCATTCTAGAGCCCAGATTTCTCTCGACCTCAAAATCTTTCCAAAACTACAAGAAAAATTCAACCTAATAAACACACTAGCTCAAACACCAATTCGAAATTACGTACACATTCCTTCATTAATACCTCGCGAGTGTGAACACAACCTTACTGCGCGTAAATAACAATCTGTGCAAACGAGCCGTGTTGATGTTGATACAGCGGTGTGCACAAATCATGGCGGGAGTGTGGACACACGATGTGTGCACGATTGTGTCCGCCGTTGTGTCCGACACTTTGGTTGGAAGGTGTTTAATTGTGTCGTGTACGTTATGTTTAATTTGAAGTAACTATTTTGTTTTCTTGCATTGCAAAGAATTTTTCAATCAATTTTTCATTCCACAATTTTTCTCTATTTAATAATTCTTTGTTATCCCAACTTTAGCAAAGATGGTCTCGATATCTGAGATCTCATTTTTGATTAGGCTTTCTTTTATTGACGAGAGTGTAAAATCACTCATCATTTCAATATTTCATCATTATCATCATATCAGCCGTAAGACGTCCACTGCTGAACATAGACCTACCCCTTAGTTTTCCGATAGGACCGGTTGGAAGCGGCTTGCATCCAGCGCGATACTTAAACTTAAGGGTACACTAGTCGGTCATTCTTCCATACAAACGTAGTTTCGTGATTATTCCAATATTTGACGGTTTAATTTCACATTAAACAATGATCTACATTCATCTCATCATTGTCTAGTCCTGTATGGACTCAAAAAAGTAAAAAAAGACATCTATTATTAGTTATGGGTGTCGAAACTTCCTTATTTTAAGCCTAATTTTAACGAATCTCTGGGGGGGGAAATAAATAACAAAAGAAGACAATAAATTGTAAAATAATTTCCATACAGAAATAGATAATTTGTTCAAAATTCTAGATAACTTTATTTTGAACAGATACATTCAGTAGTTTTTTCATAATATCCAAATTCCCGAAGGTCTTTTGTAAAGTTGCAGTAGTTCATTATTCAAAGTAATCAGGCATTCATGAGTCAGTCGAAGGGTGGAATAAGTGTGCATAAGTGCCCTAGCTACTTACTGCTCATCCATCCTATCGATACGTGATGTTGGATGAAATAACAAGCATTTTAATCCCGCCCGCCAACGAATTCGTCCCGCCGACTAGCGCATCCTTAAATTCAGTATAATACCAACCTTTATTTTCGTCATGACAAATTCTACAATCATTTAAAGTTAAATTTTGAGAATTTAATAGAAAATTAATTCCTCTATAATTTTTGTGTGACTTATGCCCTGTTCAATCGTGTCAAGTGTCGAATGCAGCCAGTACTAACTATCGTGACAAAAGGTTAGCCCTCTAGTCTACATGCCATTGTCTCAATGTGATATGATTATTTGCTAATCCTGCATTCCGCAGGTGGATTTATTGGGACAGTCGAACGTACGAGTATGTGGCTCGTTTGAACGAAAGTATTTAAACTGTCTTAATTTTCAAAGTATAAACACTAATTTTGGATTTGTACTTTTTAAGCAGTTTCTTTCTTCCCAACCGCTTTCTATAACTTCACATAGAAAAAGTTTAAGGGATACTGTTTAACATTAAACTAAATAGTTCGGTTTTAGACATTGTATAACTAAAACATTGTTTCATTTACAGTACACATTGTTAACAATCATAATTTTCGCAACCTTAGCAATGTTCTAGGCAATAGAATATCAAGATTAGTTAGGTTAATAACGATTTAGCATAGTACAACACTTATCTGCAGTACACATCGCTCGCCTACCTTATTTTCTTTCCTAAACCAAGTTTGTTTACCACTACTAATGTTCAAGCCAGTTCTTTATCTCGAGAAATTTATTCGTATTCGCCAATCAGTTTTGCATACGACACGTTAGCTGTCCGCATCGTAAACCAGTGGTAGGGCCGTTACTCATAATGTTATGATAATCCATCGAGTGGTCCGTGTACGAGTGACTTGCGCCACTCACTCGCCTTGTGTAAACGAGGCTTAAGTAAACTTTAGACAGAGCTATTGTTAAGCAAAGTGTAAATGAAGTGGTATGGTTTGACTTGAAATGATTTATGTTCAAAAAGTTTGCATTTGTTACGGATTGACCAGGTGTGCACTGTTTGGGATATTTTGCATCAATTAAATATGTGCATTGCGTTTGTTTCGATATCGTACCAACGGTGAGTTACATTTCAATTTGAATATACAGTAAATCAACGTAAAGCTTTGTTGGTGTAGTGGTCACAGGCAAGACTGCTGACAATGAGGTTCCAGATTCGAATCCAAGGTCGGACATCATAGTGTTATTGTTTTTTTGTTTCATTTGACATTCTTTAGTAGAAGCCACAAAGTCTAAGTCCCTATATTATGTTAAGCTACGATTTCTATGGAAATAGTTTCCCTAGCGAAAGTTGACCACGTGTTAGAAAAACATTTTCTTCAAAAAAAAAAGGCATTTTCTTTATCGTGGTAAAATCGTCAAATGGGTCCCAGGGCGGGACGGCAGGGTCTATTAGACTTCTTTTGACTAAAATCCACGGTGACCCTCCAATATCCCTTTACGTTCCGGGGTCACGGTCACCTGTTGAGACAGTACCGCAACCCCGGCAGGTACCACTTGTGTAAAGTGGTACTACATTTTTTAATGCAGTACCAAAATTTGAAGTTTTCACAAAGACATTAGCGCCGCGTCAAAATAGCTTCAATCGTGGCGGTTTTATCCGTCCGCAAATAAATTTTGGACATTAATTACGTTCGTACATCTGTATCCGTTTCCGTATTTTCTTCGACGGACTTAGAAAGTAGACACCCTGACTCGTATTCATATACTTTTCCGTTACCCCATGAACGATCGATAGTACTCCTCTTCCCTACATAGTAACTGCACTTAACATAACATAACAGTGAAATGCTCTTCAATATTTCATATGCCATATGCTTAGCAGCCCCATATTTCAAGCTGCAGTCGTAATCAGCATTTCAAAGGAGTTGTCTGCTCATAAATACGATGAATTCGTATCGAGCACACATGGCTTTGCATGGTAAGATGACGGTAAGTTAAACTAAGGTAGTGGAAATGTGGTAGGATTTTGTATTAAGTTGGAATTTTGTATTTTCGTGTACTACATAGGTTTACCCAGGCCTCTGTAGTCTATTTAGAATACTTAGCTGCTTTAATCCTTATAAATTAGCAAAAATGTATGCAGAAGGGTAGGCTTTTGCATTGAAGAGTCTTGCACTGACTAATAACCATTCTGTTCCTTCAGCTGCCCTTTACGCTACAGGGCCATGGTCCCATGGTGTATACAGTCCCAGAGCCAGCTGGTTCTAGACAAAACCAAATAAAAACGTCGAATGCATGTTTTAGTTACTAATGGCCAGTTGTTTGATCAATTTAGTTAAACTATTTTTTAAATCAAGTTATTTTTTTTTAAATAAATTTAATGGTTAAAATGTTATGTTTAGGATTTAATTAGTGTTCAAACAAGTCGCCCTGGTGAAATCCCCATCTCTGAAATAAGTCCAGCAAAGGGATCATAATTATAGGCTGATATTTCAACGAATCGATATTCAAAACCGACTATTACATAATGGAATCGTTTGTATGGCGGTGTTCATCTACTGACTGCCCTATTTTTGTACCTATATCATTGGTCTCTAAACACATAATACTGTACCTTATACCTAGTTTTATTTTGGACCTAACTGCCCCATTGCTTTTCATTGCCTTGCTAACAACAATTGTTATTTTAATTTCTATCTGATATAGACCGAAAACCTACTGATAACAAAGCTATAATTTCAATAGATCTGACACTCGGACCATTAAAAGGTGACAAAGCGGAATAAAGTGGCAAATATAAGGACAATATTGAAAAAGTTATGCTAGAAGAAAATAGAAGTTTGTGTTTAAACCTTGTGAACTTAAAATCAAAAATGAGTTCTTCATACGATTATTATTTACTAGCTGTTGCCTGCTACTCAAAAATTATTATAATAATAATAATATTCCACAACTATCACACAACGCCATCTAGTCCCAAGGTAAGCAAAGCTTGTGTTATGGGTACTAGGCAACTGATAAACATACTTATATATTTCTAAATACATACATATTATAGATAAATGACACCCAGACCTCCGGCATAGCAGTCAGGGTCACTAACCAATAGACCAACAGGCCAGTCAAATTATCCCACGGGAACATTAAATCGAGATAAAAACAGTTTTAAGTGTTAATCCAAGTTATAAACTATCTGTGTACCATTTACATCCAAATCGATTCAGTAGTTTTTACGTGAAAGAGTAACAAACATCCATACATCCAAACAAACAAACTTTAACGCTGATAATATATGTTGGATATTGGTAGGATTTAAGAGCATAAAAGTGTTAAAAAATGTCATAATATGGAGCTGAAACAAATTCATCCTTATCGTGACCGCATGTAACTCGAAAATAGAAAGTAAAACTTAGTAAAATGAAAAATAATGCAAAATAACTCAATTTGTTACTACTAGCTTACAAACTCAGATTCCTTAAACATATCCAAAATCAAAAACTTAAGAGCTCATAACTAAAATTGAATAATAATCCAATGCACAAAACCGTTACGGGGCATAAAGTTTGTTTAATATCATTATAATATTAAAATGATAAAGCTCAGGCACCTTCTAACTGTAACACAGTAGGGTTGCCAATTTGCTAATGATTTTTGCAATAGTAGATTACGCACCAAGGGAGTAAAGCATTGCCTTACGTCACGGGCGTATTGAATCCCGAAACTACACTATGGATTCTGGGGTGAACCTCCGTAGCGCAGCGAGGAGGTTCAAGTGTTAATTCCCGAGTGAAACGAGGGAATTAAGTTAAGAATCCTTAGTGTAGCGAGGGATTCAAGTCAGCCCAAGACAAGGCAGCTTTACTGCCGAGGAGCGTACTCTGCTTTTCACACCTACTGCGAGGAAAAAAATTCGAATTTTGAAATTTGATGTGGTACGATAACCTTCGAACGTGAAGTTGGCACCACTGTAAGCGATCAGCTGTTGCTGCCAGCGGCCGCCATTACTGATACGACTCCTTGGTGAAAGTTTTCATACGGTTTTCTTTGAGTTTCCAAATTCAAATCACATTATTCCCACGGGAATAATGAAATTCAGTACATATATTATTCCCGGCTCGAGCGAGGGGGAATAATGTCATGCTTTACAGTAGGTTTGCCTGACGTATAATATGACATTTACGAGCAAGTAGTGTGAAAAAATATTTATATACCTTCTCGCAATTAAGTTTCTATTTAATAACTTTTTAGGAAAAGATTTTAATACACGTTTTATAACAAACTATTTGTAGTATTGTTTTTCAGCAGATAGCAATGAAAAGTTTTGAGTTTTGTTAAAATTGAGTAACTCTTTTTTACCACAAAATTAATCTCTTCTAACAGAAGTTTGACATTGTGCCGTCACAGTTATATTAAAATGCCTAATTTGACAACATTGCATCATTGATTAGGTACTTAGTACGAACAATCGAACATAATTTGTTAAATAACATTTCTAATGGTCTTCATAATCTACACGTTTTCTGATTCCTTGTAGTGAACTTTAGGACACAGCATTCAGCAACACCAGTCTACATTATCGCGTGATCGCTCTCATCACTGAAAAAAACAAATGAACAAATATTAGGTATATTGCCTAAAGACTCCAACAAAAGAAAATTAAAGAAAGTGTCACTAGTTCGTACGCCCATTTAAGTTTAGCACCCTAACCTCCCATAAACTAACATGGCAGCCCTAAGCTATGTATGTGTGGTGCGCTTGCGCCGCGTCCGCGCCCGTGGGCGAGCGGTAGCACCCACGATATCGAAGGACAATGTACCGTAAGAGAAACATATTATACAGCCAGATTGTTTTAAATGCTATTCATTTTGTGCAAGATTTTGATATGAGCAATTATTGTGATCTTTGAGGAACTTGAGCATTAATACTTATGTTGGTGGACACTGAGTTTTTTGGCATAGGATGATTTTACCTCCTTTTTTATGTGAGATGAAAGAAGAAACCTGTTCACCTTAACTTTAAAGAGATTAGTACAAGCATAAGCTGTTTATTAAATTAAATACACTCACGTGGTCTATCAGCCGTTTATTTTTTAATTAAAATGAAAATCTCTTTCTAAGGGTCGTGGGTTTAAAAGAGCACCACGGCCCTGGAATGCAAATGGCAGGTGGAAGAACAGGGTGACTTTAAGTTAGTAAGAGTTTAACAGTCGCTTCCGCTCCACCCTGGATAAATGTGTGGATTTTACACATAAAAAAACCGCTGTTTTTGTCCTTTTTTTTTGATATTTGAAACAAAGTTATTGCTTTAAATCTTTTTCAATGGCCACTTTTACTCTTTTCTTCTCCTTCTACTTGCATATTTCTCTTCTCAGTTACTTACATTTCCAATTGAATACAATCAGTAATACACCTCACCCTGTATCAGTATGGTCCCGTGGTGTTTCCATTCCTCGTTTTATAGGGTACCGGGTAACACCTGATTATCTGTCCGCATTGTACGGCTGTGCACAATGTGGACTAACGTTCGCTTCATTTGTGTTGCCATTACAATTAAATAGTTCAAGTCTAAATAAAATAAAGGAACTTACAAATTCAGTATTTTTCTTTTTGTTAACTTCTTCCTTTGAGTTTAAGTTTAGAATTTTAGCTACTAAAAACTTAACTAGGACGGGACAGGACTAGGCGCCTCGCGGGACTGTCTAAACAAATAATCATAGCCCTGGAACGTAAAGGGCTATTGAAGGAACAGCATATATTTTAGGCCAGACCTAAGAGCGGCAAGAAGCATTGAATGATGTCACTATGTTAAATAATTATTTTGAGATTTTATCCCGATCTTTGTCTACGACCTAATAACGACCGACTTTTCCAATACAAGTCTTAAATAACTGTTATGTCCATAAGCAGTCGTTGTATTGTCTTAAGAAGTCGTCAAGCAACTCGGATCCAGATTTGCATTGAGATACAATGTTAATTTCAGGACATATAAAAAATAGTTATACGAAAAAAAAATGAGACTAACTTGACGCAGTATGCACAGTATGCGTCAGCGCAGATTTAAGGTAAGTCCGTACCTAACTATTTCTGCATACATTCTACCAATTACATCACACTGGCCTTCGTAACAATACCTTTATTTATACGCTTTATACATCTAACGAGTAACAATAAAACCTTTCTGGCCAGTTCGAAATAATCCAGATACTGTCTTTTTTTACTCAAAATTAATGAAATGAGAACAAGGGCGTTTATATACTTTAAACTATATATTAAACACGTAAGTAAAATACAACGGTATGACAGTACACAAAGTATAGACGAGAGACGAGAGCATAGAGATATGTCAATAAACATATGTTTCCTTTTTATGAAGCGTAGGCGTTCATACTCCTTACATCCTCTCCTGGACGCAGACGCTTTAAATGTAGACCCATAGATGCGGTGAAGATTTCATGCTTCGGTCGAGGGAGTCCTTTCGTCAATATGTCGGCGACCATCTCTCCAGTGCATCTGTATTTAACTAGGATTTCTTTAGCGGCAATCTTCTCTCGCACAAAGTGATATCGGACGTCTATGTGCTTGCTGCGCGCATGGTAGACTGCATTTCCTGAAAGACTAATCGCACTTTGATTATCACAATAAAGGGTTAAAGGCGTGCCTTTAAATTCAGGTTGAAATTCGTCTGCCAGCTGTTTCAACCAAAGTGCTTCTTGTATGGCCGACGCTAGTGCCATATACTCAGCCTCACTTGTTGAGAGGGCTATGGTCTGCTGTTTTTTAGAGTTCCAGCTTATTGCGGCACCCTGGAATAAAAATATGTAGCCAGTACAAGATCTTCTGTCTTCTATATCATTCGCCCAGTCAGAATCACAAAAGCCAGAAATCCTCTCATCAACATTTCTCTTGTAAACAAGTTTCATGTCTATTGTGGCTTTTAGATATCTCATGACTCGTTTCAGCGCTCCCCAATGTTCACTAGTAGGTTGACTATTATATCTACTTAGGGAGTTAACTATATAAGTAATGTCTGGTCGAGTCCCCTGTGATAAATACAACAAGCAACCAATTATTTCTTGGTATGGAATGTTCTTCATGATTTCTTGTTCACTCTCAGCCTTTTTAAACTTGACATTCGGATCAGCAGGTGTCCACATCGGCTTACATTTGTCCATGCCAAACCGAGTAAGTATTAATTTTATGTAAATAGACTGATCTATGGAAATCTCATTTTCTTCTTGTGATATTTTAAATCCAATACAATGTTTGGCTACTCCTATGTCTCTCATATGGAATTTTTCTTTTAATTTTTCTTTTATCATGTCTGACGTTTCTTTTTTATTGTAGAAATACAAAATATCATCCACGTAGACGGCTATAAAAAGCATATCATTTTCACTCAAAATACGGTAGTACACACATGGATCTATGTTTGAACGAGTCATTCCAATTTGCAACAAGGCAGAATTTAACTTCTTGTTCCATTGCCTGCTGGCTTGTTTAAGTCCATATATCGACTTGTTCAATCTACATGCTTTATTTTCTTCTTCATAGCCAGGTGGTAAGGACATATAAAGTTCTTCATCAATTTCACCCTGTAAAAAAGCTGTGACTGCGTCCATTTGATGTATTTTGAGTCTATACTTGGCAGAGAGACCAATAAGGTATCTTATGGATGTATAACGGACCACCGGAGCGTATACCTCATGGTAATCAATGCCTTTGACCTGTTTGTATCCTTTAATTACCAATCTAGCTTTATATCGTGTGACAGAACCATTGACATCTAACTTACTTTTAAAAATCCAGCGACAAGGAATTAGTGACTTTCCTTCTGGTAAGTTCACTGTGGTCCACGTGTTATTTTGTATCAATGACTGATATTCTGCTTCCATAGCTTTCTTCCATTCATCAGCCTTAACACTGTTCAAAGCTTCTTCAACGCTTTGTGGATCACTGTTCAGTAAATTCATTGTTGATTCAACATTCTGACACATTAGTGAAGACGGGTTCTGACAAATGTCATTATTATCTGACCTTATTCTATGTTGCAGCGGTCTCAAAGTAATGTTAGATAACGGTGGAGAGTCTATCGTATTATCAGGTATGTATGTTTCATCATTAACATCCTCAAATTGATCAGAGTCATCTGAAATACAAATACTTTGAGAAACATCCTGTATTCCGTCTCTTTCATGTGTCTCATTATCAATGTTTCTTCCCACAGGTTCTTCGGGTACATCACACAGAGGTAAGTATATAGTTTTCTTTTCTTTGTCTTCATTATTCACTTTACCATCTTGTGAATTTTCATCTTTATTTTCCTTTATACCCATGTTATTTTTAATAATTTCTTTTTCTTTTTCAGGTACTTCATTCACTATATTTCTTTTAATTGCAGATTCGAGGAACACAACATCTCTACTAACAATTCCTTTCTTTGTTTCAGGATCTATGAATTTGTAGCCTTTTGTACCGTCGCTATAGCCAACAAATATTAATTTTCGCGACTTCGCATCCAACTTACTTCTGTTTTCTTTAGGAATATGCACCATCGCAGGACATCCGAATATTCTCATATGGCTCAAATTTGGTTTTTTTTCAGTCCATATCTCATACGGCGTTGCATCCGATAAGCTGCGGGTGGGAGAACGGTTCACTATGTAAGCTGCTGTAGTAACGGCTTCAGCCCAAAAATCTTTCTGTAAACCAGAGTTTAACAACATACATTTAGCACGCTCAATAAGGGTACGGTTCATTCGTTCGCTCAACCCGTTTTGTTCCGGAGTGTACGGATTCGATGTCTGGTGCAAAATTCCATGTTTTTTCAGGTAAGTCTCAAAATTATTATTTTTATACTCCGTTCCGTTGTCAGATCTAAGAATTTTTATTTTTTTATTTAATTCATTCTCCACTCTATTCTTATATTCAACAAATTTCTCAAAGACTTGACTTTTGTTTTTTATAGGATATATGTATACTCGGCGAGAAAAGTCATCAATAAAGGTTACAAAATACCTTGCTCCTCCTATTGATATCTGCTGCATCGGTCCACATACATCACTGTGGATAAGTTCTAGCAAACTGGTTGCTCGGGAACCTTCAGCAGGGAACGGTTTTCTCGTTTGCTTGCCTTCGAGACAGGTAACACAGATGGAATTTTCCATTCCTGTTGACAACTTAACTCCTTCTGTACAATGAAGTATTTTATTAAGACTAGTAAAATTTAAATGGCCCATCCTTTGGTGCCACAGATAAGTATCATCATCAGCCTTGGCCATCATGACTTGCGTTTCTTGGTAAGTATTTAACAGGTAAGTTGCATTCATTAATCTAGCCTGTGCTACTAATTTGTTACTAGGATTGTAAATTTGACAGCCAGATTCATTAAATATTACTTTGCATCCATTTTGAATTATTTTGCTGACTGATAACAAATTCGTTTTCAATTCTGGTACTAGTAAAACATTCCTCACCTGTATTGAATCGATGCTGCCATCACGTGCCTTTACCTTAAAGCATACATTCCCGCAGCATTGAACTTTTAATTCTTTGTTGTTAGCAATCCTTATGCTCGGTACAGGTGAAGCGGTGACATCAGTGAGCCAGTCCCGGTGCATCGTCATGTGCATGGATGCTCCTGAGTCAACATGCCAAGAATTGGAATCATTTGCTGTGGATGCTGAAAAAGCTGCAACATAACCAGTGTTTTTATCTGTCTTTTTATTATCGCTTGTCTTCTTATGCCAACAATTTTTGCTGAGATGTCCGTACTTATTACAATGAAAACATCTAGGACCTTTTTTGTCACTCTTGGGCGCATTTTTTTTTTGTGTTTGTATAAAGTGCGGTAGTGTCTGACATTTTCACTTCCTGTAGTAATTTATTTTTTACTAAGTCAGCACTAATCTTCATACCGGAACTTTCCAAGCCCATAATCATGGGCTTATACATTTCTGGCAGCCCTGCCAGCATTAATGTGCCCAACCACTCATCGTCCACATGAAAATTTATATTTCTTAATTTGTGCGCGGCTGTCATAATTTTATTTACGTAGTCTTCGACTGACGAACTGCTTTCTAAATTAGTGTTAATTAATTCTTTCAATAAGCCAACTTTCCGTGTCAGTCCTTGGTCTTCAAACGCCTTTGTCAAATTGTCCCATACCTGTTTTGCATTCTGTGCATCTTGTATGTGCACATATAGAATTGGGTCGACCAACAATATCAACTTTGATTTTGCTTTGGTGTCTTGTTTAACTGCGTTGGGGTCGGAAGCATCTGGTGCTTTCAAAATGCAGTTATACAACTCTTCATGTTGTAAGTACGCCTTGACTGCAAAACTCCAATTTGCCCAATTGTCGCGACCCTTCAACTTCTCAATCGACATCATAGTGCTAGTTCCAGCCATGTTTACAATATTTAATGTACATCTGAAAATAGCTGAAAAGAAAAAATCACTCACGAGCCGGTAACCAAAAGTGAGGTTATACCCGTCAGATTTTACTTTTACTATTACTTTGTAATTACTAAATAAAACGTGGAAATAACGCTAGACGGCAGGCTTCGCTGGGCCCATAACCTAATGAAATGAGAACAAGGGCGTTTATATACTTTAAACTATATATTAAACACGTAAGTAAAATACAACGGTATGACAGTACACAAAGTATAGACGAGAGACGAGAGCATAGAGATATGTCAATAAACATATGTTTCCTTTTTATGAAGCGTAGGCGTTCATACTCCTTACAAAAATTTTATTTTATGTTTCAATGGGATTAGCCATCGGGAAAGATATTATTATAGTACACAATTGTGTGCGCAGTGACAGGTGCACTCTCTTTTCCTTTACTCTCATAGTCCGATGTGACAGCAATCCGACACGACCGAAGAGAGGTCAGACACAGGCACCAACGGCATAACGTGCTTTGTGAGACATGGGGGTATCTGGGTAGTTACTGAGAAATTCTGATAGAAAAACCCAATAGCACTTTTTTCCAACCCAGGATTCGCACCTACTACCCCACGCCCAGCAGTACTCAAGCTATGATCATGTAATTGTTTAATAACATGCTAATGACTGCAAAAAGTTTTTATGCTCGGTCGAGTATGAAATGACTGAAGCGTTTTCATTACAATAGAGCTTGTGTACTGTTTAATTGTGAGTAATTCTTTAATAACGTCTGTGATTTATTAATTGTTATGAATTAATGTAGTGTACGTATGTATTTGTTTTCTCTTTGTAAAATCATCAAATCAGCACCTTCATGTGGTGACTGAGTGACTGTCAGTCTCGTATTTCCTAAAATCCACGATGTCCTTCAATAGCACTTCACGGTCCAGGGTCACCGTTACCTGATGAGACAGTCCTACGACCCCAGCAGGCTTTGGCCCTCTCAGGCCCTCCATCAGATTACTGACTCTCTAATGCGTGGAAGACGACGTGCCGTCGATCCGTTCATGGTCAAAACACGGGCTTTTTTTTGTTTTACGTGGTAAAATCGTCAGATGAGGTTTCCCACCCCGGGCAGGGCGGGAGGGACTGTCAGACTTGTACTGACTAAAATCCACGGTGTCCTTCAATAGCCCTTTATGTACCGGGGTCACGGTGATGGTATAAGTCCCGCGACCCCGGACAATACCGGCTGCGGGCAATACCGCCTATCGCCATCGTGAGGACACAGCGGTGCTCTGCCCAAGGAGAGCAGACCTGGAGCGTTTGCTCCACTGTGTCCTCCTGCCGATCCTCGCAGTGTTACGCCCTGGCGTTTCTTTCTTTCCAATACGACACAGGAACCTCCAGAAACATCCATGGCTCCGTGTTTTCAAAACGGTGAAGGAAAACATCGTCAGGAGGCGGGCATGTCCTAGAATCGAAAATTCGAAGACATACTCGTATTTCTGTCAACCCGCACCTGGCCTATGGATTATGGCCCACTCCCTGTCTCAGAGAGGAGGCCTGTGTACTAGCAGTGGAAACATTATAGCAGCCCAGTCCTGGAGCCGGTTTTTTCCAAAATTTTCAGTTTCCTTTTTTATCATGTTGAAATCATAAAATTAGTCCTCCTATAGTTTGCCTAGCAGTGGGATGATGGAGGCTAGCAGTATCAGTATCAGTACCCACGACTGTCAGACTGAAATCCACGGCGATCCCTTCAATAGCAAAGGCTATACTTCCCAAGGTCACGATTACCTGATGAGACAGTCTCGCGACCCCGAATATTTTCACCATAAAATGGTCCATTCTTCTAAATTTAATAAAGCCTTTCAGATCATCAACCCAACCAATCTCATTTATTACCCCATCGAGCAACTCCTAATCTGCGCGGACATTAAGATTCGCAGCCACACTAACCTGACTTCCTTACTGGCGAACAATTACAACCATCTAACGACCAGCAAACAAAACGACCCCATTGGCCTATATCGATACAAGCAATTACAATAAACTCGGTATTACGTACGACCAATGACCATCCGTTGGTATTGTTGGAAAATGTAAAGTAGGTACGCACTATGATTGCAATAATTGTATCGATAGTTTGAATGAATGCGGACCGAAATTTAGCGATACAGTTTAAGGATTGAACCGAATGGTTTCACTCTAATCATGCCAGTATCGAATCGAAAAAATCTCCACTTTTATGTTGTACCTAACTTACTAATTTTAGTAACTCCTCTAGCCATGATTTCTTTTGTACTTTTCCAGTGTCTTCATTTCGTATTATTTTAAAGATTTTTACTACTACGAACAACAATTCATTTCGATATCGATACTTTTGTTCGATCCACGATAAAAGAAGTAAGTATCGATAACTAGAATACGGTCCGTCTCTAGTGAGTATTGTTGGAAAACGGACGGGTGAGTCTTAAGTCGGCTGGCGCTAGTATAAACGTGTTGTGGCATGTCACAGTAATGATGTGAGGGAGTTAGGAAACGTTCATATTTGTACATGCGTGTGATGTTCATTGCCTTAAAATTGAAGTTAAAAAAACGGTGATGGTTTAGTCCAAGTTTGTATTCAAAACTTCTTTACTGTTCTACTAATTAATTATTTAACTATAGGACTAGAAAAGGCTTCAATAACAAAAAGTAATCCCCATTAAATTATTTTGACCTGTAAAAATTTAAGTCCTACGCCACACTCGCTCAAATTACGCGATTTTAATCGTTCCAAATTATGTCAATTAAAAGAATACCGCATGTGACGTTTAAATTAGTTAGGCAAGAAAAGCCACAAATGGTGTTAACGGGAGGCCACTGCAATATATTTTTCAACCTGGTACTAATTTTGTCTACCTTAAGACCCGTTGTCAGATACGAGGTTGTATTTCCCAAGAAAACTGCACATACTTTCTAAACAAAACAGCCATTTTACCGTTCCAATGTGACAATAGCCGTATATCCTTATGCAAGTTCACATGTCCACTTATCTGTAACGGTCACGAAGCGAGATCGGTCGATTGTTACTTTCGCGTTAAACTTTTATTATACAACATTTAACCAGCGTTATGCAACCCTAACTCACGACCGTCGTACGTGTTGTGTGGACCCGCCCTTATCTTGATTTTCATTCATGTTGAAGTTAAGTTTAATTATGATTGTATGGTAAACGATTGTGTGTTTATGGCCGTTTTTGAGTTGTTGGATGAATCATTTGGTTGGCTGATTATCTTTGTTTTTATTTTAAGTCTTATTCTGAAACTTATTTTTACGGTAACTTTACTGTTATCTTGGAATTTCTCTATAGTAGTGGTGGCCCAGTGGTATGACCTTCCACTTACGAGTTGTAGGTCGTGGGTTCGAATCCAGCTAGGCGCATTACTTTGGGTAAGTAATTTATGTCATCACCACTGCTCTCAAAGCGGTGAACGAAGACATCATGAGGAAACCGGAATGTCCTAGAACCAAAAATTTGAAGACATGTGACATCTACCAACCCGCACTGGGCACTGCATGGTGGATTATGGCCCGCTCCCTATAACAGAGAGGAGGCCTGTGTCTCAGCAGTGGGAATATTATAGGCTGATGATGATAATGGAATTTCTCTGCGAAGTGTTGAATTTAAACTGAAGGACTAAACAAATGGAAATCGCATTTGCCACGGCTTTCAAGAGACTAACATGTTTTTTTCATTTCTCATACTCGGAAAGTAGTGTTTGTTTGATCAGAACAGCGGGTCGAAAACGATGCTTCCCTCCCTTGGGCGGGAAAGACTCATAGTAATTGCTTCCCTCCCTAGGGCGGGAATGAATTTTAAAAATAGAACTAAAATTGGTTATTTAGTCGGCTATATTTTTTTTACATTATTAGAAAAATATCGATTAAAAAAAAATGCTGCGGTCTTGTGAGTGTATACGGCCAATGTGAATTATAGTTATTTATGATACTAGTGCGGAAAGTTGGTTTTTACAAACGAGTAGACAACGTACGCCCGAGGCGCCGAAGGCGCCCGAGGGCGTACCGTAGTCACGAGTTTGTAAATACCAATTTCTGCACGTGTGACATACAATGTTTTTCAACACATTTATCCTAATTAATATCAGATTGCTCCCTTGAACTCAGATTAGTCGTAACAATTTTTGAAGTTCCGAATATGAAAATGGCGCGACATTGAAAATGGCGCCACATGCACGTGGTGAAAATTAGAACTACATCTTTCATCTCATTTACTCTTTAGTATTAAAGTGAGACAACGAATTGAGCAAAAGCTCTTCCAAGGAGGTTCGATCAGTCAGGTTGTTTATTTTCATAATGTGAAACTCTTTGGTGGAATTCTTTTTTTTTTTTTTGGAAATTAAAAAAAATACCGTAAAGAAAACGCACGCTGCTCTACAAGGGGGCGTGCGGTAAAATAGGTACTTAGGTGAGAGTACCTATTTTACCGCACGCTGCGTTGTATGGTCCGTAATTTTTAACTTTCGAACACTGTATACAGGCTTTGTAAATGCATTTTACGAGCAAATGTGTTGAAAAAAAAAATACCTATTATAGTGGGATGGCCCGCGGCGGTGTGTTCCATATTTGAAATTTAAATTAAAAAAGACTATTAAATAGGTACTACTCATGTTATTACTATCAATAAATATTTTAGAAAAACTACTATTTTATACATTCCTCATATTTGAAATGAAAAGTAGAGTGTTTAACACGGGTGAAAGTCATCAATTCCCACTCGGACTATAGCCGCACTCGCTTCGCTCGTGTGTCTAAATACCTCGTATGGGAATTGATTTCTTTCCACCCTTGTATAACAATCTATGAATCTACTATTTCGCTAGCTTTTTTCAATCCAAAACAAATTATTAATATTTCAGTTAGGTTTATCAGCGCTAGAATATCACTTTCTATGGATTCAGGGCTATTATCTTCATGCCAGCATTACCTATATTTGTAAAAAAAATAAAACGCACATAAAAAAAATGAATAAGGTCCTATATTTAAGATCGCATCGTGTTTCAGAACGGAAATAATTACGTCTTATTTCAAACGGTAGTTTATAAAGTTTCGATTTCATTTACTTCGACGTCTCATTTAAGATAAAGTCATTAATATTTTCATATAGGCATTTTAATTATCTTTATCTTCCTAGGTGCGAGCTGAATTACGCCTCTAACTCCTTCCTACGCAAATAACTGTACTAAATAGTTCAGTTAAAGGGGCTTTAGTCAAACAGCAGACGATAGTAGACGACAATCGTTATCGTTCATCAATCACCAATACATTTTCAACTTTGTGCCCGAGCGCGTAAAGTTGAAAATGTATTGATGGCTGATGAACGATAACGATTGTCGTCTGCTGTCGTCTGCTGTTTGACTGAGGCCCCTGCTATAAAATGATGAAAACTAACTTATCGTTAACCCCTTTGTAATTGTCTCGTTTTGTCTTGAGTTCAGATTTAACTTTGGCCAATTAGTTTCCAGTTGTCAACAAGGTATTTAAAAAAACTTGAACATTACTTTTATTTTGTTAAAATCCTCAAATAAGTCTTCCCGCCTTTTGTAGAGGGAACAGTTCCCTTTCAGACTAATAATAATAATAATTCTCTCTAAAACTCTAACCTGTTCCTTGCGTTGCCCTCGTTCCAGGGCCACGGTGCTCCTTAAAGACAGACCAGCGACTCCGGCAGACTTTTGGTTCTACAGGGGCTCTTTCAGTTTGCTGACAGCTCCTTGAAGCATGCATGGAACATGACAAACCGACTTTTGCGCACTTAATTTGTGTATTTTATTTTCGGGTTAATTGTTTGTAATTAGGATTATGATAACTTTCTAACTACTTCTGTGTAAGTAAAATAGTTTCAACATTTCAATTTTAATCGTAGTGATCTCGACCTATGCCCTTATTTCAAAACCCAATACAAAACTAATTCTAAACTGCAGACTAAAATATTAATTACTCCGTTAATTACACACCCAGATTTCGCATACATTAGGCAGCACACACACCCATACACACACATACACACACCCACACAAACATACACACATACATTAATTGGTAACGGGAGCATTACAAAACAAATTGTTAGTAGCCGGCGCCCGGCCGTAATTGCGATTGTACCGAGCTTACAAAATGTCGCCGGCAGTAACGTGCGAACTGTACTGTTTTGTGCTTACATAATATGTTTTGTTGTATTGATTGTGGGTGGGTAGATTAGTTGTTGGTTTGATAAGGAGTTCCTGAAAGCAACAAGTTGTCTAGCCTTATTGATCAGTGGTCATCTTAACTTGAGATATTTTTTATTATTACTCGTTTTATTAGATGTTGTCACTTTTTGTCGGGGTCGTGGGGCTATCTAAGCAGGATATCCGAGATCCGTTGTCATGGAACAAAAAGGGGTATTGAAGGAACAGGGTAGACCCAGGGTTAGTCAGTGCGAGTCTACAGTCACATCCGGTTCATCAAGGGCCGGAGGCGAGAATTGATAATTTTTCAACCACAAAAAGAAAACACTTTTCATTCGTTCTGTTAATCTTCACTACAGAACATCATGCATGTTTAATATGGTTTTCGAATCAAATATTTAATCAGCTTGTCTAAATCTAGTTAAATCCTTTCTTCCCTAATTATTAATACTTAGATTAACTACACACACTCATATCCACAAGATCACAACCCCAACCGGTAGCAGCGGCAGGCCCGTCAACATAATATACCCGAATGAGGTTGATACTAAACAAAATGACTGTCAACAGCTAAAAATTGACTCCAAGAGGGCGTTACATCTTTACATCCCTCATTATTAATGCTATCAACTACACACACTCATATCCACAATATCACAATCCCAACCGGTAGCAGCGGCAGGCCGTCAACATATACCCGAATGAGGTTGTTACTAAACAAAATTACTGTTAACACCTCAAATTTGGTACCTAGAAAACGTCTTAAACGAGTACTTACTTCCTTCATTATTAATACGTAGATCACTCACCTACACGCTCATATCCACAAGATCACAACCCCAACCGGTAGCAGCGGTAGACCCGTCAACATAACCCCGATTACATCAATAAATGATCCAACAATTACGATGCTATCTCCTCACATACGCCCCGCCATGCACGTTCTGATAACCAAGTCTAATCAGCGACGTCAGCCTAATGAAGTAGCAGGCCCGCTCTTAATTAGAAACGTTAGCATACAGATAACGGTTGTACGAATATGGTGATACATGCTGTGACAAGTCATGGGAAAATTAATGGGTTGGAGAGGTAAAGGGACAGGAGTGGACGTCGGTATGTTGTCGATAAGCTATGATTGAGGGGGGTAAAATGAGGGAGACATATTTTGATATGGCAAATTAGGTGGAAGTGGTATTCTGAAACGATTTTTAGGGCATCAATGTTTAATGCAACGGTTATATTTCCAATTGATCACTCTTACACTTGAACCCTTGAATCACTAGAATGTACGATAAATGCTCTAATGGTAGATTTGAGTAATATTTTCGTTCCCGATTCAGCAACACGTCAAAACATTCGTTGCTCTAAAATCGTTACTGAAGTGGGAATAGCTAATGTGAAAGTTCTGATAAATACCTTTTTAAACATTGCCTCACAAGAATTTTCTCCTGTGTCATGCATGGGGGCCAGTTACTATATAATTTGAACTCGCATACACACACAACCAGACCAAACTACTAAGCACCTGTCACGTCTCGAACATCGCTGTCTATAGCAGTATTTACTTAACACTCGACCACAAAGGTGAAAAGTGCAATGGCTGAAACCTTCAAACCCAACCCTTCAAGACCTAAAACACGGTTACCAGAATCCCCTTAAGGTTACATCATGTTTTTTTACAAGCTTTTGCAGAGGCAAAGATGCAGCCGAAGCAAGATCACCCAGAAGCAACTGGAACTCCTAAGCCTAATCTGATAGGATGGTCGTCGCGATCCTGGTGAGGGCTATCACTGCCCAACCGACACCACAGTTTGCAAGTAGCCTGTGGTACCACTGCCCGGGGTGGACCACTAGGTAGTGAATCCCACCCACCCCTATAAACCAAAGTACTTAAATTACCATTGGCCCCAGCCTACAACCCAAAAAAGGAAGCAAGCGTGAACTTATAAATTAGCTGCAACTACTGCTATTAGCGATATAAGGTCAAATACATATGAATGAAGTCCCTAAGGCCGGCTATCGCATATTCTTAAATCTTGCTGTATCTCTATCATTTATCTATGAACTGGATACATGCGATGCGCTGGCGGGAGCTGGCTACTGTGTATCCGTAACCTATATTGTGACGTCGCTTCCTTGCAGGTGTGCTCAACATTTTATTGAATGCGAATGGGTGCACGTGACTTAATTTTTATAAATGCACTGTACTGTATACTGGAAAATTATTCCCAGTACACAGTAAAGAAAAATGTACATAATGACTAGTAATATGTAAATTACTAGTAATATTCTCATGGAGTGACTGTCTATTCCACAACACCGTTAATAGACAGTGAAAATTGGCTGAAAAATAGGTAAAAATATTAAAAATAGGTATAATTATCATACATAATTAATTTCTTGCTTTTCTCGTATCAGCAGTTGCAGAAGAAAAATGAAATGAAGAATTTAAAGATGCAGGGTTACAAGAAGGGTGATTAGAAATAAACTACAGATATTTATTTGCCTGTCAATTAAACCACCGCAAAATATAATATTGACGAAAATAACAAATTAATAGTTGCCATAAGTCAATCGCATTATTACCGCATAAATATTATAATCCAATGACATCCGTAAACAATAAATCATATCCAGATAAACAATCGAAACCAAAGCCTACAACAACAGGTGCAAAACAAAGGGATCGTCAACCTTCGGCCCATATCCAATCTAGTTCACAGCCGCGCCGCAATTGTCTCGAGGGCGCCACCGTCGTCTCACTAATAAGCATGGCCCGCGCCACCGCTTGGCACACATTCCCGCCATTTATTAGCAATTCTGATATGCGAAAGCGATATTGTAGCCTCATAAGAGGACCAACATCGAGCGCACCATTTCATTCTATCACATAGATATTATTAGCGATAGCACATTTAATAGAACGCTAGTATTACCTACCGATACGGCCTTATTGACCACATAAAGTCGCTTGACGTAATAAGCCGCGATTTTCATATATTTGTCGTACAAATCGACCGTTTTCTCCATATTATTACGTATATAGTCTCATTTGCATATAAGATACTTCGCTTTTATTGTACAATTTATAGGGAAATTATCGTTTTACTTATTACAAAGTGTGCTTGAGTAAAGTATGTATGGAAATTTTGTTTCGCTCAGAATGTCTATTATCTTTGAATTGTCGTATGAATGGGACACTGAAGTTATAGTAATGTACTACTGAGTTTATTTCGTATGGCCGCAAAGTGAATTCTGAACCTAGGGAGAATTCCTTCTAGTAGTTTTAGATAAAGCGTTTAAAATCTATGTCCGATAAAGTTATTTCTATGTGTTTATATAATGGAGTAGGTGCGATGGTTTTGTTTCGCAATGTTGTTACCTGTTTTGAACCTTCTAAGTTAGTACCAACCTACAGATAATTTGTCGTTTAGTTCTTGGCAACGAAATAGACCATTTTAGAGGTATTAATAAAATAGGTTTCCTTATGATATCGCTTAGGAGAATAAGCAGTAATATGTAAGTACGTCGTAAAAGGTAGCAGATAACAACAGTATGTAACAAGCAATTTGTCTGTCAAGTGAAATTATGGTAAATATTCCTTGTGACGTAAGTTAACCATTTAGTTTTCAAAATCAATTTAAAAAAGCAGGTGATATGTTATTTAGATACATAATAGATATGAATTCTTTTGTTAGATTGTGATATACATATATGTATTTTAATAAGGTCTCAATCTAACAGAAGATGGTAGGATGAGCTAGACAAAACTAACGACCAATAATATATTAAACTTGGATCGGAATAGTGTAGTCATGGTGAGAGGCATTTGGCCAACATCGGATTGACAAAAGCTAACAGTAATAGTAAAAATCTGAGATTTAAATCGATTAATGATCTCATGTGTATTTAATTGACTACATTCGAATTATTATATCTTACCCAATCATATTTAAATACGGGAAACACACAATCTATAGGGTGGGAACACTTTCAAAGTGACACGCATCGACGGATTAAAATTCGCACGCAAGCAAGACAGACAGTAAGCTAGTAAAACCTTAATGAAAGAGAAATCAATATTTAATATGTTTTATCCTGCAAGCGTTGCCACACACTAATTAATCCCACATCAAAACTTTCTTGCAATCAGCATTTAAGTCTTAGAACACATTAACGACCGCATGTTGGCAACCCCATCACACGGATATTCATTAAGATTGGAAACGCGAAATGATTAGAACGAGCCGTTAAGCGATTGATCAATAAAGAGATATGGACATATGCTGATGTGTACACGCCCTTACCAAATAAGGAAGCGGTGAAGATGTGCGTGGACGGGCGATTTTCGCGATGGAATTGTGGCGAATACTAGTGATGAATAAAATTAAGTTACTTAACAAGTTTTTCAATTTAGTCATAAGACTCTTAAGACATAAGGGCCAATTAAGTATAACGAAAGCACTACAGAGGTATCTATTTTGCTTATTTTCATATTATGGCCGGGGGACTTACGAGAATAATTTCATTGCTTTTTTGTAATATACTTCATTACTAGTCTAAAAACTGTGAAGAAAACACCATGAAGAAACCGGTATGTTCTAAAAACAAAGACATGGTGACATATAACAACCCGCACTGGGCACGCGTGGTGGATCACAGGCACAGCCCATTCCTTTTCACAAAAGAGAGGAGAAGAGACCTGTGTCCCAGTAGTGGGAACATTATAGGCTGATTATGTTAAATTCCAAAATCGGCTTTCCTCTTACTAGGTAAATCTTTTACAACTAAAGAAAATGGCTTGCTATTTTTATAATTATATCATCTGCACATTTTTCTGCAGTCCATAATATCGTGATCGTGTCTTCAAATCCCTAACAGGTCCTATAATCGTGTGTAACATGTAATATTTTAATGGCAACACAGTTAATAGGATAAATCTATCACATGGCAACTTTAATAGCACTGTGTTAGTTAAAAACTTAATACATTTTGTATACTGAGCTAGCCATCGACATATATTATTATAGCTATATTTTTCATCTCGGTTGATCGGATTATGAATCTAATTTCACTTCTGTCAGGATTGGAATTTGATTAACCCATAAAGAATCTCGATCTCTCTATTCGAAGACATGTGACATCTACCAATCCGCACTGGGCCCGCGTGGTGTATTATGGCCCACTCCCTCTCCCAGAGAGGAGGCTTGTGTCCCAGCAGTGGGAACATTATAGGCTGATGATGATGATAAAGAATCTCATTGGATGGCATTGTCATATCATCAACATTGCGGTACCTACTAAAATGTGGTCGCGAGATTGTGACCAACTTTTTTAGCGTGGTAAAATCATCAAATGAGTCCTCCCACCCAGGACAGGATATGGACGGTCAGACTTATTCATTCATTCATTCTGTAATACCCCTTTACGTTCCGGGTTCACGGTAGCCGTTAGTCTCGCTCGTTAATCATTTGTCTTCTAAGATAAAGATACTTTGATCGTGAGACTGTGTTGAGTTGCAGAACTCTCTCATCAAGCAACCATGAGCCTGGAACGTAAACGTCTATTGTTGGAACACCTTGGATTGTAGTCAGTACGAGTCTGACAGTCCCTTTCGCTCTGTCTGAACGGGAGTGCTCATTTGATGATTTCACCTCGCAAAAAAGCGTTACTAAAATGAATCCTAAACTCCACAATATCCTATATTTTTTCCTCCCCACATCAAAAGTTAAAACCTTTTCTATTCCACCAACAATGCAGTCTTCCTGCCTCTTACTGCCAACTGCTCATTATCGTAATGACTACAGATAATGAACGTTATCAACTCAACCAATGATCTGAGACAGCCAAGGATATGCAAAAACGATAACGAGGTGTTTTTGCTATGTATTAAGTGGGTTTTGTTCGTATATAGGTAGGTAAGTATGTTTAAGTTGATTGTAGAACAAGAAAGAAACTTGTTACGGTTGTGAATTTTGTGATACTACGTAATAAAGAAAAGCTAAAGCAGACTTGGTTTGGACTGCGGAGCAGAGGTGACCCAGTGGTATCGGCCTTGACTTAGACCCTTCGTAAGGCCCTTCGTACACAAGGCGACGACTTTGATTTCCTTGGATGCGTGCCTGTTTACGAACTATGAATTTGTATTGGGAAAGTCGTCTGTTGTGTACGAAGGGCCTTACGAGTTGTAGGTTGTAAATTCGAGCCCAGCACGCGTAGCATGGCGCCGTAGAAACGGGGTTTGTCGACGAGAGAATAGACAAAATGACAGAACGTTAAATATTTTTATCGATTTAAGCATAGCAATGTTTAAAATAAAGAAAAAAAATATGTCTATTCTTTAATGGTGTACGAATCGTGTCATACTTGTGCAAAAAAACAGTCGATTTTTATAGAAATAACGATGAAATAATTTTGTCTTTTCTTGGTAGAATAGAGATAGAATCGCCATGCTACGCGTGCAGGTAAACATATTACTTTGTGTAATTTATGTTATCGCCACTGCTCTCAAAATGGTGGATCAAAAATTCGAAAACATGTCACATTTAGATACCAATCCGCACTGGACGCGTAGTGGACTACAACCGACTTCCTTTCACAGAGAGGAGGCCTGTGTCCCAGCAGTAAGGACATTTTATAGTCTAATGATGATGAAAAGACAATTGGTGTTCGGGTTCATGTGAATATGATAGATAGTACAGTCAATGTCCATTATGATGTTATGACATAACCCATGTTAGTTATGGCAGAAAAAAGGAAAGTGGGTCAACTTATGCTGGCCACTGAACGTACTGCGAAAGATAACCATATCAACCAGTTCAGGTCCATGGAATTTCTCGCTCCCGTATAGTCTATACCGATTCCCTGCACTAAAATTCATCAAACTCGGTTTTTCACTTTCACATAAAAAGTATGAATATTACTTCCTGTAAGGATTTAACAATAACGTAAGTGGTATAAAATACCGCTTTCAAGTTCTATCTAGATATATTCCCGTTTGCGCACCAATTTTAAGAGCACCACTGTCCAGAGAACCGATTGTTCTATTCCAATTTTAAATTGAACAAAATAATACAAAAAGTTAGAACCTCACACATACACACTCATATCTATTTGAAAACAAAACACCCTGATCTTATTACACAAAAGCTTTCCACACTTCCATTTATCACGATTACATTTCGCTGGTGTTGCCATATTATTTTCCGAAGGTGTATTATTTCTGGTCCAAAGACAATAATTCACGCATTCAAATCGCTCGGCGCCATTTTTTATATCGCGTGTGTTTCGCGCCTTTTTCGGGTGCGGGCGTGTTCCTAATAAAATTAGGCTCGGGAATGTAGACGTAAGAAGCTGTACAAAGGTTTCGTTCGAAATTAAAATATTGTGAGGAATTATTGAATTTCTGGTACATAATACATAACTTTACGGATTTTATAGTAATTTTAATGTTGTGTGTTTTTAATCGAGTTAAGATGTATCAACTTTTTAGTATTTGTTGAATGAAGACTATCTCTTTACTATTTACCGAAATTAATATGTTTATTTTCATAAGAAGTTAAGACCAGCTATTGAACTATTACCGTTAAAAAATCTCTGTTTTACATAGACTTTAATGTCACCAAAAGAAAATGTCTGGAGAAATGTAATTATAAAATAAAATAGACCAGAATTTGAACGCCACAATTTCAATTTAAGCTTATTAAAAAAAACAGTCGTTTGCCGCGTCTATTCCTTCCTCACTCTTTTCGAACGCTATCATAAATTGCCGGATTCGTTTCTTGTCTTTGCTTGCTTCGCCCAATGTTGATTTAACATGGTTTTAGTCTTATTGATTCTTTATTACGTAAATACACCCGTATTGTCTATGCGCACGCAAGTTTTGTATGTCTTTTAATTAATATAAGGGTGTTGCGGGCAATTATTTATAGTTTGATTATTACGGGGGATCACGATATGGTTGAATAGTTGAATCCGATACGTTGACTATAAAACAATGCTAAGTCGCAGAATATATAAATTATTAAAACATTATTTGAATTTTGTTAATTTACAATCGACTCAGGAGGACACAAACACAGGAGTTCCAAAAATTAAAGTTCAGTCAGGTTTTTCAATTAAATTAAATTTCAATTCGTTTTTTAATTATTTTAAAACTTGACTTAAATAGCTATAGGCTTGTGGATACTGACAGGTCTAAATCTAAAACAACCGCAAAGATAGTAACTATCATAAAGCATTTAGACAATGGTGGCACAGGTTCGGCCAAAAATACGAAGTCTATCTTAAAAGACGCTGGAAAATGCAAACAAAAAGATAGTAAAAACGAGGACACCTTAACAAAACAGTGGATAATTCCAGGCTAAAATATTAACATAGTGTAAATTAGTTTTAATGAAATTGTCTTCCTCAGAAATCCATAATACTGACTTTAATTTCAGATAATCTTATAACCACGATCCTTCAATCAAGTAAACGGCCTTATTACCATACAATTAAATATTAATTAATTAATTCTGTCATAAATATAATCAGATCTAAAAGCCGTGACACCCACTTAATTTTAGCATAAAACTAGGCTATTAATTAAATTCTAGATCGGAACACAGGCAAATGTTCTACCTAGGAGATACATGCAAATGTTACCGATTATGTCGATTGAGAGACTGGCCTGTCTTAGAATATGTTTTAAGTGGGTTATAACAAGTTAAATTTCAATATTTACTGTTTCTGTAGGATAACAGGGTATGTGGCTTACGAGTATGGCACTTGAACCAATAGATATACTTAGGTACACTAGCGAGCAAAAGTATAGAATAATTTAATTGAAATTGATGCAGGATAGCTTTTTAGAGCCTATGCACAAAACGTTTATTAAACGCGTTGGTGTGCATGCACGACGCGCGTTTTGGAAACACGCATCGACGACGGTGCGTTTAAAAAATGTGGTGTGCATAGGCCTTTAATTATGGTGTGTTTTGAATGTATTTGGAATTCAAGATCCTTCAATAGCCCTTCACTTTCCAGGGTCACTCATGTAATCTCATGAGAGAGTCCTGTGACCCAGTATCAATACGCTACGGCAGCATAAGAGCGATCTATACTGGGAATAAATTAATATTTTAATAGGTTATGCTTTTATTAAGAAAAGCGGCCCGACCCGGCTTCGCACCGAGCCTATTTTACGCAAGGGTGTACTAGAATGTAGCTTTCTGATGGTGAAAGAATTTTTGAAATCGACTTAGTTTTTGAGTTATTTCATTACAAAAACACAAAAATACTTTCCTCTTTATAATATTAGTGTAGATTCACTTTTTATAACACCCACATGTACATTTGAAGACTGCGTCCCATAAGGGCAGCCCATGAAGGACCGCACAGTGTGCGGACCTTTTTTTTTAGGTGGTAAAGTCATCAAATGAGTCCTCCCGCCCTGGTTGGGGTGGAAGGGACTGTCATACTCTTACTGACTAAAATCCACCCGTGATCCTTCGGATGCCCTTTACGTACCGGGGCCGCGGTATCTTGGGTTAAGAAAAAACCTGCAACCCCAGCAGGCATTTGGCGCGCAACACGACGCGCCACTGACCCGGGCTTATTCTTCGGTCGGACGGCGAGCTACCCATTACTCACTGTCTCCGCCGCTGTGCCCTCTGCTGATCAGAGGGACACGTGTTGGAGCGTCCACACGACAGGCTATTCGCATACGGGCAAAGAGACCCCTTAGGCACACAGTGCCTAAGGAAGAGTTTTTGACCGCATCCCAGGGTGCACCGGCCCGAAAAACTGGTCTTCCCCCCGGACGTATCCGAGAGGGAATTCCAGTCCACGGACGCAGGTAGAGGTTTCCTGTCTTAGCACCCCAGTGTGCGGGCCTTAGAGGGTTTTAAACTGCATATAAAATAATTGAAGACTAGTGTCTCCAAACCCTGTCTCAGAACTCATCTCGGCGTTGTCTAGCTACATCTTATTTATAAGCAAAAGTTCTTGTTACAAGCTCTGACTAATGACGTCATCAGTTAGTGTGTCCTTCGCACAGTTCGCGAAGTATGCAAGCAGCTCATCCAGTTGAAAAATATCGGTGTCGTTATATTGAACATGATAGCTAAGAGACGAGTTGATATTTATGATAAGAAATGGCTGATTAAATGATTTTTCTAAAAGTAATGAATAGAAAACGACTTGATACAAGTAGATCAGACGATTTACTGGCATTATCTGACTGACATTATTTTATTGTTTGCTGTTGCAGGGCACAGTGAAATAGATGTATACAGCAGTCAACATCATCATCATCTTCCTGCCAGAAGCCAGAAAAAAAACAGAATAAAGGTGCGTTCACACTCATCAGTCACCGTCACGTCACGTCACCAGCATGGTTTAAAAAACAAAATGTTTCTACACTCCTATATAATATTTATTCCCACACGTGCAGAGCACGTCACCGGTCAGGCACGTCGAATAATATTGCCATAAAAGTTTCATTATGTGACGTGACGTGACTGATGTGTGTGAATGCACCTTAAAATAAATATTTACGCGGACTCCCATACAACAAACACAATTTTTGGTGTTTTTAGATAATGAAACAAACTACTTTACTTGATTGATTTGGTTTTTTTTTTTTTTTCATGTAAGCTATTGAAAACAATTATCAAACATATCTCATAAGAAAACCATAGGAAATGATAATCTACTCCACTTCATACAGTAGCATTCATTCCCCTATTCATATGTTATAACAGTCATTTGTAACTAACAATATCATAAAATAGATCCATTCGAAACCATTTAACGCTGTAAGATAAATCTTAGCATATAAGGTATTCCTATTATAACGGAGTGGAATTGCAATAGTTATAGAATATAGAATATAGATATGCTTTTGAAAGTGTCCACACACGTAGGACATTAGGGCATCGCCTTTTTGAAATGTTAATTGCTACGTATTTTCTTAATAACTTTTTATGTAATTATTCTTTTAGAAGTATTTAGTAATAATAGTTATTTTATTTATTTAGTGTTTTTTCGATCATTTTTGTAAATATTTTACCTTTATTTTTAGTTTTTAAATGTAGTATTTTAGTAACTAGTTCTGTTCATTATGTTAAAAATTCTATTAATCTATATAAATAAACTTCTTTAGAAGTTATTCAGCATGTTACTTTTATCGAATTACCGTGACCCTGGAACGTAAAGGGCTATTGAAGGACACAGTGGATTTTAAACAGTACGAGTCTGACCGTCTCTGGGAGCCCTACCCTGGGTGGGAGAACTCATTTGATGATATTGCAACGAAAAAATAAACTTTTTGTTGGACTTACGAGTATTTCAGCGACAGATGCAACTCATTGACCCAATCTCATAACCTATGACATATTCGAAGGCTAGGTTAAAATGTCTTAATCTCTAAACGTACACCCACTTATCTAATTACTGACTGTGAAACTAATACTGACATCAGAGATAGGTATTTCCGTTTGAGCAACTATTTTTAAGGCACCTATGCTTAGAGCAATTATTAGATACCCGTTTGCACCTATCAATAATATTGACGAGTTTCTCAATCGGGAACGACAATAAAAGTAGTCAAATCTATTCTCATTAGAGCACCTACGGTAGCTTTTAGTGTAGCTGGTCATGATCAATTTTTAAAACATTGTTCCTTTAGAATTAGGCTAGTAAGTACCTAAGTAAGATCAACAATAGCCTAGACAAGGTAGAACTTCTATGTAAGTAATAGAGGTCCAATCATCAATAAAATAGCTCCCAGGCAACCACATAATGTTCGTTGACAATCTCCACCAAAAAGAAAAAGAAAACCAGCGCATTGCAATCCAACTTCAATACAGAACATAAAATAAAGATCCGATACGAATGAATATTCAAAATATCGAAACATAAATAACCCACAACCAAAGAAACAAAACTAAACAGATGTCTTTTACAAATCTCACGTGAGTTAATGCCGACGCCACCCATATTTCCAATATAACGATGTTCTAACGTAGAACAAGACCGCATTGCACTGCCATTCACATATCCAACTTACTAATTAAGTCAACAACCAAGAAGAAAGCTCTAACTTTGACAATGTTCAACATACGTAACAGTTCAAACGACAACCAGGTTATCTAGACCCTAGAAAACATAACTGAAAGTTTTAACATCAGAAGTAGGTGCAGGTCAAGTGATATTGGTTAAGGGTAAAAGCAAAGCCGCAGGCATAGATCTATGCTTATTTAGACACGTCCTAAAGCGCACAGTAGCGCCACCATATAAAGTAAACAATAGTGCACCAATGACAATCGCGCGATCCCGCGGTGCCCTCATTATAGTCCATGTGTGACTGGACTTGCCTTTTGAAATTATGGATATGAATACGGGGTATTTCAATAGTGAATGGCCGGTATAATAAATTTTATTTAGCAAAATGAGGATTGGATTGTTTGGCTTTTGAATTTATGTCTATATGAATGTCTAATAATGTTTTTGTTCGTTGGTATGGGTGGAATTAGCGCTGTAAGTATGTTATTTATTATTTGGATTTCAATAGGTTAAGTGGTATGTATAAATTAGCTTAAGACTTTTGTTTTGGTTGCGAAATAAATCTCGTACGTCCTACATTATCTTTCCTACTCTTCCACTATTCATTTCTGATTAATTTCGTTGCAGGCTCCAAGACACGTAAATTCATTCTCCGGGACACGTCGAGCTCCATTGTCTTGGCGCTTTTCTGGTGGTTGCCACTGTTGATTCTGGCGCACAGGAGTTGTATTGATTTGAGAATAGTGTAGTGTACTAGTCCCAATAAATAAAAAATCTTGGACGTCTAATTTTGGCAAGAATTACCAAAAATGTTATGACAACCGCTTAATTGATAAAAATAATGAAAACTTGAAAAAAAATGCAAACGAGACCATTTATCATTTTGATAATCTACTTTTTACCAAAAATGTGTTTATCTTACAGTTAGAAAAAGGTTTTACTCATATTCCATGACATTTAAACTTAACTCTCTCCCTCTCACGGAGTGGAGGCCTCCGTTCTAGCAGTGGTAACATTATAGGCGGATGATCATGATGATGAAAACCTAACCATTAACTACTAAATGTATTTACTACATACTTTAAAGTGCACCTCTACCTAATCCTTTATACATTAAAAGCTTGATGTTGTCTTGTAATATAGTTGACGGCACAGTTAGCGTAGTGGCCGAGTTATCGACTGCAGTACAGTGTGTCGCGGGTTCGATCCTCGCAAGGAACAAATATTTGTATGATCCACAATTGTAAAGTTGTCCGGGTCTGAGTGTTTGTGTACATAAATGTAAATGTTTGTTAACGCACTCACGATCTAAGAGAAAAAACTAGCCCAACTAGTTTTTAAAAACTCGCTTATATCAAACTCAAACTCAATGCATTTATTTCAGTTAGACCTTTACAGGTTCTTTCGAATTGTCAATTTAAAAAATAAGGCTACAGGCCGTCTCAGACACCAGGCATAATAACTTGTAAAAGTCCTGAAATTGCACATTCCAAAGCGAAGATTTATCTGTATGGAGAAGAATGGGCAAGGAACTCCATGGACACTGAAAAGATAGAGAAACACAAGACATTGAAAAGATGAATGAATATTTGACGACACAACTGGCTCAGTGGCTAAGCGATCGATTGCTGCACAGCTTGTCGCGAGTTTGATTCCCGCACTGAACAAATATTTTTATGATTTGCAGGTAAGCCTTCCGGGTCTGGGTGTGTGCATTCATCCATCCAGTCGTCCATCATCACATTTATAACATTAGTTAGATTCAAAGGTTAACAATTTAATTACTATGCAAAAAACACGTCTTAATTGCGCAATTAACTCCACAATAACCCTTATGAGACATCATTATCCGAAACTAAAGCTTTACTTAGACAGCGCTGTAACAAGTTGATAGTGTATCTCATTAGGAAGCAGGGTCGGCCGGTATACGTCATTAAATATGTAAATACTCGGAATACGGGCGTCCATTCATCTGACATGTCGCGACGGAGGCTCTTGTAGACTTAGAGATCTATGGAGGTTCACTCAAATGAGTTTTTTTTTTGCTTAATTTGAGTAGTAGTTACTATTAAGTTGATTTGTTCTGATAAGACGTTTATGCATAGAGCTTTCCATGGTGGCAGACTCGGGCTCCACTTGGTTTCTCCAACTGGTTGGAGTACGGAGAGTACCAATTTCGATTTTGGGTCCCGTGCTCCAATTGATGACCTTATTGTACCTACAGTGAAGCGCCACGGCGCGGAATCTTCACACATTATTCAGCCACGGCTGTTTCAAGTGATGCCTGTGTCGGTTTGGGCCGGAAGAAACTTCTGAGTGTCACCACTGTGAGTACAGCCCAGATTACATGGTGGAACATACAGTCACGATTTGCCCCGTCTGTTTGTCCCGATCACTGGCGCCTGACATTTGTCGGCGCCATGCTGTGGGGCGCGACGAAATGGAAATCAGTCACCTCCTTCTGCGAAGCAATCAAAGAATGAATGAGGAGGCGATATGAGTGAGGGAAAGCACAGCCTGCACTTCACAACACAGCCGCTCAGGAGACGCCCACGACATCGCAAGCGCGGGCATACAGACGGCGAGTAATGTGTGATTTGCCGTCCGATCAGGGACCATGATGAGGTCGCGGGCAAGGATCAATAAGCTTAAAGACTTGTCAATAATCTGACGGGACCGCGGGACTGTCTAAACAGGTAACCGTGACCCTGGAACGAAAATAACTACTGAAAGGACACGCTGGATTTAGTCAGTAAAAAAAAAACTATGTGTACTATAGTAAAAATTAGTTTAATAGTTTGTGTATGTGAGTTTAAATGTCACAATAGAAATTCCTATCGAGAGGCAACTTTTGAAAATAACTCGTCTCTTTTTGTCTTTATTTCTGTTCTAGATCCTTCCCCACACTACATGTAGCACACAGTGACACTATTATCAGATAAGTCTGGATTAAAACGCGTCACTTATGGCGTATAGCATCATTTGCACGTAATCCGAGGTACGAGGTGATTATCAACTACAGTTTGTAAACTGGACGATTACCCGTGTATTAAAGATTAAGTCAATTTATGTGAAAGTACAGGTTGTAGGTTTAAGGCATGCATGATTGATTATTTTATGTAGGTAATACTAGCGAGGTAACCTGGCTTCACATAGGTGCAATTGAGAATAAAATATAGCCCATGTCAGTCATGAAATTCTACTGGTGGAAATTTTTTCCATTTGTTCGGTTTATTTTTTCTAAATTTGTACAGTTCTTCCAGGGATAACTACTCCTACAAACAAACTCCCCAACTATAATGCACCTCTTTTAGAACAACCCTACATTTAAAAAGATGATTTTTGAGGAAAGAAAAATTTCCGATTGCAAGTGGGATTCGAACCCGCGTCTTCTGGATAGGTACTCCAGACGCCTTAACCAACTAGGCTATTGCAATCCACACTTGCAAGCCGAAATTTTTCTTTCCTCAAAAATCATCTTTATACCATTCCCCCTCGAAAAAGCTACTTTTACTCACGGAAAACAGTGCGTAAAAGTAGTCTTTTACGCACTGTTTTGGTGTTTGAATTTAGAACACTTTAGCACATTCGACATCGACCGCGATGCTGGACAACCCCCTTGCTAATATGAAAATTACTCTGAATTCAAACCATCGCTCCGATTTTAACGTCAGCTTGTTGGCGCAGTGACCGAGCGATTGGACTACTTCACACCCACGTGTGTGTGGAGCAGACTTAGGTATTAAAAAAAACTTTATTTTGTTTCGTTGAATATCTTTTATCGCTCAAATCTTTCTTTTTCTCGTAGTCATGGTATAAAGTATCGTTTGCAACTCTTGAATAAAACGGATTTAAATCGAGGGCCTGAATCACTCGCGTCGCTCAGGATTTAAATACTTGAATCACTCGCTTCGCTCGTGTTTCAATCATCATGAATCACTCCCTACGGTCGTGATTCAGTCATTAAAATCCTTCGCTTGCTCTTGATTCATATAATGGCCCTCGCTTTAAATCCGCTCTTTATTCAATCGTTGCAAAATATACTATTACGATGCGCATCGCATGCGTTAATGCGTTTAAATAGTAGATTACGCACCAAGGGAGTAAAGCATTGCCTTACGTCACGGGCGTATTGAATCCCGAAGCGACACTAAGGATTCTGGGGGTGAACCTCCGTAGCGCAGCGAGGAGGTTCAAATGTTAATTCCCGAGTGAAACGAGGGAATTAAGTTAAGAATCCTTAGTGTAGCGAGGGATTCAAGTCAGCCCAAGACAAGGCAGCTTTACTCCCGAGGAGCGTACTCTGCTTTTCACACCTACTGCGAGGAAATAAATTCGATTTTTGAAATTTGATGTGGTACGACAACCTTCGAACGTGAAGTTGGCACCACTGTAAGCGATCAGCAGCTGCCAGCGGCCGCCATTACTGATACGACTCCTTGGTGAAAGTTTTCATACGGTTTTCTTTGAGGTTCCAAATTCAAATCACATTATTCCCGTGGGAATAATGAAATTCAGTACATATATTATTCCCGGCTCGAGCGAGGGGGAATAATGTCATGCTTTACAGTAGGTTTGCCTGACGTATAATATGACATTTACGAGCAAGTAGTGTGAAAAATAATTTATCCAACATAGATCAAACAAAATCAGGTGTTTCATACAAAATAGAATATTTTTCCGTTGACACTGTATAAACAGCAAATTTTTTTCATATCTTTCAGGGTTATTTTCAGCCCATGAAAGATAGTTCCCAGTCCAGCTTGCCACGGGTAGTAGAACAGGTTTAGCCAAAAAAAAATGTGAAATCTCTAAAATATTAGGCAGCGTTTTCGATGAAAGCCTGAAAGGTCTGATTCAGGTCTCATAAAGAGGGAATAGGTAATTTCTAGGCAGGATACCGTGGATTTTAGTCAGGACGAGTCTGACATTCCCTCCCGCCCTGCCCTGGGTGGAAGGACTCATTTGATGATTTTACCATGATAAAAAAAGAAAAACATGCATCAAAGTGAGCCACATCTTCGCTTACCTTCAGGGGAGATAGTAGTCAAACGTGGACCTGTCGTTAAATATTAATAAAAAAACGTACCTAGGTCACGGAGGGCCTAGACAGTCCCGCGATCCTAGTACGTACTCCTAATAGCCAGGCCACACTAAATGTGCGTATAAACGACATTTCCCGTAAGTATGGCCATCACCGTGACCCCGGAACATAAAGGGCTATTGAAGGACACCGTGGATTTTGAGCTGACAGTCCCACCCGCCCTGCCCGGGGCGGGAGGACTCATTTGATGATTTACCACGATAAAAAATAAAAAAAGTACTATTTTAAAACCAAGAAGCAAACTCTACGCGAGCATGCTGGCCCACAAATAACCCATAACTCAAACTACACAACACTAGGCCTCCAAAAAGCACTTAGCATTTAAACATTGACTAGTTTCTCGCGAGTGACACTTTCGATTCTAAACGGACGTTGTAAATTAAAGGCATATGGCCGGCATTAAGTTGTCTCCTACATCATGCCACGACACTTCTTAATTAGTGCCTATATTGATATGAGATAACGGACGCGGTTATTATGGGTAATAGGGTTCTTTTTCGCTTGACATGACTACGAAGATTTTTTTTATTAGGTAGTAACTGTTTTTCCGAAGCAAGGATCACATTGACATGACAGGATCACCACTATAAGGTAAGACGAAGCTGCGCCCACGCCTCGGATTTGTAAGTGTAGATTTTTTTCAATAATAAAATGAAAGGTCTTGGAAATAAATAATCTACTTACTATTTTTTTTTTGTTTAAGCTCATAATTTTTTGTTTTTGAAAATTACGAACAATGATTTAGTTTATATCACTAGTTTTTGCCACATTCGAAATTACTCACATAGTTTTAAATGAATCTATTGTACTAATTTCGCAAAGGTATATTTTTTTAAGTAGTGTAAAAAACATCAAATAAGCCCTTCAGCAATTAAATGGAGCGGTACTGTAACACTCTTAATAACAAAAACTAAGTTCCTTCACATTTTATTTGCGTTCCAGGACTACGTTACCCTTATAAGACAGTCCTGCAGAGATATCCTAACGTAATCATTTCAAACATAAGACCTTTTGTTAAAACATCCCTTTCAAACAACTCTAGCAAAGACAACACTAGTCATTTTCTACTCTTTCAACAACTGAACGTAATATTTTAGTAATAAACTCTTTGTCAGTTAATCTACGGTTAGTAGCTAGCTACTTGTTGGTAGATACATCTCTAGCGGTTACCGCACGCAGTCCCCGTCACTTCACCACGCAAATTGCTTTACTGAGCTCTAGCGCCGCCTTGACGTTGGACACTTTTAGGGTACCGTAGGATAGGAGGGTTTTTAATGACGTTTTTACCGTTATAAGGAAAGACAACAGTTAACAAAAATACTTTTAATATCACAATCATACGCCGTTTAACCTAAATTGTAAAGTAGATTAGAATATTAATACGTACCTAACTAATACGTACGTAACACTTGTGTTCGTCCTTGCAGATACTAACATAAACTACCACGAAGCATAAAGTTCGACGGCTCAACTCGCTACAATGTCGTCACTACACGACACTGGCAGAGTAGTCAAACGACTCAATTGCCAAAGAAGAAGAAAAAAAGTAATAATCTAAAGTCGGAAATTAAGAATTGGAACTCCAAATTCAAATTGAATTAGGCTCCAAAAATATCTACATGGAAAAAGTACAACATCATCAACGTTTTAATGATGGTGTACTAACAACTGACGTTAAACAAAAATCAACAACACATATAGGCTAATTAAGTCTGCAATAAAGTGTGAATACAAATTGCGAGTATAGGAATGTAATTTCGTGCTACCATCACTTTTGGAAAGTTTGACAGAGTAATTCAATCTATACGCAAAATGTTTCAGGTATGGCTGAACCACATATAAAAGATCATGGAAATCTGGGTAGTACCAACATGACCAAAAAAACATGGTACAAAAGAGAGAAGCCAGAGGCAATTGCCGGAAGATACTCGTAGAACAATCCGCCAATGATTTTTGAATGAATATGTTACGGTAAATGTGATTAATTGAAAATTATTAATAATTTTCAAAATTATTAATAATAATCACATGTTTTGATAAATGTGAATAAACGATCGAAATTTATTACTTTTAGTAGTAATTATTAATAATTCACGACACATATTGGTAAAAGTGATAAAATTAATAAACTAAACGGCTAAACCTAGTGCTAACTGAAGATAAGTATGATACACGTAGGTTTAACCGATTGTGGTCGGTTACACCTAGGTTTAGCCGGTTAGAACTAGGCCTAACCTCGGGACTTGCTGGCACCGACTCGGACGACTCGGACTTCGACTCGGACAATTTAGGTTAGAAGAGGATGGCGGGGTCTGAAAGACCCCGCCATCCTCTTCGTGGTTTTTTTTTATAACCACGCAGAAGTAGGAGCCCCGCGGAGCGGGGCTCCGTCGACTTGCTCCTGTGAAGGAAGTTTACTTATTACATTTATCACTACTAGGGTCAAATTATTAATAATAACCGACAAATGTGATTAATTAATCACTTTAACCTCGACTTTCGGTAATTATTAATATTAATAGATAATTATTAATAATTTTCAATTAATCACATTTACCGTAACAAATATATATATATCTTCAAGACACGGAACCCGACAACACTAACAATAAACAAGCATCACACTTTTTTCCATTCGCCGCTAAAATTAGCCGACGGATTGTTATTGGTTAAATTATTCAGAAGGCGTTCGATGCCTTTAAGTGAATTTCGCGATCGGACCACCGCAGTTTTTCTATTCTAGGCAACGAACACACAGTTACTGGCTGAATTATGAAGCTACCAGTTACTGGTTAATGTTATCTTGTTGGTAGTGCAGAATTCGTTTTAAAGAAGATGATTCTGTAGTCAATTGAATTATTACCAGTTAAATTTAAGATTAGTAGAAAATGCAGTATGTATCAGAAAAGTGTGGTCACATTGAAGGATGTGGTATAGGTAGCCAGCATAATATCTACTCTATCCCAAGAGTTTTTTTTTGCTGATTGCGATGACAAACTCAAAGAGAAACTTGTTTTGTTTCATCGTCTGCATGATCACAGTTTTCTGCTAACATAGGATCGTTTGGAAGGTAAAAAACAAATCTTGGAATTGGACTTCTCATCGCTTTGATAATAGTCTTTCATGTATCCCACTGCAGCAGTGGGATACATGAAAGACTATCGACACTGCTGGGCAAATGCTTCTCCATTTTGTTTCCAAAACTCTCATTTTTGAGCAGTCTGCGCCCATGTTGCCCCCACAATTCGAATAGGTACCTAAATGGTGAAATCGTAGTAATAAAATATTCTCGCAAAAAATAAGCAAACATTCTCACACATCGGGATTCACCTCTAACTTTTTAAATAAACACGTCTACGGTTTGCAGACTTTAATTGACAATGATAAATTAGTGTGTTTGTCTGTCTGCAGGATTTTTTATACTTTTTAACATAAACATTTGACATTATGATTTATTTTGTGCAGTAATCATTGCGGCTTAGATCGCATGGATTTGGAACGTTGACAAAAATTTTAGGTTTCTTATTTTTCGGAGCTTATTGCAAATTATTTTGCTTAGCGTGCAAATATGTTGTTTTAAAATTTTAGTGTTTATTCTGTGACCTTGAGACTGCAGTTTAATTTAGGTGCCATAAAATTATATCTATAGCCATTATTGCCAGCGATTTCATTCACGTGTATCTCGAAAATCGGGATAAAAACTATCCTACATAAATATCTCAGGTTATAAACTTCATAAATGTGTAGCAAACATCCAAATCCGTTCAGTAGTTTTTTACGTGAAAGAGTTACAAACACACATACGTATACTCAGAAACTTTTGCGTTTATGTCACTTTTGTGAGTGTAAAAATAGTGATATAACATATCACTATCATAAATCGATTTTTTTTAGAATGTGAACCAAAACTTCAGTTCAAAACGTGAATAAATCAAATATGTAAGACAATAAACACACAAAACATAGACACCCGGACTTTTAAACATGTCAAGAACTTACAAAGTCAAATCACCAAATGTATCAAACAAAGGTACATTCAAGTAAATTCTGGCATATAACATGATTTATTGGTGCTACTTTCACTGGAATAACTATATTTTATCACTGGCAGCCAGTTTGAAGTGTGACACGTGTTTGATACGAGTGCCAGTGGACAGCTGATTTACATACCTACCAAAATAAGTCATATTTCGTACGTGTTAAGTTGTTTTGTATTGTTGTTATTGACTATGGCATTCAAATGATATTAAACAGCCGGAACCCTGAAGGTTCCCAAATTCCTTCATTGTATTTTCTTCTCTGTTGAATGATAGCGCAAGCGCAACGCACTTCCAATATTAATTTCTTCGTTTTTCATAACTCAACAAAATCCATTTCGTTGTTTCTTTAAACTAGCTTCTAACATTTCGCTACTTTAGAGAATCCTTTAAATAACACATTAAGAACTGATGCGGACGGCAAGACATGGGTGACTCTTCGTCCGATCATGGACAATGCCCGGGTCGAAGTCACGCCGTGTTCCATTGATGCAATTGTTCATGGTGGGAAATGGAGTGGAAGGTACTGTCAGACTCCAGACAAAACCAATTATTCATACCATTTGCGTTCCAAGGCTTCGGTAAGATATTCCCGCAACACTGGCCGACGTGTTTAGTCCTACCTTCATCTATAAATACATATTTCTCTATGATTAAAATCCAAATCACACGAACCACATTGCGACGCGTAATAAAATAGTTTCAAAATATTACTTTGACAGTAATTTTCACAGTTACAATCGATTGGAAACAGTATACTTTCAGTCACGTACATAAATGTTGACAATTCAGTTTTAGTTTTACGTTTTGTCTCACTAATATTCTATTATTTTATGGAATAGTGCGTGACTGTGGAATATTATTGCCAATAAAGAAAACATGCAGCTTTATTTTAATTTAATAATAAAAGTTGTAAATTATTTTGTAAATTGTAAAACAAGAATAACTGTCAACAAACTATTTTGCAGTCTGGCAAACTTTTTACTTATTTCTACAAAGGTCAAATAAATAAAAAAGGGACAATGGTTTAGGTAAAATATTTCCTCTAGACTTAAGTAATCTGAGTTTTGGCTAAGCCCCTTCGTACACAAGGCAACGCAAGTCTCCGATACCTTACGATTTCGGTATCCAGGCGACTATCACAATACAAATCCATAGAGGTTCGTACACAGGCACGCGTCAATGCATGTCAAAGGCCCTTCGGACACGGCGACTCAAGTTTCCGATACCTTACGACTTTAGCATCCATTGACGCGTGCCTGTGAACGAATCTCTATGCAATTGTATTGCGATAGTCGCTTGGATACTGAAGTCGTAAGGTATCGGAGACTTGCGTCGCCTTGTGTACGAAGGGGCTAAGAATAATATATCGTAGTTATAGTCATCTGTCCCAGCATAAAGACGGAAACACATTATTAAAACGCGACGCGACCCGATGAAACGTGATGCGTGTTGACTCGAATCAAATGTGGCCTGCACATTTGGCGTCGCGTCGAATGTTCATAGTGTGATTCTGGTCTATAGAAAACAATACATTTGATTCGACTCAACACGCATAGCGTTTCATCGGGTCGGGTCGCGTTTTAATAGTGTGTTTCGACCTTAAATTTCATCGGTATACAGTACGTCAACAAATGTATGGAAAGTTGCCTCAAAATTCTTTTACAAATTGTTAAAATTCTGCAAAATAAATGAAATAAGCTGAAAATTATTAAGATCTTAAATCAAGTCTGTTTTCAAAGTAGTAGCGAATTTCATCGTATCATTACTTGGCTGGGTACTGTTCCTAATTGAACTCTAATAACCACGTAATAAGAGTAATTCTGCTTAAACTAGGTTAACATTATAATTATTGTCTTGTTTATTTGGGTTTCATTTTAAAGCTTGACTTTTGTTTTTTGTTTTGAAATCTCACACGATTTCAAGTTTTCAAAATCATCTCTCCATTGGAATTAAGTTGTGAACATCATTTGTTTATTTATCTCCGTAATAAATCAAAACTAAGTTTGTTGGTCAGCTAGATTGCTCTTGCTCTTGCTTCCCCCAAAGGGGTGTAAATATTGGTCATGCATTTTGATATAATCAAAACTGTCCAACTGTCCATACAATGATCTTCACGAACGAAACTATTGTTTCCATGCTTCAAAAGTTAGAACTACTTAGAATAATAATAAAAACAGCGATCCTTTTTTTAGAAACTATTCAACAACCTTCGAAAAACACATTCGATTAGCATAGCCTAAGTATGTTTAGCCCTAGATTTTTCGCTCACAAATTAACAGAAAACAAGCCTAAAACACAGCCTAAAACGGTTCAGTATTTGGTTCCGAACTATCTCCATCGGCCATCTTAAAGAAACCTCGTGAATGTTCGGGTACCCTCGCGTGCCCGAACTCGTAAACCAGAGCCGCGCATTACCAAAATACGTATCAACTCGTATCGTATGCGTGTGGACGATAAATTATACTAGTTAATACGAAAACCCTTCCACTAGCGTTATTCAACTGTAATTAATAATGAAACCATACGATACCATCTTTTGGTTAAGTCTTTGCGCCGACACGCACACCGATTTTTTTGGGGTGTACTGATTAGGATACGGAGTGGTGTGTTTCAGATGTCTATTGTTAGAAATAGGTATCATACCATTGAGCTATTATTACTACGTATAAAGACGCGCACAAGTTCATTTGGTTGTTTGACAGCTCTGTAGCGTGCTCTAGGCGCGCGCACTCATCCTGGATGGGACACAGTGGTGATGCGTGGTGTAGTCTCTATACGTAGTAATAATAGCTCTATGTATAATACAAACAATGTACTCTCCACTCGTTCGTAAATGACAGCTTCTGTCAGCTGTCAAATGTGACAAAACCGTCATGTCAACATTTTCTTGCGTTAACTGTTCACGTGGGGATTAAAGTGCCCAATAGTGATAAATATGTATGAACTTTTGACAATTATGACAGCTTGGTGACTAAAGTTCCCATTGGAGCTACGGTTATTTCAGGAGGTACTTCAAGTATTCAGCGGCAGGTGAGGGGAATAGAACGAGTGAAGGTAAAGACATCCTCTACCTCATGATCCAGCCACCGCCGAAGACATCAAGGGCGTTAGACATTGCGGGGTATATTCCGGCTACCATAGGCACTGGTTTCTGGACGGGTAATGGGTAGCTCATCGTCTGACCAAAGACAAGGCCCGAGTCCACGGCGCTTCGTGTTCTACGCGTTCCCCAAGGAATTTGACAGAGCTTCCATAGGGCCAGCAGCCTAACATAACGCGAGTGAAATCGCGGGCAGAAGCTAGTCTCCTATAATTATTATGTAAGTGAGGGTGAGCTGAACTGTATAGTCAACTTCAGAGAAATCTCACCCCCTTTGGTAGTAATGTCACTAACAAAACGGGTGAGTTTTCTCTGATGCTTACCATACAAGGGCCCAGTGACTGGTACTTGTCATAATTCTTCGGATTTTGTAGCATCAAGTTTCATAACACAATTTTAGAGTCTCCCAATACGAACACGTATTAAACCATTTCCAGACTAAGTTAATAGGTAACAACGAACAGTGGCGGCCATGTTCACACGTCCTGAAATTAAAGATTAATCGCCAAGATAAGTTGACGCGTTTCGTTCTGAAACACAGTTGACAAAACGCCATCTTACTACGCCATCTGTGTGAAAGTTTCGTGTTTATTTTGAACTAGATTGTTCTTTACAACTTTATTTATTTTTTATCGCGAGTCATCTAGGGAAATGAATTGGTATTTTGGCTGGGATTATTTTTTTCTAATGGTGGTGATTTTTAACACTACATAAATTGGGTAGTTACATTGTGTTTGGACAGCTGCTGCCTAGCTGTATAATTATTGTAGTATACTGAATACAGACTTTTTCTTTTAAGTTGGCCAACGAGGTGAAATCAGAATGTACAGACGCAAACACATCAACCTACCTCAATCTGTCAAACTTCTTTAATAGATTTTCAACGTTAATCACAACAGCAGAAGGTTAATGTTTGATTGGTAAAATTTAACAAATTGGGGTGGATTGACTTGCAGGCGTCTGTACATAGGTATGTAAATGAAACCCCAAAACTTTTTTGACAAAACTGTAACTCTTGTTTCGTGTTTACAATTACGGCATATTTATTTTTGGTCAAGTTCATAAAAAATATGTGAAAAATACTTTTTTGGTCTGGTGCCATCATCGTAATAAAAATATTAACAGTTTATCGATACCAAATAAATCTTAATATATACTCGATATTGTTCCAACCACAACACCCTTACGTATGATCAATGTAAAAAACAGCAAGCATTTTACTTTGATCATTAGTAAGAGTGTTCCACGTATGACCACATTTATCTGGTAGTGTACACAGCAATTACAAAGCAAAGCAAAAAGCCATGTATGATCACTTCTGTCATTACAATCTTACCAAAGCCAATAACAGATGTATTACAAAAAGAATCTTAAATTACTTTTATCCACATCAAGTCAAACGCATCAAGCCCGCAATACTTTCCACATTTCTATATAAAAATTGAAGGCAGAAAAAAGCCTCATCGGCTTCAATCGATCCGATCCTCATGTCTTCGATATTTGCGGTTTCAATATACTTAGTGATTGGTATCAAAGTGGCAGAGTTTCACACGTACTCCGATATACACTGAGTAGAGAGTTAATGGAGTACTCAAACTTGTATTAGTCATTGTTTTTTTTAGCAGGAGCAGTATTCGTTGAATAGTTACTGCCAAGCCCCGTGGAAATACGGATTTTTGCCATTGAATTCTTTCATAAAAATCTCACAAAGACTCTCTCATTTCTTGATTATCTTCTACACATAAGAAGCTTATTTCATTTTATGTTCTTATGTGGTTATTCTGTTGACGAGTTGACAAAGTTATGTGCAAGCAGTTGCTTTTTTACCCGACTGCGCCAGAAGGAGGGTTTTGTTTTTTAATCAATCATCAGAATTATAAACTGTTAGACAGGCAGGCGCTACCTGTAAAGTAGCTATATTCAGCTACATTTAGTTACACTAAAAATAATTCCCAATATACTTGGGAAAGGGATAGGCACGTGATGATGTGGGTAACTCCATTTGCTCACTATTCTGTGTCGATGTGAGACCGCAGATGATATGATTGTTTCTTTGAAATTTTACTTAGAACTGCTTCTGTTTCGTTTCCAATGTTTTTTTTTTATGGTTTATTAGTGGTGTGGCAGGTTTTTGTGGCGGGCTGTCTGCGTTTGTTACTTAGCTTGCAGTGTTTGCTTAAGCTATCAGAACTATAGCAATGATGCCTTGAAGATACAATAATATGGAAAACGAATATGATTATTTATTGCACAAAACCCTAAGAAACCTTAAAATATGTAAGAAGATTTGAGCCTACCTATAAACCGCAATTTAAGGAAAAGTTTCTAGGGCAACAGGGCAATGAAAGTCAGTACGAGTCTGTCAGCTCTTCCCGTTCCACCCAGGACACACGGGCAGTACTCATTTGATAATATAACATGATAAAAAAGGCAAAGCTAACCGGGTACGTTCAAAATGTACGTAATCTTATGTGTATGTAATCGTAATGTTCGTATGTGTATGTAATCTTTGCACAATTGACACCTTATTACCTTTACCGGAGGTATTCCACATAGGGCACCTGGCACTGGCGAAAAATTTTGACAGGAGCCTTATGTGGAATAGATAAGGTGCCAGTAGGTCAGATGAGCAAGAGTCTCAACAAAAACTAGTAGACGATTCAGCAAATACAGTTGTAACAAGCTGTCATGCCAACCTAGGATAGGTTTGAATAACGTGATATAATAACCTAAATCCCAATAATCATAGTGTCCTCCTAAACAAGCGAAACTAAAGAACATCGGCCAACCGTCTCCACTCCTATAAACCGCAAATTTCCTGCAGCTTCCGCCATGATTACAGGAATCACGCTCCGATCCACACACCTGCCATTGTGGCTTCTGACGAGTGTATTTATGTATATCAACTGCTTGTGTTTGTGTGTTTATTTATTGGTTTTCTTGTAATGCGATTGGGGTATTGGTTTGTTGAAGCCGACGGGTTTATTTGCTACTGGATTTTAGCTTTTAACTTCATCATCAGCCAGACGTCCACTGCTGAACATAGGCCTCCCCTTTAGACTTCCAGTAGGACCGGTTGTAAGCGGCCTGCATCCAGCGTGATCCTGTGGCCTTCATAAGATCGTCGCTTTTAACTTAATAGTACTTGATTTTCTATTAGAGGGACTGTGTCGTTAGCAAGTCATCCTACCTTCCTTATTAATAAGTGTAAAAGTAAGTTTGGTTGTTAAATTTTTCAGGCCAAAACTACTGACCCGATCATTTTAACATCGTGTCTTTGGAATCATGATTGAATTATAAGCAGAGTATAACCCGAATTGATGACTAAATTCCAAATAAACGTGAGCTGGTTGACCATATAACATACCACACTAGTTCACACTAGTACTAACAGCCTACATCATCTCACTGGAAAAAGGTCATGACTACTAAGTTTCTTCGATACAGGCCCAAAACGGACCAATGATCATCCGGATCATACCACCATCTTCTACGAGATATGCCGCGATGCTTTCTGACTGTCAGTGCTTCAGAAAGTGGTTATTTTGGCTGACAGCTCATTAAAAAAAAAAACACTGGCCAGCTCAGTCACATATCTATAAAAATAATATTTAACAAAACATAGTACCTACTAAACCACAAACAATAGAGAAAAAGCTTTTTCAAAACCTTTTTTATCAATTTAGTGAACTGGTCCATCAATTTATTAATTGTTATCCAATGCGAGTTTCACTTCGCCTAAACCCCATTAATTTACTACATAATTTTCCTCCTTTCATTAATTTTCCTCGAGCGTAATTAAGTGAAATCATAGACAAATAAAAAACAAAACCATGATGCAACTACCATAGATTTCAGTCGAAGTGACTGGCCTAAAACAACGGCCGGGGAATCGGCCGATTGGTCACACTGAACATAATTCACTGACAACCATTTTTTGCCCACACGATGTTTCTCTGTGGAAAATTACTCTGTGTACCACGAGATACGGTTTTTTAATGTCTCTGGAGACGAACTTAATTAATTGCTAGAGGTTATCCTGATACGGGAATTACCGAGTAATGTAAGGGGAATTATATTGTAGTCCCTTTATTATGTAACTGATTATACAAGCCTTACTTTTTTTTTATTGATTGCTTTTTACAGCATTTAATATGTCATCATCTGGCTTTTATTATTTGAAGGCTAAGGATAACCAATAGTAAATATATCCACATATAGACAGCTTTATTTTTTGTACTTTATGTATTTTTTCAATAATTTACTTTTCTGGGACCCACTGCACCATTCCCAAACCACTGCAACTCCTAAAAGCCAGAATAAAATGACGAATAAAGCTTGACGAAGCCCCGGAAAATAAATTCAATGAATTTTATGAATTTTTGACTCTTAATAGGTAAAAGTACACCCTAATAATTTGCCTTTTGCGTTTATGCCACGATGCCTTCAGACCTAAGAACCAGACAGGCCAGGCGTATGACCTTATAGGGACCACTACTTTTTCAGTCAGACTGTTTCTCGGCTTATCATAGTTTCACTTTTTGCTTAGCAATTTAACTATCAAAAGTCGTCCAATACGAATGTAAACTTAACAATATCGAATACAAACCAACCGACATAAATTTTCAAACAAAATTATTTCTTTCCTAACAAAAAACATATCGTGTACAGTGGCAACTAAAAATAGCTCTATTACTTTTTATTCTGTGTCAAAGCCGCGTGAAAGCCTAAAATGTTCTAACGGGATACCTGAATCTAATCTAGATAGGCGAGAAATTCGTCTAAATCAGACGGTAAGAAACTTTTAGTTGCATTACCTAACCATCCCCTACTAATGAGAACTTTTTAAAGTATTTAATTTATTTATCAACAAAATTACATTTGCATAAGTACAGCAATGAACTTGCTATATTATTTCGTTTTTAGAAAGAAGGAATACGCATTTTTCTTTTATTCTGGCTGATAGAAAGATATTTTTTTTAATAAAACGTTGCACCAGTCTGTGAATTTCTCCTGTATCTTTAGCGTTTTCAAACATATAGGAACTCACAGATACTTTAAAGTTTATGTAGCGTTTACAGAGTTAATAATTTTTATTTATTCGTTAACTAACAACATGATTAATGCTGATCTAGTTTCTAATTTGATAAGGCGTGAACACTAGTTTTTCAGCTTATTATGTTGAAATTGCTACGCGAGATATAATTAGCTTAGGTAGGTACAGTTACAATTTAAAGCATATCATTACAGCGTCTAGTTTACTTGACTTAATATTTAAAAATAAATCATGATCCACAAAAACATTCAAGAAAATATCTCCCCACATCGTTTCTCGACCGCAGTTCGCAAAAAAGGTGAAAAAAAGTCAGACAAAAATCCCGTAGTACCTCCGTTGACATTACTGGCAGAAAGCATGTTTCCTTCGCCCGGTATTTGTACAAATTTTTACATCTGCACAATGCAGCCAACCATGTGCAATTTTTATTCCAATTTTAAATGCGCTGCTTTTTCTTCCGAGTTTTAAAGGCGTTTAGGTAATGTTAGGTGGAAACTTTTTGGTTTTAAAACGGTTGAGAAAGTTTAGAAAGCTCTTGAATATTTTTATTCGTATGTTAACTACTCATATGAGTGCCAACTTTTTATGAAGCTTATGGGAATAAAGTTTTATTAGGAATATTTTTACTATAACAGTGAATAAAGACCACAGCTACGATGAATGGACTGTGTGGAGAATGATACGGCTAGAATGGAGGTGGAAATTGAAAAAAGAATTGCTTCGCCTTTCAAAATTAAATTGAGATAAGAGTAAGAGCATGAAAAGTGGATAAGGTGTAGGGTCCGCTCGCCCCTTGGATCTTGCCCCTTATGATTAAAATGACCGACTCGCCCCCTTCACTTTTAGATACGCTGACTCGCCCCCGATTGTTAATAAGTTAAAAGTACTGTAAGCAACACAAGTTTTTAAATATTTAAATAAACGTTGTTTGCTTACAATTTCGAGCGTCTATTCCCATTTCTCCCTACTGGCTTTAACACCAGTGAGGCGAGGCTATTAGAAGCTAACAAAAAGTATTAGGCTAGCATGAGTTCAAGGTAGTCTGTATTTAAATAATTCTAAAGTTTACCTGAAACTGTCTTGTTCTTTGACTATCCAACAAAAGTACTAGGCTAACATAAGTTCAAAGTGGTAGTCATATTTTTGGGTAGATGTAAAGATTACCTGAAATTGTCTTGTGCAACATTAACCAGCAAAAGTACTAGGCTAGCATAGGCCCAAACCGGTATGTATTTATATAATTCTGGGTAGGTAGTTAATTAGTTGAATATATTTTTTTATCATGAACTGGGTCCGGGTTGGCTAAGGTTAGGTTTGGAATCGACCCAGAAATATTAAAAAAAAATACCATTTTGAACTTATGCTAGCCTAGTACTTCTGGTAGTAAGTCAATGAACAAGACAATTTCAGGTAATTTTTCAACTTTGATCTTATGCATGCTTAGTACTATTGCTGATTACAGCCATTGTCTAATTGTCCTTATTTTCGCGATATCTTTAGTTCTTTTGCGAAAACGTGGTCTCACAAATTGTCTTACGACGTAATACAACTCTCTCAACAGGTAGCACAAACACACACAGTCTGTGAGATTACAAATATAGTTGACTAAAGTAATCAAACGTAGTGTTATTCTTACTGTAAGCATTTTTCTGTCTGACTGTAGCTTTCTTGGTTAAATTTCAATGGAAATGCCGCAAGGGGCGAGTGGGTACACCAAAACAATTATTTGAATGTCAATTTTCAACTCGCCCCTTCATAAGGGGCGAATGGGTACACCAAAATAAATAAATACGAGGCGAGTCGGTCATTTTAATCATAAGGGGCGAGATCCAAGGGGCGAGCGGACCCTACACCGTGGATAATATGGTGATATTTGAACAGACAACAGTTACAGTTATCGATAAATCTATTTTCATCCCCCCATCTCGGAAAGGGTACTTTTGCTCTTCGATATCTGACCGTAAAAGCCGTTTTTATCCTCAAGTGAGTAAAACCCGTTTTTATCCTCTAGTGAATAAAGTAAATTTGAATTTAGAACATCGTATGAACAAAAGAGTAGCAGCAGTAATGGCGGCCGGTGACCACAACAGCTGATCGCTTGCTGTGGTGCCCACTTGACGTTCGAAGGTTGTCGAGGAAACAAATTCTATTTTTAAAATTTGATGTGGTACACAGGTGGGAAAGCAGAGTACGCTCCTCGGGTGTAAGGCTGCGTTGCCTTGGGCTAACTTGAATCCCTCGCTTCACTAAGGATTTTTAACTTTATTCCCTCGTTTTTTTTCGGGTGTTAACACTTGAACCTTCTCGCTGCGCTACGGACGGAGATTCACCCCCAGAATCCTTAGTATCGCTTCGGAATTCAATACGCCTCCCTTGGAGCGTAATCTACAATTATTTTGTTAAAATCTCAGACCCGAAACATTCTTGGCTCAGTACTTTGTTTTACCTTTTTTATTTGCTTTGTGCGGTTTTCCTTTCACGTCTTTTTGTTATGTTATGACAAACCAAGATAAAAATAATTAACTTAAGTTGAAAACTACTACCTAAGTATTATTTGTTTTAATTTAAAAATTATTCTGTTCTATAATAATGTCTTAGTTAATACCTAAACTGAAATAAAAGCCTATCTTGTGTTTGTACAATGTACATCTGTTTTTATTTGTTTGTGCATTTAGTCATTTCCTCGCTGAGGTGGGATGAAAAGTTACGTGTTGCACTCGAGTGCAAAGATTTTTCACCTTGTGCTCTTTTGATTCCCTCGCTATCGCTCATGATTCTAATTTTGAATCACTCGTTGCACTCGTGATTCAATTTTAGAATCATTCGCTTGCTCGGTCATCAAAATTGAGCACGCGGTTAAAAATCAACTTTGCACTCTTGTATAACAAATAACTATTATCAACTAGAATTCATTCATACAATACGAAGATAGGCAATAAAATCTTTCGTTTCATTTTACGTATACTTCCACAAACATTTCAATTGACTATCTATATTGAATTCCTTTCACAATGACTGAAAAGTTCATTGCATCCGCTGAAATGCTAGTTCATCATGAATTTCATCACACATTTCGTCCCCAAAATGTCATTGGCAGTCTATAATCACTTTATTTTCACAGTCGATCGTTTTGACAAACCGTCGCAAACCGTTTAAATTTCGAAACTATGTGCTTACAATTTAAATAAACGTTCCATTACATGCTAGTTAAGGCTATGTATGTTGTCACTGCGTTTCAACAGTTTTATTCTTTTCTTGAAACCGATACGGATGGACTGTCACCACCTTGCAAGCAAAAATAAATCTTAAAACTACGTGATAGTCTTCGAAATTGATTGTCGGAAAGTTCCTTTTTGATGTGGATATTTTTTTAATTAATTGCCTGCTTTTTGCTATGGCCAGCAATCTATGTTTTCATGGATAGCCGTAACCAGGTTAATGACACGAAATATAAATTCGTTCGGAGGCTGACTGCTGTTAGTTCATGGAATAACTATCAGAGCGAATAGAGACCACGCATCCGGATTTGGTACTGGCTTTTAATTAAATTAACTTTTTGAAAACAAAACGTGGTAATCAAATTGAAAATGTGAAAGTCAAGAAAAAACAGAATTCCAAGAAATTTTACCATATAATCTGATTTATATGAAAACGGTATCAGCAAAAGTACAAACTTCGCATAAAACGGGACACACAACACAATCTACTTCTAAGGATGATACTTCACCAAAACAAACAAACATACATCCAGACCCCACGACATCAAAAGAGGTCCTAATCCAAAAAGTAAACCTCCTGAAATCCCTTAATACGAAAAAGGGGCCTACATACGAAGGTGTAATAAAGGTACCTACACGCGGACGCCTCCAGAATTAAAAAAAAAAAAAAAACTCGAGGGAGCACAAAGTCCACAATGTCAAAAAAGTCTCCGTCAACAAACAAAGTAAAAAAAAAAAACTCCATATTCTTAATTTAACTTGAGTCACTCTTACATCCCTACTTGAAGCAACAATTAATAGAAGACCTTCCCCACCTCTTTTATGTCGCACATTATAGATGTCAGAAAGGATTTTAAAGGGAATCGTAAATGTCAAGTTATGTTGGACGCGTGACACGAATGGGGAGGAAGCAAGTAAGGTAGCCCCCATTTCTTAAGGCAATACAAGACGTTATATGTGTGTGATACTTAGACGATTCAGTTTGGGGCTCACCTTAACACCGCGTTTGTGGTTAACTTATACGAAGAAGGAAAACTGGCCTATTTATTATCTTTTTTTTCTTTTTCTCCAAGTTTTTCGGAGTATGCGGTTGACTGTTAAATAAGATGAGGAAGTTCTTAAAGGTTGAATAAGGAATATAAGTCTCGGTCATGTCGCTTAATTAAATTCATAATTGTATCGTTTTTCGACTTTTATAATTACGGAGAATCATCTTTGTATTTTTTTTTTTGTGTGGTAAAATCATCAAATGATCACACCCAGGGCAGGGCAGGAGGGGACTGTCAGACTTACCTATAGTTACTAAAACCCTTGTTGTCCCGGTGTCCTTCAATAAAACTTTACGTTCCGGGATCACGGTAATTCGTTAGTCCCGCAACCCCGGCAGGCTTTGGCCCTCTAAGGGGGGCCCGTCTTTGTGCTGACACTCTTTGAGGCGCGTAGAACACAACGCGCGGTCGACCCGGGCATGGTCCATCGACAATGAGTCGCCCATTACTCGCCGCACGCATGCCCAGCATATTAGTATTTAGAAAATAGTTTAACTATTGCTTTAGCAATTGCATTTGATTAACGAAAATTATCCCACAGGCAGAAGGCAGCCAATGTATTAAGCTAAGTTATAATCAATGTGCGTGCCAAATGTCCAGAACCATTCAGTACTTTTTGAAAAAGAGTAATAAATGTCCATTGAACCAAACTAGCGCATGTATAACAGTATTAAAATGTAATTTCTAAATTCTAGGCTGATCTAATTTTTCTTTATATCTTTTCTGCTTCGTTTTTAAAGCCACGTAACGTAACTTACAAGTCAACGTCTACGACTCGCACATATCTACCCTACAAGACAGTAAAACAAAATCTAATTAAAAAAAGCTCATAAAAATTCGCCAAGAGTGCCACGATCGATAACCGAAAAAAGTCCCTAATCTCGGTCCCTTATCAACTTGTCACAAACTTAAGTAACCCCCTCACACATGCACACACACACACCCCCACACACACTCACACACCCACACACACACACTTACAAACACACACTACTCATTATAAGGGTAACTAATCACTGAGCTGTGGAGAGAGAAAAAAATGTGAATTTTTTTATTCATTAACCACCCTCTCTTCTTAGGCTGATGTCCCTGAGGAATAGGGAAATGTTTGGAGACGGATGGTAAAAGTTCTTTGTTGTATTTTTTTGGCTGTGATGTGAAATGTTTGAATGGGCTTGTGAGTTGTATTGTAGGTGTGTTGTTTTCATTATACATGATTTTTAATGTAAAAAATAAAATGTTTAAACATATTAAATAGCTTGAGTAAATTATTGTCTGATTTAAAATCATAGTTACCCATTCTTCCGCCATCAACTCTTTTTTCGGGATCACCGTGACCCCGGAACATAAAGGGCTATTGAAGGACACCGTGGATTTTAGTCAGTACAAGTCTGACAGTCCATCCCGCCCTGCCCGGGGTGGGAGGACTCATTTGATGATTTTAACACATAAAAAAACAGTATCTCACGATTCGAACCGCTACTGACATTTTCAATATCTAAGAACATTAAAGACTGGAGTTCTACCTGCCTTGTTTGTCAATTCCATTTATCATAAACCTTTTTAATCTGTATCCTCTGCCCTAAACTTGTAATCAAACAAACTCAAAAACTAACATTCGGACACGAAAGAAAATGCCTAAAAACTTTTACAACTGCAACACCGTCTCCACTGCATCCCCTATTCCATCTCTGCATACGACGCACACTCGCCACCGTACTAAAGCATGAATTTGCATATTTGCTCGCTCACTAAGTGCAATAGCTTGTTTGTGCGCACTTCATACATTCTTCCATCTAACGTTCGACGATTCTCTAATTAATACCGTTTTTCGATTTGTTCGGAGTAAACAAATGTTTTGTTTAAGACGTTTAGTGCTTCTGTGTACGCTTGTACATGTACAGTCGATGCCAATTGTGTTTGGTATTTTTGTGTAGGTGAGAAAGTAATACCGTATTTTCTTCTTTTCCTTTTTTTTGTAACGCCCTTTTTATTGTACATGGAACGGGGTGTAACCGTTGTTATGTTTCAGGATATGTCTATTTTTTTAAGAATAGAAATAGTGATGATGACAGCAATGTGAATATAAGCGTTATTTTATCAAAAAAGGAACATAGACTTCTATAAAAAAATCAAGTCGTTGGATAATCCAGAAAACGGTTTAAACTGGATTACTATGTGAGTATTAGTATTTTAAACATGTAATGGCACCCTTTTTCATGCTAAGTAATGACTTTATTAAAATTTCATAATAATTAAGTGAGCTCATAATAACGATAGAGTTATCTCCATTATTTGTAGCAGCTCTACCTTCAACGACACTTAATTCCTTTTCACAGCCCGCCATACTGCCATTCTTATTACCTGAAGTTTGTAATAAACTTTAATAAACGCGAGACGCGCGTCATTTAAAAGAAGATGAAAATCAAAGAAAAAATATCTCAGCGTATAAAGGACCGTTATAGGACGCCCGTCAAACAAACGCTTTTCTTAAGCAAAGCAGCGCCTAATTTCAATATCCGAACGGAACGTGGACCGTTCGGAAACTCTCCTTGGGGAATAAATTACTCCGTCTATTCAATATTTCATCAGGCCGAAAGGCCGACTCTGAATATTCAAAACTAGAGGAGACACGTAAAAGCACGCGCAAGCCATTTTTCGCGCCTATCATCTCGGTAACAAAACGCACTCGTAATTACCCCCTCCCCGCGACTTCCCCCCTACCCGCGGATACCCCACCTCACCCCCCCGCCCGCGCCAGGGAGAGGGGGCCGCCCAGTGACAATTATTGATCAAAAATTCTCTCTCTTCTTTCGCAAAAGAAAACTTGGACGGGTTATGTGTGAACCGGTATAGTTTGATATTTGTAATTAGATATTTTAATTGTTTTATTTTTCTTTCATAACTACTGAATAGAATTCTTTTGCGTCTTCTCCTTATTTGTTTGTGGCAGCCAAAACCAACATTAAAAAATAACTTTGTTTATGCATCGAATTGGAATTTTCTCCAGTTGAATCGCTGTCAAAGTGCAGACAAAGAAAAGAATGTTGAGAACTTATTTCTGATATTTCCTGATCAAACGTATAATAAAACGTTCTCGTTTTATTTTCAGTACATTGGAACTGCTTGTGTTCATTCGTTAAATGTTTTTAATGTAGCTATTCTATTTTTAATGCTTACAAACCGCTATCCGTACCTACTTGTCCCAATATTTTAAATCTAATTACGTTAAAAATAGAACTAAAATGGAAGTTTCTTCCTTCTAACATATTAAAAAACATCATTAAAACTGCCATAATTTCTTAATCCTTAAAAATCCACATCCTAAAAAATAACCAAGTATCATGCCACATCAGTCGTACTACACGCGGCCGCCTCGGCATATTAATTGCACGCGGCGCTACCGGCGGGAGGCAAGACATGGGGAGGCGCGGCCGCGAGGTCAACCGTCGCCTCGCCATTGTTTTGTGCGTGCGACTGTACTTTCTAACCTATCTATACATTTGTTCGCCCGTTTCTTAAATACAAAGTGGGGTAAAGAGTTTTGTTCACGTATATACTCCTACTTTGTAATTTTGAATTGCATTTTCGGTAATGGAAGAAAAACAGAGGTTGGAAACATTTCAGGGGTGCTATGATTAAGTATGAATTAAGAAGGATTAATTTCGAGGGTTTTTTTTTTAAATTGAGTTTAAAAAAATCAATATTACCTTGATTTGAAAACGGAAAATAATGTTGAGAGCGTAACCAGTTTCAAGTAAAAATCTTAAAATATATCATTGCATCAAAGCATTGCATTTGAAACATAGAATCACGTAAATTACGTAATAAATCTTAACAATTAATTAATTATAAGAAGGCATATTAGACTTATGGCAATGCACTACGAAGGTATTGAAATACACACAATTTTGGCATATTTTTATACTAATTGAATATGTACTACTACGACTCTTAAAAAACACACACCTAAGTGGTCATTCAATTATATGTTTTTTTTAGCTTCTATTTGGCGCCTTCATGGCCCTTCATAAGTTCCTTGTCATTTGCAGAAAAACATCACATTTATGTAAATGTCCTACAAACCTATGAATCCTCCACCAAGCAGGTCTTCGTTTTTTGAACTGTTTTTAACAAACTATTTTTGAACTGTTTTTATTTAACAAACTGTTTTTGAACTGTTTTTGTCTTTTGACAATTCAAAAGTGCCATAACTGGCCTACTTGAAATAAATGCTTTTTTTTTTTATCATGGGTAAAAATCATCCATATGTGGCCTCCCACCCGGGCAGGGCGGGAGGGACTGTCAGGACTTGTACTGACTAAAATCCCACGGTGTCCTTCAATAGCCCTTTATGTTCGGGGTTACGGTGATGGTATAAGCCCCGCGGACCCGGCACTTGAAATAAATGCTTTGATTTGATTTGAACCAATCTAGAACAGAATTCTATTATAGAAGGATAATTTTGTGCCTTATTTTCTGGGCCAGTAAAATCATCTGCTCCTCTTACCTGCTACCCTAGGTGGAGAGGAAAGGATTGTCAGACTTTTACTGACCAATAATCCACCCTGTTTCTTCGGATGCCCTTTGTTTTCCAAGACCACGGTGCCTTTTTAAGAAAGTCCTGTTAGATATTTTTCACTTTATCATCTTTAGCCTTAGCCTACTTTATTAGGGTCGGTTTACAGTCGAATCGGATGCAGCAGAATATCATTATTTTAGGTGAAGTGGACTGCCTATCTGACCTCCACAAATCAGTAACTGGGTAAGGACTGCAGGTTGTCAGTGACTTTCCAGCTTCTGACTTACAGTAATGACTGTCAAAAATCTGTAATTAACATCCGGGACCAACAGCTTAACGTGCTTTCTGAGGCATTGATTAATTCGCTATGATAAATGGTCACCCATCCACAAACCAACCTCGGTAATCGCTGCTTAGCGTTGAAGATTGTGCGGCTGTTATTGCTTTATGAGAAGCCCTAATATACATAACACTATGTCATAACGAATATTTTCATGTTTTTTCTCCTGAAAGAAATAGTTTTGTTTACCAAAATCTTTAGAAACAAAACAACTAACTCAAGTACCTTTACTTTTATATATTTGGGACATGTCTTTTTCACATTCAGCAAACTTTTCCAATAATGACCTTATTTTGTAAGACATTCTTGAACTTATTATATGAACAATGAGGTCTAGAATTGTTTGTCTAAAGGTGCTTATCTACTTTTAGGCACGGTTAGCGCAATGGCTAAACGATTAGACTGCTGCATTGGGATTAGAGTTTTTTATATTCCACAACTATAACACAACGCCATCTAGTACCAAGCTAAGCAGAGCTTGTGTTATGGGTACTAGACAACTGATAAACATACTTATAAATTTCTAAATACATAATATTATAGATAAATTATACCCAGACACAGAACAAATGATCATGCTCATCACACAAACATTTGTACTGGGTTGGAATCGAATCCACGACCCCCGGCATAGCAGGGTCACTAACCACTAGACCAACAGGCCTGTCAAGTCAGTTAGTTTCTTTGTAACCGCACCCACGACACAGGACCAATTCCAAGGGAGGGGCAAATTTTTTTTTAAAACAGTCCTTCAATAGCCTTTTGCGTTCCGAGGTTTGAGTATCGTGAAAGTCCCGCAATCCCGGCAGGAAGTTATATTGTCACTTACGGTACTTAACCCGCTACTTGGAGTAATATTAACCCGCGATCATGACACTTGCGATAGTGACGAAATAGAGCTCAAAATAATGATCAATTACGGAAGATATCCCGTAGTGACAGTATAAGTTTAGTTGTTAATCGAGGAAGTATAAAACGACAATAAAATAATATTATAAGTATCGTTATATATGGCACGAATGCCAAATGTACGATTTTCCAAATGTAAAACTGGTAATACGGGAATCAAATCTTTGAAGCGAGTCAATAAGGCTCTACCATTAATTAAGTCGTCCTGTCAACTTACAATGTAGACTTTTCCCAAAGTTAAACAATTATTTCAACCCACTCTCATTCCTATCTTGTCTATTTTTCTAGACTCTTCTTACTGTAAGTTTAACTGCATTTACAGTCGTAGAAGCAAAAAATAGAAAGAAAGACGTATGCTCGTACATTTGGCTCACAGTTTAATGTATTCGTATCCCCATTCCAATCCTGGAGCGGATTGTTTTTCCTCCGTAGCTGCACATTATGCAGGAGCTCTCCCGATGCAGTTCGCCGCATAAAGCAAATCGGAAAACCGATCGCTTCCTTCGATTTTCCGCGCCTCTGTCCATTATTGTGTTTGTGAGCTCACCACGTATGTAAATCATTCTATCCGCACACACAAACACAACCCATCTCCCTCACACGTACCTCAAAGGAGTAACACAGAGAAGGACGGCAACAACCGAATTGGTGTTAATTTACAGTTGGCAATTATAATTTTCGTATTCATGTCCCTTTCTTGCGTTGAATTTTTTTTTGTTGTCCGTCTCTTTTGCGGCGGGGGGTTAAGATAAAGCGGTGAAGACGCGAGATATGTAGAATTTTTTAATAAAAACCGCGCTTCTGTGTGCGCTAAGTGATATGCCTTGTTCTTTTTAATTTCGTTGCGAATGCGAGCGCAGTCGGGATCATCTATCTTGGTTTTTTTATTTGTCTGCCTCCACGTGGCACACGGCTCGCTATAAAGATTTCGCATGGGATATGAATATTGATTGTTTCGTTGCGGACTAATGAAAGCTTGATTGGTGTGCGATGTTGATGTGTAATGAACCCGCCGGGATGGGGAAGCGTAAAAGGTTTTTTTGACGCGTTAGTTAGCGAGCTTTTTTATTGGAATGATTCTTTTAATTGTGAATGGCGGAGTCTCAGCTGGGACTCAGCATTTATTTATTGTGCCATTAAATGACGTAACTAGATGGCTTTATTCTTATTTTTGGTCTATTTTTACATTACTAACGTAAACTTACACCTTTTTCCTTTGGCTATAGGAAGAAACTACCTAATAATACCTGCTACTATCTTTAATACTTCATCTACTTTGTCTACGATTATACACTGGTTACGAACACGCGATCGAGTTATAATAGAATCATACAATTCGGTTAAATAATTAAAATAAAACTATTATATATGCCTACAGACAGGTCAAAAACATATTAAACCAGTCATATTTTCTTACAAAAATGCAACCAAGAAAAATAAAGCGCAAACATACAATGTTAATGTGTAGCATGCTCGTAGCACGTAGATGCGCATACGCTGCTACGCCTGCGTAGGCGGCTACATGTGTGTAGAAGATTTCAACGCACGTAACTGCTACGAGCTACGAAAGGTGAACGACGTAGACTTGTGTTTGTACTAATTGTATTAATTTAGTATATTTTTTCTAAATCTCAATGTTCCAGTGCCGGGATTATTATTAGTTTTATTCTTAAACAATGCAGAAGCTCATGTGATTATTTCGTCTAACTAAAATACAAGATGGCGCTACGTGTACAATGCGAATTGATTGCCGAATCCTACTACTTTATTACTCTTTCACGCAAAAACTACTTGGATTTGGAAATTGTGTTATTTGGATGAAATTGGTTTACCCTTACTAATATTATAAACGTGAAAAGTTGTTATGTGTGGATGGATGTTTGTTACTCTTTCAGCGAAACTACTGAATGTATGGAGGTGAAATTTGGTACACAGATAGTTTATAACCTGGGATTACACATACAGGAAGTTTTATTCCTACTTTCCTACTAATATTATAAACGTGAAAGTTGTATGAGTGGATGGATGTTTGTACTCTTTTCACGCAAAAACTACTGAATGTATTTGATGTGAAATTTGGTACACAGATAGTTATAACCTGCGAAACACATAGGATAGTTTTTTATTCCTACTAATATATTAAACGTGCAAGTTTGTATGAGTGGGGATGGATGTTTGTACTTTTTCACGCAAAAACTACTGAATGTATTTGGATGAAAAATTTGGTACATAGATTAGTTTATAACCGGATTAAACACATAGGATAGTTAGATCCCGATTTTATGTTTCCGTGGATAATTTTCGAGTTGTAGCGGGTTGAAACCGCTGGCAGCAAGGCTATTCTAAAGGAACGGAGGGAACCCGCGGGCAAAAGCTATTTTTGTACTACAATATTACCTGTTCGGGTAAGAAGTAGAGCTATAGTTTGTTGTATACGGGTAGAACTTAAAACTAAACCCTTTCCAAAAAAATGAACTAGGATGTTTTATGGGATAAGGAACTGTCTGAAACAGGTAACCTTTATACACTTTTATTTCATCTATAAATAAGTCTAGATACAATAAAAATTATTTATACTGTTACATTTATTTGATTTTATTTGTTGGTACATGTATATTTATTATTTAATATTTTAACACACACACACACACACACTTATCAAACTATTTACATCTGTGACGTCTCCACAGGCTTCCGTTGAAAACAGTGTCAGGCTCTGTGGCATGTGGCTTATTGCTGAACTGAAGGCCTATTTGGAACAGCCGTGAGGCACACGCGTAACTAATTCAGTGTATATTAGTACGTTTTAATTGTAATTGTGTTGATTAGGTTTGCCAAATAAACGTATTTTCTTTCTTCTTTCTTTCTAACTGTGACCCTCAAACGTAAATGGCTATTGAAGTATCACCGTGGATTTTAGTCAGTACAAGTCTGACAGTCCCTCCCGCTCCGCCGTAAGTAGGAAGATTCATTTGATAATTTTACAGCGCTAAAAATAAATGTGTTTTGATAAAGGTAATAAACTTCAGTGATTATCACTTTTTTTTTTACATTCAAGCTTGTTTTATGACCAAAGCAAAACCTTGTAACCTGCTTCACAAATCAACGTCCCATTATACTACCAATAGTAGTTTTAACATGTGTAAGGACTTTTTCACACTACTTGCTCGTAAATGTCATATTATATGTCAGGCAAACCTACTACAACTGTAAAGCATGACATTATTCCCCCTGACTCGAGCCGGGAATAATAATTACCTGAATTTCATTATTCAGTGGGGAATAATGTGATTTGAATTTGGAGCCTCAAAGAAAACCGTATGAAAACTTTCACCAAGAAGTCGTATCAGTAATGGCGGCCGCTGGCAGCAACAGCTGAACGCTTACAGTGGTGCCAACACGTTCGAAGGTTGTCGTACCACATCAAATTTCAAAAATCCAATTTATTTCCTCGCAGTAGGTGTGAAAAGCAGAGTACGCTCCTCGGGAGTAAAGCTGCCTTGTCTTGGGCTAACTTGAATCCCTCGCTACACTAAGGATTCTTAACTTAATTCCCTCGTTTCACTCGGGAATTAACACTTGAACCTCCTCGCTGCGCTACGGAGGTTCACCCCCAGAATCCTTAGTGTCGCTTCGGGATTCAATACGCCCGTGACGTAAGGCAGTGCTTTACTCCCTTGTTGCGTAATCTACTATTTTTCTCCACAGCAGCAGTAAATGAACGAAACAGGCCGAACTATAACCTAATTTACTTAATTTATTAATGACTAGCGCCCAAAAAGACATGAAAGTCCGTCCGTCATTACGTAGATTTTCTTTATACAGTTATACTTAATAAATATGAAGAACTTTGTTCCTTGTAAGAAAGTTTATAATGAAAGCATAATTTAGTTTTAAGTTGAGTACGCGCCTCAAAATGAGGCCCTTCAAGCCTTTACAAAGTAAAAATTAAATTTTAGATCGTGTTCCGTGCCTTAATTTTCTCATTAAAATTCTGTTTGTTATACATATAAAGTATATAGGGCAGGTTGGATGTTAGACGCCTACGCAACAAATCTAAGGTACATAAGAGTAAATAAGTCGCGGTATTCTCTAAACAAGATGCCATAGCACTAGAACACAAACGGCAACCGAAACCACAAGGCTACGTCGCGACACTGGCTAAGCAATATAGCATAGCCCTGGAACATTAAGAGCTGAAACATGAAGGAATAACGTTGATTGTTAGTTAGTAAGAGTCTGAAAGTCCCTTCCGCTTTGCAAGAAGCGTGGTCAACATTACGAAGTTGTTTTTTTTTTCAAAAATTAAACAAATAACACAATCCATAGTTAAAAAAAAAAAAACAACAAAAAAATCAAGACTCGAAACTATGAAAAGTTCCTGAACATAAATGGGGGTGATTCGCATAACCCACGAGGTATACGAATCACCCTCATTTATGTCCCTGGGTAATTTTATGAACGTAAAAATATTCTGGCCATCCTGTATACTATTTACCACACAAGTATCTTCACTTCGTGTCGTAACTAATCCTGTATGTCGGATCACCTATCGGGGCGGAACGCATCTGTGTGATGACGCTGCTGTTCACCCCCCAGCAGCCGCGCGTGAAGGAACGACCGAGATTGAAAATGGTTTTAACACAAACAATAGAAATTAGACTTTATTAGTAGCAGATAGAGTTTAAAATTGCGTCAGATAAGTTGTAAAGTCAAGCAAGTTATGGTCATTGAAATTTGAAAGTTATAGGTTTAGAAATTAGGTTGATTTTCAATTGTAGTTTAAAACGTAAGTGTGAAAAATGGTGAGTGTATTTAAAGACATCGTTCTGGTCTACGTGTTGCGAGTCGAATCGTCTTCCGGCGTTCGACGTGATTTCTTGAAGAAAGTCGAATGAATCAATGGACGGAGTGGACATTGGCCTCCCGATTGTGTTTGGAATCTGTCCACAAAGCCAGCGGGGAGTCGACTTGAATGACTCTGTTCGCGTAACGGTTGTCGATAAAGATGATGCTGAATGCAATGTGCAGTAAAATAATACTGTATTACACGGCATTAAAGCTTATTTTACAATGTTGAAGACAATTGCAGAAGCTAATTAATTATCGAGTCTCTCTCATTGGTCTGGATCAGCGATCGGCAATGCGTGGCACATTTTTTAATCGTGTTAAATGGTCAAATGAGACCTCCCCACCCAGGGAGAGACGAGAGGGTCTGTCAGTCCTGTACTGACTTCAATATCCCTTTACGTTCTAGGGCCATTGTTACCTGTTGAGACTGTCACGCGACTCCGGCAGGATTTGGCTCTCGATGGCCCCGAGATCCTTGCACCCCGTGATTGTTTTGTAAAAAAAAGTTTCCGTTTTCAACCGACTTCATAATAAAGTAGATTCTCATTGCAACCTGTGTGACCTGTTAGATGCGGTTTTCAGAAAAGTGTTCATTAAATTCTGGAGAAGGTTTTAGACAAATTATAACAATAATGGATATCCCGTTACGTTGCTTGCATGGATACGTTTTTTCCTACTTGAATATTATACATTTAAAAAGACGCCGTCAAAACGAAGATTTTTGTATAATCTTTTTTTTTTTTATTGCGGCCCGACGTCACTTGATTTTGCCACTTTGCGGCCCCTGCCTACCAAAGGGTTACCATGATTATTACATTATTATTTATTTTTTTGTCACAACAGATTCTAGTAGGAGAGAAGCATATACTTTTTCACGTCATTTTTTGAGGGTGTGAATGAGTAGGAAGAAGCGTAGTGCCAACAGTTAAACGGACAATAGTTTTGATGGCATCGCGGGTTACCCATCTTTCAGCACAGTGATCCTTCAAGAACTTTTGCTCCAAGATTAGTTTAGCTTCGTCAAAATTCATACATCTTGAGGGCATGGTTGGTACAGCACTGAGCGATCGACTGCTACACAGCGTGTTATGTTTTCAATCCCCCCACAGAATATTAATGTCGCAGGGATATGATAAATCCGAAAATAATCCTACTAAAGAAATCTAGTGATTTGAACAAATCCCTAAACTTATTCAGTGAAATGACAAAATTACTTTTCTGTGGTATTTTGAAACTAAACTAAATCTAGTAAAATGTCAGAAAACGTCGACGGAACACCGCGTTTTTGTTATGTCACTGAACCAATTTAGGAATTTCATCAAAGCACTAGATTTGTTTAGGGAAATGATAAAACGGTGTTGTTATTTCAACATCTACCGGGATTAGATCAAATCGCTAAGAGATTTAATCAAATATCTGAATTTATCATATCCCTGCGACATAATATATTTGTATGAACTAAAAGTAATCCAGCCATAAAGTAAGTAGCCAATTTTTTCTTCTCGACGTTTTATAAGTTCCCATTGAGGCCCATGTAAAATAAAATATTTTGCTTTTGAGTAGATGTAATGATTCTGGCAGTATAAGAATAATTATGAGTTTCTATATAATTGTAAACGGACATACAATGCAGTACCGTCAGCACGAGTTTTCAGTATTTGAAACGTAACTGTAAACTGTAACTTTGACGACTTCAAATTGACAATTTTCAATGAAAAAATTGGTTCCTTCTTCGCACACCAGAGGCGCTGTTCCATTTTTTCATACAAGAAACGCTGTAAATACTGGAAAGTTGCTGTAAAGTAAAATAGTGAAAACTTGTGCTAGGGGTACAGGACTATGGTAACTATTTAAAAAAATCTAGTCAAACATAGTCGCTCAATAGTCATTTGCTTGTTCTATTAATTTATAGAACCATTATAAATCGCCATTTTCATGACCACCTATAGTTAGTCCACCCATGAATTGAAATTTCAATACCTACCTTTAGATGAAACTTAAATCGATCTCAATACGCTTCTATTGATACGCTGATACATTACATCTGTTTCTGAGAATTGAGGAAAAACTTACAATTTAAATGATGATTCATACAATCATGTAAGATAGCCTAATACTTCTTCTACTTACTCCGCGACGGCGCATGGTATCTTGCCGTTGTTCATTAAGCAAACGTTTTTTTAAGATAAAATATCAAATACACTTTTTATCACTTGGTCTAATGGTCTTTGGTTAGGTTCTCATTTCAGACATCAATCGTAACCCGGAACGTAAAGAGCTATTGAAGGACACCATGGATTTTAATCAGTACAAGTCTGACAGTCCCTCCTGCCCTGTCCTGAGATGGAGGACCCAAAAAAATGATTTCATTTTGGAAAAATGTATTGTGTCCAGTTGATAGCAAGCTGGCCCCTGATTCATGAAACTTTAATATAACTGGCGGAATGTGTGTAGGTATAGTAATAGGGGCTTACTCTGCCTAACCTTTCGGGGACTACAGGTGTGATGTTATCTATGCTGACATAGAGATATCAACTTTTAATATAGGACTTGCTGTCCGATCATGGACCATGCCCGGGTCGATTGAGATGTAAGCAAGATGACGGGCCCCCCTTAGAGCGCCAAGCCTGCATTCGGGTTCGTGGCATTATCAAGTAACCGTGGCCCAGGAACGTAAAGGGCTATTAAAGGACACCGTGGATTTTAGTCAGTACAAGTCGGACAGTCCCTGCCGTCCTGATCGGAGTGGGAGGACTCGTTTGATGATTTTACCATGTGAAAAAAAGAAAAGAAAAGCTGTATGGGTGTATGCCAATAGGCACAGACATTGATCATTAGACAAAAAACAGAAAGCTAGGTGTGTAAAATGGCTCTTTTAACATCGCCCCAAAAAAGTTCCTGTCATAAAAAAGCGAAATGCATTTTTATTTTTTATAACAATCTCCGGGGTTCGTCGGTTCCATTTTAAAAGTGCAAAGTGCCAGTAACCTCGGTGCTCCTTTAATTTCAATAGTGGGGTCGCGTTCAAGGTCGCCGCCCGCGAGGGGACACTGCGCGATCAGCTGATATTCTCGTTTTATAATAATTTGCCGCGGTTTTTTTTAATCTGTGCTTTTTATATTTTTTGTTTTTTGGAAAGCAAACGAATACGAGTACATTTTATACTGCAGAATGATGCGGGAAAATAAGAAAATGTATCTTATGTCGTCTGCCAAGATGTTGGGAATGCGACAAGTTTAAAGCGTTATCCGAAGAAGATAAATATCCAACAGCCAACAAAACGATGCGATAGATTATGTAATAGTCGGGTTTAAGTAAACATCCAAAACTATTTCACAAAATAAATTATACAACGGCCAAAAATATTCCTAAATCATAACGAGCGAACTTCCAAAACTTTTTAACATTCGCAACTCGAAACTACCAGTTGCATCTCAAGTTTAGGGGCTCGATAAAAGTAGCAATAAACCACGAGCGTGGGCAGAGGGCAGCTAGGGGGTGTAAGAGGGGTAGCGGGGGGTGGGGGTGCCGGTCATCTCCCCCTTTTTATCTCCGCAAGTCAAGGGCGCGTGGGGCAGGTTCGGCCGGCCGCCGGCTATTGACATTCTGTTTTCAAATTTACCTACTTTTTTTTTCCATTGTCCGTAACTTTTTAATACAGCGGGGTCGACGAACCGAATGGCCAGTGCGGCCTATTGCGTAATCCGTTTTGTAATGTAACCGTTTTAAATAATCTTGTTTTGTTTTTAATTGGCCGTTTAGAATATTGACAGTTTTACGTAATTTATTTTTTATTTGGGTTTTTTTGAACTAAGAAGTTAATCGTTTTAGCGATTTTTATTTGTTGAACAGCGGGGTGCAGAAAACAACTAGAAAAGTTTGGAGTCGATACATTTGTTCTAGAAATATCCATTGCTTCAAACAATTAACAAACAATAGTTACCCAATTATTTGCCATACTTGTGACACATGTCGGCAAACTACAAAGTAACTTTCGCAAATGACCATCATTACGCCAATAACAATTAAAAGTGACAAGACAATGAAAAATTGCAGTTTTGGCGCCATGTTATATGTAGATAATTAACTAAATAAGGTATTTAATCATAATGCCGGCGGCAACTTAAAAAGAATACCATCATTTAGCCGCGATTAGGACTTCAATGTATAGGTTTTGTAACGTTAGTCAATTTGTAGTTAAAGTAAACTCCATTGTGAAACATCACATGACATTAATCGTGACCGTATACTATTAGAAATGAATGTCAAATGTGTGAAAAAAAATCTGATGCTTGCAGGATGCACCTCGTACGTAACTATAAGGATTTTGAAAATGTTACACACATCGAGTGTCGTCCGAAGAGCATCAGAAGCGGGCGATCCCTCAGAATTTTTCTATCTAAAACAAAATGTATGAAGAGAGTGCCATCCAGCGTGGGTCAGAACTTTTCTGACTGTTTAGGATTGCAAACAAAAAATTAGAGCAAAAGTTTTAGAATGCTTTTTATTATTAATTTACTTGTGACGAATTAAAGAAAAAAACGTTTATTTTAGCGTAAGTCTCGAGGGAAGGAGCAATGTCCATTCATCTGATTTTAGGCATCTGAGAGTCCCACAAAGAAAGGTTGGATGTTTTTTTTTAGACACAGATGAAAAACTTCTACTATCAATCGCTAAACCGCCTAAAATATGGTAAAAGATGTCAGGACCATAAATAGGTATAGAAGCCTCTTTATTCAAATTGCATTTTCCAATTTCGAATACAATTTCTTTTTCATATCGACCAGTTATTCGAAATCTAAAGTGCCAGTACCTCACATAATCATTTTTGAAAACTATTACCGTTTTACCACAAGAAAAATATTAATTTATTGAGCACTTGTCTAAAAAAGCTGTTAACGTCAAAACTACATTTCACATTATTATAAGGCTCGTTTTGCAGTTACACCTTTTTTTTAGACAAACGTACAACAGATGTTTATCTTTTTCTGGTAAGGCGGTTTTAGTTTTTTTTTTTTTACATCTGGCAACATGAAGTGCCTAAAAGTTAATTAAGTTAATATAAAGAGATTAGCAGTGTACAAAACATATACATCGTGTTCGTCATGATCAGGAGATGTGAGCGCGATATCTGTCTTCTCTTACAACTTAATATCACCAGTTCTATCGATATATTACCATCTGTTGCGGTTAAACTATGAAGATTGGGAAGTGGGTGTTATGGGAAAATACTGATTGTGAAGGAAGTCTTTAGAAAATAGACCTGATAGAATCTTAATCTCAAATTGTGCCTAATAAGCACAATTTGTTGATGCCCTAAGGAAAAATGCCCATTTCCACGTAACATGGCAATACTAATTCTTTAAGTTTTGTAAATTGTACATAGCTAATTTTAGTAGTTTTAATTTTAAGGTCCATATTTGTCATATCAACATACAAAGTAGGGAATCTTCTAAGTCTGATATTTTAATATGCTCTAATGTTGAAGATTCTTAGTTATTTTCTAACATTAATGGTATTTTGTAAATAAAATATCGTTCCCATTAACTTGCAATAAAATAATTCTAGTCAGAAACCTTCAAGTTAGATCTAGTCACAACAGAAATTGTCCCAATTCCAACTTCAACCACAACATATCGATATATCGACGGGCACACAAAAACTCCGAAAAGTTTGAGTGACAGGACCGCCGTAGAAAAACGATGTCGATAGTCGATAATGCAACAAAGCACCCGCCAGCCCATCTCTAGTGACAGGACGGCTAGAGCGTGTGCTACGTGTGAATGCTATCGATAAAAATCGAGATGTGTTCATGTCGATAGCTTGACCATTACGTGCACGTAGAAATATCTTGGGAACCGAAATGAGACCGATTTAATCGATCGATACGGTTAGTGAGGTGTATGAGACGGGAAATACGCGCGATTGTTTCGGGTTTTTTTTACTGTTTTAGTCGGTTTTGAGCAGGTGAAATTATAAACAGAGTACTGTGGACAATAGACAGAGTAAGTAATGGATGTATTTCGGTTGATATTGTTATGATAAAAATACTTCGAGTAAATACTCAAGAAATATCGAATTCGAAAACTTCGTAAAACGGACGTTGTAAAACATATCGACATAAAAATACCACTGTATTAAACCAAGATCTTAACAGTAACTACAAGTCAAACAAACCACTGTTTTGTCAGACCTTTCCTGGCTAACAAAAGAGTTCACGACAAAAATAGACACAAAACAGAAGTCTCAATTAAAAGTCGCCAGTAACGGAGAAGCGCAAAACTACCAGAAACAAAGTAAACAGATCGCAACTACTACAAAAAAGATAATGTTCCACAATGCGACAGACAAAACTTGTTCGTTGACCCCCGAGCGGCGCGTGCGACGGCCAGACAGATGTGCCAGTCACTTCATAATCATAATGGCGGACAAAATACAAAGCCAAATCAAATCTATGAGATATCTCGACAGGATTACGTTACAAATTTTAACTACAATTATGTTACTGTTAACTCGAAGCTGAGTAATGAACTTCAATCTGATCAAACACTCTCAGACAATACACTAACGTCTTATACTCACGTGAGGACTGACATCCTTTCGAAACGTAAACATGCTCGGAGACAAACAAAGACTAAACGAAAATCAATTTAGAAATCGCGCGACGCAATCAGGACGCGGTTCGATTGACGATTTCGTCGCGGACGGTGGGCGTGTGTAACTGATGAAAAAAACATATCACTCCCACTCCGACCGGTTACACAACAACAATCTTAACGAAGCGCTAATGATGATAATATCAACTCTTTATCCAACAGAATAAGAGTCACGGTGCACGAACAGTTAGGATTGCAGATTCGCACTGGCCACACCACGCCTCGACACCCGTCATTGGCAGAAATAAAAACGGCGACCACGCGTAACTCGTCACGTCTCGCCGGACAGTGAAATCGTGCGACCGGTGACAATGTGTCACTTTGCCAATTCACCGAGAGCCGCCCTGCCCCTGCAACTGTTTCACGCACAGGTGACGACACGAGGGTTGCGAACCCCGGCAGGGGTCAGCTAACGCTGGACGCGTTATTGTGTGCCGCATTCGTGCCGTTGCGTCGCCGTGCCTTATGAAATGACAGTTGAAGCTTCAATGCGCAGACGTTTACCCGCAAAAGGAAATTTCATCGATCACGCTCACAAATTGCGACGTAACTATCGAGATGTAAATCGCTTATGGCTACCGTTATTTTGAAAAATCGATTCTTTATAATCGATTCGTTACAGTTGCGTTCCGTTTACGCAGTGGAGTGTCCCACGGTCGGGCTGTGTGCGACAATGCTTCAAGGCGACACAGTGCGACACGGCGACCCGTGTGACAGCGCCGTGTCGACCTATCGTGCCACTACGAAATAATCAACTGTAAAATCGCATTTGAAGGACCATTTAGTGTTGCCACACACAAAATTTCCAAAGATATTCGAATTGCTGAATGTTTTTTGTCTAATATATTTCTTGAGATTAAAACCTTATAAGTCAGCAACATTGCAACATTGAATGCTATTAACAAGGTCCTCTAGTTTCAACTTTCGACAGGCATTTGAGAGAAAACTAGTGCATTTGTAATCCGTTCAATGCGCATAGCTTTATCAGTTCCAAAATGTTCAAATTGCCGAGTAAATCGGAGTGACCTGAAAAAGTTTGGTAGCGGTGAATGAATGAGTCACTGAACACACAAAAACACAGTTAATAACCCGTAAAAGACGTACTAACATGTTTATAAATTCTAGAAACTTCTCAGCACCAGAAAATTGGGGGATTGAACACTGAATGCCTTCTCTTAAGCATTTATAACTGAAGTATCTGTAAATTTCCATTGTCTGTAATCCGCAATATAGCCGAATCATTTTGATTTTTCCGTAAAAACATCGAACGTTACATTTCATACAATCCTACTCCCAGAAAGCGATAGGACACAAATAACTCTTAAAAACGAATCAGCTCATAAAACTCTTGTCACTAGAAAACGCATACTTACTTTCAAATCTAATCCAATACAAACTTTAACCGACATTTCAACAACCAACTAACATTAAACACCTATTAATATAAACTCCTTGTAACTGTCAACATTAATATGAGAAACATCATAAAACCTAACTTTTGAAATTGGAACGTAGTAAAAAGTATTGCAATAAAACCTCTATACGACAAAAAAACATTCACGTACAAAAATAGTCTTTATAACCGTATCGATTTTTGCTTATAACTTTATTAGATGTTACAGAAGTTGATAAGGGTTATATTCCCGTAATAGGCTCATTAGTTTGTGTTGGCCAAACATTACCCGTCATACAGGCACACGTGAAGACAGCCGGCAATTATACAGGGTGGGTAGAGTACGGCCTGGCACCGAATTGCCCGAATTTACGCGGTTTACTCTGTGTACAGGATGTTTTATTTTATAATTTAAAATGATTAACAATGACAATAACATTTCAGGACTTTTAATCATGCGACTGTACTTCTCTACATCATCGCGGATCTTATACAATGATAGGCGATTTATAATTTTAATAACACAGATATCAGCGTATCTCGCCATCTATTTAAAAATACTAAAAAGAAAATACTACTTTGAATCTCTTGTTTAATGAAAATAAAAAGAAATAAATAATACCACGTAAGTACCTATCGAATACAGATTAAACCAGTCACTTAAAAAAAAACCTGTCAAAAACACGACTACAAATGAAGTTATTAAAACAAACACTGCCCCAAAATGACCCAATTATTCCTTACAAACCCACAATAAACGTTACGATTAATTACAAAACGCCCGTATAATTGCAATCACCCTATAAAGAGTTAATATGAAAGCTTATTCATTTGCATTTGTCGTGGTGCTCACGTGTGGGGCTTGCGTGTCGACGATGTATTACGAAAAACGAATATTGCACGTACACCCTGTATATACAATAGTGAGCATGATTTTATGTAGATATGCAAGTAGGCATAAAACTAATTAAAAAAAACGATTCGACCAATGACATAATTCCATAATATTTTAAACTACTACTAAAGATTTGTTGTCGTATTGTATGGATCGGAATGCTAGGCTGTGAAAAAGATGGATGAGAAACGATTGCATGTAGCGGAGATGAGGATGTTAAGGTGGATGTGTGGAGTGACAAGAATGGATAAAGTAAGGAACGAGTTTATAAGAAGCAGTTTGAAAGTCGCGCCGGTTATAGAAAAAGTGAAAGGGAATCGTCTATCTTGGTATGGACATGTGATGAGGAGGGATGACACTCATGTGACTAAGAGAGTGATGAGTATGAATATTGATGGATGGAGAGGAAGAGGAAGGCCAAAAAATGGAATGAAAGAAAAAGGAGTAAATGATACTATGACTTGTGATAGGGGAGAATGGAAGAAAGAAACGTGTTGCGCCGACCCCAAGTAAAATGGGATAAGGGCAGGAAGATGATGACTAAAGATTTGTTCCCTTTTCTTTTTTTGGTGGTAAAATCATCAAATGAGTCCAGAATCCTGGGTGGAGCAAAAGGGACTATCAAACTTGTAAAGACTAAAATCCACACCATTCTTAAATTGCCCTTGCTATTTGCGTAAAAATGGGAGAATGGAAAAAAAAAGTGTTGCGCTGACCCCAAATAAAATGGGATGAGGGCAGGAAGTTGATGATTTGCTTAGACGCTTCGCAACCTATGCGGGATTATTGAATTAATGACACAAAATATTTTAAAAAAAACCATACAAAATAAAACGCATTTCAGACTAGAGCTAATGATTTCTGACGTGCACTTTACCTGCGCATTTTTATCAGCACAGCTCTCATAACGGTAAACTGGTTCTAAAATAAAACAATTCTACGTAAAACATATTTTTCTAAGTGAAATAACCTATAAAAAATACAAACAAACTACACTAACCACGAAGCATGGATTATACTGAACCTCTGATTAGGAATTTCTCGGAAAACCGATATCTTAAGTTGGTCTATTATTTGCATTCTTCTTACACTAGGTCACTCCATATATTCTTTTAACCTTATCAGATATTCCTCTTCCTAACAATTTATCAATCGATTAATTCATTCAATTTAAATTACGATCCCATCATTACCTGCTTTGGGCATGCGGACAGAGAGTTATGGGCGACTCGCTGTCCAACCATAGACAATGCCCGGGTTGACCGCGCGTTGTGTTCCACGCGCGCCTTAAAGAGCTGTCAAGCCTGCCGGGGTGGCGGGATTAACAAGCTACCGTGACCTCGGAACGTAAAGGGCTTATTGAAGCAACACGCTGGATTTAAGTCTGTAAGAGTCTGACAGTCCCTTCCTCTCCACCCAGTGTAGGAGGACTCCTTTGATGATTTTACCACACTGAAAAATAAAACATAATCTGCCTTGACTTTTCCCAATTTTATTGAGGTCTGCTTCAATCTAACTGGATGCAGCCGAATATCAGTATTTTACATAAAGCTACTGCCTATCTAATAAAAGGTGACCCCTCTACCTCTCGCCAAGTTTAATCTATACCCCAAAACCGATTGTAGAACTGTATGAGCCAATGTATCACCCCTAATGAATCACAACCGAAACAGTTGGGTAACTCGCTCATTAATACGAACTGTGTGATCGATATCATCGAGGCAGTGATATCGTATTGTTGTATGATATATGACATTTTTGTAGAAATAAGACCATTTCTAGGTAAATTATTATCGTTGAGGCAGAAGTACCGTATTGCCGCGGCTTACAGCTACTTTTGACTTTTGAGCCACTATGCGCAGTGTCAATGGCGTTACATCAAAAAATGTACTACCACGAATTTACAGCAGAATTTCATTCGTGGAGCGGACTCTAGGTTAAAGTTTCATATTTTGGGTTGCATACAGAAATCTTTAAAAAATTATCCCTTATCCATACCCATCAACTGGAGTAATCTTTTAGCAGCGTGAAACTCACAACATCACTCACAACATCTACCTGCAACCCTCACAAGTCCAAACATGAAAGTTTAAGAGCATTATATTACCATACAATAATAGAATTAACTACCCAAAAACACTTTCGCCGAAAAAAAATCACACGCATTCAATACCATAGGAAGAGCATTTAAAACAAATTACACTGTTACTTATGTTATGAGCCCCTTTCGAACAATTATTTGGACAGGTACAGTCGGGGCAATAAACATTATTGACGTGCGTATTGTTTGCCCGTCTGTCGGCACGTTTGCCCGAAAAATTTTACTGGGCATGCCCGATAACATATTTATTTTAAACAATAAACTTTTTAGAATGTATGGGATGGGATAGTAGGTAAAAAAAATATACTGCTCATAGAAAAGTAATGGGACTTCAAAGTGCATGAACTCGTATGTTGTAAATGATTGTTTCAAAAATAGTTTAAGGATTGTAATTTTTTCGTTTATAGTATTTACTTTTTATTGGGCCGCCTTTTTACAAAGGAAAAGTAAAATGTGTTCGTACACATTCATCGTGTATTTCAAATAATTATGAAACTACAAACTATGCGACCACGATAAGAATGAAAACGTCAGTAACCCTCATTTGTCAAATATCAGTTTAAAAAAAAGTTTAGCTAAAAAATATAATTTTGATGTATTTTTATTATGATAATTGTTAATTTTAGACAGAGCAAATGCTTGAAAATCGTGCATGACATTATATACAACTTATATACAACTCCTTTTTCCTTAAATAGTTGGGTATTGGTTAATTGTTTGGTTGACTGGTAAAGAATGCCTCAGGCATTAAGTCCGCCAAAGTAACTTTTTTGTTTTGCTTAAAGTTTTAATAAATAAATAAATAAATATTCCAAATATAACGACAACACCCCAATTAACAACCCTTCTAAAAAAAACACCCTAAAAATCTATTTTCTTTTATACGTCAGTAACACAAGAAAATTCTCAAAAGAACTTTCAAAATCACGTTTTCACACAAACTTTTCAACATTCCACCCTATTCGAAAACAAAAGGTTTTTTTTTTATTTTTAAGGAAATATGTTCTAAATTCGTCACTGAAAGTTTTTGAAAAACATAAATAAACTTAACACGTAATGAAAAAATCTATAGAATACGTAAATACACACATAAACTCACGCTTTTTTTAAAAACTTTGCCCGACTCTAGAAATTTCTCCCCGTATCATCTACTTTCAGATATTTGTTCCGTACGGGGATCGAACTCGCGACACGGAGCAGTCGATTGCTCAGCCACTGCGCCAACGCGGTTGTCAAATGGGATTAGGCAGAAATGTCAAGATAGTATCTGGTACAATTTCTTAAGACCAGAGAACGTAAATGATCAAACATAGCTCACAGAAAAAGCAGGCTGAAGTGGCAATGGGCCGGGCATATTCATCAAACATAAGGTGGTATGCCTTCGAGCAAGGTGGAGCTACGACCTTCGCAAGGTGGCCAGTAACAGCTGGATGAGAGTAGCCGGTAATCGAGAAAAATGGCATATGGGTTACAGACCTATGTCCAGCAGTGGACTCTTTATAGACTGAAGATGATGATGACATAATGACCCACAGATTATTACCATAACGTTCCTTCTCTTTAATTCTGAAAGTTATACAATTTGCCATTCCAAATAATAATCACTTCACACCAATTTTTATTTACAATCCTTCTAAAATTAGATATCTTAGGGGAGAATATCGTAAATATATTTCCTTATACGTCAGTTACAAAAAAAGAACTTTAAAATCACGTTTTCACACAAACTTTGCAACATTCCTCCCCATTTGGAAACAAAAGCGTTCTATTTTTAGAGTAAAAATGTTCTAAATTCGTCTCTGGAAGTTTCGAGAAACATAAATAAACACGACACGTAATACAAAAGTCGATAGAGTAGTTACTCATTTTAATTATAAGCTGCGACCACCAATCACTTGCCTAATATAAAATGAACATGTTTTTGGCGTCGAGTGTACGCCCACCCGTGGTCTTGACAAATAATGGGCTATTTCGGGAAATTTTAAAAATAGGTGTTCAAGTTTTCTTTGTTGGGAAAAGTTTATGTAATTTTCATTGAAGGTTTTTAAGGAAATCGGTTATCCCTTTTCTCAAGGCTAGGTTATTCAGATTGAATCTAAATAATTTAATTAAGGCTTTCTTAAATATCATAAGGGAAGTGAAGAGTAATGCCTAACGACCTAGATGTCCTAAGATACCAAAAACGTACTATCAATTTGTTCTTTGAACAATTTTTGGGGAAGTCATCAAATGTGTGTCGTCCTGTGTGGAATGGAAGCGTGTGTGTGTGTGACTATAAATCCACACTGCCTTTGGTAGCACCCACTTATTTTTTATATTTTTATTGTTTAACCGGCTCGAAATTCCAATTTGCTAAAAATCTATTGTTTCTAACTACCAGAAACCTTCAAGATTATACTTTTCACCTTGACTGTACCACAACTGTACTTATAATTAAACTGGGTAGTAGTAGGTCAAATCGACCTTTTGAAAATTGGATTGGGTCAAGTGATCCCGCGGGTCCATTTTTTTTTTATTGGGTCCAGTAGACCAAAAATACTCGGTAGTCATTGGTTGGTAACGTACCCTTTAGAACTTAGCTTTCTCCCATAATTTGAACAATATGTTATGTACAGTCAGCTTCTGAGAAAACTCATCCCCTTTGGTAGTTATGTATGTATTTAGAAATAAGTATAAGTATGTCTATCAGTTGTCTAGTACCCATAAAACAAGTTCTGCTTAGCTTGGGACTAGATGCCGTTGTGTGATAGTTGTGGAATATTATTATAATTTATTATTATATCACTAATAAAGGAGGTGAGATTTCTCTGAAGGTTACTGTACAATAAAGTATTGTTCAAATTACCATACACGTTTTTTTTTCTAAAATGTCCTAAGAAACCGTCTCCACTTCCCTTCACCACTCAAACAACCCAACTTCTTTATCAATTAATCACGAGTGGCCAACCAATTACTGGCAACATTAACCGGGGGTTAACTATAGTTAACCGTACTTAACCGTAGTTTGGACGATAGTTTAATCGTTGCGTATAACTCGTCTGATGTTTATGATAGTTCAGTGTTGTGGAATGGGCCAGCAATTAATTTTGGTTTTTGATCGGCATAAGATGTATGGGGGTTACAAATTGTGTTTTGGTACTGTGAATGGGGAGTTACGGATACAATACAAAAAGGTATCTTCGATTTTTTTTAGAAATGATATCTTGATGAAAGCAATTCAGTGCTGAATATAGTAAACCATTTTTTCCTTTTAAAAGTTGTTCCCACACTAGCAATTTCTCATGTACCGTGGGTGCGTTTACAAACATAGAAACTCACATTCACAAACACCCAAACCATTCAATTCATTTCTCGATATTTTTGGTAGCAGTAGCTTTTCTTTAGGCTCTCTCAAAAATTGTTATTTTTTTATAGTTTAACCATCCTTGAATTTGCCTCTTTTCTTTCCTATGTAGAAAGGAAAGAAGTTCTGATGAAGTCGGCTGATGCTAGTCAAATAAATTGAAGTATACTCGGAAAATACAAAGTTAAGGAATCAGTATCCACAATGCTTATACCACGAACTCTGCAATGAATAAAACCCTATCAATATAAGTAAGGGTCACCTACAAAGAAGCACGACTACAAAACCAGTGTTACCAACACAAAAAAAATAAACCTAAAAACTCGCGTGTACCAACCGAACATTAACACATGACCTCAAAGACATACAGCCAACATGCTATCGAAAAATGCTAATGCTTCTGATGCTTATCTGAACTTAACGCGTGAGTCGGACCACGCATACTTGGCTAAATGTAACCCTTGAACTATCTGATAACACCCTTAGATTTCCACCAGTTACCTTTGACCTTCCCACCCCTTCCCACACCTTCAAAACACGAATAAGTCAAGGTAACCAAAGAGGTTTAGTTAGAGATGTCGGAGATCTTGCTAGACTGGATGTTACCAGCATGCGACGTTTGAAATATGTGTAGTGACGTCACATTTATGTCAGCCAATCCATTAATGCCCTTATCTGGACTTCCGAATTCGTGTGTTTCTTAAGGAAAGTGTGTGGGACTGTAGGCTTTATTGATGTCGGACATGACACAGCAGGTTTTTGTGGAGTGAAGAGTGTCTTTTTAGGAGGGAAATGTAGGCTAAGTATGTTCGTAATGGTTGTTTTTTAGTCTGCATAAATTCTACAGTGGAAATGTTTTGACCTTAAGCTGGTATATCTTAGAAAGAACTAGTTAGTGGAACTTCAAAAGAATTTTAAACAAGTAAATACTACTTTTGTTAGAACCGAAATGTTCTGTTCCGTGTTTTGAGATAAAAAAATAACCTTTTCTCTAAGGCTCTTAGAAGTTCTCCCGTACATAGAGGAGCGCAAAGAACTGTCAGACTCTTGATTAATAAAAACCGCAATATTTTTCAATTGCCCTTTGACTTCCAGTGGCATAGCACATACACCTTTTAACAATCTCGCGAACCGTCGCATTTAAGATCATTTTCTCTTAGCGAGCTTACCGATTTAAAATCTCAAATTACTTCTTATCAGAGATTTCCAAATAAAAATACTTATTTTAAAAACTTAGCAATTCTATGACTCATATAGATACTCGGAAGTTTTCTTTCAACATAAAAGCTCTAATAACTTACAAACTAATAACACATTATCCTTCAAACATGTTTAAAAATCCCGTTAGGGTGCACAAAATTCCCAGCATTTGCATGTGTTGTCAAAAATTCCCATTGACTGAATACCCGAACGCTATTTTTTCTTGGAATCCTTGGTACTATACATGTACTCAGGTAGACATATTGTTTTCACTTATTACAAAAAAGGTAGAATGTGAATTGTCGTCATATAACCTCTTTTGTTAATTTCGTTGGGATTACTATTCCTTTTTTGAAATTTACATTTTTAGATGTGTGTCAAGAAAATATTGCTTGGCTATGGATGGCCAGCTATTATTCTTATTTTAAAAACAATGAAGTAATTGCCACCAATCAGGAGTACCGTGTTTGAACTCGTACCGATCCATAATCCGTCATTTGGTTTAGTTCCTTCTTGCAACGTTTTAAATCATTAGATTCACGTCATTGTTTTATAACTTTGACATTTAAATGGTACCTACCTGTTGTCTCGCTTACTCATAAAGAAAGATAGAACATTTTAGCACATACCACATACAACGTCCACATACCTATTCTAAAACTCAACATACTTAAAATTGTATCTTTTAAAGAAGGATCTTCCCAGTTAAAACCATTTTTCTTACGACTTCACATACTGTTTCATAGGATAAAACCACATTTATATTAATAAGTATAATAAGTATCAAATTTGTAACTTTCTAAAACATTGAATAAACACCAATTCATTAACAAAAAATTAAAGAAGGGGCCATCCTAGCATCCAAATCCAAAACAGAAATCCCCACCAAAAAGTTCGTATAGCCCCAAAAAGAAGAAAAAAAGCAACATTGCCAGTTTTCCACTCTTCGTCCTACAAAATCGGAGTTAGTACCGTAACAGCCAGTAAGTTTAATAACTCGTTGAAGTGGGAACACAAAACGAAACAGACAGTGAGCTAACTACGTAACAGTAATGGCGAAAAATAAGCAAAACCTACGTGTAAGCACGCTTCAACCTGGTTGCCTTGTTAGAACCTGCATGTAGGAAAACAGACTGGAAAACATTGCTTTTACCCGTTGATCGTCCCTGCTGCGCGACTCCTATTGGTCGTAGCTTGATGTTATATAGCCTGTAGCCTTCCTGGATAGATGAACTATCCAATGCAAAAAGAATTGTTCCAATAGAAGCAGTAATTTCAGAGATTAACGCGTTCAACCAAAGACACTCTTCTGCTTTATAATAATTGTATGTATAGATTCAAGTTCTTTCGGTAAAGGAGCATCCTTGTGGCAAAAAAAAATATTCTTACTACAAAAAGTTAAACATCTGTGCAAAACGACGAACGTCAAATGCTTATGCGTTTGACGTTATATGTATAAGGTGTACGTGGCGCCCCCTCACAGAGGGCCAAAGCCTGCCGGGGTCGCGAGACTTATTTACATCACCGTGACCCCGGAACATAGACAAGAACAAAGGAACAAGAACAAGGGCTATTGAAGGACACCGTGGATTTTAGTCAGTACAAGTCTCACAGTCCTTCCCGCCCTGCCCGGGGTGGGAAGACTCATTTGATGATTTTACCACGCAAAAAGAAAGGTGTACGTGGCTATTCGTTTTATGCCGCACTTTCTTTATGGAAAGTGATCAATCAACTTATTAACTTATTTTTAGTAATACGGTTAGTGATTTAATTAAAGAGGAATCTAAGGTCCTGGAAGAGTGACATTTTACATGACTGTTAGCGAATTCAGAAAACTCAGAATGTACCGGAATATAACCTACCAAAATATCCCGATGAAAACCGTTATAGACATACAAAATAAAAAAGAAATGGTAAGTTTTGTCCAAACTTCCAAGGCTGCCTTGCCATCCAAAGGCAGGAGGAATCTGTTCAGTCCACTAAAAGGAAGACTAAACTAATATAGGGGACTTTGCCGAAGTAGATATTCAATCGTGGATAAGACTGAGAAGAAATGTCTTGCTTTAGTCGAAACTAATGAACAACTTTCATCTGTACTTCCCCTCCAAATAAAAAATAGCAATCCTACCTTTTTTTTCTACCTATATTTTTTTTTTTAACACAAATTGCTGACGTTGGTCAAAAGGCCGCTGCGCTGAAATGGGCTTGGGCCGGCCACGTCTGCCGCATGTGGGCCAAAATAACCACTTTGTGGAGCCCTGACACAGCCAGAAGGCGTCGCGGCAGACGTCGCAGAAGATGGCGGGACGTGCTTAATAAAACCAATGACCAGTGGTCCACTTTGGCCCTGGATCGTGAAAACTGGAGATCATGGGGAGAGGCCTTTGCCCAGCAGTGGGATGATATAGGCTTACAGTAACAGGTAACAGTAATCTTACCTTTACATTGTTAACAATAAAAAGATTCCGCTTTCAACATTACCTCATCCACCCCAATTTACACTCCCAAAATTTATAAACACGTGTGCTATGCAGGTACAAGGAAAGTTAACGGTTAAAACTGTAGGGAAAACATTGAAAATTTGGGCGCTTATCAGTCTGCGCTAACTTTTATTTTTGGCGCCCGGGGCTCGCTCCGTGTGTGCACGAATTGTTTGCAGACCACCATCGCTATTAGACATGGCTTTGTTTTATATTTGGAGCCAGTTTCAGAGTCAGCGGCTGAGTTTTGAAATTGTTTGACCATATATTGCGAGATAAAATACGGCACGGTTGTCGCAGTGGTTGACCGATCGACTGCTTCGTTGCGTGTAGAGGGTGCGATCCCCGCACGGGACAAATATTTGTATGACCTACAAGCAGTTATTTTGGGTGGGGCCTGGGTGTTTGTGTACATACACAATCACAAACTCACATGAATTTCTATGTTTATATTATGAGATGCAAGAAATATTGTCCGGGTTATAATATATATATTTTTTATATAGGTGAGGAAAGCTTGTTCTTGCCTATAAGGAGGAATATAGTCAAGCCAAGCCCTTGGTAACCAGGTGATAAGCCGAGAGCAGGAAAGATATTTTGAAGGGAGGATCACGACTCTCAGTCATAATAGTATGACTTAATAAGTATGATGGATGACCAAAGTTGGATGATGACTTTTAACATTCATCATTCACAAATCGGGCTACAAAATTATTTCCTTAAACAGTACATGTATCACATACATACACGCATGGTTAAAGACGTCACTTGCTCTGGCTATCAATATAACGTCAAACAAGGGATCCTGTCTAAATAAATATGTAAATAATAAAATGATAATTTTCCTCTGACGCGTACGCGCACGTATAGCGGCCACGCACAAATAGCGTGTTGCAGTAATGGTGAACATTTCAGTATTCATTAGTCATTATTAAACGCATTAACGCGTGCGACGCCCATCGTAAGGATATTTTTTAAGTAAAAAACTTAAGCTACAGGACAAACGTTAAAACGAAAGAACAGAAGAGTAAGCTACTGAGTGTGAACCCAGCCAGGCGCATTTCATCACCACTCTTCTCAAAACGGTTTAGAAAAACATCGTCTGGAAACCGGCATGTAATAGAACCAAAAATTCGACGACGTGTGACATCCACCAATCCGCACTGGGCCTGCGTGGTGGATAACGGCTAGCTCCCTTTAACAAAGAGAAGAATACCGTCCCAGCAGTGGAAACATTTATAGACTGATAACGAGATCAACTCATGCTGCTTTTATAATTTAGCCAGCCATCAAAAACGTCAAATACAAAAGGCCGCGTCTACACGATTCAAGCGTAGTTGTAAAGCGCACGCGAGCCAGTATTTACGGCCAGTATTTCGGCCGTGTGTTCTCACACGTCCGACGATACACATCTGATTCATTACCGGCTGTTCTGTCTATACCAGTGCTTACACGTAAGCTTGGGCTTTGATTTAGATGTGCAAGTTTTCGTGTGGCAAATTTTGAAATAGAATTTTGGCGCGTTTTTACTTTGTAATGAGTGAATTGGAACTGGTTAACAAGGGTTTGAAATTGTCAAGTACATTCTGTGGACGTATTTAAAAAACGAAGTAGAAAAAAAGATGGATGTCTTGTTGGGATGACATGGCTAGAAAGGAGGTTATAACATGAAGGATAATAAAGAAGTATGGAAGTAAAAGATAATTATTATGTACTCAGACTATTTTTTACAATTTTAGACAAACACTTTTGAATTTATAAAGGTATTTGACACTATTAACCAATAATTCCAAAACATACTTTATTTTTGCCAAATCGCCCGAAAACCCAATTAACTTTAAAAAAACTGTTTAATTAAATTTTTAGTAGCTCTGAAATCAATAAATAGCAATCTCATTGAACTAACTGGTTAGTGACGTCACAAATTGTTTTAGTCATAAAACTCTATGGGTGAGTTGCGTTTTGACAGCTGATAAAAACTTATGTCAAATTAGTTAGTGGTTCTGATACCCTATACACAAACTAAATTTCATAGAATCTTAAATAATAGACATACCTAGGTACAAAACTTAAAAAACAAGATAATTATCTAATTACATCATAATTGGCGAGCTGTCAACAATGACACGTGTAAGTGCGGAAGTAATCATTAACAATGACATTCCACATCGTATGAATCATACCACTGACATACTGATTGATATTGATAAGCGGAAATCAGGTATTGTTCTAGTTTTAAGCTTTCTTCGTAAACAAATATAGTGCTTAAATCATTTGAAAGGAATTTTGTAGACCAATGAATTGCACTACTTAATGACTTTGCAAAATCTGGATGACACATAGGACCCCGTACAGTTTTTTTTAGAAGTGGTAATATCATCAAACGAGTCCTGGGAACCCAGGGCAGGGCAGAAGTGACTAAAATCCACGATGTCTTTCATATTGAAAGACATCGTGGATTTTAGTCACTCCCTTTAAGTTCCGATGATGTGGTAGCTCGTTGGTCACGAGACCCCGGCAGGCTTTGGCCCTCTAAGGGGGACTCCGTCATTGTGGTCGCCTTCCACCCTGGCATGGTCAATGATCGGACAGCAAGTCGCCCATTACTCGCCGGCTACATGTCCGCGACGAATTGCACTTATTAATGTATTATAGCGTAATCTGGATGACACATAGGAACGTAAACACGTAGAAACAAAGAGAGCCTCAAGGCTTTCCTAACATTAAATGACGTCAAGAGCATAGTGCCATTACTATTTCACTCTTATCGTGATAGCATTGTAGGTGATGAAAATAAGACAAAAAAAAACTAAAAAATATCACAAAAATTAAGTATCAAGTACTTAATGTTAATATTTGTTCAACTTAACGGTTATTCTAAGGTTATCGTTCTAAAAATAGTAAATCAAATCTAATTGGTTGTGGTCACCAATAATTTGGTAGTGTCGTCTGCCCCGACCCTAACAGTAGATGCCCGATTTGATGACAAACACAGAACCAATTTCTAAGATGCAATTATAATTGATTAACTCAAAATAAAACAGTAACTGTTTATTTTTTGAGTAAACTGTCAAATAAAGATATTGGGATATTTCACACGATTCTATTTTGGATCGGTAAGCTGACTACATTGTGTAAATCCAGAGGATCCCAAACTGCGCGCCAGAGTGTCGACCATTCTCCCGAATTTCGTGGATACGACATTCTTTATAAGTCATAAAAGGTCAGCCATCAGGCAAAAGATAGTAGTAAATGCGCCGCGACCTGATAAAGCTTGGGAACCCCTGAGTTAATCAATCATTACATTTTTTAAATCTGGTACAGAACTAACTCCAGGATTTTCAACCACACTGTCTTTATGAAATACATTTTCAACTTTTTCACAATTATCTTTTTTATTGGGACAGGTTAATGTAAAACAAATTTCTTTTAAATATTTTAATCATAATGTATGTCAAAATGCACTTTGGAAGGGCAGCATCAACAAGAAAATGGAAGTAGACGGGCGTAGACTAATTGGAAGACGAGGGAGAAAAAGAGTGGACACCAACAAACCTTTTTCAAAACTTAAAAAAGGAATGTGGACAGACGAGCGCATTAAAGTGGCCCGAAAGAATTTGTCCTACGCTTGGAATTTCTCCCAAATATTTACTAATAGGAACTCACAACATCACATCTTAACGAACAGACCCGGATCAACCTGCAAGAATCAAATCGTTACCGACAAACAGCGCAGCATCCAAGCATCAATTTTTGTCCCTGAATCTTAAAACTACACCACAAAACTTCCTTTCCAATAAAGCATGACAAAAAAAACCTACCCACCTAAGTTTGACGAAGTGAACACGACTGTACCGGTACCTACAAGTTGGAAACTAATCTAAGTGGCGAGTACAAGTTGGTAGACAAGTGCCGACGTGGACGTCCATGTTTTTTTAGTTTTCACCCTTCTGCCAACTGCACCGAGTGATATGAGCATCGCATGCATGGAGGGGCCACAGAGTATTCAGAAACAGAGACAACAAAATTCGTGTCAGAATTTTTTCTTAAAGAAAAAAATTTGCTTCCTTTTATAACTCTTTTTAGCTTGATAAAATCATCAAATGAGTCCTCCCACCCAGGGCAGGGTAGAAGAGTTTATCAGACTTGTACGTATTACTGACTAAAATCGACGGTGTCCCTTTACGTTCAAGGTTCATAGTAGCTCGTTAGTCCCGGGACCCCGGCAGGGTTTGGCTCTCTAAGGACGCCCGCCATTGAAGGTGGGGTTGGCTGAAGCAAATCTTAATCATAAACAAAAACAACAAAAAAAGGACTGGTTCAGCAAATGCTTTCTAAAAAATCTAGGCAACAAACAAAAGACACTTAAGTCTATTTTCACCCATTTCGTAATTGTCACGGAAAACCACAATAAAATAGATGCTAAACCACTTCTTTATTATATCAACTAACTGCTTTGCCTTTCGAAAATAGTGCCAAGTACGTGTTGCAAAAACAGTACGTTTATTAAAAGAAAGAAAAAAAAAATATAAAACGCCTTTCTACGACTGCTGTCTACAGAATGTATTTGTTAAGTTTTTCGGAAGCTTATGTCAAATAAATTATTCATTTTTCTTCGAAATTGCACGTTTGTGTGATTATATTTAGTGCATCTCGTTTTATTTATTATTCAATGGTTCTTGCAGGTTAAATTTATGATATCATAATTATTGTTTTTTTTTTTCATGGAGGCCCTGCGCTTTATGCGAGATTAGAGAGAGAAAGCTGCACAAAAAGGCTATAAAAGAGACCTTTGCCCAGCAATGCGTCAAAAAAAATGGCCATGCATTCTCTGCCCCACACTACTCTGTGCACCTTCGAAGACGTCTGGAAGGTATACGTGCTGCCAAAATATTCATTTCTTCCGCTTCGTCGACGCTCGCTTGAACATTCAAGCCTGCATTCCGATTTATACTCGACCTGTACACCTTGTTATCGCCATAATTATATGTCTTACTTACAGTTCTGGAGTTTCTACGGTCTGAGCTGAAGATGGAGTGGTCTAGTCCTTTTTGAAGTCTTGGAGAGGATTTTGTCTGAAGAGTCTTTTAGGTTGGTAGAATGGTCTGTCTATTAACTGCCAAGATTAAGGTCAAGAACCTTAGTGTCAAATTGACTTGAGTAAATGAGGAGATAACCAAACGATACCCTGTAATTATTTTGTGGTTAACAGTTTCATAGATACTCGTACATAACTTAAAGGAACAAAAGTTTTAAGCATCTTCAAATGCTTTTCATGCTGGCTGGCTGTTTGTGTAAGCGTAATTAAATGTTTTTAAAAGACCAATATACAGGAAAAATTCTTAGTGAGCAACAATTTAAAAAAAATTAAAGAGCAACCACAAAATCCATGAATACTACTTAGAGCTTATTTTTAAAGAAACTTTTCGACTGTTTTCACATTTTAAAGTTTTCGTAGAGAAACTCATTTCCTACATGAAAAACTGCCACCACTTTTCCAAAACAAGTTCTTAATTCACCCCTATGACCTAACCCTCAAGTACCGTGCCATGAAACCCATAACCCATATTTAGACCAATAAATCACACTAAATTATTAAGAAAGCAGTTCTTTCCCCATTACAGCGAGGTCAGATGCTATCAGCACACATACAGGTTACACACGTAATGCTGATTCTGACGTGTGGCCACGCACGGGAGGGTTAACTTTCTGACATCAGAAAAATGCGAAAATAGACCTTATTGCTTCGAAATAGGGGTGATGTTGAAATCAGATGTTCTTAGTTAAATGTACGTTCGTGACTTTTCGTGTTAAATTGGTTGTAAGGTGTTTAATGGGTGCTGGTGTGCACGTATGTGTTTTGTTTTTCTGTTTTTTTTTTGTTTTAGGGTGAATATTTTGTTGAACTTGTTGGAATATGAATATTGTGTAATTTTACAAGACGAAAGCTTACTTATTAAATAAGTTCCAGTGACAACAGTACCGTCAGCACTAGTTTTCAGTATTTGAGACGTAAAGTAAACTGGAACTTTGACGACTTCAAATTGACGATTTTCAAGGAAAAAATTGGTTTCTTCTTCGCACAACAGAGAGCGCACCGCAGAGCGCTGTTCCATATTTTCATACAAAAAACGCTGTAAATACTGGAAAAACTCTGTAAAGTAAAATAGAGAAAACTCGTGCTAGGGGTACAGTTGATGTGTCATTCTACTGTCTAATGAGTATGATCACTTCATTCAGACGCAAGCAAACCAACTTATCCCAATCTTTCTTAATAGATTTTCAACTATGTCACATTAGAAAAAGGTTCATGCTTCATTGAGAAAAACTGAGAGAATGAGGTAGTTTGATGTGCTGGCATTTGAATATTTACTTGATCGACCAGCACTGCTATTCTCTAAGAATACAACCTTTTGTGCAGCGCTGCTGCCGTTTTGCTTTGGCAAAAACAGACTTCGGCAGGAAATTCCACTCCTTAGCTATGCGCACAATAACAGTATTTGCAAAACGCTTTGTACGAAAATCCACCACCTTTCGATGTGTCCCCCTCCATTACCAAATTAAAATGTTGACGCACTTCTTATTACAATAAAATCCCTTATAAGTAAATATACTTCATTAATAATTAATAAAAATATACATACTTAAATTGTAAATGTCAGTTAAAAATATGCACGTCATTTCACTGCTTGGGTCTAGATCCATTCACGTGGGAAGTGATGTTAGTAAAGGCAACTGAAAATCTTAATAATTAACGAATGGACTTTATCACACAGTGCATTCCTTATGTTAATAATAAATAGGAAGTGCAGAACAGGCTACTAAGTCATATATTTTACTTTAGACTAACTTTTAATATGGTCATGGAACGCAAAGGCCACTTGAAGAAAAAGGGTGATTTTCTCTAAGTCAATACGAGTCTGACACTCCCTTTCACTCCACCCAGCTTTTAATTATTGTGATTTTTTTAAAACCCTGTTTAGTGCGAAGCCCTTATCAAAACACGAACTGCTCACTGGATTTCCATGGATAAACTATAAGTTTAAATGCTACACATGTTAGGCACTTTTAGCGTAGTGACCGTATGATCGACTACATAATATCGTGAGTTAGATTCCCGCACGGGAGAATATTATTCAAAACAAAATGAAACCACTTGTCACCTTACTACACTTCTGGACACATCTATTGGCCCACCTTAGAGTTTAGGTTGCGATGGCCCCTACCGAAATATGATTGCTAGATTGAGCAAAAACTGTTGATGCAGTTTTAAACCTGATACATTTTACCATCTTTTTCGATCGTATTGTTTTAAATTTGAATTCAGAATACCATACGACATGGAGCTACGCCTAACAAGTCGGATATGCGCCTTGTTAAAGGCAATTGATTTTTGAATAAAAAACATGTTTTATCAAATAAAGGTTTAATTTAATAACGCGTGTTGCCTCCATGGGCGTCTACCACAGCTCTCATACGATTAGGCATAGAGTTTATCAACCGCTCTATGAAATTTTGAGGGATCATCTCCTATTCCTCTTCTATGGTAGTTTTCAACTCCTGCATCGTCTGGGCAACTGGCTGACGAGCCCTAACACGTCTTTTTAGCTCGTCCCACATGTGCTCAATGGGGTTCATGTCTGGGCTTCTGGCTGGCCAGTCCATAACTGTGATGTTCACATCCCGAAGATATTCCCTGACGATGCCGGCCGCATGGGCTCTTGCATTATCATGCATAAAAAGGAAATTTGGGCCCACATAGTCCGCGTATGGTATCACGTGAGGTTCTAAGCACTCACGAATGTACCTTTCAGCATTTAATGTTGGCAGCCGTGGTCCTGTAACAACCTCAAGTTGAGTTTTGCCGCTCGCGGATATACCGCCCCAGACAGTCCATGAGCCACCGCTATAAGCAGTCCTCTCTTCAAAGCAGCATTGTGCGAAACGCTCTCCCTTACGTCGGTAGACCTTCTTCCTTCCATCATTGCCATGTGACACAATTTTAGACTCATCAGAAAAGAGTACACGGCTCCAATCTTGCTGTGTCCCATTTAAATGACTGCGTGCGAAATGAAGGCGCGCTGTTCGGTGGGCTCGCGTTAGTTTGGGCCCATTGGCTGGCTTGTGTGGTACCATATCACGTTCTTTTAACCTTCTCCGAACAGTTCGAGCGCTCACAGATACTCCGTGGAAGTCGCGAAGTTGGTTTTGTATCTCAATGGAGGTAAGGTGACGATTTCTCAAGGTGGTCGTCACGATGAATCGATGCTGCCTTTCAGTTGTGACCCGAGATTGTGGCCTTCCTTGGCGACGAACAAAGCCGCCAGTCTCTAGGTACCTCCGATAAACATTTCGGACCGCAGATCGACTTAAATTAAGTTGAGCACTCAAGTTTCTTTGGCTGTGTCCGGCCTGAATAAGTGCCACAGCTTGGGCGGTGACTTCAGGTGAAGTATCCATAGATTATTGATAGAACCTCACCTTAATGTTAAGAATAAGTAATGTTTGTTGCAAAACCAAAGATATCAATCACTTTTTCAAGAATTAAATCCAAGTAAACCAATAAAACCAAGTTTTCTAAGTATTCGATTGTTTGATATCAATAAACAGGCTCCAAATTGTGTTCTGTTTCTTTAAATTCTGTGTTCGAAATTCAAAAAAAGACTATTGAATTAAATTGTGAATGTGCCAGGTTCAAAACTGTATAAAAACTTTTTGCTCGACCTAATATAAAATTTTAGCTAGGACCAAACGAAACTGAAAATACAAGGTGGGCCAATAGATGTGTCCAGAAGTGTACTAATCAAAGAACTGGCCCCCTTGTCATTTTAAAGACGTTCGAAAATCGAATTCCGTGGAAACTAGAAAGAAACAAAAGAAAAACTAAACGGACATTCTTCAAAACTGTTACAACATCAACGACGATTTATTCTAAAAACTATAAAAACCCGGTATGCCGCCATCACAAAATAAGTTTCCCATATCTGAGTCGGCCATTCACAAATTCATTTCTTTTTTTTTCTGCGTAAAAGAGGTTCAAAGCCCGGGAAAGTGACGGATGCTTTCACGCCTTATCGTTGTTGAATGAAACCTTTTTACTCAAATCCAACTATTTCAGTCCCACGACGATTATTTTATGGTAAATTATGAAACAATCTATAAAACGTTTATAGGAAAATTATGTGAGACAATGAATTGAATTTTTGACCTTGAATTGTTTGAAGTATGAAGGTCAGTTAAAGTTGCTATTAATACTAAACATTTGTCGATGTATATTTTTCGTCTACTTTTATTAAATTTTTCTTGTTTAGGTAATAAACAAGATATTATCAGGCGAACCTAAATGAAAAAAAAAATATTCTTCTTTCCGCCGTGATGTGGCGTGGCGTGGCCGGGAAACTCGGTATGTGCTGGATGGTTACCTATCTTCGGACCGACTGAGGGCGGCCACATACATCAGTTTTTTTTCCGTTCGGAATTCGAAATGATGAATGTTCACATTTCGTTCAACACATACAAAACATGCACACACATTTATAGAATTCACTGTGTTCGGATAGAAAACGGATCAGGATTCCTGATCAGGAAAACTGATGTATGTGGCCGCTCTTAGGCAAGCGATGTTTAACTGAAGAAGATGTGGCTATTATTATTTAACCACGAACTAAATTTGCACTTTTATATAAGAAGTGGATTCTTAAATAAAAGTACAAACAAAAGCTCTATTTAATCTAGTGATATATCCTAAAGATGTTTATCTTGAAACTTGAAACAAATCGCGAAGTTATCGGCAACTTATGTTCTATAAAAATGTTTATTTCATTCAGTAAACAATACCACGCGATCTGCTAATTAACGCCCAATCCCAACCAAATGTGTATTAATATGACTATAGTATAAATGTGAGAAACTTCTTTACACTGAAATACTTTAAATTAATGTTTTAATTACGAATTTTATGTAGCATGGTTTGTAAACTAACTAGCATTATGGTAGGAGTTATCCCATAATAACGCACTACGGGGATAAAAAATATCCTTCGTTCTAACCCAGGCTATGATCTGCCTGAATGCAATATTGGATTGATTTAACTTTTGACATACGAAAAGTTGATTGAAATCATAGCATCGTATAATAATTTAACTTGTCAGACAGACAAAAGCGCAATGGCTGTCCGCATTGCTCCTATGCCTTGAATGCCGAATTGCTCCTGTGAATTCGATTCCCACAAGAGACAGATATTTTTAAGTGTACTGGTTATTTTTCAAGCTGTTGTATATGTGAGTTAAAATATTTTTAAACGCACCCACGGTAAAAGAAAAAATCCTAGTATTAAGTAACGTATGGACAAAAAAAAAGTATTAATATTATGGATACGTACCCCCCAAGTTTTCAAGCTGCATAATTGTAAAAGGAGTAAATGATCCTTTGGTGTTTGACAAGGGAGAATGGCAGAAGAAAACATGTTGTACCTACCACAAGTAAACTGACATAAAAACAGAAAGAATCATCTTTCTGTTTTTATGTCAGATGACATGTTTTCAAGCTTGAAACAAGTCATAAACAAAATCTGAAGTGACAAAAGTTGTCATAAACAAATTGTGACGTTATGAAAGTTCTACAGATGTTGAGGTAGTCATCATTAATCCTGAGTCAACCTCACGGTAATAGGAAGTCTCTTAGAAAACTTGAGGAAATATGGAGCTGACATTGTCAATGGTCAGTGAGCAACTATGATGACCAATGCTTTTTCTTTGTACGAGAGGCCATTGTCCTTATAAGTAAACAAAGTTACGTATTTTTCAATAATAATATTGTTTTTGTGACGTTAAGTAAACTAGAACTTTGACATTAATTTCAAGGAAAAAAATAGTTCCTTCTTCGTACACCAGAGGCGTTTATGCATTGTTCCATACAAGAAACGCTATAAATACTGGAAAGACGCTGTAAAGTAAAATACTGAAAACTACAATAATATAAGGTTCTGGTCACAGTATTCTAAAGAAGTCAAGCGGTGAAAACTTTTTTTTTTATTTATACGATGCCAAATTAGACCCACACTCGTCATTTTCGAGTGAACACTACTGCCTATATAGTATTTCTGAATTCATAAATTCTGACAACACATCGGGAGTCGGGAACACTTTACTGTGACATCATGTTATCAATAACTTTTAGTTCTTATCACTAACGTAGTACTATTAGGGGTGCTAAGACAGGAAACCTCCACGTGCGCCCGTGGACTGGAGTTCCCTCTCGGATACGTCCGGGGGGAAGACCAGTGTTTCGGGCCGGTGCACCCTGGGATGCGGGCAAAAACTCTTCCTTAGGCACTGTGTGCCTAAGGGGTCTCTTTGCCCGTATGCGAATAGCCTGTCGTGTGGACGCTCCAATGCGTGTCCCTCTGATCAGCAGAGGGCACAGCGGCGGAGTGGGCTTGCGGACGGTGAGTAATGGGTAGCTCGCCGTCCGACCGAAGACCAAGCCCGGGTCGGTGGCGCGTCGTGTTTCGCGCCAAATGCCTGCTGAGGTCGCGGGTTTTTTCTTAACCCAGGATACCGCGGCCCTGGAACGTAAAGGGCATCCGAAGGAACACGGGTGGATTTTAGTCAGTAAGAGTCTGACAGTCCCTTCCGCCCCGCCCAGGGCGGGAGGACTCATTTGATGATTTTACAAAAAAAAACGTAGTACTATTAGGCATTCTGTGCCACTAACAAATCTTATGATAAACAGCAAATGCCCGAAGCTTTAGCCGAAACTACAGGTTTCGTACTTAGATTTACTCGCATTGATCTTATTGGTGTTTTTTTTCTTCATATCTGGTTTGTTCTAGTAGATAAATGAATGAATAAAGACGAAGCGAAATCAGTATTAAGGATTGTAGTATGAGGCTAACTAGCATAATTTGGAAATAGGGATAGGTGCTCTTAAAGAATTTCGAAGTGTCTACGAAAAATCTATAAGAAACATGAAAACCACTACATTTCAACTACCACTACTTTCTAGATTTTTCTATTAAAGTGCATTTCAAACTGTTGTCTACCATACTGTTACGTATTATAAGTCATTAGCATTAATGAGGATTAACAAATTAAAAAAAAATGTGATTTTAAAAACCAGGTGCATTCGTGATAGTGAATTTAAAGAAGAATAGACAATAGTGTTTTATTAAAGACTATAATGATTCTTGGTATTACATTATTACATGTAGAACTTTAATCTGTACCCCTAGCACGAGTTTTCTCTATTTTACTTTACAGAGTTTTTCCAGTATTTACAGCGTTTATTGTATGAAAATATGGTACAGCGCCTCTGGTGTGCGAAAAAGGAACCAATTTTTCCTTTGAAAATTGTCAATTTGAAGTCGTCAAAGTTCCAGTTTACTTTACGTCTCAAATACTGAAAACTCGTGCTGACGGTACTGATTAATAATATAATCGTTAGACCTATCTATTTACTTTCATGACTTACTTTAGTTATTCATTGTTAATAACCATTAAATTCAGCGGTTTATTAATCACGGTTAAAAAGAGAAAAAAGTTTTTGTACTTAAATAATGAATGGATTGTCCCAAGTCCATCTTAATGATTAAATATCACATCTAATAGTGCATCCACAACTTGGCACGTATGTATAAGTCGACACGAAAAACAACGGGGCACAAATCCAGACTCTGTGGCTGCTACTAAGAAATTCCAACAATGCCCGATCTGAGAATCGAACCCAGGACTTTATATCAACATTCTCACTTAATGTAACCACTATAACAAACAGACAGTAACACGTAAAATTATTCAGGTAAGTAATATAAGACAGGTTATAGATCTATTTTGTAGGAAGACAACTTTGAAACAATAGGTCAGACGGGCATTATCCTTTGTGTCCAAAACTTTACCTGGAGGCGACGCCGCGGGACCACCTATGTCTTTCGACATAATATAAACATACCTAGCTTTATTTTAGTTTCTATACAAATCCGCATTACCTAACAATACGGTTTCGTGGTAAAATCAACGAATGAGTCCTTCCACCCAAGGCAGAGCGGGAGGGCCTGATACACTTGTATTGACTAAAACCCACTGTTATGCTTCTATAACTCTTTACGTTCCAGGCTCACTTTATCTTGAAGAGACAGTCCTGCTACCCCAATCCGCATTATCGTACGGCACGGTTGGTATTTACATTGGCTGAGCAATTGGACTGCTGCATTGCGTGTCGTGGGTTCGATTCTCGTTTATAGCAAATATTTTCATGACTTACTAATTGTTGTTCCGGGTCTGGTTGTTTGTGTATGTGATATTAATTATTTGTAAACGAACCCACGATAAAGGAGAAATTCCAAGTGCGGGAAAAAAAATAAAAAATCTTTTGAGAAAAATACTTCAGAAGCTTCTTTCGGTATTTTTAAACCTTTGTAAAAAAACAAAGATTTACTCTTATACCTGCTATAATTAAATTAACAATAAAAAATACAACCAAATAAGTTAGTTAAACAGTTTCAAGGATACACCAGTTACACATAATCCCATTCATATTAAATTCGGTTTAATTTTTAATCCTCTTAAAGATTCCGTTTAGGAATAACAAAAGAAACTTTAAAGACTAAGCAGTAAGTGCCATAATTATTATATTGTTACTTAATATGACAATTCTTGCAATTTGACATGACAAAAAAGTATTTTTTAAATGTATCACACAAGTAACTTATCCATTGATTCATATTTATTATTACCTATTTGATTTTTTCCTAGAATATGACCAAGCTATGTACTATGTAGTAGAAACGGTACTTACAAGTTTTTAGCAGAAGTCGGAATTATGTAGAGTTATTTTAGTACTTGTATCGAAATGTTGATATTAATATGGATCTTCCCGGGATTTCTAATGGACAATTACGTGTGGAAAACAGTATTACAAATAAATAATAATAACAATAAAAACATCAGAGAAGAAAATAAATTGTGTATGTATTTAATAAATCACGGGATTTTTCTGCTCTTTAAAAGTAATTCAGGGATTTGGAGCATATCCACTTTACTCTTTCGCCGTATTAAATCAGTGTAAAGTACTGAATAAGTCTACCTAATTCCGACCTATGGTCATTAGTTTATTTTTCCTGCAATGGACGATATAGTCGACAAGCGAACATGCCCTCTAAACAAGTTTAAAAAAAAAACTTTGCCATAGTTAATGACAAAATATGCATCACCAATGTGTCATACATGATAGACATAACTGGTATTATGTTACTTTTCCCGGAATTTAAAGTCCCTACGCGTGGTATTATGAGTGTCTTGTTTGGCACCATATGCGTAGTAAACACCAAAGCACTATCGGGTTTTCCCTTTTAGAATTCTTAGTAGTGGGCCCGAAAGGATCAAATTGTTTTGAAATGGGCATAAGTGGCGTTATGTGCCTCTGCCTTTGTGTTTGAAATATCCTGGTGTCATGTAAAAAAGGTATTATATTCAGATAGGTACCGATATATTAAGTACCTACTACGCACAGAAAAATAAATTTCAGAATTCCATATCAGGTTTAATAAATAGGTAGTTCCATGGTTCATTATCCTATTAATTGATTTATAGATATTTTCATATATTTTTTTTATTTAATTTGACTGTAGTTACATTTTTTTTTGGTTTAATTAAGTTCTAATTAAGAAATATATTCTATTCTTCTGCTGTGCAAGATCCCCAATACGTTTACAATTTTCTAGGTTCTGAATTACCTACAATGAAAAAATCACCTGAAAAATATTTGATCTGAAAACTACCTTCACCTTGTAAATTATTGTAAAATTGAATATCCGATAAATTATGATATGAAAATGGTCAAATGAAATTAAAAATAGTACTTACTTATAATGTTTTAACTGTTATTTTGATTTATTTTGAGAACTTAAATTAAACATAAAGCAACACCCCAAAGAACAAATAATGTGTGAAACAATTTTCAAAGTTGTGTGAACTTTTTTTTTTTTCATAAAGAGAAATAAAATTAACCGCTCACAATTTTACAACCTGCCAGTAACGGACATTGCACTTTGTCAGGTAACAATTTTTTTTTCTTCTAAATTGCCCATTCATCAAGTTATGGCCAAACTGTTTACAGAAATCATGTACGGAACGCCGCGCCCTGGTTATTGTCCTTGAAAATCCTGTTTGGGACTCGAGAACTTATCTCTACATTTCACAAAAATGTGGACATGGGGAGTTTTCCTTATCTACTTACTTAAATGTCAGTTCAGAAAATGTCCAATCTCATTTATGCTACAAAAATCAAAATAAAGTCATAGAATATTAAAACAACAAAAGATAAGAAGTATAAATAAATATTCAAATTACTCACAATAGAATGATATCTCCTTAAATCTATCCTTATCCCATTCCCAATTACTTCCTCAAATAAAATCTCTGTAATATATTTGTACGTGATTTGTGTAGTATTACCACCCGTCCGCGTTATCTCGGACATGTCCTAATTTTCGCTCGACCTCGGCTTGACTGGGGGCGCGACAACACCGCATTTCGGATGCAAAAAAGTTACGATCTCAAATTCTTCATCTAAATAACGAAGATACCCGAACGGACGGCACCCAGTGCTATGTCAGCGTAACACTTTGCGTACTTACTAAAAAGTTGCCGAAAAACTTAAGTAAAAAATTTCTTTGAAAAACTTCAGAGCCAGCAGATAAATGGAGTGTAGGTATCCGAAAAGTATATATTGTGAAGGAGGCGTCACATATGTGTAGGTATTCAAGTAATGTGACACATGTGTGGCGGGTGGCGGAGCGCGGGGGGGGCGTGCTCGTCGCGCGTACGTGTGTGTGTGTGTGAGCGGGGCGGAGCCGGGCCCGCCCCACACCGGCGCGGGCGGCCAGTGCCCGCCGACCGCACGCCGAGCCGATATTCGGCATTCGCGCGACACCACCGCACCGCGCGCTCGTCTCGTCAGCTCACTCCGCGCTCGCGAGCCTCCCGCGACACACGTACGTGCCGACCTCGCTCCCGTGCCACCCTCGAGACAGCGCGCAGCCACAGCGACGTGTACTGTGTAGTGCTACCAAACTTTTCGGTGACTCAGTGCTTACGGACAGAACTGTTGTTGAAAAAAAATCTGTGTGAACTCAAACGGAATAGTGCAATGCGAAGATTGCGGTCCGGCGGGAAGGCGATTCTTTGAGCGACGAAAGGGTTGGGGAGTGCGGGGTGCGAAGCGGGCGGAGGGCGGCGCGAGGCCGCGCACGCGCCCGCTGCGGGACCGCGCCGCGGCGCTTCACACGCGTTCTCACCGGCGCGCGCGATGGACGACAAGCCCACCGCCGTCGGCGGCGAGGAGCACTACAGTCTGCGCTGGAACAACCACCAGGCGCACCTGCTGCGCTCCTTTGAAGCACTGCTGCATGCTGAGACCCTAGTGGATGTGACTCTGGTGTGCGCAGAGCGCCGTGTGCGAGCTCACAAGGTGCTGCTAGGCGCCTGCAGCCCACTGTTCCGCCGAATATTCAGCGAGAACCCATGCAAGCACCCGGTTATCGTGTTGAAGGACTTCCAAGGATGGGAGGTGCAAGCAGTTGTAGACTTTATGTATCGTGGAGAGGTGTCTGTGGCGCAAGAACAGCTCGGGACTGTGATTCGGGCTGGAGAGTCGCTGCAGGTGAGGGGACTGGCTGACCAAGACCGTGAGGAGCATGCGAGGTCTCCGCCTCCGACTCCTCTGGCGAGGAGCCCAGTGCAGACGACGCCGCCGGCGCCGTCTCCACCAGCCAGCCCAGCGAGCCCTCAACCACGGAGGAAGCAGGCCCGGCCTCGTCGCCGTTCAGGGGAGTCGGACACGCCGGAGAACCTGTCGATGCGGCGGTCGCCGAGCGGCGGGCTGAAGGCGGTGCGGCTGGCCAGGCCGCGCTCGCCGCCCAAGCAGGAGCAGGAGGAGCCGGAGCCCGAGGCGCCGCCGCCGCGGATGTTCGCACCGCACCAGGACATGTTCCCGCCAGTGCCACCCGCAGCAGTTTCTGCGCTCTCCTTAACACCACCACACAGTAAGTACCATTTTCGTTTTTTACGAATAAATGTTTCTATGTCAATACTTCGGATCAACAATCCTAACTTTACCTGTGACTTTACAAAAATTTACAAAAGCACTTCTAATATTCATAATTATGGAGACATTTTGGAGTTAGGGTGACAATATTTTGTAAATTTAATATTTCCATTTAGGAGTTTTTAATTTATTTATTGAAATTATATTTAATTTTCACAAACTCTAATTAAATGCATGCTGACAAGTGGGTAGATGCACAAAAATCGTCGTGTATGCCAAAAAACAAAGGTCGAACATACCAATGCCGTCATGGGCGAACAATTACTAAGTAAACAAATAATTAGTTGTAAAAACTGACCTCGATCACTCATTGTCAACATCTCTAAAACCAATCTGAAGATGTTTTTTGCCCAAAACGTATTTGCACCATATTTTAATCAAGTATATGCAATCGACCTACAAACTGTTTACAAAAAAAACTTAGATGATAGTATCAACAACTTAAGTCAGGATCGAATGTTTTTTGGAGTGCTTCCAGATAATATTCCTTTAATATTTTCCAATTAGAATGTAAAGAGATGTGATCTATGTTACGGACGCTAAACCGGAGCGGTGCATGTGTATAAATCTAAAAGTCTAATTAAACTCGAATCATCAAAGGATCCGTTATCGGAGGCTTATCGATTTCATAAATCGCATACAGGTTACCGGTGATTCGATTAGCGGCCGATACCGAGTGTTAACCGGAACGGTTCACAGATAAATTAAGATCACCTATTCATACGTCGGGTGCATTATCTCTAAGATCGCGTGAAAGGTTTTAACTTTATAAAGTCCATTAAGTGAGCATGTCGCAAACATTCGCAGTAAAATATCATTATAAATGGACGATGGTGACCAAGTTCTAACCATGATCGTGTATGGTACCCATAAAGGTCTGTCAGTGTAAATTTTACACCTCAATAATTATTGGTTGTGGGTCTCCTAACGCGCATAGAAGAGGAAGTAATTCCAGCAGTCATCTTGTTTTACGAGCCCTTTTCGATTTCTATACTTGTTTATGGTAGATATGCTCTCTGATTGTCATAATCTAATTTAGGAATCGTATTTAAATTCTGCTCGATCATTTTATTTCTCCATAGTGTTGTAATCGATTTTATTGTCTGCTGTTAAATCTCGACGATGATGGGGGCTTAAAGGCTGAGAAGAAGAAAAAATGGATGTTTTATTTTCTGAAAACTCAGTTTGTTGATGCAAACTTGAGAAATATTTTGAGCCTAACTTCGTTCTCAGCCTAAAGACATTAATTTGGTCAATTACAGTTGAGTGCCCAATCTATTTGAAGGCACACTCATAAATTACAGTTCTAATATATTTTACACAACGGACCGTGGCTCAGGTTGAAATTAGTCCAAGGAGTGGTTTTATACGTCAATTTTGTTTTATTGTTTCCTCAGTTTCGCGTATGTGCCGAGTGCTTGATTGCGCCATAATAGTCGTAGGTTGTAATGAAGGGGTGCACGCACTCGGGCTCAGCTCTCGCCACGACGTGCGTGGGGATACTAAACGCAAGGGGAGTTTGAAACGTTTCCGCACTTGTCATTCCGTTTCGAAAATCAAATTTTGAATTGCCTCAACTTAAAATTGTTTATTCGTGTTTACATTTTCGTCACTGGCAATTCGAATGTTCCGTAGATTATAAATTTACGTTTTGTTTTCTTTTTTGTTGAGCTGCCGAATTTGGTGGAGAGTTTATTTCTTTTTTGTTCGGGTAATTTTTAAGTGGCCAAGCTTCTGTGGCGGTTTATTACAGATGTAATTTTTATTGTATCCATCTCCGTGTGTGATGAGGTTGATTACAGTTAATGGTGGTGCGTAAATGTAATGAGGGGTTGGCAGGACTGCTGGCAATCTCGGCGCGGCGGCGAGCCTTCCTGATTGGACTCGAGCAAATCCAAATTTTCTGACTTATTCTTTCATTACAGTTTTACTGCTATATTATTCTAAGTAATATAACTTTCAATAAGCAATCTATGGTTAGGTTAATGTGTGAGAAACTGTGCTCGTTTTTCTTATGGATTGATAGTAAAAGAAGGCACTTGTTGGGGAAAAGGAGAAAATTTATAAGAAATTAACTAACTGTAATTATAAGACTTCACTCTTTGAACCCCTAACAAGGCTTTTACATAATTTTCTAAGTTGATATATTAGAAATATTTCCGGAACAAAGATGAGTACACAGACATCAAGCTGAGACTTCTCATTACATCCAACAACCTTGTCAACTTTTGGCCTACTTATAATGTGGAACAACACAAGGGCTGTTTTGGTTACGTTGAAATTATGTTATAACTAGCTTGTGCCAAATAAATAATCCTACAGAAACTTTCTACCGGGATAAAGTTATTTTTTATGTTAATCCAAGTAACAAACTATCTGTGTACCAAATTTTATACAAATCCGTTCAATAGTTTTTGTGTGAAAGAGTTCCAAACGGACTTTCGCATTTATAATAGTAGTTAGAAAATAAGGCAATTTAAGAGTATCAACTTTAAGTAAATACACAGGAAAATATATATCTAGTATCACATACATATGTCATGGTGTACAATTATTGGCTTCCATTGTTCAAGAACTCACATACTGAACCGGTTTGAAAATGTGTCGTTTAACAACTTATAAACGTATCTTTATCACGCACGCCAACCCAATTACAATTTCATAAATAAAAATATATTAAAATAAAATGTCATTCCAATTAAATCGATTAAAACACTGATGAACTTTTACCATTTAAAAAATATCTTCATATTAAAGCTGTACGGAGTCAGCCCTTATGATACCAAAATTAAAAGGAGTTATCCTAAGCTTATGTGGCAAATCATGGTTACACTACCTGTACCAAAATTTCAACCAAATCCGTTTGAATTTTTTGTGAGAAATAGTGACAAGCATACATCCGCCTATACTCCCAAACTTACGCATTTATTATATTAAGTCTTTCGATCTAGATGTCCGCAGATCCAAAGACAAAACAAGTCAACGGCATAAATCAATCTTTCACAATTCCAACTTCAAATATCCACATTGTAAGTAATAATTTGTTTACATTAATTCATCACCTGACACGCGAGGTTTTACATCAGGTACACGACCTTCAAGGGTGGCAAAAAAAACGACAGAAAAAACTGCGCAGGCGACGACATTGGCACGAAGCGCTAGATCCGAGCGCGCACGCAAGGGCGGCTACGGTCACCATGCGTCACTGTGTCACGGGACTATCTCTGTTGTGTCAGTTTAATAATAACGTTGCTAAAAACAAAGATGTTTTGGCTCTTGGTGACACGTTGTTAGTTGTTTTTTTTTATAATGGAAGGCCAAAGCAACGTTTATGGACTAGGTATGTGAAAGAAGTACTGCGTGGACCTATTGTTGATGACTTGTAATGTTACATATTTCAGTATTTTTTTCTCACTAAAACTTTTTGAAAGGGTTGTCTGTGTTACTGATTCAGTTCGGAGATTTACTTTCCGCGCAAATAAAACTCAGTTGAGAGAAAATCTATGAAGAGACAAAAACACAGATATATAAGAAAAAATGAAATACATAGATATTATTAGTATTACACGGCTTTGTACACAAACAGTTAGTGAAAATGAAACTTAAAATCAGGAAAAATAAGCACTTGTGATCAATAACAAAGCACGTCATAATTTACGAGCGCAAAATAAAACACGTAACATTTACAGGCGCATACGCATCCTAAACATTACCCGTTCATTAGTAATAAGAATTACTATTACTTATTAGTCATCCGATCCGTTCCAGTAATTTAGTATTATTTTTCAATAAATCATTGTTTACTGTATAGGACAGTATGTAAAGTAATTATTAAATATAATTGACGAACCGCCCTTATATGAATGTTTGTCAAAACAAATTATTTTTTAACTGTAATGACAAATCATTGGTACAATTCGAATTATTGTTAGTGACTGTTCCTTCTTGTTAAGCGTTATTGATTTAATTCGTCGTCTAACATAAAAAAAGACTTTCCAAAATCAATTAATAAAACAACCAAAACTAACCCCTCACTCCAGTCATTTGGGGTAAACTTTAGTCTTTGAACAGAAACACAAAAAATATAACAAACAAAAAAAAACAAATAACTTAATGAAATGACCTTAGCCTTCAAAACGAATTATTCCCAATCTGTCCCGCTAAAACCAAAATTTTGTGCACCCTACAAAGGATGAGCGCGCGGCCTGCGCTCGCGCATTTACATTCAATCGACACCGCGTCTGCCCGGTGACCTACTTGGACATTACGTTTCAGGGTAAATGTTTACAGTGACAATTATAGAAAAAACAATGAAAAAAAATATACGAATGTTTTCTGAAAATTAAAAGTCAAGTTGGTAATTATAAAATGATAGGTTTACTGCTTGATTGATACCTAGTTGTAGTTTGATTATTCATAAATGGAACTGACGCCATTATCACATTTTTTTTTCTTTATTCAATACAAATTCTTATTTTTCGCAAATATTTACTGACAGTACCTTCGTGATAATGTCATACAAACGACAAAATGGTTTCAGTGTATTCTAGACTTTATTAAAAGTAAATCAAGACAACTTTCACTGAACGTAAAGGGCTATCGAAGGACATCATGGATTTTAGTCAGTACAAGTTTGACAGTCCCACCCGCTCTGCCAAGGGTTTGATGACTTTACCACGATAAAAAAAGACAACTTTCACGAAGCTATTCGGAATTTATTCGCGCCCTAACTTCCCAAACACCTAACAATAAATTAAATAAAAATAAGTCCCAAACATACATAATCTTTTTAAAAAGCTTAATGTACTGGTACTCACGAGAGTCGGTTCTAAAGAAAAAAAAAATGTGTACAAAACGACGAAGATCGAAACTGGATCATTGCCGGAGGGGAGTCTGACTGTCAGACGGTTTGTCTGGACAGACCACCTGCCTGGCTGTCTGGTACTGACCTAGCACAACTTAGTGACCAAATGTAAAACGGGTTTTTCGGAAAAAGATCCGCAACGGTCAGTTCGTATGGAGAAAAAAGATAAAAAATAAATTTGAGTTTTGTTAGTCTTTTAACGGGGCTTCTAGCAGAGTCGAAAAATAAGGAATTCAGAATATCGATTATTTACTGCATTTTTTTTTTATAGCCGTTTATGTCCCACTGCTGGGCAAAGGCCTCCCCCATGTCCTTCCACGTGCATATTTAGGACAATTTTCCTTAAATTTCAAAGATTACAAAAAGAGTTATTTTGGAATACCATAATTAAAAAGGTCGTTTACAACCAGCGACTAGAAAGAAATCAAACTTAAAAAGCAAGTTCTTAAACCAAAAAACGATAACGAACCAACATCCTTGTCCAAAAATTAATATTAGCTTCACGTCAACCAATTGTTAAATAGAAAAATAAAAAAACTAGTAACGAAACGGACACACATTACTAATCCTACAATTAAATCCACGTAACATATCTGCGTGTCATGAGCTCATGAGCAATTAGCATTCTAATCAAGCATTGTATTACTTGAGCTAAACGAGCAAAAAAGCGAGCAAGCGCGTGAGTTGATTGAACGAAAGGGTTCTGTATGTTAGAAGAATAAAAATAGAAAGATAGGTCATCCAAGAAAGCAAATCCCCTTTTTATAAGGGCTAGACTCATTTTGAATTATCAATCTTTTATAAAATAAATAAATAAATGCAGATGTCTACCTAATAAATAGTACATACAGCAACATTTCACCAGTTGAAACTCACTGTTTTTATAAGAAATATTACTTAAGAAGAGATTTTTTATTCTAAGATAAGTGATTCGGTGAAGTTATCATCTGTCACTAAGAATTCAGTCAGCAATAAAGAGACGAACAAAATGAGAATAGAAGAATAGTTTCAGTACCAAGAAATATAATTGTTACAAGTATTTAAGTTTACTGAGAAAAGCCTGCAAGCTATGTCTTAGAACTTTTACTAACAATACGAACTAATTAATTCTTGGAGAAAGGAATAAGATACATTTCACCTTTATAACTTGAAGACAATATGCAGAAGTGTAGGACACACACACCTGACAAGTTAAATAACATGTTCCAATACAGGGGACAAATTTCTGAGGTTCCGTGATCCTAGAACGTGAAGGTCAATTGAAGGAACACGGTGATTTTAGTTAATATGAGTCGGACAGTACTTTCCGCTTCATCTAGGGCCAGAAATCCAGACTCATTTGATGATTTTAGAACCTTAAAAAAAATAACAAAAGGGTTTGAATTTCTCATAAGAATCTCATCCTTGTTTATTAAACCATTAAGAGAAAATAAGACGTCTGTCATTTTGATACGGGCCCCTAAAACTGATACAAACTTTTTGCAGGCGCCTCCACCATGCTACGTGTTAGAACACGTGTTTAATTGTAGTTGATGATATGTAGAACATACAAGCTACTGTAAACAGTATAAATAATAAGAATTTAGCAGAAACTTCGTACGAAATAACCCTTAGTTATTTTGCAAAGAAACAATTTCGAATTCCGCAAATTACACTTTAATAACTGTCAATTAAGGTTGTATTTAAAACTGAACACACGTGTTATTATTGCATAATTATCTCATTTCCGCAAAAATCAAAGGAGAAAATTGTTTAAACAAATGAATTCTTTCGTTTTAACCATTTCCTAAGGTAATGAAAACTTGAAAAGCAATCAGCACACATTCGTTCTTTAAATAGGAAAGAACAAACATAATTTATTACGGACTCAATATTTAAACAGAAAAACAATAAATAGTTTAATACTTCCGATAAGGAAGAACATAAAACTAATATACTACTAAGACGTATGCATTTTAGAATCCACTCATGGTTAACAAAAATTGTTCCAAAACAGCAGCATATTATTTTTTTTATTAGAACATTTATCTGACAACACGGTGAACCGTTTCGTAAACAATAGTAGTTTAAAATTGTTACCAACAAAATTTGATGACAGACAAAGATTTAAAATGATTACTACAAAATCAGCCTATAAAATATCAGGTCCCCACTACTGGGGCATAAGCCTACTTTAATGCTACGAAATCTATAATGCAGGCCTAGAACCAGTCAATTTGTTTAAATTCTAAGATCTGGCGGTCTCAAAACTGTTACAAAAGAGCAAAAACCAGCAACAATTTCAACTAAAAAGCGCAATCTAAGACAACAAAAGTAAAGTCGTACAATAATTTACGTGTACATATCTATCAGGCACAATTTATTCAGCAGGTGACCACGTCGTGAAAGGTGAGAGTTGTCGCAATGACACACGGACACACGACCGACTTGAATAACTGATATCGCGAATTTCAATTCACGTTTACATGTTAAGGCTGTTTTGCGCGCTCTAGAATCTAGATTCGAGAAAAATAAGAACTAGAATGGACTGGCAGCATAAAATTTGATGATAAGTTCTGTTGATGGTGTACTACATGGACTTAGGACTAGAGTTCTAGTAGATTTAGAAAGCATATTTTTGAAGGCAGGAGCATTATGCTGTGGTGCATTGACATAGGAGATGCATGTAGCCTTTCATGTCAAAGGTGATGATACCGATGATTGATATAATGTACCCTTGATTAAGTATGGTGACTTACTCAAAAGGTGCAAATAATCACGCAAAAGCAGCACATTATTATTATTTCAGCGTTAAATAACAGAATAAAATCAAAATAAAAGCAAACCCAGGCCATATGACATCGGACCAAGGAAACAAAAACCGTTATACCTTAAGTTACTTTAAGTTCCCTACATTCTCATTTCTTAACAGCAACGTTAACAAGTACGTAACAACCGCACTATATCACAACGAGCTTAATACCAAAGATAATGTGAGCCGGACACATAATTACAATCTTTATATATAGCAGTAAAATCGATTAAAAGCCCATGCGGACCAAATTAAAATTTTATGTATCAATTAAACTGATACCCATTCCCTTATTAATTGATAATAATTATGAACAGGCGCCTTAGCCAAACAGCAGACGATGGCAGACGACAATCGTTATCGTTCATCAGTCACCAATACATTTTCAACTTTATACCTCAGCGCGTAAAGTTGAAAATCTATTGAAGTTCACAGATCGTTTTCGTTTGTTTCGTTCGTTATCGATCAGTAGTTTTTAATAGATTTTCAACTTTACGCGCTGGGGTATAAAGTTGAAAATGTATTGGTGACTGATGAACGATAACGACTGTCGTCTGTTGACGTCTGCTGTTTGACTAAGGCCCCTGTTATATGAGTTAATTTCAAAATTATAAACATTCGAAGGTGAAAACGATATGGGAGATGGGAAGGCAAAGGAAAAAATGAAAGGATATTATGACGATAAAGCGTGAGAATATTAAGATGATGACACACTGAGATTAGTTGTCAACGACATGCCTTTCTGACCTTAAATAAATAAGGGTGACGAAGTAGAATAGTCATAATGATGATTAAAGTCTAACCAAAACAGTTAGTGATACTAGAGATACCATAGATTAACGCGAAACGGTAAAAGAAAATAGAAACATTAAAATAATGTGAACAGATAATAATTACGTAACACACTTAAATAATATATTTTTAATTCATTGAACGTTAAAAAAATGTAGTAATGCTAATGCATAGGGCAGACTTATCAATAACATAATAAAAAAACGAATGTGGATTCAATTGACTAGATAACTTCTTAAAAACAGGCGGCAAAGAAGACACAGATACGACATGTGAATTTAATAAAAGAATTGTTCATATCTTCACCACATTCATTCAAAGTTTACAGTTCAAATGAATGTATGATATCCACAAACAAATTAACAAGCAATTTACTATAGCTGTGTTATGTCGTAAAGTCGCAAGTAGCGATTAAATCTATCGCATATTAGAATTCCTTAAACTCATTAGCGGAAGCAAATCAACAGTTTATAGTGGACTGTAAAAGCTTAGTGCATAAATTTAAAATCGCAGCAATTTTTCAAAATATAACGCGTGGTTTCTAGTCATCTTTTATTTACGCATATTGTTTTTGTCAGACATATTGTGAAATGAGTCATAAATTATACTTTAATTATTTGTTTGTCTGAGTATACACGTTGCTTCCATGTTAGCTAGGAGTTAATCAATTTTATAATTATTTTATAAATACTGTTCAGAATTTGGTAAATAATATTCTTCTAATCAGTAAACGCTAGACTGTAAAATTACTTGTTAACCTATTCAATAAACGGATTTAAAATTGTTTATAAAGGTCTAGAACATCATAATTAAAATACCAATGACTACCACATGCGTCTTGACGATCATGTTGTTTGTTTTGTAATTAACTAATCACATGTGGGTATTACCATAATTGATTGCTCCACAATATAACATATTAAACAAAGAATTAGAATTATTAAACAGTAAACATTTATCAATTAATATTTTAATTTAAATGTTATTGAAGCACAATATTAAATAAAACCTAAGTACAAAATGACGCCAAAAACCTTTTACGCATGATAGCATTAGCAACTGCAATTTAACCACAGTACTATCTGACGTCAAACGAGCACATCATATATGACGAATGACAAATAGAATTGACTAAAGCTATTGACACTACTCACATGTCATAAGTTTTATGAATGCGTGCAATCCACACTGTTTTATCAGGTTCAGACGTGTAAGCTCTTTTATTTAAAAAAAAAACTCCTATAAGACAGGATTGAAAATCAGTCACCGATGAAAATGAAACTATGGAGTTTGGTGTACCACAGGGAACTATCTTTGATCCAGTTTTTTTTCTAAACATGTCTGAATTCGTGGATTGAGGAAGTGACCAGATTAGCGAAGAATGATGATAGAAACTAATATTATGACTGTCCATATCTAAGTTAGCGATACTCGCTTGGGTTTTGGCAATTTTTTGATAACAGAAGAAAACAAGAGGAGTATGAAGTAAACAAGTATTTTTTTTTGAAAAAACAAAATTTGTCTTTGATTCAATTACGGTTCTTGAAAATTAAACTGTATCATTGACCGCAAGGTACCTATTCACCAAGCCTGCCGGGGTCGCGGGACTTATTTCTATTACCGTGACCCCGGAACATAAAGGGCTACTGAAGGACACCGTGGATTTTAGTCAGTACAAGTCTGACAGTACCTCCTGCCCTGCCCGGGGTGGGAGGTCTCATTTGATGATTTTACCAAGTAAAAAAAAAAAAGGTATTCACCAAATATGCACTGTACTTTTGCGATAAAAGTAACCAATGGCTATAAACTATCTGTGTAGATAATCGTTTTCATTTTGAGTTTTTGCTTAAAAGAGTAAAAAAACAAAATTCATCCACCCATCCACAAACTTTCGCATTTATAATACTTTGTAGTTGGATTTATATCGTAATATAGAATACGGTCTCAAACATTCATGATTACGAGTATAATTGTTTCTTGTGCAATAAGATTAAATATATACCAATATTAATTTGGAATAATCATTAATTACTCGTATTTTACACTAACTGTAAAATATATCCTACTTCACAGTCGGATATATAGGACAGTCTTTTATCCTGCTCTAAAAATAGATATTTTATATGACGCGTATTTTAAACGTATGAATGGATATTACTCATTCACTAATTAATACCTACTACAATGTAAATAATTGATTATTTAACAAACTAACTGCAAAGACAACCCATTGGAAAAAAACTGTACTGATGTGGTCAAATTAGAAAGATTTGTGTAAGATAATGATTCTACAATGAATTTGCTTTTGACGAGAAGAAAGGGAAGGTAGGACTTCGGAGTATATGCTTTTCGAAATCTCAGTGTTGAACAAGTGCCTTTGACGAATGACTGGGTGGCCAGATCGTCACACGAAAGAAAACCACCAGAAGCTTGTAGGACCAGATGCATATACGGTAAAAGAAGATTTGGTGAATCGAAGATCACTAGAAGATGATGAAGAAGCATATTATACATCAAAGACTGATGAACCAGATGTATTTGGTAGTTCTAAAACTTCTAAAGAAAAGGCAAGTGAAAACAATGACAAAATAACTCATTAAACCGGCATAATAGTTAAAATACTGCGAGGATTAGATTCCTTACATGCGCGGGCGCCTGCAGTCAATACCGCATCGTTAGTCACGCGCATTGACAAATACTCGCAGCTAATTGGATGAAAACGCGCACTCGCCGCTACCCGCGCACTAAATAACGCGCTTTACGACGACGCACTGTTATCAATAACACTCGTATTGAAAGCTGTTCCGTTTATATGTTCGCCATTTGATAGGTTCAGTTATATTCGCATATCCGCTTCGTATGTCATTTCTACGGCGTTTCTAGCGAATGGCAAATGATTTGTTGGTGCGAGTGTACTAGTTCGACGGCTTAGTACATTCGCGGAACTTTCGTTGTGGTTGAACGTAACCAACAGCTGTGACACAGTGATATTTTTCAGGAGTAGGCCCCGTCATAGACTTCATTGACGGACAAGCATGAATGGCCAGGAATATGGTATTTTCCTTATTTCCGCTCGTCTGGCGGTGCAGTGACTAACTCCACGGCATTAGATGTACGTCGACTGTAGTTCACATAATATGCTGCGTCATTCGCTGAGCCGATACAAGCGGGTGACGAGGATTGTTGTGCGCTCGGCGACGTAACGCCAACAGGCCGCCTCTTAACGTTTGCTTGGGAAAATCCGCTTCATCGCAAACAAATACGTATTAAGTAACAGTTATGCACCACATTAAAAACAATCAAACAACTCCAACCTATAATTAATATTTAGTAAAACAACGTCATTAAGATTAATCAAACGCGTTTAATGATAATTATAGAAATGTAGATAGCTATCTCCGTAAATACGGGAGCAGCCAAATTATATGTAAATCATTGCCATTTTAGAACACAGATTTGTTTGTTAGAAAATCTCATAGAGAACTGTTATTCGGGTTCCCATCACGAAACCGGAACTGAAATCACACATTAGATTTAATTTTATACGAATTTAATAACAAGTGAGATGCGCGCTCCTCCATTGTGCGCCGTGACCATGAGAAAAAAAGCACTGCTCGATTTTTTTGTTGCCGATAAAGAGGTGCCGACGTAGAATTCGGAGCAAGATTGATGCGCATGCATGATCGTATCTGCCCGCTGTGAGCGCCGCGGTAATAATTAATATTCCATAATCCATTCATCCCCACATTACGCGGCGACTCCTTTCACCGCGCCTCCCTGCAGGCCCGCTGCCCGCTGTCCCGCGCTCCACACGACCACGCGACCGCTCACCACCTCCGCCAGTAGCTATATGTAATCGTCACACATACATAATTGATTCTAACCCGTTAAATTCGAAATTTGAATGAGCTCTCGCTGAATGAGAACCGAAATAAGATCACGAGTGTAGTGCGTTCGGAAACGCTGACGAGTCGCGCAGTGAGCGGACTGAGGCACAATGACCGCGGCGCACACAGCCAGATCTCTCTCTTGATAAACTCATAAAAAACGTAACGAAAAAACTACATGTCATGCATCTACGTGTGCTAGTCAATTTCACAGCGACGGTCATGGGAATCGAGCGACGAATGGACTTTAGAAAGCAATTAAAATCTGTGCCCACGAAAACGAATGCAACCAAAAAGTGCGATCGACACATGAAATCGGCGAACACGTCGCACTTTGTGCACGAATCTCTTGAATGTGCCTCCACCGTGGTGCACGAGCCCGGACCACAGAATAGTTCTCAGAACTGAATGATTTTGACAAAAAACGTACACCGCACACCGGTAACGAGACATAAAGTAGACAGGAAAAAGAAAATCTAAGATTTACCTCGCCTACTTCACTCAGGGCAATTGGTTATTACCTGAAATAGCATTGCAGCGAATAACTGTTAAGCGTTTTAACGATTTTTACCTTGGCGCCACAAGTTTTATTTGGTCCTAAATCAAGGAAAATACCCTAACAAACAACTGTTCAACTTTGTGTACCTTTTACTTTATAAAGACGATACAAAGGGGGACTACTTAGAGAGACCAAAAGTGGACTTTACTTTTTTACAACCACAAAAAGGTCGGTATGAAATCGAAATCAGATTACGGATCCTGCGATTATAAAGTTTCGGCCGCGGACAAAGGGACTGCGACCACAATTTGGTTGCGACCACACGGACATGCATTATGGAGATACGTTAGTGAACGTACGTGTTACTTTGGACGTGACTTCCGAGATTGAAAACGATGACAAAAACTCGATTGGAAAACAGTTTCCGCGCTGTTTTTGGGTTCAGCAGTTTCAAAGAGAAACTTTGACCACGGAAGTTTGGGCGTTGTGTATGTTTGCGGGTCATGTCGACATTTGTCATGTTCTAGTTGCACAGATGATACTGTTTCAAATGTCGGAATGTTGTTAAGGCTTAAAGTGCAATAAATCTCATTCTATTCTTTCGTTATTTTCGGCACAATAATGAGAACCAACTGCCAGTAGCTTTATTTAGGTCTCAATTAGTTAATTATATCTGTGAATGAATCAGAACCAAACAATTCGTAGCTGCAGAACATCATTAATTAACAAATTACACAAACACGTGGCTTTCGACATATTGACATGCTTGGTATTCAATTAATCTCGTAAAACATTAGTTAAAAACGTTACTAAGAAATAATGGATGTCATTGCATTATTCCCAGTAATTTAATTACAAATTATACAGGTTCATTTATCTGCGCACGAGTGACTCACTCATGTGAGTAATAATGGCAGCGCAGGCGCCGGTTACCGGTGTTGCCAGCCGAAGAGGATTTGCCCATTTTAGGGGACTTTGAATGATTGGTCGGGTGTGTTTGTGGGATAAACGGCAGGATATTCTGAAAGGGATTGCTCGTAGGTGATCATTACTTGTAAGGCAGATGATGAATGGTCTTTGATAAACATAAACTAGATTTGCCCTTTCATGTAGTATCGTTGAAAGTGGATAAGAGTTTCAACATAATTTGAATTTGTACAAGGCGACATATTTAATTATACATATTATATTTCTGTTTTCTAATCTAAGTGAACTTTTCGTTCTAAATGGTTTCCTGAATCAGAGATCAGTTTAGGCTAGGAATTAAAAGCTTGACTTGTCGTCTTGCGCATCGGATTACTAAATATTTTTATGAGACAGCAAACAAGGAAATTTATATTTTTAACTGGCAACCCAGAATACAAAATCATTTGCGCGGTCAACCGCACTTGTAAATAGCAATTTTGAAATCAATCTCAACTTTTTCTATAGTCTGAATATCAGTAAACTTTCATTCTTTACATATGGTTATTTCTATGTAGACTAGAAAGCAAAACCTCATGAACCTTATTCAAAAAGCATTTTTAAAAATGTTATTATTAATAACTTGAAAACCGTCTTACATACAGAAGCATTTTTCACCCTCCCAACCCATCCTCTATATTTTTTTAATAATAGTATTTGATGCCTAGCAAAGTGGTTAATTTACTAAAATAAAAACAAAAATATTTGAAACGTCACAAAGTCCTTTGCATATTATCTACCATAATGGTTCAATATGAATATTTAATAATTATAATATCTATTATGACACATCCAAACTCCAGACGTAAGGTGTTCCCTGTATCACCACTTTCCTCATGACGTCAAATGTGTTTGACGTCAAGTGACGCGAAAACAAACAAACATCGAACGCATAATTATGTACGCAAATGTTTTATTGAAAACATTTCCCCATACTGTGGAACATGTAAATGTATATTGTTTTTTAACCTATAATTTATACAAACTATAAATAACAATAGAAATATGTAAGCAGTCATTATGCCGATAGTCGTGTCGGCCAATGGCTTAATTGCCAAGAGCCTCGACCAACATCTGAGGAGGCTTTCGCTTGGCAGCTGGATCAAGCGCTTGATTTAGAAGACAGTACTTCTGGACACGGCACGTAGGTTTTGGAGGTTCAGGTAAAAATATAATCTAAGGTCACCCGGGGCGAAAGCAACTACACAAAACAATTTTGAAAGTTTGCTTCCCTCTACCATAAGCTACTTAAATAATAGGGAGATTCTAATAAACGTACTTCATTACATAGCTTTCGATGAACAGTTTCGACATAAATTAACTTACAAATAAGCTTTAGTTTTTCATAAATTTACATTATTGTTGAATACGACCAGTAAAAGTTACATTCACCCCACTTTGGGGTAAATGTGACTATTCGTTATAACTCTGTTGTAATCTATTTCTAAATGTTGAGGTTAAGAGTACATGTAGATGCACACAGAATTTATCTGTAAAAGCTATCTACCGTTGCTGAGAAAGAGTTCAGTTTCAAGTAAATTTACTTTTATTTTTTTATGGGGCGAATGCGACTGTCTTCCATACTGACTAGTGTTGAGATGTAGTACCTGCTACTTATCGATAAATCTAAATATGCAAAGATTCGATAATTAACAATAATGAAAGGTTTTAAATTTAATGTAAAAGTACAGGTTTTGGCGCGTAGCGTATGAATGTGATATTATTGCTGAACGAGGAATATTGAAGCGTTCCGCAGCTGCATAACTGGATAACTGATTATGCTTTACTAGTCGTACAGCTTCCAGAAGTGTTTCACAGCAATAAGTGTTCTCGTTTTTTTTTTTTATAATTTCTGATACCTAACAAAATTTGGATTTTGTATTGACTTGGTACATTTTTTATTTAAGCTTTCTCTTTTATTATATAATTGTAGATAAACATTTATCGAAATATCGACACGGAACGTCACTAGTAATTTGCAGTTTCCATACAAAAAGCATGGGGCAATTGTAACTGCCAAAATAGTCGCAATAACCCACGTGCATGAAAAGTTGGGGTTAATGTAACTATATCAATAAAATATTAATTACAACAACTAGAGTTTAACCAAATATACCAAAAACACGGACGTTTTATCTTGTTTTTAGGATACACTTATAATTTTCCTTGGGACGACTTGAAATATTTTTAATGACTTAAAACATAACACAGGCTGCGGCGTAAACATAACACGTTGCTCCAAAATGACGGCTGACAGAAAATGGTCTGTCAGTACTACAGTCGGTGAACTAGTGATGCCATTTGTACTTTATTCGAAAAAACTATGATTCCTCTTTACTCCAATAGATAGATCTATCTATAAAAACGATTAGATAGAGAGAAAATTGAATTAGTTGCTTTAGCCCCATAGTTGCTTTCGCCCCGGGTGACCTTATATGTATGGCGAATTAATAGAAAAAATAGAAATTTGTCCAAAACAAACTAGACTAGCTGTTGACACCGGCTTTGTCCGCGGGTAACTCATAAATTATCCCAATAAGACAGCAAAAGTATCCCATATACTAATCCAAGATATAAAGTATTTGTGTACCATATTTTTTCCAAATCTATTTAGCAGCTTTTGTTTGAAAAAGTATCAAAAATCTGTCTATCCTCGCAGTTACATGGATTGGTTAGCAACAAATAAAACACATCGCTGTCAACGGGAACAATACCCAGAACGCTGGCAGTATTGCCACGTTGGATGGCAATGTTAAGGAGTTGGGATTACTCGATTGTTGGCTATAGGCTCAATCTCCACTACATGCTAATGGAACATGAGCTGAAAATTTCTTCTATTCTTTATCCTTATATAAGTGTTCGGAATTCTCTGTTGCCATGTGTTGATTCTCTTTCACGTCTTCACCAGTTACTGTGGTTTGGGAACTGTTATTTTTTTTATTAACCATATGAAATATGTATGGTGGGACTATCTCCATCTATACATGGCAACCATAGAGAAAAGATGTTATTAGTCAATTTGAATCTGGCAAGCTGAGGGACTCATTTTGATGTCTCAAAAATTAATAAATAACAAACAAATTAATGCTACACATAGTCCTATATCATTTTATAATTGTATGTTATGTATTACATGTCCCTAAAGCGCTTACAACGCTTCATAATTATATGAGTAACACATCCAACACATTCACTCATTTTGTATAACAAAATTCATTGCGTTACAAACTTAACAAAAGGTACTTAAATTTATAATTGCACCTCACTTTCCATTACAACATACATTATGCAACATTTGCTTTGTAAACGAAATAATTTGACATTTCATTTGTAATGAAAAAAAAAAAAACATGAACATAGACGAAATTGATAATGGATTACGGATTATCTACGTGTGAAATGTCTAGAATTTTTAAATAGATTGTTTTGTTGTCTGGATTAGCTGCTAGAGCATGAAATACTTTTATTTTAGAGTGAAGTGAAAATATTTTCACTAAAGTACGATTATTAATTCCAGTCAGTAAAATGACAAGTGCAACTGTCACTGATAGATACAATGAAATTTATTTTCCTGTATATTTTCAGTTTCATGCATACTTGTTTTTTCCAGTTCTCCAGTGATTGGCAGAATAGTCGACATCGACTGGGGTTGCCATTAACTAAAAATAGAATAGAATAGAATGAAATTTATTACATTTCTTTAATGAACAAATGCCAATTTACTGATTCGAATTAATAATCGTACTTTAGGTTTGTTACAAAATATCAGATAGGTACTCTCTATGATTTTCAAGCAATTCTTGCGAAAAAAAACCGTCGTTGGTTGACAGATTCGCTCCACCCAATTTTGATAATGTGACCAACCTGAAAAAAAGTAGCCGTTGAAGGTTTTCAAAAGGCAACAACCAATTCGTCGCAGGGTATGCTTGATACCTATCGTCTACTACCTATATCCACATTTGGCAGGGGGCATTAATATAATTATTTCTATTGACTTATTGTAAGGCATAGTTCCCATGCATGCATTCATTTTTTGCTACATTTCAGTAGCATGTTAATATTATTTTTTTATACGCACAAATCTTAAATTTCCTTCCCTGTTTTGCCAAAGTAGCCATGAAACCTGTGTCTCAACCATGTCTCAACATATTTCTACTAAACATGCGTCAAAATCTTCGACGCGATGTGTTTTTGTTTTTGAACAACTATTGACGTTTCTGTCTGACGCACAGAGAGAATGAGTTCTGCGTAACCTCTTTCGATTACTGGGTCCAATACAACACAACATTACCTACTCAATAAACCTAAAGGTATTTGTTCAGTTTTACGCATTAATTTGGATTTGGGTCCCGGACGTCTCGTGCTTGCAATGTCCCGGAACATTTTTTTTCGTCTCGGATCCCGGGACTTTGAAACTGACGCGAATTCCCAGTCCCTGGCGATAATTCTGGATGTATGACGTGGATTAAGCAAAAGGAGTGTGTGAGGATTACGATTTGCTGCGTTATTTTATCCTGTGCACCTAAACTATAGATAAATCAGGGCCAGTTGAGTTTAAAGTGCCCCCAAACTTATGAAAAATATGATGATAACCTTTCTGGTCAGTTTCCAACGGATATGTGCAAAATTGATCGTAATAAAACTTGTTTTTCAAAGCCTATTTCAGAAATTAATATTCCACTTCAATCAAACTTTAGTGTTCTCCACATAAGATTGCTCAACTCCCACGTTGCTATAAAACGTACGAGCAAACAAAACATTAATTTTGAATTAATTTTCCGTTAATAGACCTAACAGAATGAACGCCGTCAAATTCTATTAATATCGCATTGAAAAATTACGTAACCGAACTAATTTCATATACATTACAAAGAACTCATTGTTAACTTCACACTTCACAGAGAAAGTCGCTAACACTCGATTATAAACCGTATCGATTTTTTATTTACTCGTATCGTTTTAGCCTCTCAGAATCGATTCTCGCGCACGACCACAATCGTTTTTGATATCATTCCACATGCTAGATTACATACGCAACGGAAGCCAGTGACCGCAAAATATATTATGAGAAACAGACTTCCATTTGCAAAGTCAAACAAATAATAATTAACTTATTATATGGTACAACGTAAACTAGTTAAATAACTGCTATAATTCAATCTGTGGCAGAAAAATAATGAGTATGACAGTGAAGGCTGTATGACGAATTACTTTTGCCTATAACAAATAATTTGAATGATTCATAACCTCATTAAAAAATGTAACCCTTGGACTGATTCATTTTGGTATTTGGTACCCGAAGTACGTGTATATTTCTTGGTGACATAGACATAACTCGCAAATCTCTTCAAGTATGAAATATGAAGGTAAAATCTAGTATATCTTAAACCTGTGCAAATATAACGTGGAACTTTGAAAGGACTGAAAGTTATAGTGTACTTAAACAACGTACGGTGAAAGTATTTTAAGATTTAGCCGTTAACCGCATTATTTATTCATGGCTTGCAGTAAACATAAATCGCATTTTAAACAAGTGCATTTTATAACACTGGCTATAAAAAATACTTTAAGTAAATTACGATACTTAACTTCATCTCATGATCTCGTGCACTTTGTGCTGTATTCCTCAGAAGAATTATTATTTTAACTATTATAGTTAAATAAAAAAAGGTTTGTGTGCTTTTCTAGATAATTAATCACTTTATAAGTGCTTCTGTATATTAAATGAAGCTTTTAACGGTAACAACTTTAGATGTTACTTGATTTGACTGATACCTGAACATTAATTTGTCCATCAAAAGTCAAATTATTAAACGTATTTTTAGCAATAAGTATTCGATATGATGACTCGGTCGAGATCGTATTGAATCTCAAAAATTAAATTGGACTGTGTAGAAAAACGACGCAAAGTTTCAACCAAAATGATTTCCCTTCGAAATCAATCACACATGTAATTAGATGACTAGAGCCAATCTCAATACAACAATGGCCAATCCCCCGTTCTAGTGTGAATGCTGTGTGGTCTACTAATCGAGCATAGAGAAATAAGATGTCTGGTATTAAAACCTCATCTCTATGGTATTCCGGGCATAGACAATGAGCGACTCATTTTGGAAGCTCGTTCGGAAACAATAGAAAGCGGGCCTCCTACAACTTCACACGGGACGCGCAACCGGTGGAAAGTTAACGAAAATACATTTCAATAGCTAAAAGCAAAATTGGATGAGTGGCCTTACGAAATTATCGCGTTAGCCGTAATTCATTTGTGAGTGAACTCTCCCAGGCGCGTCGTGTGACCGTATGTGATCACACTAATGTGATCTTGTTATAACACCTCTTGCGCTTCGTTTTGAAACCGTCCTGTCATTGTGCAGCTTAATTACTATTCACACATGAACAAATGTTCACGAAATTCTTCATATAAATTAATTATGAACCAGTTAATTTTATAAAACACGAGATTACATAAAATAACGCCACAAGTAAGTGGCCATTGTTTTATCAGTGATAATCAAATGGTACTCAAGGTCTACCAGTCTTATAAATATTAAGTTGCCTTTATGAGCATTCGCCAGTATTTACACCCCATATTATTTATGTAATGGGGACTTATATTGGACACGCGATCTTCTCGAACAATGCAAGGAGACGATGCCCATCATCGGCGACCTAGACTTCTTTCCACTTTAATTGTTCCTCACATCGATTACAGCGTATATTTCACTGAAACAATAGATTAACCCAGTTGCGGCATGTTCTATAATAGTTATGGCGTTTCTCGTCCCGCGATATTATTGCTTTCGTATCCTTGGCGTGAGCGGCTATCTATCATGTGATCTATTGTACGTACAGTCGACATCGGTATTAGATTAAAGCGATAATTAATGCTGATTCCATACGACCTAGATTCGGGCCCGCTCGATAAAGTTAATTTACAGTTATAGTTGTAAATCTCGTTGCAAAATAAACGGCGAGCACGCGCGCCTGCCTGACCGTAGACAACACGCGGAGACTCCCACACACACCTCGACACGATACGTCAGCACTACCCCGCGCCCTCCGCCCGTGTGCTCGTGTGTGCCACCGCACCGCGTGAATGGGACCCTTCCCGAACCGTAAACATCACGTCACGTGGCTGCATGCGAGTATAACCCGACCCAAACGAACGACACCCTCGCAAGAACCCCTCGATGCGCAACAGGCCATTCTCAATCCCGCCGGGTTTCAGGGAAAACGCACGCATGTGTGACGAGACAGACGAAACAACACACGTGCGTGATCCACGCGCGACAGAGAGGGTGCGTCAACTGCTGTCTGAATGAACGGGGTGAACTCTGACAAGTTGTGTACACATGGCCGCGAAAGGGTTGAGCCGAGTTGCGAACTAAGTTTGTGAACGCTTTCGATTTCAACGCGTGTTGCATATGGGGGCGAACGTCGATCGATCGTAAACTTTGTTGTGGACAAGTTCACTGGGTAATTTGTTTAAATCAGATTAACAGGCTGAAGAACAACTTTGTTAACTGTTAGAATCTGTTACGAAAACTCTGTGAAAACGAAGTTGTGAAAATTGTTGAAAAAGTCGTCGGATCGAATCGTCGTCGTCGTGCTAACGTATTGCGTTCACGTCTGGTTATCGGGTGTGTTTCGCAAATCATTGTTTATGGTCGAATAGTTCTCTGAAGGGGTCCGAGAGACCGGAATTAGAAAGCGTCAAGCGCGCCGACTGCGCTACACCTAATTGACCGCAAGGTTTACGCGATTCTGCTAGAAATTGTGACGTAATATAATAATACTGAAAATAGCACCTGTTATACTTGGGGTACCAAAAGGAAGTTTATTTTCATGGGCGTCATAACTGGTTTAACAATTCAATTTCACATTGTTGCTACAACATAAATAAATAAGTGGAACCTATTTTGACGATATCTTTTTAAATCTGACGTTAAATTACTTGACAGAACTGGCAACTTTCGCGACAGTTCGCTCCTATTTTCGAATCGATATTTCGCATGATTCGATGATTGAATTTATTTTGGATTATATTAAACTTGAATGGCAGTAATCTGAAATAAATTTCGAATAATAATGAAGAAATATAATAACAGTAAAAAATGTACAATTTGCACCACAAGTTACATAAACGACTTTTTGCATAACTACAATTTTAATATTATACAATCAGAATGATATGTTACCTACAACTCTGAAATTGGATTTTGCACAAAAACTTATTGAACTAACCTGTAGGTAAGTACCTAAACCAAGTTTCCTAAGTAACCTTGTTCCAGCGTTATAATAATAAGACAATAATAAATATCTTCTATTATTATAAACAGATAATAGTTATTTGTTATACAAGAGTGCAAAGTTGATTTTTAACCGCGTGCTCAATTTTGATGACCGAGCAAGCGAATGATTCTAAAATTGAATCACGAGTGCAACGAGTGATTCAAAAATTAGAATCATGAGCGATAGCGAGGGAATCAAAAGAGCACAAGGTGAAAAATCTTTGCACTCGAGTGCAACACGTAACTTTTCATCCCACCTCAGCGAGGAAATGACTCAATGCAAAAACAAACAAAAAAAAGATGTTGTACAAACACAAGATAGGCCTTTATTTCAGTTTAAGTATTAACTAATACGTTATTATAGAACAGAATTATTTTTAAATTAAAACAAATAATACTTAGGTAGTAGTTTTCAAAGTTACTTATTCCCACGTTTTTATACACTCACTTTTCTAAGCTACTCTCACTCTTACGATACTAAGGATTCTGGGGTTGAACCTCCGTCCGTAGCGCAGCGAGGAGGTTCAAGTGTTAATTCCCGAAAGAAACGAGGGAATAAAGTTAAAAATCCTTAGTGTAGCGAGGGATTCAAGTTAGCCCAAGGCAACGCAGCCTTACACCCGAGGAGCGTACTCTGCTTTCACAACTATGGCGAGGGTGGCGAGGAAACAAATTTTATTCTATTTTTGAAAATTGATGTGGTACGACAACCTTCGAACGTCAAGTGGGCACCATAGCAAGCGATCAGCTGTTGCAGTCACCGGCCGCCATTACTGCTGCAACTCTTTAAAGTGCACACGATGTTCTAAATTCAAATTTACTTTATTCACTAGAGGATAAAAACGGCTTTTACTCACTTGAGGATAAAAACGGCTTTTACGGTCAGATATCGAAGAGCAAAAGTACCCTTTCCGAGATGGGGGGATGAAAAAGGTATTGTTGTATCGAATACAATAATTAATACGTCACCAAACAAACTATAAAAAGGTACTAAAAAAAGTAGACATCAAGTGTATTTGCGTGTCGATCTAGTTTTGTTCTCTCTTAATAGGGTCCCGCAATTAAATCAAAAGAACCATTTACATTACTAAATCCGTATAATTATAGTTCATAACATCTCAAAAAGTTTCATGTTATGTTATGTTCCTTTGCAAAATGCATAAATCTTACGTTTAAATATTTTGTAACCACCGTTTTAAGTATCTGCGCTTAAATCTTAGATTACCGCGATAAGTTTAAAAGGGCCGTGGAGTGGAGCGTGCTATGTTAGGCATATCATTAAGAGTAAGAGCTCGAGTCCGGAATACACAGATTCTATGTTGAACCAAATTCCAAGACATCGGACAACATATTCGCTCTAAAATAATGACAGATAAGATAGTAGTAAGATATGAAAATCACAAAAGGAGAACAACATGAAAAAAAATGTTCCAAGTGAGGACCAATTGCGAGACGTTGTGGGAATTACCAATGATTGGATCAGCAATCCATCTTTAGCACTGGGAACGTCTACCACAAAGGGAAAAACATGATTTTATAATATTTACTAATTAGTTCATCGAAAAAACCTGATTGTACGAGTATTACTTCTTGACATCACCCTTCAAAATCTGTTCTGCTGTAATATTTCCTAAACTTGACCAATCCTCCGACAACCCGTCATTCTGCTACGACCTCCATATTCTACGTTCTATTATCCAATTATGACGAACTACAGTAAACCAATAATTCCCAAAGGTACAAACAGCAATTAACTACTGCATTCAAGCAAACACAAGTAGCCATTGATCTACAGAACCCACTTTCGTCAACATATGCACTTGAAACGTTTATTTTTAAGTCTTCGATCCGAATGTGGGCTTATTGATTGTCGGTAATTATGCAAAATAACGAGTCGTGGACTGGCTGGCTGCTCTAACTAGTGACGTGTATTTACGGTTCGTTAGGACCGTCCGCAGTAAAAGTTGGAGCCGACATTACAAAGACACTGCGTGCGGAAAATAGAATTAATTGAACACACCATAAGTTGAACGTGAAATCGACTATCAAACGTGCGTTTAAATGTTGAATATAATTTAAATTACGTACATAATTTCTAAGGTTTATTGGTTACGAGATGATGCAGACTGTACGCATTATAGTGGGCAGTAAAACTGCAGTCTGTGTGCACATATCGTTGTAATGTACCTATCTGCAGTTTACCTAATTAGACTCTCCGACGTTTAGTGTAGTAATGCAGGGAGATAACATGGGATTATGGCATAAATGAACAGTTTACATGTAACTGTGAAGAAAGTTGCTTTTAGTGGCAAAAGCTTCGCGGCTTGATTGGATTTCCATATGAGTTAATGTCGAATGGAAATGAACATAAATATCGGTTAACTTAAGCATTAGGTTAATCTTCTAAAGTCAAATTGTCAACTGGGGATGATTGAATGTTAAGATTTATGATTCGAATAAATATAAATTTACGTCTTTGACGCTTCTGCTGTATATCAATGCAAATGGTGCATTTCATTAGCGTGTAACGCTCATTTATATTGAACATTAACCGAGTATATTCAATGCTGGGAGTTGCTCGGTAGAAAACGTTAGATACTTGCCTCCCGAAAGAGAATAACGTATGGTTTATACGGCCGTAAAGTTTTTGTACCGATTCGTTTGGTATAGTTTTACGGGGTGGCCTCAGAAACTGGACACTGAGAGAATAATACTTGTACTACAGCATCTGCTAGAAATGTAGTCATCATCATGATCATAGAGTTCTATACAAAGATTGTCTTTGGAAAGAGTCTTCTCTGGCACGAATGTGTAGTCAAAAACTCCGTGTTACATAAAGCGGTCCGAACACATCATGGCTTTGAACACAATCATTATATTCAAAACAACAAATATGAACCTATACGTGTGTGGAACATATTTTCGAATCATCATCTTATGTGGGAACTCAGGCAGCATAATTATTATTATCATCTTACATACCTACTTCTCGATTACTCGCCATCTCAGCAGTCATCTTCTTTCTAGTAAATACACGCTACTTTAGGTATCACAAACTATATAGCTTTAAAATACATTACATTTTAAAAAAAACATCGCAAACACACTGCCATTCTTATGACCTTTTGACACTAACTGTCAAAACTTCGAAAGAGGGTATCTACCCTCTTTCTTTGACATTAGAACCGTATTAACGTTCCAAATTCAAATTTAAAAGAATTATGTGTTCGAATTTCGAACGCTGGACGACCTCTAGTAATTCTAGAGGACCCATAGATATCTACATCTACATAAGTCGCTAAGCAAGAGGTGTCTCGTAGTAAAACAGCGCCAACGTTATCGATTCGTCGCACAATACGTTGCAACTCCTTGAATTGCATCTCATCTGAATACAGAGTAAATGCAATCCTTCATTTTCTATCTCTGTAACTTTTTCGTGTTAGATGTTCAAAATGTAGTTAGCTTTTGCATTTAGGTTTATATTTTTTTTTAGTATTTTAACTTATTATATTGCTTGAAGAGTATTCTGAACTTGAAACATTACCTGTCAAAATTATTGTTTTTTTTTTTTTTAAATGCTCTTCAAAAAATCCTGGACCTGTTTACGCCTACGGTTGTTTCTCAAAAGATACTTATATTCGTAGTTCTCTTACTTTGTATTTTATAAGGCGAGGTACTAAATCAACGTAGTTATGCTAGCTTAATTACAACTTGAAATTCAAATACCAAAACTTAGCTACCGATATAAAATAATCATTGAATGACACTATAATCAATTAAACTAACTTTTCTTGATAAAAGTAATTAAAAACAGCATTAGAAGAGATACACAATCTAGAGTAAAAGTACTAGGCACACATGAAACCGGAGCAGTACACTACAGAACAAAAGATTCGCAACGAAGGCGATCGATTTGTCGCATTCGATTAGCGGGCGACGACACTAACTTGTGAGATGAGATGTTATTTATTGTACTTATATGTTCCTAGTATCTTTATCAGACAGCCTTGTTATCGTACTGTTTAAATCTAACCCATTATCATACGAATTTGCGATTGGTTGGGTTATAAGGAATCAAGTATTCGTGTTGAACTTTTGATTATGAATAAGAAATTGATATCAGCGATGTACTAGTCAGTTTTGATTGTTAAATACAAGCAATTAATGTTTGATATTAAAGTGAAAACCATGAAAATGTCTACGATACAATGAAAAGATACTGTTCAAGATAGACCCATGCTTTAGCTGGACCATAAAATTGAAAGTGTTTTAAAAATGTACAAGAATAATATTAAAACAGTAACTGGTCCCTGACCATATCATAAACATAATAAATGGTAAAAAATATAGAAGATATTATAATTATCAAACTTAAACTTTTAAATAATGTGGCGATCACGCAACTCGAAGTTTACATACAGCTAACGCCATCTAGCGCCGAGTAGCCGAATTACTCGTTGTTACAATCTAGATAGAATTAAATCTTTTTTTTTAATTTTTAATTGGGATATGTGCTTATTAAATTGGTTATTATAATAAATATTTATTTGAATAAGTAATTGACATAATAAACAGAAAACAACGTTTAAAATATTCAAATGCGTTGATTTTTAGAAGCAAGCGGGTCAAAACCCTTTTTAAAATCCCGGTAACTATATTTTATCTTAAATATGTCTGACCTAAATGTAGGAAAAGGCGTCTTTCCAGTTTAATTCAGGTTCTTAGACTAGCGTAGGTTTTAGTTCGAATTCATGATAAACGCACTCAAGTGTAAAATGAATAAATAGGTAGGTCGCTAAAACTTTTTAATATTCTTTAGGTCACTGCGCTTTACTTGCAGAGCTAATAATATGAATTATTTTTGTATTTCAAGACTTATTTTATTTATTATACTTCTTGTAGTACAACTACGTTATACTTTACATTCGCAAAGATAATGCCATGAACCAAACAGGGGATCCAAAAAACACTTTAGCAATGTTATAATAGAACTGCGATTAATTTTTTTTTGTCAATTATCTACTCTATTGCTCGATCAATAGAATATACAATTATTCGAATTTTATCGCTTTGCATATTGTGAGGTTGCTAAAGTGGACTTTTCAGACCCGCTTATCGCCAAAATCAGTCATCGTTTATCTGCTGTCACTGAGAGTACGATGCACTGTAACTGTCTAGATGTGTCGTATAAATACTCAGACTGGAATGAAAACATACAGACATTTGTTTCATAGAACAAACTATTTTGTATGACATTGAATGTCAAATGCATGTGACAAACATGCCTCTACTATCGCGATCTGGTGACTATCACAGTCGCAATCTTGATCCCAAATAACGTAACCAATTATTATCTTCCTGCCCTTATATCATTTTACTTGAGGTCGGCGTAACATTGTTTTTTTTTTTCTAATTCACCCCTGTCAGACGTCACAGAATCATTTACTTCTTTTTCATTCATTTCATTCCTTACACAATCTTTGTAACCAATAATCAATTTTCCTATCCGAGTCTTTAATATATTCTACCTCAACAGCTTTGAAAGAAAACGGATCAAAAGAAGACGGATCACGACCCATACAAAATTACCCCACGTCCTATTACAAAGTGACGTATGTTAAAAAAAAAGATAAAAATGTATAAAAAAATACGGCATATTCCCTATCTTTATTTTTTTACACCTTCATGTGGAAAAATGGTTTTAAAAGTAGTTCAGGTAATGTTATGAAAAATTCGTTCGTACGAGTATTTATGAACCGATTTTAAAAAATCTTTTTCTGTTTGAAAGGATACGCCCAAGGTAGTCACACTGCCATAAAGTCAGGTATCTGGTGTCCGTGGTCCTGGCGAAATGAAATGAAATTCTCAAAAATAAGCTTATTTTTTGTCAATAAAGGTAGTTTTTAATATATTACATTTATTTTGTTCAATAAAAGATCAAATGACGATGCCTGCCGGGATCGCGGGACTGTCTCACCTGGTAACCGCGGCCCTGGTACATAAAGGGCTATTGAAGGGTCACCGCGGATTTTAGTCAGTACTATATGTTTTTTTTGCGCGGTATAAACCGCGCAAAAAAAAAACAACTGACGATTACTTATATCTTTATTTATCGGATTATGAAAACGTGAGAATATTTAAAAAATAACTTCATTTTTAGCATTCCGTAGCCAAATGGCAAAAAACGTAACCCCAGATTCGTCATGTCTGTCCGTATGTCACAGCCACTTTTTGTGTAAAAGCTATGCCGTTGGAACTTGGAAAGTAGATGTTAAAAGTGTCCTCCACCCTAAAATAAGAGAATGATAAAAATATATATATATATATATTATTATAGTTAATGATATAATATCACTCATATTATTTATGTATAAAAGAGGCGATTTTGGTGATATGGATTAAAAAAATGAGTGGACTGGGAATTTAAGGATACTACAAAAAAAAACATTTTTCTATTGTTTATAATCACAATACACACGTTTCGATGAATTTGGACAGGACATTTGTGCAACAAATAGCGAGCATAACCCAAAGTTCGTTCCGTCATTTTCTCAGCATTCATTTATTATTTTCTAAATCCCTTAAAACTTGGTTCAAAAAACCTGCCTTTCCTTTCTTCGGGCTGGTTCCACATCCAGCCCAAATAAAATATTACACTCATAACATGGGAACATACCCCCATTGTCTTACGCCCATGTATACAAGAACAACTGTGTTCAACCACGGTATTATCCTTCATTTCGTCTATTAAAAGCTTCCCTTGCCGCGTCGCGTCGCTATCGTTATTCGTCTCTCTCATTTGTGATAATGTAAGTGAAACGACCTCTGTCGACCACTGTCTCTCGTTACCTTTTTCTGATCAAAATGCAATAAATCAAAAGAAACAACAAGAGAGTGAAAAACAAATAATGTGAAGTACAAAAATGAGCTTATTTTTGAGATTTTACTTTCATTTCTTCAGGATTCTGGAGACCGGAGACCTGAATATATGACAATGAGACTAGCTTGGCGCTTTCAAACAAAAAAAGAATTTTTAAAATCGGTCCATAAATACTCGAAAGAACGAATTTTTCATTACAGCCCCTGAACTATTTTCGAAGCAATTTTTTCATATGAAGTTGTAAAAAATTTAACTCAGAAAATATGCCATCTTTTTTAATACATTTTTATCTTTTTTTTGAGATATGTCACGTTGTTATAGGACGTGGGGCAATTTTGATCCTTCTTCTTTGAAGAAGAAACACATTTTTGGAGTAAATCATCACCCTGTATTTACTTTTTTCTTAATTGTCTAACATTTTTTTTCTATTTGTTCCAGTGTTCGGCATGGACTCTCCTCTGGGACTGTTCCCCCCCGGCATGGAGCACAAGATGTACCCAATGATGGACGTGGAACACCGCGCGCCGCTTGATGCACAACTATTTACTAACGTTAAAAAGAAATGTGAGTTTTTTTAGAATAATATAATTTATTAGCAATAGGCTCAAATCTTAGCAATTCAAGCATTACACCAAAGCGGCTGCATTTAATTATGATAATAGCGGAGTAGCCAGTTGTGTTTTTTTTTGTAATTAGGTATCTGGATAACAGTAATTAAAAAGCTTAGCAAAAGTTCCCAACACTATGTAGTCTTGAGGTAATGAACGTTTCTGAGTAAGCCTTCATCCTCATCCCAAATTGGAAAGAATGAATCAGTAATAATATACCAAAAGTTTCTGCATTACGCCACAACAAATCTCTACAACAGAATATTCTTTGAAAGACTCACATACGTATCGAAGTTATCTGTGAACAATGGTGCTCATACACTCGCATCACAAACAGACGCGTGCCGAGCCGCAACAAAGGAGCGCAGCGCAATAATGCACGAGCTGCATCCTCGTCCCATCACACATCCAGTGGGCTCGCAATCTCTCCACGCGAATGTTAAACGCCCATTGTTTCTCAGCAAATGTTTATTAAGACGATCTGATAGCGTATCTCATAGGGGAACAGACGCCGACTCTAACGTATGCTTTGAAAGCTGGTCCCCGACGGACGCCTCCGCCGCACAATAGTCTCGATCGATTAGCGCCCATCGCCCGAGACAGGCACACGTGTACCCCTGTACCCAGCTCCGCTCCCTCGCTAACGAGCTACAAATAGAAAACATCCTTTTTTAATTTACAAAGCTCGCGTGACCCCCGACGACTATTAAAAGAAAAACTAATTTCCATAATAAAATATCATTTCTCCGACGACGTTCCGAAATGTTCCTCGAATTATCTGATCGGAATCGAGTTAACGTGCTCCGTTGAAATTATAAAACTATAAAGTTAGGGGCGACGTCGCCGGCATATGCATGTCCGCGTTTCTTTTTGACAAACCGCCGTAATAGTCGCGTGCTCGTATCGAATTAATGACAAATCGCCGCCAACAAAATGTCGCCGCAACCCGCTCATTTCGCTCGCTCGCTCCGTACACAGTTATTGCTCAGCCGAAACATGGTTATTAGATAATGGTGCACTCGCGTAATGCCGTCGCGGTGGCGCGGCTCACGGCACATGTCGTGCCGTGTCGTGCCGCGGAGCCTGCACTTCGCCGCTCGTAAATCACACAACTCCGCGCTCGCGGTTGTTTCTTATGTAATTAGTTAGCTAAACATTTCTGTTTCGTTGACACGAAACCTCAAACCGCATTAATAGATTACTAATGGTATCTGTGTTCTGCAGGGCGACCGAAGGGCCAGCACAGCGCGCCGCGCGGTGGTCCTCCTCGATCTTGGACCAACGCCGAGCTCACGGAGGCGCTGCAGCACGTGTGGAACAAGAAGATGACGACGAGCCAGGCCTCCAGGATCTTCGGCATCCCTTACAACTCGCTGCTCATGTATGTGCGCGGCAAGTATGGCAAGAGCCTCAAGCTAGAGCAGCTCAGGAAAGACTGCATCGGCGGACCTCTAGACGTACTGAACCTAAACTCCGGCAACAACAACAACAACCAACCCTCAAGCAAACACCACGACAAAGACGACCACTCACAACGACCAGCGAGCTCCGAGCCCGACATCGCCTCGAATCCCATGTTCAACCCCTTCCAGCCAGGGTTCTACCCCGAGTTCCCGCCAGGATTCCCGATGCCGCTCAACATGCTGCATCTACTCCCGCCGAACGACAAAGCGAGGGAACTATATCAGTCGATGCCGATGGCTCTGGACTCGCTGTCAGGAGTAACGAAAGAGGAGGATTGTAAGAGTGACAGGTCAAAGGAGAACTCAGCCGACGAGGAGGGCGACTCGTACCGCGCGCCCTCCCACCCGCCGCATCCGCCCGACACGCGCCAGCTGCTGCACCACAACGGACAGGACTAGGTCCCGGCACGTCATGTCTGCGATGCGCACTGTACCTTCACCTGTTAACATCTCATCAGTGACGTATGAGCGGGTCAGATGTCCCGCCGCAGTCGCAGCTAGACATCGTCACGGACTCGCTCGCTCATCTGTTGACTAAAACTGGAATTTAGTTAGTGTATTAATAAGTCTCGTAACAAACATATTTACGTGTTTTAGAAATTAATTTTATATCTTGTGGTCGATCACTGGCGACAGAACTTAAAGTTGGTGTGCTTAGTGGTACTATAGTGAAACTTTTAACAACTTTTTAATGTCGACTAACCAAATGGTGAGGTGACACGTTATTTAAAATTGGTGTAAGTCACAGAGGTATGAAAAATGGAGGACGGTTAGTGAGACGCGTGAAGACATTTTTCATAATTCTGCGACGCGAACTATTTATTGTTATTACGTTTGTAGAGGTATCACTCGCGAGGAAATCAATAAGGATCTGGCGAGGCGGCCACATAGTGTAATATTTCGATTGGAACCTAAAACTCGCTTAAATAACTTCGACGGTAGCTGAACGCCCGTGTATGATTGCTATTGTTTTGATGTGCAATACTAAATTGGAACTTACTATGAATACACTAGAAAGGTTTCAGTTTTACGGATATCGTAAATTGTATTAGGAAGTATTTGTGAATCTCCGGGATCGCGACCGGCGACGTCCGCATTAAATTAGTTAAATTTATATTTAAAAGATGTGTTAATATTGTAAATGTATATTAATATCGCGTACTAAGTGATAGGCGATAATTTATTTTGAAGGAGTGCAATAAGTATGAAAGGTGTTGTGATTGTTATCGTTAAGACATTCCGAATTTCATTATTGTTAACACATTCCGTTACATTCCCTATTTTTAGATAATGTATTATAATTTCTTACGATTTTTATTATTATTGAATATAATAATGCATTGATTTCTTCATTGATAGTGAAACCTTTGTAGATATAATACGTTATACGTGCGAGTTCACTTATGCATTTCACCAAAGTTTGTAAAATATTTCGTAATAATAGTTATAATTCGATGATAAACAATTTTTAAATGTAAATAGTTATTGATAAAAAATTAATGGGATATAAATTTTTGAATTAACCAGTAAATAAGGTGGACATTTATATGTGTCTAAAATGGTAAATAGTAGTGTATTTGTAATTGTTGTAGTGTTAGTGATGTGAGTCAGTGAGCTGGGCCGAGTGAGACGCTGACGTCCAGTGACGTCACAGGGAGCCGCGACGCACTAGTCACACACATCCACTCACCAAACGTAACTCATAGCGTTCAATCTCAAACGTCACAAAATTCAGCAGACTACCCTCGATACAGCACTAACTGGCGCTAGACAAGGACATTGTCCAAAGAAAAGGAAATATAATTTCATTCAAGTTTTGTTTTCAATTAATATAAATGAATGAGGAATAGAGCTGCAATTATTAACTTCATTTATTATCATAATCTTAGAACAATCCGTTCTTAAATCTCTAATATGTATAAAAGTATCAAAATACAATATTAACATCGAATAATTGCCAGTCTCTTGAACTCTTCAAAAACCGTTTCAAAAAATTTCCACGAAATAAAATGACAGTGCGCGCCACGTTTAGACAAATAATGTATCTGCACTCAATGTTCAAATAAAAAGGAGCTTTCAAGATTTTAGTAAATAATGAAAGTTAGAATAAATCGTTCAATACTATCTGGCTTTAGATAAATGTATACAGTGATCACTAGAAATACCGTGTACGTAGAACACATGATTTTACCCGTTGTAAATATAATTTGTATAATAATGAACTAAATCTGTTGAATTTCTTACATGGTTTCCTTTACACGCTAAACCCAAATTTACAGTGTTTACGTTATATGACAATTCAATTCTTTTCTACATAAACGTTACCGCGTGTATAACTCGGAATAATTCTAATTTACATCCAAATTTCTTAACTATAGTCGGCGAAACATGAAAATCTCTCAACAGAAGACTGAACACTATTTACGATTCTATTTTATAAAAAATATTGTACATTTCACATAACAGTACAGCAACAATGGAATCCTCATACCTACATACAGTAGTAACACATAGTGTCACTTCATAATAACAATATTATCATTACAGGGATTTTATATATTAAACGATTAAATATGATTAAAATATTGTAATAGTTTTAACAGATTTTATATTGCTTTTTTCTCATTCCGTTTACGCTGGCAACATTGAAGAATGCAAAAACCGCGCACTTTTGTATTTAAATGTAACGGATTCACATGTAGATAATAAAGTAAGGTCATGTATTGAATAAATAAACAATTGTCTGTATGAAACGTAAATACATGTGCCAAAAATTGTAAAGAAATGATTTCAGCGTTGGCGTTGTGTTACTGTTCCACAATGTTCTCTTGCTGGGCTTGTGTTGTGACTTGTGACCATAGATTACGTTCATATTTACCTAATTCGTACAAATTCAGCAGTATTAGAGTGATTTTGTTAAAGTTTTAATTGAGAAGTTTTTTTTGTAATTAAGTTTTGTTATTTGTTAATGTGTAGGTCCTGCGATTGACGAAATGGTTATGATAAGAGCATGTTTTACAAAGTTCAAACGGAATATGTTTTGTATATGTCTATATGTATATTTATGGTTCTGTGGTTTACCTTATTGCTTTAACACTTCGTTATATAGTAAATTCTGTTTATTCTTGACCTCTACGCCGCTAGACACGTTCTTGTAAAACTACGTTCAGCTTTTCAACACTGTTCTCATTAAGCATAGGTGACATCAGGAGCCAAATGTAATATCGTAAAGGGTTAATAGATAATATATTACGTACGACATTCAGTACTTATTTTTAGTTGATAAAATGTGATTGTATTAATTTTAGTAAAAATTCAAAATAATTAGTTCCTTCAATTTTTGTTACGAGTATTTATAAATTGTAATTGCAATGATTTTTAGCTTTTAGATAATTGTTCTCTCCGATAAAGAGTATAATTAATTGTAAGTTTTATTTTTTTGTAATTTAATTTGTTGTATTTTTGCTTAATATAATGACAAATTAAATTAAATGATATCGTTACATTAGGGTGTAAAAAAGATTATCTATTTGATCTTAAATAAAATACGAAAAAATATTTATGTTCTAGTATCATTCTAACGTGTAATTGAAATCGAAAGATGGAGCGTTGTAGTAAAATTCGTTTACGGTCACCGACGTAAAGTGTAAAAAATAAAAATATGAAATACCAATTTGTCGTTTCATTTTGTTTGACACCATGACACCGACACGAGTCCAATTTGTTCACGTATTGTGTTACACCCTTATTTGTTATTTTTCCTTGACGGGAAAATTGCAAAAGATGAGGAGCTGGTACGTATTGCCTGAGAAACAAAAACGACATTATCATAATCTCCAACTTTTTAGCCCCAGTTTACTATACAAAAAAAAATCCAGTGGAAAATTTACTAATTGCCAAAATCTACTAAGGCCCGACTTGACAATCCAGAAACACACCACGGGGTACTTATATAAGTGGTAAAATCATCAAATTAGTCCTACCCAGGGCAGGCCAGGAGGGACTGTCAAACTCGTACTGACTAAAATCCATGGTGTCCTTCAGTAGCCCTTTACGTTCGGGGGTCACGGTACCCCGCCAGACTTTGGCCCTATAAGAGGGCCCCGTCATTGTGCTGACAGGAGGTTCTTAGTATCAAATTTTTGTACTCACCAGTTAAAATCAATCGACTTAGGTGCAGACGAAATAGAGCTGTATGGAGATGACAATAAAGACTGGTGATTTCTAGATTAACATCTTAAAGGCGACACGTTGCTTTCAACGACATGCAGATTCGAATTCAATATACTGAGACCTGTAATGAGATTACAAGTTGAGACCAATTTTCACCAAAACGAAAGGGAATATCTTCAAATATTTATTCTACATTGCTCTCTAAATTGCCATATCTATTGGCTTTGACTCCTCTATGTTTTGGTAACTGCACCATAAAGAAACCGTTAGCTTGTTCATATAGCCATCCAGTGGAGAGGTAGAGAGACATATTCTTCAGCTAAGAAGAAAAGAGTCAGAAAGGACAGTCCTTTCTGACTGGCCTCGAAGTGCCTATTTTGTGGCATTCCACCTCAAAACGAAAGCAAGCGCTCGTGCTAGCTGCTGAGATCCTTCAGTCGTCCCCTCAGACCAAATTCAACCGTATCTCAATTTGCTTAGCACTGAAATTCCTTTAGTAACATGAAGTCTCTATGACATACCACAGCGTCCAGTGTCATGTCGTGGCATTCCGTGAGACATTTCGATCTTTTCCAGGTCTGCTATTGCCGCAGGTGTGCTATTGCCAGGTCCAAATTTCTAAGCGAAACTATTAAAAATTCTACTAACAAAGTTAAAGCTACCTGGCAAATTATCAATAGTGAAACAGGAAAATCGGTTAATAAAGAAAAGCAATTAGAGATTATGATAGACAGTCAATTAATTACAAATGCGAATAGCGTAGCAGACGCATTTAATGAATTCTTTGCAAATATTCCTATAACTACGACTCGCTCCTTAAGCTCTTCTCCTTCTAAAGCTGAAAGCTTTTTGCAACAAAATGTGCCTAAATGCGGTAACCTATTTAGTTTTGAACACATAACACCATATGATGTAATAAATGTATTCAACACACTTAAATCGAAACATACTGGCGATTATTGGGGAATTTCAATTAAACTTTTAAGTAATATAATTGACATCGTCGCCCCCTATCTTGCAATTACTTTTAATAAATGTGTAGATCTGGGTACTTTTCCTGACCTCATGAAGAGTAGTAAAGTCATACCATTATTTAAATCAGGCAATAAAAATGATATTGGTAATTTCAGACCCATTTCTATCTTACCCGCCTTTAGCAAAATATTTGAAAAATTGATACTCAAGCAGTTGCTTAGTCATTTTAATGTAAATAACCTCCTTCATAGTGAACAATATGGTTTTACGAAAGGTCGTTCAACAACTGATGCAGGTGTTGCTCTGCTGAAGCACATATTTGAGGCGTGGGAGAGCAGTAAGAATGCAATTGGTGTTTTCTGTGATCTATCCAAAGCCTTTGATTGCGTACACCATGATACACTTTTGCGTAAATTACATCATTACGGAGTCCAAAACGAAGCTCTTAATGTTATAGAATCGTACTTACGTAATAGATTTCAATGCGTAGATGTTAATGGCTCGAAATCTTCTGGTCAACCTGTCCAGCTAGGTGTGCCTCAAGGATCAATTCTGGGTCCGTTTTTATTTTTGGTCTACATCAATGACTTGCCATATCTTTTAAAGGGCATTTGCGACATTGTACTGTTTGCAGATGATACCTCTCTTATATTTAAAGTTGATAGAAATAGACAAGATTTTGACGAAGTTAACACTGCATTATCATTGGTCACGGATTGGTTTACTGCTAACAACCTAGTCCTAAATGCCAAAAAAACGAAATGTATAAAATTCGCCTTGCCAAATGTTACAAATCTAGGTCCTAACATAGTTCTAAGTAATGAAGAAATTGAAACTGTTGACTCAGCTGTGTTTCTGGGTATTAAAGTAGATTCTAGAATTCAATGGGGTCCGCATATAACATGTTTAGCGGGAAGACTAAGCTCGGCAGCCTACGCTGTCAGAAAAGTAAGACAGTACACGGACGTTGACACAGCTCGACTAGTTTATTTTAGTTATTTTCACAGCCTTATGTCCTACGGCATTTTATTGTGGGGCAAAGCGGCTGATATTCAAAATATATTTGTTTTACAAAAACGAGCTGTTCGAGCAATTTATCAGCTGGGTACTAGAGTTTCTCTGAGGGATTTATTCAAGGAGATTGGCATTCTGACGGTGGCATCTCAATTCATCTTTGCCAACATTATATATGTTAGGCAGAATTTACACCTATATACCAAAAACAGTGATTTTCACCCTATTAACACGAGAAATAAGCATCACCTGCGCGTTCCTTTTCATCGACTTCATAGGGTTCATAACTCATTTGTAGGCCTTGGTATAAAATTCTATAATAAATTGCCTCCGTCATTGCTAAACTTGCCGTTTAATGAGTTTAAATCTAAGATTAAATACATCCTTTGTTCTAAGGCATATTATTCCGTAAACGATTACTTAGTGGATAATAACAGCTGGTCACTCTGTTGAAGTTAAGACGGCTTTCATGCTCTTTCCCAGTTTAGTTATTTTATTTACCCTTTTTTTTTTTCTTTTCCGGACAAGTTATATGACTTCATATAATTGTTTATATTTTTTTTCTTATGACTTAGTTAAGTCATCTTGTTTTATTTTATTTTATGTGTTTGTATTTGTTTTATTATTTTATTTTGATCAACGGGCATTGTTGTCCTACTTTACATTTTATTGTTGTCTTTTTATGTGTATTTTATTTTTAGTACGACAGTCGTAGGTTTCCTTCATTTTTAATAATATTGTCGGAGCGGATGAAGAATGTTTAACTATCTCTTGCATTGTATAGAGTGTATTTATCTAGTATTGTATAGAGTCATTACCAGCATTGTGTGAGTACCATGAGCTATCTTTGACTAAAATCCTACGTCTGTCATTGACTTGAATGACTCTGGCGGTTGAGAGTATGTCATGCTCACTCAAAAGTCTCGCTGATGGTGGCATGTGTGTCGGATCATTTAGTTCCCTTCAAAATGGTTGAGCTGAATGGTGCTGATATATGTGTCATGTTCGTGAACGGGCGCTGTCAGTTGGGACTGGTCATCTCTTAGCTGCCATGGTCTATTTTAATAATTAATAACTTTATTTTTGAATTGTCTTTTTTATATTTACTATGGACACTAATAACTTGCCACATCGTTCTCACATAATGTACCTACCATCTGATGATGAATGATGTAACCAAAGATCTGTAATAATTTTGGCGATTGAAAAAGAGTGTCCATGGAGTTTCTTGCTCATTCTTCTCCATAGAGATCTACGCTTTGGAATGAGCACCTACGGTACTTTCACAGTTTTTATGTCTTGTGACTGGGACTGTAGCACCATAACTATTTTTGTACTAATTTTAATTTGTCTTTGACAGTTCAAAAGTGCCGGTTACGGCCTAGTTGAAATAAACGTTTTGATTTGATTTGATTTGATTTGATTTCCTGCTAAAATATAATTTTAGTGCTAACTTTATTGAAATAAGGTAGAAAAATGTAGGGTACAGATTCAAAGTTCCATACTTACCTAAAAACAAATGAATGACAAGGTGGTAGGTTAGGGCTCGTATACATGATGCCGACGCCGCGCCGACACCGCTCCGCCAAGGTATACACATACACAGCATGCAGGTGAGGTGTCGGCATGGCGGCGGCATCGTGTAGGAGTTAGGGTATACAGTAAAACAAAATATTCGATATCACATGAAATCATACCCTTTTATTTTCAGTTTCATTTAAATATGATTTTATAAATACAAAATTATACACTAATCGAACGGTGGATGCTGTCAGCACTTACAAATATCGTACATACTCCTCATTGAGCAAATGCAAGCAGTTTTTATTAATTTTACACACTTTTTATAATTTGTCTTACAATTTTATAATTTATTTATGAAGATCTATCTATTGAGATTAATATCGAATTTGGTTAACCTGTGATCTACCGTAATAGGTAAGTATTTTGTTTTTTGTTCATAAAATTTTTGCGTATTAAAAATTTAGACGTTTAAACGGTCGCTTAATCAATATTGATGGCAAAAATTAATTCACTTAATTGGTGGCGTGGTGTCTCACAGACCACAGCGCACCTTCAAAGTAAAAGAACTTGTAGTTCCCGTTAGCTACATAAAATCATGTGTCCCATAAGATCAAGTTATCAAGCCGAACATATTTATGATTTTGTATTGAATTTCGTTCCATGGTCAGTGTCACAAACACCACTCAACCGTTTACGTTACTTTTTAGGTTCGACCAAAACAGTGTTTGAATTGTTCTAGTAGTCTATAGACGCAAAAGACGTAATCACTCAATAATGCCGAAGAAAACTTTAGCGATTCACAGATTAATCAAATTCAACACCAAACCTGTTTCCTTACACATTTACGTCATACATTATATTTTAAATTCTATTCCGACAAGTAAAAATTGCACATTACTATTCTTTAAAAAAAAAGACGTAAGTGAAAATTTATACGAAAATAACACTTACGTCCTTTCACTTAAAGTAGTAAATGGGGTACGGAAAGTTTTGAGGTAACTATTATTGAACATATGGGCTATATGTTGAGTATATTCCATCAATATCACACGGCTTTGTATCAATTTTATTCGATAAATATTTTTTTATTTTATTTTATATACACATTATACTGGAAAAAGTTATTAGTTAATTTAATTGAATTATTTTAAGTACTTATAAACCAATATTAATGTTTTCTTCTTACTTATAAGTTAGATGGAATTTAGGGTTAATGTAGAAAATAACACGTCATAAAGAAACTAGGTTTTCGACTTTATTTGCAACGAAGTAGCTTAGCTACTGAAGTTTTTCAAAAAAATCGAATGGACGAGTTGTTTGCAAAAAGTTTCATTTATAATTATCTAATAAGTAAGAAGATTTTTAAGTTAATTTTGCAAGTGCCGTAATTCCAAACAATAAATGTGACTGCAATTTGGACACCAGTTCATTGTAAATAAAGGCCAATTTCGTATGCACTTACTCGATTTGATCCGACATTCACAACTTGTTATCATTTTACGTCTACAATCTTATAAGCCTTTTCTTTTAAGCAATTTGATTTGCACACACAACTTTAAATCTTATTAAAATGTTCTTTAGGTCCTCTTTCCTGAACCATAAAAAAGGAATGATAATTAATTCGATTTGAATTGTAGTGTACAAATCAAAAGCTGTCACTTCATTATTCAACTATTCCAATTTATGTTATTGTTTAATTAGTTAATGTTTTTTTTACATTTTCATTTTACTTTACAATCCGACCTTATAACGCTTACCTCAAATTTTAATTAGACTATGCCTTATCAGACCTGAAAAACGGCAAAGTACAATCGACGAATTTGAATTATGACCCGCCTTACAGACATTCCAATACAATTAGGTCCACAATCGCGTAAACATACAATATCCATGGTAACGACTTTGATCTTTGTTATGTTGACGAATTCCAAAGATTTACTGTAAAAATGGATCATGATTCAAAATCAATTGTACATGGACGTTACGGAGTATGGCCGAAATCAAAACTTACGGCTGCTACACACTTGGCCGAATAGAAATAAACTGGGAATTTCCCAGTCAGTATACTTTCCCAGTGAAACAAGTGTGTTAGAGCCATAAGTGTCACTTTATGATGTGTCACTTTTCTATCGCTTGTGTGGAATAATTACGTGAAATGTAACTAAACTGGAACAGGATTATTTAAATTAAATAGCGCACACAATGACAGAGAGAGCAGTGAAATGGTAGCAGCTTTTGCAGAAATCTGTCTTTGGATGGTCACCAAAGTATAGCAACACTTGCCGAGATCTGTCTTTGGATGGTCACCAAAGTATAGCAACACTTGCCGAGATCTGTCTTTGGATGGTCACCAAAGTATAGCAACACTTGCCGAGATCTGTCTTTGGATGGTCACCAAAGTATAGCAACACTTGCCGAGATCTAACTTTGGATGGTCACCAAAGTATAGCAACAGTTCCCGAGATCTGTCTTGAGATGGTCACCAAAGTATAGCAACTTGCCGAGATCTATCTCTTCGTAAGTTTATGATCTCAAACTCATAAAAGCTGTGTTACACATCATAAGCGACTTACTGTAAGGCTGTATTGGTTTTTTTTTTAAATTACTTTTACATGTGTCTGGTTTTGAATAATCAGGTAACATCCACACAAAAAAATCCCTCATCATTTCATATTTTTAAAGGACAAAGCTCTTTCGTTCTCGTATCGTACTCTTAAACTCGATTCATTTTAAACAGTCAATTGCCTAAAACACCCATAACATTTACTTTCTAAACATTTTCTATCTAAACAACACCATTAATCCAATTTTTCATTAAACATTTCATTATCGACCCATTAATTCGGATGGACTTTCGTAACGTCACATAAAAATGAATAATAATTTAAATATAAAATTAATTAAAAATGAATGAAAAAAATGTTTTTAAAGTTTAAGTTAATGTTAGTACAACCTTATCCTAATTTAAGCAAAGATACGTTAATTCAGCTTATTTGGTAAAAATCTATTCAAAAAATCGCAAATCAGTGCATTTCTTTTTTTTTACAGTCACACCTAAAAAGCCAAATTGTTTACAATTTTGGTACTAAAGGACTATGAATTTTATTCTGAATTAATTATTTTTAATAGGATATTTAGAAGCTAGACCTATTTGATTGGTCTATTTTAAACAATTAGAAATTTAATGACTATTTATTCATCATGAACACGATTAATTAATCAATATAAGTTAATAAGGCTTAATATGAGCTTTAGTTTCCAGTTTTCTACTTCATTATAGAACATGGACCATTTTGGCGCGAAACTAAAAGGCGGCCATCTTGATTTCCATACAATTTCATAAATACTAACCAACAGCGCCCTCTAGTCAACCGCCAAAACAACCATGTAGTTTTTATAGACAACTTTATACTATTTTATAATACTTTACGATAGCAGAATACATTTTGTTCAGGACCAATCAAATAGGCCGGCGCGTGCGCAAGTGTGCATCATACACGAAGCGTATAGTGCCGTATATACAATACAATGTAATATATAAACCTTCTGTACATATCACAGACCAGCGGGCTTTTATTTGTTTAGTTTTTAACCTAACCTAGGAGTCTGATTGGAATGCTATTCGATATCGATAAGTTTTTATTTGGACTTCAAAACATCTGCTGGTAACATCACTAAAGGGTAGAAAACACAAAGATATCGCAATGAGTAAGAACTAAAATATCGCCAATTACTCAGTAATACAAAAAGTACCGTAGCGCCTCTTCGACACAACTGTGGAACTAAATTCGGAATCCTAAATAGTTAAAACAGAATTTCTGCGAGTTCAAAAAGACCTGACAATAACTGGTGTTTTTGCTCACTTGAAACACATTGATCGACAACGGTCGTAGGAATCTCCTTCTACAAAGTATTGACGAACTTAATACCCTGTTACTCATACATCTTTATTTTTGGGTGTTATAATCATCAAATGAGTCCTCCCGCCCTGAGTGAAGCGGAAGGAAATGTTAGACTCGTACTGACTAAAATCCACCGATTTCCTTAAATAAACCTAAAAAATCTGGATTTGATAGACCTCAGAATGGCGATAAAATACGATAAGTGCGTTGGCAACTTAGTTCTCGTCGCGTTATTCTTTACAGGAATTAACTCAGTTTTCTTCTTTTTTAATACAACTACCATTTATTGTTCCACAAAGTGAGCTAAAACACAGGAAGAACAATGGTGCACTGTAATTTGAAGATTCGGAGAGGACAAGTTCAAAAGTCCCACAACCATTCGTTTTGAGTACAACGCCATCTATTGTCCAATAGACCAAAACGTGAGGATTAAGTACTTATTATATGGCAGTGTTTAAAGGTACCTAATGATCGTGTGATAAAGTGATAATTATCGTACTAATTAAAATTGTTAGTTAAATACCTTCGAGGAAATAATGAAGAGTAGTTCCTTTAATACTGTTTTAAATCATAGAAGACAGATGGCGCTGTCTGCAGTTTTATAAGAGCCCAACAAATATGGTTTGAAAATATCTTTAGAGTTATTTTTCGTCACTAAAACCTCCAAAAATGAATAGCATTTCAATCAGACATTTAATATTGGTAATCTCACTCACAATTTGGCTCATTAGGAATGGTTAATATTCAACTATCATTAGGGCACCGCAAACTTGACGAAGCATTAACATCAACTCTAAAACAAACGCAATAAAGTTGAAAATCCTTCATGCAAATAGTTCTGGACATTCATAACAGATGAGATTCTCAACGTTATTCCCAAGTCAATAAAGTTCATTCTGGTTCGCCAAGTTTGCGTTAACCATCACTCATGCATACACGCTTACTCTTTATAATATAATCGCAAAGCCATGTAGGCAGTGATCGGTACGTCCATTTTAAGGACAAAATATTTCGTCTTTTTTAATTTATCGAAGTTAGGGCGAGTTTAGACAGACTGTAATTAGGCGTGCAGCAAGTTTTTTTTTGTTTAATGTAGGTCTAAATACAGTTAGCCTAAATTCACCCTTAAGCGCCTTATACATAAAAGATTTAGGGGAATAGTTTGTTTACGGAGGCCATACACGTTAATTGCACGATGGTTTAACAGTGCACGCATAACCGATAACTGTGCAGTTTTAACACATACACGCTAGGCCTAGCCTGTCGGTGTGGGAGCGAGGTGGCACTAGACGACTTGCATAGCTCTGTCTCTTTTCTACAGTGGAATTGGCCACCGTAGTAGTAGACTACCAGGCCTGAATCTGGAATGGAGTCAAACAAATGCAACTCGACTCGGTAGTCTCGGTACAGCATAACCCTTCGTTTACACCAAGGTATAATACATGTATTTGACAAGTTTTGACATGCCATAGACTTCAGTGTAAACGCAAATGTGTTTTATACTTGTTTAAATACTTTTTGGCTACACAGTGTGAACGAAAGAATGTTTGAGATTATGGTTTGAGACACTCTCAATACATGTATAAAACAAACATAATTTTTGACAAGTATTCTACAAGTTGTGTATGAAACTAGTATTTAACTTGTTTCTTGGTGTAAACGAGGGGTAAAAAATTTCAAAACCTTTTATCCCTAGATCTTTCGTGGATAAGACCTTACAGATATGATCGAATTCGTATAAACATGGAATGTTATATTCCGAAGTTTCTCATCTACGAACTATACTGATGGCAATTAATACTAATGGTAAATCGATACTAGAAACAATATCGATTTTAAATCGATTCTTATACGAAATATCAATGGGGAAGGTGACTGTTAAACTAGTGGCGCTAGTGTCGCTTGTCCCAATCTTTGTCATTGGTCGGAAATGTGTTAATGTCATTCTATATTTAAAAATAATTTAACTTCATTGGTCAGTTTGAGGCTTGTTACGGCCCGTTCACGGCTTTCCTGCTGTGAGTGGAGACAGCGCGGGGCGGTGAGAGAGATCCAATGAAAAGAGATGTTTGAAACAAGCCACGAGGTACTGTCAGTAGCGAATTCGTGTACTCACAAAGTAATTAATGGGTTATTCGCGCCGCCTCCCGCACCGCTCATAGCTTAGACTAGTGACCGCCTCAGCTTTGACAGACTTTCCCCATTAAAATAAATCGATATCCACTTCGATGTTGTACAAAACAACCATTATGTGATTTTTAAATTAAAATCTTTAAAGTTTTGTTACAAAGCAAGTTGTCGGAAGCATTTTTAACGTTCATTGTGATGTCATGGCGTTAAGAGCTCCTTACATAAGTTTACATTTAAATACGTTATTTTATTAATAAAACTCGCTTGTTAATTTGTTCTATTCCTGTAACTGCCTTATAGCGAGTTCCACCTCAAACGCAACCTCCTTTAACTTACGTCAAATAATTAAAAAGAAAAACAAAAACCTAACAACGTCACAACGGTTCTTTTTTCAAAATACATCATCCTCGAAACAATCAGATGAGCAACACTACTCTAAACCTCATTTGTACACAACCAGGCTTACTTTACCACAATCATAGACAAACATAACTTTTTAACTTACAATTTTAGTCCTTTCCGCCATTATTTCTGGTTCATTTCTTGGCGTGTTGCAAGTACCTAGTGACAGTAGCTTGTAGTTCTTGCGGTAACTTTGTTCGATCGTACTTCGTGGAGTATGATTGGACTATGTGGGACATTTGTGCGTGTAGATCCAAGATGGCTTCCAGCCCGATCGTTCGCAGCGATTTAGCGTTCTTATATACAACGTTATCTAACTCAGTCTTGTTTATCAGTACTCTCTCTGTGTCTGAAAAGGATAAAAAGGACCAATATGAACATATTTTAAAAATAGAGTAGAAATTAGCAAGAGAGAAGAATTTTATAGAAGTAGTAGACAGGAATACTGAAAGAAATAATAATGAAAGGTGTCTTGAAATATGCATACCTCCACTGTGCTCGTGCCCTGAATTCCTCTTCTTTGGTGATGTCTTCGGCGTTTTCTCTGATGACTTCGTGGGACTGTGAAACAATACAAACATGCCGCGTTTATTAAGTTTTTATGACCATACGATTAAAGGACATTGTAATAAATGGCCTATGAACCAACACGCATGAAACATTTACTAACATTACTAGTACTAATAATATACATTACATTTAATGCAATAGAACGGACACTTTTAAATTTCGAAAACATTTTGAAAATATTCGCTTCCGTCCTTAGCTTCCGTCATAGTTCTCAGTGTTTGTTCTTTTTTTTTGGTTCAATTTGAGGTTTTTAAAAGGCAAAGGTATTGTATCTCATACATGTTTTGATTTTTTCAGAATTCTCAAAAGTGTCCATTGTTTTAATTTAGGTTCAATCGAATACATACATTATCTAAAACCAAAAGAGTAAACCTCACTGTTGGATCTTAGGCGAACTACGTATGGACGACGAGCAAAGTCCTTTAACATATTTGTGTGTCTCGATTTGTACTAAAGTGGAGGCATTAGGGAATCGAACAATCACCCTAACTGAAATCCACTTGTATTTGTCACTTCTTTGATTGGCCAAATGGTACACATCTGCATCGCTATCGTGTGTGTAAAAACACACAAAATGGGAGACAAGAGTGGTGTGTACAACCTAAAAAGGTTGTAAAATCATTTGTCATTTGTTTTACATGTACGTTCGGGAAACTTCGGCTAGATTCGGAAGTGTTCGTGCAACTCACCTTTCCAACACATGGTTGTTGACCACAGACTGCGCTGTGATGTTGAAGATCGTATCATTGTCTTGCGGACGTCTCAGCGGCGCGTCGTCGTCTGACGCTGACGACGTCGTCACTTCACCGTTGGGGAGGGGAGTTGATGTGATCGGCTTGTTCTCTTTGGATTCTTCGTCTGTTATCGGCATGCTTGAGTCTTTGAAGTTCTGTGGAGAACAATGGTTTAGATGTCCATGACCTTTAAAGTTCGGTTCAGCTATAAAGATATGTGCTTCTGTTTTATTCGCGTATTCAGAATTTCCGAAATATTGTACACACGGCTACACATCAAGCTATACAAAACCAGTATTACCTGACCGTTTATTGTGTGAAAAAATCGTACAAAGCGAGACCAAGACAAAGTGGTTTTGTATAGCTGAAAGATGTGTAGCCGTGTTTACTAAGTGATCTACATTCAACTTGAAATTGCCATAATTATGTTCAGCACTATCCGTTGCGATAAGTTGAATAATTTGAGGGAAAATAACACATTTCCAATTAGCTTTGCATATGAAAATAACAGCCATAATCTCAAAGTTTGCAAGGTCTAAAATACGTTGAATTAATAAATAGAGCCAGCTTCGAACACTCATAGTACCACAATAAACTTTTTATCAGATTTTAAGACTCTTAACTATAGGCTAGCGTTTGACCACTATCTCTCCTGATAGCAAGCGATGATGTGGTCAACATTGAAGCACGCTTGACTAGAAGTAACATATACACTCTCGGCTTATGGGTCTACCACACGCATATGCTTCACTACAGTTCTAACTGCGCAAGCTTCTCGCATGAAAAAACTGTACACTGACGACATTACCACAAGCGCAAGCTCTCCACAGTTCTAAATGCGCAGGCAATCACGCAGGCCGCGCTGTGGGGTTTGCTCGAGGTACAGTTTTACTGGCCAACCACACGTACGGTGTTCCGTGCGCAGGCAAAACTGTGAAGTTTGTGCGTGTGGTAGGCCCATTAAAGATCTATCCTAAGGTTGTAGCTTTTTTTTTTTTTTTAGCGTGGTAAAAATCATCAAATGAGACCTCCAGCCCCGGGCAGGGCGGGAGGTACTGTCAAGGTTGTAGCTATAAGGAAACAAAGACCCCGACAGAAAATGATAATAATATTTTTTATAAATATCATGGAAACAACTTACACTATCATCATCACAGCATACCTTAGCAGTCTTCTGCCGCTTTGACCACGAGTCCTTTGGACCACGGGTTCATACGTCTGCGCTTGCGCTTGGCTGACTGCGGGTCGCTCTTGTCACCGTTTTGGGGAGTTCGCGACTTGTCATTCACTATTGAGTGACTTAAGTGATCTGTAGAGAAAAAAAAAAGAACATTTCTATTTAGGTAATGACACCTAAAACATAATATATATTAAAGTTTGGACAAGAAAGCCAGATCTGTGTTCACAAAGAAACTTCTGAAATTATTATAAAATATTTAGCATAAAAAAATGCATTATTTTTCTTCCTTTTTCAGCCTTGAATAACCATAAATTTAACTAAAGTAAAATCTATAACTGCTAGACCATCAATCTAGCATTCTTAGTGTCTATTTTCCCATGACTGTTTGAGTAAAGTTAGAGGTGAATACGCTAGGCGGCGACATTGTCACTTCCCACAATTTTATTATATCTATATTGTCCATGGACTTCCGTCCGCACGCTACTGTACAGTGTACATAATTGTCATCATATCCTCTACCTCGACAACAATGAGGCGAAGCGAATTTGACCCTTATTCCTTTCACTTATGACATAAAATCTATTACCAAAATCAAAAAACTACTTACGTAAATTAGAGGCTGTACAAATAAAATCAGGCAGATCATTGTCAGCCATGTTTCCTTCCTCCTGTCTTCTCTTCGCGATGTCCTGACATTCGAGCTCGAAAATCACTGTCCATTTCGACGTCGATCAGCGCGTGCGCATGGTCTCGTAACGAACACGCTTCGTGACGAATTTGTTTGTCTGATGACGTTCTGTGTTGAGGGAAAATGGTTTTTATTTTAGGGTATTAAGGGTGCTTTTTCTTGAATTGGATCATGTTTCTTAATTTTTTTTGCACGAATTAGCGTAAGGTTCAAAAGTCGGTGACCATAATCTAAAAAAAATGTTTAGTTTTTTTTTTTGAGGGACCACGTTTTTTGTATTTATGAACTTTATTCAAGACCTCTTAGCTAAGAACATTGACGTGTTGTTGGATTTTCAACTTTCAGCGCTCAGTCGAGCGTTCCGAATCCAACCGCATGGTCCATGTCCAAAGTCATTTCAAATTTTCAGACGGGTATATTGACTAATTTAATAGAGAAGGGCTGAAAGCTAATTACCAAACTATATTCGGACATGTGTTAGTTTACTATGCGATATGCGCTATACGCCGAAACTTACTGATAATTATATTTACCGCTCTTGCTCTATATTCGGTTTGCTTTACTTTATGAATGAAACAAATTTTAAGAAAATCAAAAGATAAATGAGGAAGTATCTCATGTCATTCAGGGTATCAATTTTGTTAGGCTTTCTCTAAATTCAAAATGAAGGTTGTCTGTCGTTCCTATTTCCATAAATTAGATGGTTAAAATGGTGACTTTATTTTTAATTATTGTTAAGCTCAGTTATGCTCACGCGCAAGCCTCTAGAGGGCCCACTTAAATCCCCTGTCGGGAAATGTAAGTAAACATGGAGTTTCTAGTCAACTTCTCCATGAAACTGACCAACCCGAATCAAACACCTGTTCTCTCAGCGTTTAAAATAGCGCCAATGTGAAATAAAATATTAATAATTTACATTTCATTAGTCCAGGGTCAAAATCACAAATACGCACTTATGGTGTGTAGTTGCGGACATCGGACAGTTATCCAATACAAGTAATCCTGACGACGACAATGCCCAGAGTGATTTTCATAAAATTAGTTTCATTCATCTGCATTTTTCATAAATATAACTAAATATCATCTAAGCTTATCATACTTATGCTACTTACGATTAAGTTAGTAACTATCTAAACTAAATTACATGCTAACACTACATGCATAATGTCCGAAATATTATAATTAGCGGACAAAAGGTTAGAGGTTGTGGTACACATCCGGAAGTTTTAAATGTTATAGAGTTGTGACACGGTCGATAAAATGAAGGAATTATCGATTTTTGATATGGCTGGAAATGGGAGAAAATTAAACAATGGGAAGTCGGATGGACGCAGCATCGGCTTGATCAAGCCATATAGAACTTTATGGCTATGCAATAGAAGCGAATGAGAAGCCTTCGGCCCGATTGCAACTCGAAGCACACATCGATTTCATGTTGCTTCCAAAAAAGTGAATCACAACTCTAAAACTACTCAAAATTCCGGGTATATATTTATATACCAGTCAGCAATATACTTAGTACAATACATTCTAAATTACAATATGCTAATTGTTAGTTACAAAGCGTTGTTTTATTTCATACCTATACATCCCTCTAGCCCTTTGATTGGCGCCGGAATGTGGAAAGAAAACACGTTTAAATAAATTAAAAGTTGACGGTCTTTAACACAATGGCGTAAGATTGATTTTTGAGTTAAAAATACTTGTACCGGAGTAAACTTATTTTTTTACAGCAATAATAGTGTTATCTCTGTCACTCACACTACTTATATGACGCTAGGTCTTCGTTCATTGTGGTTAGTGCGACAGAGATAACACTCCATATAGCCGAATTAACCTTTCTAATTATATTTTTGCAAAGGGCAATGTACAATCGGTGCCCATTATTATATGACGCACCCTAGATGGCAGAATAATGTTAAAGTGGGTCAAGTAATACTGGCCACTGACTAACGGTACGTTTAATACATTTTACGCCATTAAGTAAAAGACCAAAATGGTAAATGGAATGGGTTGTTAAGTAAATTAAGATGGCAGTGATAAAAAAATGAATAAAATGATACTTCGAAAGTGAAACAAGTATCATTTGATAATGTGGCGGTGAGGGGGACATGATTTTCTTATTCAAAACACACATATGACTAGCTGCACAAAGATCCTCTAGCGCGTGGATAAGATCGGAACGAACGTCGTTATTTTTAACACAATTTAGAATACCGACCGAAAAGTGAACGGTCTCCTTTTTGAGGTCGGTTAAAATAAAAGCAGCGTTCTTGTGGCTTTACAAAGATTTAAACTTACATACACAAACATCCAGACCCGGAACAACTACGTAACGCATACTTATATTTACTTTCGTGCGGGAATCGCACGCAACAGTCTATAAAAAAAATATTTAAAAAAGAAAAACAATGTTACGATGTTAGCTCTTTTCGATCTTGACATATGCCAGACTAAGTTCTTTTGATGTTTGGTGACCCAAAATAAAGTTATAGAAGTCAGTGCATACTATGCTTCTACGGCATGAACAAATCTGTGCAGGCGTCATATAGTGACGTCATACACGATCTTATGGAAAAAATATTATTTAAAAACAACATAATTTTTAATTTGCTCAATTTATTTATTATTAGAGAGGAGGCCTATGTCCCAGCAGTGGGAACATTATAGGCTGATAATGGTGATGATTTATTTTGCTAAACGTAATTTTGTAAAGTAACAGTTATTTTCGTTAATACAATAGAAGCATAGTATTCCAAATTAGAAATAACCTAGCACCTCATCATAAACAGTGACGTCACAATTCATACCTGTCAGGGTTATACTCGAGTGCGTTTGCGCAGATGAGATCGATGTCATCGAGGAACTCCTTGGCGCAGTTGTATTTGTGCATGTCCACCTTGGTCATCATCGTTTCCAGGTCCATCGGCTGTTTCACGATGTCTAGGTAATCTGTTACCTGGGAAAGAAATATAATTGTTTTGGCACGTAGATAAAATAAAGCTCGCGATTTATCTTTTAATGTTTATCTTTTCATGTAAAGTTGTCAAATGAGTCCTGTACCCTTAGCACGCCGTGGGATACCGGCAGAGTAGAATAGTATCCTCCTTTGTACCAGGTGTCGTAAGAGGCGACTGAGGTACCAGAACCGAGTAATGGCGGTATAACCATTCTAACTGACGTAGCTAAAATGGCACAGGGCGAGGATGGGCAGCAGCATCCTCGGCGCGAAGCTACGTCTCTGCGATCGCCACCACGCCTGCCCAGCGTGGCGATTATGGGCAAACCCCCCCCTTTAAATGACTGACACAAAAAGACCAGGCCCCCAGTTCCCGGCAGCTCCGCTATTCCTGGTTACGGTAGCGGCCACGGTAACGGCGGAGCAGGGGGTGCGAAGAATCACCGGCAGACGCCCGGCTACCACCCCAAACGAAAACTGGCCCTGGTAACACATAATATACGCACTTTGAGGGTAGACGAGAAAATTTTGAGCTGGAAGAGGAACTGAGTAGGTTACACTGGGATATAGTAGGGTTAGCTGAAGTCCGTAGAGAGGGCGAGGACACGATAATCCTAAAATCAGGTAACCTACTCTACTACCGGGAGGGCGACCATCTGTCTCAAGGTGGTGTCGGCTTTCTCGTTCACAAGTCCCTCGTTAACAACATTATTACCATCGAAAGTGTTTCGAGCAGGGTCGTATACCTAATACTCAGAGTATCCAAGAGATATTCGCTGAAGGTCATTCAGGTGTACGCACCGACCTCGTCACACCCAGATGATGAAGTGGAGACTATGTATGAGGACGTCAGTAGAGCCATACATACGTCAGAAACCCACTTCACTGTTGTAATGGGGGACTTCAACGCAAAGCTGGGCAGTAAAAGCAATGATGAGCTGAAGGTGGGGCAATTTGGATATGGGCAACGGAACCCCCGGGGACAGAGACTGGCTGATTTCCTGGAGAAAGAGGGACTCTTTATGATGAACTCTTTCTTTCAGAAGCCGCCTCACAGGAAATGGACCTGGATAAGTCCCGATGGTTCTACGAGAAATGAGATAGACTTTATGATGACCAACAAGAAACGAATATTCAATGATGTCTCAGTGATTCACAGGATAAAAACCGGAAGCGATCACCGAATGGTCAGAGGCACGTTGAATATTAACGTAAAACTTGAATGGTCCAATCTGATAAAGTCCACGCTCCGACCTACTCGCGCCTCTATCCAAAACCCCGAAGGCTTTCAACTCGAGTTGTCTAATCGCTTCGACTGCCTGGAAAATTCTGCGTCGGTGGACGAGATCAATAATAGGTTCGTAGAAACTGTCCAAACGGTGGGCTCTAAGTACTTTAGACCCCGTCGTGCGAATAGACCTCAAAAACTCTCCGACCATACTCTAAACCTCATGGCTGAACGACGCTCTTTAAGGCTGCAGACTTCCGGTGACGCCGAGTCATATAGGCAGCTCAATAGACAAATTTCTAAATCCTTGCGGCACGATGTACGCCTCTTTAATGCTAACCACATTAAAGAGACCATTGAGCGTAACAAGGGCTCCAAAGTGTTTGCAAGAGATATGTCTATTGGGCAAAGCCAGCTGACAAAGCTGAAACGAGAAGACGGTAGTACAGCGTCGACTAAAGCAGAGGTATTGGAGGAGGTCGAAAGGTTCTATGGACAGCTATACGCTTCGGTCACAAAACCTGTTAGCAGCGCGGCCAAAGACCCAAGAGCCAAATTGACCCGACACTATACCGAAGACATCCCGGACATCAGCCTGTACGAGATTAGGATGGCCCTCAATCAGCTAAAAAACAATAAGGCGCCGGGTGAAGACGGAATCACTTCAGAGCTTCTGAAAGCGGGTGGAACACCGGTACTTAAAGTCCTTCAGAAGCTCTTCAACTCCGTCTTGCTCGAGGGTACAACGCCAGAAGCATGGAACAAGAGCGTGGTGGTTCTATTTTTCAAGAAGGGTGACAACACCTTATTGAAGAATTACAGACCCATCTCGCTCTTGAGCCATGTTTATAAGTTGTTTTCGAGGGTCATCACGAACCGTCTCGACCGCAGGTTTGATGACTTCCAGCCTCCCGAACAAGCCGGTTTCCGAAAAGGCTACAGTACCATAGACCACATACATACGCTGCGTCAAGTTGTACAAAAGACCGAAGAGTATAACTTGCCATTATGTTTAGCGTTTGTGGACTATAAGAAAGCCTTTGATTCGGTGGAGACATGGGCAGTGCTTGAATCTCTCCAACGATGCCGTATTGACTATCGGTACATCGAAGTGCTTAGGTGCTTGTACAATAATGCCACTATGTCGGTCCGAGTACAGGAGCAGAGTTCGAAGGCGATTCCTTTGAAAAGAGGCGTAAGACAGGGAGATGTGATATCTCCGAAACTGTTTACTACCACTTTGGAAAACGCCTTCAAGCTCCTGGAATGGCAAGGACTCGGCATCAATATTAATGGCGAGTACATCACACACCTTCGATTTGCCGACGATATTGTTGTCATGGCAAATCGATGGAAGATCTCAGCCACGATGCTCGGCGACCTCAATCGAGTTTCCCAACAGGTTGGTCTTAAAATGAATATGGACAAGACAAAAGTAATGTGTAATGTCCATGTTGTGCCCACCCCATTATCAGTTGGGAACTCGGTTTTCTAGAAGTTGTTGACTCGTATGTCTACCTGGGACAAACCATCACGCTAGGTAGGTCCAACTTCAAGAAAGAGGTCAACCGCCGAATCCAACTCGGCTGGGCAGCGTTCGGGAAATTGCGTAACGTTTCTCGTCCAAAATACCTCAGTGCCTCAAGTCGAAAGTTTTCGACCAATGTGTGTTACCAGTGATGACGTATGGCGCCGAAACGTGGTCCTTTACTATGGGCCTCATTAGTAAGCTCAGTATAGTCCAACGAGCTATGGAGAGGGCTATGCTCGGAGTCTCTCTGCGTGATCGACTCAGAAAATGAGGAGATTCGTAGACGAACCAAAGTAACCGACATAGCCCAACGAATTAGCAAGTTGAAATGGCAGTGGGCAGGCCATATAGCACGCAGAACTGATGGCCGATGGGGCCGTAAGGTTCTCGAATGGAGACCACGCACCGGCAAGCGCAGCGTAGGACGTCCACCCGCTAGGTGGGCAGACGATCTTATGAAGGCCACAGGATCACGCTGGATGCAGGCCGCTTACAACCGGTCCTACTGGAAGTCTAAAGGGGAGGCCTATGTTCAGCAGTGGACGTCTTACGGCTGATATGATGATGATGATGATGACCCCTTAGCACGAGTTTTCAGTAAATGAGACGTAAAGTAAACTGGAACTTTGACGCTTTCAAATTGACAATTTTCAAGGAAAAAGTGAAACAGCGCCTCTGGTGTTCTTGTTATAAATTAAAACTCGTGCTAAGGGTACAGTATGGACGGGCACGCCGCAATAGCGGCGATAAGACCCCTCTTTGAGGAGTGGCTGGAGAGACGTCACGGCGTCCTAACCTTCCGCTTGACGCAGGTCCTCACCGGACACGGATGTTTCGGGAGGTACCTGTGTCTTATGAGAAAGGAAAGAAACGCCTGGGTGTCACCACTGCGTAGATCGCCCGGAGGACACAGTCGAGCATACGGTGCAGGATTGCCCCGCTCGGGCGGAGCACCGACGTGTCCTCACGGCGGCGATAGGCGGAGACCTCTCGCGCCCGGCATTGGTTGCGGCCATGCTGCGGGGCGAGACGGAGTGGGAGGCGGTCGCCTCCTTCTGCGAAGCAGTCATGCTCGCGAAGGAGGAGGCGGGCCGCGTGAGAGAGAGGACAAGGTCCTCCCTCCGCCCCACCCGCGGTGGTGGACGCCCACGGCGTCGGACGTCGCAAGACGATCTCCGGCCACCGTAGGCGCGGGCATGCGGGCGGCGAGTAAACGGCAACTCGCCGCCCGACCATGGACCATGCCCGGGTCGACGGCGCGGCGTGTTCCACGCGCGCCTCAAAGAGCGTCAGCATAATGACGAGTCCCCCTCTCAGAGGGCTAAAGCCTGCCGGGGTCGCGGGTGTTATACCATCACCGTGACCCCGGAACATAAAGGGCTATTGAAGGACACCGTGGATTTTAGTCAGTACAAGTCTGACAGTACCTCTCGCCCTGCCCGGGGTGGGAGGTCTCATTTGATGAATTTAACACGTAAAAAAAAAAGTGTACAGTATGGAGCGGATGGGACTGTCAGACTCTTACTTAGGAAACCCTGTTTCTTTATATGACCGTGCCACGACCGCACTGTTCCTTAATTAACCTAGACTGATAAAATTTTCGTTTTTCTTTAGTGGAAAATATGAGAATAGTGCCCCGAAGGGGTAGAGACTGAGCCCCGCTCTCCGCTCTGTGTCCGTAGCGCACGGACCATTGACGTTCTGTCCACCCCGCGAACCCGGCAGACGCGAAGGAGTAATGAATAAAATTTTACACATTTAATCAGTATACCCGATTTCATAAAAATTTGGCACAAAATGAAACAGAGTAATCCTAGGACAGTCATTACAGAAATATTATTATTTTAAATCTCAGCGTCCTTGCTCATGATGCGATTCAACTGACTATGTCCAGTCTTTTACTATCTACTCACTGACAACCGCACGTTTTATATTGGCAGCGCCTTATATCGTAGTAATAAGTATGATATTTACTTGTAGTCGGTCAAATCGGTTTAAATTGCAACGCTTCTCGTCATGAGCAAGCGCGCTTTTGGTACAAGTAAATCGTAGAGAATTAATCCCATGCTTTTTAGTGTAGCCTTATTTTTCTCTTACCTCCTCCAAGTCCACAGGTTTAGTGAACTTGTAGAACCGTCTATTGGACGCTAGCTTGCGACAGATATCTCTCAGAAATATCCTCAGTTCCCTCAGTTTGTAGTCCTCCTTCCGCTTGCGTCGCGTCACCTCCTCCGCTGTCTCACGAGGAGGAGGGGGCGGGGGGGCTGAGGGATGTAAAACATTGTTATAACTACACAAGTTATATTAAATTATACAGATAGATGACAAGGTGGTCTAAGGATCCTTGTATAAAGCAGCAGTGACTTGCGGATGGCAAAATAATGTTGCGTAGTTCAGTAAAATGCAGATACAACGCACCTCTAGTCTATAGTAACGTGCTATATGTATTTAACTTATCAAAATATTTTTTGCATTAGCGTCTAACTTCTACACTGATACAATTAGCCTTCGTCATCTCAATGTTTTGCGAAACCGACGGGACCAGTTTTTTTTTTGTAACACGTTACATTACGCCTTGTAACTTCGGTCAGTACCCGCCTTAATGCTTAGCCTTACGATAACTATCCCTAGGCGATTTTACGCCTATCAAAAAAGGTTCTGTAGATATTACCACACATTACATTTTCCAACGGCACGAAAAACCCAAAGAAACAATGATTTCATTTTGAAACATTTTAAGTAGCTTACCTCTAGGTAACGGAGGCGGCGGCTCATGGCTCTCAATAGGCGGAGGTTCTAACATCGCTTCAGCCAGCACGGGCTTCAAGAAACTGATCACTTCTGAAGCACTCGGCTCACGCACCCTGTATACACAGTCTTTGTATACGGGGAATAGGTCTTGTAACTGACATATAATAATATGGAAGTTGGTTATTTTGATATCAAAGGTGATGTTTGTGGGAGGACTTTTCTGAAGTGGATGGTATTCAAAATAATAATTATATTTTAGTAGTCAACAAAAGGAAAACTAGCGACCTCTATGAATTACGATATTAACGTTGTCTGCATTTCAGGACAAAGAAGATTTCACCATCTCTTAGGCTGAAATCCAAAATAACCGTATCATCGAAAGGTCCTCCATTTTCAACGGGATATAGGAAACTATATTTAAACTCTGTTCCGCATATCAAATAAGTAGAAGTTACCACGCTAGGATTTACTGAATTATGGGTGTTATTTTTGTTTAGTCAACATTAACTTGTCATTGACTGTACTTACACATTGTACAGACGCCAGCACATCGACATACCTCAATTTGTCAAATTTCTTTAATAGTAGGTAGAAGGTTAATGTTAGATTGCTAAAATTATACAAATTCAGGTAGGTTGACCTGCTGGCGTCAGTACATTGTGTTGGTTGCGTTTGTTAACATAAAATAGTATTATAAGTGAACATCTCACAAGAAGAGGCATAAAAAAATATAAAAATTGTAGAGGCTGTATAACAACTATAATCTCAAATACTGAATCTTTATTACCTCTACAGGCAGCTCATCATGTCTGCAGTCAGCTGTAGCCAACAACAAGGTGTTCTCTCCGGCCGCCCTCGCTCGACACAACTGTCTCAGTAACGTTGAAAGAGCAGCCCACACTAACACTACGTCGCGGATGAACAGCACGCAGCCACGGTCTGCTCGACGACATTCGGAGAATACCTGGGGAACACATACAAATAATCATCATCTGCCTGCCTTTTCCAACTATATTGTGGTCGGCTTCCAGTCCAAACCAGATGCAGGATGTCAGTATTTTACATGGAGCGGACTGCTTGTCGGACCCTCCACAACCCAGTAACTGGGTAATACGAGACTTTCGAGCTTCTGACTAACAAAAACATTATGTATTTTTTAACTACAAGGTTTTATTCTTAGATTAATGCCAGTAAGCTTAGAGCAGCCTCCTGCATTATTCAAGGTAGATGCACGTAGGTACGAAGATAGAGAAACTCTATAATTCGTGAAATACGATAATAAGGTGTTCATTTGTGAAAACTAAACGAGTATGGAAGCACTTAACCTGTATGTCAGATGATATGTTTCAAAAAATTCAACCATCGCAAATTTATTTCATTC